>CM068372.1:39859272-41134272 GCA_034769895.1 Magicicada septendecula
CATTAATTTTAATATCTACATTCTTTATTGAACTATCCAACTTAGTATTTAATTCGTTAAATTTACTGGCAAACTCTTCATTAGTATTTTCAAAACGCTTATTGATTTCATTAATATTGTTTTTTAAATCACTATTTTGCTCTTTTAACTCACTAAAATTACTTTCACATTTTATTTTTTGTTCATGTATCTCACTTTTTAACTCATCAAATTTACTATTTTGTTCATCAAGTTTTATGTTAATATCCCTTCTTAGTTCATTAAAATTGCTATCTTGTTTTTCTAAACTATTATACATCATATTATACAACCGTTTTAACATATCATCATCATCATCATCGGATTTCTTATTTTGATTAATTGAAATAGGTGTTGAATGAATTGCAACTTCATTCATTATTTTTGATTCGTCAAAATTACTTTCACTTGTTATCATTTCATTTGTTTGAATTCCTGAGTCGCTTCTATCAGTTGGCTCAGTCGACATACTTTCTTTGTTTTCAAACATCGACTTATTTTCGGCTTCATCGCCGACAATTACGTCAGTCTCATTAATTTTATTCTCCATATTAATATAATGAAATTTTCGTATTCTAACAAAACTCACACTTACTATTACTTTACCACTCACTTAACCTAACATCATTTTATGTACGTAATTTATACGTACTACACTTAACCTCTAAATCACCTTATATTCACGAGTAGACGTGGTCTGTACAAAATATAAATTTGTAAAAACTGTCCCTGTTTCGGCGTGCCATTGAGAAGCTACATCTTAATTGACAAAATAATACTTAATAAAAATACTCATTACACACTCCTTACCTTCATCGGGTCCCAGGGTCTTCACGTGAACTCGTGACCTATAAGTGATTTAGGGTTGCATTCTTTAATAAATTATACTCTCATTGTATCTGTTAACTATTTCAACTTTATTGAATATTCTTTTTATTATGCTCCTTTTAGTGAATAAAATAATAATATAACTTTTCTTTTGTATCACCTTCAGAATTTAAAGCAGACAGATTTTAACATTGAGACATAGGCTCAATTCAACAAAGACAAACAAAATTTAACATTTTCTTCTTATACCTAAAATAACTAGTTAATTATATCATATAAAGGCAACCCAGCATTTGCTCATTCACTCATTTACACACTTTTTATCCCCTTTTTTATTTAGTGCTTTGTTTTAAAATATTATATGGATTTAGTTAAATGTATTTTTATTTAAATACAGTTACTTCCCTGTTGCCGCCATGAAGCACACAGGTTGTAATTAGTCCATTTTTGTTCACTTTTTTGTCCGAATAGTTTTCACTGTTAAATTTTTTATCACTGCCAAAATGTTGTGTTGCACTACTGTTTGAATGTCATATCACTTTACTATTGATAGTTGAATTCCATTTTTAACACTTTTTCAAATTTAAGGCTCGAGAGCCTGTTACAGTAAAACCTGCCGGTTTGGCTGAGTGACGCTAAGTAAAGTTTTTCAAGATGGCCAAAGTCCTCCTGCTCGTGGCAACTTGCGTTCTCATTGGTGAAAAATTTTATGTAGACTCGCGCTAGCCGAGCCGCGAAAATATACGTGACGTTCACTCTGTGCGGACAGGCATACGCGCACTTTTACACATTCCAACGCAACAGGATTTGGTGCATGAGGCCTATCTGACAGAACAAACGTGCAACTGGGTGTTTCGAAAGTTACGCACTGCTTTAAAATTGAAACCCTGTCCAGGGTATTTCCCGTCATCACCATTTACATCATAATAAAATAAACCCCAAACTTCTGTACCGTTACACAGTGTGTCAGCACTAAACTAGTGTAGCACTATGATAATTTTGTGGGGTCTCTATATACCATGAAATTTGGGAATCACTTCATTAAATAAGTTAAAAAATAATAATACTTGTTTGAAGTACCAACTTTCAAGTTTAAAAACAATTGTAAACTGAGCTTTCTGTTTTTGGTATGTGATATGTGGTGGATAATAAAATGGATATGTGATTTCCATTAACTAAGGGAAAAAGTTAACTTATCAGTGCGGGTTTTAGCCTGGAAAATCTACAATAAATGAAATGTTTACTCTACAACAAATTTTAGAGAAGACAAAGGAATATAATATTGAGATTCATCACCTGTTTATAGAATTAAGTGCCTGCATATGATAGCATAAATAGATCCAAGTTATTTACTGTGATGAATGAATTTGAAGCTTAATAAATTAGTTCTGCTGCAATGGAAGCGAGCCAGTGCCAGGTCAAAATCTAAACAGATTTGTCAGAACCTCTACAAATTACAAATGGGCTAAGGCAAGGTGACACACTTCCGTGTCTGCTCTTTAATATAGCCTTGGAAAAAGTTACTAGAGATGCAGATATCCAAACAAGGTAGAAAATATTCTTAAAATCTATTCAACTGTTGGCATATGCTGAGAACATAAATATTATGGGAATGATGTAAAGAAGGCATTCACAGCATTATCATTATATCGTTCAGCTGAGGAAATGGGGCTAATGGTAAATGAGGAGAAAACTAAATATGTGATTGTAAAAAATAGGAGAACTTGTAACCCATCAGCATCACATTTAAAAATTATGAATTTTAACTTTGAAAGGGTGTCAAGTTTTGTGTATTTGGACTCTCTAGTAAATGAAAACAATGATATAAATGGAGAGATTAGTAAAATAATTCAGAATGCCAATAGATGCTACTATGGGCTGATGAAATACTTTAAATCACAACATCTACACCATGAAACTAAAGCTAGACTATATAGAACATTAGTAAAACTGGTCCTCATGTACGGAAGTGAAACATGGGTACTGACAGTGTGACCTGTTTTGATTTGCATCTTTTGAAAGGAAAATACTTCGGAAAATTTATGGACCCATTAGGGAAGGAGAGTGGAGAATAAGGTACAGCAGAGAGCTCTGTGAGTTATATAGATTGCCTGAAGTTGTGAAATCAATTAGGATAGCTATGCTGAGATGGGCAGGACATATATTGAGAATGAATGAGGAGGATGTTCTTAAGAGGATAATGAAATGCACACCAAAAGGAAAGAGAGGATGGTGAAGACCCAGACTATGATGGATTGATGGAATCCTAGAAGATGTGAAAGTGGCTGGAATAGAAAATTGGTGGACATTGGCTAAGGATAGGGAAGTCTGGAGGAAAATCCTGAGGGAAGCGGAGGCCCACAGTGGGTTGTGGAGCTAGTGATGATGATGATGAAGGGAAAAAGTAAAATAACAAAATTTAATTTGTATCTTGCGGGAAGTGTAATATGTTACAAGCACGTAAGAATTATCAAAATTAAAAACAGTCTGATGACATTTCCGTTCATAATGATTTAATTTAAAATGACCAATGTATTTGTAATATAATTACTTTTTAATATTAGTTTCAAAAATTATTCAGGCCCTGGATAGTTTGTGTTTCATTCAAAGTAAAACAACTAATTAGCCAACACCTGATCTGCGTGTATTTTTCTATGTAAATATAATACTAAATTATCTTACTGGTTTTAGAGATGAACACGCCTGAGGAACTGAAGGTGAGTGTCCTGGAGTGTTTGAAGGTGATGTTCCACAGATGTGAATCTCATGTCATATACGAAGTTTATTCAAGAGAATGGTATCCAAGGTTGAGCTCTCTCGTTTACTTGTGTACTCAAATAGCGATCAATGACAAGCATATACCTCTCAGGTATCATTTTGTTTATTAATGTATGTACATAAATTCTTAGATTTATATTTATTAAAGTACGAGGATCTGTTGAAAAGTTTGCGGAGTAACATCTATAGCTCAGTGGTAAAACTAAAATCTTTCGTGTGCTGCAAGACGTATATTTTGCGTGAACACCTGTTAATTTCCAGATATATATGTCAGTTTATTCACTTTTTACCTGCTGTTTGAAATTTTTCTGTCATGCATGGTTTTAAAAAATGCACAAAATCAAATATCATGTTGAGATGGGACTTCTCTGTTAAAAAGTCTGCTGGGCCAATAGAAAATTAAAACAAAATTGTAAATGTGTTAGGAGATCCTGTGCCTTCAGAAACAATGGTAAGTGGGGCACACTCAAGTTAAACATGGTTGTACTAGCACTGAAGACTATCCCAGCAGTGGACGTCCAAAAAGTGCAACAAAAAATGACATTATTTAAAAAATTTCTTAGGGTGTTGGAAGACCACAGGTTGAGGAGTGAATGACGTTGCTGAAATCATAGGCATCTTGTATGAGCGTGTGCATCATATTTTAACTCAAGAAATTGGTGTGAAAAAGCGTTATGCAAGATCTAGATCTAGAGTTGTTGCATTTTTTGGGCGTCCAGTGCGACCATGTTTTCAATGTTCGTACGACCATGTTTAAACTCAAGTGCCTACTTACAAACAGTTGGTTTTGAAGTCGCAGCATCTCCTGAGACATTTACAATTTCATTTCGAATTTCCATTGGCGCTAAACAATTTTTAACAAAAAATCACAGCACGATGTTTGATTTTGTCCGTTTTTCAAAACACGCATGACACGTCAATTTTAAACAGCTTCTAAAGAATGAATAAATTGATAGATAGATTTGGAAATTAAAGGAGTTCACATAAAATACAAATCTTGCAGCACACAAAAAATTTTAGTGTTACCGCTAAGCTACAGTTGTCGCTCCGCGAACTTTTCAACTGACCCTCATATGTAAGACCTTAATGAGGCCAGTTGTAGCATAAGGTAGTAATAGCTGGACAGTGGAGCAGCAACATTTATCTGTTCTTCCAGTGAAGAAGATATATGGTAACTTTGTAGATTTACACACGTACATAAAAAAGAAACTGATCACTCACTTTGTTATTAAAATATTCATTTTGATAATATAATATGTAGTAGTGATAACTTGAATTGCTCATTAATTAATGTATTATTTATATTGTGATAATATAGCCTATTTATAATTATTCCAAAAGTTCATTATTTTGCATTTTGATATATACATTTTGTAATGAAGTTGTATTTTGTAATTTTGGAATAACGGCATTATAGATATGGTGGTGAGTATGATGAGTTGTGTCCTCTGTAAAACTGGCCGGTTGTCCCTTTGTTTCTTGAGCTCCTTTTGTAATCTGTTATTCATGTTATTTGATGTTTTTAGAAAGTTATTATTATAGTATCTCTTTTCTTGAAATTAAATTGTTTGATAAAAAAGTCTCTATCTTATCTATGTAACGGTACAGAATTGTGTGCTAAGAAATAATAATTTAAATCAGGATGAAGTTAAAGTAGTCAGTATTCACCTAAGGGGTACCCCATAGTAACCAGCAACACATACAATGTTATTGCAGACTGTTTATGTCTGATGTCTGGAGTCTGCCCAGCCAGACGTATTATGCAACAGCTTGCCAGCTCAGTCTCTTTGTTAATCACAGTAAAACACTTTTGTCACCCCAGTTTGCATCAGACAGTAGCAGAGTACAGTCGTCTTCAAGTTAACCAAAAACGGTGGCCTTGGACGTGCGAGATGGGCCGAAAACATCGTCGGCCCATCCAGTAAAATATCTATAGTAGTGTACAAACAATATAGCGCGGTCAACTAACTCTAAACCTAAGTGCTCGAGCAAATTAAAGTCGGCCGACACAATTGTTAAAAGCATAATGTGATAAAATGCGGTTCTAGTAACCAGTGAAGAATCAATGCCAGTCAAAAGGAAAAAATAACTTTAACTATCTTCCATTGACTTTCGGAGTGCGGGGTAAAATAAGTTCCTCAACAGTTGGACCAGGTCTACAACCAGGCTGAGTACTCATATAATCAATTTTTAATTCAATATCTTTAACAACATTAAAATTTATACCTGGGAATGTTTCAAATAATGAGATCTCTAAGGGAAAGGGGTTTAAATAGAATGTTCATGAAAAAGAACGAATGTGTATGAGAATGGGGATAAATTACGTACTGGTTCAGTAAACATATAAATTGTTTGTTATAACTGTCATAGTTAAGTAAGATTGGTTCACCAATTAATTTTATGGTTTTTGTGTTGTTAATTTTAAGAATGTCTTAATTTGCCAATAAGCATTTTGCGTATTAAATAAAATTCAAACAAGTTCTAGCCAATGTAAACGGTGTTATTATATTTTCACCCCTCAACTCAAATAACCTTTCTGCAACTGGTTTTGTCTGTAGAACACTGGAGTGAAACCCGAAGGTAAGATATTATCATTTGAATTGAAAGAAAATTCAATTGTTTCAATGGCGCCCGAACTGGGACTCAAGTGTAATTTTTTATTACACAAACCAGACCTAATTGTGTTGCAGACAAGGATTATTTGGGAGTGAGGGCGTTTTTGTAAATTAAAAATAAATGTGGAATTAAAGGTTACAAATTTTAAGATGCTTATAACTGCGTAGGCAGTCCACATAATTGTGTACTTGAACCATTGATATTAATAAAGATGGATAATAAAGAGACTGAGGTTGTAATGAGCGAGTCGGCGGGCATGGGAGAACCGGGGGTTCATTCGACTCCGGTGAACTGGTCCGGACCCCAGTCTAACAGAATCAGCTATGGTAGACGATTCAGGCGTGCAGTCAAGCCCAACCTCAACAAAACGTAGTAATAAATTGGATAATGATGTAGTGAGTTTTTTACTAAAACAATTTAATGAGTTGAAAGAACAAAATAAAAAAGTAGAAAATAATTTGAATAATAAATTTGATGAAATGAAAAGTGATAGTGAGGTTAAATTTAACGAAGTAAAAAGCCTTTTTGACATAAATGATCGTAAATTTAATGCACAAAATACAAAATTTGATGCACAAAATACAAAATTTGATAAATTAAGTAGTGATGTAAATACAAAACTGAATGAATTGAGTAGTAATGTAAATGAACAGAAAATAAAATGTGAAAGTAGTTTTAACGAATTATTTAAATGTATTGATGAAAGTAACGAAAAATGGGAAAGAAATAGATGTGAATTAAAAGAAAATAAAGAAAGTGGCCTAAACCAGGTGAGTAGTTTTGATAGTGGAGGTAAAAATGATGACGATACTTTTACAGACAATAGAGTTAGTTTAAGTACAGATGAAATAAGTGAAGATAATGAAAATATAAGGGTTAATCATAATGAAGACATAGGTAAGTGTAGTGAGAATATAAATAATGAAGTAATGAATTACAAGGTAAGTGGCAGTGTTAAAATAAGTAACAATAATAATGGGGGTGAAATAATGTTGAATAATAATAATAAAGAGGTATTTGAAAATGGGGTATCAAAAAGTGATACAGTAAATAATAGTGGTGATAATGAGAGTAGAATGAGAGTTGAGGTTAATCAGGGATTGCTAGTTAGTGTTTATGACTTAGAAAGGGAGTATAGAGATAGTTTAATAGTAGAGGGTGAACAGGGGGCAAATTTTTCTGGGGTTCAATGTGAAGCAAAGACTTCACAAGTGGTGCATGAGGATAAAAGATCCTCATTAGGACATTTGGGCAACAATGGGTCGGCAAATGGTCAAAATAGATGTTTGTGTATATCTGGTACGGCCAGATGGTGTTATAATAAAGTGGTTTTGCCCTCTGTGTGGAGTGAGAATGTGAAATTGGGCTGGGAGAGTGATTATGAAGAGCGAGATAGAGTGATAGAGTTGTTCAGATTAAGCAGAGATTATGAAGGGTTAGTAGGGGGAATAAATATTGAAAGAAATGGTTATATTATTAGTAATGTAGACTTACCTTGTGCAGTAGTAAACAATGATTATATTGATGATAAACATTTACTTGTTGGGAGAATTAGTGTCCTTGTAGTAGCTGATAATTGTGATAATGATGTAACTCACCTGGGTGTAACAATAAATACTAACGGAGACTGGACTAAAAATAATAATGTAGACTTGGTTTATGATAAAATAATAATTGGGGACGACCCTAAGAATTATTATTCTGGTATAATGGAAAAAATAAATTTTTATGGTTACAAAACAAATGATAGCCATATGATGTATGTAAATAAAAATGAAAAATGTTATGTGATAAGAAGACTAATTTTCGATGACGGGGGTTAGATAAATCATGAATGAACATTTAATTAATTGAGTTAATGGCAATTACTTGGCTTATTTAGATAATGAAGTGTGGTAACTAATAACTGGATATGACGAAAATTTGTAAATAAATGTGTATGTTGATATTCTGGTAGTGCATCAGCTGATATGCTGTTAAAATGTACATTGTTTGTTTTGTGTGACTAATGTTTACAGGTAGGAGGGAATGGATAATAATAATATTTTATATTGATGAATAATTTAAATTTTATTATGAAATGGAGTTAATCTTTTGTGAATAGTATAATGAACTAACTTAGTGTTGTGATTGTAATGGAGTTAAAATTTATGTGAGAGGGTTTATTAATGTAGAATCATGTTGAATACAATGTAATTAGAGTAATGGAAATTGTTTTGAACAAATGAGGCAATGAAATTAAATTTGAGTTCGAATTAAACTAATTGAAAAAGATAAACAAGGAAAAGGTTTGGGTAATGGATAATTGAGATTAAAATTATAATGTTCATAAATTCTATTTTTTAAAAGTAATAATGTATTTTGTTTGTAATATGTATCCTATAGTAAGGTTGTTATTATAATACTTGTATTTTATGTAATCCATTTGTGATTTTGGTGGGTGATGGTATCTTGGTAGGAGAAAACAATTTGTATGTAATTTGTAGGGGATTTATATGTACTAGATGTAAGTATACAGTAAGTTTATATTACCAAAATTAAATACGCAACCAGTACTTTGAAAATAGCTAACCAGTGCAACTAAGAGGAGACAAATCATTGGGGGATATGGATTAATGGAAGGCCATTTATTGATATTTTGCTTGAATGTTTCAGAGTCAGGTGATACTGTGGCGGGTGCCTATCTGATTTTATGGTGTTGGGATCTCGAGCAGAGAAGTCCAGTAAGGTCGGATGGGTGCAGCCACAGCCACTGGACTAGGGGGGTAAGTACCATAGTAACCAGCAACACATACAATGTTATTGCAGACTGTTTATGTCTGATGTCTGGAGTCTGCCCAGCCAGACGTATTACGCAACAGCTTGCCAGCTCAGTCTCTTTGTTAATCACAGTAAAACACTTTTGTCACCCCAGTTTGCATCAGACAGTAGGAGAGTACAGTCGTCTTCAAGTTAACCAAAAACGGTAGCCTCAGACGTGTGAGATGGGCTGAAAACATCGTCGGCCCATCCAGTAAAATATCTATAGTAGTGTACAAACAATATAACGCGGTCAACTAACTCTAAACCTAAGTGCTCGAGCAAATTAAAGTCGGCCGACACAATTGTTAAAAGCGTAATGTGATAAAACGCGGTTCTAGTAACCAGTGAAGAATCAACGCCAGTCAAAAGAAAAAATAACTTTAACTATCTTCCATTGACTTTCGGAGTGCGGGGTGAAGTAAGTGCCTCAACCGTTGGACCAGGTCTACAACCAGGCTGAGTACTCATATAATCAATTTTTAATTCAAAATGTTTAACAACATTAAAATTTACACCTGGGAATGTTTCAAATAATAATGAGATCTCTAAGGGAAAGCGGTTTAAATAGAATGTTCATGTAAAAGAACGAATGTGTATGAGAATGGGGATAAATTACGTACTGGTTCAGTAAACATATAAATTGTTTGTTATAACTGTCATAGTTAAGTAAGATTTGTTCACCAATTAATTTTATGGTTTTTGTGTTGTTAATTTTAAGAATGTCTTAATTTGCCAATAAGCATTTTGCGTATTAAATAAAATCCAAACAAGTTGTTCTAGCCAGTATAAACGGTGTTATTATAGTTTCACCCCTCAACTCAAATAACCTTTCTGCAACTGGTTTCGTCTGTAGAACACTGGAGTGAAACCCGAAGGTAAGATATTATCATTTGAATTGAAAGAAAATTCAATTGTTTCATCTGGAAGATAAGCCAGTTTCTTGATTTGTGAGTACTTTGTCTTGTTACATGTATGTTTGGCATCACTTGCTTTGTAAAATCCAGCTATTGTCTTTTTAATTCTTTTCTTCCTGCAGTGTTCTTTCCTTCTAATCTGTTTACAACACAGATTGGTTATGCGTAACTACATGGTTTATACATTGGTGCCATATCTGTTTGCTAGACTTTAAATTCTTCCTTTTGATGGGGCCCAAATATTCTTTGTTTTAATGAAATTTCATTACAGGAGAATTGGTTGTATGTGTGTTGTTGGGTATATGAATTGTGAAGTAACAAGCCAGTTTTTTGGTGAAGAGAAATTGCTATTGTTGAAGAGTTGTGCTATAGAGAAAATTTATTGTAATATTATCTTTCCTCACCTATTCTTTGGTTTACCTGTTGTTTAGCATTACTGTGTGTGTGTGTGTGTGTGTGTGTGTGTGTGTGTGTGTGTGTGTGTGTGTGTGTGTGTGTGTGTGTGTGTGTGTGTGTGTGTGTGTGTGTGTGTGTGTGTGTGTGTGTGTGTGTGTGTGTGTGTGTGTGTGTGTGTGTGTGTGTGTGTGTGTGTGTGTGTGTGTGTGTGTGTGTGTGTGTGATGGGGAGGGAGGGAGGTAGTTAAGGATGAATTATAAAATTACACTGATCAAATGGTCGCTCAGCACTTGGTAGAACATTTCATTGATATTTGAATATAATAAATGAACACATGGTATGGTTCTAGAGATAATGTTATGACATTATAGAACATGCTACATGTTTCTCGGCTATTCCAGTGGAGTCCAGCTGTAATATGTGTGTGTGTGTGTGTGTGTGTGTGCGTGCATATTGCTGCTACTGTGAGATGAAAGACAATTACGAAACACTTGTCATGTGTCCGCAACAAGACTTTTCCAGACCGTACAGGTCTGCGCGCGCTGTGTTCAAGGCCGCAATCAATTACGTTCTAGTGTTTTCTAGTATTAGGGAATATTCTGGAACTTCAGCGGGGTATAAATACAAGTACTCAGCGACACTCAGTTCAGTTTGAGTTTCGATTTATTCGAGTGCGGTTCGAAGTATTGTGGCGAAGTGTTATGTGTTTTATAATTGTGCGGAACAATTGTAGTACAATTGTGTTTTATATTAGTTTTACATTTTTATTGCATGTGAAAAATTTTTATTTGATTTGTTATATGGACTATCTTATTGATTACAAACTGGTTAATTGTAATAATTAAAGCTGGTGATTAGTGACTTAATTGGTGTCTTGTATTTTGTTGTCCACTGTACCATACGACGTTCAAGGAGACCGTCGTAACAATACTTTTCATTTTCCTGACATTTGTTTCACCAGTTGTGGCAGCTTTAGAGGTTAGATTTGAACTGAAAATTAGACCTTTGTAGTGCCCAGACTTCCCAAGGGTGAATCCCGAACTTAATTGTTTTATTTTTTGTTTGTTTGTTTCCTCTTTAACCTTTTGATATTGACCTTCCGAAAGATGAAACGCAGATGTTCGCCAATACGTAAATTAATCAGTATATTTTAAAACCAAGGACTATCTAACCGGATACATGTGTGAGCATCTCGCGGTTAATTATCGTGTCTGTCACATCTGTTATTGTCAGTAAAACCAGAACCACAACGCTTCCTTTTTGGACAAGCGTTAACGCTCTGTTTGACTATCACCCATCATCAATTTACGTCAATCACAAAATTTCTGTAAACAACTTCAAGAGCACACGCGGAGACTTTTGGCCCCAGATTCCAATAAATACGCGAGTCCTGCCAGCAGAAATCATCATTCGATCATACACAACAGTCGCGACACTTGACCAGTGCGCTCGATTCGTTCAGCCAGATTACCCCTCTACTACAATGGGCTATCTTCCAGTAGGTGAATGACTTACTTGTTCGCAAACCTATATTTTATAAAACATGTAAAATTTCAAGTTTTGAACTAAAAGAACTTAGAATCTCTCTACATTAAATGAACATAGAATTTTTTTCTTAATAAATGAACTTAGAATTTTTGCAAGAGTAAACAGAGTCAATGCTTGGTTATTCTTATTATTAACTAACTTTGTTGTTTAACTACAAAACTTAATTCATTTTAAAAAAGAGTTTACATGTATTTGCTTTAAAAATGTACTAAACGCAAACTGTAGTACAAGACTTTTTAAGAACATTAATAAACTTAAGTGAAGAGCAGTAATCGAATTTAATTTAAGCACCTAGTACCACACCTCTGCTCACTATCCCAACACCTCCCAGTTGCCCCCTTGGTCGTACTTTACATCCATCTAACATACATTTCAGATCTCTCAGTCCAAAACTAACATCTAAAGCTGCCATAACTGGTGAAATAGTTGTCAGGAAAATAAAACGTATGGTCTAGAACCATACCAAGTGTTTGTTTATGAAATTCAGAACTATTCAGAACCCATTAAAGTATTGTGAAGTTATGATGCAATGTTATTATATTGGTGGGCATTGTGCAACATTGTGGCCTGAAGTTATTATGTCGGTGGGCATTGTGCAACATTGTGGCCTGAAGTTTTTTGTTTCAAGTGTTCCCTGTTATCTCTGTGTTAGAGGTGGGCCGATATACCTATATACCTATAACAGGTATTTTGGAACGATTATTTTTGTGGAACGGATATAACAATGACTGAAAAGTTGAAATACCTGTTCTGATTACTCGCAGCCTCGAAGTTTTGAGTCATGGGACCCCCCCCCCCCCCATGCAGCTAACGAATAAACGAGTACATGAGTACAAAGTCACTTTTTGGTGGTGAATACTTCATTCTGTGTGTGTGCTAATTGCCATACAAGTACAAAACGAAGCAAAACAGTGAGGTTCAGAATATCTCTATGCCAAAGAGACGACCCTGTTTTTAATAAATGAAAAAATTAAAACTGATATCACATTTATTCTTGTGTGTTATGCAGGTATATAATGGAGATTATAATAATGAATTATATATTATACCAATTGCCAACTTGGTAAATTTTGAAAAAGCGAATTATATTGTGTTATAACCTACAGAGTGGCTGATAAGCCATATAGTACTTTTTGATATGGCCTATAAATTCCAATAAATGGTCAATAATAGACTATAAATTTAATATGATTTCGGAGATGATTTTACCTTCACTGCACATCTCACGTAATTTTTTTTGACATCTTTGGTGTGCTCTTATGTGCACTCTAAATTCCATTGCCTGAGTTTTGAACTGATTTGTTTAACCAAAACTGAATCAATAATTTAATATTAAATCTATGTCAGTTTGTTTACTCCTAGTGAAAACTTAAATTAGTATTCCCAAAGGGAGATAGGTCTATAAATTCTTTTGTTTCTTATTTTCTTTTAAACAGTAACAGCTTAATAAAGTTTAAAAGAAAGCTGTGCTATTAAGTAACAGCTTAATAACACAGTGTAAAGTTTTTTCTTTTTTTTTTCAACTAATCTTAGATAGATTAATGAGCAATTTGACTCTATCAGTATCTTAAAACTAAATGTCTATTTACTGGGTTTACCCACTGGTATCCCTCAGATTACTCTAATGGTGAAAACATACACATACACAACACTTCACACTGTAGTCTGCTTTACACACACCACACTAAACCAGGTCAAAAGGTTTGGTCCTCTTGAGCCTTCTCAATATCCCATGTTGGTCAAGCAGCTGAATTACCTCTACGTTAATGTTGTTATGAAGCCGGTCTTCATGCTTCTGTGCAAATTTCCTAATCTCGTCAGCAACCATTTCCACACCCAGGTCTCTGTGCAGGTCACTATTCCTTATGTACCAAGGGGCATTAACAATATTTCTCAGTACTTTATTTTGAAATCGTATGATTTCGACGTTACTCACACTGGCACACCCCCACAGCTGGATTCCATAGGTCCAAACTGGTTTGAGCACCTGCTTATACAGCATAATTTTATTATGTATTGCAAGCTCGGAGTTTGCACCAAGGAGCCAATACATTTTTTAAAATTTGAGATTCAGTTCCTCACGTTTTTTTTAATGTGCTCTTTCCATCTAAGCTTAGCATCTAGGTTTATGCCTAGATACTTTGCTGTGTTTGCATACGGAATAGTATGATTATTTAAAATGATTGGTATTTGTTCAGTTCTTCTGTTGGTAAAGTTGACATGAACTGATTTATTTTCATTAAGTTTAATGTGCCAGCGTTTTGTCCATGCACTAATCTTTTCTATTGCTTCCTGCAAATTATTATTAGCCTCCAGCTCATTACTCCCGACTGCCAAGACACCTGTGTCATCCACAAATGTAGCAATTGTTTCTTCTGTTTGTGGTATATCACAGGTGTATATCAAATACAGCAGCGGACCCAGAACACTGCCCTGTGGAACCTCAATTGGTCTCAATTCTGAGTATTGCTCTTCACTTTTCACTCTGAACATTCTTCCACTAATGTATGACTTTAGAAGTGAGCTATACTGTTTTGGAAGGAGTTGCTTTAGTTTGTATTCCAGTCCTTGGTGCCAAACTTTATCAAAAGCCTGTGCAACATCCAGGAATACAGCCGAACAAATTTTTTTGTCTTCTAACGCGTTCTCTAGTAAGTTAGTAATTCTATGCACCTGATCTATAGTCCCGTGCTTATTTCTAAAGCCAAATTGGTGTAGTGGAATTATGCATTTTTCTTCTATGATAGGTTTCAATCTCTTCAACAGGAGCTTTTCGTACAGTTTGGGTATCACCGGTAATAGTGAAATCGGTCTATATGATGTTACTACATTCACTTGTTTGCCCGGTTTAGGAATCATAATAACTTCCGCTACCTTCCAGCACATTGGGACATACTTGAGTCGAAAGGATGCATTTACCAAGTTAGTTAATTTTACTATTCCTTTTCTAGGCAATTTTTTCAAGATTTCTCCTGTTATGAGATCATATCCCGGAGCTTTTTTTTTTTGTTTAAATTTGTTTTAATTTCTAATTCAACCTCTTTTGGTGTTACAGCACTTATTTCAATTGATGGGCTTTCTCCAGTCACTGAAAAATCCTCATCAGTGTTCATATCATATGGCTGAAAGGTATTTTCCAAATGATCTGCAAAGAGGTTGGCTTTTTCCTGGTTGCTTCTGACCCATGTGCCATCAAGTTGTCTGAGTGGCGGATTCTGCATCTTTGGCCTTTTTAACCCTTTTGCGGCCTTCCACAGAGAATAATCCGTGTCACTCCCATATGAAAGCTCCCTTAAGTATGAGTTAATTGACACGGTTTTTATTTTTTGTATTTCTCTTTTCAAATGCTGGGATATTTGATTTAGTCTAGTTTTGTCTCTAGGTACTCTATGTTGTTGCCATCTTTTTCGTATTCTTCGTTTTTCTGAAACCATTTCTCTTATTTCAGTTGGATAATTATTTCCAGCTGTTCTCCTTGTAATTATTCTTGTATTTGCCCAGGCGGCATGCTGAATATCTTTTATAAATGCTTCAGCTTCTGTATCTAGCTCCTCCGTTGTTCTCAGTCTGACGTTCAATTGTATTTTTGAACTCAGATTGTCTTGGAAGCCTATCCAATTAGTAGTTCTATTGACTAGAGTAGGATTGTCTTCTTTCATTATTATTTTGTCGCTCACAGTCAGTATTACTGAAGAGTGGTCAGCAGCTAGTTCCAATCCTTCTTCTATTTTAATGTAATTTTGCGAGATTTTCCTGGTGATGAAAAAGTCCAAGAGATCAGGTATTTTATTAACATCTGTCGTCCAGTAAGTTGGTTTTCCAGTTGTATGGAATTCGCAGTTGAGTTTTTTAGCCGCTAAGAATAGCTCTCTCCCCTTGGAGGTAATTAGTCTGGATCCCCAGTAGGTATGTTTAGCATTAAAATCGCCTCCAAGTATAAACCTCTCTCCAAGACTCTGTAGGAGGAATGTGTAGTCTTCTTGCTTGAGATTATACCTTGGTGGACAGTATACGGCTGCTACTTTTCGAGTTTGAGTTTTGCATTTAATAGTGACTGCAGTGACTTGCATTTTTTCTGTATTGATCGAAATATCTTCAAAGACAGTGTAAAGTAACGCTGTTAAACTTTTAGATTCAATTTATTTCTTATAACAACTTATATAATAGGTATATATTAACAGGTATTTGTATGTATTTTTTTGGAACGGTTTCTTTCGTACTTGTTATTTTCAAATACTAGTTTAGCACACCTCTACTCTGTGTATCATGTAATGCAGTTTAAATAAACATGACTTGTGTAGTTCACATGATGTCTACTAGACAGCAGCTCTGTACACAGTAATTTCCATGCTATTCAAATTGACATGATGTTTCTGCTCACCATGTTTCAGATTGCAAGGAAAAGTCGATGTAATTTATATTCGTGGATTTTGTTGTCCATGACGTGTCTGTTGATTGACTAATTATGAGTATAATACTACTGACTTGGAACACTAAGTTTTTTATTGGTAAAAATATAAAATTTTTACCTTATAGCCTGAACCAGTTTTTGCTTATTACAAGCTTCATCAGAGGCTGCCACTAGGAGTGCGGTCCATCTTGTTCTTGGTGATGGCACCGTCGTTTGAAAGATCGATGTTGTGTGTGTGCTGTGTGATATGTTCGAATAGTACGTATGATTTAAATTGTGTAAACACATAAAAACGACATCCTAAATGAATAGACACAATTCAAATCACATGTACTGTTCAAACATATCACACCACACACCCACACAACATCGATCTTTCAAACGACAGCGCAGTCACCAAGAACAAGACGGACAGTGCTCCTAGTGGCAGGCTCTGACAAAGCTAGTAATAAACAAAAACTGGTTCAGGCTATATACCAATAAAAAACTTAGTGTTCCGAGTCAGTAGTATTATACTTATAATTAGTAATTTATATAGTTGGGAACTACAGTAATAATATTATTTAGTACATAAAAAACTTATGTTTGAAAAAGTGTCAAATTTTTTCTTTACCAACTTACTTTCTTTTACGGTTGTGAAACTGGGACCCTTAATAAGTTGGCAATGGAGCTGATGGACAGATTTGAAATGGAATTGCTTAGGAGGATTGTAGGCTCAGCTTGTGAAATGGGATATAATGTCAGAAGAAAAAATAAAAAATTGTATGCAGCATACGATCTCAGCATTACTTCCTTTGTTAAAATGTGAAGATTGAAGTGGCTAGGTCATGGTCTGAGAATGGAAGACAGCCAAAACAGTTAGAAAGCTGTATAAATGTTCTCCAGATGGAGTGTGGCTTAGAGAATGGCCTAGGAGTTGGTGGACACACAGTGTCCGCAGTGATCTCTAACAGCTGAGGATAAATATCTTCCTTGCTCAGGACAGATACGAATGGACAACAGTGGTACAGCAGTCCAAGGGCGTCTACATGCATCTGTTATGTCAATGAGAAGAAGAAGAAGAAGAAGACTTCTTTTTCTTCCATGTACCTCAGAGTGTTGCGTTATTTATCCATCACTGTTGTTTCCCTCGCCAATATCTTGGTCTGTTCCACTGACTTTCTCTTTTCGCAGCTGCCACCATGATTTTTTCTCCCACTCAAGTCTTGATGTCTCTGAGTGTCTTCTTCCTCCACATTTCTTATCAGATATTTCATGGTATTGTTACAACGGTCTCCTTGATCATCATATGGTATAGAACAAAATACAAGACACCAATGAAGTCACTAAAAACCAGCTTTAATTATCACAATTAACAGTTTGTAATCAACAAGTTATTCAACAAGATTATACCCGTACAATAAGTCAAGTTAATTTGCCCATACCAATAATAGTGTCAACTAATAGAGTCCCACAGAATAATCACTTTTCACTAATAACCATTTGAACGCACATTGTATTCGCCCGAAATAAACTCGAACCTCACTTGAATAAATCACCACTTAAACTGAAACTACGTGTCGCTGACTGCTTGTATTTATACCTCGCTGATATGCCAGAATAATCTGTCACTTTGGATGATGTGTTAAACAAACAGACCCTCTCGAAAATCCACTAGAAACAGTGTCCTTGAACACACTGCGCTGACCGGTACGGTCTGGAATAGACTCGATACTTGATGCGTAATTGTCTTCCATATCAAAGTAGCAGCTACATGTACGCACACACACATTACAGCTGGGATAGTTGAGCTACTTGTAGAACGTTCCGTATTACATAACACTTTTTCCATATTATGTAACTATAGATCGTTTCATGTATCCTATCAAATTTTATATTTTGAATACTGACAAAAATTTTTATTGTAAAAAATATGGGAAGCCTGGGGCTTGACCTCCCACTTGTAACGGTATTGACTTTTTACCATTATTAAAACAATATAATACAATAATATTACTACTAATTCTCACTGCTGCCAGAATTTTACTTACCGTCATAATCCCGTTAAACTTACCTTATTAAACTACCCAGGTCACCACGATATTTTATGGTTTAATATCGAAACCTTTACACTCTTGCCCTTACAAAAATTAACATAATCCCGCTATCTGACCACCCTTAAACTCAGAAAATCCCACAGAACGTTAGACGAGGTTTTTAGCACAGAATAGGAAATGGTTATGGCGTAATAACTTACAACTAACACATATTTATGTAAAATCAACTACTATTTTATTGGTATTTCTTTCTATATTTTTAATTATTACTTCTCTATGTTACCAGTACTTTGATATATTTCCCACTCACACACACTCTCTCTCATTCTTTACAATTTTGAAAAACCCCCGATTAATTGAGCTCTTTGATTTATTGTTTACTTTAAAATTTTGGCCAACAACTAAATATATTTTTTCACTGTACTTAACTTCTCTCGTTAATCAAATTGTTCCACCATCACGCAGTTCACTTTCACTTTTATCTTCACTTCGACCACATTAGACTGTTATTAAATTTTCGTTGCGGTTTTGTTTCATTATTTAAAATTGCTGTAGCATTTGGTATTTTCTGGTAGGACTTGTACTACCTTTCGGCCGGTAGGACTTGTACTACCTTTCGGCCTACCAGGCAAAGTATTCCCGAGGCCACTGATATAAAGTTTTAACTTTATAGACGACTGTTCTCTGCTACTGCCTGATGCAAAAACTGGGGTGAAGAAGTGTTTTACTGTGTGATTCACAAAGAGACTGAGCTGGCAAGCTGTTGCATAATACGTCTGGCTGGGCAGACTCCAGACATCAAACATAAACAGTCTGCAATAACATTGTATGTGTTGCTGGTTACAATGGGGTACCCCTTAGGTGAATACTGACTACTTTGGGATTACAATTGATTTAAATTATTATCTTTAACACCCAATTCTGTACCGTTACAATACCCCCCCCAATGAGAGGTTTTATGCCGAAGCATAAAAACTCTCATTGTCTAAAACCTAAGAGGGCCAGTGAAGATATGGCGCCGCAACCCCCCTTAGTTCTTTACTAAAATCATGGGTACTTACCCCCCTAGTCCGGTGGCTGTGGCTGCACCCATCCGACCTTACTGAACTTCTCTGCTCGAGATCCCAACACCATAAAATCAGATAGGCACCCTCCACAGTATCAACTGACTTTGTAACATTTAAGCAAAATATCAATAAATGGCCTTCCATTATTCCATATCCTCAACTGATTCGTTTCCTCTTAGTCGTACTGGTTCATTATTGGCAAGGTACTGGTTCAGAACAAATTTTTTTTTGTTTTTCAAAGTACTGGTCTCTTTTCTACAAAATACAATATACATATGTCTACATAGCAATACAACCTTACTGTCTAATTACATTTATTTACTTTGAATACATAAAAATCACATACCAGTTATATATTGGTAATTTTCTCCCCTAACAAAACACGGTTCCACGCCAAAAGTACAAGTAGATTACATAGAATACAAATAAATCATAACACCAACATTAAATCAACCTTCTGTTTACCTTTCATTATCACTTTTACTTTACTTTTCTGTTAAAACTTCAATTATTATTGCCTTATTATTCAATACACAATTCAAACCAAAATAAATTTAAATTCATTACTAGGGTTCACATTTTAAATCAATTTAATTCCAACTCAAACTTAATTTCATTCCATCATTTATTCAAAACAGTTTAGGTTACTTTAAGGGGACCATGTACCTGAAATTTTTTTTAAATTTCACTTTTTCTGTTTTTCAAATTTTCAGAAACTACAGTTAATTCTGTATAAAATTTGTTTACCTATGAGAAATAAAAGTTACAAAAATAAATAAATAAAAAGTACACAATTTTTTGTTGAGCGCAAGGCCGTGCACAAGGGGTGGTTTTGGGGGTTTAACCCTCCCCATTTGGGAAGAGAAATCAGCGAATTTGAAAGTGAAATAGTGATTGTTTCAATCTGATATAAAATACCGGAGGTATTCACATCATTTGAACTCGTGAACAATTCCTGCCTTGCGCAGGAAACACGGCAGTGCTCCGTCTTTCTCACCCTCACATCTTTCTCACACGTTAGTAGTATTTTATACGTAGTTCATTCGGCACGCCAGTCTCTATTTTTCGTGTGGTTCGCGCAGTATTGACCGACTTGTGCGTTAATCATTAATTATCGCTACCACCAATAGACTACGGACTGTGTATTCCTAGTTCGTTTTGCGATTTTGTGCTGAACAATTAGTAAAATATGTCCAGTAAACAAACAAATTCTTTGTTAAATTACTTTTGCAAAAAACAACGGACAGAAGAGGTAAGTTATTATTAATATTTTTCATAATTCTTCTCTTCGAAGTTTTGTGACAAGCGTAAAACAAAAAGGTTTATTTATTAAAATTTTATTATTTTACGCACATGCAAATAAAACACAAATAAACCTCAGTATACGTTGCTTTCTCATCTATTTTTAAACGTCTAAATGACAACGACCTTGGCGATAAAACCGTCCATGTTGATTCCCGGAAAACGATGACGCTATGCCTCTTGTCACATTTTATTGTAACTAAGCTATTCAGCAGGTCAACTAATAAAGTCAGCAAGAACATTTTAGTGAGTAGTGCGTTACGGCCCATATATGGTAAGAACAATTTTTTGTACTAAATAATTACATAAAAATCTCGGAGTACGTAGACTATAAAAAATTAAGCAGTTTATTTACAAAAATAGCGAAAATTCACATCCGCATAGTAGACAAATTTACCGAAAATGACCGCCGAACCACAAGAAAATCAATTACGGGACGTATATACCCCGTAACACAGCGAACGTGTTAAAATTCCTGTTATCATACAAATACAGTAATTTATTTCAAAGTTGACAGAAAAATCTCATTCAATACATCATAATCATGCGTTGCATAAAAAAGTATAAGGTAGCCTATCAAATAATAATAGTCTTCATTCATTTATTTATTTGCTTACAGCCGAAATCAGGATACAGCTCTCAATCAAGTCCGACAAATGAAGACAATGAAGTATCAAATCCAGCACAGTCCAATGCTGAATCGCTGACAGAAACAGATACCAACCAACCAACAATTAGTGGTAGCTTACATCAAATCCATCTTTGGGATGTGGCATTATTTTTAAGCAAGGAATTGGAAATGAGTATCACGAACGCATACAAATCCATCTGGTCTCCTCCGGAAAAGTATAAATTTCCTTGCTCTGGAGAAAGGAATCTTCGTTTCCAAGGACATTGGCTGAAGACTTACCATTGGTTGGCCTACTCGAGAAAGGAGGATGCAGCTTTCTGTAAAGCATGTTTGTTGCAATGTAAGAAGACTGCTGGTGTCGGTTCTCAACCTATCAAAGGATTGGTAAATGAACCGTACAGAAACTGGAAGAAAGCACTCGATTACTTCAAGAAGCATGAATCGACTGTTTACCACAAAAGCAGCATGTTGGCATTAGAAAATATCAGAAAAATGGATGAAGGAAAAATGGTGCCTATTGATGTACAATTAAGTTCGGAGAAGAAAAAAGTGATCGAGGAAAACAAGAAGAAACTCATGGCCATTGTAGAAACGGTAAAACTTTGTGGACAGCAAGGCTTAGCCTTGAGAGGCTCAAAGGAAAGTGGCCAAATAACACCTGAAGTGCCTGCTGTAAATGATGGCAACTTCCGGGTCCTTCTCCGTTTTCGTGCTACAACAGATGACCTACTAAAAAAACATTTGGAGACTTCGTCAAAGAATGCGGTATATACAAGCAATAGAATTCAAAATGAAGTCATCTCTATATTACACAAGAAAATCTTAAGAAATTTGGTAGACAATATTAATAAATCCAAAGCTTTCTCACTACTTGCTGACGAAACATCAGACATTTCTGGTTTAGAGCAACTTTCCATATGTGTGTGTTATACAGCAAACGAAGGTGAGAAATGTGTGGTAAAAGAAGATTTTATAGGCTTTGTACCTGTAACAGACTGCACGGGGAAAAACAGCCACAACTGCAGTCAACTTTTTGCAAGAGAATGGAATTGATACATGTTATCTATATGGTCAAGGCTATGATGGAGCGGCGGCCATGAGTGGGAAACTGCATGGAACTCAAGCCTACATTCAAGCAGATCACCCTCTGGCTCTCTATGTCCATTGTGCCTCTCACAGCCTTAATCTTGCTGTGAGTTCGGCCAGTAATATTTCAGCCATTAGAAATTGTTTGGGAACCATTGAATCCGTATATAACCTTTGCAACTCCCCCAAACGGCAGGCTATTCTGCAAGAAACCATAGCTGAAGTATTACCAGAGGCGAATCACTCCAAATTGAAAAAATACTGTCCAACCAGATGGATTGAACGTCATCAACCGTATCAATTTATTGTGAACTTCAAGGAGGCGTGATAGAGGCCTTAGGAAAAATTTCTCAGCTGCGAGAGGCAACAGTGGCAGCTCAGGCCTTTCAACTACTGAGTGCAATTAAAAATTGCCAATTCCAAATTTGCTGCCAAATCCTTCTAGCATGCCATGCCATTTTAACACCCCTGAGCATGTCTCTTCAGCGAGAAGACCTACATCTGACCGAAGCTGTACTCCTTGCACAACATTCTTTAGAGGAACTTAAAAACATGAGGAAGTCTGCCAGTGAAATGTTCCGCAATATACTTGAGAAAGCAAAGTCTGTTATGGAGGATTCCGACATCGCTCTTAGTGTTCCACGATTAAGTAAGAAGCAGCAACACCGAAGCAACGTCGGAATCGAGTCACCAGAAGAATATTACCGTGTGACAATGTTCATACCATTTTTAGATGAACTTAATAGTCACATTGAATCTAGATTCATCAAGCATGGTGAAATTCTTACCAGTTTCGACTGTCTGTTACCTCAGAGGCAGGCGCATTTCAATGAAGACAACTGTCGGACCCTATACAGAACTTATGAGTCAGTCCTCGAATGCATCAATGAAGATGAATTCCTAGCTGAAATTAAAATGTGGCGAAGAAGAATCGGAGATTGTAGTGGAAAGAAAGGAGACCTCATCTTCCATGCACTGGATATTTGTGAAGCAAGTGAAGCTTTCCTCAGTGTAAGGAAACTTCTGAAAATCCTAACTGTCTTGCCTGTCACCACAGAGACAGCAGAAAGATCATTCTCCACCCTACGCAGGCTGAAAACATATATTAGGAATTCCATGTCAGAAGAAAGACTAAATGGCCTTGCATTATTGAACATCCATAGAGAAATTAATGTCTCTAGTGAAGAGATCGTTAATGAATTTGCCAATTCAAACAGAAAAATGTTACTATGTTAATAAAAGGAATTAGTGTAATGTATACAATTTTTATTAATATTGTTTTCGTTCATTTCCTCTCAAGTCTACTTATTATGTGTTACTCCATATTGTAATTCATAAACAGTTTATTGAAATTTTCATTATAGACTACTTTATGGAAAAGAAATTTTCCACTTCAGAACCCCTCCCTTTCAAAAATCCTGCGCACGGGCCTGGTTGAGCGCTTGCATTTTCAGGCTTGGAAACTTTTAATATATTTCTGTTTTTTTTTTCACATACAAAAGGGAAATTTTTTGTTATAGGTTAGGTTGGCTATTCTGTCATCAGCTGATCATTTTGTAATTTGATAGTTTTCTCTGTGGTATTGTAGTGCTAGCTTCTTTCTTTAGTTGTTTAGTGTTGTGTTGTCCAGTTAGTAAGTTTGTATTTGTTGATTCGGTGGATGCATCACATTAGTTTTCTGCTATTATAAAAATAAAATGCCTAGGAGCAGTAGAGTGTTCAAGAAGCGTAAATATTTTGGAAATCAGCATGAAACTGGCAGCCAGAAGAGTGAACATGATAAGCGTAGTTCTAACCTAAATAAGTCTAATGAGACTGTTTGTGATAGACCAAGATCAAGTTCATTTGAAAAACTGGGAAATTTTATGACAAACTCAACTGAAAAATGCAGTGACAAATTACCCACTAGTTATATAGTGATTGACATTGATATATTGAACAAAAATTTATTTCAATCAGTAGTGTGTAGTAAGTGCGGCATAGGCAAGGTAACCCTTCAAGAAAATGTAAATAATAGAATGGGTTGTGCTTCTAGCTTAGAACTGAAATGTGATAAATGTCTGGCACAAAGGTATTTTATGAGTAGTAATCTGATTGAGAATACTGGCTATGACATAAATATTAGGCTTGTCTATGGCCTGAGATCTATTGGTAAGGGTTATGATGATGCAGTTATGCTTTGTTCTGTTCTCGATATTCCTGACCCCCCAACAAGGTTCAAGCAATTCAATACAGCAATATTGAAAGTGGTAAGTGATGTGGCTGAAAAAAACATGACAGATGCAGTGCAAGAAGTTATACAGAAGAGAGATTCCTCCAACATAGCAGCCGCAATAGACGGCTCATGGCAAAAACGAGGCCATACGTCAATAAATGGAGTTGTTACAGCGACTGCAATTGAAACTGGGAAGGTTATTGATGTTCACTGCCTCAGTAAATATTGCCATGGTTGTAAATTAGCCAAAGAAGACCCAACTAAGATTGAAAATTATTAACAGACTTGTCAGTTAAATTACGAAGGTTCCAGCGGGGGTATGGAGGTGAAGGGCGCTACAGCAATTTTCAATCGGTCACAAATGAATCGCGGAGTGCGGTACCTAACCTATCTAGGTGATGGTGATTCAAAGGGATACAAGGCTGTCACAGAATCACTACCTTATGGACCAGACGTAGAGATTGTCAAAGCTGAATGCATAGGGCATGTGCAGAAAAGAATGGGAGCAAGATTGAAAGCTCTATGAAAATCATAAAAGGGAAAAAACTCAGCGATAATAAGACTTTGAAAGGGAAAGGCAGACTTACATATGCAGAGATTGACAGGCTGCAGTTATATTATGGTAAGGCAATAAGGGAGAACTGTAAAAATACTGTCGGAGAAATGAGAAAAGCAGTGTGGGCGATATACTACCACAAAGCTTCAACGGATGAGGCCCCTACTCATCATCTTTGTCCAAAAGGAGAAGAGTCATGGTGCGGATACAACCGTTCTATTATACAAACAGGTGAGGAATACAAACATGAGCATTCACTGCCTTTACCTGTGCTTCATAAAATAAAACATATATTCAGGGACCTAAGCAATGAAACTTTACTGAACAAGTGCCTTTTTGGTAAAACACAAAACCCAAATGAATCGTTTAATGCCCTAATTTGGAAAAGGTTACCAAAGACAATTTATGTTGGGATAAATACAATTAAAGTGGGAGTGTATGATGCAGTGCTTGCTTTCAACAGCGGAGCTTACAGCAAATGTACTGTGATTGAGAAACTGGGACTGAAAGTAAGTGAGTCTTGTCGGGCACGGTTGAGACGAATCGATGAGAGGAGAGTAAAAGAAGCTGATAAGAAAATGACAGAGCAAAGTAAGGTAGAAT
Organism: Magicicada septendecula; assembly: GCA_034769895.1. NCBI lineage: Eukaryota > Metazoa > Arthropoda > Insecta > Hemiptera > Cicadidae > Magicicada > Magicicada septendecula. The sequence goes on from CM068372.1 coordinate 39,885,080, forward strand.
GTAAAAGAAAAAGGCAAGAAAACAAGAAGAAATCAGAAGAAAATGAGGAAGACCCACAGTACGGCGCAGGACTATTTTAAATGTAGCTTTGTTGTGTAACTATGGTATAACATTGACAATAAAGTAAGTTTTCTCAAAAAATGACTTTTTACCATATTTATGTACCTTTTTCTCAGCTTCTGTAAAAGATAGAAACACGATTTGAGAAGTTATATTTCAATTTACAAAATAATAATTAATAGCAATACACATCTCCTACAAATCTTACCTTTCTCGGGTCCCAGGTTCTTCGCACGAACTCGTGAAGAATAAGCGTGATTTAGGATTGCATTCTTTAATAAATTACACTCTCAATTTCAGCATTAGATAGTTGTATTTTATTTTAACAATTCTTTTTTAAAATTTACTGGCTTTTCATTTTTCTTCTCAAAACTATTACTGATCTTTTTAGTTACTTTTCAAAATTACAAACAAAAGCAAACATGGTAATTTACTTATTCTAATATACTAGTTATTCTTATTTATTATAAAGCAACCCAGCATCTGCTCATTCACTCTTTCGCACAAAACATTTAAATTATTCCCCATTGATTTTAGTTTAGAGATCTCTGTACATTATAATTTTGATGATTCGAAAAGTTTATATAAGGTACGGTTACTTGTTTTTGATGATCGGGTCGACCTCCTGTTACACTGGTTGTCCAAATTGCGTTTTCACTATTTAATTTTGATGTCACTGTTGATGAATTAATATTTCACATTTAATTCACATTACATTATTGTTAAACTGAACTCACATTCTAATATTTTCGATAATTTTTGGCCCGCGAGCCTTTGTGTTTGTCTGGCCGCCGCCGCGGCTGTAAGTCGACTGCCTGTTTGCTGCGCTCATGGCGCGAAAGAATGTATCGGTGCGTGCCCAAACCATGGGAATATTGGCTTCCTGAGCGCGCGTGTGAGGGCGCGTACGCTCCCTCGTTGATAACTGCACATTCCTTTGCCACACCGCAACAGTTTTGACTATACAGTCCACTCACCATATTTGCTTATTCACAATTCCCAATGCGTACTTTCTGACAGTTACTGAACAGTACCAAGACTGGTTTAAAATGATTAAAATTGGTTTCATCCCTTTTGCCCCGTTACAATACCCCCCCAATGAGAGGTTTTCTGCCGAAACAGAAAAACTCTCATTGCTAAACCCTAAGAGGATTGGTGAGGATATGGCGCCAACAACCCCCCTTTAATTTATAAACACATCATGGGTAAACTACCCCCCTAATTAGGCGACTACGGCTACACCTGAACGAGATTACTGGACTTCTCTATTGAGATCCCAACACCATAAAATCGGACAGGTACTGACCATAATACCACCTAACCTTTTATCATTTCACTAAAAATCAGAAACTGGCCTTATACCATACCAGATCCTCAACGATATGTTCCCCCTTACATACATACTGGGTTGCCTTTAGCAAGTACTGGGTGCGTACACATATTCATTATTAGTTACATATTATCTCCACATTAATCGTGATAATATAAAATTAATATAAAATTCAAATTTGGTTCCAACAGTTAAATAAATCTACGGACCCTATCAAAAATTCAATTGGATGTTACTTTACACTATTTGATTCAATTAATTTAAACATAATTTTCAAAACTTAAAGTCTTTATGCATTTATTTTCTCTACAACTTCTCTTAATTTACCGGTTAACCATCCTGTTACACAAAATAAAATAAACAATTTGTCCTTATCCACTTATTCAAACACAATTACACATGATTATAATATACATCCTAATATAAACATCATATATCACCTGACACCTTCTCTACATATAGTGAACATAAAAAATTAAAATAGATTTCTTTACAGTAAAGAACAAAAAATTTTTTTTTTTTCAAAAAAAATTTTCAAAAAAATTTAATTTCCAAAAAGAATTATTTTGTCAATAAAATTTATTATTCAGTCATTTACTTATATGGATTAACAAAAAAAATCTACAAATCAGTTATAAGGAACATACTATCTATCTAACACCAGTTATCAGCTGATGTCTCATGGTCAGGTGAATGACCTTACCCTAGACACACTCCAAAAAATTATACAATGTAAAAGGCATAACACATGTTTATAATTCTTACACTCTATCATAGTACAGCATCATAACACATAATAAAACATACTAAACAAAACATAATAAACAACTTCTCTCCTCGAATTAATCTTTTGCAAAATCAGTAAAGTCATTTATAAAATATCATAGAGAGCATAACATATTTAAAGCAATTACTTCTGAAAAGATTATCTGCCTTTAGCATAGTATCTCTTGAATCAAAATAAAATTATTTAATTAGCTTATCAGCTCATTCAGTTTACGTCAGTTTAAGGTTTCAATCCGTTACTCCCCTGAGTAACTTCCTTACCACACACACTATGGCCCCCCCTGGACTGTGGCGTCCAGTTGCTTCCACAAGAACTGAGGTTTATTGGGGGTAGACACTGCCTACCTGTTCTTGCTTCAGCGTTATATAAAAATTCGGCATTACTGATGTCCGAGGACACCAGTAATCCTACTATAATGATTCATACGCCCTTAACACGGCACTATCACCACCTTCGATGATAGCCGCTGTTCCATAGTTATGTAGATTCCCCTGATTTACCCCCCGGTTAATTTCTTCATTGTACCAATTTCACAGGCAACCAACTGTGGCACGTTTACAATAATTCTGTCCACAGCTGATTGTCATCCAAAACCACGGTCTGGGCTGGTAAGGCCGGGACCGCCCGAAAGTGGGGAGTCTACTTAAAAAGACATACAATTCGTTTACAGTTACATTGCTACTACAATTCACAAAAAGTAAAAACCATTATATGTTACAACAAATTTATCATTTAATTCTCCAAAAACACATTCAAATCTATTATCAACCTTCATGTTACATCACATTTCATTTATTATTACATTTTAACTATGAATTTTCCTTTATTTAACACTTTGGTCATTAATGGGTTTGGGTGATTCTTAGTTATTCATAATAATTCGATTTATTAAAATGGCATTACAATATAACCTTACCCCCTTCTTCCCTTCTATTACTCACTAACAGATTTACATAGGGTGACACCAATCTCTCAAAAACATTTACCTCCATTAACTTCTCTACTCTAACTCACCATTAATCCTTCTACTCTTATAACAAAATACCTGTTACCCTCTTTGTACTTAGGATGTGTGTTCCCTTCCCGATGTGTGTTCCCTTCCCTTATACTCATTCCCTTATTAGGTCCTGGCCCTTTCCCAGGTAACTCCGCCAAACCCCATTTAAAACTATTCATCTCCCGCCACAACGCCTTGCGTTGAGGACTCCTTACCACACCACCCTCTTTACAAAATTTTACCACTACCTGTTTACTCTCCAATTACATCGCTCACTTTCTCTACATACACGCACTATCGCTACTGTGTCCCTATTACTACCCTGTTTCTGTATTATTTATATTCCAAAATTCTTATTTTCTGTAACATCCATTAAATTACCTTTGACTAACTCAAATGCCTTATTGAAATAATTATTATCACCCAAACTCCATCTTTTACAACATCTTACATTAAGTTAACCATTGAAAATTACATTAGAAAACTCCTAACTACCTCAAATTAATTTAATCATTTAATTTAAAACCTTTTAAACACATTTAAAATTTATTATTCAAACATTGAACATTTTAATTTATTTAACTTGCATTATAAACTTCATACTTACAGTACATCACTCAAAACACATGATTCCTGTTATTGACACAAAATTATAAACAATTCATCACCACCAATATCACGTACAACCATATGTACCTTCTGAAACATTATAACAATCATATGATTCCGCAACTAAATACATTTTACATTTATTCATTTACTATTTATTATCAAGTTTAAATCATTTAAATTCATTATCAAAATTTATCTATACATTAATTAATTAATTAATCTCGAATTCTTTAATTCAATCAATTGTTCAAAAACACAAATTATTTTAATTACCTTCTTCCAAAACAATTACAATTCATTTATTACCAACTCTCATTATTTATTTACTCTGATAAATTATTATTATTATTATTATGAAATCAATTTCTACTACATACACACATTGTTTACATCAAATACATTTTACAACACAACATAATTAATTTCACTATAAATTTATTTACAATTCTTCGTCATTAATTTTTCTGTTTACCACACCTCATTTCATAAGTTAGCTAGATCATTACCATAAACTAAAATATTAAAATGTCCATTCACTGATTTTGTATTTAACCCCCATCATCGTATATTAACCTGATGTATTTATAACACAACTCATTCTTATCGACATACATTACATTATAATTATTATTGTAATGACTACTTTCGTTAATTATATTAACACAGTAATTAACTACATATTTGTCTCCCATTATTTCATAAAACCTGTCGACGTTGGTAATTTTAGTGCAGTCTCCCTTAATATTATTTGTTATTTCCATGTAATTTATATCGTCATATTCATTTACTATATCAATCCCCTCATAAGGTAAGTGTTTATCATCTATGACGGTATCATCAAAATCATCCATCTTTATTTTACAAGGTAAGTCAATTTGCTCACCTCTCTCAATATCTAAACTCTGCACTAACATTTCATAACCTCTATTAATCTCAAAAATCTCTCTCTCTCTCTCTCTCTCTCTCTCTCTCTCTCTCTCTCTCTCTCTCTCTCTCTCTCTCTCTCTCTCTCTCTCTCTCTCTCATCACAATACCTCTCACAACCCCACTGACCTATTTCATACCGTGCAAAGGGCACCATAAACTTACTATACGTCTTGGCACTTCCAAGAAAACACCACAAAAAATTAAGGGACTATTTTGAGACACCATGTCTCCTTGAGAATATGGAGTGCCCACTCACCATCTCTTTATGGATTTCCAGTCGGCATATGATTCAATCAACCGGAAAATGCTATATAGAGCTATGAAGGAGTTGCATATACCATCTAAGTTGGTGCGTATGGTTGGAGTAGTTATGTCCAATTCTAAGTGCCAAATCAGAATACAATCAAATCTATCTAACTCCTTAAAAACATTGAATGGGTTGAAACAAGGAGATGCCTTAGCATGTCTGTTGTTCAACATAGCTCTAGAAAAGGTCATCAGGGATTCAGGAATTCAAACTAGCGGACACATATTTCACAAGGAGGTACAGCTTCTGGCCTATGCCGATGACATTGACGTCATAAGTAGGTCTGAATCTGGCTTAAAGGAAGCCTTTCAGGAACTGGAGTTGTCCGCTAAGGCTATGGGCTTGGTTATAAACCAAAGCAAAACCAAATATATGGTTGTAGGTGCCAATACTCGTACCCTGTCCCTGCGCATTAACGATTATGAATTTGAAAAGGTTCAGGGTTTTCCATATCTCAGGTCATATGTGGACTCTGGAAATGACTCCTCTAGAGATATTGAAAGACGAATATTATCTGCTAATAGGTGTTACTACGGACTGGTGAAACATTTTAAATCAAAATTAATAACTAAAGACACAAAAGCCTCCCTATACAAGACCTTGATTAGACCAGTCCTGATGTATGGCTCGGAATGCTGGGTGTTAAAAAAACTAGATGAGCAGAGACTATCCGTTTTTGAGAGGAGGGTACTGAGGAGAATCTATGGCCCTGTGAGGGAAAACAACATTTGGAGGCGACTGCATAATCGAGAGTTGTACGAAAGGTTTAAAGATCTTCCGATCGTGCAACTCATACAAATTAACAGATTGCGTTGGGCTGGTCATGTGCAGAGAATGGCGGAGGATAGAATCCCAAAAAGAGTGATGAATTATTTGCTGATGGGAAGGAGAAGGAGGGGAAGACCGCGTACAAGATGGCTGGACCAGGTTGGTAAGGAGGCAGTGAGGCTGGGTGCAGCAAACTGGTGGACATTGGCCGGGAGTAGAGACCAGTGGGGAAGATTTCTTTTGGAGGCCAGGGCCCGGACTGGGCTGTAGCGCCGAGGATGTATGTATGTATGTATGTATGTATCACCTTCAAATACCCTGTTTTCAACCATCTTATCACTATTTCTTATTAATTCCTCTTTATAACTATCACTTACCTTGTTAATTATCTCCCCATTGTTATTAACAACATTATTACCACTTACCTGTTTTAATTCGACTTCTGTATTCTCTGTTAATTTACGTTTATCTCTCTCCCATTTCTCATTTCTTTCGTCAATACGTTTATTAATTTCATTTATATGGTTTTTCAATTCACTATTTTGCTTTTTCAATTCATTGAAATTCCCTTCACATTTTAATTTTTGTTCATATATTTCGCTTTTTAACTCATGGAATTTTATTCTGTTTATCGAATTTAACACACAACATGGCATTCATGCCACACAAATATCTCATCACATCACTATTGTCAGATTGATTATTTTTGTTAGTCGATATTGGGGTTATTTGAATCCCCGAATCATTCGTGACATTTACTCCATTTGTAATATTCAGTTCGTCTATTTTATTGTCCTGACCAAAATTAATTATTTCATTTATATCATTCTCATTACTACCTGCCATCTCTACCTTATTTATGAATGTTACTTTTACAAAATTTTTATCTTATATGTACTCAGTATTAATTTACTGTTATACTCATTACTTAACTACGGTATACATATCACATAACCTTTACGTAATTTATACGTATTACTACTCAACTTCTAAATCATGCTTACATTCATTTGTAGGTGTGGTTTTTATACAAAATTTAATTTATAAAAACTGTCCAAGTTCGAGGCGCCATTGAGAAGTTTTGTTTCAATTTACAAAATAATAATTAATAGCAATACACATCTCCTACAAATCTTACCTTTCTCGGGTCCCAGGTTCTTCGCACGAACTCGTGAAGAATAAGCGTGATTTAGGATTGCATTCTTTAATAAATTACACTCTCAATTTCAGCATTAGATAGTTGTACTTTATTTTACAGTTCTTTTTTAAAATTTACTGGCTTTTCATTTTTCTTCTCAAAACTATTACTGATCTTTTTAGTTACTTTTCAAAATTACAAACAAAAGCAAACATGGTAATTTACTTATTCTAATATACTAGTTATTCTTATTTATTATAAAGCAACCCAGCATCTGCTCATTCACTCTTTCACACAAAACATTTAAATTATTCCCCATTGATTTTAGTTTAGAGATCTCTGTACATTATAATTTTGATGATTCGAAAAGTTTATATAAGATACGGTTACTTGTTTTTGATGATCGGGTCGACCTCCTGTTACACTGATTGTCCAAATTGCGTTTTCACTATTTAATTTTGATGTCACTGTTGATGAACTAATATTTCACATTTAATTCACATTACATTATTGTTAAACTGAACTCACATTCCAATATTTTCGATAATTTTCGGCCCGTGAGCCTTTGTGTTCGTCTGGCCGCCACCGCGGCTGTAAGTCGACTGCCTGTTTGCTGCGCTCATAGAAAGAATGTATCGGTGCATGCCCAAACCGTGGGAATATTGGCTTCCTGAGCGCGCGTGTGAGGACGCGTATGCTCCATCGTTGATAACTGCACATTCCTTTGCCACACCGCAACAGTTTCGACTATACAGTCCACTCACCGTATTTGCTTATTCACAATTCCCAATGTGTACTTTCTGACAGTTACTGAACAGTACCAAGACTGGTTTAAAATGATTAAAATTGGTTTCACTCCTTTTTCCCCGTTACAGATTCTTTTTTTAAGTTGTAGGGCTAATTACAGTGTATCTACTGAACCTCAAAAACAGAAGAAGAAAGTAACCAAAAAATTATTATCTCTTTAAAAAAATTAAAATATTTAGACAATTTTTCAAAAAATTAATTAAATAAATGTAAGATAATAAAACGTAATTTTGTTGGTTCAAATGGTTAAAATACCTTCCCAGAATATGCTGACCAAACCTCAAGTTTGTACCTTGAACAGATTTTGAGAAAAAGGTACATAAAGTTGATTAATTTAACATGGGGAAGATAGGCGGGTACATGGTCCCCTTAATTATATTATATTCAAAATGATTCTACATTAATAAAATCCTCTCACAGAAATTTCGAACTACATTACAATCAGGTCACCAAGTTGCTTCATTATATGATTCACCAAAAGTTAACTTCATTTCATCACACCTTGCTTTTCTTTTGTTTCATAATAGAATTTACTCATAGCAATGATTCATCAAAATAAAACATTCTTGTTGTTATCAACTACAGCATGACTGTAAACATTAGTCACACAACATACAATGTCCATGTCAACAGCATATCAGCTGATGCACTACCAGAATATTAAACATTTCCTTTAATTTTCACTTTAAATAAGTATTGTAATCAGTTACCCTTGATTTTACAATTCCAATCACAGTATATTTATATTCCTTACTAAAATTCACAATTTTAAATTAATTTCATTTCAACTCAAATCAAAATTTAACTTTAGTTACATTATTTAAAACACTTTTAATTTAAATACACAATTCAAAATAAAATTCATTAGTACCTCCTATTAATTATTTAGTAAAACAAAATATTATTATTATCATTATTATACCATTCATCCTTACTACAAACATGTTTTACATCAACTATAGTATACGTTCCAACAATATAGCCTTGACACAATACATTTAACACTAACACATTTATTTACAAATTTTCGTCATAATTTTATTGTTTACCACACGTCATTACATAAATCAGCCAAGTAATCATACCATTGACTCAAATAATTAAATGTTCATTCATTATTTATCTAACCCCCGTCGTCGAAAATTAGTCTTAATTTCACATAACATTTTTCATTTTTATTTACATATCTTACATGGCTATCATTTGTGTAATAACCATTTAAATCTTTGTTATTCATTTTGCCATAATAATAATCCCTAGGGTTACCCCCCATTGTCTGCATTGTTATTTTTTGTCCAGTCTCCATTGGTATTTCCTGTCACATTTAAATCATTTATATTTTCATCACTATAGTTGTCAGCTGTTACTAATACGCTAACCCTCACAACAGATAAGTGTATATTATCATCATCAATATAATCATTGTTTATTACACAAGGTAAGTCTCTATTATTTATAATAATTCTTTCCTTATTTAACTTCTTAACCAACCCTTTATAACCTCTATTTGGCTCAAATATCTCTATCACTCTCTCTCTCTTTTCATGATCACTTTCACAATCCAATTTCACATTCTCACTCCACACAGAGGGCAACACCACTTTATTATAACACCATCTGGCCGTACCAGATATACACAAAACACTTATTTGACCATTTGCCGATCCATTGTCGCCCAAATGTCCTAGTGAGGATCTTTTGTCCCCATAAACCACTTGTGGAATCTTTGCTCCACATTTAACCCCAAAAAAATTTGCCCCCTGTTCACCCTCTACAATTATATTATCTCTCCATTCTTTCTCTAATTCATCAACGCTAACTACTACTCTGTTACTCACTTCAAATAACTTTCTACTTTCATCGTTACTATTACTATTACTCAATATATTACCATTATTTTTATTCAATAATATTTCATCATTACTGATTTTAACACTGCCACTTGCCTTATAATTCATCACCTGATTTGCATTTAAATTATTACCATTACTATTCATTATTATTTCTCCATTATAATTACCACTTGTTTTACAGTCATCACTTACCTTGTTAACTGTTACTTCCTTGTTTATATTCTCATTAGCGCATAACTTACCATCATAATTACCGTTTTCTGTCACCACTACGCTCTCAGTATTATAATCATTGTTCACTGTCTTATTCTCTAACACTACCACTTCAACTATTTTACTTTCACTAACCCCTTCACTTACCTCATTACTTTGTTTACTAGTGTCATCACTAACAGTGCCACCACTATTCTTTCTTATAAAATTGTATAATTCCGGGTTTTGTTTAACCTTCTCATTAAATTTATGCAGATCATCATCAGTCCTTTTTTCCAAATACTTCTCGAACCTGTCGCAGAATTTCTCCCATTGCTCCGCAAAGGTTTCTTGTGCCTCAGCCATTTTAACCTAATTTTTATTTTTTTTTATTATAATCCCTTTTATATAGTACAATAATTATTCACATTAACTACAAATACCCACTACATAAAATCGTTAGTATTACGTGGAAGTAAACCCAACATTAACGCTATCAAAACATAACCTAGTTTTCACACCGTAATTATACACGATAATTCTTCACACATACGCCGTTACCACAACCTATATTCTGTGCCTCAAAACGGGTCTAATTCATACAATATTTATACGAACATCCTGGCAGCGAGTCGCCACTGTAACGGTATTGACTTTTTACCATTATTAAAATAATATAATACAATAATATTACTACTAAAACTCACTGCTGCCAGAATTTTACTTACCGTCATAATCCCGTTAAACTTACCTTATTAAACCACCCAGGTCGCCACGATATTTTATAGTTTAATATCGAAACCTTTACACTCTTGCCCTTACAAAAATTAACATAATCCCGCTATCTGACCACCCTTAAACTCAGAAAATCCCACAGAACGTTAGATGAGGTTTTCAGCACAGAATAGGAAATGGTTATGGCATAATAACTTACAACTAACACTTATTTACGTAAAATCAACTACTATTTTATTGCTATTTCTTTCTATATTTTTAAATATTACTTCTCTATGTTACCAGTACTTTGATATTTTTCCCACACACACACTCTCTCATGCTTTACAATTTTGAAAAACCCCCGATTAATTGAGCTCTTTGATTTATTGTTTACTTTAAAATTTTGGCCAACAACTAAATATATTTTTTCACTGTACTTAACTTCTCTCGTTATCCAAATTGTTCCACCATCACGCAGTTCACTTTCACTTTTATCGTCACTTCGACCACATTAGACTGTTATTAAATTTTCGTTGCGGTTTTGTTTCATTATTTAAAATTGCTGTAGCATTTGGTATTTTCTGGTAGGCCTTGTACTACCTTTCGGCCTACCAGACAAAGTATTCCCGAGGCCACTGATATAAAGTTTTAACTTATAGACGACTGTTCTCTGCTACTGCCTGATGCAAAAACTGGGGTGAAGAAGTGTTTTACTGTGATTCACAAAGAGACTGAGCTGGCAAGCTGTTGCGTAATACGTCTGGCTGGGCAGACTCCAGACATCAAACATAAACAGTCTGCAATAACATTGTATGTGTTGCTGGTTACAATGGGGTACCCCTTAGGTGAATACTGACTACTTTGGGATTACAATTGATTTAAATTATTATTTTTAACACCCAATTCTATACCGTTACACACTACCCCACCTCCATCCATCAGTTACCTTTAACTCATGTTTAACTCAAAAATCTTTTATTATATTGTATTGTTATTCTTGTAATTCTTTGACAGTAGAGGCAGAATTTGTTAATAAAATTAATTTTGTGATACTACAAAGTGTTTTGTAATTTCATATTAATTAAATATTTAATAATAGATGCTGTAACTTTTGATCTACGTTTATCCAGTATTGTTGGATACTCTGACACATGTAATATTGTTGGAATTAGAATCATTTTGTGCAGAGTTTTGCTTTTGTGCTTAGTTTATCATCATCTTCTTCACAACATGGTATAGGCAAGGTGCTGCCTGTTCCGCCTTCAAAAATCCTCCAGCCATCTCTTCCTGGGCCTACCTACATAGTATTGTTATGACGATCTACTCGATCATTGTAGGTACAGTGGAAACAAAAAAAAGTACAAGACACCAATTAAGTCACTAATTACCAGCTTTAATTTCCACAGTTAACAGTTCATAATTAACAACACAGTCTCTACAACAAATCAAATAAAAATTGTTCACATGCAATGAAATGTCACTAATATTATACACAATTGTATTACAATAAATTGTAATTATACCGCCCGATTATAAAATGCAACACTTTGCTAATAACCACTTGAACGTACACAGTAATATGCTACTATAACTTTCGAACCACACTTGTCAATATCTCGCACTAAAACTGACGTCTTAACGTCCTCCATATGAACTACGTAATTAACTGCGGCCTTGACACAGTCCGCACGGCTGGCGGCATCGAGAACAATCTTGCAAATGCGTCTACAAGCACGTACGCCACACGCTTACATTCTGGATCTCTCTGGAACTTTTGATAAACACGTAGATTGTTCTGTGACGTCATAACACTGCCTCCTCCTTAAACCTGTTCGTCCCGAACTGGCAAACCGTCTCTAAAGTTGTACTTAGCCAGGCGATCTAGGTGGACAACCTTGAACTTTCGCTGTCCTTCCTGTTGAATCCGATAAACAACATCGATAATTCTTTTTTTTTCACAGTGTAGGGTCCTTCCCAGTTAGACTGAAGCTTAAGTGAGTGACCACGACGGCGCTTTGGATTGAACAACCAGACCTGATCTCCTTCTTGCAAACCCACACTATTGCTGTGAATGTCATACCGAGTTTTCATTTTAACACTGGCAATCTTCAGCCGTCCCCTTACCAAGCGATTCATTTCTCGCAGTTGGTTTTCTAATTGCAAGGAATAGTTCTGCGGCTCTTGGGACTGAGTCTCAGGTGATCCGAACATTAAGTCGCCAGGAAGTCGAATCTCCCGCCCAAACACCAATTTTGCTGGAGTCATGCCGGTTGTGTCGTGTACTGTTGATCTATACACCATGAAGAATAGTGGTATAGGTTGGTCCCAGTGTGTTTCGTTCTCACCAACAACCTTTGAAAGATAACGGCAACAGAAGTTGTGAACTAACTCTTTTGCCACAGTGGTAACCTCCTGATTTGGAATTGCGTAGGCTTCCACCCACTTAGTAAAGTAGTCACCTACAACCATGGTGTACCAGTTTCCATCGTCAGTAACTGGGAATGGTCCAGCAATGTCTATGGCAATTCTCTGGAAAGGTAGTCCAACGTTATACTGTCTCATTTTTCCCCTGCTTCTGCTTTGTGGGCCCTTGCTTGCAGCACATATTTCACATGTCCGAACCCATGGCATCCGAACCCGTGGCAATGATGAAGCCAATAGAATCGCTTCCGTATTTTGTCAAGGGTTTTGTTAACGCCAAGATGGCCTCCAGATGTTCCATCATGCATCTCCTTCAAAACAGACTGCACTTTACTTCGGGGAACTATCAACTGCATGACCACGTCTCGTCCATCTGCACTTTCCCAAGCCCTTTTCAGCAATCCGTTTTCTAAAGTGAGAGATTCCCATTGTGCCCAGTAGCCCTTCAGCACTTCGGAACCATGGCAGATATCTTGCCAATCCAGGCGGCGACCTTCCTCTTTTGCTGTCAAGATCGGTCCAATGTCTTCATCAGTCATCTGTTCTTCTCGACAGTCTGTGTTGTCCAGCCGTCAGCCAGGAAATCTACAGTGATGGCTTGAACATGTTCGCTTGAGTTTTGTTCTTCCTTTCTGTGGCAATGTCGGCAGTCTTCTGGGCATGGTCTTCATGATAAGTCATCTGCATTACCGTGCAGGCGCCCCTGCCGATGTTGTACCTTGAAGTTTTACTCTTGCAGACGTTCGAGCCACCTTGCCAACTGTCCTTCCGGATTTTTAAATCTCAAGAGCCATGCAAGTGCGGCATGGTCAGTACGTAGTGAAAACTCTCTCCCATAGAGGCATTTATGGAAGTGCTCCAAAGCACTGACAATTGCCAACAACTCTCTTCTTGTAACACAATAATTTCTCTCTGGTTTAGAAAGCGTCTTGCTGTAATACGCTATTACTTGTTCTTCACCATTCTGCACTTGAGACAAAACTGCTCCTAGACCAGTATTGCTTGCGTCTATGTCTACGATGTACTTCCCTTCGGAAGCTGGAAAAGCGAGGATTGGCTGTGAACATAACGCAATCTTCAATGTTCTAAATGCTTGGTCACACTCTCTCGACCATTGGAAGTTTCGTTTATTTTCCGTTAGCTCATGTAGTGGTTTAGCAATAGTAGCGAAGCCTTTCACAAAACGTCGGTAATGTGACCATAACCCCAGGAAACTCCGAACTTTGTGTTTATTCTTCGGAACTGGCCAGTCTCTTACGGTGTCTACTTTATTAGGATCCAAGCTAACACCCGCTGCTGAAACCAGATGGCCCAGTTACTGTACTTCCTTCTGGAATAGAGAACACTTCTTCGGGCTCAGCTTCAGTTGTGCACCATGAATTCTAGTTAGAACTTCCTTAAGGTTTTCCAAATGGTCTTCGAGAGTCTTCCCGATCACTATGACGTCGTCTAAGTAAACAAGGCAAGTTTTCCACGTCAGGCCTCGGGAGTATCAGGTCCATCAATCTCTCAAAGGTTGCCGGTGCATTACAGAGTCCAAATGGCATGACGTTAAATTGGAATAAGCCACTTGGGGTCGAGAAAGCTGTCTTTTCCTTGTCTTCTTGATGAAGACCCACTTGCCAATATCCAGTCTTCAGGTCCAATGTGGAAAACCACTGTGCTCCGGACATCGTGTCGAGTGTATCATCAACGCGAGGTAATGGCTAGCAGTCTTTCTTTGTAACGTCATTTAACCTCCAGTAGTCTACGCAGAAATGCAATCCACCATCCTTCTTCGCTACCAGCACTACAGGAGAAGACCAAGCATTTGACAAAGGTTCGATTACTCCCTTTGTCAACATGTCCTGTACTAACCGAGACATTTCCTCTTGTTTAGATAATGGAGGCCTTCGAGGAGGTTGGTGTATCGGTGTTGTGTCCCCGGTATTGATGTGTTGTTGCACAAGAGAGGTTCTTCCCAGTGACTGTCCCCGACGTGCAAAACAATCTTTGAATTCGTGTAAAAACTGTCTTGAGTTCTTTTATTCTTTTACCTCACCACTTGAGAGGTCATTAGAAGATCTGTTAAATAGTTCTTGCGGTTCCTCTGGTAATTTGGAAGTATCCGAAGAACTGGATATTTGTTGCATTATTCCGGCTACCCAGGCCACAGGAGTCAATTTGCCTAGGAGCGTATTGCTTTGTAAAGTAATAGCTTGATCCAAAATATTTGCCACTCTAATAGGTACATTTCCGGTTTCGTCAGGTTTTACTAAACTTCTGGCAATTAGTATGCCCGGTGTGCTGACTACCTGGGGTTCGAATATAGAGCACTGGTTGCCCATAGTATCTACATCGGTTCTAACCATGATGATCTTTTCGGAGTTTGGCGGAACAGTTACGGCCACTTGGTTTATGACGTCCATCGATTTTTCTGCTGTCATCATTGTTGATAGCATTATCTCTTCGCTTCCGATTCTCAAGACATTGTTCTTGAAGTCGACTATAAATCCGTATGCATTCATAACGTCCACACCAAGAATTGCTTCATACACAATGTCTGCAACAAGTACTTGATGATTAAAGTCAAGTCGACCGAGGCGTAGGTGTATCTCCACTTTTCCATACACTTTTACAGGCCGTCCAGTAGCTGTTCACAAGCTGCAAGAGCACCAGATTGGCTTGAGATCTTTCACCACGTCGGGGCGCACAATAGAAACTGGTGTGCCTGTGTCAACTGTAATCGAGGTTGGTCTTACTTGAACAAATCCGGTAACTACCAAGCTCCTGCTGTTTTTCTGAAGTGTAGAAATTGCATATTGTCTAGGGGCTTCGTTCCTCCAGTTAGTCAGCACATGCCCCATTGCACCGACTATTGCTTGTTTCCCTGCTGCTGAATTCTAACCCGACAATCTCGTTGTAGATGTCCAGGTTTCCCACATCTATAACACTTTGGTCTTCCATCCTTTCTTATTTTATTCTGTGGCGCCGACCATCAAGTCTCTGTTCCTTGTTCTTCTTCCTCATCGTCTGTGCCGTCGCGATCTTTTAGCGCATGCACTTTATGACTTGTCCAACCAGACGCTGATTTGGCGGCCTCAAATTGCAAAACATGTACCAGGGCGTCCGCACTGTTCTGGTGTCTTGCCATTCGTAACACTTGCTGTAGTTCATTGTCTCGGACACCAGCAGTAAATGTCTGCATCGCAAAACTCTTTCGAAAATCTTCTGGCGCTTCAGGATAGGCCAGTCTAATTAGTCTGTCGATACTTGTTTCAAACTCTTGAAGGCTCTCCCTGGAATGCTGTCGCCTTGCTCTCAATTGGGTACAGTACACATCTCGCAAATGTTTATCGCCATACCGTAATTCTAGAGCTTTTATCAACTCGGCATAGATGTTCTGGCTATCAGGTGACACTTTCTGTAGTAATTCTGCCGCGGGTCCTTTTAATGCGAGAACGAGTGAGACTGCCTTGTCTTTCTCTGTCTAATTATTTGCGCATGCAGCAGCTTCAAATTGGCGGAGGTACATTGCCCAGTGACTGCTTCCGTCTAAGGTTGGAGCTTTGACATGAACTGTGCCTACTGCAGGTGAAGTGACTTTCTCTATTAACTTATTTTCTGCGTCTTTTTCTGCCTTTATTATTATACAGTCTGTTCACAAAGTTGTTTTGGTTGCATTTTCATGAACTTTTCAACTTCATTTTTAATTTGTTCTTTTATATTTGGCATTGAATTTTCTACTGCAGATATTTTTGTTGACATAGCTTCTTCCACAGTCAAGACAGATTTTTCTACTTCAGCTATTTTATTTGACATGGATTCTTCTACATCAGATATTCTGGTAATCTGATTATTGAGCTCACCTCGTAATTCACATACGTCACCACGTAGGAGACCCAATTCTGCGGTAGTATGTTCTTGCAATGCTTTTGTTCATGAATTAATGCTTTAATGTCACCTGCTTCACGTTTACGTTCCTCTGCCTCCTGCTTACGTTCCTCTTTTTGTATTTCTTCTGTTTCTAGCATTAGTGATTTTTGATGTTCTTCAGCCTCTTCTCTTTCCTGTCTTCGTTCTTCTTTTTGTCGTCTTTCTGCTTCATCCGCCTCCTGCGTGCGTTTCTCATCCTGTCGTTTTTCTGCTTCTTCCTGTGTCTGCCGCAGCAGTGTTTGTAAAGCTTCCATCATCTGACTGGGATCCATGTTTACCGATCGTCTTGATCCATGTTACGAGTCACACTCGTCTTGTACAAAGTGTCCACTGTTTCCACTGTTAACCATTTTATCCCACTTCTGACACCACTTTTGTGTGGAAACAAAATAAGTACAAGACACCAATTAAGTCACTAATTACCAGCTTTAATTTCCACAGTTAACAGTTCATAATTACAACACAGTCTCTACAACAAATCAAATAAAAATTGTTCACACGCAATGAAATGTCACTAATATTACACACAATTGTATTACAATAAATCGTAATTATACCGCCCGATTATAAAATGCAACACTTTGCTAATAACCACTTGAACGTACACAGTAATATTGCTACTATAACTTTCGAACCGCACTTGTCAATATCTCGCACTAAAACTGACGTGAACGTCGTTGAGTACTGGTATTTATGAGCCAGTTGAATATCTAGACGATTCCTAATTGCGTCTTAACGTCCTCCGTGTGAACTACGTAAATTAACTGCGGCCTTGACACAGTCCGCACGGCTGGCGCATCGAGAACAATCTCGCAAATGCGTCTACAAGCACGTAAGCCACACGCTTACATTCTGGATCTCTCTGGAACGTTCGATAAACACGTAGATTGTTCTGTGACGTTGTAACAGTATGTTGTATAGGTTTGTATTTTCGGACTTGTTTGGCCAGTCAGGAATCTGACATTCTTTCTAAGTGTGTTTTTTCCACCATTGTTTGTAATCTTTTAATTTTTAATTCAAGTTAAAAACTTGTAACTCTTCTCTTATGGTCTCATTCCTTATACAGTCAATTTTAGAACACCCTTTAACTCCTCTTAAGAACGCCATTTCTGAGGCCTGTATTTTGCTGTCTTGTTCCTTGTTTGTTGTCCATAATTAACACCCATAGGGCAATACAGGGACTGCCATAACTTTGTAGAACTTTAATTTTCACTTCACTTGACAATGAACTTTGTGCTTAGTTCATTTTATAGTTGAGTTCATTGATGCACGTTTATTTGCAGTTAAAAGGGTTTCTGAATACTCTGTATGTTTCTAGAGTTGCAGCACTGCAGTGCCTATTGGTGTTGTCAAACGTCCATGACGAAGCAGACTGGACAGACGCTCCTCTACGAGAAAGAGTACGTAATGTGGTGATGCTCATGCTGCCAGGAATTGTGAGCTCGTGTGTGGCTGTTATAAGGAATGTGGATACACAAAATCATGCCATCACTGTGGTAAGTACATTTGAACAGCTGTAAGAAAGTACTTATTATTTTTCCGGCTGTACAATGTTTACACATTTTACGGAACCAAAGATTACAGAAATGATTAAATTCTCATCTTCCACTGCTGCTTGTCCATCCAAAGATCTTCTACAGTTTCTCATTTCCTCAATATAGTCTGAATTTCTTCCATCCAGGTGATAGGTGGTCTTCCTCTTTTCCTTCTTCCTGGTGCTCACGTCTGGATACCCCTGCAGAACGCCTCCAAAAGTTCATCTCTGCTGTCATTAATTTTGTTCTTGTGTGTTTATTAGTAGTCCAAACTTCTGAGCTGTAAGTCATGATATTTCTAACAATGGTTTTAAATATTTTGGTTTTAGTTTCTGCACATTTGAACATATGTAATATAAATTTATAAAAATATAACATTACATTTATACCTTCTCACACTATTCTTGTTTAATTGTTTTCAATAATAAATAAATAAGATTTGTTTTTACAAGAATATATTTATACTTTTTTATATATTAACACTGTTTCAATAGTATAAACTGCCATCTTCAATAATTATTTCGCCCGCAGAGTTTTACGAATATTACATCTGTTATATTTTTTTTATAGAGCTGTAGTATTTCTTGTTTTCAATATCTTTGATTATTTCTAGAGGAAATTTTTATTATAAATGATAAATGTAATTTATTATAATAAAGAAGAAAATGTTGAAACCATGTTAATATATAAAAAAAGAACAAATATATTCTTGTAACAACAAATATTATTTATTCATTATTAGAAATATAAAATTGTACATATAAAATTTCTGTTAGTTGCTATATCTAACCTAGATGACAACAAAGGATACATTTGTCATCTCGTTGGTAAATTTTGTATAACATTAATTTTTCTTTTACCAGTGAATATAAATTACTGAGTGGATTTTATTTTTATTTTGGTTTTTTGGATGTTGATATGCTCTTAGTCACTGCTTGGTGAATTCTTCAGCAAAAATCTGTCAAGCCCACCAGATTACTCAAGACAGCTACAGAACAAACACTACTCTGCAGGTACAGCAAAAGTGTCTGATTGGAATAAAACATCAAACAAAAGAAAAAGATCTGAACTCATGAATAATCTAAACAGAGTGAAAATTAAACTCCAGCTTTGAAAAATACAAAAGATATACGAGGTCTATAAATGAAGTAATGAGACTAATTCAGTAAAACATTTTACTTACAATCAGACTATATCTAGACTCTATCACCTTCAAAATAGTTCCCTTGGGAAACCACACAGTGCTTTAGACGGGTTTTCCACTCTTTATAGCAGTGCTGGAACTCAGAAACCGGAATCTCCTTCAACTGGTCGGTTACATTTTTTTAAATGTGTCTATCGTCCCAAAATGATGTCCTTTGAGATGTGTTTTCAATCTCAGAAAGATAATGTAGTCACAGGGACTCAAGTCAGGTGAATATAAGAGAGGAACAACAGGAATATTTTTCTTTGCCAAAAACTCATTAACCGAGAGTGCTGTATGACAAGGTGTTCACGATGGCTGTCTCATGCGGGCAACTCTTTTCCACAGCCTTTCAAGAATTTTGCGGTAAACATGTTGACTGACAGTCTGTCCTGTAGGCAAAAATTCCTTATGGATAATGCCATTACTACCAAAGAAACAAACTATTATGCTTTTGATTTTGGATTTGCTAATTTTTGTTTTCTGGGGATGTGGTGAGTTTGGTGTGTGCCACTCCTCACTCTTTTGTTTTGTTTCTGGATCGCAGTGGCACAGCCTGGGGGGGGGGGTAGAACCCCCCCAAAATCTGGAAAAAAATTTGTAACAACGAATGTACAAACAGTAAGAACATAATAATTATAGTATCTCCTTTATATGTTAATTACTATATTCTTACAAAGTAACATTTTTTACTATTACTAAATGATAAACTAAAATTCAGCATAGATAAGTTTACCAGACGTGAATAAACTGTTCCTTTGCCAATGGCGCATGATATATAATTGTGTTTGTACTTTTCAAAAAGCACCAGTTTTCATCAAAAGCGTAGCGTTTAGTTTATTGTTATATTTTCCGATTTGGAGAGTGAACTGGATCAATCTGGGTGGCCTGTCAACTTCAATGCAAAGGAAAGTCATACATAGTTAGAATCGGAAAATAATGTATAACGCGTACAAATTTATTATATCAGAAGATAAGAGTATATCAGAAAGTTACAGGAAAGGGTAGCTCAGGCATGCGTTGTGTCTCTAAGTAGTGTTTTTAGAATTATTAAAGAAGCATCCGTGTATACAGCTGACATAACATCTTTCAGTACTTCCCATATAAAAAATGCTCAACAAAGGAAATAAAAACTTATTTAAACGATTTTGACAAGTGTACTATTCGATTAATTATTTATGAATATCAATTCATAGAAGGGGAAACACCAACATTCAATGTAATTTAAACAATTTTAAGAGATGAATTAATTATAGTGGTAGTGCATCTAGTCTGAGCCACATTATTCGTCAAATGGAATTTCAATGAAAACGTGCCAAAAGCAATAGGACACTTTCAACAGAATAACACATTAGAAAGTTAAGAGAAAATATATAAGAAAATTACGGCAATTCAGAGAAGAACCGCAGCCCATAGAAGAACGGCAGACGAAACTGAATTTAACGTCAGTTAAAAAACGTGGATAGACACCATTCTTCTCTGAATTACCGTAATTTTCTTATACATTTTCTCTTCACTTTCTAATGTGTTGTGACGGTACAAAATGGGTAGAGTCATTTTAATATTGTGCAATAATACGATCTATGTAAACCTTAAAATACGACCTATGTAAAATACGACTTCAGAGATCTGCGTGGTATGAATCAGCCAGGGTGACGTAGGCATTGCCATCTCGAAACTGAATAACCGAACCCTATAATGTAAGGAATTTTGTATTCCGTCTGACGTCACGAGAATGTCACGAAAGAAACACGTATTTTCAAATAACGAAACACAGTTCTGTAGCGGGGAGCAGAGGGAACCACGTGACCAGCCCATATAGTATACGATCACCGATCGCCATTCGCTCAGTCTACGAACAACTGAAAACCGTGAAATAGTGTCGGAAGGCCTATGCGGACAAAAATCAGTGTGGGCCTACAAAAGTGTGAAAATGAATATAAAACAGTGGTAAATAAATCTCTTCAAGTGTAAAAGCAATTGGCAAAATTAATTAACAGTGTTGAACAGTTTTTGTGAGTGTTGGAGCAAAAGTGAACTGAACGAGCAATGACGCAACATTTGGAATAACTTCTACAGCTAAGTACTTTCAAAACTAGGTCGACCAAACCACAATTAATAACTATTTACCCAGTATTGAAATACTACATTCAGATAATAATGAGATCTCAAATTTAGGGGGGTTTTGAGAGAGAGTGAGTGAGAGCGTGAATGCGAAGTACTGGTTCGCCTTAATAGAATTAAGCAAGTTTAGTTTGTTCAAATAATAATTATGTGTGTGCACTGTTGAGTGATTTTTTAATCACCAGATAAATAGGGGTAACACCCTTTGAATTTCTAAATGAAAATAAACACGAACTTCAATGTCACAATGACCACGTGTTCAGTATAATTATTGCGCCGAAACCTAACCTATTTGCAGCGTAAAAATCTCGCCTAATCGAACCAATGGGATCTTCTGAGTCAAGGGAATTAAAGTGTTTAAATTATCCAAGTGTTATTAATGCAAAGAGTGAAATGGTTTACATATATTGAAACAAAACTTCTGAAAGGGTCGTTCTCTTTTTATTTACTTTAATCTTCCACGAGATATTTTGAATTAAGGTTGTAATCCCTTTATTTTTTAGTATAATGCCCCAAGTTGTTGGCATCAATCTTTGAAACAAACCGTTCCTTTATTTATTAATAATTTTCCTGTATCGTTTATTTATAAGTACGTGTTGAGTTGACTTATAGAGCCTTGTGTTCCTAGCGTCAGTTTGTAATATAACGCTTCTTGCTGTCTCTTTTTAATAATTAAGTGTTTGTAAATCTTGAGTTGTGTTGAATTGAAAATATTTATTAATTCTTTTTTTAAAATACCTTTACTCAACGGTTAATGTATAGTGATTCGTAGACTAAGTCCATTATTCTTTTTATGTAGGTTTTTATTCAATCTAAATTAATTGTTTTGATTTGAATTTGTTGTTAAAATATTATTGATTGGAATTTATTAATTATTAGTAATCATTTACTTTCATTGGTTTGACAAAAAAAATTTCATAAAAGAAAAGTTTATGTTTGGTTCGATTGTGAGATCGAATTGGCTAATGTAGGTTATCCTCTTAATTCCTTGTTTATGATGACGTTCCGATTGCCAGTGTGGGTTCACTATTCTTTTATTATTCAATAATCCTTTAACCTTGACTTATTTTATAAATAAAACTCCTTTAAAACCAATTGATTATATTTATTAATTTTTATTTCATTTAAATTTAGGTTGATGACTCTTAGGTCGAAATAGCTTATTGCCATATCGATTCCTTTACTCAGTTCGATCTCAAATAATATTTTTATTTTTTAATGTTAGTTCATGGGTTTTTTTAGACTGTTAGGAAAAGTCAGAAATGCATACATGAAGTACAATACATCACAATCCTCTATACCTTAATCACTAATACAAAACACAATTAATTTTATTTATGTGTAACAAAATAATAATTTAATTCAATTTACCACAACGAAACTGTCATGGCGTCTTCACGCAGATTCCAAATGACCTAAAAAAAAAAAGATGGCCACTTGTTTCTCACTACACTCAATGTGAAAATTATTCGTTTTCAGTTTCTTTTAAATAAAATAATTTATGCAATATGTTCACTATGTTTATATTAGTTTTCTTTTTGCTTTTTCACCAGTAAGTTAATCTTGGTGCTGTGTAGTTGTAAACTGTGTAACATAACAAAATGTTACCTAACCTAAACGTATACTATCAGATTTAATAAGTACATAACAATAATGTAAATAGGGAATATAGTGATAAGAATAACCAAGAAGAGAGAAATCAAGAAAGAGGAAAGAAGCAGAAGTGCCACATGAAACAGTAAACACAAATACTGTTTGACACTACAACCAGACAATGACTAACACAAACTGATGGACAGAGTAAATTTACATTAAGCTGTCAATCAAGTCAGTAGATAATGTAAACAGAATATGATATGTAAATAAAAAGTGAATCAATAAGAATCTGAATACTGTGAAATCAGAATTAGCATTTTGCTGATAATAAATTTAACCATGACTAGTAAATTATGAATGCCAAAGACTAAAATTAGCAATGGCTACAAAGTAAGAACAAAGATATATTTCAATATCAAATATACTTATGAGAAAGAAAAACCATTTGTATGAGGGAATCGTATACAAATAAAGTACCTCAACAAATTACCGAATTGTGAACCAATAAATGTTGTTAAGGCAAAATTCCAGTCTAGACGATATGTCTTAACAAGGCTTAGACCAAACAATAATCAGTGAGTTGATTATTGGGAGGTAACGTAAGTGTAAATTAAATACACAGAACAATTGTTATGCTCCAACATAGCAGAAAACCACAATTAAAACGATATATTTAATCATAATTCAATTGTTAAGTAGTAGAATAGAGCGAGTTAGTGTAAAACGAAATGTCATAGTAATAAGAATCGTTCATTACCATGTATTAAGTTAAGGTTTATCCATAATGTTCAGTAAAATGTCAGTACAGAGTTAATAGTGTTCTCACATAAACGTTTGAGTAATAAAATGCTATGTGAACACAAACAATATTAATCAAAGTGTAAAATCGTCGATTCAGGTAAACAGACGACAGTGCAAAGTAGTGTACCTGAACATTGTTTATGTAGCAATGTCAGTAAAAGTGAAGTTAATTCGGTATCAAGTGATATCAAATTAAAGAGGACAAAATGATCTTTAATTTGATGGTAATATCGCCCCAATCGCAACTGTATTAAGTGCGTGAAATATGCATTTACGAAATATGCATCAGAAATCTGGATACGAATACCAACAACATTGAAAGCTATCTGTCACCTCAGAGTTTGGCAGTTAAAAAACCGTTATTAACGGCTATTCAGACAATACGTCATACTCATCACACCTGCAAGAACCAATCACAAAATTAGTTAGTAATTAACATTTTTGCCTAAGACCGATCGAAGAGGAGGGTATATAAGAGAATGCAACCGATTCTCAACAGACACTTATCAACTTCATTCAGTGCAGAACGTGTGCCCGCCGTCTCAACATTTTTAATAACCGATAGCGTCATCTCCAGAACACATCAAAGGAAACCATTCGACAATAACCTACAATTACTTCAAATTATTCTACAGAAAACAATAGTGATTATGTGCAGTATTATTTCATTTTGTGCGGGAAAATAATGAACAGAAGCAATTAAATAATGTTATTTATGATTCATTAAGTTAGAAGCGGATCGAAATTCTCTGTTCTTGTGCGTGTGCAGTGAATAATGATAATCATTATAATCCGATTATCAAGGTGCTAAAATGAGTTTTAATTAAATAATTAAAACCAAAAGGTAACGGTGTAACCATTATTTCATTTTTTCTACGAGCGCTATAACCTGTACGTTTTTATACACTGATCTGTACTGACGCAAACCACAGAAACATTTCAATATTACACCATGTCTCAATTTATTTGATGAATTTATCATTAGTAATTAAGCTGAATGTTAGTTATAAGTGTTCTCAATTTATAAACTTTGTAATTCATAAATCAGGCGTGACGAACGCACAACCTATCAAATAGGTTATTTTTATTTGTTTACTTTATAAAAGTAACGTCAAAAACATTATTGATCAATTTTATATCAGCAAATTATTAGATATTGCGTAGGCATAACTTTCTTTTTCGTGTCTCAAAGAACTCACATCTGAGATTTTAATAATATTAATGTTAAAAATAACCAACATCTGGACTTAGCCAGATTTGCCACTTGTGCTCTGAGCAAGCCTTATAAGGTATATAATAACTTATTTACAATTGTACATCATTATATGTTTTAATTATATTTGTTTTGAATTCTCTATCAAGGGTATGAATAAAACCCATTATTAACAGCATAACTCGACTTGATTTATTTCTAACAGATAGTTAAATATTTTATTTAGAAAACTCAAACAACCTTCAGTTGTGTTTAAATATTTTGGAATAGCATTGCCATAAAGGTAATAAACAATTATTTTAAATTTTTTTAATCATTCAGTGATTCTATTTGTGGGTTTTACATGGGATTTTCCCTAAATAAATCCGTGTGGCGCCCACTAACAAACAAGGCAATCTAACCTTGCAACTAAAGTGAGTTGGTTCTTGTAAACTGAGTTGACAGCTTATTGAACTTCTAGAAAACACGACCAGGTACGTGAAAGTATATTATGTTTATTATATTGTCCAGACATTACTAGACGTAACGTACTTAGACTATCAGCGACCTGGAGGAGAAGTTTCACAGTCAGTATCAACAAGACGATCATCATCATCGAGCGACCAACTATTGTACTTTACTTTTAAGCCTAAGCAAAATTAGTATTTAATTATCATCAACACAACTATTTTATTTGTTTGATTTAAGGGAACTCTTTTCAGACAATTATAATTACACAATTGTAAACACACTTTGAGTAACCTCGAATGTTACATTTTAAATCATTGTTGAAAATTAGTAACCTTCAACAACCACAAACTTCAATACATTTCAAAATAATATTCTAAACATAAACATAATTTTAAATAACAACCGTAAATCTTTTCTTGTAGTACAAATACGACGCATACACCGTGTGGCAGAATTACACACCGTATTTCGTTTACTTACAAATTGGCTAGCCCAACACTGTGGCTTTTAAAGGAGAGTAGTTTTTATTTTATTACAACTGTGATATTACAATAGTAGTCATGGAGATATTTCTCACCCATATCTAGTAGAAATATTTTCACTTTCTTTTATTTTATAAGATCTTCTTTTTAATCTCTCTTCCTTTGATTTATTGTTATTATTTTATATTATCTTCATTGTTCTTCCATCTCATTTAGATTTTAGGTTTTATAATTTTATACTTTTTTCTTTCACTCAGATCTGATTCCTTTATACTTTGTTACTCTGGACAGCACAGAGATGACCTGTACACTTTGATGTCCAACAATAGAATAATAATTTTTCTTCTGCTTTCAACTGGCTTGACCAAAATTAGCTACATGCCCATTGGTCAATACCGTTGAACTTGGGGGTCATATGACATAATTATTTAAAATAAACTGTTTTTGCATTTTCCACTCCAAAATACTCCCTTACTTAATTGTACTTAAATTGAATTACACAGTGATCTTCCTTATAAAAAGACAAGGATTTTGGTATCTCACTTGATATGTGTGAGTTTCTCAATAGATGTTTTATCATCTTTACCAAATTCAGTTTTATGGGTCTCCATACAGCTTGACATTTACAAAAACATTTTCTAATTCATTAATGTATTCTAAAAATGTGGTTACCATTATAGGAATAATGCCTATCTTATGAATTTTATCTATTTCTTATTAATTTACTGGTTTTGTACTGTACTGGCTATTCTGACAATAATTTCTGTATTTTACCATTGGCCTATGGTTTGAACCCAGCTTATTAATTACAATTGTTCTATCATATGTTATTAGCTGAAATTAACATACTCTTCATATTTTTATAATATAGTCAGATTACTTTACGACGCCGGCGGGCATGGCTATAGAGCCCTCCTAGTCACATCACTTACTACAAGGACACCCTACAGTAACTGCAGGGCCCCGCGCTGGAATTTTAAGAAGGCAAATTGGGCGAAATTCTGCACACTTACAGATGAAGCTCTTTCCCTCACGTTAGTATCAGACTCTCCTGAGAAGACTATTGAGGCGGTAAATAAAACATTGCTCGACTGTGCTGTCCAATGTATACCCCGTGGACAGGAAAAAAATTCCAACCCTTTTGTAACTCTACTCTGTCCTACTTGAAGGGAAAACGAGACCACTGCCGCCGCACAGCCGAACGGACGAGAGCAACTGAAGACCTCATCTCCCTCAGGAGACACCAAACCAGGCTGCACGCAGAAACAAAGAGTGCTAAGCGCTCTGCCTTCAAGACTTTTATAGCCAAACTTGACTTTAGGAATAACGGCACCCAAGCCCACAAATATATCTCACGGCTTAATAACGACAACCCGCCAAAGGCACAACAACCATTGCTCTGTGCCAACCGCCCACTCACCGATCCCTCGGACATCGCCAATGCCTTATGCAAGCACTATGCGAATATAAGCCGAGCACACGGAGATAAAACCATAGCCAGAACTCTGCTAAAACGACCCTCGGCCACATGTTTAGATAAGAAAACCCAAGACCTCTCCTATGATCCTTTTACTATTGTTGAGCTAGAAAATGCCCTTGTGCAAACCAAAGAAAAGAAGTCTGCTGGTGTGGACGAAATTTTCCCTGAATTCCTCACACACATGGGCAATACAGCCAAGAAAACCGTGCTAGCCTCCATCAATTTGACATGGGAAAAACACGTGCCCCACATATGGAAGAAGGCCGAAATCATCCCTATCCTAAAAAAGGGAAAACAAGCAGACTCAGCAGAAAGCTACAGGCCTATCTCCCTGACGAGCGTCCTGTATAAACTAGCAGAAAAGATTATCACAAACCGTTTGAATCAACTAGTTGAGGCTAAACAAATTGTTGACCACGCCCAAGCCGGATTCCGCAGACACCGCAGCACGATGGATCACGTAACCAATTTTACACAACACGTCAAAGACGGGTTCCATAGGAAAATGTCAACGTTAGCAGTGCTAGTCGATATAAAAGCTGCATATGATACGGTATGGAAACCCATGCTCATCCATAAGCTGGCCGTACACGGAATATCTGGCAAACTATTCAAATGGATTAAGTCGTTTTTGTCCCAAAGACAAATCCGAGTCCGATATTCAATGCTTTAGTAATTAAAATAATTAAAATTCGCCCCCGTTTCGGGCGTCGACTAAAGCAGTACGAGCTTAAAAATAAATATTAAAGTTATAAACCTGTTTATATAATTGAAACTCTACTTGCTTTTTAAATCAAAATATTCGAATTTGTCCCACTTACCTTCATTGCGAATAAATCAAATAAATAAACCAGGGTGTCGTCTGATGTACTTAGGCAGAGAAAAACAACAGGTAATGCAATGACACACACGTATTTTACAAACATAAATAAAATGGTATTTTATTTATATAGCATGACAATTTTTCTGTTTACCTTCCGGTTTAAATTTACTAAACTACGCCTTATGGCTGAATTGTGAAACTACGTCAAATTATGATTTCTACTGTAGTTATGCTTTTTCTACAAATAACCCTCCGAACAATATTTGATTCACCTAGCCATGCTATCAAGATTTATTTATTACTGAATATACATATATACTTACGACTAACTTATTTTCTACTCAAAGAACGGCCCAGTATACGCTCACTCTCTCCCTCTCATACTGTAAAATTCCCCATAATTTAGATTTAGCGCTTTTAAATTGATTTTAATTTGTTAATAGGTGTTTAAATGATTACTTTCCTGAACTTAGATCCATAACGACCACGTGGTGAATTTAGTTCATTGTTGTTTTACTTGTTGTCTGAATAGGGTTCACTTTCTTGTCCGAAAAGTTTCTGCTGTTAATTTAGATAGTCACCAATCACATTTTGCACTGCTTTTTTGTTTCTGCACTCACATTTCCATAATTAAAATTTTGCTTTAACACGTGGTACTATTGTACAGCCGGCTGGCTATCGGTGTTGAAGGCGACAACGTAGTTTTTCTAAGCGTCTATATAAACCACGCCTTCTTCATCCATGGCAACTATGTTCGTGATTGGTTGGAAAAAATCACGTGACGCTTTAATGAGTCGTCACATGATATCACTTGTGGAGCGAGTATATGTAGTTTCGTTCTGTCTTTTGGCTCGCTAAAAAGTTTTTGCTTTTTGCCAACGGAAAACGCAATCATCCGTGCACCGGTTCGCATTCCAACACCTCAAGGAGCAGTGCTTATTGCAGGGCTCTTGACAAAATGTGCGTGTTGGTGCCCCGACAAAGTAAAACAAGGAATGTTAATTGTTCAAAACTGAGGCCCTGTTTGGGTAGACCTTATGTTACACTTATAATTGCAATAAAAAATAAAACCCCTCAAAATTGTCCCATCACAATACCCCCCCAATGAGAGGTTTTCTGTCGAAACAGAAAAACTCTCATTGCTAACCCTAAGAGGATCGGTGAGGATATGGAGCCAACAACCCCCCTTTAATTTCTTAACACATCATGGGTAAACTACCCCCCTGGCTCGGCGACTATGGACGCATCTGAACGAGATCACTGGACTTCTCTGTAAGAGATCCCAACACTGAAAAATCGAACAGACACACACCACGGCGCACCTTACCTTCTATCATGCTACCCCAAAAATCCTCAATCCCTGGCTTATATCATGCCAGATCCTCAACCGATGTGTTCCCCCTTATCATGCACACTGGGTCGCCTTCAGCACTACTGGGCTCATACATATACTTGTTAATCTCTTTTTTAAATTCAAAAATATTTATTGCTAAATCGAACTCATTTATTCTAACATTTGATTATACCTACATACTGCACCACACAGTTCTACAAAAAACACTAGTACTACACCTAAACAATAATACAATCAGAAATCAAAAACATCAATTAGATGGCAGGCACAAAATCAATTTTTTTTTTCAAAATTTTAAATCCAAAGTTTCCAAAACCAAAAATTTTTAATTCAGAACAATTTAAATTTCTTAAAATATTTTCTTTCCATATCGAAGTTATTTACAGTTTGTTTAAATTGATCAAAAAACAAAAGTTGAATTAACTTCCATACTAAACCTGCCTAGTATATGACCTTACTGTCAGCTGATCGAAACTAGGTCAAGTCCAGAAACCTTGACCCACATACGTTATGTACAAGTTCTATCTGAAAATACATTTAACATCTGTAACAATCTAACTTGAAACACAAAACATAATGAAATGAAACATTCAAAATTAACAAAATATTATTATAAATAATACTCAAATTGATATTCAAATTATTCAAATAAACACTTTCTAGCTTTACCTTATTTTCAAACACTATCAAAATTGTCACGGGTTAAAAATTCTTTATATTTGTATTCTAAATCTCTTTCTTTATTTAACAATCTCACTTTCCCTTACTTTGGGTGATCTAATTATTTATTTTAGCTTGATATGCCACTTGGCAGGTATATGTATATAATCTTTCTCCCTCTCTCTCTAATACCACTAACAATTTTAGCTTGGACTGATTCAAACGTTTTACTCAAACAATTACTATCACTCAATTTCTATCTTTTACAACCCATTGAACACTTTTAATTATCTCAAATTTATTTCATTATTCATTGAAATTCTTTAAACACATTGAAAACTTATTTTATAAAATATTATCCTATTTTTTAATCCTTATTCCTAACATACTACATGCAATTAACACAATAATACATAATAAACGCAATATATGAAGTATCTAGTGCCTCTATTTTACAAATCAAAACAAAATTATGTAGTTATCTCAGTAGCGAATCATCATTATTAAAACACAACAAATTCCTAATTCGTTACCCCCCCCTGGGTAACCTCCCTGCAACACACACTATGACCCCCCCTAGACTGTGGCGTCTAGTTGCGTCCACAAGGACTGAAATTTTGGAGGAATTTTGACATCTCCGTGTCCTTGCTTCTGCGTAACATTTTAATAAAACTAGATATCCTAATATCTAAACGTTCATATTACACGCCCCTAATGCGGGTCTACCACCTGGCTATGCTGTCCCCACGCGGACAGAGTGGCAGCCGCTGTTTCATAGTTTGGTGATTCCCCTAAAATACCCCCCTGTCAATTTCAAAATTCACCTTGACAACGATAACAGCTATGGCCAGTTAAGGCAGAACGTGACGCAATGAGCCCCAACCATAGCTGTTAAAGATAAACCAATTCCACGGTCAGGGTTCGGTGATGCCGTGACCGCCCGAAAAGTTGGGGAATCACAAGTAAAATATATTTTATAAAATGAGAATTAACAATTTATATTATATGACATTTTCAGTCTTGGTGGTGTTTTAACACCATACATTTCTTTCTGAACTTTCCCTACCTTGACCTTCATTAACATAAAATAATAAGTACAACAAAATATTTACTTGGGTCCTTAAATTAATCTATTCACACTTAACGATGTTGTTATTACATGAAAATAAACAATTCACTTTTCAGATTTACCAAAATTACCTGACTTACACTTTTAATTTCATTTTCAAATTCTATTTATTCGTGACCTTATTACATTTTATTACTGCATAATAGATTTTATTACATAAAAGTAAATTTTGTTTGAACACACTGCCTCACTAAAATTATTTATTATAATAAAATATAAAAATGTCTGTTTATGTATGAAAACTTTAATATTTACAGATATATCTATCATCACTCAGCTAGATAATACTTTTTTAACTGGGTCACATTATAAGTTCCTTTTATTTCTCGAGTTTGCAAATCTACTAAAACATACGCATTCTCCATTTTCACTTGGCTAACCTCATATGGACCGTCATACAATAGGAAGAATTTCTTAATTTCTTTGTCCAACGCTGATGATTGATCGTGATTTTTTATTAATACTAATTGTCCTACCTCGTATTGTATGGGTGTTAAATTCCGGTCATGTCTCCGTTTCCGCTGTTCGGCCTTACTCAGCAGGCGCTCCCTAGCGATTACCAATTTCCTATCATGTGGTATTTCCGTCCGGGTTGGAAATTTTACTAGCTCTTCTAATATGCGTGACGGCCTTCTCTGAAACATTAACTCACATGGGCTGTAACTAGTGGATTCATGTAAACTATTGTTAATATATCTCTCTATCTTGCACACAAAAGTAGCCCACAAAGAATGTTTTTTATGGCAAAAGGTCCTAAACATCCTCCCTAATTCCCGCATAACACGTTCACTTGGATTTGACTGTGGATGATACACTGATGTATGTTTAATTAAAATATTTTCCCAACCTAAAGTTTCCCGCCAGGTGTTGCTGGTGAACTGCGAACCATGATCTGATAATACTATTTTCGGCTTACCTACTTCAACAAGGTATTCATTTACTATCTTCCTAGCCAATACTGATGAGGTTGCCTTTTTAATCGGGTACAATTTTACAAATTTGGTAAAAACATCTAACAACAAATAAATAATTTACCCCTCCTCTATCTTTGGGTAAGGGGCCATATAAATCAACGGCAACTAATGCTAAAGGACTATCTGGCATTACATGTTGCATTAAACCCTCCTGTTTACGATTGTTTACTTTAGCTTTCTGACAAATTTCGCATGTTTGTAACATTTTACACACCGTTCTTTCCATATTATTAAATTTACATGACTCCTTTAATATATCACTACATTTCTTGGGGCCTATATGACCATACCTTAGATGGCAATCTCTCACTACTTCAGGTATTATGACTTTAGGGATACACACCTTCCAATCGTCTCCCTGTTCATTTGCCCGATGAAATAAGTGTTTATTAAACAAACTAAAATGTTTCTCCCACTTATGAGGTACGTTGGGTATTTGACTCAAGGCTAATATTATTTTATTAAGTTCGGTGTCTCTCTCTTGTTCTGCTGCTAAGTTACTTATTAATTTTTTCATATCTACTTCCCCCACTTCTTTTACTACGAATATTTTATATGTATTTGCTACGTCTACTTCGGTATTATTATCAAAATCTGTTCTGGATAAGACATCAGCTACTATATTTTCTTTACCCTTACAATACTCAATTGTTAAGTCATATTCTTGTAATATTAGCATCCACCGCACTAACCTACCGTGTGTTAATTTACAGTTTTTTAAAAACGTTAATGCTTGATGGTCGGATCTTATGATTACCTTATTTCCTAATAAGTACGTTCTGAATTTTCTACAGGCGAAAACTATTGATAACGCCTCCTTCTCTGTCGTAGTATAGTTCTTTTCACTAGTTAATAGAGATCTACTTGCAAAAGCTACTACTCTGTGGTTACCACTCCCATCTAACTGAAACAACTCTACTCCCAATGCAATGTCTGACGCGTCTGTGTGTATATAAAAGGGTTCTGAAAAATTAGGATGAGCTAATATAACTGTGTTTAAGAATTTATTTTTTATCAGCTCAAATATATTTTGCTCTTTTAAATTCCATTGCCATCGATTGTCTTTATTTAATAAATGTCCCAATTGTACTGTTAAATATGAATATTTGTCTACAAATTGCCTATAATAATTGCACAAGCCTAAGAAACTTTGCAACTGTTTAACATTTTTTGGTATCGGAAAATTTTGTATTATTTCTACTTTTTTAGGGTCTGTACTGATACCCCTTGCTGAAATTATATGTCCTAAGAAATTAACTTGTTCTTTCAAAAATTCTGACTTCTTAAATTTAACTGTTATACCATATTCATGCAGTCTACTTAATACCCTATCTAACCTTTCACAGTGGGTATCAATGTCTGGTGACGTAATTACTATATCGTCTACATAAACGGTTGTGAATTCTAAAATCTCTCTCCCTAGCACATAATCCAGGCATTTGATAAAAATTGAAACACTTACGTTGAGTCCAAAAGGTAGTCTTCGAAATTGGTAATTCCTACCGTTGTATAGAAATGCCACATACTGCCGAGACTCCTCTTCCAGCTCTATCTGCCAGTAACCTGCAGTCAAGTCTAAAGTGGTGATGTATTTGGTCCCACTAAAACATTGCAGAATTTCGCTTACTGGTTCCGGTGATTCTCTGTCTGGAACAATTATTCTGTTTACTTGTCTTGCGTCTAAACATAATCTTATCGATAAATCTTTCTTTGTCACCACTACTAAAGGGTTGGAATATGGTGATGTAGATTTTTCTATTATACCTTCCCTCAACATTTTATTTATTTCCTCCTGTACTAAACCCCTCTTGGAGTATGGTACCGGATAGGCTTTAGGTGCAAAGGGTGTTTTTTCTTTAACGACTAATTTACCTTTAAAATTCTTTACTAAACCGGGTTCATCTGAAAAAACTGATCTATTTTTGTTTATTATTAATACTATTTTTTCTCTGTCTTGGTAGCTAAATTCCCCCTCTTGATATAGGATTTCATTCATTTTCTCCTCCCAATTGTCTTCATTTTCAAATAATTCGTTACTATTTACTCTCAAGTTACAATAATTTATCATTAAGGGCCTACACTCGTTTATATCATTGTCAGAAATTAACATTCCCTTACTAATTATTTTTAAAGCTTTCATTCCTACAATTTTCTTTTGTATGAATGGTATTTCAATTATATTATTATTATTATTTAATTTCATAGTCTGTGTAATAGTTTAATTCTACTTTGAAATTATTCAAAAAATCATTACCTATTATAGCTCCCATATTTAGTCCTGGAATAACTAAGAAAGGTACATTTATTGTGTTCTCATTTACTTTTAATTGTAGCATTATTTGTTTAGTTACCTTTTTACTGCGAACACCCGTTACTCCTATAACACTAATTCCCAGTACTGGTAATTGTGGAATTGTTTCTGTAGTCTGATTTTTTATTTTTTCAAACATTCTATCTTCTATAGCAGTCAGTTCACTCCCTGAATCTACTAGAAAAATATACTTAGAATTAAACACTTTGGCTTCAAATTCTGCCATCCCGAAAGCATTATTACTCTCTCCCGCTTCTTCGTCAGATAAATCATTATGTATATTGGTAATTAGTGACCCTATTGTTAGGTGATT
Source organism: Magicicada septendecula (assembly GCA_034769895.1). Lineage (NCBI taxonomy): Eukaryota > Metazoa > Arthropoda > Insecta > Hemiptera > Cicadidae > Magicicada > Magicicada septendecula. The sequence goes on from CM068372.1 coordinate 39,920,339, forward strand.
ACTAGACGGCTGGGGGCTTTCTTTTTCAACCGCCCTGATTAGTTTAACGGTATTGGAGGTGGTGGTTCACTGTAAACCCCCCTACTGTTTTGATTATGAGCTGGTGCTTCCCCGCCCCGAGTTTCATTTGGGTTACTAACATATCCCCCTCTTCCTCTATGATTAAAATTTCCTGACACTCCCCGATTACTAGTAAAACCTCTCCCTCTATGATTCCCTCTAAATTGATCGTAACCCCTATTATAATTCTCCACTCTCCCTTGGGCACTACTCCTCGGACCCTGACACCGGTAACATTGATTCCGCGACCCATTATAATTACTAGCTCCACAACTAGGGTTTGGACACAACCACGCCCCCTCCCCTGCTCTACTCACATTACTAACAAAATGATCTGGTTGTCTTGTTTCAGTATTTATTTGTTTTGATTCATTTATTCTAAACTGGTATTTATTATCTTCTTCTTCTTTCATGCTCTGGTATGCTTCTAATATTTTTTCTAACTCTGCAATATCAGCAAAATCTCGGGTTCTGATTGTGGACCGTATGTCCTTAGGTAAATGTTTACTAATGTATCTTATAAAAGATGAAAGAGGCATTGGTGGTTCTAAATATTTAACCTGACTATATAGTCTCGTCACATACGATGTAATACTCATGTGTTTAATATTAAAATTTCCCCACCCCATTATGGTACTATGTAACCCCTCTTGTTTCTCTTCCGACCAGTACTTATTTCTAAATGCTAGCTCAAACTCATTAAAATCTACCCAGTTATCGTTATGAGCATCCGCCCATATTTTAGCATCACCTTTAAAGTACTTCAAAATTCTTACTAATTTAATCTCCCAACTTTCTTGGTTATATTTATTAAAACTTTTTATAGAGTTCAAAAATTGTATGGGGTTCACTCCCCTACTTTCATTACTAAAATATCCTAATTCTACTTCCACATTCACTCTCTCACTCACATTACTTAATTTCTGGTTAATGGTTACACTCAAGTCTTCTCTGACTTTAATTATTTCACGCTCATGTTCTGCTTGTTTATTTTTTAAACTAGTTACATTAATTTTAATTGCATCAATTTGTTCAAAGTTACTTCTGAATTCATCATTTATATTTTCTTGTATTTCACTTGCTCGTTTGATTTGCTCACACTCATTAATTATACACTGAACATTACAGTCAATTTTGTCATTTTGCTTTTTAATTTTATCATTAAATTTACTTGTCAATGTGTCAGATTTTTTATTTGTCTCTAACATTCTCTCTTTTTGTTTTTTGTTAATTATTTTTATATCGTTTTGTATCTTATTTATAACACTAGTCAGTTCATCTCTCACTCCAACAATAGTCTTATTCTGTTCTTCTAACTTATTGTCTATTTCTCTTAATTTTTGGTCTTGTTTGTTTATTTCTGTTTTCAATTCTATGTTACTAGCATTTATTTCTGATTTGATTTCAGTTTTTAAATTGTTATTTTCTGTTTTGATTTCAGTTTTCATTCCTGACATTATCTCCATTATTAACGCTAACTGATTAAATATATTTACATTATCGCTTATTTTTGCATCTACTGTCTCAATCATTAATTCGTGTGTTGTATTGTCTACACTCTCATTAATATTTGTCGATATTAAATCGTCTTGCGTAACATTTAAAATTGACCCCTCCACAATATCTTCACATAAATTTGCACTCTCGCTTTTCTCTGCCATTTCGATCAGGTTGTAAATTAATTTATTTTAATTTTTAATTCACAACGTCCCTGTTCGGGCGCCAACTAAAGCCGGTCAATGCTTTAGTAATTAAAATAATTAAAATTCGCCCCCGTTTCGGGCGTCGACTAAAGCAGTACGAGCTTAAAAATAAATATTAAAGCTATAAACCTGTTTATATAATTGAAACTCTACTTGCTTTTTAAATCAAAATATTCGAATTTGTCCCACTTACCTTCATTGCGAATAAATCAAATAAATAAACCAGGGTGTCGTCTGATGTACTTAGGCAGAGAAAAACAACAGGTAATGCAATGACACACACGTATTTTACAAACATAAATAAAATGGTATTTTATTTATATAGCATGACAATTTTTCTGTTTACCTTCCGGTTTAAATTTACTAAACTACGCCTTATGGCTGAATTGTGAAACTACGTCAAATTATGATTTCTACTGTAGTTATGCTTTTTCTACAAATAACCCTCCGAACAATATTTGATTCACCTAGCCATGCTATCAAGATTTATTTATTACTGAATATACATATATACTTACGACTAACTTATTTTCTACTCAAAGAACGGCCCAGTATATGCTCACTCTCTCCCTCTCATACTGTAAAATTCCCCATAATTTAGATTTAGCGCTTTTAAATTGATTTTAATTTGTTAATAGGTGTTTAAATGATTACTTTCCTGAACTTAGATCCATAACGACCACGTGGTGAATTTAGTTCATTGTTGTTTTACTTGTTGTCTGAATAGGGTTCACTTTCTTGTCCGAAAAGTTTCTGCTGTTAATTTAGATAGTCACCAATCACATTTTGCACTGCTTTTTTGTTTCTGCACTCACATTTCCATAATTAAAATTTTGCTTTAACACGTGGTACTATTGTACAGCCGGCTGGCTATCGGTGTTGAAGGCGACAACGTAGTTTTTCTAAGCGTCTATATAAACCACGCCTTTTTCATCCATGGCAACTATGTTCGTGATTGGTTGGAAAAAATCACGTGACGCTTTAATGAGTCGTCACATGATATCACTTGTGGAGCGAGTATATGTAGTTTCGTTCTGTCTTTTGGCTCGCTAAAAAGTTTTTGCTTTTTGCCAACGGAAAACGCAATCATCCGCGCACCGGTTCGCATTCCAACACCTCAAGGAGCAGTGCTTATTGCAGGGCTCTGACAAAATGTGCGTGTTGGTGCCCCGACAAAGTAAAACAAGGAATGTTAATTGTTCAAAACTGAGGCCCTGTTTGGGTAGACCTTATGTTACACTTATAATTGCAATAAAAAATAAAACCCCTCAAAATTGGTCCCATCACAAATTGCACATCGAAATTTCGCATCCAACAGCAAGGACTAGCCCAAGGAGCAGTGCTGAGCTGCTCGCTGTTTAATATCATGATCGACAACATTCCCGAAGCAGTAAGAAGTGTGCCAGGTGTCAAAGCGCTCCTCTATGCGGACGACCTTCTCATCTGGGCAACCAGTGGAAACACACTGTCACTTGAGGCGTGCCTGAACGAGGCCTTAATAAAACTCGAGATGTGGGCAAAGCGAAATGCAATGATAGTAAATTCTGGCAAAACCACCTTTCAACTGTTCTCACTCTCTACAAAAGTATCACCAATTAGCCTATTTTACAGCGGGACAGCGCTGGAAGAAAGCACCATTTCTAAATACCTGGGAGTACACTTGGATAGGCGCTTAACGTGGAAACCTCATGTGGACCAAAGCGCGGAAAGGGCTTTAAAAAGAACACGACTACTAAAGAGATTGACAGCCACTAAGTGGGGAGCTAACCAAGATGTCCTAAAGACTACCTATAAAGCATATATTAGACCCATGCTAGAATATGGAAGCGAAGTCACCGTCACAGCAAGCACCAGCGTACAAAACAAACTCGATCTCGCACAAAATACAGCCCTAAGAGTAATAACAGGCGCTGCAAAATCCACCGCCATCGAGGCCATGGAGGTACAAACCCAGATAGAACCATTACAGTCATATAGAGAAAGGTCAGCACTGCAATTCTGGGAGCGCTCCAGGCGTGTCTACAAGCGTCTATGGAACGACTACCAACAACCTACTCCCAGGCTAAAGACACAAATAACCCCATTAACCATGTACAAAAACATCACTGAAAAATATGATATTGCCCTCACAGAAACAGCGCCGCTGAATACCCATCAGAACTTCTTCAGTCTCTTACCCCAAGCCAGCTACCATCTTAAGAACCACTCAGCACCTAAACATCCATCCACAGATTTAGAACTAAAGCAATCAGCTTTGCAAACCATCCACGAAGATTATCCCGAGCAAGAGTGGATCCATATCTACACTGACGGCTCATCAATTCCGGGCAATGGAAAAACAGGTGGGTACTATAGCTGCCTTTTCCAAGGACACTTAGCCGTGGGCAGCCCCGTTCACGCTGCCATTGATGAACTGGAAAAAATCACTCCCCCTTCCAAAGCCGTGCTCCTAGTCGACTCGCAGTCCGCAATACGCAGTCTATCACGGAACTCTCAAACCGACTGCCAAAGGACTATCGACTGTAGAAGGAAACTGGAGACCCTGGCGAGCCGAGGGTGGATCCTAAAACTCCAATGGATACCCAGTCATGTCAACATCTGGGGCAACGAGGAGGCCGATAAACTGGCCAAGCAAGGCACAACCCTACCCCAGCCTAACCGCCCGCAGTCCCTACAATCTTCCAAAGCTCAGATAAACTCCGCCGTCAGCATATGGAATAAGCGAAGACTGTCTGAGGCGGCTGCCAGTAAAAAATGGGAAAGCCTCGTCACCGATGGTCCAATCAACCCCAGCCTCCCTCTGCAGTGTGTGTCGCCAACTTCTGACTAAAAACCGGACACGACTATCTCGCTTCACATCTGCACCGCCTCCATGCGCTGCCAACCCCTGAGTGCCAGCTGTGCGGCCACGCGACGATGGATGCCGACCATCTGAGAGACTGCCCGGCCTTATACCACACCTCGTCCAACGAGGACACCAAGATTGCCGAAGCCCGACGCTACTGGTCAGCGCGTCGCCAAATGGCTTAACAGCTAAGGGTGGGTGTTGGCTAGTAAGTAAGTATATTTTTATAATATTATTACATCAATAATACTCCAGTCAAATTAGCTCGAAAATAAGCCTTAGATAAAAAAAAATAGTAGACGGCTGAAAATTTGAGGACATCATCCGTACATGTCCTACTACATTTAAAAAATAAGTTCACCCTTGTCATACACATCAAACGTAAAAAAAAATGGCGAATATAAAAAAATAATGATTTTTGTTGTTTTTTTTAAACCAAGTGTAATATAAATTTAATCGACAAAATTAATTTTAATTTCTTGAATGATTATTATAAAGTAATGAAAAGTTAACAGAACCATAAAATAAAATGTAAAATTATAGAGGGTGCAACAGTCCAGGCTAGAAAATACGAACATTAAAAGCGAAAATGAAGGGTATTTTGAGAATTTGTTTTGAAAAAACTATTAAATCTTTGGATTTGAAACCTTTTGATCTTATTAACTATCAATTAAAGTTTACAAAAAAATTTTTATTTAATCGTTAAGGTCAACTAAATTTATTTTATAATTACAGCTAGAATTCTTCCTCTGAAAATTTGTTGTCATCAGATTCAATATCTAGGTTTGTATTTTCATTCTCATCTTCATCGCTTATTTCCTCTGGAAATGATGAACTCACAATATTGTCTTCTGCTTCATTTTCAATTACACAATCATTTTTGAAATTTTTGCTTTTTTCACTTGTGCAGCTACCACAAACGTCCGTACATAAAAGCCCAGTAGTTTTGCAGGAACACTATTTTGATGTGCAATCTTTTTTACAGGTACAAAATATCTTTTGAATTAAGTTTTTTGGGGCTACTGGTTTGGACATTCAAATTGGGGTAAGGATTTGTCCCCTTTTACATCCCCAATCTTTAGCAGGTAAATCATTAGACTTTTGTACTTGTAGATACACTCTATAAAAATGATATTTTACGGCTTCTGAAGTTGGAGGCAAACATTCCAGTTTTATGTATTTCGCAAGAATTTCCTTTTTCTTTGTACCTCGTTTAAACGCAGATTTTTTAAAGCAAATGTACCTGTAGTCATCTAATGTTACTTCCGTTGGTTTATTGTATAGGAAAGAAACGAAGTTTATTCCACTCTCGAAGATACATTCTTTTGGTTGATTTTTTTTATAGAAGTTTCCAATCGATTTTTTAAAAGTCTCATCATGACATTTTTCTCAAATTTCTTAAAAATCCTTCTTGCCCTCTCAAAAAAAAAAAAAAAAAAAACCATGATGTTGTATCAAAACCGGTTGCTGCATGAAGAAATAATATATATTTCTTGCAAAAGGGTAATTCATTGAGACTGTTCTGTGAATAAATGGTAGGCGGAGTTCCGTTTTATCCTAATTTCAATGTATATCGGTAATGCTGATAGAAGAAACAAAATATCTGAGTCGTCAGCAACCATAACAGGTATTTTATTGCTGTCTTTGCAGGTATTTGTGAAGCTGTCTTTACAATTGAAACTACTCAATTAATTACAAAATTACAATTAACTCTTACCTTAGGGTTTTATTCCAGAGTCTTTCAGACGAAAACAGCTGCAGACAGGATTATTCGGATTTGATATGTGCAATAATTACGTTAACACATTTGATACTGTCTAAAACACATACTTATTTTTATTTATCAAAAATTCGCCTTTCTTTTACGTTAGTACAATCTTTCAACGATAGTACAACTGGTTGAAATTATTTCTTATCTCTATTGAGTTTTATTTTGGCTACTATTATAAGTGATCTTGTTAAATAACTAAAACATTGAAAATGAACCAGTGTATAACCTCTATATTAGCACACACACACTCATTCTGTTACATTGATCTTTAAATAAACTCCGCCCCTGAGAGAACTCTATCGTACAAAGTATTGGTGTTTTATATTTTCCTTTTATAACGAACAATCACCAGTTAGTTGGCATTGGTTCTAATATGCATATTAAATGTTCTAGTTACCCATACGCAGCGTACTCCTAGGGTTGGTTGCGCGAACTGGTGTTGAATACTTGCTTCGATCTCACGCACTCCAGTACTCATTTTATACGTTTACTGTTTGTGTTTAAAGGTTCTTACTGTTTCATTGGTTCCACATTATACAACATGATAAAGTCGGCCGACCTAATTTTATTCGCACTAATTTTTTGTAGACTGGCCGCGCGTTATACTGTTTGTACAGCTTTAAAACTTTTAAATGTTTACACACTTTCTTAGATAGGCCGGATTTATCTTAACGGCCTATCTTGCACCCGAGGCCACTGTTTAATTTTAGACCACAAACTTTACTGTCTGATGCTGGCTGTCTGTTGTTCACTTTCTAATGACACACTGCAGACTGGGTTTCACAAAGAGCCTGCTGCTGGGCGGTTACGCAATACGTCTGGGCACTTGTTTTGGCTAACAGTATGTATGTTGTACTGGGGCTCCTTACAGGTGAAAATTAACTATTGAATTACTGAATTAAATACTGATTTATATAAAATAAAATTCCCATTTCTGTACCGTTACAATACCCCCCCCCAATAAGAGGTTGAAGGCCGGAGCGTTCAAACTTATTGCCTAAACCCTAAGAGGATCAGTGAGGATATGGCGCCGCAACCCCCCTGAACACTCTACTGAAATCATGGGTTCTTACCCCCCTAGTCTGGCGACTGCGGCAGCACCCATCCGATCTTACTGGACTTCTCTGTTCGAGATCCCAACACCGAATAATCGAACAGATACCCGACCCAGTATCGCCTGACTTTAAAACATTCAATAAAAAAAAATCAACAAACGGCCTTCCATCACTCCATATCCCACAACTGATTTGTTTCCTCTTAGCCGTACTGGTGCATTCACAACGTACTGGCTCATTTTATATTATAGACCCCAAAAAAATATAGTATTAATAAAACAATATAGGTTTACAGTAGTACACATAAATTCCAGTTAAATTGAATAATATTCCCTGTACAATATTGCCCATCCAAAATAACACCTTAATTATACAAAATGACATTACATCCATTTATACTTAGCTACTATAAAATTTTTTTTTTTTTTCTTTACTACCTCCCTTTTAATCCCTTAACCCCTGATACCCGTTACATTCTACTGTGTTCAGCACTAGACTTCTTGGCCCTCTTCAGACCTCAATCTAGCCGTAATCACATCTCCCTCGTGACCTGTAACTGGGTTACCGCCCATCCACACTCACTATTACCCCCCCTAGACTGTAGCGTCTAGTTGCTTTCACGAGGACTGATGCGGAAAGGGTGGACATTTTTTTCTTTTATTCCACCCCCATCCTTGCTTCGGCGTTACAATAAAATTCGGTATTACACCTACTACTTTTTATTTATACACCCCTAATGGACTACCACCCCTATCTGTGTGAAAATAGCCCTGTTCCAAAATTAGGTAGATTCCCCCAAAAAATAACCCCCCTACTAAGTCTAACAAACCACCGGGTTAACAAAATAAAACAAACCACAAGCTGGTTATATCAAGTAAAATTTATGATTTGCCACAATTAACTACTTTCACGGTCATGATCCGGTGAGGTCATGGCCGCACTTAGGTGGGGAATCTACAGTTAAACATAAAGCATAGATTGACAATTATAAGAGTTTACATGAGCAGTAACATACACGTCTTACTTTCCAAACCCTGTTTCAGCTTGAACATTTTTGATTATATCTATACAACAGTTCCTTCAGTTTTCAATTTTAAATGAATATTTTAACCATTATTTACATCAATTGGCATTTACTTTATAATTCCAATTTGAATTTGAATGAAATAAAGTTAAGTTCATTATTACAAGTTCATTATTAAAATCATCCTTTCAATTAATTTAATTACAATTTTAATTTAATTTAATTCATATTGTTTTAATTGTCAAATTCAAAATTGATTACATTTTTCAAAATGATCCAGCATAAAATATTACCTACGTTATTCCAAAAATTTACATTCCTTAATAATAGTATTTCTTTTTATTTCATAATGGGATTTTCAACTGGCATTAATTCAGCAGACTACAACAGTTGTCATTATCAACTCAGCATGGCTATAGGCCTTAGTCACAACATACAGTACACCTGTTTATATAAACAGTAGTATGCCAGACTGTTTTAAGAAACACTGTTATAAACACTCCTTCAGTCTAAACATTCTGCTTACCTCACCACTCATACCTGTACTTTTAATTTTCAATTTTTATAAATCTTTTAGATAACATATTTATCAATGTCTATTTCTTACAGTTCAAACCAAATATAATTTTAATTCACCTTTCAGTTATTGTTACTTTTTAATTACAATTTCTATTTAATAACATTACCACAATTCATTTTTATTATTGAATTAAACTCTTTTCACACCTGTAAGCATTTTATTCTCTCTAATTGGTATTATAGACTTTATACTTACAGTACATTATCCACCTATTGACATGAGTACAAAATACACACCACACACACACCAATATCTCCGTGTAACCTCTGAAACATTTAACAACAATGTTATTTCATCTCAAACAATTTAACATTTATTTATTAATATCAAATCTCATAAAACAATTTAAACTCCATTGGAAAATTCGATTATACAACCTTTAAATTAATCAGAATATTTAAACATCTCAAATTATTTGATTAAATCAATTATTGAAAACACAACATTTTAATTACTTTCACCCATTGCAATAACTACAACTCATTCATTATCTTCTTCCAAATTATTTCTGTTATTTATTTAAGCTGCAAAATATTAATATTATTATTATCATCCCAACAAGTTCTACTACATACACATATACCTAACATTTTACAATATACACAATTAATTGTATACAACATATATTTACAATTCTTCATCATTACTTATTCAGTTATATCACACTTCATTGTCCAAGGTTGCAAGGTCAGAACCAATTAACAAACTGTTTAAAATTGTTCATTTGTGAGTTTAAGGCTCAGCCACCATCGTCATAGATAAGTCTTTGTTTTATATAGCATTGTTCAATTTCATTAACACACAAATTACTGTTTTGTGTGTTGTCACCATAAAAACCAAATTCATTCATCTTACCAAAATGATCATAAAACAAGTCAACATTATTTGTTTCTGTCCAGTCTCCATTAGTAATTATATTCCTTATCAAATCAATTATTTTTTCATCATAAGGTAAATTATTGTTACTTAAACAGGTATCATCAAAACAATTCTCACTCTCTATTTTAACAAGTACGTATTTCATATCAATTAACATCTCTTTCAACTCATTATAATCTCTCATTAGTTTATATAATTCTATTTCTTTATCAATGCACAACTCTCTCTCAAAACATCTTTCATCATCATAACACCTGTCACTACCCCCCTGAACTATCTCACTCCATGCAGAGGGTACAAAATTATTCGACAAAAATAAACAACTCAAATCTTTCACTAATAAGGGCCTCTTGCCCTTCAATAATAACATTTTTGAACACCTTGGTTCATCACGAATAAGGGGAAAATTTACCCTCTGCCCTACACATTCAGCTACTCTCTTTCTCCATTCTTTTTCTAATTCATCAACACTAATTACTACTTCGTTACAACATATAACTTTCTCTCTCTCACTCACTATTTCACTATCTAGTTCCAGTGTATTATTCTCTGATACCACCCTTTCAATCACATTACCACTTTCAATCTCATTGTTAACATTTGTTATCTTTCTCTCTACTACTATGTTTTTACCCATATCATTATAATTATCCTCTATTTTGCATTCAAAATTTTCAATTACCTTTTGTCTTTGTTGATCAATTTTTTCCACCACATTACTCTCTATTTTGTCAATTCTGTTATTCATATTTTTTAATGAATGACTCAACGTTTCATTTAATTCATATTTCAATTTTATGAAGTTACTCTCACACTTAATTTGTACTTTATTAATGTCCGTTTTAAGTTCATCAAACTTATTGTCAAATTTATTGTTATTATTGTCAATTTATTGTTAAAATCGCTACTTAATTCATTTAATTTTACACTCTGTTCACTAAAAAGCAATTGCATCATTTTTATCATATCCTTATCCTCAGATTGTTTATTTTTATTCATTACAGGTGAGGTTACCTGAATCCCTGAGTCATCTATGTCAGCTGACTTACTCAATTCTTTATTTTGAACTGGGACTGGGGTCGAATGGACCTCCAACCCACTCATGACCGTTGATTCGGTCACACTATTACTTTCCATTTTTTATTTATTATTTTTACATATATAAATATGCCTGGTTTTGCTTTCACAGTCTACAATTTACAACCTCGCCCCTCTCCCAAATAACCCGTTCTGCAGCTTAATTAGGTCTGGCGAATATAGGTTATAAACCCTATACTCGAGTCACTGTACGGGGGCCAATGAAACTTTATGAATTTACGCCAAATTATAAAATACTCGGGTCCCAGTTCGGGCGCCAATGAAACTACTCAATTAATTACAAAATTACAATTAACTCTTACCTTAGGGTTTTATTCCAGAGTCTTTCAGACGAAAACAGCTGCAGACAGGATTATTCGGATTTGATATGTGCAATAATTACGTTAACACATTTGATACTGTCTAAAACACATACTTATTTTTATTTATCAAAAATTCGCCTTTCTTTTACGTTAGTACAATCTTTCAACGATAGTACAACTGGTTGAAATTATTTCTTATCTCTATTTAGTTTTATTTTGGGCTACTATTATAAGTGATCTTGTTAAATAACTAAAACATTGAAAATGAACCAGTGTATAACCTCTATATTAGCACACACACACTCATTCTGTTACATTGATCTTTAAATAAACTCCGCCCCTGAGAGAACTCTATCCTACAAAGTATTGGTGTTTTATGTTTTCCTTTTATAACGAACAATCACCAGTTAGTTGGCATTGGTTCTAATATGCATATTAAATGTTCTAGTTACCCATACGCAGCGTACTCCTAGGGTTGGTTGCGCGAACTGGTGTTGAATACTTGCTTCGATCTCACGCACTCCGGTACTCGTTTTATACGTTTACTGTTTGTGTTTAAAGGTTCTTACTGTTTTATTGGTTCCACATTATACAACATGATAAAGTCGGCCGACCTAATTTTATTCACACCAATTTTTTGTAGACTGGCCGCGCGTTATACTGTTTGTACAGCTTTAAAACTTTTAAATGTTTACACACTTTCTTAGATAGGCCGGATTTATCTTAACGGCCTATCTTGCACCCGAGGCCACTGTTTAATTTTAGACCACAAACTTTACTGTCTGATGCTGGCTGTCTGTTGTTCACTCTCTAATGACACACTGCAGACTGGGTTTCACAAAGAGCCTGCTGCTGGGCGGTTACGCAATACGTATGGGCACTTGTTTTGGCTAACAGTATGTATGTTGTACTGGGGCTCCTTACAGGTGAAAATTAACTATTGAATTACTGAATTAAATACTGATTTATATAAAATAAAATTCCCATTTCTGTACCGTTACACAATTAATAAGTTAGCGTCATTTTCTGCTTGTATGACTGTATTGTTAGCATTTCTTAAATATTCTATTAAGTATTTAATGAACAAATTTTATTCGCTTGTTTGAGAGCAAAGTATCCTGTTGTACAATACTACACATTTCCACATCAAAAATAATGTCAGGGTGTAAGTTTTTATTGGAGCGACATGTTTTTTCAGCACCTTTTATGTTATTCAAATTATTTTTGTAGCCATCAAAAACGACAATGACATTATTAGATTTGAAGTGTTTTTAATATAAGCTACGTAGGAATTGAATATGTCGTTAAACTGATCATTTTTATTCCAAGGCACGCGATGAAGAAGCATGAAAGTACAGCATCGAGGACGAAAGTACATTTGCTGTAATGAAACTCATTTTTTCATTTTGGCACAAACCATATATTTTAGATTTATCAGTCTTACCTTGATCAAATAATGCCATTGGGTAAGGAGCAAGCTCATAATGCATGTAACTTTTAAATTCTTCCGCAGTTCCCTCGCTAACATATATGCGTTGTTGGAACAGAAGTGTTGTAACGTTACAGAATTGTGAGCTACCCCAGTTTAATTTTATATTAATGTTACATCAATTCACTCACTTTTCAAATTGTTAATTTTCACCTGTAAGGAGCCCCAGTACAACATACATACTGTTAGCCTAAACAATTGCCAGACGGATTGCGTAACCACCCAGCAGCAGGCTCTTTGTGAATGCCAGTCTGCAGTGTGTCATTAGAGAGTGAACAACAGACAGCCAGCATCAGACAGTAAAGTTTGTGGTCTAAAATTAAACAGTGGCCTCGGGTGCAAGATAGGCCGTTAAGATAAATCCGGCCTATCTAAGAAAGTGTGTAAACATTTAAAAGTTTTAAAGCTGTACAAACAGTATAACGCACGGCCAGTCTACAAAAAATTAGTGCGAATAAAATTAGGTCGGCCGACTTTATCATGTTGTATAATGTGGAACCAATAAAACAGTAAGAACCTTTAAACACAAACCTTTTTTTATGATTGTTCGTTATAAAAGGAAAATATAAAACACCAATACTTTGTACGATAGAGTTCTCTCAGGGGCGGAGTTTATTTAAAGATCACTGTAACAGAATGAGTGTGCGTGTGCTAATATAGAGGTTATACACTGGTTCATTTTCAATGTTTTATTTATTTAACAATATCACTTATAATAGTAGCCAAAATAAAACTCAATAGAGATAAGAAATAATTTCAACCAGTTGTACTATAGTTGAAAGATTGTACTAACGTAAAAGAAAGGCGAATTTTTGATAAATAAAAATAAGTATGTGTTTTAGACAGTATCAAATGTGTTAACGTAATTATTGCACATATCAAATCCAAATAATCCTGTCTGCAGCTGTTTTCGTCTGAAAGACTCTGGAATAAAACCCTAAGGTAAGAGTTAATTATAATTTTGTAATTAATTGAGCAGTTTCATTGGCCCCGAACTAGGGACCGGAGTATTTTATAATTTGGCGTAAATTCATAAAGTTTCATTGGCCCCCGTACAGTGACGCGAGTGTAGGTTACAACCTATATTCGCCAGACCTAATTAAGCTGCAGAACGGGTTATTTGGGAGTGGGGCGAGGTTGTAAATTGTAGACTGTGAAAGCAAAACCAGGCATATTTATATATGTAAAAATAATAAATAAAAAATGGAAAGTAATAGTTTGACCGAATCAACGGTCATGAGTGGGTTGGAGGTCCATTCGACCCCAGTCCCAGTTCAAAATAAAGAATCGAGTAAGTCAGCTGACATAGATGACTCAGGGATTCAGGTAACCCCACCTGTAATGAATAAAAATAAACAATCTGAGGATAAGGATATGATAAAAATGATGCAATTGCTTTTTAGTGAACAGAGTGTAAAATTAAATGAATTAAGTAGCGATTTTAACAATAAATTTGACAATAAGTTTGATGAACTTAAAACGGACATTAATAAAGTACAAATTAAGTGTGAGAGTAACTTCATAAAATTGAAATATGAATTAAATGAAACGTTGAGTCATTCATTAAAAATTTTGAACAACAGAGTTGACGAAATAGAGAGTAATGTGGTGGAAAAAATTGATCAACAAAGACAAAAGGTAATTGAAAATTTTGAATGTAAAACAGAGGATAACTATAATGATATGGGTAAAAACGTAGTAGTAGAGAGTAAGATAACAAGTGATAACAATAAGGTAGAAAATGAGAATATAATTAAAAATATGGTAGATAGTAAAGTATTGAGTAGTGATGATAATGATGTTAATTGCAATTCTGAGAATATAGTGGAAGTGGTATGTGATAAGAAAGTAGTAGAAACAAATGTTTGTCAGTTAGTGAGCGTGTGCAATGAGAATTTAGATGGGCAAAGGGCAAATATTCCCGAAGTTTATGGTGAAACAGAGGTTTCACCGATGTTTAATGAGGACAGAGTTTCCTCCAGTAGTTATGTGGGAGACATGGTGTCTCAAAATGGTTCCTTAGTTTTTTGTGATTCAGCTGGTAAAGCCAGGAGATGTAATAAGTATTTTGTGTGGCCCTTTGCATGGAGTGAGATAGTTCAGGGGGGTAGTGACAGGTGTTATGATGATGAAAGATGTTTTGAGAGAGAGTTGTGCATTGATAAAGAAATAGAATTATATAAACTAATGAGAGATTATAATGAGTTGAAAGAGATGTTAATTGATATGAATTACGTACTTGTTAAAATAGAGAGTGAGAATTGTTTTGATGATACCTGTTTAAATAATAATAATTTACCTTATGATGAAAAATTAATTGATTTGATAAGGAATATAATTACTAATGGAGACTGGACAGAAACAAATAATGTTGACTTGTTTTATGATTATTTTGGTAAGATGAATGAATTTGGTTTTTATGGTGACAACACACAAAACAGTAATTTGTGTGTTAATGAAATTGAACAATGCTATATAAAACAAAGACTTATCTATGACGATGGAGGTTGAGCCTTAAATTCACAAATGGACAATTTTAAATATATTGTTTTATGGTTTTGACCTCGCAACCTTGGACAATTAAGTGTGATATAACTGAATAAGTAATGATGAAGAATTGTAAATATATGTTGTATACAATTAATTGTGTATATTGTAAAATTTTAGGTATATGTGTATGTAGTAGAACTTGTTGTGATGATAATAATAATATTAATATTTTGCAGCTTGAATAAATAACAAAAATAATTTGGAAGAAGATAATGAATGAGTTGTGGTTATTGCAATGGGTGAAGATAATTAAAAATGTTGTTTTCAATAATTTGAAATGTTAAAATATTTTGCTTGACTTAAACGTCATATGGTTGAATTTTCCAATGGATTTAAATTGTTTTATGAGATTTGATATTAATAAATAAATGTTAAAATGTTTGTATAAAATAACATTGTTGTTAAATGTTTCAGAGGTTACATGGAGATATTGGTGTGTGTGTGTGTGTGTGTGTGTGTGGTGTGTATTTTGTGTTCAGGTCAAGAGGTGGATAATGTATTGTAAGTATAAAGTCTATAATACCAATTAGAGAGAATAAAATGCTTACAGGTGTGAAAAGAGTTTAATTCAATAAAAAAATGAATTGTGGTAATGTTATTAAATAGAAATTGTAATTAAAAAGTAACAATAACTGAAAGGTGAATTAAAATTATATTTGGTTTGAACTGTAAGAAATAGACATTGATAAATATGTTATCTAAAAGATTTATAAAAATTGAAAATTAAAAGTACAGGTATGAGTGGTGATGTAAGCAGAATGTTTAGACTGAAGGAGTGTTTATAACAGTGTTTATTAAAACAGTCCGGCATACTATTGTTTATATAAACAGGTGTGCTGTATGTTGTGACTAAGGCCTATAGCCATGCTGAGTTGATAATAACAACTGTTGTAGTCTGCTGAATAATTACCAGTAGGAAAATCCTATTATGAAATAAAAAGACATACCATATGTGAAGAAAGGAATGTAAGTTTTTGAATAATGTAGGTAATATTTTTGTAGGGTCTTTTTGTAAAATGTAAGTAAAACAAATGAAATTGTTTTGAACAAATAAAATAATAATGAGGTAATTATTGCAACTTAGAGTTTGAGAAATTAAATACAATTAAATTAATTTGGTAATTAAATTAATAGAAAAGATAATTTTTAATAATGAACTTGTAATAATGAATTCAACTTTATTTTCAAATTGGAATTATAAATTAAATACTAATTGGAAAAAAAAAAAAAAAAAAAAAAAAAAAAAAAAAAAAAACGTTAAAGCTGAGATGTGTATATTACTGTCCATATAGACTTTACCCATGTCATGAATTTTTTGTCCTATATACTGCAACGAATCACAGGATCATGATAGGCGGGGCAAGTCATATATTACACAGACAATGGACATTCATATTATATTGGTAGATGGTTAAGTTTGGTTGTTATCAATTGTATTTAGTAAGGTTAAGGGTTTAGTTTAAAAAAACTGTGCATTATTATTTATGGTTATTCGTGTACTGTGTTAGTGGAAATGTGCGCGCGTGCGCGAGTGGGAAACGTTTCCCGTGCGGTGCGTGAAGTATTATCGTTGTTTTGACATTAGCTGAACTGAGACATGTGTATCGCTACAATCCCTATACCTGTCGGACTATTGTTTACGTTCATGTATATTATTATTATGTAGGCAGCATGCATGAGATACGAGTAGTCTGATTACCGCTATGCATGCTGTTACAAGGTAAATGCACTCTAATGCATGAAAAGTGCATGGTCACCTTTACTAACCATGTGACTTCCATCCACCAATAGAATGCTGACTGGTGGTTGGAAATTTTCTTATGCCTGTCGTTACACAGGCAGTTCTTCTACGCCATCTACCGCGAACGGGTCGTGCACTCCTTGTACAAGAATTCTACCGCTTGCAAGGTGTTGTAAAGACTATTCGTCGATAGTGAAACGGGAAGGCTCAGAACTGTGTATGTAATACATCTGCACACAGTAGTGTTTAAACGCATTACGCGTATAATTACGGTAGTTCTTCTACGCCATCTACCGCGAACGGGTCGTGCACTCCTTGTACAAGAATTCTACCGCTTGCAAGGTGTTGTAAAGACTATTCGTCGATAGTGAAACGAGAAGGCTCAGAACTGTGTATGTAGTACATCTGCATACAGGTGTGTTTAAACGCATTACGCGTATAATTACGTAGTTCTTCTACGCCATCTACCGCGAACGGAACGTGCACTCCTTGTACAAGAATTCTACCGCTTGCAAGGTGTTGTAAAAACTATTCGTCGTTAGTGAAACGGGAAGACGCAGAACTGTGTGTGTGGTACATTTGCACACACCAGTGTTTTAACGCATTGTGCGAAAATTTACAAGCAGTTCTTCACTGCTGCTACCGTGAACGGTACATACAATCCTTGTACAAGACTCTACCGCTTGCAAGGATCTGTTAAGACTTTTCGGGATAGTAACGCGTGTGACGCATAACAATTGATTTATATCTTTACACACGATATTAATATTGTAGTATTACGTGTGTAAGAAGTGAGTGTAACTGTATCACTGTGCGAGATTTTCCGCAGTGACAGTAGTATTAATTGTTACGCAATAGTTCCATCAAGACGTTTCCGTGCTAGTGCAAGATTTCCTCATAGGGTGGTCTGCTGA
Source organism: Magicicada septendecula (assembly GCA_034769895.1). Classification (NCBI taxonomy): domain Eukaryota; kingdom Metazoa; phylum Arthropoda; class Insecta; order Hemiptera; family Cicadidae; genus Magicicada; species Magicicada septendecula. Next base: position 39,938,350 of record CM068372.1, read on the forward strand.
TCGCGGTAGACCTTGTTATTCGCGAGAACACTTGAAGAAGCCGGTGAGGTATAAGCTCAATATACCGTTATTGATTAAACTCACTGTCACCTGAGATATTACTTGGTCTTAAACTCTATATAAGTTTTGCGAGTGATAAAATCCGTAGTACCGTTGTGTGTGCGAAGTGTCGGATTCATCGTGGGAATTGCAGGACATCAGCCCAGCTGTTACAGGACATCAGCCCAGCTGTTACAGGACATCAGCCCAGCTGTTACAGGACATCAGCCAAGCTGTTACAGGACGCCAGCCCAGCTGTAAACGTTTCTGGTGAAACGTCTGTCATTTGTAAGCCACACCTGACGATCCATCTATACCGCAAAGACCGGCCCTTCTCTTCAACAACATCATCGTGGGAGTCTTCTTATGTAACGTATCACGTCTTGCGTATGAACATTATTTAACACTTTAAAAGAAAGACTCTATATCAAACATTACATTCTGTACATTTCAAATATACCATATAAACTATAACTTGGGTTTGTACAATAAATAATCTTAAACCCTCCAATATAGACTTGTAATTTGAAATACACATACTATCATATCCTATGCGCCAATAGTTTAGTAATTTGTGTTGTCGCATAGAGATATTTTGGCGCTTAGCAACGTAGGGCTCGTTAAATAGCGGTAAATTTACGCTATTACATATTTGTCTATGAATATAAAATTTGTTGGAAAAATCCGACGTATAAATATAATTAACGTAATAATTGTATGTGTATTGTTCATGTGAAAAGCTGAGGATATAATTTTCAAGTGGGCATATTCTCTTGTATATCATATAGGAACAGATTTTATCAGTATATTGGAGGTAGATTATTAGTTGTTGTATGTTAGATAAGGTATTTACATGTTGATATTTTGAACTGCTTTTTCTGTGTGCGCATAAACTGGTTACCATATGTTCTAATCTTGTGGTGATAATAATAACTTGCTTTGCGTATAAATCAATAAATTTAAATTTACTAAATTTTAAATTAAAATTTAATCATTATGGCGGATACTGCAGAAATCAAGAATCTTTTAGCTGCCGTATTAGCGAAGTGGGAAACCATGTCGGAAGAAATAAAAGCTGATAAAGAGGAAAATAAAGCCTGTCAAGAGGGGGTGAAAATGAGTATACAGAAGCTTTCAGCAGAAATGAAAGCCTGGCATGAGGAGATGAAAGCCGTGGAGGAAGAGATGATAGCGGATATACAAGGAGTTTCAGAGGAAAGTAAAGCCAGGGATGAGGAGATGATAGCCATTAGGCAGAAATTTTGGAAAGAAATGGAAGCCGATAGAGAGGAGAGGATGGCGAAACTACAGGAAATGTCAGCTGGTATTGAAGTAGATTTAACGGTTGAGAATATTGTACCTTATGATAATTTTGAAGTACCAAATGTCCTTGTGGAACATACTCTCAAAGAAAGTGATATGGAAGTTAACCAAGATTTTACATCTGGAGGATTAACGGAGAACAGTAGCGTAGTAGTTGCAATTGAAAGTGATTATACAGAAACCACCTTATTAGGGCCTAGTAGTTCATATCTCGGTAAAGTCGAATATTTAGAATCTGCATCGGATTGTAGTGAGGATAACAGAAATGAAATTAGTAGTAACAACTCTGTTAGTCTGGAACATACTTCAGGTAAGTGCTGTGATGGGGTGATAGTTTATAGTGTAACAGATATAGCATGCGAGAACCGTGAACGTATGATAGAATCTGAAGCTATCATGGATGCGGACAGTGTATGCATAACACATAAAAATCCCGAACCAGTAGTAGAGCCTGGAACTAGTATGGATACTAACGGTGCGAGTATCTACGACACATGTCGAAATGTTGAGGTACTAGGTGAATTTATATCAGATACTGAGGTGTTTATGGAGGATGGAGAGGTGAATGATACTGGTGACAGTAAGGTGACAACCATTATGGTAAATAATAATGAACCACCGCGTAATCAGTTTCATGTTCAAACACCACAAAATCAGCCGCAATCACAACAACATAGAAATACAACTCAGCAAATTAATACCAACTTATTAGCAACAGTTACTGAAAATGATTCAGTTGAAAAGCAGTTCAATCGATCAAGTATGGAAAATGTTAGTTATAAGAATAAAACTGTTATGTATGGCCTATATCCTGCCGAAATTAGGGATAATTTAATGTGTAATAATGATAATAGTAATAAACATGAAGAAAATATTAGTATGGAAAATTGCACCGACCTTATTGTCGAAGCAAAAAGCAGGGGTTACGTTGACGAGATGTTGGTCGACAGCGGCACAGAAATATCGCTGTTGGACGAGCAGTTACGTAATAGGTGTAAAAACCACTTTATACAAATGCCGATTCTGCCGGTAAGTCACACAAGGATAAAATCAGCAGCGTGTGAGTCGCAGATAGTTGAAAAACAGGCACGTATAACAAGATATGTGCAGGGAACGAAAATAGATGTGACCGTAATTGGAGTTAGAAAACTCGGACATAATATTATATTGGAAATCGACGAATTGAATAAACTGCCAGTTGGAGTTCCAAACCATACATTACGAGATAAGGTTGATAGTATAGAGCACCTTATCAGACTAGGACGCTCGAAAGATAAGATAACGAATAACTCACAGACTCCCAAGGTTCAGTTAATGGGTTGCGAGATAAGGCAATTACGGTGTATATTAAACAAATTTAAATCTGTATTTCCAAGTAAACGTGTGCGTTTCAAAACTGAGTAAAATTTACACAAAAAACTCAGAAATAAATGTCAGGATATAGGGGTAAGAATGTGTAGTGATTTAAATATGTCAATTCAGGTTTATATGTTGTATGTAAGATGGCTCTATGAATGAACAATAATCTAGTTTTGATAAGGAATGTTGTCTGTGTACGCTATGACCCTGCATTAGATGTCGTTATCTGTGTGTCAAAAACATGTGTGTTTGTTTTGGTTTGAAGGTTACCACATGTCTTTTGATTTGATGCTTCTGTCAAAGTGACAGTTGGAAATGTTAGTATTAATTGAGGATGTTTATTTGATTTTAGTTTGAGGGTATTATTATTATTTCAGGATTAGGAAGTTGTTTTGGTTATATTGAAAAAAAAATTTTTTTTATTTTTTGTTAGTTAACTAAAGAAAAAAAAATTTTTTTTTTTTATGCGGGAGGGAGTTAATCCTGCAACGAATCACAGGATTATGATAGGCGGGGCAAGTCATATATTACACAGACAATGGACATTCATATTATATTGGTAGATGGTTAAGTTTGGTTGTTATCAATTGTATTTAGTAAGGTTAAGGGTTTAGTTTAAAAAAACTGTGCATTATTATTTATGGTTATTCGTGTACTGTGTTAGTGGAAATGTGCGCGCGTGCGCGAGTGGGAAACGTTTCCCGTGCGGTGCGTGAAGTATTATCGTTGTTTTGACATTAGCTGAACTGAGACATGTGTATCGCTACAATCCCTATACCTGTCGGACTATTGTTTACGTTCATGTATATTATTATTATGTAGGCAGCATGCATGAGATACGAGTAGTCTGATTACCGCTATGCATGCTGTTACAAGGTAAATGCACTCTAATGCATGAAAAGTGCATGGTCACCTTTACTAACCATGTGACTTCCATCCACCAATAGAATGCTGACTGGTGGTTGGAAATTTTCTTATGCCTGTCGTTACACAGGCAGTTCTTCTACGCCATCTACCGCGAACGGGTCGTGCACTCCTTGTACAAGAATTCTACCGCTTGCAAGGTGTTGTAAAGACTATTCGTCGATAGTGAAACGGGAAGGCTCAGAACTGTGTATGTAATACATCTGCACACAGTAGTGTTTAAACGCATTACGCGTATAATTACGGTAGTTCTTCTACGCCATCTACCGCGAACGGGTCGTGCACTCCTTGTACAAGAATTCTACCGCTTGCAAGGTGTTGTAAAGACTATTCGTCGATAGTGAAACGAGAAGGCTCAGAACTGTGTATGTAGTACATCTGCATACAGGTGTGTTTAAACGCATTACGCGTATAATTACGTAGTTCTTCTACGCCATCTACCGCGAACGGAACGTGCACTCCTTGTACAAGAATTCTACCGCTTGCAAGGTGTTGTAAAAACTATTCGTCGTTAGTGAAACGGGAAGACGCAGAACTGTGTGTGTGGTACATTTGCACACACCAGTGTTTTAACGCATTGTGCGAAAATTTACAAGCAGTTCTTCACTGCTGCTACCGTGAACGGTACATACAATCCTTGTACAAGACTCTACCGCTTGCAAGGATCTGTTAAGACTTTTCGGGATAGTAACGCGTGTGACGCATAACAATTGATTTATATCTTTACACACGATATTAATATTGTAGTATTACGTGTGTAAGAAGTGAGTGTAACTGTATCACTGTGCGAGATTTTCCGCAGTGACAGTAGTATTAATTGTTACGCAATAGTTCCATCAAGACGTTTCCGTGCTAGTGCAAGATTTCCTCATAGGGTGGTCTGCTGATCGCGGTAGACCTTGTTATTCGCGAGAACACTTGAAGAAGCCGGTGAGGTATAAGCTCAATATACCGTTATTGATTAAACTCACTGTCACCTGAGATATTACTTGGTCTTAAACTCTATATAAGTTTTGCGAGTGATAAAATCCGTAGTACCGTTGTGTGTGCGAAGTGTCGGATTCATCGTGGGAATTGCAGGACATCAGCCCAGCTGTTACAGGACATCAGCCCAGCTGTTACAGGACATCAGCCCAGCTGTTACAGGACATCAGCCAAGCTGTTACAGGACGCCAGCCCAGCTGTAAACGTTTCTGGTGAAACGTCTGTCATTTGTAAGCCACACCTGACGATCCATCTATACCGCAAAGACCGGCCCTTCTCTTCAACAACATCATCGTGGGAGTCTTCTTATGTAACGTATCACGTCTTGCGTATGAACATTATTTAACACTTTAAAAGAAAGACTCTATATCAAACATTACATTCTGTACATTTCAAATATACCATATAAACTATAACTTGGGTTTGTACAATAAATAATCTTAAACCCTCCAATATAGACTTGTAATTTGAAATACACATACTATCATATCCTATGCGCCAATAGTTTAGTAATTTGTGTTGTCGCAATACATATATAGTAGTTAAGGATACCTTGTATAATCTATGTATTATTTTGGAGGGTAACATTGTATGGGGAATATTATTCAATTTAACTGGAATTTATGTGTACTACTGTAAACCTATATTGTTTTATTAATACTATATTTTTTTTAGGGTCTATAATATAAAATGAGCCAGTACGTTGTCAATGAACCAGTTCGGCTAAGAGGAAACAAATCAGTTGTGGGATATGGAGTGATGGAAGGCCGTTTGTTAATTTTTTAATTGAATGTTTTAAAGTCAGGCGATACTGGGTCGGGTATCTGTTCGATTTTTCGGTGTTGGGATCTCGAACAGAGAAGTCCAGTAAGATCGGATGGGTGCTGTCGCAGTCGCCAGACTAGGGGGGTAAGAACCCACAATTTTAGTAGAGTGTTAAGGGGGGTTGTGGCGCCATATCCTCACTGATCCTCTTAGGTTTAGGCAATAAGAGTTTGAACGCTTCGGCTTTCATATATATAGTACAACTGGTTGAAATTATTTCTTATCTCTATTGAGTTTTATTTTGGCTACTATTATAAGTGATATTGTTAAATAAATAAAACATTGAAAATGAACCAGTGTATAACCTCTATATTAGCACACGCACACTCATTCTGTTACATTGATCTTTAAATAAACTCCGCCCCTGAGAGAACTCTATCGTACAAAGTATTGGTGTTTTATATTTTCCTTTTATAACGAACAATCACCAGTTAGTTGGCATTGGTTCTAATATGCATATTAAATGTTCTAGTTACCCATACGCAGCGTACTCCTAGGGTTGGTTGCGCGAACTGGTGTTGAATGCTTGCTTCAATCTCACGCACTCCGGTACTCGTTTTATACGTTTACTGTTTGTGTTTAAAGGTTCTTACTGTTTTATTGGTTCCACATTATACAACATGATAAAGTCGGCTGACCTAATTTTATTCGCACTAATTTTTTGTAGACTGGCCGCACGTTCGAGAGTTACAATAGCACTTGTTTTTTAAGTGGTTTAAATAGATAGGCCCATTTAATCTAGGCCTATCTTATGCCCGAGGCCACTGGTTTTGATTCACGAACTTTACTGTCTGATGCTGGCTGTCTGTTGTTCACTCTCTAATGACACACTGCAGACTGGGTTTCACACAAGCCTGCTGCTGGGGTGGTTACGCAATCCGTCTGGGCAATTGTTTAGGCTAACAGTATGTATGTTGTACTGGGGCTCCTTACAGGTGAAAATTAACAATTTAGAAAGTGATTGAATTGATGTAAAATTAATATAAAATTAAACTGGGGTAGCTCACAATTCTGTACCGTTACACTGTTCCCTCACCTTCAGCCTTCATTGTGCGTCGTACACTTCAGAAACAAGATGGCGAAGGCTGAAGATGAGGGAACAGGAACTCTCGAAACATGTCCCAAATAGAAAAAACATCTTGAGGTAAATTTAGTATAAATATTAAAGTAATATATATATATATATATATATATATATATATATATATTTCAATCACTTTCTGCTACAGTCCGTTTCTTGATGTATAGTATCACGTAATAAGTATTATAGTAATATATATATATATATATATATGGCCTAATATTTTAAAGAAAAAATAAGTTTTTAAAATAAAGAACTACACAGGCCTATAGCTACATCTTACCTGTAAACAAGAGCGTTTATTTTTTTTTTAATTCCAACCTAATTTTTAAATCTACAAGTGAATAACTGGTTGTGCGCCGTCTAAAACGTGTGCCAACTAGCCCTACCCACGCTCTCAGAGCAACAAATTATTCGTACACTTCAATATTTTTTTACGTAAAAACTATTAGTTCTAGAAAAAAAGTGTTAAGACATTTTCTGTGAGAAATTTTCTCTACTTTACGGTGGTATTTTTTATTTTTACAATAAACAAATCGTTTAAACGTTATTATAGAAAAACTGAATTTTCAAATTTTAAGGGTTGTTTAGGGGTGTTTTGACATAGGGCTGAGGGGTGAACAATATTTCAAAATAATGTTCTAGGTGAAAATACTTTATTAAAAAAGGTCGCATCCTTCTACTATTTATTTCGATCTCCAACTCTAATTTGACTGGACTATAAAAAAAACACAAACATATTAACTTAACCCTTTAACGTTCGCTGCGAACACTAAGAGTTACAATTATCGTCCTTATCGAACGTAATCAGGCCGGACGAACAAACTCGTCCGGCGTTTGTGAAACCACCACACAGACGTTCCGATTTCATTTATCAGTTTGGGCAAACCTGAAACCGGTGTATTATGCGGAGGGGGTAAATCCCTTGTTACTTCTCGAGCTCGGGAGTGTGCCGGAAAAGACGTATGTATTATTTGCCCGCATATGTACGGGTGGACAAACAAATCGAGCCATGACCTGGACTCGATCCCACAACACCGGCAGCACAGCAACGCTCCGATTGTGAGTCGGAGACATTACCGCTGTGCTGGCTTGCCCACTAACGATAATCGACTAAAAGAACTATAATCGTGTACGACTGGTGGTCGCTATATGTACCACCGATCATTAAAGGGTTAATTTCATGCCTTCTTGGCTGATACTCCAATAAACACTAAACAAATAAACTAACTTTCATAAACCTAACAAAACTGTTTAACATACATTAATAACGTTTTTCTCAGTTGAGTTTTATCAAACCAATTTAACTTAATTCTTTCTAACTGCCTAAGTAATGTACATCATTGGTATTGATGTCCCTTTGAATCCATACTAAATGTTACAAAGACATGAGAATTTTTTATAATTAGTAATAAAACTGGTAATCCTTCTACTCATTTAAAAGTATAATTGGGAATAATTATTATTCTTATCCCAATATTGTTTATACTCTTTTGTGTTGTGTACACTTTTGTTTTTTGACATTTTGTGTTTACACTTATGTTTGCACTGAAAGAACTAATTAATCTGCACAGTCCTTTCTGTTTGATTAATTACTACTATTTTTTTCCCTCATCACTTCACTTTTACCATTAAATATTGTTTACAGTTTTCTCTTATAAACTTCAATACATTAGTTTTTATTAAATACTGTATTGTACTTCTGGGTTTAATATAGGGATTTATTTCTTTTATTTTATGGGTTTAAGTATTTTATTTTGGTTTATCTATTTATTGGACCTCCCATATCGTTGCGTTACAATATTAACCTCAAATATGTTGGCGACCCTGTAATATGTTGAAGAAGTGTAAGGTAAGTACTAAGAATAGATTGCGGAGTAAGTATAATAATGGTGGGTATGGTTTGTAAAAACGTTCATTCCTTTACAGTGTTATTCTATTAAAGGTTTCCTATTGCTTTTGGCACGTTTTCATCGGCAAATGTGGCTGAAAATTTCAATGAATAAATAAATCCACCTGCAACGTCATTAACAAAAAGACAAACACGATTAACTGGTTAGTGAATCATGGGATTTCTGTAGTCCATTTATCTTAACTTGAGGTCTATTCACTAATTAAACAAAGTAAACCAACATACAGAACTCTTATAATAACCACTGTTTTGGCAAACCATGGACATACATTTTAGGACTTCCACTCTATCATCCTGACTTCCTGATCTTAATCCTAGAACTGATTTAGGCAATCATGAAGAAGCGTACTAAAAAAACGTGCATTTTCCATAGACAGTGTTAGAAACATAGCAAGAAAGGAATTTGAGTGTATTTCTTTCATAGATTGTACATCAATATGTGACCATGTCATGAAAATTGAAAAGATTACGTGAGATCAGACCAAAGAGTGTACATATAACAGTTCGTTTAAAAAATTAATAAATAACGGGATGTGACTTTACCTTTCTTTTAATAACTTTATATAAATATATGTAGCTATTGCAGGAATACCCAATAAACTATATTCGGGTCTGTTTACATTGTTCGATTTATACACGTGTGTCACATTTACCATAATTATGGTATCTACCATAATTATAGCATTTGTTTATTTCAGTCTCGTTATATAATTTTTTATTACCTAAGGATCCAGGATTCAGCTCAGCGAGAATGCTGGCAGAGACAGGCATTGAAATGAGAATACGTTCGGTAGAAACATTAATCATTAATATTGGTTTATTCCATAAATTCTATAAGCGTGTACACCGGACAAAAAATCAACATGGCGGCCATTAATTATTGGCCCGCCTTCATCATAAACTTCTTTATATTTTATTAATCGTTAATTTATCAAGTGTCATATTTTAATTTAGCAGCTGCTTTGCTATTAAATGATTTTAATTATCTTGGCTTAACACAAACGCAAACCAACACCCCGTTCGGATGTCGACATTAAAAAAACACGCCCCGCTTTCTCTCTCTCATTCATACTTATAAATTCAAATTACTTTTGTGTACACATATCTGATCATAAGGTTAACGAGCTCTTTAGTAAAATTTTGGTTTTGCACTTCCCTGAATCTGTAGACTAGAAGTTCCATAAGCGGGTTCACATGTTGGGTCCTTAAGGTAGCGTGGTTACATTTTTTGCTATTATCACTGACTCTACTGCATAATTTTGAAAACAATTACTGCTCACTGTTTAGCTCACTTCTAGTTATCACATAATTATATTTTGGCTACATTTTGTACTGTTTAAAACACTATGCCGGTATAAATTGCCGGCGGCCTGTAACAAGGTGTTACTGCTGCTGCTGTGTTGTGTCGACTGGGCCGAAAATTATGCAAATTTTACGTATGTGTGAGTGAGTATACGTCATCGTTCTTTTGTCTCTGGTTATATAATAGCCTTGTTTGTTACGTATTTTTCTCACGTCATAGTGGTTTTAATGACGTTGTGAGCTGTTGGCCAATGAAACATAAGTATGAAGCGCCGTTATTAGTGGCTGTAACCATTATAAGTCTTTTTAGCTGCACGTACACTGCTGTCCTTGAAATTATTTTGTTGTCTCGGAACTGCGTCGTTGTAGGCAAAAACCAAGGGAAATTGTGTCACCCATAGAAATGACTTTAAAACATCGGAATACAATAGTTTGCTACCTTACATACCATATTTTTATATCAGACTTTTTTGTACTGTCACAAAACCCCCTCAATGAAAGGTTTTGTGTCGAGACACAAAAACTTTCATTGACTCATTCACACCTCTCTAAAAGGATCAGCTCAGATATGGAGCCACAACCCCCTGTAGTGTTACAAACAAATATAAATTCAATCACTTACCCTTGGTCCAATGATGAGGTTCGCACCTTCTGACCTTACTGGACTTCTCCAGAGAGATCCCTACACCATAAGGTCATGAGGCACTTTACGCTCCTGTTCTGACGCACCGGCCAGCTCAGGACCGCGGTCACCACACCATAAAACTCTGAAACATTCAATACAAATTTTTTAAAATAGTGGCTTTCTCTATATCCATATCCATAACTAATATGTTTCCTCTTAGTACGTTGGTTTGCGTTTTGGGGCATTGGTTTGCTTAATTCTACAAACTTCAAACAATGTGTATCAAGAATTAAGATAGAAAATTACTTCTCCTTTTAACACTCCGGTATCTAGTACACCCTTCTGACTCCTGTCAATTATATTCACTCTCTTTATCATATGAAAACAATTGTTCTTAACCTAAACAACAATGTATTTTACTGCTTTAGCAACAACCATTAACCCTAATAATTTACTTCATATAATCTTACAATATCTATAGCATGGCAAACAACTTTGAAGCTTTATAATTTCTTTACGACATTTTCTTACTTTTAACTTTTTTTATAACTGAACCATTTCTAGGGATGAACAAACTTTACAAACTTTCAATATTATAATCGTTACTATCCTAGTAGTAACCTCCTATCCACACACTCTATTGTACTATCAACATAAGAAAACACAATAACATTGTACATCATAAGCATTCAACACTAACATTGAACAATTTACATTACTTAATTCATATTTACCTAACTTGTAGCAGAACTTTATAACATTATTACTATCGACTCTCTATTGACTTTTACCATTTAACATTCATTTAGATTCTATGCAAAATTCTCAAATTTGTCATTTACCTTTCCATTTACCTTACCTTTCTACTATGAATTTTCCCTTTCTAATCCTTTTATCCTTACTAGTTTGGGTGACTCTCTATTATTCATTTTTCTCTATCTTATTTTGGCATTTGTCAACCTAACCTTACTCACCTCTTTTTTCCACTAACAACCGCTTCTAACCATTTATATATAATATGACACCAATATCTCAATAATAACCCCCTTCACAAATCCCATTTAAAACCTCTGGCACCGCTCATTTTGTCTTTCATATAAGGATGTATGTTACTTAACTGGCCATATCCATTCATAACCATTTGCCCTCCACCAATATCGGCAAACACTCTAACCCCAAAATTGCTCCGCCTGCCACAACGCTGCACGCTGGTCCCATTGCCACGTCGCTCGTTGATCACCCCTTAACACCGGATCCTTATTACAAAATATCATCAACAACAACTATAAAATTACCATTCACATTACTCACCTCTACATATAATCACTAACCACTGTGTCCCTAAAATATCTAACACCTCTTTATATATTATCAGCACCTCAACACTTTATTTTCCCTAACTCCCATTAACTCTATTTAACTAACTCCCATGCCTCTATTTATCACTATTACCCAAACTCTTTTACAACATTTCAACTTAATACACCATTAGAAAACTCATCACTTACCAACTAACAACAATACTTCTCAATAGCCAAATCTATTACCTGCTTAATCCTTTACTAGCCCTTTAGAATCTAAATCTCCTAATATCATTTAAAATCGTTATCAACTTCCTTCAATTATTTAAAATTCTACAATACCTGTTTACATAAAAAATACACCAAATACACAACAGCAAAAAATACACAAATACCTTGACATTAATATACACAAAATATACACTCCACATAATCATTAAATCATTTACCAAAATCAGTCATAATCAGTCCATTTTAAAAAACACTGGTCACATAATTAAATGTTCATAACACACTAAAAACAGCTAACCTCCATCGTCAAATAACAATCGCACCTTAAAACTATATACATGGTTTAATATTGAATGTCTTATATTATTACAATCAATATACATACCATTCAAATTTCTATAATTTTCCACAATCTCATATAACTCATGATCGGGTATGGTCATGTCGCCTTTGGTATAGTCTGTTACAGCCAGGTATTTTGTAAAGTTATCTTTCTCATTATCTCCTACTACTTCAGTTTTATTGTAATGTAAGTACTTGTCATATTCATCAATCATCTCTACACCTAACCTTTCCATAAACTCTTCATAATCTCTACATATCTTAAAAATTTCTACTTCTCTGTTTCTCTCAATATATCTCTCACTATCATACCATCTCTCTCTTTTAAAATATCTCTCATAATAACTCTCCCAAGAACATTTCTCTCTCTCAATATATCTCTCTTTACACCCACTCTTTAAACCTTCAAAACACACTATCATTCCCTTATTATTATATTCTGTTCCCCATAAAATTTCATTATCACTACTCCTGTTTACACAATCATTTTCCAATATCATACTTTTAACATGCACATTATTATCATTTTGTATAACTAGGTTATCTATTTCTTTAATTTTATTTTGTAACATGCTCATTCTCTCATTAGTGTTATTCTCATTTTTTGATACTGTTCTGTTTACTGTTTCAAAATGTTTGGTTATATCAATTACCTCGGATTCACATCTCTCTATTTTGTTCTGCAAAATACTACTTTTCATATCTATTTGTCTACTTGTTTCACAATTGGTTCTACTTTCTATTTGTTCAATAATTGTGGTTAAACATTTGTTTTCTAATTGTTCATACTGGGTTTCTATTTGGTTTCGTACTTTGCTAATTACTGTTTCGTTATTTGTACTGATTCTACCATTTAAATTATTTATTTTATCATCATATTTCTCGCTAATTATTTCTACCACTTGTTCTGGCATATTTGTGCAACGTACATCTATTTCAGTTATTCGACTATCAAAATTAATATTTTGCTTTTTGATTTCGTTTTTTATTTCGTCAAATTTTACATTAAAATTATTCTGTATTCCTCTAATTTCGCTATTTTGTTCATTAAATTTCTCATCAAGTTTACTGAATTTCTGATTGAAAAGCATTTGCATTGTTTTTATAATTTCGCTGTTTTCAGCCCTGTTATTTTGGATTGGTGTTGAGTGAACAACTCCTTCACTCATGACTACTGATTCTGTCATACTTATTTGACTGTTATTCGTATTGTCAATTGTGCTTAATAAAGAACTATTTTCTTTATTCTCTGCCATTATAAAATCTGTTAATGGTTTGTCGCTTTATTATCGTTATCACCTAACCTACAACCGTATTCTCACTTTCAATGTCCACCCCGCCACCATTTAGGCTTATTATATAAAATATATTAATGTATTTTATATAGTCCCAGTTCGGGCCCATTTGTGACTTTACCTTTCTTTTAATAACTTTATATAAATATATGTAGCTATTGCAGGAATACCCAATAAACTATATTCGGGTCTGTTTACATTGTTCGATTTATACACGTGTGTCACATTTACCATAATTATGGTATCTACCATAATTATAGCATTTGTTTATTTCAGTCTCGTTATATAATTTTTTATTACCTAAGGATCCAGGATTCAGCTCAGCGAGAATGCTGGCAGAGACAGGCATTGAAATGAGAATACGTTCGGTAGAAACATTAATCATTAATATTGGTTTATTCCATAAATTCTATAAGCGTGTACACCGGACAAAAAATCAACATGGCGGCCATTAATTATTGGCCCGCCTTCATCATAAACTTCTTTATATTTTGTTAATCGTTAATTTATCAAGTGTCATATTTTAATTTAGCAGCTGCTTTGCTATTAAATGATTTTAATTATCTTGGCTTAACACAAACGCAAACCAACACCCCGTTCGGATGTCGACATTAAAAAAACACGCCCCGCTTTCTCTCTCTCATTCATACTTATAAATTCAAATTACTTTTGTGTACACATATCTGATCATAAGGTTAACGAGCTCTTTAGTAAAATTTTGGTTTTGCACTTCCCTGAATCTGTAGACTAGAAGTTCCATAAGCGGGTTCACATGTTGGGTCCTTAAGGTAGCGTGGTTACATTTTTTGCTATTATCACTGACTCTACTGCATAATTTTGAAAACAATTACTGCTCACTGTTTAGCTCACTTCTAGTTATCACATAATTATATTTTGGCTACATTTTGTACTGTTTAAAACACTATGCTGGTATAAATTGCCGGCGGCCTGTAACAAGGTGTTACTGCTGCTGCTGTGTTGTGTCGACTGGGCCGAAAATTATGCAAATTTTACGTATGTGTGAGTGAGTATACGTCATCGTTCTTTTGTCTCTGGTTATATAATAGCCTTGTTTGTTACGTATTTTTCTCACGTCATAGTGGTTTTAATGACGTTGTGAGCTGTTGGCCAATGAAACATAAGTATGAAGCGCCGTTATTAGTGGCTGTAACCATTATAAGTCTTTTTAGCTGCACGTACACTGCTGTCCTTGAAATTATTTTGTTGTCTCGGAACTGCGTCGTTGTAGGCAAAAACCAAGGGAAATTGTGTCACCCATAGAAATGACTTTAAAACATCGGAATACAATAGTTTGCTACCTTACATACCATATTTTTATATCAGACTTTTTTGTACTGTCACAGGGATAGCAGCAGTGAAGACAATTTGAGTTATAATAACAGTGAAGGAAACATTAGTGGGATGGAAGAATTGAGCTAAATATTTGTAATTGGTTGTAAGTAATTAAATTGCTATATGACTTAAACAGTTTTGGTATAATTTTTTCATTAATATTATCTCTCCTGATCTTTATGAACAATAATTTACATCTGTTGTTTTTTTAAAATACACACAGTCATTTCACATTCTAGCCTGTTATTGATGTTACTTATTCAAACAAATTAAGTGCCAGGGTAATGTTGACTATATTCCTGGATTTTGTTGTCCATGATGTGTCCATTGATTAACTAATTATAAATATATCACTACTGACTCAGAACACTAATTTTTTATTGATAAAAATGTTAAACTTTTACCTCGTAGCTTGAACTAGTTTTCGCTTATTACAAGCTTTGTCAGAGGCTCATTTTTACCGATATTACTACGTTTTTTCCTGAATTGTAACATGTACACAAACTATTATGTACTCCAAAATATACAATGTTTGGTAATGTCTAGGCTCGACTAGAAGATCTGGAGAAAGACTGTAATAGACACAACATGCCAAATCACTGTTTACAAAATAATTGCAGTAGGCCTGCTAAATGTTAAACATTTTCTGACTCGGTGAAATCTTTGTATGGTACCTCTGTTGTATCTATTGCTTGTTTCATCTTACAAAACGTCCATTTGTACTGTTTAGTAGTGTCGAAATAGAAATAGAAATCAAAACCTCCGTACGTAGACTCATCATTCAGGGAGAAGGGAAAAGGCCTTTTTCTACTCATGTGTATAACATTGTTCCCGCCTTATCCCCACTACAAAGTGCGCAACTGCTTTATGTCTGATTATTTTAACTATATTATTGTATTATTATTTCAATAAAGTATACTGATTAAGTAATTTAAATTATTCAATAAGGATATGCAAATTAGTAAGCCTGTGCTTAACATGATTGTAACTCTTGATTCTTACAAACATTGCGTGTGTGATTCTTATTCGTGCAGTATGTGTAAGAAGGGCCTTTTGCAGTATTATAGGTGGAACGTACATGAGTGAAATTCTATGAAGCAAAGTTAATTTTTACCTGTTCTTGCGACTTTGGCTCCTTATAAGTTGCGTATTATTGTTTCTCCAGGAAAAAGTCCTCCTTGTAAAGAAAAGGATGAGGAAAACCAAAATTGTGCACCTTATTTCTACATTTTAAACCCCCACCCAAAAAAAAACCTTGGGTGCGCCACTGCTGGATCGTACTCAAAGATCCATGATTCATCACCAGCAATAACATTTTTTTAGAAAATCAGGATAATTTTCAACTCATCCTAGAAGATTACGGCACATGCCTTGGTCAATTTTGTAAAAGTCTCAGTAGCATTGTTCCCGAGTTTAAAACAAAACTTGATTGCACAATGTTGCTTGTAATTTATGTCACTCGTTTTTATAACGCACAACAAAAACTCACTTCACTAAACACTTGTTTATGTTTCACGTGACAACAATAGACAATAAATATTAATGCTCAATATCAACCAGCTGTTTATCTAACCACATGTGTTAATGGAAACAGTACAGTGTTTCCTTATTGACTGCTACATGATTAGTCTCATTATTTAATTTACAGACCTTGTAAACACCTTATGGAGAGAATAGAGACCGGGTCCTGTATAGTCAAGAAAGAAAACATTTCTATTGGTTTTGTAAATGATACTACTATAAATTTTTTGGAAAAAATTATATTTAAGTATGGATGTGTTACAAAGAAATTTGGATGACCACAAAAAATTAGTACTAATCAGTAATCTTCTTCTTCTTCTGGAGGCCTACAGGCTGTGACCTTTGCCTTCTGCCACCACTCACCTCCAGTTCTCTCTCCCTGTTGCAACATTCCTCCAGTTTTGTACATCCATTCTTCTTAAGTCTTCCTCCACCTCATGTATCCATCGCCTTCTGGATCTGCCCCTTCTTTGTATTCCTTCCATGTTTCCACGTTTGCTTGAGCAGTCTCTCCTGTGGCATTCTCTCCGCATGTCCCAGCCAGCTTATCCGCCTTGCCTTTATATTAATTGCATATTCCAGCTGTTAGGTAGAGTCTCCTGTTTCCAAACCATGACAATCAGCCTGTATAAGCACTGTGCTAATTTTCGTCCACCACACTTCCAAAGCTCAGCCACAATCTTGTCTTCACCAGGCGCCTTTCCATTTTTCTGTTTTTCAATACTTTCTTCCACCTCATCGTAGAGTAGGCTCTTCAATAAATGGTTCAGCTGTATGGAAAATTGGTTGTCATTGTTGTAAATCTTGTAAATCTTGTTCACGACCACCATTCAGAAGCTCTTCGAGGTGTTCAACCTATCTCTCAAGAATTATATGTTCTTCAGTAATTAGTTAATAAAATATCATAATTTCCATTAATGTAGGAATTATTATCTAATATGAAACAGACATAGTTATCTTGTATATGTCAGGTGTGTTGATTTTATAGGATATTTTATGAACATGCCGTAAACTATAAAATTATCTTTTATTTCAGGCAGCAGTACAAGTGTGGAGTCGTGTGGTGTCTCTTGTCATGGAAGACACTGACAATGAAAGTGAACAAACACAGGCGGATGAAGCACCTAAACAAACTGATTTTCAAGCGCGCACAGTGAATGTAGGTAAAGATTCTGAAATACCAATACCAGAAGACTTGAAAAAAAAAGTGAACAGGATTCGAAAACAAGAACGCAACAGTGAATGGTTGTCTGTAAACGACAAAAAACTAAGTGAAGTGACAAAAGAATTTGTCAAACTGCAAACATGTAACCACTGGAAAGTTCGCAATGAATTGGCTGTTGGAATTAACATGATGCTCTCCAAGTGCTCAAGGTATTTATTATTTACATAAAATTATAGTTAAAGTGGAGGAAAAATTATTGTGATCATGTCTGCATATCATGTCCAGGTAAAGCGTAAAAGTAGTGCCTTCCACAAATTGTGTGCCAGTCCTTCCTTAAATGGATAGATGTCCCATTATCCACCACCACCTGTAGCCTGCCTTGTCCAGGTTAATAGTGAATATATAAATTAGTAAATTACCTTAGATCTGTCGTGTGACTTTGTTTTATTATTTAGAATTACGCGTTTCGGAACATATGTTCCATCATCAGATTCCTTTACTCAGTTGAGATCGTCAAATGTTAAAATCACATACTCAGTTGTTAAAAACACACGTCAGTATGGGTGTGCACTCTACGAAGGCTGACCAGATACGCTTCATAGGGTGATGTACCTGGTTACATCATTGGACTTGGATACCAATAATAATATGTATGTCATATAGTGAATGTCTTGTTTTAAGTCATATGTAGTAGTAAGTTGTCTGAGCTGCAGAACTTGCTCACTATTTTGAATGAAATACATTTATTATTACATAAATTCCAATATTAGGCTAGATAATTTTTCAATTTTGGGAAAATTACAAAAATTTCTTATTTCTTTAGTGACATAATAGTTGTAGAGCACACACTCATATAATAAACGCTAAATATTTCAAACATTCACATTTGACTTACATTTCCTTTTAGTCTGACACCTTACTGGATGTTCACAATTTTTTTCAAATTTTTTTTCTTTTCTTTGGAGCCTGGCATTCCACAATTTTAAGTTTCCAAAATGTAAAAACATTAACACAACATTCAGTTGTTAGTGAAAATTCTCTTTAATGTGATAGCCAACTTGGCCTCTGTGTTTTTTCACAATTGTGACCCCTCACATTTTTTACTCTTGCCACCCTATTTTTGGAAGTATCATTCTCAAAATCAGTTTGGCGGTGGAAACAGTACTGGAAATGAAAGAAAATAATTTTAATTATGTCACAGAAAAGTACTTTAGTTACTGGATAATTTGAAATCCGAACAATATTAGTAGGGAAACTTTAAGAAAAGCTGCTGGGCACTTCCACCGTCTTGTGTTGCCCAGTGTTTTACTGCGTGTACTCATTGACCTTGTAGTAGTTGTCACTGTACAAACTGCGGAGGGGGACACATTCGTCCACCCAATGTGTTGGCTCTGTATAAACCGGCAAAGTCCTCAGTTAGCAGCTGTGTTCATTTCGTAACCAATGTGCAGCAGTTACTACCTACCTATTTGTGTTTTATTCGTTTAGTTATGTGTTTCTCTGTTTGTCTTTATTATTATTAATTCAATTATTAGTCTCCTAATTTATTCTGTGTAAGTATAATGGAGTCAGATCCCATTGAACCGGGACCTTCTTCTTCTGCCAGCGAAAGATAGAAAATACTCTAAAAAGATATTTTACCTCTAAAAAGAATATTTTGGCTCCAAAGAGAACACTTGGTACTAGGAAAAATTCGAATTAATTTTTAGGTTAAGTTTTAACCCTATCACAACCGGCAACAGCTGTTATGTACCCATGTCACACCACTGCTCAAAAGCAATAGGGTTCTGTTTGGATATGCATGCCAAGTTTTATGGAAATCGGCTGATCCATTCAAAAGTTATTGTGAGACATACCCAGAACAGACAAACAGATAGACATCTACCATATTTATGGATCTGAAAACTGTATGCCAGTGCAGACAGCTTTCACTGGCTTAAACCATTTAGTTTGGGATATACAGTGTTCCTTCCACAAAAAATTCGAAGGTACACTGACATTCCTCTTATTTCTATTAAATTCTATCAGTTCCTTTTTCTTTCTAGTTAACTGGCACCAGTGGTGGTTGGTGTTATGGTTGCAGTATCGCACAATCGTCAGAGATCAGAATAATTAATAGTGAATGTCATAATTTCAATCACTGATAGCAGTCACTTCCTTACAATAATTACAAATGTGTTGGTGTGGATGCAGCTTCTCATTCAGCTAGCCAAACTCTCACATAACTTATGTTTTGATTTGTATGCTCCACTTTTTCATTGCATCATTGAATATTCTCATATATTATTATTGAATTATTTTAAATTGTTATTGGTACAGGATTTTCCAATACTTCCATTGACACTATGCAATTACTAAAGCTAATACGTACACAAAGTCACAATTACGTTTTCACACATACTCATCCTGCAGTATTGGTCGCTTCACTGTCAGGCCATTTCACCTGTAGAATCGTAAGCAGATCCTACTTGAACAGTTCATTTTGTAATGTCTTGGAACAACTCTACCCTTTTTTCCTGCCCACTTTTTTTTTTTTTTGTATGAGCCAGTGTGGACTACGTTTGGTTCATCTGGTTCCTCCCTTCTTCTCCACTCTCTTCCTCCTCTCCCACATGTCCTTCATTCTTGACCGATGTCTCTCCGTCCTTTCATCAGTCCAGATGGCACCTATCCTCTTTTTGGGGTTTCCTGAAAACCTTGGCCAATTTTTAATTTGTTTTTGATTTAATTTCCTGCGCACTTTATTATAATTATTTTTCTTTCTTTTTCTCTTTTCCTGTCCTGTGTTTATCCTTTGTTTCTTTTTCCTGTCTTCTTTTTTATCTTTTATTAATGTTGTCTTGTTTTTCTCTCCCTTTCTTCATGTCTTTGATGATTCGATGAAATATTTCAGATGAGCGTTGTTTTCCATATACATGTACCATATATGTTTATGTATTGTAATGTATCGTTTGTTACTATCGAGTTATTATTTCACTCGTTGGATGCGTCTTTATAACAGGAACGAAAAGCCCCACTGTTGGGATCGTCACTTTGTAATGTATCTTTAATTTTACCTGTATGGTTAATTATTATTGATGTTAAATTATTTAATAGTGTGTAGCGAGCCGTTTTATACCTTGTCTCAATACTTACTAGTCGACCGTATTTCTCGTCGCTCAGTTCAAATTTTTCCGCCTCGCCACCTGATTGGCTCTCGCTGTTTGGCCGAGTCGACTTCGTTCACTACAATATTTTTATTTGTTATTTTTCAAATTCTTATGTTACCTTTGCTAAAATAATCAAACATACAACGATTTTATCGGTACGAAGATTTATTCAACACTTTCTTTGAATCATCAGGTCAATTACAGTTTAAATGAAACATACATTTAATATCGCTCCGGCGTTTACAAGTTGCGCAGTTGGCAATACACTCAGTCTGATAGTAGAGACGCTTAATAATGGCGTATGTTGTTTTTTCTGTTTATTATAAAATTATCTCAGGGTTAAGTCCTTTGGACTACAGAAGTTGGATTACAGACTAATAAATGCACAAAATTATAATATTCCTTATATCTAATATACAATAGTTGATATTTTAAAACATGAAAAGTAAGTTTATTGGCAATGAGAAATAGTGCACGCTTGGTTAAATTCTTGTTAGCGCAAGTTATGTTTTTTAAAATTATTTTAGTATAAAATCAAAATTCAGTGATTGATATATTTTATCAAAAGTGATTTTATAATCAAGTTCAGTTCAAAAGTTAATTTTGTTGTCTGTGAAGTGAAAAAAATATAGTTCGTTTACTATGGGTAATTGAAAGTTTATTTTTGGGGTGAAGTATTTAATTTATACTCATCGATTCCTGGTCGTAGCTTCTCTTGCGATCCTCTTCTTCTTCTGGGACACATCTAAGAGTCCTTTCTTCTTTGGATTAGCTGAAATTCCTGTTCAAATGGTTGAAATCCAATGTCCAGCTTCCATCAGTTCTGGTAGACGATCTTCTTCCTCAGGTTGAGTTAGGTCCCTTCAGTTCTTCTCCAGAATTGGTCGGGTATTAATTTGATTTACTTCCTTCCAAGTTTTGGCCAGAATATTTGTTATAAATGTTTTAATTACTGGTCATCTCATCAATGGTTGTTTAACATAGTCTTCTTACACTTCTTCTTTCAAAATTTGGAAAATTTAAAGCTTTTAAAATTAATTTGGATCCGAGGGCTTCATACATCCACCCTCTATGCTGGTCAATAATGAAGTAATTCGATTTCAACGGTCACCTATGTAACAATCATCAGTTGCCATAGTTACCCTTCAAATTATACTAGTTCTCATTGGTCAACATAACATTGTTATAATCTAACGTTTTATTTATGTTCAAATATGTCAAAATCCTTTAAATTATGATTACTTCCTTATGCTAGTATTACTATTAATTATACTAACACCATTGTTCTGCTTTTTTACTAAAGATTATTTTGATATCCCTCATGGTTACTTTTGATTAGTTAATAACATTTTTTATTATTTTCGTACTGATATTTCTTTTGTAATTATTTTTAAACTGAATAATATTTATACATTTTTATATCTAATACACTTACTTACTTACTTAAAAATTTTATATACTCTAATTGACCCTTGGTTATTGTTTTCTTTTTAAACTTATAAAATTCTCTCCTTCATGCTAGGCCTAAAACATAGGTTTCACAAAACTCCTATTCCACCTTCTTTATAATTCATAAACTTTGTTTATTGGTTCATTGAACATCTTTTTTATAGAAACAGATAAACAAAAAAACATTGGTGCTCTTAACAACACACCTTTTATTATTAAAATATTTCTAACCAGGTTCAATCCTGAAATTAAACTTCTAACTATTTTTGGTTTCTTACTACTATCTCCCCCATCTTCTAAGTTAATTAATTCTATAGTTTTTTACAATAACAAGCTCTTATAATATTAATTTTTTAATAGTACCTTACACAATATCACTCACAAATTCCTTCACTAAAATATAGTGTCTGCTTCTCCTATCTTCCACTCTAATAACTTAACTTTTACCTTATTTTTGTAATTCTTCCTTACTATCACTTAAATTGATAATGGTATAATTAGTTCCACACTTTTTATATAATATTCTATTAAAGATTGTTTCGCTATCTTACTATAGTCTGCTTCTTATTATATTGTACACTACACGCTCCTACACTGCACTTTTCCTTACTTATGAGGTTTCTTTATTTATCATCACTTTCACTTGATATTTCACATATTGTTTGTTTATTTAGTTTTGTATCACTGTGTGGTTAGTTGTAATTAATATTTGTTTTATTTTCATTCCACATTGGTCACTTTTGATATTATTTATTGTTTTTATTCAGCTCAATTATAACTTACTTGTTTTTGACTAGTTTATTATTTACTAGGGTATTATTTATTTCTAGCTTCCTATCTTACATTTAGAACTTCATGTTTCTTTGCTTTTCATTTAACATACATTATATCTCTAGTTTATTTTTATAGTTTATATATTTGACTATCTGTTTTAGTGCACTTACATTACATATTATTTGTTAGTTACATCTTGGGGTTACAATGATCATGGTCATACTTTGGGTCACTTCTTGGTTTCTCGTTCCTTCCTTCTTGTTTCTATTTTCTTGTTTTTTCCAATCTTCTTCTTTTCTCCAATCTATTGGGTCAAGTCATAATCCGTTCCTGTCAATTGTTATTTCGTAGTTGGGTCATTAATCTTCAAGTTATAAGTTTTTTAACCTTTCTTCCTACCTTCAGCTTTTTCTTTTATTAATCATTAGTGGTATTTTGCGCTATCTTATGTCATGTTACAGTAAGTGTATTCTCTTTTTTTCCTCTTTTCCTTCTTATATTTTCTTTGTATTTATTGTTTTAACTCTATCTTCCTCATGTTATTATTTTCCCTTCTACTGTTTCATTCTTCTTTTTCTGTTTTCTATCTTATCACGTCTTTCTTCTTACTTTTTCTATTCTTTTCATTCTTCTGTCTTCTTTCTTCTGGCTGCTTCTTGTTTTGCTTATATGTTATGTATTTCTTTATGTGCCAATTTCAGAGTAGTGTTGTTTTCTGAATATGAGTATATATCAACGTGCATGTAAACTTGTCCATTTTTTTCACTGTCTTCTACGTTACAGTTATTGTATGAAACTTGTGCACTGATTAGACAGGTTGTTGTATTGTTACAATTTCTTGAGACTGTCATTTTTAGCAGCATGAATGGCAGCCATCTTCAGAGCGTGGTGGTTGTGGTATAACTCATGTTCCACCACCAGAGAAGTCAGCATGTATGTGTGTGAACCTTACATATTGTCACGATGGTCTCACTGATCATTGTATTATACAGTGGAAAACAAAATACAAGACACTAATGAAGCCACTAAAAAACCAGCTTTAATTATCACAATTAACAATATGTAATCTACAAGTTATTCAAGAAGATTATACTTTTACAGTAATTCAAGTTAATCTGCCCACGTAAATAGTAATGTCAACCATTAGATTCCTGCACAATAATCGATGTTCACTAATACACCACTTGAGACGCACTGTATATGACGTGTTAAACAAACAGGTGCTCTCAAGAATCCACTAAAAACTGTGTCCTTGAACACACTGCACTGACCGGTACGGTCTGGAATAGATTCGATAGTTGATGCGTAATTGTGTTTCATCGCAAAGTAGCAGCAATATGTGCGCACACAAACATTACAGGTGGGATAGCCGAGATACTTTAGAACGTTCTGTATTACATAACATTTTTTCCGCATTACGTAACAATATCAAGCCCAGGCACATCAGATTAGATTTCTGTATTATTATTGCCTCCAGTGATAGGGATGGGTAGGCAGACTCAGTCATGATCTTTGACTTAATCCACGAATGCAGCACAGCTGTTATGATTTTAAGTTGCAGATGATACCGCTGTGCCAGCCCATTCCCACTAATGCTTATACTGTATTCTTCCTATTGTTTCTTCATTTTCTTTCTTCTTTCCACTGACTTCTTGTGTCTGTCTACTTTTTTACTTCTGGCCTTTCTAGTTTCTCCTTCTTATGCCGTTGTCTGTCTTTCTTCTGTTTCTTTTGTGTGTATGATGTTTTCTTCTTTGTGTGGCACTGTCATATTACACCCAAGTGTTGTTTCCCGTATAAATATTAATACGCCAAGTAATATAAATTTATACTTTCCACTACTACTGTTTTAATCTGTTTGTATCTTTTATTTTAAAAGCCACACGTTGCTGGCGTCAATTTAATACGTAATGTTTTTCACATGTGTGTTTTTCTTGTCACACGTTGTTCTCTCTGAGTTTAAATTAACACTGGTTCGTTAAATATGTTTGTTAATTAATAATTAATTATTTAATTGTTTCAAAATAATTATCTTGTTTAAATAATTATTGTGCATTCCTTTTGAGTAATTATTTGGTTGTAGATCCGTTGTTTGAATGTAAACAGTTTCGTAGACCTCTTGACGTTCGTTCACACTCCTGTTGAATTGTGTCGTCTGTGTAAGTCAGTGTATATTTTAGTCAAAGTTATTTTATATAATTTAAACCTTCACGTACCTTTGATGTTGTACTAGAAGTTCGGTCGGTCTCAGGTGATTAATAAACTGTCAAGTTTTTTATCAAACAGTATAATAGTGCTGTTAATGTTTCAGCGAGCACTTATAAATTTTACTTGGACGCCATGTGGGATTTCGTGAGAAATGTCCCATAAAAAAGAATTCTTTTGATTAATCGAATGATTAATTTTGATTGATTTTAAGTTAGTAATTGATTGAGTGATTATATCAGTATCAGGAGTTAAGTTCCCTTTTTTCTGTTCAGTTGACTCTAACTGTTGGCGGTTCACTTGTCTGAATTATTGCCAACTTAACTGTTTTTTTACTTTGAAATTGCAACTCATGAACTAGTAATAAAGATTAATTATTTATTTAAATAATTGTTGACAATAGTTGTTACTTTACAATTCATATGTTTATTGCTCACTCTATAATTGATTCAATTAAATACATTCAGTTTAATACAACAAACGGATTACAAATCATCCGGCATTAACTTTTTTCTAACTCAGTCTGTTTGCATTGAAGACTCTAGGCTTAATCGTTTGATTATTTATAATTATTAACTATCTCAAGGGTGACTTCTTTTAATTTACAGAATAGAACGCCACTACCTTACTTTACAATGCTGTTACAAAATATTAGATTGTTAGGTTAGACACCTTTAGTTATTGAAATTAACAAACAAAAAGTTCGTTCAATTTGTACCAGTCTTAGGTTAGCTATGATAACGTTAATACCTTAAATCTTATGTCGGAATATTATAATTCCTTTAAATAAATTTAATACAGTGTCCAGTACTTATTGTATTATTGTTTCTTGCATCAGTATACACAGAGGCAGGTTTAACGGTAAGCAGACTAAGCGGCCACGTGGGGCCCCGGGATACCATAGGGCCCAGAATTTCGCAGCATTCAATTTTGAAGTGAAAACTTCTTTAGGCGTGCCTGACACATTTTTTGCATGAGGGAAAAATTACAATCTCGTTACGCTACCTACTCAGTTCGAGAGCCGATTATACCCGAACGTCGGCGAACCACTCCGGGCTATTACTCATTGAGTTATTTATGTTTACGAAGATCCATTTCTTACTTTATAGATTTTATAGTCACTGTATATTTCAAATACAGTAAGTATAGTTTTTATTAATAGCGTAGTTAATTTCGTAGTTGGTACTTCTTCAAACAGCGAATGTTTTGGAATCAAAATTGTACAGTTGTTGTCTCGATAAACTTATTTCGTTATAAATAGTAAAGTGAGTCCTTCGAAGCTTGTAACAAATTTTTATACTTAAAAATGTAAGTTATTATAGGATGTTGTAAATAATTTTAACAGAATTTAAGTCAAACCCATAATCGTTAGCAGTAGCTTAGTTAGGCTTTTTGGCACCCACTAGTATTGTGACATAACCAAAAATCAATCTACATAACCAAGTCGCACGTTGATTGTCATACATAATAGAATTAGCAGTTCTATAAGTCCACATAGATAAAAAGTACTTGTAGTTTTTACCAACTAGTATAAATTATTCGTACAGAATTTGCATATATTGGGAGTTGATTGTAAACCCTGAGTATATACCTATATTTGAACAATAGATCTCGTTTTTGCTAACCTCTTAAGAATTGGACAGAGCCATATCTGTATATTTTGCAAGTTAATAAAATGTACATTAGTTGGTATTTGTAAATATACTTAATAGCACAGGGTATATATACAAATATATTGCATTCACACTTTTTTATTCATTGTGCGTGTGCTATATAAAACTTAAGTGAATGATATATTTTTCATAATGAATGTTGAATTTGTTTGGTAAGGACAGACCCTTGCATTTGTTGTTCCGTGTAATATTCCACATATAAACGTTAAGCTTTCTTTGTTACCCTAAGGAAGTTATTTTTACGGTGTTTGTAGCTTGTTATACTTTTGTCAATGGCCTGTCGTTCTGTGTATAATTTACTGCCGTACGATATCAATTTATTTACAAAACATTAAAACAAATTATTTCTTTATAGTAAAAAACGAAGAGACATCAAAGTGGGGCAGAAAAGCGAAAAAAAATGAAGAAAAATCTGGAAATTGTTGAGAGCCAAAGAAATGCATTGCATAAGATTTTAACAGTAAATTCAGAGACACAGTTGCCATCAACATCTACTTCAGTTAAATTGTCTGCGCTCGAAACTTGTTCTGAACCACACAGGCCTATAAGTGAAGAAGAGAAAAAAGAAGAACAAGTTGAGCATCAAGAGGTTGAAAATGCTACTGATAAAAGGAAGTGTGAAGACGCAGAAGATAGAGATAGTGCAGACAAACACTTGAATATAGACATCGAAGTAATAAATGATATAGCTTTATGGCCAATAATTTTTTCAGATGCTATTATTGACCATATTCTTAAACACAAACCAAAAAATATCGGGAATATAGAGAATTTGAAATCAGTGTATAAAGACAGAGATGAAGTTTATTACAGAGGACTTTCTTATGATCATTTTTACAGAAAGAAATCAAATGGAATTATGGAAAAGAGAACTTGGCTGATATTTTCAGAAACAAGCAGAAGTGTTTACTGCTACCCTTGTAAACTCTTTTCAAAATCAAAGTCTAAATTAATAACGGGTTTGCAAAATTGGAGATCAATTACTGTTTTTTTATTGGACCACGAAGTTTCAAAAGAACACATGTCAGCCATGTGTATTCTGTACAACAGATCAACCAAATTTAATAGAATTGATATTGATATCAACTATTACAGGAAAAGGAAAAAGAAGAATGTTACTGGAGAGAAGTGTTGAAAAGAATTGTGTCAACAATAAAATTATTGAGTCGCTTAGGATTAGGATTTAGGGGTCACAATGAAGGCAGAGATTCCAATAGGAAAGGAAATTATTTAACCTGCTTGGAATACCTAAACGAATACGATGAGTTCTTAAAATTCCATCTACAAAAATATGCTAACCAAGGACGAGGAAATGTGAACTATTTATCTCACAATATTTGTGACGAATTTGTAGGCCTTATTGGCAATCAAGTAAGAGCTGAAATAATTGAAGAAATGAAATCTGCGACTTATTATAGTATAATTGTTGACTCCACTCCCGATATTTCTCATGTCGACCAACTTACTTTTGTGATAAGATATGTTTCATCATCTGGTAATATAAAGGAAAGTTTTTTGGGATTCATTCCCATAGATAAACACAACTCTTCATACTTATAACAAGAAGTTTTGGCAACTTTAACAAAATTAGGAGTGGATATTAAAAACTGTCGAGGACAATCTTTTGGTAATGCTTCAAATATGTCAGGAAAGTACTCAGGTTGCAAAGACGCATTAAAGAACATAGTCCAAGTGCGGTTTTTATTCCGTGTGCTAACCATTCTTTAAATTTAATTGGAAATTTCGCTGCAGAAAGTTGTAACGCTGCAGTTCAATATTTTATGTTTGTGCAGAAGTTATTCACATTTTTCTCTGCGTCAACTCATTGCTGGAAAATTTTAACGAGTAAACTAGAAATATGTAAAGATAAACAATCCATCTCACTGAAAAGAGTTTCTGATACAAGATGGTCAGCAAGAGCAGACACTGTATTAGCTATAAAACTTGGATTTGCCCATATAAAAGAGGCTTTAAATGAAATTTGTAATGCAGAATAAGAAAAACAAGTTACGATAGTGGAGGTGACTTCACTTCTAAAGAAAATGGAGAAATATGAAACTGCCCTAATGTCAGTGATTTGGAATACTATTTTGCAAAGAATAAATGCTACTACTAAATCACTGCAATCAGTAGAGTGCGAACTATTCAAAGGATCTATCCTACTGAAATCATTAGAAAATTTTATCAATAATTTCCGAGAAGAATATGAAAAAGTAGAAAAAGAGGCAACTGATTTATCAAGGCTATCATTTAGTGTGGAAGATGAACAAACTCGCAGACGACGAAAGAGAAACGTATTTTTTGATGAAAACAAAGAAGTCTGACATGAATTCACAATTAAATTAGAGAAGATTTTAAAGTCAATTCATTTTATGTCATATATGATAACACTAAGGCACAACTATCTCAAAGAGCTCCAGCTATTTTGAATATATGTTCCAGATATTTTGAATACACCATCAATGTTAAAAGTGTGAAAATACCTAGTGCTTTCATGTGTAAAGTTAGGAAAGATTATTTTGGGTTTTAGTAAATTTTGTAAAGAAAGCAATACTCTATTTGGTGAATGTAAACATATAATAATTTAACTAAATGATTGCAATACAGTGATATTAAAAACATAAAAGTAATGGTTTATAGTTTTAACACATTAACAAATGAAACACGGATTTGAAATAATGAGTGTAATTGTAAAACACTTATTTATTTAATGTGTAACGGTATGAAAATTTTCATTACTTTTCTTTTTTGTTAATAAGTTTATGAGGGTTTTCTTCCAACTTCTATTTCTAACTTGAGTTTGAGGGCCCCGAAATTTTTACTGCTTGGGGCCTCCACTTGACTTGAGCCGCCTCTGAGTATACAGGTGTATTATATAATACTGCTAATAGCTTACTCGTAAACAATGTAAATATGTGCACCGTACTCCCTGGTTATTAATCTCAATGATTATTTATTAACACTCTTCACGATCTGATACACTGATCGTGGTTACACTTCACTTTATTTCGCACATGAATGATTTTATTTTCTTCTTGACTGCTTATTTCATTGGTTATGTATGATACTTAACCTCGTTCTTTAACACGCACTTCTAGTAAAAGTATCACTACTGTTATCGATGCACCGATATTTAATTATACTTCTTCCTTCTCGTTGATTATTGAATTTTGGATGATAAATCGGCGTGGATTAGTTGTTGTTGATTGAGTGGAAAGAGACAAAATGCTTCTTTGTTTACAATTGCGATCGTTTGTATAGTTTTTTTAGAAGTCCGCTAGGCAGTGTCGGCGGGTTTTTAAAGTAGTCCGTGATTGGTTGAAAATGATGTCATGGTGACGTAATTCTATTTATAGGCATTACATATTTGTATTCGGAGCGTCATTGTCGCTATTGTTATTATTTCATTGTATTTATTCGAAATTCACCAAATTTATGATGCTAACGTTTATATCTCAGTTATTACAATTACAATTCAGGTTCTATTACTATCATTGTAAAGCTTGTTAATTTGTCTTTATTTTGACATGGCTTGACGCCGGTTTGGTCATAGTTTTCATTAACATTTCTTTATTCTAAACTGACTAATGCATTGTTTACATTCGTCGTCTGCTAAATGTTGCAGATCCGACTAATAACTTTTTCTTAATATTTGTTTAATTATTCTTAATTTCTAATTTGAACATGATTATTTGATTAAAAAGAACACCTTATTATATATAGATGCTGTATCCAGCTGAACAATATTAATTATTAGTATATATTTGTTGATTTTTTATCATAAACTTCCATATTTAATTATTTTTACTTTACCATGTCTTTCTTATCTCTTATTCTTATAACATCACTCAAGTAGTGGTGCTTTACATTCTTTTTGTCATTATCATTATTTTACTTCCCTATGCTTAGTAGGGTCTCTACCTGATTCTTATTTTCATGACTTAATTAGGTCATTCTGGGTTTGTTATCATTCCTTTACAATGTTTTGTTCCTTGACTATTATGATATTTCTTTACATATTTTATCTACTTATAATGTTACCTGAATACATTCAGTGTTTACATTGATGGTTATTTTTAATCTATTATAACACATATTATTGGTTTTCTTATTATCTTTTATAGTTTATTATTAATCCTAGTATTGTTCTTTATATTCGTCTTTTTAAATCATTACTTTGACATGGATCAGCTAATGTGCTGTTTCTATTTATAATATATGATACAAATATTATTCATGTCGTTTCTTATCTTACTTATTTCATTTGATTTTATTCATCAAAGGTTTTATTGAGCTCACTTAACAGTTTATGTGGGAAACCTGTCTTGTCATTTCGTCTTTGTCATTCTGTTTATTTATGTTGTAGTGTCATTTTATGCAGATAGTGGATTTACCACTGTTTACTTGAATTTCTTCTTTCCTTTCATTCTTTATTTGTTTAACATTTTTACTGTTACATTCTTCCTGGTTACTCATCTATAGTTATTCTAGTATCGTTCACCCTTGTGGTGTTTATTTTTATTATGGAACATTTTGTGATGTTACAATATGTATGTTTACGTACATGCAAACTTTTTTATACTCTTCTTATCCTTTTCCAATTCTTTATTTTTGTTTCTCGTGTCTTCTTCCTTATATAATATACCTTCTTTTTTATTTCATGATTCTTTTTCTATTCTTCTTCTTCTTTCCTTCTTTTTATGATTTCCCTTCTTCTGTCTTCTTTCTTCCATGTTTTTTTATCTGTCTCATTTTTCTGCCTTATTTCTTCTTGTTCTGCCTTCTTTCCTGTTTCTTCTGTCTTTTTTCTTCTTTGCTCTCTCTTCTTTCTTCTTTCTTCCCCCTTCTTTCTTTCATTTTCTTTTATTTTTGTTTTGTCTTGTGTCTTCCTTTTTTATTCTTCTTTCTTCTTTATTATTGCTTCTATCTTCTTTCTTTCTGCTTCTCTCTTTTATTTTGTCTATATAATATTTACTTCTTTGTGTGATAGGGATGTATAATTCTTAAATAATAAATACAATGTTGTTTGTAGGAATGGCTGTGTCCCACTGTCTGAGATAAACCCTTCTGTTCTTATTACTTGTCAGTAGTTTTTCATTTTTCTTTGTTTGGTCTGTAATACCCTTATTTTTGAATGTAATATTTGTAGCTGATGGATGTTTACTTTTTCTTCAGTAATACAAAAACGTTGACTTTTACAAAACACATTTGAAAGGTATCAGGGTCAGGTATGCAAAGAAATAATTCTAACTGGTCTTCACATTTATAAAGAGCAATAAGATACTACAGAAGATTTCATTATGCATTATGTCAGAGAGTTGAATACATATAAGTGTAAAGAGGCTGATAACGAATAGGCCTAACATTACTGATGTTATTACTGCTAATAGTGTGAACTTGTTTATGATACTTATTGTATGAAATAGATCTACACAGATTTTATGTAGTGTTTTATTGGTACGGTGCTGTATTTTATTTATTTATGGGATCTTGTTTTATTTATTGTTTTTACTATTTTAATGGGGATTCAAATTCCTGCATACCACATACATGTATGGGTTTTTGAATTAAAAAAGTGTGTATCATATGCAAGCTGCAGTAATCGTGTGTACGAAGTTACATTATTTAGACGATTTACTGTGTGTGTCCACAGAAATCTGTCACGATCAGTAAGCGACTTGGTATGCGCTGTAATCGTGTTGTCGCAGGATGACATGTCCCAAGTGTCCGATATTGGAAAACAGACACTTCAGTGGTTTTCAAATAGGTGTGAACAGGATTCTGGAAAATCGTTACTTGAGATGTTGGAAAACAGTTTTTATTCACTGCTTACAAGGATACCCAGGATTCTTGAGGGATCAGGTACTATTATAGTTTGTTTCATTAAAATTGTTTTGTCCTATATACAGAAATGGAATTAAATTAACACTTACCGGCTGAGCAATTCTGGGTCTGTCCATCCGGCATGTCTGGCCATTTTTCACACTTTTTGACATAGTACATAATCAACCATAGACTTATAAATAATTAAAGCTTTATTATTATTATTTTTTTTTTTTTGTAAATTCAAACATTCTCTAAAACACTATATATAAAAGTGAAAACTTGTATTTTAAATAACATTTTTTCTGTCATTATAAAGTTGCCATGTTTTTACAAATAAAAAAGTTGAAATATTATTACAATTAGGCTATATCACAATATATTGTCACAAAACTACTAAAAATTGTCTTCTGAATATTCACTAATATTGTTAGTAGACACTATATACACAACTTTGTTTACATTCACTAAACTTTTTTTTGGTATTTTATGTTTTGAAGCACTTACGCGTTCAACTGCAAAACCATGTGGTAGAACACAAAGCATACGTGAATAGTAATGTATATACTTTTGCGATCTAGGTGCAGAATTGTGAACTACTAATGTCAGACTCCATAGTTACATGATTACACATCGTCGAAAAGTGTAAATCAGTGGCTTTCATCGTGTAAAACAGTTCTATACACTGTAACGTTACCAAATTTGGTAGTTACATAAAGTAAGCAATTATTACGTCAAGTGACGGGAAAGCATGAAAGTATTTCTAGATAAGTAAAATTATGTGAACAAAAAGTGTGTATCTACAGATATATTAGTGTAAAGTTCCAACTATGAAGAAGAAAGTGTAACATAGCAGCATCGTACACGAAATGGAGAAAGAAAATGACCATGAGCCAAAATAAAATGTTAGAAACCAGGCCCAATAGATTCCAACAGTGAGGGGAACCAACAAAAATAATAAATAATAAAAGTGTAAAAGAAGACAACACGATTCCAACAGTGAGGGGAACCAACAAAAAATAATAAATAATAAAAATGTAAAAGAAGACAACAAGATTCCAACAGTGAGGGGAACCAATAAGGATAGTGACTGTAATAAAAGTGTAAAAGAAAACAACAAGATTCCAACAGTGAGGGGAACCAATAAAATGACTATGCAAAATAAAGGAAGAAACAACTCAGGAGCAACCACAATGATGGCAGACAAACCAATATATTTACAAATATAAATATTATGAAACAACGACTACTACAATGGAAATATTGAAGAAGACGTTCAAACCTAAAGAAGAAAGGAAGAAGAAGGACAAGGAAACATGACATGAAGAGGGAAGAAAATGGATAGACCATACAAGAAATCATCATTCATCAAGCATACTAGAGACGATACTAGTGACCAGAAAAATAGTGATTGTCAACTATGAAGAAACAATGTTTAACATATTTAAGAAATCACAAACAGTTATAGTGAATACTTAATGTAAGTGTGAGAACCTGTGACCAGTTAACTAATTTTAACCTAATAAACCCCACAAACAATTCCAGTGATAAGGTTTATAGCGGAAGAAAATGTGTTACTTTCATAGTGGAAACATCAAGGATTAAATAGTCAAAAATACACAGACAGTTAGTGTGACTAGTTTAATGAAGATTGTGATCCAAATAGATAATCATAAGACCACCAAACAATGTAAGATAGAACAGTTATATTATTGTTCATAGAACTTGATAATAAAAACCTTTGTAAATTTCGAAAGAAATGTAACTGGATGCCACGGCAAAACAGAATACAATACAAAGAAAGGCCAGAAAAAATAATAACAAACAAAGTAGTTTGTTAAATATCAAACAAATGTGACAGAAATTAGGTACAAACCATGACAAGAAAGGTATTATCATTAGTTCAAGAATATTTGTATTATTGTTTAAGAAGAAGTAGTGTAAACATGTGTATTAATCAACAATTAAACTATTGTAATAGAATACCATACTGAAGTCATGATAGTAGTAGCAAAATGCTGCATTAGAATATGTTGTACATTGTTACATAACCCCATAGGAAAGGCACCTATGAAACAAAAAATCATACATGTTAGTTAAACCAAACAACCATCAACAATTGTGTCAATCAAAGATTTGTTATAAGTAATGAAACACCCTAATAAACAGTGTATTATATTGAAATACACTGCAAATAAAGCAGACCAAATATAATAGCACAAAGCTAGATGAAAGGGAACCTAATATGCCAAATTAGTTAAACAAAATACATTGTTAAAACTTGTACAAAGATTGATGAAAGTATTACCAGTAGTTAGAAGAACATCTGGTACTACTATGAGAACAGATTATAAGTATAATGATAATAGTTTTATGATCAAAATATTGTAAACTAGCTGACTATGAATGCATAACCAGAAGTGAGCAGAGGCAATGTAACCAACTAGTTAAGCAAAATACCTTATTAAAACTTAAACAGAAATTAATGAAAGTGTTACCAGTGGTAAGAAGGACACCTAATACTGCTATGAGAACAGACCATAACCATAAGAATAGTAATTTTATAGATAAATTATTAAAAACTAAATGACCATGATGGTGGAATCAGAATGTAAACAAACAATATGTAGCAAGTTATTTATGCAAAATGCAACATACAAACTTGTTCGAAAGTAAATAAAAATGTTATTAATGATCAGAAGGATGTCTGATACTACTTTGAGAATCTATGTCAAATATAATAATAACAATTTAGTTATTGATTTATCAAAAAATAACTGACTACCATGTCATGACCTAATGTAAACAAACCCATTACTAGAAATTGAAGGGTTCTCAGATAGCTAAAAGCTAACAAATATATTAAATGAATTAGGTACTATAATTGTACACTAGTTGCATTTACAACATAATATACCTTATATAGAAAAACCATAAACAAAGTGACAATTTGAAGAAAAGAGATAGGAAGGTAGTTAAATAATACTATTAGTATATGAAACACAACCTTGTGCATATACTAAAGTATAGACCCATGTAAATAAACATTTATATTATTGTTAGATTACAAAACCAATGTTATTAGATAAGGAAAAATAGTATCAAGGACAATTATGAATAATCGAATATGGACGCTAAAGACGCCATGATCAAACATTGTTTGGGTAACAGTTATTCCCAAATTTTGTATTAAGCAGTTGAGAAATAGACTCAAATCGTTTAATCAAAAGTGTTTTAGTGTAATTAGTTAAGTTTTGGTGTAATAAACTTATTAACTATAAGATTCACCATAAAAATTTGTGAAATCGATATAGTGATTTAATAATGGACGGATTATAATCTTATTTGGACTTTATTTAAAGCTCAGGATGTCCGCGATTTATTGGCACCAACCATTCAACGATTAGGCAAATAATAAGAAAGTTATAACGATTATAAACTTTTTAATTATTTTGTGCACCAGTGCTTACGTCATTCTAATCTCAAACCCAAATGCAAAATTGGTAATAAATTAAAAATTTTACTAAGTCAAGGTACTTTGGGTCGGAGAGTTCAAAGAATTCAACCAATCAAATGAATGAAAACCGGCAGACAAGCCACAGACGCTCCGTCATCTATCAATCATCAACGAGACAAGACGTATCACTCGACGGACCAAATCTGTGAAGAAGTTTATTTCGAATTGTGCGCGACACATAAACAGAAGTCAAACTACATACACCTAACCTACATACTACACAGAATTAACGTGTGTACAGTGCGGAGTGAATAAGAGTTAAATACGACCAGTGTATAATATCGGTCGTATTTTCGAGTGTTGTGTTGAAAATAAACCAGGGAGTACAATATTTTTCATTAATTAACAATAAAACAGAAATAATCATTTCTATAAAAACAATTGGTCGGATACTACGCTAATCAGTAGTAGCGTAGTATAATAATGCTGATGAAATTTATCAGAATTGACGAAAGAATTATTTCGCAATTTTTAACTTGATAAATAAATGTTTTCAATATTTTTCATAATTAAAAGAGTCAAGATTATTTCAGTTATTACAAAATACGAGCGCCGCAAATAGTCGCTCAATTGACTCATGCAGTTTTTTGATTTTACTAGTGGAAATAAATATTTTAATTTTTTTTGCGAAAGAATATTCTATTCTACTGATAGTTATGCATCAGAAATATTATAAATGATATATGTATGTTTAGATTAAGAAGAAATCAATGCTTAATATAATTAACCCTAATAACTATTCACGTTATTAGATAACCTAAAAATAATAACCACAATTTGTCACCTTTTTGTCATAAGTCTGTTCTCAAATAATACAAACCAGATGAAAGCTATAACAAGAGTTTTTTTTATTATAACTTTTTCTCTTGTAAATAAATAATTCCTATAGTTAACTATTAAAATATAATAGTACATTTTAGCAGTGCAAATCAACGCACTTGTTTATTGTCAAAGTAACTACTCTATACTGGGTACTAATTCCCGCGTACGATAATACCATAATTATCGATTATATGATACCAATTTTCAATTTTAATATTTGTTTGTTTGTTTTCTATTAATTGTTTATTAAATATCATTATAAAACACCACATCTTGTATCTGGCATCATGTCACTTAAAAGAATCACACAAACTTGGTAATTAAACTATGTAAGAGGACATAACCTCTCAAAATAAAAATTATTGTATAACCTACAGTGTTACCAGCCTTGAGGCTAAGAAGAGTTTCATTTTAAATTTGTTCATAGTAATTATTTTCTGTAGAATTATTAGTGACTGATTGTTAATTTTTAAAAGATTCAATAGCATTCCTAACTGTTAATAAACCTCAATATTTTGTTACCAGGGGAAAAAGTGTTTAATTTCAGACTTAAAATAGTTTATTTTTTCATAGCCAGTTCTATCAAAAGGTGGCGGAAGAATTTAAATATTCCTGATAATTCAAAACATTATTCAGTTGTTATTTTCTTATTATTGTGCATGCTAATCACGTTTGATATTCAAATTGAATATCTCCTTGTATGTGTAGCGTGTATGTTACAGCTGAGCAGTCACCCAACAGAACAGCGATATCCACATATGGTAAGTGGGGAGGTTACCAGCGGAGTGCGAAAAATACTTTTAAATTAAAAGATTTAACCAGCGATACCCACACATTTACTAATCACAATCAGACTGATAATAATAATTATAATTTTGGATATTTTATTGTACAACATTATTGTGGATACCGGAGCGTATCTACAAGCAAGACATACAATCAATACACTACACATCCAGCATCAAGAACGTATATACATCTATATACATACATCTATAATATTACATTATAACACGAAGACGTACACTTACAATTCTCGTCAAAACTCGGCAGTTATGTAAGCCGTACATGGACGTCTTTTGCCAGCAAAGTGTTAATATTCATATAGCAGTTGAAAGAATTCTGCTGACACTGTGGATGTGGTACATTCGTTTCACATGTGGAATTGTTATTGGCATGGGAAGTACCACATTGACTTCTCTGTTAACCTAAGAAAAATTTTTGTATTTCTACTTAGGTTATCTAGTTATGATATGTACACTAAATATAAAAAATAAAAAATATGTCATGTGGCAGTCATTCTGCATCGATGTAGCCCTCATCCCCTGGATAATGCAACGCAAATAAACGCGTCATCAATGTAACTACAATGATGCGAGATAAAAAATTAATTACCACTTGTAACAGTGGTTTTGGCACCAGCTGTCATCCTTCTGAACGAGACAGCTGTACACTACACATGTATTGTAAAACAAAACAGCATAGTTCTTTTCCTTTGATTTAACAAATAAACTAATTATCTTTAAAACATCTTTTTATGTACACAAAATTCTTAAAGTGTTTTAATAGATACAGAAATTACAAAAAATCAAATGTTTATCCATTAGGATATGAAAACCAAACTATTTTGATGTCCTTAGTTGAAAAGGAAATATGTAGTGAGTTTTTTTTACTTATTTTATTTTCATGTGTTTTGTATTTTATACTTTGTAATTTGTTTTCTAGTGATACAAAAATTGAAAATTTGAACAGTATTTCTTAAAAATTTAAAATTGTGTTTAATAAGTAAAAAATAAGTTTAGTATCTTTATCGTCTAGCGTACCACTAAAATATAATTTGATCATTTGATAGTTTATGGCTCGTGTGTTCATGTATTTGTGTGCTGTCATCAATATGAGATGCATTTCAAAAGTAAGGGCCAATTGGTTTTTAAAAGGAGAACAAATGAGAAAATGAAAAATGTTTTAGTTGTTCCAATACGTAAAAACTTACGTTGTTTTTTCTACGTAGTCACCGTTTTGTTCCAAACACTTTTGATACTGTGAAGCAAGCTTTTTCAACCCCCTGCATAAAATTCTGCTGCCTGGGAGTTCAGGCAAATTTCCACTGAGGTTTTCAGTTCTTCAGTTTCCTCAAATCGTTGAGACACAAGTTCTTGAGACCTTTCTGTAGTTCTTGAGGCGTAGAAAGAGGTGGTAGTCACTAGGCACAAGATCAGGACTATAAGGGGGATGATCAAAAAAATTTCCCATCAGAATTTTTAAATTGTTTCAATTTAGCCATGTGTTGCCATGTGTGGACATGCACTATCGTGGAGGAGAACAATTCCTGACATCAGCATTCCCCATCATTGGCTTTGAATTGCACGGCACAGTTTAAAAAGTGTTTCACAATATACTTGCGACATGATGGTTTTTACAGGATCCATGAACTCGACCAAAAGCACACCCTTTTGGTCCAGAACACAGTTGCCATGATTTTCCTTTGAGACTGAGTTTGCTTGAATTTTTTTCAGTTTGGGTGAACTGGAATGGTGCCACTGTATGATTTGTTGTTTTGACTCAGCATTAATGTATGAAATCCATATTTCTTCACTGGGGATGTTATGGACAAAACATTTGTCTTCCTCTCTATGAAAGCGGTCAAATCATGTGTAGACATCAATCTCTAGTCTTTGTGAGCACTTGTCCACATTTTTGGCACCCGTCATACACACAGTTTATGATAGCCTAGAGTGAGCCTACAGTGATAGTTCTGAACAGTTGTCTTTGAAACTTCTGGAAATTCTATGGAAAGATCACTAATCGTAAAGCGACAATTTTCTCTCCCTTTCACATTCGCAAGCTCAGCAAGATATTCAGTCCAGACGCTAGGCCTGCCACTTCTCTTTTCATTGTGAACATTTGAACGGCCTTCCCTAAACTCACCATTGCCTCACTTTTCCTTCACTCACTGTGTTAGCCCCATATGTTTCACACAGTTGACAGTGAATTTCAATAGCATTATGTCCTCTTGCTTTTAAAAATCTAATCACTGTTCAAACTTCACAGCTGGTGGGATTGTTTATTTTCACACTCAATATAACCTGCTGTCACGCAAAGGCAAACAACACTGGACTGGTGACAATACAGTGGTTACATGGCCAGTGTACCAGTTGAAGCTACTGTGCATGCACAAACTAATCAGTGTTGCCAATCGCTCTTTTTAATCGATTGGCCCTTAATTTTGAAGAACACCATATACTTCAGATTTATCTTTATCTCTGTTAGTGAGTCACAATGTCTCTGCTGAGTATATCACAAAGTGATATAAGCACTAACCTTTTGTATCTGTATATCTACAACAAGCATTCTAGACTTCTTTTAACAAAAAATTGCAAAACAGTTGACATCTAGTGGAAATGTGAAACCTGTGGGGCAAATGTAATGGTGAAAGCGGAATGAAGCATTAGTGCTGTGTGGTCACACACACACACACACACACACACACACACACACACACACACACACATTGGTTACTAAACTGTTCATATTCTGCCAGATCCTGTATGTTGCGTAATATTCAGGTTTCAGTATTTGAATGAATACAAGTAAACTATTTATTAAAACATATTTGATGAAACAGCACTCAAGTGTTTATAACAGTAGAAAGTTATTCAGAGATACTTGTTTTCTAATTGTCTTATTTTGTTTCCTGGTGGCGCCAATAATTGTTAAGTTGTTAATTGGTAATGTATACTATTATTAAAATTTGTTTGGTATTGACAGATGGAACTGTTGATTAAACAACTGACTGCTACGTGCCTCTCAACCAATCGCCGTACTCAAAACTGTAAACAGTAACCGTAGCAACGCACACTGTTGCCAATAATGTCCCACACGTGCTGTTATTCAAACCAGTGTGGAATGTCGCGCCACAGAGTGAACTGTTAGTCTGTTTGTTAAGAGTGCTGTGTTCTCGGTTACACTTGTTTGATTATTCGTGGGTGTACGTTAGTTTAATACTTAAATAGTTGTGTTGCAGATACAAGTTTATTGCTAATTAATTTCTAATTACTTAACTAATTTCTGACTAATTAACTAAGTGTAGTGAAAACGTGTGAATCTATTATTAACTAAATAAGCATAAGCATGTTTAAATTACATGTTTACCTAAGTATAAATTTACTTTATTTTGTTCATTTTACGGAACTTTGTGCGTGCGATTTTTATTTTAAAACAATTTGTATAAATATCTACATTCTTAAATTTTGAATTCTTTAAAATACGTAACAGCTTTAACCTATACGCGTTTACTTTCAAACAGAAGGTATGTCTGAAAGTGAGGAAACTGGGAAAAAGCGTGGTCGACCGCGAATACACCCAGTAAAAGAGAAAACACGTATTTCCGGTCGCGGAGTACCAATTAGAGGGCAGTCCAGAGAATTCGTTTGTTCTCTACGAGATTATTTCGAGAAAGAGAAGGAACATGGTGGGCCTCTGATTTCAGTTGGTCAAGTTGTTGATAGAACAGCAGCTGCACTCTCTATAAGTAAAAATACGGTCGTAACGATAGGTAAGGAGAAGTGTAAACAAAGCGAGGAAGCTGGCCCTTCTAAACTGGAAACACCAGGTAAAAAAAGACGGATAGAAAAACGTGTTACTAATCGGGATGCTTTTGCAGAAGATGGGATCCGTCGCCACGTATATGAGTATTACAGTCGTAAAGAGTATCCTACAATAAAAAAGCTACTCGTTACTCTTCATGATGCAGAGATTTTCACTGGTAGCCACTCGTCTTTACGGTCCGTAATTAAAAATTTGGGATTTAAATTTACTACCGTTTCGGGTAGAAAAGTATTAATGGAGCAACAACACGTAGTAGCTTCTCGCTGTAGATTTCTTAGGGGTGTAATAAATAAAAATTTTAATAACGTCGTGTGGGTTGACGAAACATGGGTGAACGCAGGACATTCTTTAAAAAAGTGTTGGTCGGATGATTCTACGGCGGGAACTATGCCAGTGCGA
This sequence comes from Magicicada septendecula, assembly GCA_034769895.1. Lineage (NCBI taxonomy): Eukaryota > Metazoa > Arthropoda > Insecta > Hemiptera > Cicadidae > Magicicada > Magicicada septendecula. Next base: position 39,980,351 of record CM068372.1, read on the forward strand.
ATTGGAAAAGGTGGAAGACTTATAATTATCCACGCCGGAAATTCTCAGGGGTTTATTCCCAATTGCCTCTATGTATTTAAATCGAAAAAGACTTCTGACTATCACGAAGAAATGAATCACAACAAATTTAAAACATGGTTTGAAGAATTCCTGTTAAAGAATATTCCTCCCAATTCAGTGATCGTGATGGACAACGCCCCATATCATTCAGTGATTAAAGACAAGGCTCCAACAATGGCTTCAAAAAAAGAAGAGATGGTTGAATGGTTAAAACGCCGAAACATTCCATTGACAGAGGATATGAAAAAGGCTGAGTTGATGGAATTAGTACTATTTAATAAACCAAAGTTTCCTGTGTATATTGTTGACGAGTTGGCTGAAAGTTACGGTCATGAAGTCATCCGGTTGCCTCCATATCATTGTCACTTTAACGCCATATAACTAATATGGGCCAGGGTTAAAAAATACGTTGCCATAAATAATACAAAATTCACGATGACTGAAGTAGAAAAATTAACAAATGAAGCCATGCAAATGATTACTGGAGAAGACTGGAAGAAGGTAGTCGAACACACCAAGTCAATTATTGAAGACGCTTGGAAAAATGAAGGTATAGTGGAACAGCAGGTAGAAAATTTGATCATTTCTGTAAATTGTTCGAGTGACAGTGAATCAGTTGAATCTGAAGATAGTGATTCTACATTAAGCGGAGTTCACCCATTATAAACGTAAGTTTTTATTTTGTTTAATGTTAGAAGTAATGTTAAATATAAAATTGCAATACAAAAATATTTAATTTTATCTTTAACTAAACAAAAATTAACAAACGAAATGTTATAGTCCAATATTACAAATTTCTATCAATTATAAATTAATATTTCACTATTTATAGGCAGTTTCATTTATGAAGAATTCGCAAATATTTATGCTTGCTTAATACCAAATTATCTGTATTTATTAAGTTCATGATATAATAATAGAGTAATTATTTATCACGTTTTTCGAGTAAATTATTATGATATTAAATCCATACCAAAATATTAAGTAAGATCTCATATTACCATAGTTGGACTTAACTAGAATTTGCGTAACACGGTTCACGTCATTTCACAAAATAAAAGATTTTTTACGTGATGTGAACAGATTAATGTGCACTATGATTAAGGCAATGCACAGTATAATACGTACATGTTATTGCAACCATACATTAAATAATCGTATTCACTACGATATAAGCTACGCGACTTCACTACAAAAGCATCTCTGGATGCCTTACTGTAATTAAAAATACATTAAGAGGTATCACATCATGTTTTAAAAGTAAACTGTTTTGTCTTGAAAATCCGTATTTGTTAAAGTGTGGATTGAAGAAATATAAGAGTTTTCACAGTATAATAAAGTTTATTAAACCATACACAATACATACTTAATACACAGTACTACGACACGTGCTTCACTCACGGCGTCTTGTTACAAACTGAAAACTAACAAACTTATACATGCTCACGCGCATTACATATATTATACAATATAAATGTATTGCATATATCCAACACGCCTCCTTACATTTATATTGTATTTACAAATTCAATTTTTACAAATACACATTTCAAGTTCAACTTTTCAAGTTCAGCATAGTTCGAAATCTCTCAAACTTTTCTTTACACAATGACTTTGTAAATATATCAGCAATATTATCATCAGAGTTTACCTTTACAACATTAATCATATTTTGTTTTATATATTCGTGTACATAATGGTAATGAACTTCAATATGTTTAGAATTTTTCGTAAAACTTCCATACTTTGCTAAACTTATCGCTCCCGAATTATCTTCAAAAATATTAATCGGTTTTTCTAAAGTTACATTAAACAATTTTAGCAATTCTTTCACAAATTTCAATTCACTCACAGCTTCCGACAACGCTACATACTCTGCATATGTCGAAGCCTTTGTTACACACTTTTGTTTTCTAGACTTCCAATAAATTACATTACCAAATAATCGAATTACATAACCAGTTGTAGATTTTCTGTCCAAATGGTCACCAGCCCAATCGGCATCAACATAACAATCTATAATTTCAGAATTATCATTTCTTTTATAAGTCAATTTTAAATCTTTCGTTAAATACAAGTACTTTAATATTCGCAAAGCATATTTAAAGTGTGTTTCATTATAACAATTCTGATATCTACTTAAATAATTTACACTAAAGCTTATATCAGGCCTTGTAGCTGAGCTTATATATAATAATGCACCAATTAAATTTCTATATTGAATATTCCTTCCACAAATATCAGACTTTTCAACTTTTAAATTTACCTCCATAGGTGTATTATACATCTTACTGTTTTCTAAATTATACTTTCTTACTAATGACTCAATATATTTTGTTTGACTTAATTTTATTCCACATTTACGGAACTCATACTCTACGGTAATACCAAGATATTCTTTAATTTTACCAAGATCTTTCATTTTAAATTTTTCTGATAAAAGTTTCTTAATATTTTGCATTTTTTCTTTGTTACGTCCACAAATTAATAAATCATCCACAAATATTAATAAATAAATAGTATCTTTTCCATTTCCAAAAGTATATAAACAATAATCTAAATTACTTTTCTTAACACCCAAACTTATTAAAAATTTATCAAGACATTCATACCAAGCTCTGGGACTTTCCTTTAAACCATACAAAGCTTTTATTAACTTACACACTCTATTTGTGCCATCCTCATAACCTTTTGGTTGATGGACATATATCTCAGAACTTACTTTACCATTTAGAAATGCAGTTTCTACATCCATTTGTTCAATAATTAGACCCATTTGACAACAGTATGATAATAAAATCTTTAAAGTTTGCATTCTCGCAACAGGAGAATAAACATCATCAATTTTATCGGTTTGCTGAAAACCTCTTACAACTAACCTGGCCTTATAAGCATTGTCAGACTTTTTTGTATAAATCCATTTTACATCCAATATTTTTTTACCATTTACATTTTCAACTAATTGCCAAGTCTTATTTTTATTTAACGAATCAATTTCTTTATCCATAGCTTTTGACCAATACTTACTTTCATTGCTCTCAAGCGCCTCCTCAAATGTACTAGGAGTATCTGCTCTACAATAATTTGCAAAAATATTACTATTATATACATAATAATCTTCATATCTTCTTGGTGGGTTTCTTATACGCTCAGATTTTTTTATTTTATTTTCATTTTCATCCCCTAGATTTTCATCTGTACCTTTAAAGCTATCATCAAGAGATTCATTATCTGAAGATTCATGTACTTCTTCATCAGACTCACATTCATTCAAGCCAATACAATTTACATTTTCTTCAACAATATCAACATGTCTAGCCACTATTACTTTTCCATTAATTAGCACTGTATAACCAACTTCACTATAACCGATCAAAATTCCCATATCAGCCTTTTTATCCCACTTAGAAAATCTTTTTTGTTCCGGTTTTCTTACAAAAACTTTACTACCATATAAATGTAAATTTGAAACATTCGGTTTCGTCCCAAAAAATATTTCATAAGGAGTTTTCTTTTCTATAGTATTTGATAACGTACGATTTTTCAAATAAGTAGCAGCACAAACTATTTCAGGCCAATATTTTTTATGGATTTGTGCTTCAGCTAATAAACAATGTGACATATCCATTATCGTTCTGTTAAACCGTTAAACCGTTCTGCGGTTCCATTTAATTCATGTATGTAAGCAGGACAATTGTTAATTATAATACCTTTTTCTTTGGCAAAATTATAAATATTACCATTTAAGTATTCTTTCCCATTATCACACCTCAAAAATTTAATTCTTTTACCCATTAAGTTTTCACACTCATTTACATATTGAACAAGACAATTGAAAACTTCTACTGTAGACATCATGGTATAAACTTTAGCTATCTTACTGTAATCATCAATAAAGGAAATAAAGTATTTTTCCCCGTTTAGACCAGCTGTTTTAAAAGGTCCACACACATCAGTATGAACAATTTCTAAAATATCTTTTGCTCTTTTTCTATTATTTTCAAATGGAATATTATGCATTTTATTTTCAACACATATTTTGCACTTCATGAATTCTGATTCAAGTTCATTTGGAATACCACTTAACAATTTATGTTTACACAAAATATTCAAATAATTAAAATTTACATGGCCCAGCATACGATGCCACCTTTCTTTTTTACTCATATTATCACAATTTTTATTTGCAACATTTACCAATGACTCTACATTTTTTAATTTACTTTTCATCTTATATAGACCATTTTCTTTCCAAGCTACAGCTGTAGTATTTCCAAAATTATCAATAATTTTTGTCATTTTACCTTTAGAAATAATAGTATTATTTTCCGTTATTTTACCATAACTTATTAAATTTGTATGCATATCTTTAGCATAAAATACATTTTGCATGTTTACTTCATTTCTCTTACCAAAAAGATCAAAGTAACTTACCACATTACCAATTTTAGTTGCTTTTACAACTCTATTATCTCCCAAATAAACATTAACAGGTTCTTTAAGTATCATACATTTATCAAAATATTTATCATTATTTATTATATGGTCAGTACAACCGCTATCTAATAACCAATTAATCTCACAATTATTAAACTTATCTTTATCTACCTTACTATTATGCGCCGTGTGATAGTCGACTCTTATAACCCATGCGCTCGTATCTGGATTCTTCTGCTGCGACTGAGTTGCTTGATGTGCTCTTGCACCTCGCTGACTTCGAAAATTGCCATGCCGTCTGGCGTAGTTACTTTTTTCGGTTTCTTGTCTGCCTCGTGGTGCTCGCCATGTATTGCTGCTGCCTGCCGCTTGGCCACCATATTTACAGTCTCTCTTGATATGACCAGTTTTGCCACATTGAAAGCATGTTCGCAGTTGTCGACTTTTATCCGCCATGAATGCGTTAGATTTTCGTCCAGGATATTCATCTTTTTGATGCTTTATTTCAGTCATTTGAATTTTACTTTTCACATAATCCACAGTTTGATCTTCTTCTTTTAATGCGTCTATTAAATCGCCTATATAACTGTATGAATCCGGCAACGTATTTAACATATAATTTAATTTTTCTTTTTCTGACACAGTAGCACCCGCGTTTTTAAGCTCGTTCACAGTTTTTTCAAAATCACTGAAGAATGTCGCTGCATCAGTATAATTTTTAAGTCTTAATTTTTCCAATTTATTTCTATATACAATTTGCAATGCCGTAGACTTTTTCAAATACATTTCATCAAACTTTTGAATTATTTCATACGCCGTTGTTTTATCACTAATAAATTCCAATTGCTTATTCGTTATATTACTGTATATATAGTTCATAACCTTTAAATCATTATCGTCCCACGGGTCTTTATCCTGCGCCGTTTTTGCTCGTGTTATCACTTCATCACATTTTTTAAATTTCAAAAACAACACAATACGTTTTCTCCACATACTATAGTCCTCTCCATCAAACACTGGAATTGTAATGTCATTGTACTTCGCCATTTTTCCGTATCACAGCATGCGACAGCACAAAAAAACGATACTATACTCACTTAAACTCTTGACCACAAGTTTATTAAACCACGCACCTCTGCTATCATGTTAAAGTGTGGATTGAAGAAATATAAGAGTTTTCACAGTATAATAAAGTTTATTAAACCATACACAATACATACTTAATACACAGTACTACGACACGTGCTTCACTCACGGCGTCTTGTTACAAACTGAAAACTAACAAACTTATACATGCTCACGCGCATTACATATATTATACAATATAAATGGAATGCATATATCCAACAGTATTAAATGACCTTGAGCGTGAATGTGTTGTAAGTTGTTTGTATGTGAATCATTGTTTTGTGTTTATCAACTTGTAGAAGTCACGTGGTCAGAGTTTGGCAACATTGTTTCCCTTTCAGTACAAACGTCAATACCAAACAAATTTTAATAATAGTATAGGTATTCTTTCGGTAGTTAATTCAGTAATTCTGTCAAGCTCTAATTGGTCAATAATTGAAACATTTGCTCCTGTATCAATCATCGCTTCTGCTGATACTCCATTTAATTTTATTTGTATATAAACTATATCATTATTTAATGGTGACTCTTTAATTGCTCTTTCTTCCAGTAATTCCGCCTGTAAATTTTTTAAATAATTGTTTCTGATAATTGTTATCGGTTTCTTTAATTTATTATTAGCACTTTGGTAAATTCTGTGCCCGGTTGTCTCTAGCAGTGACGGGCTCTCACTTCTTCTCACTGCTGGTACCCGTTTCCCCGACTTCTGTCATTATTATTAGATTGTTCAACATTCTCACTAGGTTCAGGTTCGTTTGAGTGCCTTCTTTCTTCCTCACTGGTTCTAGATCTTGGTTGTTCTTCGCTCCTACTTCTTGGCGGACCTTCTTCTTTTTGATACCAATTGTTTTGATAATTTCGGTTATTAAAATTTTGCCGTCTTCCTTGGTAACGGTTATTGTAATAATTATTGTTGGCCCTTACATAGTTTACTCTTTGTTGAGTGTCTCGGGGTTGTTCATTTCTCCGATCCTCTGTATTTCCGGATCTCCATCTACTCCTCCTGTAATACGATTCTTGCTCATAGTTCTCTAAAAGAGTTTCCATACCTCCGATTGTCTTTATCTGTCCGCTTAATCGAGCACTGATAATGTTTTCCTCAAAATGATACGCTATCTTGGTTACCAGACACTCTTCTGGGATTTTCGGGTCTAAATACTTTGCCACACATACCTTTCCCAAAAAATAAGCAGTAGGTGTCGGTCCTTTAATGCTGTCATACCTCCCATGACAGATATCGTCTCGAATAATATTTTGCACTGATTCGGACCAGTACTTCAGCTTGAACAACATTTTAAAATTTTCATAATCACACACTTCATTTCTAATGACAGTCCACCAGTTGTCATTGATGTTTTTAAAACACTCATCTAGTGTACCTTTGATCATATTCCATTGGTTTTCTTTCGACCGGTTTAATACTTCGTCCACTCTTCCTAAAAATTCTAGTGGGTTCCTTCGATAGTCTCGAAAGTTTACACTTTCTCTACTATCTTGGATAGTATGTTGAGCGATACATGTTGATCTTAAACCCATTCTATCTACCTCCCCTTATAGGTTTGTTTGTAAATGTTGTAAATTTTCTAGTTTTTCTCCCTGATTATTAAACTGGTTCTTTACTTATTCTATTGTCTCATTAAAAACGGTTAATTTACCGGTTATGTTGCTGTGCATACTGTCCAATTGATCATTATTTTCCTGGCGTATGGCCATTATTCGAACTTGACTACTTTGTTCCTCTCGATCCATTCTGGCATCTAATTCTGTTCTGACCTGTCCTATGGTTTCTTCAGTTTTCTCTAATCTTTGGTTGGTTTCTATTATTTTTTTTTCTGCTTCCTCCTTATATCCATCTATTCTTTGGCTAAGTGTTTTGTTAACATTTTCAATCTACCCCTCGAGAGTTTCCCTTAACTCCTTATTGAAATTTTCCATTTTACCCTCAATTTGTTTTAAATTTTCATTATTTTCTTCAAATTTTGTGTTCATATCTTCCCTTTGCCCATTAATAATTTCTCTCAATTCATGGTTTTGTTCATTCATGGTTTGTCTGATATCTCCATGAATGGTCTCAATTTTTTCGTTTAGTTTTACTAAACTTTCCTGAATACTGTCTATTTTCTTATTGGTTTGCTTGTTTTGTTCCTTCAAAGTTTCGTTTTGTTTCTTTGAGTTTTCCTCCTGTATCCTAAAGTTTTCCTTATTTTCCTCATTCATTTTCCTCAGATTTTCGTTAGTTTGTCTACTTTGTTCTGCCATAAATTTCATTATTTCTTGCCAATTTGGTTCTTCTCTGGCTACCGCTTTGTCACCCGCCTGTTGCTCCTTTTCCGTGTCCATAACTACTTCGGTTTCTTCATTATCGCCCGTCGGTTGTTCCATTTCACTGTCCGTGACTACTTCTATTTCTTGTTCCTGTCCACCTTCTTCCTTCTCCGTGTCTTCTGCCCTCTTCTTTGACTTGCCTCTGGTATTATGCATTTCTTGGCTTCTTACAGTTGCCGACAAAAATTAGGTTTTTTGTTATATTAATTTGTGTATATCTCGAAATTCCTTCCTAATTCAAGCTCTTTAAGTTGAGCGCCATTTGGAACAAAATCTAATCCTGTATCGGGGTTTCTATGTCTTTTTATCTCTATCTGTTTTGCGTAATACGTTTGTATCCAAAAAAAAAAAAAAAAAATGTTATTTATTTTTAATCGAGAGTATGTGATTATGAAAAATATTGACCAAGTTTTCTTTATTAGGTATTATATCAGTGCCGTTGTTTGAAAATGGGTAGGAGAGAGAGTGAGAGAGAGAAAGAGAATTACTCTCTTTGTATACGATTTAGTCGTTTAAATTTTTCCGTGCGTTGCATCAGCTGTTTTCTATTTATGAACCCATTTCAGGTTATGTTCTGTGTAGTTATTCCTAATTTCTGATGACGGAGCTATTATTCTTACTCTTCTCTTCCTTCGTTTCCTGTAACAAAACTGCTATCTACCAGAAATAATACACTGTCACTTACCTAAAACCAAGGTATTTATTGAATTTATTTTAATTCAATGGAAATTATTGTCTCCAAATCATGAGTTTACAATCGATTATCTTTCAAAATCACAACATTTTTTCGATATTAGTTTTACATTACATATAACACAACAGATGTATTCAATTACAGTTATTAGAAAGAAAATTAATTACTTATATATCTCAGGGTTATTTGAGGGTTCTTTGAACTCTAAGAAAGTCAGAAATGTATATTTATTAGTACTAGTGGTCGCCCAGTGGTCGAAATTCGACCGTAATTCATTAAATTTTTAAGTTTGAATGTTATTGAGGTTCTTTTGTCAAAGAGTATACCTCTATAATCATTGCATATAATTTTTTTGAATTTTGTTCTATTACGTCAGCTGCGAGCGTGTACAAATATGTCATTAGCGTGTGTTCTTTGCCTTAATTCCCTGCAATACCTATGAAATTTAAAATTTAATGTTAGTAACAATTGAAAAAAAAACACAATTACAGCTTGTATTCGTATTTATTTTTTGATATAATTCATTGTCAGTTTTAATTTTTTCATGTTATTATTGAATCAAATAAACGCTAATAAAAATGAGACTTGACATTCATAGAAGTATAAGATACATTGTTTTCAATTCCAGTGGATTACATTTCATTTTTGGTAAGGTACAAAATTCGAAAACAGTTTGAAGATTATCTGCTACAAAGCTTATATAATTTTTTAATTTTTGTTTCTATGCATTAATTTTCGAGTTATTTGAAAAATATGAAAGATAGGAAAAATGAGGTTTAGCTTGGCTAAGCCATATTTAAAAAGCAATAACGCATTTTTTGACATTTCCTTGGGTTTTTTTATTGCCATACTGACCAGGTTTCGCCAAGGCTACACAGTTATTTTGCCTATCTTTTTCGAATTATATAAAATTTAAATAAAAAATTAATACAAAATAAAAAATGAAATAAAAAATACGTGCCTCGTATTTTTTCGTATATTTTTCATTAAATCAAAAAAACCGGGCGGTTAAAAAAATAAATGTTGTCCATTGAACTTAAAATAGTTTGAAAGCGAATGTAATGATTCAGAACTTCTGTGTAAATGATGTTTTTTGTAAAAACTCTTTCATCATTTGCTAAATGCCCTTGGCCATTATATTCGGAAATATAAAATCTCAAACCATCGAATGATCGAACTCTACGTGCTGCGACGTACAATTGACCATGTGTAAAAACTGGCTGCCTCAATCAAATTCCAATTTTTTCGAATGTTTGTCCTTGAGACTTATTTATTGTCATCGCAAATGCAGGTATAATTGGAAATTGAGTTCTTTGAAAGTTAAATGGTAAAACAGTACCGGAATATGTTAAATTTATACGTGGAATCAAAATTCTCTTATTGCGTGCGGTTCCAGTTAAAACTTCGCAATCAATAGCATTACGATGCATACACTTGATGCGCATTCTTGTTCCATTGACTAATGCTTCCTTTGTATTTAAGTTTCTGATCAGTAAAACGATGCAATTAACTTTCACAAGCAGAATGATCACTGTTGCACACCAATATATAAAAATTATCCCGATTAGCGCTTTCAAGCTTCACAGCTCATCGTCAGATCGGAATAGAAAGAAATTATGTGAAAACTAACCCTTCACCCCTCTCACCCCACCATGCTCACACACAACAAGCTATAATATAAATGTCCCTTCCCCACCCCCTAAACCCTGTCACACCATCTGGACAGTTACATATTTTTCTAGCAAATTCCTTGTGTTTCAGTGTTGTGTGTGTGTGTGTGTGTGTGTGTGTGTGTGTGTGTGTGTGTGTGTGTGTGTGTGTGTGTGTGTGTGTGTGTGTGTGTGTGTGTGTGTGTGTGTGTGTGTGTGTGTGTGTGTGTGTGTGTGTGTGTGTGTGTGTGTGTGTGTGTGTGTGTGTGTGTGTGTGTGTGTGTGTGTGTGTGTGCATCCTTTTAAACTTACCCTCTTCCTCTCCACACACGTGGGTCAGTCACACACCCTTATTTTAAAACATCCAATTAGTACTATGCAATATAATTCTTAATCTTATCTATCTGTCCTCTATCATTTACTTCTTAATTATGTTATAAAATATTTCTTCATTATCAAATTTAATTTTAATATTAATTAAATTGTCTAACCCTTTTTCTCTTTCTTTCAATATTTCTAACTACTCTCTAAGCTTCCTTTCAACTGTGTTATTTACTACTTTTACAATTTCGTATTCTTCCAAAGGATTAACAAACTTATGGTTGTCTTCTATGAAATGTCTTGCATATAACGAATTGGTTGTTCTATTACCTTCTCCTGTTTGTGGTCAGACAACCTGCATACGAATTTTCGTCCTGTCTCACCTAGGTACACTTTGTTGCAGTCTTTACATTTCAATTTATAAATTCCGCTTTTCTGTAATACTGGAATTTTTTCTATATTCTTAGTCCTTATCTTATCAAATACCGTTTCACATTTTTTAATAGCTATATCTACTCCGTATTCATTCCAAAACCGTCCGTAGGTGAAGAGTTAGTTTTCACATAATTTCTGTCTATTCCGATCTGACGATTAGCTGTGAAGCTTGAAAGCGCTAATCGGGATAATTTTTATATAGTGGTGTGCAACAGTGATCATTCTGCTTGTGATTTCAACCACTAACACAAATTTCTTCATTAAACGTCAATTAACTTTCAATACTAACTTATGTGGTGGCAAACCACTAATAGTCAAAGAATTCAAAAACTCTACTGGATAGTTATTGATTTCATTGTCATCATCACAAATTATTTTATCGTAGCTATGATATGTTTTCTGTTCACCTGGTATTTGATTAAGTATATCAGTATTAATAAAAGTACAATCATCATTTTTAGGTGCTAAAATAACTGACTTCAATATGTTATCTGAGAGTATGTTTTCGGAAATATTTCCATACACCTCATTAATAATATTATTTTCATCTCCTATTAATTGCTGAGGTATTTCAATAATAATTTCATCAAACTGAGGGAATTGTGGGGTTTCATCATTACCAATTTTTTTCAAGAATTCGACAAATTCTATTTCACTTGGTAATGCTCTCATATTTTGAGTAAACGTTACTTTATGAAAATAAACAAATTTATGCCAACTCGTCACACAATTTTCAATTAAAGTTGCACGTGATCCATGTGGGACAACTGGTAAGATTTGCCGAAAATCACCGCACAGAAGTATTGTTTTCACTCCAAATGGTTTATGTTTATCATTTTCATCGCATAGATCCTGCAATAATCTGTCTATGATTTTCAACACTTGCAGTGGGCACATAGAAATTTCATCAATAATTATCAATGATGATGAATTTATGTAACATCCATAGCTACTATTTGCGGTAATATTCGCTACAGAATTTTCCAAAATGGGTATAGGCAATTTAAACACATAGTGTAAAGTTCTATCTCCAAGTAATAGAGTTGAAGCTATGCCACTGAACGCTGTTGCAATGCAACTAAGATTAAGCGAATTTAATTTGTGAATGATTGCTGTTTGTGTGAATGTTTTTCCACAACCTGCATGAGCGATTAAACAAAAAACATTAGATCCAGTATCATGGTGCAAAACTTCACGAATCACACGATCAATTAGATTACGCTGTTCAATATTTGCAGTTTCATAATGCTCACGAAACAGAAACTCTTGTTCTATTGGATCAATAGCATTTGCTTCGTCTGTTCTCTCCGAATACGTGGGAACTGGTAAACCAAGTTCTTGACATGACAAATTATGAACATTCAAAATATCTTCAATTTCTAATAGAGCTGTGTTAAAGGATACTTCTTTGATGTAATCTCTCAAAAAATCTTCACTAAGATATACTTTAAATTCATTCCATAACACCAATGCATTGGCTGGCACATTTAATGCACAAATGTAACCAAATAAATTTCGCATTTGTTTTGGTGAATGTAATTCTTTTGCTTCATTTAAACATTCGTGCCATTCATTATCATTTGAAGCAATGCCATGAACATGGCACGCTTCAACAAAAGAAGTGTGCATAATTCCATTGTATGTTCTAACATCCTCAAATGATTTTGGACCACAGACATGTAATAAAAGCAATCGTAAATGGAAAAGTTCGATGTCTTTTGGTGATACTACATATATGCGTGTAATGATTTTATCACCTCCACGCCTTCTCTTCTTCCATTTTTTCGGGAATCTTCCCACACATAATGGAAAGGAATTTCAATATACTTATATTCACGCGCTGATGGATCTGATCGATTCAATTCAAAAAATGCTAATAATTTTGTTTGTCTTGCATTTTCAATTGCTTGATGTTCTTGCCCTTCTCGAAAGTAAACATTCTGTCTACGCGGTAAATGAATGTCAAGTCTAACAATGACATGTGATTGAAAATGCATTGGTAATTCATAGATGCGCCATACAGCTTCAGTTGATCCGACATAACGGCCATTTAAAAAATGTTTAACTTCATCAATTTGTATTTCTTGACCTGGTTCATTTCTCTCTGAACCTAATTCAACAGATGCACTGTCATAGCCTTTATACACGTATTTATAAATGTATTTAACACTTTTAACTATAGTGCATACTTCAACATTTATATGGCAATTAAATGTGGCAAGTAAATACGGATTGTATGGTACAACATAACGATTGTCGAGGCAACTACCGCGAACTTCAGCATTAATACCATTATCACGCCTTCTGTATAATGGATATCCATTTAATGATTCACATGTAAATTCATTAAATCGTTTTGGATAATCTTTTGTGCATTTTCCATCTCTCATACATACAGAATTTGGATTAAGTACACCGCATGGATCATGCATCATGTGTTTTACAACATACTCGTGTAATGTAGGATGTGTTTGAATGTTAGGAATCTCTGCAGATACAACTTTATCAATATCGTTAGCGTTAACAATTTTATCTTGCTCATTTAAAGAGAGTAAAATGTGAGCATGAGGCAATCCTCTCTTTTGAAACTCAATTGTATAAATGAGTGCTTCAACTTTACCGAAGATTTTTTTTAGTGTAAGGCCCTCAATTAATGCTTTCAGTTTGGCTATAAAATAGGTTATTTACCTTCTGTCGACGTTTCTTAAAATCCTTTTAGGATGACTCGAGTTTCGACACCATTTGGTGTCATCATCAGATCAGAATATGAATTAAGTTAAAACATTTTGATGCATGTGCATCTCGTCAGATATTTAAAAAATTAAAAACAACACATGACATTATATAAAACAATAAATAAACTATATCACAATAAAATAACATTAACAAAAGAATATAAAAACAACGCGGCCGCAAACGAACCTGTACAGGAACGCACCCCACGGTAAGACTAATCAATGCCGGTTTGACCTCGGTTCAATCTTATCGATCTGATATAGCCAATCTCTCGTTCCATAAGATCGATTCTATTAAATAAAACATTATTGTTATGTATTGCTTTTTCATTTAGGACACGATTGTGATCCTTCTTTATGGCTTTGTATATCTCGAATCTTTCAAGGGTGTCCAGCTTTAGTGACTTTTTACATTTATGTAGGATATCTAAATTATCATTGATACTTTTTATATTATGGTTATATGAGCTCAAATGTTCTGCAAACGTAGATCTTGTTACATTTGACTTGGAGCTTGGGATATGTTCTTTATAGCGTAATTTGAAAGAACGACCTGTTTGTCCTATATAGAACTGTGTGCAATCAGAACAATTAAGTCTATATACACCAGTACCATCAAATATACCCTCCGATATATTTGATGGTACTGGTGTATATAGACTTAATTGTTCTGATTGCACACAGTTCTATATAGGACAAACAGGTCGTTCTTTCAAATTACGCTATAAAGAACATATCCCAAGCTCCAAGTCAAATGTAACAAGATCTACGTTTGCAGAACATTTGAGCTCATATAACCATAATATAAAAAGTATCAGTGATAATTTAGATATCCTACATAAATGTAAAAAGTCACTAAAGCTGGACACCCTTGAAAGATTCGAGATATACAAAGCCATAAAGAAGGATCACAATCGTGTCCTAAATGAAAAAGCAATACATAACAATAATGTTTTATTTAATAGAATCGATCTTATGGAACGAGAGATTGGCTATATCAGATCGATAAGATTGAACCGAGGTCAAACCGGCATTGATTAGTCTTACCGTGGGGTGCGTTCCTGTACAGGTTCGTTTGCGGCCGCGTTGTTTTTATATTCTTTTGTTAATGTTATTTTATTGTGATATAGTTTATTTATTGTTTTATATAATGTTATGTGTTGTTTTTAATTTTTTAAATATCTGACGAGATAAACATGCATCAAAATGTTTTAACTTAATTCATATTCTGATCTGATGATGACACCAAATGGTGTCGAAACTCGAGTCATCCTAAAAGGATTTTAAGAAACGTCGACAGAAGGTAAATAACCTATTTTATAGTCTTAATCGTTTCTGGAGGCAAGAAAAATGTTTAAATTTCAGTTTGGACTTGAATACACGCACAACAATATCAGGTCAAAAATTAGCTGACTCACCTACACCAATATTGCTAACTATTTCAGGCCAACTTGGATTGCAAGTCATTGTAATAAACAAAGAAGGCTTTCCGAAATGTTGTACAATTGACATTGCATCTAAATAATTCTGATACATATTTCTTGGAGATCCATTGAATGAAGATGGTAAAATTACTCTACGGCCAACATTATTGGCATTGGGGTTCAATTCTAAATAATCTGTTAAATTGTTGTAAACTTCAGACCTAAGATTTGTTTGATTTTGTCGAATGAAATGTAACCTTGTGCCCTCTATTCTCACATACATATCAACTATCCACTGCAGAAATAATTTTTGTGAATGGTGCAACATGCTAAAATCTTCTCTATTTGCAAGTCGATAGGCTGCATACTGAAGCATGGTTAATTTATTTCTGGGCGCTCTTGAATTAGATGTAGTTGGTACATTATGAGAAATATTGATATGCCACCCAGTATCACCATTTGGAAAAAGTAATGGATACGCTAAAGGGTCCAATGATGAATCCAAAACAGAGATATTTTTAATGGTACCATTAACTTTTGAAAACGAAACCATATTTCGTTCAAAGGGTGGCTCACCATCAACTGTATTAAATATTACTGCTACATCAGTTTGAACTGCATCATTATAACGGCGTAGATCTAAATCACGATTTACTTTAATGAGCATACAAATTTCTTTATTTTGATTTTCAACTCTCTGACAATGATCTTTCATTGCAATGAATGACCGAACGAAAGGATTAATGCGTTCCAATTCAAGAGAGATTTCGCGCATTATATTGTGATTGCATGTTTGATTATAGTGTTCACGTAATCTATAATTGACAGCAGTGTCAACATCATAAAAATATAATTGCGCATAACATGGTGAGCGACCATATCCAGCAGTCATTGGACCTGATCTGTAATAAAAAACATCATGTATTTTAAAATGATACACTCCACGCGTAACTGTATCCGAAATTTTAGCTTCTGAGCTAACCATAGCAAATGATGAATTGTATTTACGAATGTTTTCAAAATAATTTTTTGACTTTCTTTTTATTGAAGGTTCATTTGAAGTAAGTCCATCGTAGAACGATTTAAAGTATTCATTTTGACTTAAGGCCGGTAATATTGCTTTACCCTTATGACAACATGAAGTGAATGCAGTCCTTTCACCTAAAGTGACCTCAGATTCGAAATGTTTTGCATTGCAAAACCTGCATTGTAAATGCATTAATCCACAATCAAAAGTATTAAAATTTCTTGGAATGACATTCAGTGCACATTTAAATGTATCCCTCAAAATAATTGCATCATTTTGTATAATATTTACACTATTTAAATTTGCATTTGGTCTATTATCATTTTGACTTTCACGCGAATATATATTCCTTCTTCTTTGTCTCTCACTCCGACCCGTCAATGTTATACTATTTACACTATTTAAATTTGCATTTGGTCTATTATCATTTTGACTTTCACGTGAATATATATTCCCTCTTCTTTGTCTCTCACTTCGACCCGTCAATGTTCTATGTCGAGGCATAATGGAAGTAGGTGCGAATATCTGAATGTAAAAAAAAACATGTAATGAAATTACTGAAACTAAGATTAGCCAGGGTTTAATTTAAAAATAATAAAATGTACTCACCTTTTTGAAACCACCAATAATAATTAGGCGAGAGTAAGTCAAGTCAGATTGCTGCTACAAAATTTTCCTTTTGCAACAGGTGTATATTAAGCAAGCTGTATTTCACTTTCAACTGCACATTAATATATAAAACACAGATATCTAATATACAGAATATAAAATAAACGCTTTTTTGCCTTGACATACACTCCACAGACTATTGAAAAAGGAACATTTGAAATCACACAAAATTCACAGCTCATTCAGTCAATCTGTCAGTAATTATTTGTTGGCAACATTTTAAAATTCTTTGGCAACAATCTCTACTCTGTGCGACTGTTTGACCACAGACTATTATGTGTTTGACATTGGCAGTATGAACGTAAACAAACGACAGACTATTATGTGTTTGACATTGGCAGTATGAACGTACACTAAAATGAAAAAATTATAATTTTATTGCCTGGCAACAAAATTATTTTATTTTTAACAATTACCATTGTTTGAAAAAGTTTAAATGAATTTTCAAGTGCAAATGAATGTTTTATTTTATTTTATTTTATGTATTTGTAACACATATTATATATAAATTTTAGCTTTCTGCACTCCTTCTCCATATAAACTTTAACTATGCCAACTCTCACACTCCTCCGTGCGTGCAATATGCTTAAAAAGTGGTACAAAGTTTTCTCTTCACGTATTAATATATAGATCGTACTTTACATTAAATAATATTTGTTTATTTTAAAATCTGATTCAATAGTTTGTTTTTTAACCGCCAGAGCGCAGACTACGTGTCTTCACAGAAAGCAAAGAAAAGAAAGATGGCTGCCATAGATTCACAATGTACCCATGTTTGACAAATTTTTGGTTAAATAAAATAAAGTTTATATTGTTCACCCTCAGTTTTCTTATAAATTGGAAGATGTGGTACTGTTTCTAGTGTTCGTTACTTATTGGTGATGTGTAATTTTTTATTTATTTAAGGAAGCGATCTCACCCAAAGATTTATAATTCCGAAGTCTAGGCCAATAGATGTTTCGCTGGATTTACGGTTTTTATTGATTTTCTGGTGTGAATTATTGTGGTTCCAAGGATGTCTCTGATGTAGTGGATGGTGCTGACTTGTTTCATTAATTTTGTAGGGGTTTTTTCCGAATAATAGTTATTAAATTTTTTTAAACTTTACCGGACATTACTTTTTTTCATCTGATCACTTTGAATACCATTGAACAATTAAATTAATTTCTTGTTGATTAGTTACTCTTAGTAACCAAGAAATTGATGGTTTTTTATTGGCTAACCTAGGTACCGTTTTAGTAAATAGGCTAGTATTAATTATTATTATTTCTTTTCTTCTTTTAGAAAAAATACTTTACAATTTTTAGCTATAATTAAATTAAATTTATATAAGGTTTTTCTTCACATCTTTACTTAAGCTTAGCTATTTGTATTTTATAATTTAATGATTTTTAACTTAGTTTATTTCGGACTTATATTTCAGGTAATGTATTCTTACTCTACACTATTTTGTTTTCCACTCCATCTCTCTATTTTATATTAATTAGCCATTATTAATTTGATATAACCCTGGATTCCTTTAAACATAAACAAAAATAATATATTAATTACAGTGATATTGCCTTTGTGGCCTAACTATACAAAACTACAACAACTTATCATTAGTATTACAGTTTATTACTACAACACTGCATCTTCACTTATTTGTGATTGATGTCCTTTTAAGTTTTTAATATTTCCACATAACATACTATGTCTCACTTTGTACACCGCACTTTTATAATTACACTTAGTACATTGTTTTCAATTGCTACAGTGTTTTATGGTACAAAGGTTTTCATAGTATGATACTTAATCACCCATTTCTGACTTTGGGGAATGGGTAACTACTGACTTTATTATTCTTATGATTATATGAATACTTCTTTATATTTTATCAGTACTGAGCAGGGGTTATGTAATGTTACAATATATATATTGTAACGTAACAGAGTTGAGGTCCCCAACGTTACATAAAAAATTGAATTAACTATGGTCAAGGACCATACCCCGAATTAAGGTTGCTCAGTAATTAATGCATCTGAGAAGTACCTCAAGTCAAAAGAGGCAACAATTAATGTTGAATATAAAATACGATACCAATCAATAGTTAATATAATAAATTGTACTTGTTTTTATACTGTAGCATGTTAATGTTCACAGAATATTTATGTTATGTTTTGAGTATGGTAAGAGTGAACTAATGTTGTTTAATAGGAATACTTCATCAATAATAATGTTTGTATTTATGTTAAATTTGTCTTTAGACAATCAAGTATAGTTACCTGTGTTAGGCATTATACTAAGTTTTAAGTATTTTCTAAAATTGAATAATGAAGTTGTTTTAATTAATGTTTGTAAACTTAGCCAGGAGGGCAATCAGTGTTTAAGGTTTGACAAGTAGTTCTGATAATTGTATTGTAAACTAATGAAGGGTTCCAAGACGAATTAATTAAGGTAATAAAATAAAAACCAAGAAGTTAAAATTAATGTAAATAACCATTAACCAATAATTAATTGTACAGTAGGTCAGGTAAAAGAAAATTAAGTTAAAAAACCAAACAATGTTATAACAGTTGTAAGAAAACCTATAGGCCTAAATTTAATATTCGTAAAAGGAAATTAATACCTTTTTAAGAAGTCCAGTCCAATGAAACTATAGTAAAACATATACTGTTTATGAAGGAAGGTTAGGTGAGAATTTTAGGTAATTTAGTATTATTCCAAGCATGGAGTATTTTATTGAAAAAGAGTAGTAATATTCTATAATTCTGGCTCTAGGATATCTAATTTCACCCAATGACAGAAAAAAGTGGTTGTTAAGGCAACTGAAATGGACATGAGTTGTTTATATTGAATGATTCGTTCTGATTGTTACAAGCTATTGAGTTGAGATGGGCAGATACATTTAAAAAAATGAATAATAAATTCTGAAGAAAATATGAATCAAATTTAAAAAACCCTCTTTGAAACCTAATTCTATCATAATACTGATGAGTAATAAAACTAATTAGACTTCCAAATTATAACTGAATACATTTAAAAGAGTTCAAAACCCCTCACCTCATTCACCAGAATAATTCCGCTGGATTCGGTATTAAACCGATTTCTCCTATAACCAGAAGATTAGTTAAGAGAAAGAAAGGCCGAAACTAACGGAATTATTGAGAAGACATACGAAGATCTCGTTTTGCAGAGTTAACCTTCACTTGCAGAAGAAGCTGGGATACTATTTTCATTCCACCGTGACCGACAACTATCAAGATCGTAGTAGAAGAACAGCAGTCAGAAGAATTCCTGAGAGCTTCCCGGGATACTACACCATCAATTTTATTAAGGGCCAAAACAAGTTTTCCTGGATAAACGTAATTTAAGCCGAACATCTTCACTGTTTACAGACGTCCAGTGCCAGTCGGAGTTTCGTCGACCCGGTAAAAAACAACCTATTTTAAATTCAATATATTTAGAGTTAATAATTTTGTTTTGTAATACTTGAGTAACCTTAATTTTGCATTTTACCTGGCCTTACTAATGGTTCAAAGAATCTTACGAACCCTGGGATAAGAAATATTTATTGTTATATTTAATTTGTATAAGTCAAAGGAACTTGATCAATTGACAATCAATATATTTTTGTATAATCGATTTGATAATATTATTATTTTGGAGATAACGGTGACTGTGAAATAACAGATAAAATTAATAAAGGATCTTTATTGTATGAGATAATGTTTTAAGTTATTGCAGAATAGATACTATATGTTGTGGGTGGAATAATTTACAATAAAAGGTTGATTCAAACCCGATGAACGGCTAACCTAGAAGCACGCTTATTACAAATAACAGCGCTAATTGCTTACAGCTGGTGGAACGGGAGACTGCCGAACTAGCGTGTTTTCAGTACAAAATTTGAATAGAATTCTCTAACATCGAGGGACTAGGGTTGACAAGAATACTCAATACATTCAGTCAATACACTATATATATCGTTGATATTGCCCAACTACTGAATACTAAGTTAAACCTATATCGTAGTACGATTATAAGTTAAAAGAACATAATTATAATTATATTTGCCTAATAATATATTTTCAGGAGGTTTCATCGGTAACAACCTAATAGCTATATTCATTTATGATATATAGCTAAAACCCCGGAACACTCACAATTTATAATTTGGTTATTATAAATTGACGCTCACAACAGTGGGGCATCATCATCTTCTATTAACATCATATTCCGTTTTATATCAAATTGGCGCTCAACGAGTGGGCTTTAGTTAAGTAAAAAATCATATTAATTATTACTTAACTTGAGCAGGCAACCATTAGAGGCACAGGAATGCATACGAGAGGTGTTACTAAAAGGATGGAGAAGGAACAAGAAACAGAAGAAGACAGACGGGAAGAAGAAACAGAGGTAGTTACAGACACCAAAATGGAAAAACAGGCGAGCAATACTGAGGATGCCCAAGGGGACCAACCAGATAAAGTGGAAGCCAGAAGCGAACCAGCTTGGCAAGAAATGATGAGGCTAATGATGGAGAAAATTGATAGCATGAAGGAAAGCAATAATGAAAATTTCAGAAAACAGGAGGAAAACTCAAAGGAACAAAAGGAAGAATTAAATAAAAAATTCGAGGAGAATTCAGAAAAGCTAGAAAATAAAATAGACAGTATCAAAGAAAATAATAGACAAACTAATGAAAAAATAGACAGTATCAACGAAAACTCAAAGAAACAAAACGAAATTTTGAGTGAGAATTTAATCAAACTAATGAATGAGAAGTTTGACAAAAATAAAGAGGAGAATGATGAGAATAACCGGCTGATAAATGAAAGCTTAAACCAAATCAATGAAAGGTTTGATAGAAACGATGAGAGCTTAAAGCAGATTCTGGAGAATACCAAACAAATGGATGAGAAAATTGAAAACCATAATAAGGAGTTGTGGCAGATCATCAATGAACAAGGCCTAGCATTGAGGGAAGTCATCAATGGAAGTATTATAATTGTCAATGAAACACTGAGTAAAGGAGTTGACAACTATGAAGTGGAAGTAAGACAGAAAATAACCGAAATTAAGGTGGGTCTGGAAAGGACAGATGAAACCATAATGCAACTCAGAGTGGAAGTAGAGACCAAAATTACTCAAATAGGAAACCTACAAGCGAAGACCCAAGAAAAATTTGACGGGATACAAATTAATATAACCGGAAGAATAGAACGGGTTCATAATGAAATAAAGACACTGAAAATAAGACAAACGCGTAAAAAGAAATTAATAAATACATGGGAAGGATTGGAGATGATTAAAAGGGGATTGGTTCAGCTACATAATATACCAATTACGGAAAACAGAGAAGTAAGGCAAGTGAGAAACTTTAAACGAACCACACTTGAATTCCCAGATGGACTAGAAGGACCAAAAAGGCCAAAACTAACCGAGGAGCATGGAGGACTTATGGAATTTAGATATGAACCATTAGAACAATTAAGAAACAGTACAGAAGAACCAGTTCGAAAGGCGATGGTGAACTTGAACATAAATGACAATTTTATAGCGACAAGATACAAGAACTGCATAATAATGAGATATGTCACAAGGACAGAAATAACTCTATACACTAGAGAAATCCGAACAATCAGTACAGAGGAAATAATGGACCACGGTTAAACAGATTCCAAACAGAATATAAAGAAAAGGGACGGATTTTATGGATACAGGATCAAGCAAATCCAAGGAAAATAATGAAGAAACAATAAAACAACAAAATTCAAAAAATAAGTAAGAACACCGTACTATATAATTTAGAAGAAATTACTTTAAACTAATATAAAAGAAAAAAAAAACAAATATTTAAGAATTATCCGTAAGAAAGCCAATTAATAAATGTCAATAAAATAGCCAAGTATTGGAGAGGAGAAGTGTATAATAGAAGGAAGAATTAATATGAAGAAATAATATGATCTGAGTTAAAGTACAGTGAATAATCCCTAGAGTATTATTATTATTAATTATTTTATTGAAGGTCACATGATGACTACCTTGCGAGGTTTATTAATGAAGATTGACTGTAGAATATTCCAGCAATCATTTAACTGGGCAGAGATGATGTTCCTCTGATCCCAGAAAGTATGTAACGGACGACGGAATTTGGTAAGCCGATAGAGCACCACCGATTCGATTCCAGTTATAATGTTAGGGAGGTTTAGGAAAATTAAATATTGGAGGGAAAACTCACTAATAAATATAGATAAATAAATAAAACCAGATCCAAAATGTATAATTAATAAAGAAGGTCACACGAATGATTATAGAAGTAAGATTTAAACTTGGGAAATAATTGATTTTAAGAAGGAAAACAGAAATAATAGTAATACAACGGATAATTCCATACGCAAATAATAGGGTGAAAGGTACATACAAACAGTCTGGAATAAAAAAGTATTATGAATAGGAGAACCAATTGGTCAGATACAAGTTGTGAGTTTATTTTTTACTAAACTTGGTTAAGACAAAATAAACTTCTTTCGAAGGGGGGGGTGTTATGTAACGTAACAGAGTTGAGGTCCCCAACGTTACATAAAAAATTGAATTAGCTATGGTCAAGGACCATACCCCGAATTAAGGTTGCTCAGTAATTAATGCATCTGAGAAGTACCTCAAGTCAAAAGAGGCAACAATTAATGTTGAATATAAAATACGATACCAATCAATAGTTAATATAATAAATTGTACTTGTTTTTATACTGTAGCATGTTAATGTTCACAGAATATTTATGTTATGGTTTGAGTATGGTAAGAGTGAACTAATGTTGTTTAATAGGAATACTTCATCAATAATAATGTTTGTATTTATGTTAAATTTGTCTTTAGACAATCAAGTATAGTTACCTGTGTTAGGCATTATACTAAGTTTTAAGTATTGTCTAAAATTGAATAATGAAGTTGTTTTAATTAATGTTTGTAAACTTAGCCAGGAGGGCAATCAGTGTTTAAGGTTTGACAAGTAGTTCTGATAATTATATTGTAAACTAATGAAGGGTTCCAAGACGAATTAATTAAGGTAATAAAATAAAAACCAGGAAGTTAAAATTAATGTAAATAACCATTAACCAATAATTAATTGTACAGTAGGTCAGGTAAAAGAAAATTAAGTTAAAAAACCAAACAATGTTATAACAGTTGTAAGAAAACCTATAGGCCTAAATTTAATATTCATAAAAGGAAATTAATACCTTTTTAAGAAGTCCAGTCCAATGAAACTATAGTAAAACATATACTGTTTATGAAGGAAGGTTAGGTGAGAATTTTAGGTAATTTAGTATTATTCCAAGCATGGAGTATTTTATTGAAAAAGAGTAGTAATATTCTATAATTCTGGCTCTAGGATATTTAATTTCACCCAATGACAGAAAAAAGTGGTTGTTAAGGCAACTGAAATGGACATGAGTTGTTTATATGGAATGATTCGTTCCGATTGTTACAAGCTATTGAGTTGAGATGGGCAGATACATTTAAAAAAATGAATAATAAATTCTGAAGAAAATATGAATCAAATTTAAAAAACCCTCTTTGAAACCTAATTCTATCATAATACTGATGAGTAATAAAACTAATTAGACTTCCAAATTATAACTGAATACATTTAAAAGAGTTGAAAACCCCTCACCTCATTCACCAGAATAATTCCGCTGGATTTGGTATTAAACCGATTTCTCCTATAACCAGAAGATTAGTTAAGAGAAAGAAAGGCCGAAACTAACGGAATTATTGAGAAGACATACGAAGATCTCGTTTTGCAGAGTTAACCTTCACTTGCAGAAGAAGCTGGGATACTATTTTCATTCCACCGTGACCGACAACTATCAAGATCGTAGTAGAAGAACAGCAGTCAGAAGAATTCCTGAGAGCTTCCCGGGATACTACACCATCAATTTTATTAAGGGCCAAAACAAGTTTTCCTGGATAAACGTAATTTAAGCCGAACATCTTCACTGTTTACAGACGTCCAGTGCCAGTCGGAGTTTCGTCGACCCGGTAAAAAACAACCTATTTTAAATTCAATATATTTAGAGTTAATAATTTTGTTTTGTAATACTTGAGTAACCTTAATTTTGCATTTTACCTGGCCTTACTAATGGTTCAAAGAATCTTACGAACCCTGGGATAAGAAATATTTATTGTTATATTTAATTTGTATAAGTCAAAGGAACTTGATCAATTGACAATCAATATATTTTTGTATAATCGATTTGATAATATTATTATTTTGGAGATAACGGTG
Source organism: Magicicada septendecula (assembly GCA_034769895.1). Classification (NCBI taxonomy): domain Eukaryota; kingdom Metazoa; phylum Arthropoda; class Insecta; order Hemiptera; family Cicadidae; genus Magicicada; species Magicicada septendecula. The sequence continues at coordinate 40,005,524 of CM068372.1, forward strand.
ACTGTGAAATAACAGATAAAATTAATAAAGGATCTTTATTGTATGAGATAATGTTTTAAGTTATTGCAGAATAGATACTATATGTTGTGGGTGGAATAATTTACAATAAAAGGTTGATTCAAACCCGATGAACGGCTAACCTAGAAGCACGCTTATTACAAATAACAGCGCTAATTGCTTACAGCTGGTGGAACGGGAGACTGCCGAACTAGCGTGTTTTCAGTACAAAATTTGAATAGAATTCTCTGACATCGAGGGACTAGGGTTGACAAGAATACTCAATACATTCAGTCAATACACTATATATATCGTTGATATTGCCCAACTACTGAATACTAAGTTAAACCTATATCGTAGTACGATTATAAGTTAAAAGAACATAATTATAATTATATTTGCCTAATAATATATTTTCAGGAGGTTTCATCGGTAACAACCTAATAGCTATATTCATTTATGATATATAGCTAAAACCCCGGAACACTCACAATTTATAATTTGGTTATTATAAATTGTCACTCACAACAGTGGGGCATCATCATCTTCTATTAACATCATATTCCGTTTTATATCAATATATATGTGTGTGTGTGTGTGTGTGTGTGCGTTTATAGAACTATAAGGACTTTGTATATGTGTATAGAATCTTCTTTCTCTCTTGTGTCTTTTCTTTTTCAGAATCACACAGCCCTACACACACAGAAATATTTTCTGTTTCCATGTAGACAGGTGAATCTGCTTTAGACTTTATGTGTAATTATGCTACTTTACAGATCAAAATGAGCAGCAGGCATGTTTGAGTCTTGTAACTGGATATATTCGTATGCAAGGACCAAAACTACCTCAGGTCTTGAGCGCTGCATCTCATCTTAATCGCCTCATTTTGACGCTTGTACATGCTTTCTCTCTTGATTGCTCGACAGTCAAATTAACTGAAGAAAGCTCTCTCAGAGGTAACAGTTTGTGCATTTTATATCTTGTATATGTTGTGTGTGTGTGTGTGTGTGTGTGTGTGTGTGTGTGTGTGTGTGTGTGTGTGTGTGTGTGTGTGTGTGTGTGTGTGTGTGTGTGTGTGTGTGTGTGTGTGTGTGTGTGTGTGTGTGAATATTTTATCATCATCATCTTCAAGGATTAACCCTAGGATGGTTTGTTCCAGTCTCAAATAGGCAAAGATTACAGCTGGTCACTTCAGCCTTTCCCACACCTCGCTGTCCCCTCGGCTTATAGTTCCATAGTTGTTTGGGGATGCGGCAGTCATCAATTCGGCAAAGATGTTCCCACCAATTCAGCCAATACTGGGCGATCCTGTCGAGTATACTCATAATATTCAGTTCCTGCCATATATCTGTATTTCTTCTATGATCCTGAGACATCTCATTTCAGCCGCTTTTATGCGACTGGCCTGGCCTTTCATTTTCATTAAAGTCCAGTTCTCAGACCCATAAAGGAGTGTGGGAAGAGCCATCACCTTGTAGAATTTTAGGCATGATCCTTTACTTGCTAACTTAAGGATTCACCTGATGGTCCCCCACATAAGGTTGAACTCATGCAACTTATTCACAGCGTCATTGCTTGCATTATAAGACACACTGTAGGCCAGGTACTTAGTTATTGCCAACAGAAAAACAAACCATAAAATCAGAATGATAATATAATATGAGGGTCAGTCAAATGTAAACCGGAAATTCTCTGCAACAGGAACACATGGTGTCAAGACTATGCAGACAGATGCAGTGGGTGTGTCATAGATGCAGTGTTGCAGTTATACAACAGTGTTCTTACTTTTCAGCATAATTCCCAGACAACTAAACAATTACCCACATCTTTTCATGAGTTTTCTTGTGCTACCTGAAGAAATTTTTCTTTACTTCTGCATTGCTGTGAAACTCGACACCAGGTTATGCATCCTTGAGGGGACTTTACAAGTAAAGTCTGATGGAACAAGATGTGGGAGTTAGAAGTATGTGATTCCAGCCCAATTCTTCAATGGTTTCAAGTGTCAGTTGTGCAGACTGGAGTTGGGCATTGTCATAAAGAAGTATGAAACCTTTTCTCTCTAAACCAAGACCTTTCTTCAATACTATGAGCTGCACTTTTTCACAGGCATGGTGTAGTATTATTCATAATTTATTATACATTGGTCTTTTTGAAATATAATAAAAAACTGGACCCTTAGTGATCCAAAAGATCAACCCTTTACAAATGTCGAGAATGGTGGTCATTAATCACTTGTGTTCTAACACTTTTAAATTGTCTGACCCACTTATACAAATTTTCACAGTTCATCCAACCTTGTCTTACTGTTTAGTCACGTGCTAGTAGGTTTCAAAGTTTTTACATCCTCAGAAAGCAAAAATCTAATCAGCTTATGCTGTTCTTCAAATTTTCTGTACGGATAGGTTCCAACATTGTGAATAAGAAAGTTATCATTATTTTAAGGCATTTTATATCAAACAGCTGTTGAAAATTATCACAAGGATGCTGACTTACAGTTCTGAAAGTATCTTATAATTTGCATAAACCATTATCGTACAAAGCTGGTTGTCTCTTCAGTTATTGAATGACATTCACAATTTTAAAGCTTCTTATATGGATCTGTTAAAAGCTTGAATCTGTGTGTTTGAGTTAAAAACTTTATAATAATCAACAAAACGAAAGTAGCCTATACATGTGTCAGATATTCCATTATTTTTTTGTACTATCAGATGTGCATTTATTCATTAACAATTCACAGTTGATTAGATAATGTTGTGTTTTATTGTTAAAACACTGCGCAGTCAGCTTACCAAATTGCAGTATGTGAATTCACAGTACACAACCACACGTGTTATTTACTAATTTAATTTAAAATTTAAATTTCTCTAATGTATTTTAATTTTTATGTATACAAATCGAATTGTAGTAATAATAGTAATAATTTTGTGAATGATAGTTTTTTTGTATACACAGATTGTTTGCAAATGTAATTTTAATATAAATTTTTAAGAAACAATTTTGAATATATTGATTGTTTTTGTATGGCCAACTTTGTCATGTTCACTTGCTAAACTGCTACTTGTCATGTTCTGGACGAGGTCTTTCAGTGTTACCACCATTTTCAAGTCCTAAACCATAGCTTAGTCTTGCAAGGTCCGACAAGGTCGACGTGGTCATGGTTTAGGACTTGAAAATGGTGGTAACACTGAAAGGTCTCGTCAGGAACATGACAAGTAGCAGTTTAGCAAGTAAACACGACAAAGTTGGAATTACAGAGAATGCTAATTCAAATAACAAGATGATTTTGTATGCATTACAAATTTATCTGCATTAACAGATTTGGAAGAAGATGGAAACTTGAAAAACCCAAGAGAACCATGGAAGTGTTTTAAGTATAACATTGGCGGTAGTAATGACGCATTTATTCTGAGAAAATTGAACGACATATGCGCTGCACTGCGAGAATACTCAGATTTGCCTGCGTTGACGTTTGCACTGTTAGAAATGTACGACTCCATGCCAGAACACAGTAAAGAAGTCACGCTATTGTTGAACACTATTCTGACTGGAGGTTAGTATATGTGTAACTGTAGGGTTTGGTAGAGCAGTAGGTTTGGCACTTACCTGCTAACTAGAAATCCAGCGTTCAATCCCTGGCAGCATCTTAGGGTGGCATTAGACTGAGTATTTTTATTGCTTTGATTAAACCAGTTTGATTTTACAGTATGATGAAAACACATTATTTTAAATAAGAGTTGCTACAGTAGTGTGGTGGCAATGCACAAACACCACTCTACATAATTCATGCTGCAATAGAACAGGATGAAAGATAAACTACATACTTGAGAGAACACATTCTTGTCAATTTATGCAGTCATATTTAGCCATTGGCAGCATTTTCAACTTTTTTTGGCTATTTAAGTTATTTTTAACTATTTTCAATGTGACCAATTTTTTATTTATTTTCTTGACGTATGATATTACTAAAAAAAAGTATCTGCATATTTATGTCTCAACTAAAAGTTCTGTATATTAGAGGTATTCAACAGTTTTAATTATCTCTATGATAATAACATAAATAATAAGTTCACAGAGTTTAGGAACATCTGTGGAACAGTACACAGTCACTTAGGAATCAAACACAAAAGAAAATCATATGAAGTTCTATAAAGTGATGATTATTCTGTTAGTAACATATGCCTGTGAGAATTTGACAGTTACTAGACAAGATGAGAAGAAGCAGTAGTGTGGTGTCCATGTAACCACTCTTTCTGCTGGCAACAGTACTGGAAATAAGAGATAATAATATTAATTATATCACAGAATAAATACTTTAGTTATTGAATAATTTGAAATCCGAACAATATTAGTAGGGAAACTTGAAGAAGTTTGTAATCAACAAGATAGTACAACAAATCAAATAAAAATTGTTCACATGCAATAATAAGGTCAATTAATAGTATCACACAATTATAAAACACACAATAGTTCGAACCACACTGGAATAAATCGCCACTTAAACTGACTGCTAAGCGCAGCTGTCATAGTTCAAATAAATAGCACAAGTGTTCCAGAATAATCCATACTACATGTCAACAACACTACTAGAAAACACTAGAGTGTAATTGCTTGCCGCCTTGAACACAGTGTGTGCGGACTGGTGAAATTTGGATCAGTCTCGGCGACAGATATGTGACAAGCGTCACGTAATTGTCCTTCATCTCAAAGTAGCAGTAGTATGTAAGCACACACACATTAGAGCCAGCTTCTACTGGAATAGCCGAGAAACACATAGAATGTTCTGTAATAGCATAACACTACAGTGACTGCATGTAGCACCATAATTTCCCCAAAATGCACATGGCTTACCAATATAGGACATGCCGCCTAGATGTGTGGAAAGGCATGTCTCCAAAGAAGAGTCCACTGCAAGTCCAGATAGGTAATGATGAATCTGCATTGTAAAGATAGTGTTATGACATTACAGAACATTCTACGTGTTTATCAAATGTTCCAGTGGAATCCGGCTGTAATGTGTGTGCATACGTGATTGTCAACGCATTTGCTAGACTGTACCAGAAGTCGTGTGGCCACGCGCACTGTGTCAAGGTCGCAATGAATTATGCTCTAATATTTTCCTTTATTGTTGGTGCGCAGTATGGAATATTCTGGTATTTTGGTGGGATATAAATACAAGTACTCAGCAATGCTCAGTTTAGTTTGAGTTGTGAGTTATTGTCGGGTGATTACTCTGTGCGTTCAAGTGGTTATTGTGGCGAAGTGTTATGTGTTTTATAATCATGGGGGACAATTGTAATACAATTGTGTTTTATATTAGTAGACATTTTTATTGCGTGCTAGCAATTTTTATTTGATTTGTTGTAAGAGATTATCTTGTTGATTACAAACTGTTTAAGTGTGATAATTAAAGCTTGTGATTAGTGACTTCATTGGTGTCTTTTATTTTATTTTCCACTGTACCATACGACAATCAGTAGACCATCGTAACAACATGTAATTGTGATAAAAACAAAATCAGAAAATCGGAAACAATCAACCCTCTGCTTGGCTTTATTTTATGCGTGTATTAACATAAAGGTGGCCATAACAGAGTGTTTTGGCTCATATTTTAATTTTGAAATTTATGGTCACCATCGAAACTAACAAATATCTGAAAACACATAAGAATGTAAGTAGAATTATTACTGTATAGTATATTTTATCGTTGCGTATGTATGTGTGCTAGGAGGAGCGTTAAGCATGAATTCACACAGTGACCTTGTCAAGCATGTGGTCAGTACATACACGCAGCCACAGTTATGGGACGTGCCGTTATCGGTTGTGCCACATCAGACTGCAGTCAGGGGGAAACAGAAGCAAGACTCTACCACAGTTACGATAGTGCAGGCTCAGAGCAATATTGTCCAGGTTTGTACAAGTAATTAGTTAGCAAACAGTTGGGTAGTTACAGAATTTGAGTGTATGGTACATAACATTTGCCTTTAATAACTAAAGTAAATAACTATATTTTTCTGTTTGTTAAGAGAGGCCACAAATTTTAACCTCCATGTTAAACGGTGTGATTAACATGTTAGTAATTAACATCACTACAATTTTCAAGACAAATAACAGTATTCTGAATATACTCTGCCATAATAATAATATCACACCATTAGAGAGGAAAACAGGTGTATATAAATTGTTGTGCAATTGATTTTATATCATCAAAGTGGTAGAGGTTTCCTGAAGAGATTTAACGAACACGCACCGAAACATAATTTTAAAAATCAGACCTCACTAAATAACAAAAAATCTAACTACACACGACATTCAATTTTAAGCAGTCATGCTTATACTGACTTCACATCTAATTTAAAACCCTTCCTATTTGCAATAAAGGCCAATACATGAACGCTTTGGAGGAGTTTGAAATTTATAAAGCTTGCAGGAACATACAGTCAGGATTTCATATTGAATTATCGTTTTAAGTTTAAATTGAACCTGCTGTACGATACAACCTTGAACTTGCACAAACATTCATAGAGAACTTCAGTATCTGATTGGCCTGCAAGGATGCACACCCATACAAACGCTTGTGAGTATAAAATGTTTGTGATGTGATTTTAACAATTAATGACCTCGACTGAGCGATTTATATCTGTAGATGAAATGTATGTTCTGAAATGCATCATATATATTGTAGCGTCACCAATTTATACAGATCTACAAGCTACTATTACCTAATAGATAAAACTATGCACTATGCATAGAACAGAATCAGGACAATCCAAAAATAACGTGTAAAGAATGTATGACAATTAAACATAAATGATATCAAGTGAATAATATCAAACAATTAATTTGCTAAAGGAAAAGAGGTGTAAACTAACTCAACCACTATAAATAAAGAATAGAGTATCTACAGAATAAATAGAGGAGAAAATAGAACTCCAAACTATAAGAAAAATAAGTATTAAAATAACAGACAAGACCTACTGAATGACATGACTATAACAATAACTTAGACTTAAAATAAAAAGTTACCCAACAAGATTAGGAGAGTGAAGTAATAACAATATGATTATGAGATATATAATAATATAAGATAATAAGATTGTGTTTTAACTTCAAACTATACCATTTATGTAACCAACTGAATATCAGAAAGAACTGATTAGTAATAAATAATGTACTTAGAATATAAGACAACCTGGATAATTGTACTCAGAAGCATAAATAGTAAATAGTATTATTAATAAATAGTAATAAGTGATTAAAATAACTAATAAAAACAAAGCATGTGAAATAAATTTAGTCATTGAAAGTAAAAGTGGACAACCTAACCTAACAAGCTGTGAAATCACACTTGTAAATACCAAATATGTAGTAAAAATGATATAAAACTATTATATGTTATATCTAGAAGAAACTAGATAAAATAAAGACAATTCTAAGACAGATATTGGATCACCAAGATGTTGTAACTGTTGTAATTCATGTAAATTAACATGATGAAATATGATAGAGTATAAAGGACTAATATTGTACATTAAAAAACCACAGAAATACCAATAATAAGTGTATGTAAATACTATTAATATAACAAATGACAAGTGAACGAACTATTGGTCAATAAACCAAACAATAATTGTCACTAATAATGAAACACTAATAATATATCTAATGACTATGACGTGTTGCACCAATGTGCAAGCTTCATTAGTTATAATAACCAGAAAATAAGAATATCAAGATGAGACAAGTTTGTGAACTTACCTCTTTCTAATAAAATAAAACAATATTCAGTAAACAGACACATTTCTACATCTCTTACCTTGTCTCGGGTCCCAGGGTCTTCACGTGAACTCGACCTATAAGTGATTTAGTTTTAAGTGTTATTAATAACTACTCTTCATTGCTTCGGTTAATTCATTCCAATTTTATTAAACATTCTTTACTACTTTTAAATTGTTTCTCTCAGAATTCTACTCCAAACAATATTTAAGTCAAATCCACATATAACGAATACTATCAGATTTTGATATTCTCTCTTATCATACTGAACAAAAATATAATTGCTTAACTTAATTAATAATAAAGGCGACCCAGCATTTGCACACGCTCACACTCATTCAGTTTATTATCACACTCCTTCGGCCGGTCCGTCTACATTTTTTAATGTATCAGGCGGACCGCACGACAACGCAACTGTGTGCGTTAGATGTTATTAGCCGACTGCTGCTGTTTTCTGCGCACACCATGCGAAAGAATGTATTCATACATGCCGAAACCATGAGAACGTTGGCCGAGGGAGTGTGCGCATGAAGGTGAATACGCACCCTCGTTGATAACTGCACATTCCTTTGTCACAATTCCCAATGCGTACCTTGTACTGACTGTTACCGGATAGTAACTTTCAAATAGATTGGTTTACTGGTTAAAATGATCAAAACCTGTCTCACCTCTTTTGCCCTGTTACAAGTTATTTTAAAACTTAAAAGGAACTAAGATGATTAATTAGGGAAAAGATATTAACAGAATAACATATGTATAATATAGAAATAAGGAAAGATAACAAGCTGCCTACTTGTACAAGAACTCATGTGATTTTAGGTGATAATATACAAGAAAAAAGGCATGTCTTGAGCAAAAATAAGTTAACCAAAAGTTGGTAGTATTCATTAGGATTAGATATCAAGTGTTATAAACTATTAAAATTCAACCATAGTATTGTAGGAAGTAAAACTAACTCATAGTGCTATAGGCATCATGAAGCCTAGAAACAGATTCTGTGTTTTATTCACAATTGAATGTTTATAATGTTAAATAATTACAGCAAAGGACTTTGTATTCGTTGTATTCAATATAAGTAATATCAGAATGTTAATTAAATAACTATAGGAAATATTTTAACAAAAATATTGTATTATATCATAAGTTATAAATATTAGCTTTGTTAATAATGAACAGAATTATGCCTTGTGAGGTATCTAATTGTTTAGTAGAACAAATCCCAGGTGATGGTAATGTTATATTTGTATTCACAAGTAGCATAAGGAATTAATATTAATTGTAATGTATTTTTCATAGTTTTTGGTAAAAAGTTTGGCATCAGTTTTACAATCTTGTTCCCAAAAACCCAAGTGTAAGACAAAATTAAATTATTTTGTTAATGCGGGGTGATGATTTAATAAAGGAATCCCGTGAATTCCAACCAATCAAAACTCTTAGATCGAGAGTCCCCCCCCTTTGACATAGGTAAGAACAGCGAAAGTGACGCTCAAACTGGAGACAGTTCTTCACCAGTTTTAATGCAGCACGGATGATGGAATCCGAGACCAAATAATTCACCAGTAACCCATAATTCAGTGCGACACTTAATATAAACACGGGCGTCCTAACCTTGAAGACTAGGTTATAATTTGGTGAATAGTGTTGTCACCAGTGAAGAATCAACAATCAAAGTAAGTAATTATGTATAATAACAACCTAATTAGTTATAATCACAACATTAAGTAACGATTGCTACGGGCGGTGTAATCCAACTTATACAATTCAATTTAATTAACTCATTCCAATAGTGTTGTGTAAACATGATTTTTCAACAACATGACCAAGAACGATAAATTCTAAATACAACAGAATTACCAAATTATATTACAACTTGATGCAACCAACGTGTGGCGTGTAAATACTGAAGAGAATATGTAATTTTTAGAACAGGTACGAACGGTATTATACAAAATTGATGTCCAACAAAGTGGGGCGTTAAAGAAAAAATAAATGTATTCCCATAGAAACAGTAATATAACGAGAATACGTTAATATTACAAAAGTGGCGCCCAACGTGGGGCTGAAAAGAATAGAAAAAGACAAGCAACATTATTACAAGTAATACGTGATATAAAGGTAAGAATAACCCGTTATCTTACAAAGTGGTGCACCAACGTTTGTGGCTTGAGTTAGGTAAAATACACTAACTTAATTGCAAATAATAATAATATAGCCAACCTAATTCTAGCAGCAGCTGCAGTACGAAACGAAGATGTAACGTAGAGCTACATCTAAAAACCACGCAGCAGACGCAGAAAAAGAGATAGACTTGGAAGACAAGGAGGCCCAACCAGCACCTGAAGTGGAAGTGATAGTAGGGGATACTCAAGAAAAACAACCAGATAAACCGACACAAACAGGGGAGGTAAACTTCCAGGAGATGATGGTGATGTTGGCACAATTAAGCCAGCAAATGGCAGATAATAATAAACAATTAAAAGAAGATAACCGGCAATTAAATACAAATATAGAAACTACAAAAGAGGATAACCGACAATTAAACAAAAATATAGAAACTATAAAGGAAGATAACCGACAATTAAGCCAGCAAATGGCAGATAACAATAGAACCATGGAAGCCTTGAGTAAGAAAATAAATGATAACAATGAGAAAATGAATAAGAAAATAGAAGAGCAGATGACAGGAATTAGAAGGGAAATTTCAGAGGTAAACGAAAAGTGGAACCAGACTAGTCAGGAGATACAACATCTTAAAGAAGACATACACACATGAATAAATAACATCAAAGAGGACAATCTGATTCGAATAGAGGTACTACAGAAGGAAACCCAAGAAGACTTGGTACGAATACAAACGAGATTTGGAGAAAGATGTGAAGACATGTATACTGCTGTGAATGACGTTAGAGGCCAAGTCATTCAGAACAAAGAGAAAATAGAAGAGCTGCATGAAAGAGAACTCTGGAATATCTGAGAAGAACTGGAGATGATTCAAAACAGACCATTCAGTATCTCTAGTATACCAACAACCGAGAATCGAGAGGGGATTAACTTCAAGAACTACAAGAGAAATCCCGTGGAGTTCTTGGAGAGAATTGAAGAAAACATGACGAAACACCGCGAAACAAGATAGACGTCCATTCGAGTTATGCTAGACGAACATTTCAAGGATATGAATGACAACTGGTGGACAGTGACGAGACATGACATCACGGACTATCAAGAATCCAAGAACCTTTTTAAAGCTAAATACTGGTCCGAGTCAACACAGAATATCATACGAGACAATTTCTGTAATTGGAAGTATGATCCGAATCGAGGACAGACCCCGACCTCATATTTTCTGGGTAAGGTGTGTCTAGCGAGGAATCTTGAACCAAAAACAACATACCCTGATTTAAGTGGCAAGATAACTCTCACAAGACTATACAGACATTCTGCACATGTGCGTAATGCATTACTGTGTGAACAGTGTCAATGCCCCTGACCAATAGCTTTTCAGATTTGCCACGTGGGTTTGTTTACATCAGGATTGAACTAAGAACGGAAAGAATATATAAGCGTAACTGAATACTACAAAAGCTTTTAAAATAAACTGTTGTGTTAGCTGTAGTGATATAACTCCTGAAGGCTACAAGCAGTGGGGTGGAGGTTTGGAGACTTTATAATGTATCCAGAGTCAAATGCATTAGAGATAAAGACATTAGGAGACAGACACTGTATATGTGAAGCACCTCATATGGTATGACTGTGGAACAAACATCTTCTAAGGTTAGGACCCATATGAATAAAACTTGTTGTGGATAGTACTGTTCTGGAGCAGGTCAGTAATTTTGAATATCTGGGCTGTAATATGTTTTACTATACAAACAGAGGTGAAGAAGGTGCACAAGTTTAACCGTATGTGTGGGACCAGTAGGAGAGCCCAAAAAATGAACGAGAAAAGAAACATGCTCAAAGTTCTATAAGGTGATGGCGCTCCCCCCACACTTCTCTGTGGGTCTGAGAATTGAACTTTAATGAAATCCCAGGCCAGTCATATTCAAACGGCCAAAATGAAATTTCTCAGGCACGTGGTAGGACACACTCAGGCAGGAACTGAATGTTATGAGTATACTTGATATGATTGCCCAGTATCGGCTGAAATGGTCGGAACATCTGAACCAAATGGATGACTGCCGCATCTCCAAACAACGATGGAATTTATAAGCTGAAAGGAAAGACAGGTGTGGGGCATGTGAAGAAGCGTTGGCGTGACCAGCTCCAGTCTGTCTGCTTAGGGCCGGAACAAACCATTTTTAGTTTAATCTTGCTCAAGATAATAATGGTGATGGAGACTTTTGTTAACACATAATCTAATTCCTACAAATACAGGTTACAATTTATAGTTTTAAGTCAGTGGAGCTCAAAGTAAGTAATTTACTGTGAATAGTTTCCAGAGGTACAATAAGACAATTTTGAAATGAAACAAAAGATGTTCATGATTTACTGCTCTAGAATAGTGATTATCAGTATAAAATTAGTGGAAATTTTGGGTATACTTGCAGATATGTTTGTTAGCTGAAGGCATGGGACGTCTGGCTGTTGCTGTCGGATGTGAGAACTTCACCGTCTGTCTGCGGAAGTGTTTGTACTCTCTGTTGAAGTGTGCTGGAAGTCCTGTTCATTTACTCAACATTGCAGGTTAGTCAGATGTACTACTCTCTTTTTACTTCCATATTCCTTAAGGAATGGAAGTATGGTGATGGCAAAAAAAATCGTGTTCGAGATTATTGCAGATTCTGATTCTACTATACTCAAAACATGAAAAAAAGTCGTTTTCCGAAAAGTGTCTGTGTGTGTGTCTGTCTGTCTGTGTGTCTGTCTGTCTGTCTGTCTGTCTGTCTTCTGTCTGTCTGTCTGTAGATTTTTTTTCTATGGCAAACGATAACTGCCGCAAATTTAAACAGAATCAAATAATTTTTTGCATACAGCCCGGTTCTGCAGAGTTCTCGCGACCTATTGTTTTTGGTGAAGATCGGTTGAGGGAAAGGGGTAGTTTACCTGCAACGGTTTTTTTTTAGCAAGGGTAATTTTGTTTGTTTGGCAAACGATAACAGCCGCAAATTCAAACAGAATCAAATAATGTTTCGCATACAGCCCTGAATTGTAGAGTTCTCAAGACCTATTGTTTTTGGTGAAGATCGGTTAAGGGAAAGGGGTAGTTTACCTGTAACGTTTTATGTTTTAACAAGGGTATTTCCTATGGCAAACGATAACAGCCGCAAATTCAAACAGAATCAAAAGATTATTTGCATACAGCCCTAAATTGTAGAGTTCTCAAGACCTATTGTTTTTGGTGAAGATCGGTTAAGGGAAAGGGGTAGTTTACCTACAACGTAATTTCCTTAAGGAACATGGAAGTAAAAAATTATTTGATTCTTTTACTTCCATATTCCTTAAGGAATGGAAGTATGGTGATGGCAAAAAAAATCGTGTTCGAGATTATTGCAGATTCTGATTCTACTACACTCAAAACATGAAAAAAAGTCTTTTTCCGAAAAGTGTCTGTGTGTGTGTGTGTGTGTGTGTCTGTCTGTCTGTCTGTCTGTCTGTGTGTCTTTGTGTCTGTAGATTTTTTTTCTATGGCAAACGATAACTGCCGCAAATTCAAACAGAATCAAATAATTTTTTGCATACAGCCCTGATTTGCAGAGTACTCGCGACCTATTGTTTTTGGTGAAGATCGGTTGAGGGAAAGGGGTAGTGTACCTGCAACGGTTTTTTTTAGCAAGGGTAATTTTGTTTGTTTGGCAAACGATAACAGCCGCAAATTGAAACAGAATCAAATAATTTTTTGCATACGTCCCTGAATTGTAGAGGTCTCAATGACTTTCGATTTTGGTGAAGATCGGTTAAGGGGAAGGGGTAGTTTACCTGCAACCTTTTACGTTTTAACAAGAGTAAAGTACTTGAAAATTTATTTAAACTTTTTGAAACAATGGTAATTGTTAAAAATAAAATAATTTTGTTGCCAGGCAATAAAATTATAATTTTTTCATTTTAATGTAATATAATATTTTTCATTTAATACAGCAATAAAAAGGCAGGTAAGACACAGCCTGGCTGTTTGGCTGAAAATGATTTTAAATATAAATCTTAGAATATGGAAGTCATGTATGGTTCTCCATACCGATATTTACTTCCATATTCCTTAAGGAATGGAAGTATGGTGATGGCAAAAAAAATCGTGTTCGACATTATTGCAGATTCTGATTCTACTACACTCAAAACATGAAAAAAAGTCGTTTTCCGAAAAGTGTCTGTGTGTGTGTCTGTCTGTCTGTCTGTCTGTGTGTCTGTCTGTAGATTTTTTTTCTATGGCAAACGATAACTGCCGCAAATTCAAACAGAATCAAATAATTTTTTGCATACAGCCCTGATTTGTAGAGTACTCGCGACCTATTGTTTTTGGTGAAGATCGGTTGAAAGAAAGGGGTAGTTTACCTGCAACGGTTTTTTTTTATCAAGGGAAATTTTTTTGTTTTTGGCAAACGATAACAGCCGCAAATTCAAACAGAATCAAATAATGTTTCGCATACAGCCCTGAATTGTAGAGTTCTCAAGACCTATTGTTTTTGGTGAAGATCGGTTAAGGGAAAGGGGTAGTTTACCTGTAACGTTTTATGTTTTAACAAGGGTATTTCCTATGGCAAACGATAACAGCCGCAAATTCAAACAGAATCAAAAGATTATTTGCATACAGCCCTAAATTGTAGAGTTCTCAAGACCTATTGTTTTTGGTGAAGATCGGTTGAGGGGAAGGGGTAGTTTACCTGCAACGTTTTTTATCAAGCGTATTTTCTATGGCAAACGATAACTGCCGCAAATTCAAACAGAATCAAATAATTTTTTGCATACAGCCCTGATTTGTAGAGTACTCGCGACTTTTTGTTTTTGGTGAAGATCGGTTGAGGGGAAGGGGTAGTTTACCTGCAACGGTTTTTTTTATCAAGGGAAATTTTTTTTTTGGCAAACGATAACAGCCGCAAATTCAAACAGAATCAAATAATGTTTCGCATACAGCCCTGAATTGTAGAGTTCTCAAGACCTATTGTTTTTGGTGAAGATCGGTTAAGGGAAAGGGGTAGTTTACCTACAACGTTTTTTTAACAAGGGTATTTTCTATTTCAAACGATAACAGCCGCAAATTCAAACAGAATCAAATAATTTTCTGCATACAGCCCTGATTTGTAGAGTACTCAACACCTATTGTTTTTGGTGAAGATCGGTTGAGGGGAAGGGGTAGTTTACCTGCAACGTTTTTTATCAAGCGTATTTTCTATGGCAAACGATATCTGCCGCAAATTCAAACAGAATCAAATAATGTTTTGCATACGTCAGTGAATTGTAGAGGACTCAAGGCCTTTAGATTTTGGTGAAGATCAGTTAAGGGGAAGGGGTAGTTTACCAGCAACCTTTTACGTTTTAACAAGAGTAAAGTACTTGAATATTCATTTAAACTTTTTCAAACAATGGTAATTGTTGAAAATAAAATAATTTTGTTGCCAGGCAATCTGAAAATTTCAGATTTTGTACCACAAAATCTGAAAAGATTATACGATAGTTTATGAAATGGTTAATAATACGTCAGTGGAAGGTGTAATGAGAAATTAGCAGAAATGGAAACCTGGGGAATGTTAACTGTTCTGTAGATACAATTTTGTCAGAATGTTTGGAAATGATCATCAACATTGAAGAAAAAGTAAGCATATTAAGAAACATATGTAAGTACTTATTATAAAAAAATAATGTTTGTTTTTTGATAAAGTCATTTTGATTATAAAATATAAATATTTACAACAAGAAAAGAATTTTCAGTTTTCAAAATTTAAATATATTTTTATAAAACAATGGGTTCTTCATTGAGGTGGGGACCATGTCACTCACTCCATCTCAAGCCTCCTCTCCCATTTTGCAGAAAAAGAGGACCCTGTCAAGGCTGATACTTTGACGACAGTGACAGGGCTTTCCACCAAATTCAGCAGAGTGACAGGTAGGCCCAACTCTGATTGGCTCCTCAGATTTCCCCAGCGTTAGTAGGTTCTATGAAAATATTTTATTTCAAAAATGATTTTAATTATAAATCTTAGATATGTTTTATAAATCTCATGTTTTATGTTTTAACATGGGTAATTTTTTATATGACGAACCATAACTGCCGTAAATTCAAACAGAATCAAATAATTTTTTACATATGTGCCTTAGCTATAGAGAACTCAATGTCTATTGATTTTGGTGAAGATCGGTTACGGGGAAAGGGCAGTTTACCTGAAACATTTTTTGTTGTAACATGAGTAAAGTACTTAATTTTGATAAAGTATCCTGATAAGATCTTAATAATCCACTGTAGAAACGTAGATGAAATATCTATAAATGAAGAGGCTAGTTGAACGGGCTGGGGGTAATTTTCTATAAATGAAAATTATAGTTGAAGGGCGAGGGGATAATATTTTTTATATGTGTACTACGTTATTGGCAAGAAAGAAGTATTTTTTTGTTAAAATTCCTTCCCTGGCTGTTTGGCTGAAAATGATTTTAAATATAAATCTTAGAATATGGAAGTCATGTATGGTTCTCCATACCGATATTCAAGTATATTTCAAGATAAATTACTTTGAATGAGATTTAATTGACATTGAAGTTGCAAGACATGGATCATCTGGAATTGGTTGTCATACTTTATATATTTTTTTATTCGTTTTATATTTTATTTTGTATTTGCTAGTCTCAGGGGTGGATCCAGCAACCCATTTGAGGGGGGTACAATTGACTTGGGGGGGGGCAATTATGGAAAGGTGGACCATTCTTTAAAGGCCTAAAGTACAAGTTGTAGGAATGAATGAAGATACAAATACAGTTATTATCAACATCGTAAGTTTATTGACATTCAAGTATAAAATCATATCTGCGTTTGTCAGTTAATTGTTCTTTTAATAATATTCACTTACAATTTAAAATGCACGCTACTCATTTAAATTATGTATCAAACAAAAATTGACGTGCTGATAAGGTACAGTTACAATTTAAAGTAATTTTAGAGTAAATCTTGAACCTATATTACAAGATATGAATATTTTGTTATACTCAAAATCATAAAGCCATTCTACAATTGCAAAATGAAAAAAAAAATTGTCTGAAGTAAGCTCCATTCATAAAGAAAATAGAATGACTTAGTTGAGTTCATTGGTCCATTCGACTTATGATGGTGGTGGTCAAATCTCCTTTTTGTTTTTACAAGGTGTTACTTTTTTATTTCATGTGGTATCTTTTATGACACCACAATAAAAGCAATGGACACTTGGAAAGAAATGTGCAGGAACATGGGAATTCCACTTGATGGTGATACAGTTTATTCATTACAGTTTGCTAACGACCAATTACTTTTGGCTCAAGATTTTGAAGACAGAGTACATGACTATGTAACGGGCCTATTTTTGGGGTAATAAAGCGGTTTGTATTTTTTTTTATAAAATAAAACATTTTTTCAATGATAGGGACAAACGTAAACAAAGGTAAATTTAGTGGTTGCAACGATCGCGACAGTGGCAGCACTGCTTGGGACATTAAATACAAAATTATTGAAACGAACAGAATTAATAAGCTGGAATTGTGCCAAGGTCAACCAATAACACACAAAACTGTCAACAAGTTATGTAACGGATCGTCAGGCGACATTACGTCAGAGCCTAGCCTAACGGTGGAATGCAGTTGTGTAACAAAACAGTCTGCTGGCGTAGTGATACAAACATAAAAAACAATAAGAATTGGTTATATAACCAAGGCCGCTTCACAAAATAGTGCCGGTGGCCTATTCCCAGTCTGAAATAACAACTCGCGCGAGTAACACCTATCAGTTCCGGAACTAAAATTGCGGGCGCCCGCATGCACGTAAAAATGAAAAAAGTGAAGTATTAAAATTTTAACTTAAATCAGAATGGAATAGCAGTTTTAGAAAACATGTAAAGGCAGTGAAAGTTAAAAAATAATCGATGTAGTGCGTGTGGAGCAATATGACGTCTGTTGGACTGATTTGCAAGATAAGTAACAAAATGGGGGGCAGAACAATCTTTAAATAAGGGCAAACACTCAAAATTTTAATATGATTATCATATTTCAATAAACGAGATCTCTAGGGGAATGGGATGATTGTGTGTGTGCGTGTCTGTGTGAGAGTATAGAATCTATATAATTAGGAAGTGCTGGTTGCGATCAATTATAAGTTATTTAAAATCACTTTATTTGTTATCTTATAACTTCTAAATTACTAAGTAATTACTTGATTTGTTTTATCAATTGAGCCTCGTGGCCCAAGACACAAGAAATAAAATGTACAACTGTGGGAGTGAAATAAAAAAATAAAAGGAAACGTCTTTTGGTAACAAATAGATAAATAAAGTTTTCATTATTTCAACAACCATTCTGATCTCCTGTTCGCCGAAAAGAACCCGAGAAAAAAAATGGTAAGTACACATTTTTTTTTATACATAGTTGGTAACAAGATGGCGCCCGAAAAAATTAGAAAGAAAACCGTCAATAAAATTAACATTAACTAAATTCTAATTATGAGTAGAAAATTATAGTACAATTGGCACCCGAACTGGGACAATTTATATAAATACATTTATATAAATATAGGCCACTTGGAGAGCAGAATGGTTGTTTGAGGTACCTAAAAAATGTGTAAACATAAGTAGTAAGGTTATGTCATGATTATGTGTAGTATGGGTGAGTAGAATATTTTTTTTTAATAATAATTATGTGTTACATATAAAACTATTTTGCAAAGAAATATATTTAAAAATTGTAAGAAAAATGGCAGATAATAATGATGTCAGCTTATCTGACAGTCAGGTAGAAAGTCAGTTAAGTAGCGATTCGGGAGTTCAAACGAATGACAGTAATGTAGAGAGTCAGTTGACCGAATCGAAAATAATGGAAGGTGTGACGAGTCAGTCAACGCCGACCTTAATTAAGAGAGAAAGTAATAGTGATATGACGAAAATGATCCAATTTCTGTGTACTAGTTTTAATAAATTTGAAAGTAATGTAAATGAGAAATTGGATATACAGAATGATAAGTTTGATGCAATTGACAAAAAATTTGAGAGTCGTTTTAACTCTAGTGACAAAAAATTTGAGAGTCGTTTTAACTCTAGTGACGAAAAATTTGACCGTCGTTTTGATGAACTTAGAACTGAAATTAATAAAATACACATCAACTGTGAGAGTAACTGTAACAAATTAAAAGATGAATTAAATGAAACTTTGAGTCATTCATTAACAAATATAAATAACAGAGTTGACAAAATAGGGAGTAATGTGGCGAAAAAATTTGATGAACAAAGACAAAAGGTAATTGAAAAGTTTGAGTGTAAAACAGAGGATAATTATAATGATATGGGTAAAAACGTAGTAGTAGAAAGTAAGATAACAAGTAATAACGATAATGTTGAAAATAATGAGAATAATTGTAATGTATTTGAAGAATTAGTATCGGAGGTCGATACGATGAAAATAAGTAATGAAAATACTGATGAATGTGTAGAATGTGATTATGAGATGTTAATGTGTGTTAATGAGTTAGAGAGAGAGTGGAAAAATAATATAGTAGTTGAATGTGGGCAGAGGGTAAATTTTTCCATTAATTTTTCTGAACCAGAGTGTTCACAAATGTTGTTTTTTAAGGGCGAGAGACCCGTATTAGTAGATGAATTGAAGTGTATATTGATGTTGTATAATGTTGTACCCTCTGTCTGTAATAATTGTGAGAGTGTGATGTGGTGTTATGAAGAGAGAGAGTTGTGTATTGAGAGAGAGATAGAATTGTATAAGTTAAAAAGAAATTATGATGAATTGAGAAAAATATTAGAAGGGGTGAAGAGGAACCATATAAAATACTTACCTGTCGAAAGAGAGATAGAGAATTATTTTGATAATATTTTTATAAACGATAATGACTTACCTGACGTAATAGTAGAGGAATATGAAAATGATAAAACCACTTACCTGGCGTTGACCAATAATACTGATGGAGACTGGACAATAATAACTTATGTTGACAAGGTTTATGAAATATTAATAGGGAATAACCCTATAAATTCTAATGGCATAATGAATGAAATAAAATTAATGGATTATTATAATAATAATAATAACAAATTGTGTGTGGATAACAATGATGCATGTTACAAATATATTAGATATATATACGATGATGGAGGTTGAAATAAAAAATCGGTGAATGGACATTGTTAAATATTGTAAATTTTGGTAACGACCTTGCAGATTGGGACATATGAAGTGTGAAACAATTGAACAGTTATTGGGGGAATAATTTGTAAATAAGGTAGTGAATTCAATTGTGTGTATTATGAAATGTTAGGTAAATAATGTGTATATGTAGTAAAAAAAAAATATATATATATATTTTGCAGTCTGAATAAATAATAAAATAATTATGAAGACAATAATTGATGATTTGTAAAATTTTGATAATAATTGAAATATGTTGTGTTTTAATACTAAATTGAAGTACATAATTTGAGATGTTTAAATATTGTGATTGAAGGTTATATGTTTGCATTTTTATAATGAATTTAATTTCTTTTATGAGATTTCAATTTAATGACAATTAATGAATAAATAAATAAATGTTAAATGGTTTATTTTGTGGAATAACATAATTGTTAAAATAAATAGATTAATAATAAATTTGGAAATTTTGAAAATCTAATTGCAGCACAGGATAAATAATGAAATGAGGATATATAAAAGAGTTAATAACAATTTCAAACAAGAATGTTTATAAGTTTTTATATAAATTATTTAAAAAGAGAATTGTTTGTTTAATGTATGCTAATAATCAAGGTTAATGTCTATTTGTTTATTATGTTATGTAATGTATTATACAAGATGTGGGGATAATTTTGGGGGGTAGATTGGTGCTCAATGAAGTGATAGAACAGTGGAGTGTGGAACTGCAATGGTAGAAAGTTTAGTTATCATTCTAATTAATTAGTTATTAAGTTGCTGTTGCTGGGGTGGCATGTGCCCCAGTAGATAGCGGAAAGTGTTGGGGGTAACAGAGAGTGTTACCTCCATCGGAGGCCAACATGGCGAAAATGCACGGCACACCCTTTTGTACAATTTTATATTGTAACTTGATAAATTGCCGTGCCGTGCAAATTAATGATGATGTGTACATGCCTGAAGGAAGAGATGATTTCCCCGACTTTTCGGGCGATTACTGCCTTACCAGCACTAATCGTGGTTTTGGCTAGCGGTTAGCTATGGTCATATCAAGTCCCTTGACCATAGCTGGCTTGAAATTGGTCTATATTAGAAATTAATGGGGGGTGAAACTAGGGGAAATCCCCTGGAACTATGGAACAGCGGTTACCACCCTGCCCGCTTGGGGGTAGCAAAGCCAGGTGGTAGACCCGCATTAAGGGCGCATAACTATAGACAAAGATATGTTGATATCTAAAACCTTTTAAAATGTAGCGCAGAAGCAAGGACACGGGGATGTCAAATTCCTCCAAAACTTCAGTCCTTGTGGACGCAACTGGACTCCACAGTCCAGGGGGTCATAGTGTGTGTGGCAGGGAGGTTATCCAGGGGGGTAACGAAGTAGAAATTTGTTGTATTTTAATAATGATGACTCGCTACTAAATAATTTTGTTTTTGATTTGCAAATTAGATACTTCCTATATTGTGTTTAGTATGTCTTATTGTGTTAATTGCATGTAGTATGTTAGGAATAAGGATTATAAAAATATAATAATATGTTTTCAATGTGTTTATAGATTTTAAAATAAAATGAAATAAAGTTGTGATAGTTAAAATTTTCAATGGGTTGCAAAAGATAGAAGTTGGGTGATGAATATTTGTGGGACATATAGATCTGTCCAAATTGAAGTCAAAGTTAAAGATATAGTAGAGATGAAAATAATGTAATGTTGTTTTGAGTTAATGTATTGCGACAACACAAATTACTAAACTATTGGCGCATAGGATATGATAGTATGTGTATCTCAAATTAAAAGTCTATATTGGAGGGTTTAAGATTATTTATTGCACAAAACACAAGTAATTGTTTATATGGTATATTTGATATGTACAGAATGTAATGTTTGATATAGAGTCTTTCTTTTAAAATGTTAAATACTGTTCATACGCAAGACGTGATACGTTACATAAAGAAGATTCCCACGATGATGTTGCTGAAGAGAAGGGCAGGTCTTTGCGGTGTAGTTGGTTCGTAAGGTGCGGCTTATAAATGACGAACGTTTCCCCAGAAACGTTTACAGCTGGGCTGGCGCCTGTAACAGCTGGGCTGGTGTCCTATAACAGCTGGGCTGGTGTCCTATAACAGCTGGGCTGGTGTCCTGACAGCTGGGCTGGTGTCCTGTAACAGCTGGGCTGGTGTCCTGTAATTCCCACGATGAATCTGATGCTTCACACACACAACGGTACTACGGATCTTATTTCTCGCAAAAATTAATATAGATTTTATGACCAAGTAATATCTCAGGTGACAGTGAGTTTAATCTAATAACGGTATATTGAACTTATACCACTCCGGCTTCTTCAAGTGTTCACGCGAATACCAAGGTCTACCGCGATCAGCAGACCACCCTATGAGGAAATCTTGCACTAACACGGAAACGTCTTGATGGAACAACTTACTATTGCGTAACTATTAATGATACTGACACTGCGGAAAATCTCGCACAGTGATACAGTTACACTCACTTATTACACACGTAATACTACAATAATAATAATACCATGTGTAAATAGATAATATCAACTGATCTGCATCAACACGCGTTACTATCGCCGAATAGTCTAAACAGATTCCTGCAAGCGACAGAATCTTGAACAAGAATTGTATGTACCGTTCGCGGTAGCAGCAGTGAAGAACTGCCTGTAATTATACGCGCAATGCGTTAAAACAATACTGTGTGCAGATGTACTACACACACAGTTCTGAGTCTTTCCGTTTCACTAACAACGAATAGTCTTTACAACACCTTGCAAGCGGTAGAATCTTGTACAAGGAGTGCACGTCCCGTTCGCGGTAGATGGCGTAGAAGAACTGTCGTAATTATACGCGCAATGCGTTAAAACAATACTGTGTGCAGGTGTACTACACACACAGTTCTGAGTCTTCCCGTTTCACTAACGACGAATAGTTTTTACAACACCTTGCAAGCGGTAGAATCTTGTACAAGGAGTGCACGTCCCGTTCGCGGTAGATGGCGTAGAAGAACTGCCTGTGTAACGACAGGCTTAAGAAAATTTCCAACCACCACTCAGCATTCTATTGGTGGATGGAAGTCACATGGTTAGTACACCGTGACAAGCACTTTTCATGCAGTAAAGTGCATTTACTTTGTAACAGCATGCATAGCGGTAATCAGAATACCCTTATCTCATGCATAACTGCATACTTTACTAATATCATATATGAACATAAATAATAGTCAGAAATATACAGGTATTGTAGCAATACATATGTCTATGTTCAGTATAATGTCAAACACAATGATAATCAATTCACGCACAACCCGGGAAACGTTTACCACTCGCGCACGCGCGCACATTTCCACAAACACAGTACATGAATAACAATAAATAAATAATGCACAGTTTTACTAAACTAAACCCTTATCCTTACTAAATACAACTGATAACATAACCAAACTTAACCATCTACCAATATAACATGAATGTCCATTGTCTGTGTAATATATGAGCTTGCCCCGCCTATCATGATCCTGTGATTCGTTGCAGTATGTTATAGAATTTTGAGAAGTATAAGAGGAGACACAGTAGTAATGGAGAATTTATGTAGAGTTTTGAGTGATATATTGTTGTTTATAATTGATGTTGTTATTTTGTTGTAGTTGTAGTAAGGTAATGAGATTGAGATTTTGGGGATGGCAATTTTGTAGTAGGGGGTAGTGTAATGTGGGAGTCCGCAACATAATGATAAGTTGGGACGGGATAGGGATCGATTTTAGTGGAAAGGGGTTGCTTTAGGTAGAATCCAGGAACCAGATAAGGGAAATGAGCTTTTTGGGGGGGGAACACTTATCCTAAGTACAAAGGGTTAGAGAGTATTTTTTATATATATTGAGAGAAGGTGGCGAATTGAGTTAAAGTAGTAAGTAGTTAGAGGTAGAGAAGGGTTAGTAGATTTTTTGATAGAGATGGGGTGTCATACTAGTTAAAGATTTTGTAAGGGAGCGTTAGAGTAATAAAAGGGGTAAGATTATGAGTAAATGCCAAGTTGATAAAGTGAATTATAATGAATAACGGAGAATCACCCAAATGAATGAAAGGGAATAATAAATGAAATGATGTGTAACACGAAGATTAAAAAAAAAAAAAAAAAAAAAAAAAAAAAAAAAAAAATTGAGAAACGAATTAATGAAAGTAAATTGAGATTAAATGGTAACTTTATGATTTTATATGCAAATTTAATGATATAAAGTGTATAAATTTTTAAATACAAATAACAATGTGAATTATGAATGTACTATGTTTTCTTATGTTATGTTATGTTGTTAGGTATTCTGATATGTTAGAAATAAGTAAAAAAAAAAAAAAAAAAACCAGTGCTTCTTAGCACAAACCAGCACCGCTAGGGGGAAACAGATCAGTTGGGGATATGGTGTTGTATAAGGCCACTATTTGATATTTGATTTGTTGTTTCAGTGTTTGGTGATGCTGTGGCGGCGGACCTGAGCTGGCCAGCGCGTCAGAGCAGGGCCGTTAAGTATCTGTCTGACTCTACGGTGTTGGGATCTCGAGAGAGAAGTCCAGTATTGTCATTCAGGTGCGGTCACAGTCACTGGACCAAGGGTGAGTTGATTATTTTTTTTGTAAACCATACAGGGGGTTGTGGCGACATATCTTGGCTGATCCCTTTAGCAAGTATGAATGTGTCAATGAGATTTTTATGCTTCGGCATAAAATATCCCATTGAGGGGGTATTGTAACGGGCCTATTTTTGGGGTAATAAAGCAGTTTGTATTTTTTTTATAAAATAAATAACATTTTTTCAATGATAGGGACAAACGTAAACAAAGGTAAATTTAGTGGTTGCAACGATCGCGACAGTGGCAGCACTGCTTGGGACATTAAATACAAAATTATTGAAACGAACAGAATTAATAAGCTGGAATTGTGCCAAGGTCAACCAATGACACACAAAACTGTCAACAAGTTATGTAACGGATCGTCAGGCGACATTACGTCAGAGCCTAGCCTAACGGTGGAATGCAGTTGTGTAACAAAACAGTCTGCTGGCGTAGTGATACAAACATAAAAAACAATAAGAATTGGTTATATAACCAAGGCCGCTTCACAAAATAGTGCCGGTGGCCTATTCCCAGTCTGAAATAACAACTCGCGCGAGTAACACCTATCAGTTCCGGAACTAAAATTGCGGGCGCCCGCATGCACGTAAAAATGAAAAAAGTGAAGTATTAAAATTTTAACTTAAATCAGAATGGAATGACAGTTTTAGAAAACATGTAAAGGCAGTGAAAGTTAAAAAATAATCGATGTAGTGCGTGTGGAGCAATATGATGTCTGTTGGACTGATTTGCAAGATAAGTAACAAAACGGGGGCAGAACAATCTTTAAATAAGGGCAAACACTCAAAATTTTAATATGATTATCATATTTCAATAAACGAGATCTCTAGGGGAATCGGATGATTGTGTGTGTGCGTGTCTGTGTGAGAGTATAGAATCTATATAATTAGGAAGTGCTGGTTGCGATCAATTATAAGTTATTTAAAATCACTTTATTTGTTATCTTATAACTTCTAAATAACTGAGTAATTACTTGATTTGTTTTATCAATTGAGCCTCGTGGCCCAAGACACAAGAAATAAAATGTACAACTGTGGGAGTGAAATAAAAAAATAAAAGGAAACGTCTTTTGGTAACAAATAGATAAATAAAGTTTTCATTATTTCAACAACCATTCTGATCTCCTGTTCGCCGAAAAGAACCCGAGAAAAAAAAAATGGTAAGTACACATATTTTTTTTTATACATAGTTGGTAACAAGATGGCGCCCGAAAAAATTAGAAAGAAAACCGTCAATAAAATTAACATTAACTAAATTCTAATTATGAGTAGAAAATTATAGTACAACTAGTAAATTGATATAGGAATATCAGAAATGGGGACTAAAGTTAAATATGAAAAAAACAAAGTACATGGCAATAAATGACCTTTATCAAGACTTGATATTGGAGGAAGACGGAGAAGATTTCATATACAGAGGAATACAAGTATTTAGGGATGAGAATTATGGCCAGTTCGAAGCAAGACTAAGAAATACAATCCAGAATTAATTTGGGAAAGATGGTTATGTACATTAAATGGAATCCTGTGAGACAAGCAAATTACAGCAGAAACTAAAACCAAAATATTTAAAAACATTGTTAGACCTATTATGACTTATGACTCAGAAGTTTGGACTACTAATAAACACACAAGAAGAAAATTAATTACACCAGAGGTGGGCTTTTGGAGATATTCGACAAGGGTATCCAGATGTGAGAAAATTAGAAATGAAGTCATTAAGGACAGAATGAAAGTGAAAATTTCAATTGTTGATTTTATCCAAACAAAAAAATTACAATGGTATGGACACACAAAAAGAATGGCACAGAATGTAATTGTTCAATAAAAGTAAAAAGAAGAAATGAAGCCCTGATTACTACTCTTTTCTACTTACTTTTAATCAGCCAGAAGATTCCCAAAAGTCCCAGGTCACCACCACATTTTTTGGAGGAAATGTGGAAACCGTTTCACTTTCCCCATGAAAACAGTTTAGCAATTAAACAAAACTCCCCCTCACAGAAAAAATTCCAGGGCCGTTTAGGCGAACTTTCAGACACAGAGAATAGGTTATGGGTAGAGTGGCGTAATAAACTAAACTAAGCCATTACAATGAAAAATCTCATAATTTTATTTTAATGAACAAATATTGTCATTTCTTTGTAATGTAAATAAAAATAAGACAAAAGAAAATTTCCAATAGCAAATCAGTACTTAGTTATTTTTTTAATTTTCCCCTCCCTTTTTTATTACACTCACTAACACACTTTATCAGTTGAGATCTCTATTTTATTTCATACTTTTGTTTTTTACAATATTACTTTAAAAAAGGGATTTTATATAATTTCACCAAATTTGTGACGCCCTTATTGTTACTTATCTTTTTCGTCAGGGAGTCTCATAGTGGTTATGCCATCCGATGCAAATCGCTTTCCTGACAAAAAAAAACACCAAAAGAATGTTCTGAAAGTCCAATTTATATTCACATTTTCTTCTTTGTTGAATTCATACGTTTACATTACTCTTTCACAAAACTTTTAAACAAAAACTAGGTAGGCCTACCTCGGTTGCCCGCGAGTACTAATAAAATGCGTGTGTACTGTTCGGTGGCGGACGTGAGACTGGCCCGCTTCGCTTTGTTTCTACATTACAGTCCAGCTCGACTACACACTCGAAACCAGTTTTCTCTGGTTACATCCACACATCGCTGCCATTGACTGACGTCACTTGTTTACAACTTGATCATCCCGGCGCCCTGCTGTCAGCCTAGCCCAAACACTGATTCATTTTGTTATTGTAAACCAAATGCCATTCGTGTGAGTAATTGTGACCACTAGCTAAAAATAGGATGTGTTACGTACCGTTACAAGGAAAGATTGCCAAGGAGAGTTATGGAATGGACCCCACCAGGAAGAAGGAAAAGAGGAAGACCACCTATCACCTGGATAGAAGAAATTCAGACTATATTGAGGGAACGAGAGATTGAAGAAGATCTTTGAAAGCACAAGCAGCAGTGGGAGATGAGAATTCAATCACTTCTGTAATCTTTGGTTCCAGAAAATGTGTAAACATTGTACAGCCGGAATAAACAAATCTCTTATGATTCCCTCTTTTTATCCATTTTTCATTCTACTGTATTGCCAACGTTTTCATACTGTTAATAATCTCATCACTTCATCTTATTTTTGAGGTAGGTCTCATTCTTGACCTACTTGCTTAAGGCTTCAAATGTATAATCTTTCTTTATTTGACATACGAATCCTCTCCTTAACAATATTTTGAGAATACTAGTACTCAAGAATCCTTCCTCTAATTCCTGCTCAAGTGTTGACACTGAGCTTCTGGCAATCAATCCAGCATTGACCTACTGCCTCACCTTAAACAACAAAAAAGTATGTATCTTCACAGACTCACAGGCTGCACTATGTAACGTGGCATTTTGGCCTACCTGGGATAATATAAATAAAACAATAACTTTTTTTTTTCTCGAATAATAGGGACAAACGCAAACCAAGGTAAATTCAGTGGTTGCAACGATAGCGACAGTGGCAGCACTGCTTGGGACATTAAATACAAAGTTATTGAAACGAACAGAATTAATAAGCTGGAATTGTACCAAGGTCAACCCATGACACACAAAACAGAGTAAACAAATTATGTAACGAACATCAGATCATATTACGTCAGAGACGATCCCCGCTGTGGAATGCAGTTATATAACAAAAACAGTCTGCTGGCGTAGTGATACAAACATAAAAACAATCAGAATTGGTCATACAACCACGGCGACTTTATAAAGTAGCGCCGGTGGCCTATTCCCAGTCGGCAAATAACATCTAAACAAAGCGGACGTGGGCAGTTTCGCTCGCCGCCGGCTGAGTACCGTTTTCGCCCGCATAAACAGCATAAACACAAATTAACAAATGTGAAATTTTAACTAGTTTTGGACTTTCAAAGATATAAACTAATCAGTGATCAATAAAACTAAACAAACAGTTCGGCCGTAAGATACAAAAGTGAAAACAACAGGCAGTGCACACAACAGGAGACGTCCCGCAGGATGAAACCATACGCACCAACAGGAAAGTAGACATTTCAAAAATAATTAATACTGGCTTTTAACTAAATTTTAAAGTTGAGCTCAACATAAAACCTAAAAGTATGTAAATATGTGTGTATGTGTGTGTGAAAGCGCTGGTTTCCGTTTTGACTTATTATAGTTAGTCGTAAGTTTATATCTATATTCAAATTAATAAAACTAGTATGGTTAGGTGAAGCAAATATTGTTCAGAATGTTATTCTAGTAAACTTAAACCGAAAGGTGAGCAGAAAAATTGTCATGCTACAAAAAATAAAGTACCATTTATTTGTGCTTGCAAAATAGGTGTTTGTCATTGCACCAATCCCTGTCGTTTTCTCTGCCTAAGTACATCAGACGACACCCTGGTAAATAATTGCATTTATTCAGTAAAGGTAAGTGACAGAATTCAGTATTCAATAACTTAATAAAACTCGTAACGTTTTAACTACTATTACTACAACAATACAAACCATCAGCATACTACTTTAGAACAATCCACATACTCCATGTAATCAAAAAACTGGAAAGAAACAAAATTGAGTTAACTTTACAATGGATTCCCAGCCACGTAAATATTACTGGTAACGAAAAAGCAGATGAGATAGCTAAGGATGCAACTATGCTGTCCCCAATAGAGGAAAGTGTAACATCACTACTGGTTGCCACTTCAATTTCAACAGAAGACTCACAGAGACATGGAAGGATGGATTTTTGAATTCCACCAAAGCTTCAACATACAAACAGCATGTCAGTACACAAGATATCTCCATATATAGAAACATCCCTAGGAGTGTTCAAACTTTCGGCTCCAGAGGAAGACTTGGCCATATCGTAACCCACTCATAGTTGTACAAATTCAACTTGACACAAACTGCTACCTGTTTACTGTGTCATCAGCATGAGGAGACCTTACAGCACATATTAATGGATTGCCAGGCAGACATCCCAGGAGTGCCAAGACTGAAAACAAATATGGACGCAATATTGAATGACAACTCATATTGGACAATGGCGGAGAACATCTACAGGAGACATTGTGTCATCGGAGAACAATCTGGAAACACATAAGATGAAGAACAACAATATTTTTGCTTGTTTCATAATTTTTTTTTTTTTTAATACACGATTTTCACTTATTTTCTTTGGTCCATACTTTATTCTTATTTTCTTGGATTTATTCTTATTGTTTTGTTAGTGAGCCACATTGTCTCTAGTGAGTATAGCAGAATGGAATGGTAGAGACTTCCTGAAAAAATTTTAAACTGTAAGCATGAAAAAAAGAGGTGTAGGAAGACCTAACAAGAGACAATCTGTGGATGGAGATCGGAACAGGTGACAACACCTAATGCCGGTCAGAAGAAGATAGTAATGTGGTCAACATTTACAGTGAAACCTTGATATATGCAATGCTCTTCTGCAGACCTGCCAAAAAGTGCTTTATATCGAGGATCGCTTTATATAAAAGTCCCAAGTTTAACTATTTAATTTGCTGGGACCGTGAAAAATGAGTGTTACATCAAGGGTCACGTTATATCACAGGGGTGTTATATCGAGGTTCCACTGTATACGTTACTTCTAATTTTATCCATTGTTGCCTTGCCTTCTATTTTGCTAGTAAGCCTCGTTTCCATACTACCTAGTTTCATTCTTTGCTTCATTGTCTTCATCTATAACTTCAATGCTTACATCACTACTAGGAGAGCTACTTTCCTGTATTGCATATTTACTTTTATTGTTGTTAATATTATGCTTTGTGTACTATTACAAAATCTTACCGTTGCACATCTTTGTTCATTAACCACTTCACCTAATCTTACCGTTGCACATCTTTGTTCATTAACCACTTCACCTAATCTTACCATTGCACATCTTTGTCCATTAACCACTTCACCTAATCTTACCATTGCACATCTTTGTTCATTAACCACTTCACCTAATCTTACCATTGCACATCTTTGTTCATTAACCACTTCACCTAATCTTACCGTTGCACATCTTTGTTCATTAACCACTTCACCTAATCTTACCATTGCACATCTTTGTTCATTAACCACTTCACCTAATCTTACCGTTGCACATCTTTGTTCATTAACCACTTCACCTAATCTTACCATTGCACATCTTTGTTCATTAACCACTTCACCTAATCTTACCGTTGCACATCTTTGTTCATTAACCACTTCACCTAATTTTGTTCCATATATATTGTTATGCCATTGCAGAACGTTCTACATGTTTCTCGGCTATCCCAGCAGAGTCCAGCTGTAATGTTTGTGTGCGTACATATTGCTGGTACTTTGAGATGAAAGACAATTACGTGACACTTAACATTGAGGCTGTTCCATGCTTCATCGGTCACGCACTCTGTTCAAGGCCGCAATCAATTATGCTCTGGTATTTTCGTGTAGTGTTGATGCGTATTATGGATTATTCTGGAAAACTTGTGTTATCTATTTAAACAATGGCAGCTGCCGCTCAGTTCCAGTTTAAGTGGCGAGTTATTCAAGTGAGGTTCGAAGTATTGTGGCGAAGTGTTATTGTTTTATAATTATGTGGGACTCTATTAGTTGACATTATAATTGCGTGTGGTCAAATTTTGCTCAGATTGTTGTACAAGTTGATTATAAACTGTTAATTGTGATAATTAAAGCTGTTGATTAGTGGTTTTATTGGCGTCTTGTATTTTGTTTTCCACTGTACCATACAACAATTGGTGAGACCGTCGTAACAATATTATTTAAATTGAAGTATTTCTAATTACACACAAAAAAAGTTTCTAATATTTTCAGAATTTGAATTGTCCCTTTGGTTCTGAATTTATGTACTCTATGATTCTGTTTCAGGTGTAGGAGCTGTGAAGAATTTAGCGGTAGCGTGTACAAAAGGAGGTGAAATTACAGATCTGGTTAAAGAAAATGTTGATTATATTTCTCATCACGTCACGTTCAGGCTGAGACGTATCAACGATGATCCCGGTGTGTTGTATGTGCTCACATCTGTGATGAAACACAGCACTATGGAAGTGCTGCCTTCTCTGCATGAAATTGTACACGATGTAAGTTTGACTAACAGTGTTGCATTGTACTGATCCTGGCTGTAGATACCTTATTCTTCTTATGTTTTTGTGATTCGCATGTGTGTAGTAATGTACTTTGTCTTTCCATTTTGTTTTACTGTATTATATTTTTATTATATTACAAGGATTGTTCAATAGAAACACATTTAGAGGCTGTAAAGCATTTTTTATTCAACGATTCTAAAAGAAGTCTCCATTAACATTAAGGCATGAATCGCTCAGCGTCCAATTTGAACCGCCGTCCTTTTAGTGATTTCTTTAATGGGCCAAAAACATGATAATCACATAGGGACAAGTTGGGACTGTAAGGTGGATGTTGTAAGACTTCCCACTTCATAGGACCAAGCAGATCTTGAATCATCTGGGCTACATGGGGTCGAGCATTATCATGCAGAAGAGTGACACCGTTTGTGAGCTTCCTGGGATGTTTATTCTTGATGCTGACCCATAAGCATTTTAAGCTGTCTGCATATCACTCAGCATTGATGTTGACATCAGGTTCTTTAAAATATAAGAGCAGCACGCCCTGATAATAAAAGAATACAGTCACCATTACTTTTCCTGCCGAAGGTTGAGACCGATATTTTTTCGCCTTCAGAGATTGTGCATGCTTTCACTACATACTCTGATGTTTAGATTCTGGTTTGTAGTGATAACACCAAGACTCATCACTGGTAACAATTTGGTGTAGAAAGGCAGTACCTTGTTTTTGATAGTGCATCAAATGCTGTAATGATAAGGCCGAACGCAAATTTTTCTGCTCATCAGTAAACAGTCATGGAATCCACTGAGCAGCAAGACTATGAATGGTGGAATGAACAGTTCCGACACTGATGCTCAACATTTGAGAAAGTTCTCTTAACTTTGATGTGCCTATTTGTGCGTAAAGCAGTTTCCAGCTGTCTCACATTTTCATCTGATGCTGCAACATGTGCAGGTCTGGGATGGACCAAATCTTTAGTGGCTTCTCTTCCTTGTAAAAATTTATTGCACCATTCAACCACTGCCATATGAGAATAACTATAGTTACCATATACAGCTTTCATTATCGTATAAATTTCCATTGGCTGATGCCCCTCAGTGGGCAAAAACTGAATAACGGCACGCAGATTATCTTTGGATGGATTGTCTATCATAGATGTCAACCCAGTCACAACGCTTACAAAAAAGAAAAATGCAAATATTTTTGATAGATGCATCACTAGTACTTAAACAGACAATATAAAGAAATGAATTCCGTTGCCATGGCAACAAAGTCGTGGTTGTACAGATCAAACTTGCTTCTATTGAACAATCCTCATATGTTTTCCCACACTTCTTGTTAAGAATACTATGAGGTGTGCTGCACTGTGACTGGTGAACACCTTCTGTAATAATGTAGTTTCAAATTTTTATGAAACAGTCAAAAGTAGTTTCAAAATTATAAATCTATACTTGTGCCACACGTTTCCTTCTTTTTGCTGATTTCTATTTACTTCATTAGGTAACATGAAAGCATGACACTCAGAAGGCTCCCAAGGGGTATCCTGTAATTTAAAGGTTTTGTAAAATATATAAAAACACTTGGTAAGTTTCACAAATTTTTTTAATTAACTCTGACAGCTGTTTTGACTAGCTAAGCCATTGTCAAAGAGGCGAGTGAATGAAATTACTGAACACAGGATGTTAGTGGAGTGTAGGTGGTGAACATCTGTTTAGGGCGTATCTGGAACATCTGTGTTGTGATGGCGAGGGGGGAAGGTCAGGTAAAGAGACAAGGGAAGGTCAGGTGTCTTTAAAAACTAAATACAATCATGAATGCAAAATATAAAATTAACTGAACTAAATATAAACTGAATGCAAAATTTAAAATAATGATGAACATTCAAAATAATATAAAATAAACTAAACTAAATAACAGATTTTAATAAAGGGGATACACAAAATTCAGGTCTGTTCATTGGTTAAATTTTTGTTATTTTACAAATAACAAAAATTTAACCAATGAACAGACAGAATTTATTTTACAAATAACAAAATAACAAAAATTTAACCAATGAACAGACTGAATTTTGTGTTCCCCTTTATTAAAATCTGTTATTTAGTTTAGTTTATTTTATATTATTTTGAATGTTCATCATTATTTTAAATTTTGCAATCTGTTATTTAGTTTAGTTTATTTTATATTATTTTGAATGTTCATCATTATATTAAATTTTGCATTCAGTTTATATTTAGTTCAGTTAATTTTATATTTTGCATCCATGATTGTATTTAGTTTTTAAAGACACCTGACCTTCCCTTGTCTCTTGTACCTGACCTCCCCCCCTCGCCATCACAACACAGATGTTCCAGATATGCCCTAAACCACCTACACTCCACTAACATCCTGTGTTCAGTAATTTCATTCACTCGCCTCTTTGACAATGGCTTAGCTAGTCGAAACAGCTGTCAGAGTTAATTAAAAAAATTGTTTTTGAAACTTACCAAGTGTTTTTATATATTTTACAAAACCTTTGTATTAATATGTTTCACCAAGTGCCCAACGAGTCATCAATTAATATCCTGTAATTTATTGATGAAAACGGTTTCACAGATTGTGTGAACTTTATGCGGAACATATACAAACAAATAATAATAATAAGTCATCAGTATTATTATTTATTATTAATATCAGTGTTAATTTAATAAATTCCACCAACGTCATAAGATCTAAGTACAAGGGCGGACCGAAAAGTATCCGACCATTTTACTTCCGTGTTCCATAAGGAAATGGAAGTATGGTCATGGCGAAAAAAATCGTGGTCAAGATAACGGCTTATTCTTAGTGTACTACCCACAAATACATGAAGAAAAGTCATTTTTTGAAAAGTGTCTGTCTGTGTGTGTGTGTAGAATTTTTTTCTATGGCAAACGATAACACCCGCAAATTCAAACAGAATCAAATAATATTTTGCATACATCCCTGAATTGTAGAGCACTCAAGGCCTATTGTTTTTGGTGAAGATCGGTTAAGAGAAAGGGGTAGTTTACCTGCAACGTCTTATGTTTTAACAAGGGTAATTTTTTATATGACGAACGATAACTGTCGTAAATTCAAACAGAATCAAATAATTTTTTGCATACGTTCCTGAGTTGTAGAGGACTCAAGCCCTATTGATTTTGATGAAGATCGGTTACGGGGAAAGTGTAGTTTACCTGGAACGTTTTATGTTTTAACAAGAGTAAAGTACTTAATTTTGATAAATAAAGTATCCTCATAAGAAGATCATAATAATCCACTGTAGAAACATAGATGAAATATCTATAAATGAAGAGGCTAGTTGAATGGGGTGGGGGTAATTTTCTATAAATGAAAATTATAGTTGAAGGGGGAGGGGGTAATTTTTTATATGTGTACAACGTTATCGGCAACAAAGAAGTAGTCTGTTGTTAAAATTCCTTCCCAGGCTGTTTGACCGTAGTCCAATGTTTTCTGCAAAACCAGACGTTTCAGCAGTGCCATCGACTGCCATCATCAGTGAAAATTGAGTGAGATAAAGTGAGGTGGTATACGTTAGTGACCACAGTACTGTGGTTAAGGTTGAAGAAATGAGTAGAAAGAAGTAGTTTCTATGGAAATATTTAATTTTGAAAATGATTTTAAATATAAATTGTAGAACATGGAAGTCATGTATGGTTCTCCATACCGATACTTAGAACATGGAAGTCATGTAACGGGCAGCGGTTATACAACTGCGTTGTAACTCAGGAGCCAATCAGATGAACCTTTTGACACATGCGTGAACATTCACTAACGTATTGTTCTACTCAGTTAGTTTTAGACTCTGTTGTGTAAACACCTGTTGTCTGTGACTATTGTATTCATAATTTTCTTCCACATTGGGAAGATTGAGCCTTTATTTCAGGATTGTAGTGATAAACTTACAACTCATCGGTAGTTATGACCTTTTGAGCTTGTCTAGGTCATTGTTAGTGGTATCGAGCAATTCTTGGCGCAACTTCAAGACAGTTCTTTTTGCTATTGTGACTGCAGCTATGGCACAAATTTTGCTGCTACATGTTTCATGCCAAGACCATCTGTCATAATCTCTAAAACACAAGTCTGCGAAACCATCAGACCTTCTATATCGTGCACTGTCAGTAATTGATATTTGTTTATTGCAATCCACATTTGTTCAACATTCTTGGGTCTTCTGCTTGTTAACACTTTCGAGACTGGGCCCTCCTGGGTGTAGCTAACAATCAGAAACTGCACATTTTTGGCTTATTTCGAATTCTTACTGTTAAAAAACTGCTAACCTTTCCTCTCATGTAAGATAATCCTTTTGTAGAGGAGAATTTCTTCTTTAATTTGGTATGTTTCACAGCTTATCCAACGGTTTTATAGTTTTCATGTTTTTAGTTTAATGTGCCCATGTTCTGAATAAGAAAACAATCTGTTACAACACACACATCACTGTTCACATTGTACTGGTAAACTTATGTCCCAAAATCTATTTACATGTAAAAACACAAACAAATACTGCACAATTATTTAGAAAAGCAACAAAGATATTTATACATTATAACTTATTTTAGTATGGAACACTTTGAAGCACTCCAACAAACACAGAGGATCATTACAGGCCTGACAGTAATATCGAGTGGATGAAACTGTAACGGGACGAATTGAAGGGGGTCTATTATTTAAATATTTGCATGTTAACCATCTGCAGACAACCTTTGAGGTAATCTTTTTATTCACCCAGAGTGTATTTTTTGGTCACTGACTGTAGCTCCATGTAAGGCACAGCACGGTACAAGAATGTTTATTGTCAGTAGGGTGTGTATTTATGCGTACGAGCGTACGTGTGTGCCGCTTTTCACAATGTGAAGGTCATGTTTAAGAATTCCTTCTCGTCTTATACGAGACTACGGGAAAACCGCGAGATGCTACCCGCCAATCACGAGCCAAGTAGCCGGGCGCAGAGGGACGCTTAGCCATTTTGAAAACTTCAGTCGACGAAAACCCTCAGACCGCGCAGTCAGAAAAGTAGTGCTTGCGAGCAAAATATCCAGTCGGCCGACTATTATAAAATGTGATTTAAAAAGTATTTCCAACATTAACGGAGTGAGAAACAAGTGGACGTTCATTAATAACAATGTTAACAGTTTAAAGTAATATCGGAGTGGCGAGTGAGAATAATAAATTCAATTTGGTGGCGAAAGGATTGGCTTCAACAGTATGAGTAACTTTTGAACAGTTTTTAACAAATTATACAGCTGTCTAAATTTTGATAAAACTGAAAGAGTTATGTGTGCTAGATGGGGATTTTAATGATATGATTGAGTGTGTATGTGGGTAAAAAATTACGTAACGAATAGCACTGGTTTGCGATAAGTAAATTTAGTTTAAGTTTTCAATATCTACTTTTTGTTTTTGTTTTCACTAGTTTGATTGTAGGTAATCTTATAAAAGCAGGGTTAATTTTAAAATAACCAATGTATCCTTTGTTGTTCATATAGTAAAATGTGTAGAAGAGGGAGAAAGAATATTGTTAGTTATAATGGAAAGTAAGTCAATTAAAATTTTTTTATTATGCAGAATTAAAGAATAATATTTCAAATAAAATTAAATTCATTTGAAAACAAAAGGACTCAAAGCATTTATTTCAGACAACCTAATTTCTGTTCTCCAAATAAACGCTCACACGAACTCTGGGTAAATCTTGGTGGTATGGAAGTGTATAAAAAAAACAGTAAGTAAATAAAAGTGAAAAAAGTAAATTATATTACATTGACGCTCGAACAGGTGACATTTGCATAAATATTATTTATTTAAACGTGGGCCGGTTTTGGAGAATGGAAGGGGTGTTTGAAGTAAATAGATATAAACCTTTTAGTTACGTCTGAATAGACGCAGGTTATGTTATGCTTAAGTGAGTGATAAAATAATTTTTTGAGTTAAGTGTAAGATTTTTTATATGTAAGCTAAGAGAATCATTTGACTGAAAATAAGTAAATTTAAAAGGATGGAAGATAATAATGAAATCGAGGTCAATGTAATTGACGTAACTGTGTGACTTGCTAATCAATCACATATTATTATAATTATCAAATTTCAGATTAATTGTTACTTACCGTACGATAGCTCTTACAGGGTCACAGGATTCGATCACATGTACCTAGATACAAACATGGTCTATGGGTTACGCAAAGTACTGACACAACTCATTTTGGAAGAGAATTAATATTTTTCTTTAATCAGACTCATTTGAAAATCTTGTTCAAAATTTTTCTCAGCATTTTACAGATTACGTTACATGTTTCTTTTTTCTGTTGGCGTCTTCTACATACTAACTTACGCTAATCTCTTACCTTACTGATCACTATATAAAACAGACATACAGACAGAGCCCAGCCTGCAAATTTTTCACACTCACTCAAACACACTAAATTATGAACCCCTTAACATTTTCTAATAAAGCCCCCAGCCCTTACACTTAAACCGCCGGCAACGTGGTTCGCGCGCGCACTCATCTTCTGTTAATTTCTTGTTGTTTACTGTCCGAAAATTATACAGTTAATTTCTTTACCCTTTTCTACTCGACCGCGGTCACATAAACTTTTCTCCTATTAAACTTTTTACTGTTAAAATATATAAATTTGTGACGAGCCCGGTTGACGGGCGGCCTGCGCAGGCTGGAGTCGACAACGAACTGCCGGCGTCTTTCCGTTCCCCACTCCGGGAGCATTTTAGTCAAGACGACGGACATCAATGCCTTCCAGTCAGTCGTCCCAGTTTCGAATCATACTAGTCACGTAGTTGTTGGAGTGACGATAGCAGACGATTTCAAATAGGCACTGGCTAATGTCATAAAAGTGGGTGGGACTTAACACAGCATTTCCGTAGTGAAACCAAATGAAGGATGAAAATTTCTCTCTCTGGCCATCTTAGTTTTTTGCCAGAGCGTCACTTGGAGCGTGATTGAGCAGTTGCGTATGTGCGCTGCCACACACAGGTACAAAGTTCTCAGAATTTTGTGGAGGTGCAGATACTCTGCCGCATTCCTCGACAACAACTGCGTCTTACGTTGTTTCACTGTTCTGTTACATTGACTGTTATACGCACAAATACGTTGCACAATGATAATCCGCCCAGAATGAAATAAATAAAAATATAAATAATGTCCCAAACGGTTAAAATAAAACACCCAAAATTCGACCCGCTACAATACCCCCTCGATGAGAATTCTGCTGTCCATGACAGAAGAAATCTCATCGATAACCCCGAAGAGGATCGGTAAGGAACTGGTGCCACAACCCCCTTGTTCTTAATCTCATGGGTACACGACCCCCCTGGCTCAGCGACCATGGACTCATCTGAACGAGATCACTGGACTTCTCCGTAAGAGATCCCAACACCGAGAAATTGATCAGACTCGCACCACAGCCCACCTCGCCTTCTAACATGCTACCCCCAAAATCCTCAATCCCTGGCTAAAATTACTCCAGCTCCTCCGCCGATATGTTTCCCCTTTTTGCAAGCTGGGCTGCCTTTAGCAGATACTGGGCTCACACACATTAACATTACATATTATCATAACACATTAAAATAAAAACTTCCTTTTAAAATTTATTATAAATTCAAAAAATTCAATATTCAAAAAAAAATCTTTTATCAAAAAATTCTCTTCCTCTTTTTTCTAATTTTTGTTACAATGACTTAACCTAAACATTCCTATTAATACAAATACATCCTTACTCTAGCATGAGAACAATTTATAGCCTACCAATATAAAGCAATACA
This sequence comes from Magicicada septendecula, assembly GCA_034769895.1. NCBI lineage: Eukaryota > Metazoa > Arthropoda > Insecta > Hemiptera > Cicadidae > Magicicada > Magicicada septendecula. Next base: position 40,045,131 of record CM068372.1, read on the forward strand.
ATAAAAGAAACATCATTAATACATACATAATAAAATGATCATTACTCAAAATATTCACTCGCTGGCAGGCGAAACATCAAAAAAAAATTTTTTTTTTTTTTTTTTTCAAAAAAAAATTTAAAATTTTCAAAATTTTAAAACTCAAAAAAAATTATTCATTAAATATTTATTAAATTTATTTATTAACTAACATTTATTAAAATTATTCAAAGATTAGTTTGAATTAATCAAACAAACAAATTAAAATTGAATTCCTACTCTACAAGCTTAGTAGGTGTATGAACTCATCAGCTGATCAAAACTAGGTCAAGTCCAAAACCCTTGACCTACATATGTTATATATGATTTCTGAAAATACTTTGAACATCTGTAATATCCTACCTTGAAATACAAACATAATAACATAAAATATTTGTAATAAACACAATATTAATATAAATAATAATCAAATTGGCATTTAAATCATTTAAATTAAACACTTCTTGACTTTACATTATTTTCAAATTTTATCAACATTCTGTCACTGGTTGAAAAAACAATTGTACATTCTTTATTATAAATTCCTCTCCTTAGTTAACAGTTAATTCTACCTTACTGGGGGTGATGTAAATTATTTATTCTCATTTATTCTGTCTACCTATATAATCTTTACCCCTTTGACTCCAATATTAATCAACTCAACTATCATGACACCCATCTCTATCAAAATATCTACTAATCAGGACATTCTAAACCCCAACTTATCATTCAACCCAAAACGCCGCCTTCTCTACATATAAAAAAAAAATACTCTCCAACCCTTTGTACATAGGATACGTGTTTCCTTCCCAAAACTCATCCCCTTATGTTGGTTCCTGGACCCTCCCTAGGTAACCCTTTCCGGCGCCAATCGGTCCCTATCCCGTCCCAACCCTTGTTGCGGACTCCCCAAATACACTACCCCCTAATACAACATTGCCATCCCCAAAAAATCTCAATCTCATTACCTCACTACAAATACACAAAATAACCTCATTAATTATAAACATAAATATATATCATTCAAAACTCTACATAAAGTCTCCATTACCACTGTGTCAACATCTATATTTCACAAGATTCTATTACATCACATTAACTCAAAAACAACATTACATCATATTCATCATTTCAACTTCACTTGGAATTCAAATTGGACAGGTCTGCATGTCCCATAAAACATTTATCACCCATGAATTATCTTTTATTAATTTGCATGAATTATTGTTATTTTATTTCTCATATTCTTTTTGTCTTTACTTCAAAATGTCTGTAGTACACAAAACATTAATTATTTGTAACCTTTACAAACCAATATACCAGTGACATGGTATTGTTGATCAGCTGATATCCTAACATAATTAAAACACAATGAAACTACATCTTAAAATTGAACAAATTACATGGAATACATTATCAACACTTACTTCTATTATGTTGATTGCCTGCCAGGCGTCTAATGATTGGCTTAGAAAAAAATTACACACATAATGAAAATACATTTTATCAACAACTATATCTAACACACAACAATAAAATGATACATTTAAAATTATAGTATGAACCTTATTTTACGAGTCTGAGCATATAATTATGTGGACAGAGCACAAGCATTTTTGATTTGATTACTTTGAATAAGCAAAACTTTTACGTTATAAAATTTTAAATTCGTGACTCCTTTGCGTCACCTCCCAGCCACACACACTATTTCCGATTATGGAGGACTGTTTCGCCCTTTCGCTTCCACAGAGACGGTATATTTTGGAGCAGGGTTTCACCTCTCCGTGTCTCTGCTTCCGCTGTTAAGTTAAAATTGGTGAACATCATCATGTTCTTGTTATAAAATTATGCACCCTTAAACGGATCTACCACCTGGCTCTGCTGTTCCTTCTCGAACAGAGTGGCAGCCGCTGTTCCATAGTTTGGTGATTCCCCTTTTTATTACCCCCCATAAATTTCAAAATGCACCTTTACAACGATAACAGCTATGGCCAGTTATGGTCAGCGCGTAATCGTAATGTGCCCCAACCATAGCTGTTAAAGCTAAACCAATTCCACGGTCAGGGTTCGGTGAGGCCGTGACCGCCCGAAAATTTGGGGAATCACAAGTAAAATATCTTTCGTAATATTAAATTAAAATTTAAATGACAATCTTAATTGAGATGGGGTTTTAACCCACTTTATATGGAAACTTAACCATTATTAACATAAAATAATTAATACAAAATCTACAACTTTCCACCATAGCAGTTCCACACTACACTGTTATGTCCCTTCATTGAGCACCAAACTACCCCCCCCAAAATTATCCCCACATCTTGTATTGATAACAAGTTCTTATATTACCACATTTCTTCAAAACGTTCTTATACCCACTACTACTAAAATCCAACAATTATATTTGGTCACCTAATGCTAAAAAATTTAGAAGAAAAAAATTATATCTTAAATTTAAAATTATACACATCCAAAGTTATTTTGGGTTTTTTTTTTTTTTTTTTTTTTTTTTTTTTTTTTATATATATATTTACATAGGAGGCTGACTCTATTGTCGTAATATAATTTGCTGACGCAACACATCGCCTGAAATGCCGGGTCTTGCTGCAAAACGCATCGGGACCAGGTAGATATACTACGTGAATTCACGTCCCCCCTCTGAAACACACTACCCCCTCTCTCCTACCATTTCTTCTACCCCGCCTTCTACCGTGCCCCAATGCGTCTTGCCCCAAAACTCGTCTTTTCGGGCCAATCAGAAAATATTGTCAAAGGCTACATTTTAATTTTGCCCCTGACACCAAAAAATTTAATTTGAATGCACTGCCTTTTATTTAATGCAGCCTCCATTATATACAAACACTCTAAGGCAGTGCAGGCACGTGACAGGCACACCAAAACCGCTGCACCATGAGTGTATAAAAAAAATTTTAAGTCGAGTCACGTACCTGTTGGGGTCCCCCTCCCCGTTCAAATATGTATGGTTAAATTTCTATTTTGTACCAATTTTGGTGGAGCCGGACCATCGTTGTTTTCACTGCCCGAAGGAAGATCCTGCCAACCATGGCCCGCCTCCGAGTTCCGAATTCCACGGCCAGGACTGGTAAGATCGTGGCCGCCCGAAAATGGGGGAGGAGCCCCTCTAAAAACATAAAAGAATAATTAAATAACATTCATACCTTTACAAATTAACAAAATACTTATGCTGACCAAAATAATTTCAAATTTGTAGCGTTGTGCGTACCCACTATCTCCCTGGTTTCTCTATTCTGTAACACATATGAATTTTTCATTTTTATTTCCACTACCTCGTACGGCCCCTCGTACAATAAGAAAAACTTCTTGATCTCCTTATCTTGTGCACTTGATAAATCGTGTCGTCGTACCAATACCAGCTGTCCAATCTCATACTTCGTCCACTTACCTTTCCTATCATGGCGCTGTTTTCTCCGCTCTCCCTTCGTCAACAAACTCTCATTCGCTAGTCTAAGTTTAACATCGTTGCTAATAGTGTTGGTTTCCGGTGGATATTCAATTAATTGTTCCAAAATCCTCTGTGGACGCTTTCCTCTTATTAGCTCATACGGCGTGAACCCCGTCGACTCGTGGGTGGTGCAGTTTAGCCAGTTTTCAATCTTCTGCACATAGAAAGGCCACTCGCTATGTTTGGCATGGCAGTATGTTCGAAAAATTCTGCCCAACTCCCTCATGACTCTCTCAGCCTGATTTGACTGTGGATGATATACTGCGGTGTGCTTTGGGATAATACCTTCCCATCCAAGAGTCTGGCGCCATCTTCCGCTGATGAACTGCGGACCGTGGTCGGATAATATCACCTTCGGCTTTCCCACGTTGATCATATAGTCGCGTGTGATTTTCTCGCTCAGCACCTTACTTGTGGCTCGCTTTACACTATATAGCCTGACATATTTAGAAAAAGTATCAAGTACAACAAAAATATGCATCACTCCACCCCTACCTTTCGGCAATGGGCCGTACAAATCTACAGCTACTAAATCGAATGGTTTTTCTACTTTAATATAATTTAGTTCTCCCTCTAACCTATAATTTACAACTTTGGATTTCTGACATAACTCACAAACTCTAAGTATTCTTCGGACTCGTTTCTCCATGTTCTTAAATAAACAAGATTCCTGTAATACATTCACACACTTCCGTGCCCCAAAATGCCCGTATCTAAAATGACAGTCCCACACTATTTTCTCTATCAACCCTTCAGGTATGACTAATCTCCAATCTCTCTCTCTCCCCTCTACTTTTTTAAACAAACTCCCTTTAAACACTTGAAAATATTGTTTATACCCAAACTCATCTACATCTGATTCTATACTAGTAATTATTTTATTTAATTTATTATCAGCTCTTTGCATTACATTTATATCTTTCAATTCCTCCCCAAAAAGTTTATCTTCCCGGGATAGTCTATAAATTTCTATCTCTTTGATATCTCTACCTGTTCTATTTCTATCTGTGTCTACTCGTGATAGTGTGTCGGGCACCCTGTTCTCTACACCCTTAATGTATTCCCAAGAAAAATTATACTCTTGAAGAGCTAACACCCACCTGGTAATCCGGCTGTGTGTGAGTTTACAAGTATTGAGGAACGATAGCGCTTTATGGTCCGTCCTGATGATGGTCCTGTTACCCAGCAGATACGTTCGGAACTTCCTCACGGCGAACACTATACTGAGGAGCTCCTTTTCTGTGGTAGTGTAGTTGCGCTCAGCGGCTAGCAACGTCCGGCTGGCAAAGGCGATAGTTTTATGTTCCTTCTCCTCGTCCTCTTGGTAAAGTTCTGCTCCCAACGCTATGTTACTAGCATCTGTCTGTAAATAAAATTTGTTATTAAAATTGGGATGATTCATTAGTATCATGTCTGCGAACTTGATTTTGATGTCATTGAACGCTGCTCTTTCATTGTCGCCCCATCTCCATTGCTTGTTCTTTTGCAACACTGCGCTGAGTCGGGCCGTCGTCTGGGCGTAGTTCCTCTGAAACTTCCTGTAAAAATTACAAAGACCAAGAAAACTTTGCAACTGCTTTATATTTTTTGGCTCCGGGAATGTCAAGATGGATTCTACTTTATCCGGGTTAGCACGTATTCCTGTAGGTGTTATTATGAAACCTAAAAAATGTATTTCGGTTTGCAAAAATTTTGATTTGTCCCAATTCACCGTCAAACCTCCCTGATATAATTTCTCCAATACATATTCCAAATGCTCTACATGCTCTTCAAATGTTCTAGAAGCTATTAGTATGTCGTCTACGTATATGGTTAGAAAATCTAAGTTATGTGGTTGCAAAATTTCGTCGAGACACTTAATAAAACTAGCTACACTGGTGTTCAAACCAAACGGCAAGCGCTTGAATTGATAGTTTTTTCCGTTGAATAAAAACGCTGTATATTTTCTACTATTTACTGCCAATGGGACTTGCCAATATCCGGCGGTCAGGTCTAAAGAAGTCATGTATTTCACACCACTAAATTTCTGAAAAATCTCTTCTATCGCTTCTGGTGACTCCCGGTCTGGAATGATTATTTGATTGATTTTGCGGGCATCTAGACATAACCTCACTCTCCCATCTTTTTTGATTACTACTACTAAAGGGTTGGAATAAGTTGATACCGACCTTTCTATAATATCCCCCGCTAACATCCTATCTAATTCTGACTGTACAGCCTCCCTTTTCGAGTATGGTACCGGATAACTACGTTGGACATATGGTGCATGCTCCCTCACCCTTAATTCACATTCATAACCTTTTGCCCTCCCTGGTTCCCCGGCAAACACTCCCCGATAATCCTCAACTACCCGCCACAGCGCTTTACGCTGAGAACTCCCCATTTCATCACCTTCCCCACAAAATTTAACCTCTCTTTCGGCCCATATTCTATCTCCCCTCTCTTCACTCACACTCTCTCTACACGCATGTATACTAAATTCCATATCCCTATTTATGGTTTTATCTGGTATAACCCTTATACCCGAAATCTTTACTGTGTCTAGAACCCGTTCAAAATTAACTGTTATTTGTTTATTTTCATTACTCAATTCTAAAATTCTTTTTCGAAAGTTAATGACCGCATTATTTCTTATTAAAAAATCATTACCCAAAATCACTTCTAAATTTAAACCTCTTACAACTAAAAATGTATTCTCATATTTTTCCCCATTTATTAACATGTTCAACTGGACTTGTGTTGTAACCCGTTTACTTCTAACACCCGTAATACCTACAATTGCTACTCCAGCTACTGGCAAAGACGGAATATGTTTGTTAGTTTCTTTCAATTTATTGAGTACATGTTCTGCTATTACAGATATTTCGCTACCTGTATCTATAAGTGTCAAGATTGACTTACCTTCTATTTCCAGTTTTACCTCAGTCAACCACGCCTCTTGTCTCCTCGTTTCCGTCTCCTCTTCTTCCAACAATTCGGTGGCCAAGTCCGTGTGAATCGTGTTATTCCTGTATTTATTTTCATGGACCCCGTGATTATTCCTCGACAATGGCCGGGCCTCCTCATCCATTGTCCTCCTTAGTTTCCCATTCTTGCGTCTGCGTTACGGGGCGTGTATACTCTGCCCATCTGCTGATTTCCTCCTTCATTTCTCAGATTCTCTACTCGTCGTTCACCGTTCCTCTGCTGTGGGTTGTTGAACCTCGGTGGTGTCCTCAGCTGCTGTCCGGGCCTCGCCCTTCTACATCTATAACAAAAATTACGATCAGCATAATTTTCTACCAGACACCCGTCACATTTCCACATTGGGTATCGTCTGTCCCGTTCTCGACCATTGTGTGTGGTTCCTCCGTTTGGTCCTCCTCTTGGTACATAATTACCTCCATTTTGTATATTATGTTGTTGTATGCGTCTGCTGTCTTCCTGGTCCTTAATATTCTGAAAAACGTCTAATACTTTTTCTAATTCATTTATGTCGCTTACCTCTCTGGTCATCAATGTGATCTGCACCTCCCTTGGTAGGTGCTTGCTAACGTGGCGTACAAACGACTGGAATGGCAACGGTGGTTCCAAATACTTCGCTTCGTTGTACAGCTTCATCGTATATACTGTGATACTACGGTTGTTTCTTCCAAAACTCCCAGTTCCCATTATTTGACTTCGCAGTATCTCCTGCTCCTCCTCCGACCAGTATTTGTTCCGAAATGCTCTTTCAAAATCTCCATAACTCTCCCATTCGTTTCGATGCGTCTCCGCCCATATCTCTGAATCACCTTTAAAACATTTCAAAATTTTTATAAGTTTAACCTCCCAGCTACTACCATTAAATCTGTCAAACTCCCGTACTCGATTTAAAAATTGCATTGGATGCACTCTCCTATTTTCATTACTAAAAGTCTCTAATTCTATTTCATTGTTTGTGTCACGTGTCATAAATATACGTTCAGTGACATTGGTTACATTTTGATTTTTTACTACACTCAATTCATCTCTCATATTATTAATATTCTGTTCGAGTGAATATAATTTTTTGTCATTACTATACTCAGACTGTACGTTATTCTTTGCTATCACATCGATAGATTCATTTACTGCTTGTATTTCTGTCTTATAATTATTTTCAATTTCATTTATTTTAGATTCTATCTTATTTTGGTGTTCATCAATATTCTGACTAAATTTTTCAACTGTCATTACTACACTATTCAACTTACAATCAGTTTCAGTATTACATTTATTAATTTTAATTTCTATGTCATTGTTATGCTCATTCATTGAACTTATTAAATACTCGTTATTCTCATTTATTTGCTTCTCAACTCTATGTATCTGATTATCTATTTCAGTAAATTTAACATCTAACTTTTGTATCGAATCATCTAATTTGGTTTCTACTTGGTTAATTTTATCCGTACATTCTACTTTGGTATTTTCACAACGTCTATTAATTTCTTGAATTTCGTTTTTTAGCTCATCAAACTTGTTATTAATTATTGAATTTTGCATATTGAATTTAGCGTCAGAATCACTCTTCAGTTCATTATTTTGTTCTAAAAGTAATTGTAACATACTCATTACCTCACTATTAAATTGTGCGTTACATTTTGTTGAAGTCGGGGTTAATTGCACACCCGAATCTTCAGTTACATTACTCTGGTCACTCAAATTTATTTCTGCTTTCTCTTGACTCGCACTGGGAGTCGAATGTATTTCAAAGTTACTAATGTTTGAGTCGTCAAAATTTTCGACGCTATTTTCATTTATTTTATTCTCGTTATCTGACATTTTGTATTATTGATATAAATTAAATTATATAAATTGCTTAAATAGAATAATTAATTAAATAAATACAGTAATTATTTAAATTTTGTAATATACTGTTACGTTGTTAAGCTAACCTAGAACATGTTTGTATCTCTGTCGATGCGGAATCCAATTAATTAATTATAATTAATTCAATTCGTGCCTGTTCCGTGGCGCCAATTGTGACTTGCTAATCAATCACATATTATTATAATTATCAAATTTCAGATTAATTGTTACTTACCGTACGATAGCTCTTACAGGGTCACAGGATTCGATCACATGTACCTAGATACAAACATGGTCTATGGGTTACGCAAAGTACTGACACAACTCATTTTGGAAGAGAATTAATATTTTTCTTTAATCAGACTCATTTGAAAATCTTGTTCAAAATTTTTCTCAGCATTTTACAGATTACGTTACATGTTTCTTTTTTCTGTTGGCGTCTTCTACATACTAACTTACGCTAATCTCTTACCTTACTGATCACTATATAAAACAGACATACAGACAGAGCCCAGCCTGCAAATTTTTCACACTCACTCAAACACACTAAATTATGAACCCCTTAACATTTTCTAATAAAGCCCCCAGCCCTTACACTTAAACCGCCGGCAACGTGGTTCGCGCGCGCACTCATCTTCTGTTAATTTCTTGTTGTTTACTGTCCGAAAATTATACAGTTAATTTCTTTACCCTTTTCTACTCGACCGCGGTCACATAAACTTTTCTCCTATTAAACTTTTTACTGTTAAAATATATAAATTTGTGACGAGCCCGGTTGACGGGCGGCCTGCGCAGGCTGGAGTCGACAACGAACTGCCGGCGTCTTTCCGTTCCCCACTCCGGGAGCATTTTAGTCAAGACGACGGACATCAATGCCTTCCAGTCAGTCGTCCCAGTTTCGAATCATACTAGTCACGTAGTTGTTGGAGTGACGATAGCAGACGATTTCAAATAGGCACTGGCTAATGTCATAAAAGTGGGTGGGACTTAACACAGCATTTCCGTAGTGAAACCAAATGAAGGATGAAAATTTCTCTCTCTGGCCATCTTAGTTTTTTGCCAGAGCGTCACTTGGAGCGTGATTGAGCAGTTGCGTATGTGCGCTGCCACACACAGGTACAAAGTTCTCAGAATTTTGTGGAGGTGCAGATACTCTGCCGCATTCCTCGACAACAACTGCGTCTTACGTTGTTTCACTGTTCTGTTACATTGACTGTTATACGCACAAATACGTTGCACAATGATAATCCGCCCAGAATGAAATAAATAAAAATATAAATAATGTCCCAAACGGTTAAAATAAAACACCCAAAATTCGACCCGCTACAACTGGTGTTAATGAGTCAACCGTCATGAGTGGGCTTGAAATTCATTCAACCCCGAATGTAGTTCTAAACAATAAATTAAAGGAGTCAGATACTACAAATGACTCGGGAATTCAGTTAACCCCAACCTCAACTAATAAAAATAATCAATCTGATAGTAATGATAAGGTAATGGATATGATGCAATTACTGTTGAATAAATTTGATGTACAGAGTAATAAGTTCGAAAGCAAGTTTAATGAATTAAGGTGTGACATAAATAATATTGACGACAAATTTAATAAGCATTTGTATGATATGAAACAACAAAGTGTTACGTTTGAAGATAATATTAATAAACGTCTGAATGAGATTGACGAACATTGTAGTGTGGTTATAAAACAAATGCGAGATGATGAAGATAATATTAGAAAAAGAAAGGAGAGTAACAGAAATACAGGTAAGTTTAACGAGATTATAAACAATGGAATAACGGAGAACAAGGTGAGTAATGTGGTCAAAATAAGTGATTTTAAAACAAGTGATGATTTTAATGGGCAGATAATTACAAATAATAATGATGGTAGTGTAAGTGCAAATAAAGTAGTAGTTGAAAAGGTAAGTGAGAATAATGGTGATATCATTAAAAATAGGGTGATGGAGAGTAAGGTGGTGAATAATGATAGTGGCGATGAAGTTTTAGTGGAAAGAGAAAGTAGTAATGAGATAGCGGTTGATGAGATTGAGAGAGAGTGTGAAGAGAGGTTAGGTTGGCAAAGGGCAAATTTTCCCTGTTGTTTAAATGGAATAAAGACTCCACTAGTGATTTATGAGGACAAAGTTTCCTCCAGTAGTTATATGAGAGACGAGGTGTCTCTGAGTAGGTCCCCTGTGTATCATGAGTTCCCTGGAATAGCCAGGATGTGTTATGATAACGTTGTGGTGCCTTCTGTGTGGATTGAGAGAGATAAAGGAAAATGGGGTGGTGTAAGTGATTTTGAGAGAGTGAGAGAGATAGAATTATTCACGTTGAGAGAGAGAGAGAGGTAGTTATTTGATGTTATTAGACGTTATGAAGAATTATTAAAGAGAATAAATAGTGAGAGAGTGAATAAAATAAAAAACTTACCTTGTTGTGAGAATGTTGCAGCAATAGATGATGATAACGTTGATAATTATATTGAATACTTACCTGTCCATAGACGTGGGATATTAATAGTAGATGACTCTGAAAATAAGGAAAGGATAAAATGCTTAAGGGTGACAGATAATAATACTGACGGTGACAAGACCAGAATTATTGATGTAGACAGGTTATATGATTTGATAATAATGTGGGATAGTCCATTATAATTATATGGGTATAATTATATTATATGGGTATAACGGAACAATTTAAAATGTTGAATAGTTATTATAATAATAATAACAAAATAAAAGTAAATAAAAATGAATTGTGTTATATTAAGAAAAGATTATTGTTTGATGATGGAGGGTAAAGAGTATTGTTCATGAACATTTAATTATGTGAGTGTAGTGGTTTTTGAAATGGACTGAATTATGAAATGATTTGTGGTAAACAATAACATGATATGACGGAAAAATTGTAGATAAATTTGTAGTGAGGTTAAATGTATTTGTGCAATAGGTTATGTTGTACTCTGTATGTTATGTAAACAAGGTATGCATGTAGTAGGAATTGATTTGATAATAATAATAATAATAATATTTTACCAGACTAAATAAATAACGAGAGTAATTGTGAGTTTATAATGAAGTTGACTGAATTAAAATTGTTTTTAATAATGTAATCAAAGTAACTTAGTGCTTAGAAACTGAGGGAATTAAATAAATTTGAGATGAATGAATTAATTAATTAATGTTGTATAGAGGAATTTTGGTAATAAATTTAAATGATTTTTCTGAGATTGAGACTTTATAATAAATAGTAAATGATTAAATATAAAATGTGTTGAGGTATTGAGTCATATGGTTATTATAAGGTATCAGAAGGTGCTTATGGTTATGTACATTATATCTGTTGTGACAAATGTTTATAGTTTGGAGTCTATGACAATAATCATGTGTAATCTATTACTTTTATCGTTTTATTACTTATAGTGGAAAATGTATTTTCGTCTATACTAGTAAATAATCTCGGTCGCCATGTTTGTAAAAGGTAACATGATCGAAATCTACTTTTAGGGCCAGAATTCGTGTAACACGAACTAGTCTTGTGAAACAAATTACCTGAAATAAAAACATACACCAAATAACATATATAAAGTATTTTATTAGTATTTAAAGTGATAGTTACTACATAGTGAAATATATATGACCCACATATTGCCATGGGTGTTTCAAGAATCAATTTACCCTCCAAAATCCTTACATATATCAAAAAATGTGTTGTCTTAGCTAATTATGATATAGATATGATAAACATTTTTACATAGATTTCCGCACAACCCAGCTCTTAGAAATTATAACACACACACACACACACGCAACCTCTCTCTCTCTTTCACACTCATGGTACAATTTTTTATTATTAATGTTGGAGCTCCTTATAAATAATTGAAATTTTAAATAATTGATTTCTGCAACAAAATTTTATACTGGGAAATAATGAAATAAGGATTTAAAATACACAAGGAACGTTCTCACCCATTTCGTGTCGGCCTCCTCGCACTTCTAGCATCGTCCCGACATCGGCACAATCGGTATAATTTTACGGCGTCTGACGGGGCACTGTCGTGTCGACCTACGTAACCCACCGTCGTGGGACCGATTCTATACACCGATCTTTATGGACGATTCATCGGCCGAGGACGCCTACACAAAGCCGAACTGTCTAACTTTCCTTAGTACATTTTGAATATATTTATATTGTTTATTAACCACCTACAGTGGTCTAAAAAGTTAAAATTCACTCGTGAGTGAATGGGTTGCCGGCCGGCGTTGATCACTGCTGCAGACGAAATGACCAAGAGTCTTTGTTAGATTTTGCGGAAGTGGGGTGAACTTACGTCACAATCCCATTGTTAAAACTGTTGACAGCGTCGTTGTTGATGTCAACACATTCTCCGCCTCTGACGTAATTAAGGTTCGGCTTGCTTATCGCAATAACTGCACACTGTTTTTTGTGATGTTTCACAGTTTTTGCTATGAATTGGTTCAAATCCTGACAAATATTGTTATACACTCCACTCACGGTATATTCGTATCGGGTGTTTAAGGTTGGGTTTAGTATGACAAAAATAGAAAAATACAATAGTTATGTTCTATTTACCATATTTAAAGTTAATTATAAATGTACCATGATTGTACCATCACAAAACCCCCTCAATGAAAGAGTTTGTGTCGAAGCACAAAAACTTTCATTGACCCTTTCATACTTCCTAAAGGGATCAGCCAGGATAAGTCGGCACAACCCCCTTACAATTTTATATAAAAGAAAATTACAACTCACCCTTGGTCTGGTGATGATGACCGTACCTACATGACCTTACTGGACTTCTCCTGCAAGATCCCAACACCATAAGGCCACTTAGGCTCTTAACGTCCCTGCTCTGACGCGTTGGCCAGCTCAGGACCGCTGTCATATCACCAAACACTGAAACAATAAATGATAAATATTAAAATAGTGGCTTAGTAAATCACTCCATCCTCAACTGATCTGGTTCCCCTTAGCTAAGTGCTGGTTTGTGCCAATAAGCACTGGGTTGGCTTAATATAGTTATAAAAGAATTAGAAATATATATTTCTCAAGAATTATAAAGAATATCCCTTCTTCATATTACAAACCCTGAATTAATAAATGGTGCCGATTACTATCGATAATATTTATCTTCTTTCTTTTACAATTACTGTAATTGTAACATAAACCTTGATATAATGAAATTTAAAATCTAATTGAAAATAGGAAAATTACACATTATATATCTCCCAAACCTGGAGGAAAACAAATTATAAAAGAATCGATAAATTGGTATATTTATTTATTTATAACTCTTATTGAATGATAAAACTAAAAAATTTATTATTATTATTATTATTAACAGGTAATAATCTGATTTATTGTTATTATTAACAGCGCCAGTTAAAATTTTTTTTTTCTACACATTATTTCCATGTTATAACATCATGTTACAAAAATTTATCACAAATACATAATACATTTATACATAATACATTGATACATTAATACCTTAAATAATCTTGATTCATTTTAATCTTGTTTTGCATATTCTAAGTTGCATTTTAAGTTAAAATTACAATTTCAGTTAAGTCATTAATTAGACATCAATTTTATTATAATTATAAAATTCATTTCAAATTATTATTACATTCTTATAATATTATTATACCTTTCTATTCTGAACTTTCTACCTCCCTAACTACCTAACCTTTCACCTTCTATCACTGTTTAGTCTGGATAACTCCTATATTCACTATACTTCTATTTATTATAATCTTACTCACCTTCTAATTTACCACCAAATTTACCTATCAATGACACCAATATCTCAATTATAAACACCATTACTAATTCCATTTAAATCCTATGGCACCGCTCGTCTTTGCAATGAGTTGGGTGTTCCCTAACTGGCTATATACATTCATATTATTTTGCCCTTCCAAATATTCGGCAAACACTCCCTTAAACTACTCTATTACCTGCCACAACACTATTGGTTGGCTACTCTTTATCACCTCACCCCCACTACAGAATTCATCAACAACAAATATATGTTTATACCTTTACTTAAACACTTTTACAAATAATCACTAACTACTGTGTCCCTAAATATCTAATAATTCTCTGTATTATTTTCTTTAAAATTCTTACCTTTCTAACTCCATTTACATTAATTGCATAACTCACCTGCATTTATTTATACCCAGGCTCTATTCCTGTTTAAACACTTACTGTAATCATTGACAATTCTCTTATAAAATTCCTCTCTTACCTACTTATAACAATACCTCTTTTCAAAATTCAAATATATATTCTTACTTAAACATTATTATTATTCATCAGTAATTACCTTCAATACAAATTAATTAATAATTTAATTTCATAAAAACTTTCTATGATAATTCATAATTTATAAAGTTACTAAATTAGTACAATTTTCTTTTGTACTACAATTTAATAAAGACTAATTACTTAAAGAATTCAATTGTTTTTAAAAAAAAATATTATTATTAAACATGTTATTAAAATATATAACAATACATACTGGTGTACCTGTAATATATAATACATTTCAAAAATACATGGATAGATAAATACATATAAAACAATGAAAAATATACACTCCAACTCATTATTTTATTATATACCAAACTCAGTTCATAGCAGTCCAATTCAATACCACAGTTCACATATTTATTTTTAATGTTCATACACAATTAAAACAGTCTATCCACCATCATTGAACAACAAACGAATCTTAGGTCGATATAAATTCTTATTTAATAAATAGATTTTATTACTAGATACATTATATTCGTACTCCTTTATGAAACGGTTATTAAACAAACATTTCCAGTCACGATCAAGTAGGGTTCCGTTTATCTCAGTATCATATGTCATTAATCGGTTTATACTATAATTATCCCCATAATATTCCACCATAGGTAAGTACCTAATGTCTTTATTCTCATTTCTTGTTATTTCCAATTTATTGTTATTATCAGGTAAGTATTCATCATTTTCATATACCACATCTAACCCTAACCTTTCTAACAATTGTCTGTAATTTCTGTTTACTTTAAATATTTCTATTACTCTCTTACTCTCACAATATCTCTCTATACTTTCTCTCTTAATACATTTCTCTCC
The DNA here is from genome assembly GCA_034769895.1 of Magicicada septendecula. NCBI lineage: Eukaryota > Metazoa > Arthropoda > Insecta > Hemiptera > Cicadidae > Magicicada > Magicicada septendecula. The sequence goes on from CM068372.1 coordinate 40,060,597, forward strand.
ATAACACCAAATTACACTTTCTCTCTTCAAATATGCAGGGGTCCCTATCATAAAATTATCCCTAACATAAGTGCACCACTTACTAGGTACACAAAAACATAAAGAAACTTTATTTGTAGACCTTTCGTCTCCCAAATATAAATTTAAAGAACTCTTATCCTTATAAAAATCACATGAAGACTTGTCTTCACCCCCTAATACAACATCAAAAGAAAATTCTACCCCCTGCACTCCTTGTACTAAAATACTTTCTCTCAACTTTCTTTCTGACTCAATAAATTCAAACATTTCATTTTCACTCATTATACTTTCATTATCATTTTTATCCTTTTCTAATACCACAATCTTACTACTTGTAATATTTGAGTTATCGGTACATTCATTATTTGAATTATTATTTTTAAATATGTTGTTATCTAGTACAGCATTTTGCTGGGTACTACGATTTAGTTTCTGACTTTCTAATTGACTTTCTACCAAATTTAAAGTCTCATCTAGTTTTGTGATGAGCTTGTCACATTTCTTAATAAGGTGATTGTGACCTAATTTTATTTCATTCTTTAATTCATTGAATTTAATATCAGAATCGATTTTCTGTTCATCTATTTTTTATCAAAACTGTCAAATTTATTTAATAAAATTTTCATCATTTCAGCAGTACCATCTAGGTTGCTAACTGGCATAGGTGGAATGAATGTATCGATTTTCGGTATCTCTGCAGACACAGGCTTATTTGCCTCGTCAGTCTGACTATCTTGATTTACTTGTACATCCATTTCACTAGTTAACTTTATATCAGTTGTACTGATTTCTAACGTAATATTATCATTAGTACTCATATTGTATTATTTTAGGTGACTAAAACATATTTATTTATAACCTAAAATTTTAACCTTACCTTGCGCACGCTTTGCGAACTATTACTCTATTACTTCAAGTAACTGTTTCACATACCAGTAGGTGTACTCTACATAAAATTTTATTTTATGTCGAGTCCCTGTTCGGGCGCCATTTGTAATCTATTACTTTTATCGTTTTATTACTTATAGTGGAAAATGTATTTTCGTCTATACTAGTAAATAATCTCGTTCGCCATGTTTGTAAAAGGTAACATGATCGAAATCTACTTTTAGGGCCAGAATTCGTGTAACACGAACTAGTCTTGTGAAACAAATTACCTGAAATAAAAACATACACCAAATAACATATATAAAGTATTTTATTAGTATTTAAAGTGATAGTTACTACATAGTGAAATATATATGACCCACATATTGCCATGGGTGTTTCAAGAATCAATTTACCCTCCAAAATCCTTACATATATCAAAAAATGTGTTGTCTTAGCTAATTATGATATAGATATGATAAACATTTTTACATAGATTTCCGCACAACCCAGCTCTTAGAAATTATAACACACACACGCAACCTCTCTCTCTCTTTCACACTCATGGTACAATTTTTTATTATTAATGTTGGAGCTCCTTATAAATAATTGAAATTTTAAATAATTGATTTCTGCAACAAAATTGTATACTGGGAAATAATGAAATAAGGATTTAAAATACACAAGGAACGTTCTCACCCATTTCGTGTCGGCCTCCTCGCACTTCTAGCATCGTCCCGACATCGGCACAATCGGTATAATTTTACGGCGTCTGACGGGGCACTGTCGTGTCGACCTACGTAACCCACCGTCGTGGGACCGATTCTATACACCGATCTTTATGGACGATTCATCGGCCGAGGACGCCTACACAAAGCCGAACTGTCTAACTTTCCTTAGTACATTTTGAATATATTTATATTGTTTATTAACCACCTACAGTGGTCTAAAAAGTTAAAATTCACTCGTGAGTGAATGGGTTGCCGGCCGGCGTTGATCACTGCTGCAGACGAAATGACCAAGAGTCTTTGTTAGATTTTGCGGAAGTGGGGTGAACTTACGTCACAATCCCATTGTTAAAACTGTTGACAGCGTCGTTGTTGATGTCAACACATTCTCCGCCTCTGACGTAATTAAGGTTCGGCTTGCTTATCGCAATAACTGCACACTGTTTTTTGTGATGTTTCACAGTTTTTGCTATGAATTGGTTCAAATCCTGACAAATATTGTTATACACTCCACTCACGGTATATTCGTATCGGGTGTTTAAGGTTGGGTTTAGTATGACAAAAATAGAAAAATACAATAGTTATGTTCTATTTACCATATTTAAAGTTAATTATAAATGTACCATGATTGTACCATCACACATGTTTACTTGATTAAATGATTAACCATATGTCAGTATGAATTTTATAATGAAATTGATGTTTTAAGAATGAAATTAAATGAGTTTCAAAGAATTATGACAAGCATAAGGTGTATAATTGGGTAGGATGTAATTGTGTATTAATGTGTAACATGTATTGTGTATTTTACATGTGATTCCCCACTTTCGGGCGGTCACGGCCTCACCGAACCCTGACCATGGAATTGGCTCAGCTTTGACTGGCTATGGTTAGGGCACCTTACGTTACACGCTGCCTAAGTCTGGCCATAGCTTGTTATCGTTGTAAAAAGTGACTTTAGAAATTCACGGGGGGGGGGGTGAATAAGGGGAATCACAATAACTATGGAACAGCGGCTATCCATCGAATGGGATGGTAGACCGTATAAGGCCATATAACTAAATTTTAGTAGGATTACTGGTGTCCTCGGACATCAGTAATTCCGAATGTTTGTAACGCTGAAGCAAGAACGGTGTAGGCAGCGTCTACACCCTAAAAAACTTCAGTTCTTGTGGAGGCAACTGGGCGCTACAGTCCAGGGGGGGGGCCATAGTATGTGTGGAAGAAGGTTGTTAAATTGTTAATAAATAAGCTCTGATTGAATAAAGAGAAGATAAAGTTGGTGATTATGGTAATTATGCTAATAGTAAAGAAGTATTATGTTTTCATGTTCTCTATATGAGGTTATGCTATTATGATGAGATATCTGCTGGTGTTATGTGTATATTATATTTTGCATAAGCAATATATGGTTGCGATTGATGTTATGATAGTAATAAGTTTTTTATTTGAATAATTGTCAGGATGTAATGGTGAATGTTTATAATGAAAATTAAATTAATGAAATTAAATTCAGTTTAAAGATAGAAATTTTGTTAATCAATTTGAAAGTTTTGATTTGAAGGTTATGAAAGAAATGATAAATGAATCATATTATGAAGTAAATAAATACAAGATGAAATTAAATGAATTAAAATTGTTTTGAAGTAATTTATAGAGTTTAATTTGGAGGTAATTAAAATTTATGTGAAGGGATTTCATTAATGTAAAAGGTTTCAAGTAATGCAATTAAAGTAATTAATTGAAAGAGATGGGTAAATTAATTTAAAAGATGGAAATAAGTGTAATAAAATTGAATAGTTTACTTTTTGACTTGAAATGGATAATAAATAGTAGACAATTAAATTTAAATGATTAAAATATTTAAGAGAAATTCAAAGTTGAAATGATAAAACGAGATAAATAGTTAAAATGTTTAGTTAATAGAAATTGAAGGGTTAGTAATGTATTTTGATGGTTATTTGATTAGGAATGTAGTATAAACAAGTGTAATATGTTTATGGTAAGAATGTACATATAGATGCAACCAGCGCTGCTTCTTAACACAAACCAGTACGGGCTAAGAGGAAAACAAACCAGGTGGGGATGTGGCACGGTAAAAGTCCAGTTATTGATTTTTTATTGAATGTTACAGAGTTTGGTGATACTGTGGCGGGTGCCTGTCTGACTTTGCGGTGTTGGGATCTCAAGAGGGAAGTCCAGTAAGGTCAATCAGGTGCGGCCGCAGTCACCAAACTAGGGGGGTAAGTTACCCATGATTTTAGTAATGATTTACGGGGTTAAGCGCCATATCCTTGCTGGTCCTCTTAGGTTTTTTTTTGCAGTGAGAGTTTTTCTGTTTCGACAGAAAACCTCTCATTGGGGGGGGGTATTGTAACGGGACGAATTGAAGGGGGTCTATAATTTAAAGATTTTCATGTTAACCATCTGCAGACAACCTTTGAGGTAATCTTTTTATTCACCCAGAGTGTATTTTTTGGTCACTAACTGTAGCTCCGTGTAAGGCACAGCACGGTACAAGAATGTTTATTATTAGTAGGGTGCGTATTCATACATACGAGCGCACATGTGTGCCGCTTTTCACAACGTGAAGGCCACGTTTAAGAATTCCTTCTCGCCTTATACGAGACTACGGGGAAGCCGCGAGATGCTACCCGCCAATCACGAGCCAAGTAACCGGGCGCAGAGGGATGCTTAGCCATTTTGAAAACTTCAGTCGACGAAAACCCTCAGACCACACGGTCAGAAAAATAGTGCTTGCAAGCAAAATATCCAGTCGGCCGACTATTATAAAATGTGATTTTAAAAGTATTTCCAACATTAATGGAGTGAGAAACAAGTGGACGTTCATTAATAACAATGTTAACAGTTTAAAGAATATCAGAGTGGCGAGTGAGAATAATAAATTCGATTTGGTGGCGAAAGGATTGGTTTCAACAGGATGAGTAACTTTTGAACAATTTTATACTTTTTGAACAATTTTTAACAAATTATACAGCTGTCTAAATTTTGATACAACTGAAAGAGTTATGTATGGTAGATGGGGATTTTAAAGATATGATTGAGTGTGTATATGAGTAAAAAATTACGTAATGAATAACACTGGTTTGCGATAAGTAAATTTAGTTTAAGTTTTCAATATCTATTTTTTGTTTTTGTTTTCACTAGTTTGATTGTCAGGTAATCTTATAAAAGCAGGGTTAATTTTAAAATAACCAATGTATCCTTTGTTGTTCATATAGTAAAATGTGTAGAAGAGGGAGAAAGAATATTGTTAGTTATAATGGAAAATAAGTCAATTTAAATTTTTTTATTATGTAGAATTAAAGAATAATATGACAAATTAAATTAAATTCATTTGAAAACAAAAGGACTCAAAGCATTTATTTCAGACAACCTAATTTCTGTTCTCCAAATAAACGCTCACACGAACTCTGGGTAAATCTTGGTGGTATGGAAGTGTATAAAAAAAACGGTAAGTAAATAAAAGTGAAAAAAGTAAAGTACATTACAAAACATACATATGATTCTTCTTGAACATTTGACAAAACACCACTAACATCTAAATCAGAATTGTCATCATCAATTTCTTGTACAAATTCGTCATCTAAGTCACTATCATCCATTTAAGAACCAGATTCATTTGCTATCTGTTCAAGTTCCTGAATGGACAGATATTGGGCCTGTGAAGTCATGATAATAATACAAACGGAACACTGATACAACTAAAACATAACACAAAACAGAAAAACGCTAAAAAAATTGTCTGCAATGTTGAGAAACCAAAGATAAACACACCGTGAAACTGTACAAAGCTTAGCCAGAAGCATGGCATCATCATTACGACTGAGAAAGGCAAAAACCTGTCTTGTCATGTGTATAGAAAATGTGCTGTAATTCCTATTTCATAATGCTGAGCCATATATGAATTTTTTTATGAACTAAGAAAGTTGTGCGGTCTTATTACAGATGTTCACGGCCACCTATATTTTGTCGCTTAAGAAATACTGAAGTAGTACACGTGGATTATTAATTAAAATATTTAAATTCGTCCCTGTTTTCGGGCGTCATTTGAAGTAGTACTCAGTGATTTGATGATTAAAAGTATTAAAATTTGCGTTACCTTACCTTTATTTGGCCGTCAATAGAAACAAACTTAAATCTTGACGTTCGTGTGCAAATTAAACAAGGTGTTGTCTAGTGTACTCGGCAGAGAAAAATAGGTAAATGCAAATAACAAATACATATTTATAAATTCACATAAAACATTATTTTATTTCGTTTTACTCTGTCATTCTTGTTAAGCCTCCACATCAACAATTTATCCCCTTTCTCTACATTTTGTATTCTTAATCTCGAATTGGTTATGGACCGTTATTGGCCATTATTTAAAACAGGATCTGAAATATAGTTTTAAATAACTTCTATAACCTTATATTTACTTATTTAACTAGTTTATCTCTACTTTAGAAGGTGACCCAGTTTGCTCACACTCTCAGTCATTCATTATACATTTTATATTATAAAGCGCATTCTATTTAAATTTTCATAATTAGTACCGGTGTTAAATTCAGTTAGAATTGAAATGTTTTTTGTCTGTTCAACTGCTTATATTATGTACTCATCCTTTCATCGCCGTCTCCACGTGGTTACACCATCACTGCTAACTTCCGATTTACTTTAACACACTACGAAAATAAGTTAAATTGTTAATGTTTGTGAATTACGTCTGATGGATCACTATTACATGATTTAGTGATGTTTTACGCTAAAATCACATGATTTACTGGTCGGCCAGTCGGTCTACATTGTTTAGTACAGTTTTTTAGGCGAACCGCTTATCTGCATGGTTCAGAATCTAGACGCCGACTGCCTTTTTCAAGATGGCCAAAGATTTTCTGTGTGCGGCAACTTGGTCTGTGATTGGCTCCCAGAGGGACCACGTGACACAACAAATATTTAACACTGGTTATAGTACATCCACTCTTAAGTGAACAGTGAGCCGAGTCCGTGCTTATTCAACTGTAAGGACATGCACTTCCGCACGCTCTCACATTCCAGAGCATCAGAAAACAGTGTATGTTGATAGATTTTCTGGACCAACATGCAGATGGGCGTTACCTAACAGGAATGTCTATTGTTACAGATGGAGGCCCTCTGTGGGTACTATTGTGCGTCGCATTTACAATCAAATTAAAATCCCTCATCCCATTTTGCCCCGTTACGATACCCCCCCCAATGAGAGGTTTTCTGCCGAAGCAGAAAAACTCTCATTGCTAAACCCTAAGAGGATCAGTGAGGATATGGTGCCAACAACCCCCCGTTAATTCTTTAACACATCATGGGTAAACTACCCCCCTAGCTCGGCGACTACGGCTGCACCTGCACGACATTACTGCACTTCTCTGTTTAAGATCCCAACACCGTAAAGTCGGACAGGTACTCACCACAGTACCACCGAACCTTGTAACATTCTAAGTAAAATCAACAACTAGCCTTATACCATACCAGATCCTCAACCAATATATATATATATATTCCCCTTACATACATACTGGGTTGACTTTAGCAAGTACTGGGTGCGTACATATATTCATTACTACATTAAATGCACAATCTCCACATTAATTATTAATATAAAATTCACATAAATGTTTTATTTTTGATTCTAAACAAAGTTCATTCCCATCTTTCAACTTTTATTTACTTGCTTGACGTTATTATTTCAAATAAAATCAAATTATTTAAATTTTGTTCAAATAATGCAATAAATCTAAGTCCCTTATCCAAAGATTTACATTACTGACTTTACTTTTCTTTACAAATCCTCATAATTAGATGCTAACAATCATAATAAACAAAATAAAATAAACAACTTATTTCTATCATAAATTCCCTTATCACTACATTTGTTTACAAAACATATAATATGAACACTATTAATCAGTTAATACATTATCAATACACATAATCAGCAATATATCCTGAACATAAAAACACAACAAACTGTACCTCAAAACAGATTACAAAAATTTTTTGTTTTTTTCAATAATTACATGAATTTAAATTTCAGAAACATACATTCTGACAATTACCAAAAAGAAACAAATTATTAAATTAAATCAATTATTAAAAGGACACATGAATTGATTACATTACACATTCTATAATCCACACCAATCATCAGCTGATACCTCATTGTCAGGTGAATGACCTTACCCTAGACACACTACATACAATTAACAAAAATACACAAAATTGAACAATGTAAAATACATAATACATGTTGATAATTCCTACACTCTAACATAGTACCACATAATAAAACATAAACAATACATATCTCATTCCATTAAAATGAACATTTAATTTCCATCTGAATAAAATTTTCAAACATTTCAAAACTTTAATTTCAATATTGAACTTGTTAATACTCGATCTTTAATTATTTACCACTGCTCCAAAAAATTCAAATTTTATTACCAACATTCATTCTACATAAGAGTTTATACATTAAACATTATCACCTCAAAATAAACAATTCATCTTTAAATTTGCATATAAAATTATAGAAATTACACTTGAATCTCGATTGACCTTTTTACTAATCAATTCTCAGTTATTTAGCATTTACTACACCATTAAATTCTCCAAAAAAATTTGTTTAGTTTGTTATTAACATTCATATTGTACAATATTTCATTTAAACTCAACACAAAAATATACAGTACACATTATTATTTGTTATCGTGTACCACAACTCATTTTATAAAGCAGTCCATTTCAAAACCATTAATTACATAGTTAGGCGCTCATAAACATTAATTGTTTACCTCATCGTATAATAACCTGGTCTTACATCTACACAGTTCATTTTTTAGCGAATTCATTATATCATTTCTATCACTATAAAGATTATTCAAATTCTTATATTCTTCCACAATACTATAACAGTTAATAGGATTATTCCACATTATTAAATCGTATAATTTGTTATCACCGAGTATAGTCCAGTCACCTGTAGTATAATTTGTCACCATTGGGTCGATTATAATCTCATCATTAGTATTATCTTTTGCTGTACCAGTTTCGTCACAAGGTAAGTAATCAATATCATCAATCTTATCATCAGTTGCTGCACTAACTATTTCGCAAGGTAAGTACTTAAGATCTAACCACTCTACTAATTCGTTATAACCTCTGCTAATCTCAAACGTTTCTCATCTTCCTATCAACATACCTTTCAACATAACACCAATTCATACTTTTTCTATCATTCCGTACAGAGGGTATTAAATCATAAAAACGCCTACTAAAAATTAAGTGACTACTTGAAAACACATTGTTTTCCTGTAAGGGACTCTTGCCCTTCAAAAACATTTGTAACCATCTTGGTTTGCAATAAACATGGGGAAAATCTACCCTCTGCCGTATATTCACAAAATAATTCTCTTCATATTCTCTCTCTAATTGACAAATACTGATTTCTACTCTCTCACTCTCTCTCACTATTCCTATATTACCCTGATCACTATTTATTTTCATTGTATTACTTTTATATATCTCGTTTTCCACTATCTTACTACTATTACTTGTTAATTTATTTTCGTAACTAACACCTACCTCGTTAATGATCCCTTTGTAATTATTCGTTATTTTACTAATGACACTCTGGTCATCAGTTATTTCGTCATTTTTATTTTTGTCACACTCACCCATGTCGTCAGTTTTGACACCACTACACCCACTTTTTTGGTTTAATTCATTCTCACTTATACTTTTAAATTGATTGTTCATACTTTGATTATGCATTTTTATTTAATTTCTTATGTTTACAGCTTCGGTATTTATGTCTATAAGTTTATTATTTACTACATTGATTTCAGATTTGATTTCAATTTTAAATTCATTTAAACTCGTGTTTAAATTATTATATCCTGATTTCATTTCAGTTCTCATTCCTGACATCATTTCCATCATCAATGCTAATAGGTTAAATATATTTACATTATGGCTTTTACTACTACATTCAACTTCGACCGTTTCATTTACATTCGGTATCATGCTTATGTTCTCATCAATATTTCCGTTCGTCAATATTAAATCGTCTTGTGTAACATTTAAAATTGACCCCCCCTCTACACTCTCACATAAATTTGCATTCTTATTTTTCTCTGCCATTTCGACTAGGTTGTAAATTATTTAATTTTAATTTACAACGTCGCTATTACGGGCGCCATTAGAAGTAGTACACGTGGATTATTAATTAAAATATTTAAATTCGTCCCTGTTTTTGGGCGTCATTTGAAGTAGTACTCAGTGATTTGATGATTAAAAGTATTAAAATTTGCGTTACCTTTCCTTTATTTGGCCGTCAATTGAAACAAACTTAAATCTTGACGTTCGTGTGCAAATTAAACAAGGTGTCGTCTAGTGTACTCGGCAGAGAAAAATAGGTAAATGCAAATAACAAATACATATTTATAAATTCACATAAAACATTATTTTATTTCGTTTTACTCTGTCATTCTTGTTAAGCCCCCACGTCAACAATTTATCCCCTTTCTCTACATTTTGTATTCTTACTCCCGAATTGGTTATGGTCCGTTATTGGCCATTATTTAAAACAGGGTCTGAAATATAGTTTAAAATAACTTCTATAACCTTATATTTACTTATTTAACTAGTTTATCTCTACTTTAGAAGGCGACCCAGTTTGCTCACACTCTCAGTCATTCATTATACATTTTATATTATAAAGCGCTTTCTATTTAAATTTTCATAATTAGTACCGGTGTTAAATTCAGTTAAAATTGAAATGTTTTTTGTATGTTCAACTGCTTATATTATGTACTCATCCTTTCATCACCGTCTCCTTGTGGTTACACCATCACTGCTAACTTCCGATTTACTTTAACACACTCCGAAAATAAGTTAAATTGTTAACGTTTGTGAATTACATCTGATGGATCACTATTACATGATTTACTGATGTTTTACGCGAAAATCACATGATTTACTAGTCGGCCAGTCGGTCTACATTGTTTAGTACAGTTTTTTAGGCGAACCGCTTATCTGCATGGTTCAGAAGCTAGACGCCTACTGCCTTTTTCAAGATGGCCAAAGATTTTCTGTGTGCAGCAACTTGGTCTGTGATTGGCTCCAGAGGGACCATGTGACACAACAAATATTTAACACTGGTTATAGTACATCCACTCTAAGTGAACAGTGAGCCGAGTCCGTGCTTATTCAACTGTATGGACATGCACTTCTGCACGCTCTCACATTCCAGAGCATCAGAAAACAGTGTATGTTGATAGATTTTCTGGACCAACATGCAGATGGGCGTTACCTAACAAGAATGTCTATTGTTACAGACGGAGGCCCTCTGTGGGTACTATTGTGCGTCACATTTACAATCAAATTAAAATCCCTCATCCCATTTTGCCCTGTTACAATACAAGCATTGAAACGTGAAGATGTGTTAACTCATCCTTTGTCGATTAAGGCATTTTTTCAACGGATGTGTTAATGTTAATGTAATGTTGTGTCAACATGTAATGAACGTTCATGTATCCATCAAAAGGTCGCATCTGACTGGCAACCGAGTTACACCGCATTTGGGACGACCAGTTCCCATAGTATTCAAAATACCCAGATACTTTCCAATCATGCCTCTTAAACTTGATTGTATACTTTTGAATTCAATTGTGATTTTGATTGTGAATTCCATACTTGATTTTGATTGTGACTTCCAAAGACATCTTGAGTCCATCTTATATACAGAGTGTATTAGTATTTTATAAAACATGTGTTTTAGGTGCTTGTTCAGAGCTGTGACACGTTTCATGGACAACACATATTTTCGTTTCTCCATGTGTTCCACACATTCATTTTATGTATGAGGAGGTGGATAAAAAATAACAATAACAGTGATGAAGAGGATGATGGCGCTGATATAAAACTGCTGACAGACACCTCCAAAACAATTAAGGACAAGAAAGGAGAGAAAAGCATTGTAGAAATATTGTTAGAGTATAAACGTTGCAAAGAAATTGCTGATAATCTTGAAGATCCGGACGAAGGGAAGACAGCTGAAGAAATGTACCTAGAGGATTTACAGTAAGTATAATCGAGCCAATTGAAAGTCATTACTAATTTTATTTTCATTTTGTTTCCAAAGGACTGTTGTTTTAATAAAATGTGTTAAAAAAAATATAAATACAGTAGAGTCCCGCTAATCCGAAACCCAGTAATCCGAAAGTCCAGTTAATCCGAAACTCATATTTGGTGAAATAATATCGGTATGGAGAACCATACATGACTTCCATATTCTAAGATTTATATTTTAAATCATTTTCAGCCAAACAGCCAGGGAAGGAATTTTAACAAAAAAATACTTCTTTGTTGACAGTAACGTAGTACACATATAAAAAAAAATTAACATAATAAACAGCATCTTGCAGAGGGTTCATTCCCTAAAGACGAAAAGTCTGTCTATGAATCGTTCCTCTGGACACTTTTTCGGCTTGCATGCGTTATGTTGGTATGGGTTCAGCACTTTCCATTTAAAAAGCTTGCAAATGTAAGAAAATAAACATGAATGAGGCCAGAAATAACGCGAATTGTGTGTGTGTGTGTGTGTGTGTGTGTGTGTGTGTGTGTGTGTGTGTGTGTGTGTGTGTGTGTGTGTGTGTGTGTGTGTGTGTGTGTGTGTGTGTGTGTGTGTGTGTGTGTGTGTGTGTGTTCCCTGCCTTTTTACTGCGGTAGTCATAATAATAAAATGGAAACGTAAACAGTACATAACTGAGATACGCTTGCCTGCCAAGCGCGATATATTTTCTCTTATACATGATTTACATTAAAATGAAAAAATTATAATTTTATTGCCTGGCAACAAAATTATTTTATTTTCAACAATTACCATTGTTTGAAAAAGTTTAAATGAATTTTCAAGTACTTTACTCTTGTTAAAACGTAAAAGGTTGCAGGTAAACTACCCCTTCCCCTTAACCGATCTTCACCAAAATCTAAAGGCCTTGAGTCCTCTACAATTCACTGACTTATGCAAAAAATTCTTTGATTCTGTATGAATTTGCGGCAGTTATCGTTTGCCATAGAAAATACGCTTGATAAAAAACGTTGCAGGTAAACTACCCCTTCCCCTCAACCGATCTTCACCAAAAACAATAGGTCTTTAGTACTCTACAAATCAGGGCTGTATGCAGAAAATTATTTGATTCTGTTTGAATTTGCGGCTGTTATCGTTTGCCATAGAAAATATCCTTGTTAAAAAAACGTTGTAGGTAAACTACCCCTTTCCCTTAACCGATCTTCACCAAAAACAATAGGTCTTGAGAACTCTACAATTTAGGGCTGTATGCAAATAATCTTTTGATTCTGTTTGAATTTGCGGCTGTTATCGTTTGCCATAGGAAATACCCTTGCTAAAACATAAAACGTTACAGGTAAACTACCCCTTTCCCTTAACCGATCTTCACCAAAAATAATAGGTCTTAAGAACTCTACAATTCAGGGCTGTATGCGAAACATTATTTGATTCTGTTTGAATTTGCGGCTGTTATCGTTTGCCAAAAAAAAAAATTTCCCTTGATAAAAAAACTGTTGCAGGTAAACTACCCCTTTCCCTCAACCGATCTTCACCAAAAACAATAGGTCGGGAGTACTCTACAAATCAGGGCTGTATGCAAAAAATTATTTGATTCTGTTTGAATTTGCGGCAGTTATCGTTTGCCATAGAAAAAAAATCTACAGACACATAGACAGACAGACAGACACACACACAGACACTTTTCGGAAAACGACTTTTTTTCATGTTTTGAGTGTAGTACAATCAGAATCTGCAATAATCTCGAACACGATTTTTTTTGCCATCACAATACTTCCATTCCTTAAGGAATATGGAAGTAAAAAAGGTTTGGAAAAGGGAAAACGCACTTTATAACAAAAACCTGACTGTGCAGACTAATAGTTTTACAGACTAATAGTAAAATAGTTGAAAAATCATTGTGTAAATTATTATACATGTTTAATGAAGAAATTTGTGTTAGTGGTTGAAATCACAATCAGAATGATCACTGTTGCACACCACTATATAAAATATCGGTATGGAGAACCATACATGACTTCCATATTCTAAGATTTATATTTAAAATCATTTTCGAAATGAAATATTACCATAGAAACTACTTCTTTCTACTTACTGCTTCAGCCTTAACCACAGTACTGTGGTCACTAACGTATACCACCTCACGTTATCGCACTCGATTTTCACTGATGATGGAAGTCGATGGCATTGCCGAAATGTCTGGTTTTGTAGAAAACATTGGACTACGGCCAAATATCCCGGGAAGGAATTTTAACAAAAACTACTTCTTTGTTGCCGATAACGTTGTACACATATATATCAGTGGCGAAGTTACATGGAGGCAATTGAGGCAATGCCTACCCTAAAAAATTCTGTAGAATAAAAATTATAAATACGTATGAACTACATAACGTAAAGATTATACATTGTTACTGCAACTGTCAAATTTATTAAACCGAAACGTGCTTTATTGAGCGACCGCTAGATGGTGACAGGTGAGATTCGGCATAGTTCGTTTAAAGCGAATGAGGCAACCTGAACTTGCCTCAGCGTTTTTTGTATACATCGTATGTAAGCAATGTAGTGGTGTGATAGGGAAGTGTAGGGAGGGGGGATTGTCCCGCGCTGTACACATAGAGCGTTGAGGCATGCCTCACTTCTGTGGTCCAAACAGTTAAGTTAAAGCGCCTGTGTTGTTTCTAAGTGTTTATTTTATGTGGTTATTGAAAGTGTCACTGTTATTCCGCTGAACTAACAGATGATCAAGATTGTTATTTGAATTATTTATAACATTAAACATATATATAGAAACTAATCAAGTTTAAAAATTTGAAGTTCAATCAGTTGTATTATTGTGTATGACTAATACAAGGATTGTTCAATAGAAACACGTATAGAGCTGTAAAGCATTTTTTATTCAACGATTTTAAAAGAAGTCTCCAATAACATTAAGACATGAGTTCCACTGTTGCGCTAACCTGTAGATTCCCTGCTAGTAAAATTCTTACGGCTGTTTGTGGAACCATTCGGTTACAGCAAACTCTACCTCAGCGTCTGATTTGAACCACCGTCCTTTTAGTGATTCCTTAAAAAAAATTTAAGATAAGATTTTTGCCTACCCATTCATTAACTACTAGCTTCGCCAGTAAGCAAATTGATGTCCATTTTTTCGGCTTGCACGCATTATGTTGGTGTGGGTTTCGACACTTTCCATTTAAAAAGCGTGCAAATGTAAGAAAATAAACATGAGTGAGGCCAGAAATAACGTGAATTGTGTGTGTGTGTGTGTGTGTGTGTGTGTGTGTGTGTGTGTGTGTGTGTGTGTGTGTGTGTGTGTGTGTGTGTGTGTGTGTGTGTGTGTGTTACGTGCCCTTTGTTGCTGTATTAAATGAAAAATATTATATTACATTAAAATGAAAAAATTATAATTTTATTGCCTGGCAACAAAATTATTTTATTTTCAACAATTACCATTGTTTGAAAAAGTTTAAATGAATTTTCAAGTACTTTACTCTTGTTAAAACGTAAAAGGTTGCAGGTAAACTACCCCTTCCCCTTAACCGATCTTCACCAAAATCTAAAGGCCTTGAGTCCTCTACAATTCACTGACGTATGCAAAAAATTATTTGATTCTGTTTGAATTTGCGGCAGTTATCGTTTGCCATAGAAAATACGCTTGATAAAAAACGTTGCAGGTAAACTACCCCTTCCCCTTAACCGATCTTCACCAAAAACAATAGGTCTTGAGTACTCTACAAATCAGGGCTGTATGCAGAAAATTATTTGATTCTGTTTGAATTTGCGGCTGTTATCGTTTGCCATAGAAAATACCCTTGTTAAAAAACGTTGTAGGTAAACTACCCCTTTCCCTCAACCGATCTTCACCAAAAACAATAGGTCTTGAGAACTCTACAATTTAGGGCTGTATGCAAATAATCTTTTGATTCTGTTTGAATTTGCGGCTGTTATCGTTTGCCATAGGAAATACCCTTGTTAAAACATAAAACGTTACAGGTAAACTACCCCTTTCCCTTAACCGATCTTCACCAAAAACAATAGGTCTTGAGAACTCTACAATTCAGGGCTGTATGCGAAACATTATTTGATTCTGTTTGAATTTGCGGCTGTTATCGTTTGCCAAAAAAAAAAATTTCCCTTGATAAAAAAAAACCGTTGCAGGTAAACTACCCCTTTCCCTCAACCGATCTTCACCAAAAACAATAGGTCGGGAGTACTCTACAAATCAGGGCTGTATGCAAAAAATTATTTGATTCTGTTTGAATTTGCGGCTGTTATCGTTTGCCATAGAAAATACCCTTGTTAAAAAACGTTGTAGGTAAACTACCCCTTTCCCTCAACCGATCTTCACCAAAAACAATAGGTCTTGAGAACTCTACAATTTAGGGCTGTATGCAAATAATCTTTTGATTCTGTTTGAATTTGCGGCTGTTATCGTTTGCCATAGGAAATACCCTTGTTAAAACATAAAACGTTACAGGTAAACTACCCCTTTCCCTTAACCGATCTTCACCAAAAACAATAGGTCTTGAGAACTCTACAATTCAGGGCTGTATGCGAAACATTATTTGATTCTGTTTGAATTTGCGGCTGTTATCGTTTGCCAAAAAAAAAAATTTCCCTTGATAAAAAAAAACCGTTGCAGGTAAACTACCCCTTTCCCTCAACCGATCTTCACCAAAAACAATAGGTCGTGAGTACTCTACAAATCAGGGCTGTATGCAAAAAATTATTTGATTCTGTTTGAATTTGCGGCAGTTATCGTTTGCCATAGAAAAAAATCTACAGACACACAGACAGACAGACACACACACACACACACAGACACTTTTCGGAAAACGACTTTTTTTCATGTTTTGAGTGTAGTAGAATCAGAATCTGCAATAATCTCGAACACGATTTTTTTTGCCATCACCATACTTCCATTCCTTGAGGAATATGGAATTAAAATTATTCCGATTAGGGCTTTCAAGAAATTTCGATCTGACGATGGGCTGTGAAGCTTGAAAGCCCTAATCGGAATAATTTTTATATAGTGGTGTGCAACAGTGATCATTCTGATTATTATACATGTAATTCAACACTTTCGTCACAATTACTGCAATAATCTTTCAGCTTTTACTTTTTAAAAAAGTCATATTTTTCTAGCGAAGTGATGAATACCTGCAAAATGATACGATATTGTGCCAGCATCTTAAAAACATGATGTCTTCTGGTGTAGCGGCAGCGTGCTGCTCGACATAGCGTAGGTCCAGATCAAAGGCAGCGGTGGCGTCCACGTGAGATACTGACTGTGCCGTCTACTGCATTGTCGCTCTCTTTAGAGGTATTGTCAGACTCCTGAGTCACCATTTTTATGATTTCCTGGCCTGCGAACAATTCGTCATTCTCTAACATCCACTCATCAACATCATTAACATTTGTTTCTTCACAACTGGGAATACATTGTACAAGCTCAAGAATATTGTTTCTTTAATTTTCCTGATTGGGGCTGTTAACATAGGTGAAAATAACCAAATTTTCTGCGAAGATTTGCATTTTATGCATATAATAAGAGCAGTTCCAGTTACTCCGAAAATTTGCTATTGCGAAAAAGCTGCGGTCCCAATTATTTCGGATTAGTGGGACTCTATTGTATAATAATATGAAAAATTCACATCAAAGTACACATTTTTTCAATAATCCTCAATTACAGTCATGCACTTCTTTTATCACTCTACTAGTTTCTTTGTGTTTCTCTGTAGCAGAGACTTAGCATAGCTAAGGCACAGACACTGTTTAGAACAGGAGTCGGCTACCCTGCGCCCGTCAATAAGGTTTGGCGAGCCTGCGAACCAATTTGTAATTTTACTTTCTTCTGAACGAAGGAACGCATCTGCATTATACCTGCTTTGAAGAACCGTATTATAAAATAGTACAAGTCATTTAACCGAACCGGCTACATTTTTCTCCAATACGATTGTCTAGTTTGTCGCCCAGAGCCTGTGTAAACACTTTTCTCCCCAAAGTGATTTTTTCAAGTTTTACATTTCTGTGCACTTTATGAAAATAAATAGTGTTATTGTGGTAAAATATTTAATTTAGTTTTATTAAAATGTTTTCCTGTTTAGTGATTTTTGTTTGTTTAAAGTTTTGTTAGTTTTAATGTGCATGTGCATGCATGATGACAAATTGTCAGTGACCTACTCCTAATGTGAAAAATTTTCACAAAATATGAAAAATACTGCAAAGTTTTTTTTGGTTCGGTGTTACACATCGCTAAATATAAGCACAAGGGTATTAAAAAGTGATAGTTAATGTTAGTAACGTCCGGCTATTGAACTCTGCACCTTTCTATTTTCCATTGATGGGGTGGGGAGGGGTGCGCCCATGGAACTGGTCCTTAGTTATATATGCACCCCCGTAAATTCAAAGGTTGCGTATGACTGGTTTAGAATCACTTTGGTGAGGCACATGTATTTAAAAATAATCCCACAAACACAGACTAGTAGATGCTCCCTAGAACTTTCCATTACAACTTCTTATTTAGTATTTATGAATGCGACTACATTTAACTTATAATCTGTACATTGGTAAATGAAGAATGAATTCATTGATTGGTGAATGAACATAAATATTGTAACGAATAGATTCTTACGTCTCTTTAAAAGGTGTATGTATAGTGTGTTCGCCTCACACTGTCGTCGTCACTTATATGTTGCGCTAACGATGTCCGTAGCGATCCTTCAATTACCAGTACAACACGAGTGGAAACCTTACCTGTTCTTCGTTAGGTGTTCATAAATCCCGGGTGGTGCCAAATTGTTTAATTAAAACAATTAAATTAACAAATATTATGATTGAGCGTTCTTCGCTATGACGATCTGGAGTATTCAAATTTTACTCCCGATTTCGTTCGACCTTCTTAATCGAGCAGTTAGTTTGCCGAGTTTGCGACGTGAGCGCTTACCGTCATTTTCGTTCTTTGCTAAATAATACACAATTTATACTATACTTTCCTATGGAATAAAAAAACAGTGGTTACACTCTGTACTAGTTTATTTATTTGGTGATAGGTAATTACTCAGTTTGACACAAAATTATATTTTGTTATTCAACAAATTTGCACCGACAGTTATTATAAGACAAAATCTCGGGGTTTCGGCGAATCGACTTTGAACGAATTATCCAGTCAAATATGGCAACTGCTTGGTTTGTTTACAGTTTGTTCCGTTCAAAGTCCTGGGTTCTTGTGATTACGAAAAATATATTAATAATGATTACAATAAAGTACACTACCTTACATTATTTGTACTTAAATAATATAATGTGTAATTATAATTTGTTTCTGAAGTGTGGTAAAGTGTGCTTCAAAAGTCCGTAGTTCTCATACAGGTTATTTTTCTAATTAACAAAATTTCAGTGTTTTATTTTTTTAATTAATCTTTGAAAGAAATAATATTCAGTTTATAGTGAGAGTTCAGATTACTGTGAGAAAAATTTAAAGTGAATTTATTTCAGAAATTCGGGTAATTTAATAACAGTTCGGGTACTTTTAAATCAGTCGACTCGTGCTGTACTGTCAGTCAGTTGTAATGGAATGGGGCTTCAATAGTCGTCAATTTTCAATTATCTGGGGCTTAAGTACGTCTGGCATCTTTTTCATGTTAGTTGTAGAAATTTATTCGCTTAAAATTTATTTAAATTGGTCCTTGGCATCAGTTAAATGTTCTCATCTCTCGTCTGCTTCTTACGTGTTCATCTTTTTGAATTTTGATTACTTTTTATACATTTTAGATTAAAATTTTGGTCATTCACGGCCTGGCGTCTATTCTGGAAGAGCATCACTTATTGAATAATAAGATTTAATGGAAAATTCGTAACCAGCGTTCATTGTCATGGTTACTAATAGCTTTTGATTGGCGTAGCTTGACTTAAGACCATTGTTATCACATTTGAATTTTTATTCAAAATCTCTGTATATCTTCTGATTGCTATTATTCTTCCGTCTTCCTCTCTACGTATTAAATATTATCACTACTGTTTGTATTTTCTTTCAAAGATCATTTTGACATCCCATAAGGTGGGTTTTGTAATGTATTATTTTTGGACAATTATTGTAATATTTGTTAATTACATTTATTTTTTATTTTAAGTCCTTATTCTAACATTTATCTTTTAATCTGATTCACAAATTATCCTTGACCAGGTGCTTGCCTTGGATTTGCTAATATTTTTGTTAGTTTTTTACAATTTGTAGTTATTTGTTTTTTACAGTTAGGCATTCCATAGGCCTAAGTAGTAACTGATTATATTTACTCATTTTATACAAATTACATCTTAATTTACCCTCATACATGTTTTGTTTTGATATTATAAATGATCTGTTTACTTATTGATGTGTTTTGGTTCTGTTTTTATAATAATTGTATGTTACCATTAGTTTCTACATTATGGTTTGTTAATTATTTCCTAACTGATTTTCCAGTGTTATTAGATCTGTATTCTTTCTATTGACTTATTTTGCCATTGTTTATAACTATGCTATTACTTACTATTCTCTATTACATAAAACATAACATCTAGGCCTATGGTCTGTATAATTCCTTCAGCCATATCCTATTTATAGATTAAATTAAACAATTTTTGGACAGTTATTATGCACTGTTTGCTTACAATTCGTTTCCTTCTTACTTATCTTTTGGGTGATAAACCTCATTACACCATTTAAACTTACTTAATTGATTATCCCTTAGAACATGGGGTGTTTATTTTATTTTGCTCTTATTTTCTTTATTATATTTTTCTTATACAAACTCTATCTTCTAGCCATGGTAACCCTAACTTTTAACCTTCCATGGGATTCCCCCTTTGAATACTATTGAATCCCTTACTTACAATTAAACTTATTGCTATCATTAACAAGATTCTTGTTACATAATACTGTATTGTTCACTATTAATCATTTAGTGTTCATCACAGATTATTAAGTGTTTATTCCTGTTACTATCATTAACAAAATTCTTATTTACTAATATGGTTCACCATTAATCTTTTAGTGTTTATTACAGATTATTAAGTGTTTACACCTATCAATAGGGTTTCTAATTATTTTGGGGTTTTACACTTTCACTTTTGCACTTATTAAATCTTATTTTAAGTGTTATTAGTGGGTAATCCCTAACATTACATTCTCTTTGTCACTCAGTTATGTTTACTTTCTCACTATCTCACTATCTCTCTCTTTACAAATGTTAATTATACGATTAATAAGTTCATGCCTTTATAGAGTTCTTTATTACATTTAAACTCTAATTCTTTGGTTAGTGTACTTTTATTTTTATCATTGCTTTATTGGGTTTTATCAAATATCATTTACCTTTATCATTTAATTGATAATAATAATTATCTTTTACATTGGTTAGTTATTGGTTTCATTTCCATTATTATATTTGAGTGTATCATTTCTCCTTTTTCTATTCTATATTATTTGTTTGTGTCTTATCATTTGTTTTCCTTTTATTTCCTTTATACTTGTTTTGTTTCATTTTCATTTTGGTTTTCCCCTTCTCATCTGGTTTCATTGTATTTGGTTGTATTGAGTCATTCACTTCATTCAATCACTTTCTCATTTGGTTTCGGTTTTCCCCTTCTCCTTTGGTTTCCTTTTATTTTGTCAATCAATTGGGTTAGGTCATTTCGTCGTTTGTCGCGTCATTGTCATTTTATTTTCATTAGTTTAAACATTTTATATAGTTGATTCATCATTTTTATCCCTGGTATTGGGGTGGCTTATTTGTGTTGTAACAATATGTATATTTTTTAGATTTATTGAAGCATTTTCAATGCCCTTCTCTGTGCATTGCATTTGTGCAATGCCTGTAAATTTTTGTTATCCACTACCACCCACATTCCAGCCATACAGGACCACACTCTAAACAGATGTTTTCAGCAATCTTTTTATGATCATCTGGGTGAAATGACATTAAATTCCAGGTATATTTGCTTGTACCCTAAGCGTGTGTATGAATTTAATTGTCTTATTGATAAGTAGTTAAGACTCTGGGTTACGAATTTATTACAGTGCTGAAAGAGTTAAATTTCGTATGCATATAGTAATGCACATCTATTTGTGTTATAGTAGAACGTCGTAAGCTCTCTTGTCAAGTTGGACATTAAGTCCTCGCATGCACACACCCACACACACACTCTCACACACGTGCGCATACGCACGCACATACACAACACACATCTTACTGTATCACAAAATTTTATGACTTTTATGAGGCTTTTCATTGATGTCTGTGTAAGGAATGTTAAAACCCAGATATGAGAGATACAAAGTGTGCTCTGAATTGATGGAAAACACTAAAAACATTAAAAAAAAATTGTTTTGCAAATACCCATTTGTTTGCCTTTTTAACTAAACATTTGTATTATGGCGCTTATATAGGTGATTAAAGTGTAAAAACTGATTTATAAAATCATCTTTACTCGTAAAAATGATAACTATTCTTTCCACAATGAATCTGATGTTTGAATTTGATACAGTTTTGACACAATGATTGTTATATATAAACTGCAGGTGTGACATAGTTTTTTTTTTCATATATGATATTAAAATATCATATTGCCGTGTTATCTGCTTTTAATGTTTAACTGCCTTGACCAAGAGGATGACAGTCGGAAGCCTTTAATGTAATAGTGTGTTCTTAATTGTGTGACACTTCTGAACACTGTCTCTATCCACCAATCAGATCGCACCAATAGTAAGATGAGATTACCACTTTGACTCCATATCACCACTGTGTGCCACATAGTTCATCAATCACATATTGTCACCTTCAGTACAGCCAACTCTTGTGTCATCACCATTTTGCTGTCAGTATAGCCTTTGTTTAATCATGTACACAAACATGTTAACAGTGTAACTACACTAATGCAAGATAAGAAATTATACTATTTTGAATGTTCATCACTTCTTTGTTCACTACTATAATAATTATTAGTATTGTTGGTACTTTCACTATAAGAAAATACAACAAGTAAGTTCACAGTGAAAGTACCAACAATACTAATAATAAGAAATTAATTAGAACAGTCGCTTTGATGCTGACTGTGGCCAAGGCTTAATACTGTGACAAATTGTGTTGATTTCACTTACCAGTAGACTAAGCAGAATGTTTTTCACTTACCAAAACAGGTGTTGGTTTAATTTTTACCCACTGTCTATCTTCATAGCAAGACTTGAGGTGTCCTCTGTAGTTGACATTATAAGAGTTCTAACAATAAATTTTGCAGACTTGCTGTCGTAAAATTTCCGTGTTCTTTGATTCTGACTATTACAGTGGTCATTTTCAAAGTAAAATCTTAGGGAAGCTAGTATATACCAGGACAACGACTAAGCCCACTCTTCAAAGTAGGTTTGGAACTGGTTTTATAGAATTGCCATCCACAGCTATTGTTGCTATGCTTGTGATTTTATCAGTTTTATGACAAATTATTGCACCAGCTTCGACATTCACTCTATCATGAGAAAACGGGTAAGTTACACGAAGCCGCAGATATAGTGAATAGGTGAACGCTTCAATGCAGCAATTTTTTTCTAGCTGAAACATTTCATTGACTTTCCTGCTGTATGTACAGGATGTAATGGTACATTTCCTTAATTATCACAAAAACAGATTTTCATGGACGAGAAACACCAGACAGCTTGGAGTTTTTAGTACATGACTTTCGCTTGGGAAGTGTACTTCTGGAGTCGCTGCCACTGCTGTCTGTACTGTTTGCTGTTGAGATTGTGACTGCCAATACTTAAATTACATTTTTACCTCACGTTACCAACTTTGTGTATAAATCGTGGTCAGCTCTCTCTGATGTTTTTCTGCGACTGCCTGACGCTATGCACAAGTGTCCTACCCCAACTCCTGTGCCATACCATTTTATTCACTCTCCGGTGAGAAAATCTGCCAGTGCGGCTGATGTAATGCTCCTTGGGGGCACGAAACTGACTTTTAAGCATATACAGCTGCCGAATATTTATGCATTTGACTGACCGACGACTGACCCAAGTGAAAGTCACATACAAAAAATTCCAAGCTGTCTGGTGTTTCTTGCCCACAAAAATCTGTTTTAGCATTATATTGAAAATCTGTTTTTGTGATGATTAAGAAAAATGTGCCATTATAAGGAAAGCTGATATGATACAAGATCCACAAGTTGCTGGTCTATAAACCAGATAGACCTTACTCTGGGATACAAAATAACATCTCAAGATTTAATCCTTGTAAATGAAACTAGAAAAATAATGAGAAAGAAGAAGAGTTTGGCATTATATTAAACTTTTCATGGATTAAATATAAGAATCTTATTTTGTTTTGAGTGTAAGATTTACTGATTTTTTTGTTTAAAGCATATCCGTGTTTTTGAAATATCATTTATGATCCTTTTGTGTATTTGTAGAAACAAAAAAAATGCAGAATTTGAAATAAAAGAAGTGGAGAATGAAGATGAAGAAATGAGTGAAAAGAATAAGAAAGTACCTCAGCATATTGAATTAGTTGTTGAAATCCTTCACCGCTGCATACATTTCGTTTCTTGTATTGGTGTCAACGAACTGATTCTTATTCTAAAGGTAAGATAGTAGATTTTGTTGTTATTGTCCACTGCTTTTCCAGATTTAGACAGTGTTCATCAGTGTCGACTGGTTTACAACATTACCTCCCCTTTCCTTATTTCAAATCTCCATACATATTTGTTGTCCCAAATGTTTGATACAGATATGTACTAATTCCTCTGATAATAATATCAATTTGAACAAAAAATAGACATTGTTAAGTTTTTAAAACAAATTCTATGAAATATATATGTGAAATATTCCATGAATTTGAAAAATAGGGGCGACGATTTGTGCTTTCCCTTATTAGCAAATGATAAACATGTTTTAAGGTAAAAATGTATTACAATGTCGAAGATGGTGTTTTTAACAAACCAACATAACAGTAGATGAATTATGAAACTGCATTGAATTAAGATCTCATTACAAAAGCAGTTTCATAGAGTTTAGGTGTGAAGTGGTGTTAAAAAATACAAAGTACAATAATGATTTCTCTAAATTTCCTATATTTTCTATAAACTGATTCATGTGCATTTTGTTGGGTTACAAAAATATATTTCTTATTTGATGTTGTTGAGGAATATAAATATTTAAAAGTTATTATTTTATTGAAAAAGAAAAAACAGCACACACTATGATAGTATAAAGTACCTGGGCTTAATAGTGTCACATTTTTAATGTGCTCTTCCTCGTACACACTCGTGCTCTTTGTGGTTTTTGTTACACTGTTTTTCAGTTTAACACACATAGTTTTATTTCTCTTAAAACCAAACGTTTCAACCACACTACCATGAGGCATCCTCCGTGCAGTCAAGCAATTGAGGACGTTTCTTCATAGTATAGGCCAGGGATGCAGAATATGTCTGAAAGGGTGAATATGGTTCGGGGGGAATTTGGGCTGCCCAGGGAAATTTTGGGGAAATTTTTATAGTGACTAAAAATAGAAATCACGACGAAAATATCAACTGATGTTGTATTCACATCATTTTTACAGTTGTTAACTAGACTAAGTAATCTTTAAAATACGTTTTTAAAAGGAACATTCATCCTAATGAGAACAAAGATAACAACATCATTCCTCGCGAGAAATGACCTATAGAATCAAGTTGCGACAGGCAAGGGGCGGAGCGATAAGTTGCAATATTTATGTATGTTCTCAAAATTAAACAGGATAAATTTGTATTTTAATAATTACCGTATTGTTACGACATTACAGAACAATCTACGTGTTTATCGAATGTCCCAGATGAATCCAGTGGAATACGGCTAAATGTTGTGGCGTACGTGATTTCAACATGCGCTCGCGAGACTTTTCTGGAAGCTGTCAACCGGGCGGACTGTGTCAAGGCCGCAATTAATTATGTCGTACACACTAGCGCTAATGTGTAGTTTGGAATCTTCTGGTCTGTGAGCATTGTATAAATACAAGGCGTCAGCGGCCTTAGTTTCAGTTATAGTTACGACATATTACAGTGCGGTTCGAGTTATTATCGGGCGATATTACTCTGTGCGTTCAAGTGGTTACTAGTGAAGTGCTGTGTTTTATAATCGGGCTGTATATTGTAATACAATTGTGTTTTAATATTAGTTGACATTTTATTGTGTGTGAACAATTTTTATTTGGTTTGTTGTAAGAGACTGTGTTGTTAATTACAAACTGTTTAACTGTGAAATAAAGCTGGTGATTAGTGACTTAATCGGTGTTCTTGTATTTTGTTTTCCACTGTACCTATGACGATCAAGTAGACCGTTGTAACAGTGGTGTCAGAAGTGGGATAGAACGGTTAACAGTGGAAACAGTGGACACTTTGTACAAGGTGAGGTAATTCATAACTAATTGGTAAACAATGGATGCCAGTCAGATAATGGAAGCTTTTCAAGCACTGCTGCAGCAGACACGGGAAGAGACAAAAGAAGAACAAAGACATGAAAGAGAGGAAGCAGAGAAAAGACTCCGACAGGAGGCGGAAGAAGCAGAAAAACGACAGGATGAAAAATGCAGGCAAGAAAGAGAAGAGGCTGAGGGACATCAGAAAGCACTAATGCTAGAAACAGAAGAAAGACAAAAAGAAGAATGTTGCAGGAGGCAGAGGAACAGAAGCATGAAACAGAAGACATCAAGGAGTTAATACAGGACCAAAAGCAGACACAAGAACAAACCGCTGCAGAGTTGGGTCTCCTATGATGTGAGCTTAATAAACAAGTTACTAAAATATCGGAGGTACAAGAATTAATGACATTAAAAATAGCTGAAGTAGAAAAATCTCTCTCGATTGTTGAAGAATACCTGTCTACAAAAATATCTGTCATAGAAGAATCGGTGTCAAATAAAATATCTCCAGTAGAAAACTCAATGGCAAACATAAGAGAACAAATTAAAAGTGAAGTTGAGCAGTGCCTGAGGATGCAACCAAACCAATTTTCTGAACAGACTGTACCAGTGATAAAGACAGAAACTACTACTACTACTACTACTACTACTACTACTACTACTACTACTACTACTCTCCAGCACTACAGCCCATGGTGAGCCTTGGCCTCCGCTACGACCCGTCTCCACTCATCTCTGTCCACTGCCTTCAGTCTCCAGTTCCTAATGCCCATCTTTCTTAGATCTTCTTCCACATCCTGCTGCCATCTTCTTCAAGGCCTTCCTCTTCTTCTTTTGCCCAGTATCGTTCCACTTAATATAGTTTTGGGCATCCTCGTAACATTCATACGGAATACGTGTCCCAGCCATCTAATTCTAGCTGATTTTATGTGTTTTATAATCGGGCGGTATATTGTAATACAATTGTGTTTTAATATTAGTTGACATTTTATTGTGTGTGAACAATTTTTATCTGATTTGTTGTAAGAGACTGTGTTGCTAATTACGAACTGTTTAACTGTGAAAATTAAAGCTGGCGATTAGTGACTTAATTGGTGTCTTGTGTTTTCCACTGTACCTACAATGATCAAGTAGACCGTCGTAACAGTATTTAGTAAGTAATATTTTTAGCATGCCTCATAGATTAACCCTAACATACATTTATTTTATTTCAGTGCCCTCTTCAGTGTTTTTCTTCCCTAGCAGCCTTCACATTACAGCCAATATTACCCTATTGTGTTTGTTGAGTTGTGATTATTAATGTGTTTCTTGTTCATAGGATAATTTTTTTAGTAAATTAAGCATCTGCAACCTGTTTTTATTACTTCTCTTTTTATAATTCATAACATACAATAAATTGGTTGGTAAAACATAATAAACCTTCGCATTAGTTTTGGGGAAAATTGTGTTCGGGGGAAATTTCAGGCGTCTGAACATTTTCTGCACCCCTGGTATAGGCTAAATGTTTGGTTTCAAAGAAATAAAATGGCGTGGGTTAAACCAAATATCGGTATGGAGAACCATACGTGACTTCCATATTCTAAGATTTATATTTAAAATCATTTTTGAAATGAAATATTACCATAGAAACTACTTCTTTCTACTTACTGCTTCAGCCTTAACCACAGTACTGTGGTCACTAACGTATACCACCTCACGTTATCGCACTCGATTTTCACTGATGATGGAAGTCGATGGCATTGCCGAAACGTCTGGTTTTGTAGAAAACATTGGACTACGGCCAAATATCCCGGGAAGGAATTTTAACAAAAACTACTTGTTTGTTGCCGATAACGTTGTACACATATATATAAAAAATATGCATAAAATTAATGGCTTGTATAAGTTAATGATTGATCTCCATTAAGTAGTGCTCAAGTTTCCAAAGTTTTAATATTATGATGTCCGTAATTAAAACATCAGAGCGGGTTTAGTGTGAATGAGGGTACACTGTGGACATAAATTTTCAACATTTCCTATTGAGCGTTGCTTAGAGTAAAGCTGCGAATCTACAGTATATGTTTCACAGAACAAACACGCGAAAAAGAAGGATCGCTCCGAAGTCACTCATGGACCCTCAGCATCTTGCAGAGGGTTCATTCTCTAAAGACGAAAAGTCTGTCTATGAATCGTTCCTCTATAAACAAGTGCAGTTACATTGCCCAGCGATCCACAGGAAGCAAATTGATGTCCATTTTTTCGGCTTGCACGCGTTATGTTGGTGTGGGTTTCGGCACTTTCCACTTAAAAAGCGTGCAAATGTAAGAAAAT
Organism: Magicicada septendecula; assembly: GCA_034769895.1. Classification (NCBI taxonomy): domain Eukaryota; kingdom Metazoa; phylum Arthropoda; class Insecta; order Hemiptera; family Cicadidae; genus Magicicada; species Magicicada septendecula. The sequence continues at coordinate 40,089,075 of CM068372.1, forward strand.
AAACATGAGTGAGGCCAGAAATAACGTGAATTGTGTGTGTGTATGTGTGTGTGTGTGTGTTTTACCTGCCTTTTTATTGCTGTAGGCATAATAATAAAATGGAAACGTAAACATTACATAACTGAGATATGCTTACCTGCCATGAACGATATATTATTACTTCCATATTCCTTAAGGAATGGAAGTATGGTGATGGCAAAAAAAATCGTGTTCGAGATTATTGCAGATTCTGATTCTACTACACTCAAAACATGAAAAAAAGTCGTTTTCCGAAAAGTGTCTGTGTGTCTGTCTGTCTGTGTGTCTGTCTGTCTGTGTGTCTGTCTGTCTGTAGATTTTTTTTCTATGGCAAACGATAACTGCCGCAAATTCAAACAGAATCAAATAATTTTTTGCATACAGCCCGGTTTTGCAGAGTTCTCGCGACCTATTGTTTTTGGTGAAGATCGGTTGAGGGAAAGGGGTAGTTTACCTGCAACGGTTTTTTTTTAGCAAGGGTAATTTTGTTTGTTTGGCAAACGATAACAGCCGCAAATTCAAACAGAATCAAATAATGTTTCGCATACAGCCCTGAATTGTAGAGTTCTCAAGACCTATTGTTTTTGGTGAAGATCGGTTAAGGGAAAGGGGTAGTTTACCTGTAACGTTTTATGTTTTAACAAGGGTATTTCCTATGGCAAACGATAACAGCCGCAAATTCAAACAGAATCAAATAATTTTCTGCATACAGCCCTGATTTGTAGAGTACTCAAGACCTATTGTTTTTGGTGAAGATCGGTTGAGGGGAAGGGGTAGTTTACCAGCAACGTTTTTTATCATGCGTATTTTCTATGGCAAACGACAACTGCCGCAAATTCAAACAGAATCAAATAATTTTTTGCATACAGCCCTGATTTGTAGAGTACTCGCGACCTATTGTTTTTGGTGAAGATCGGTTGAGGGGAAGGGGTAGTTTACCTGCAACGGTTTTTTTTATCAAGGGAAATTTTTTTTTTTTGGCAAACGATAACAGCCGCAAATTCAAACAGAATCAAATAATGTTTCGCATACAGCCCTGAATTGTAGATTTCTCAAGACCTATTGTTTTTGGTGAAGATCGGTTGAGGGAAAGGGGTAGTTTACCTGCAACGTTTTTTTAACAAGGGTATTTTCTATGGCAAACGATAACAGCCGCAAATTCAAACAGAATCAAATAATGTTTTGCATACAGCCCTTATTTGTAGAGTACTCAAGGCCTATTGTTTTTGGTGAATATCGGTTAAGGGGAAGGGGTAGTTTACCTGCAACGTTTTTTTATCAAGCGTATTTTCTATGGCAAACGATAACAGCCGCAAATTCAAACAGAATGAAATAATTTTTTGCATACGTCCCTGAATTGTAGAGGTCTCAATGACTTTCGATTTTGGTGAAGATCGGTTAAGGGGAAGGGGTAGTTTACCTGCAACCTTTTACGTTTTAACAAGAGTAAAGTACTTGAAAATTTATTTAAACTTTTTGAAACAATGGTAATTGTTAAAAATAAAATAATTTTGTTGCCAGGCAATAAAATTATAATTTTTTCATTTTAATGTAATATAATATTTTTCATTTAATACAGCAATAAAAAGGCAGGTAAGACACAGCCTGGTTGTTTGGCTGAAAATGATTTTAAATATAAATCTTAGAATATGGAAGTCATGTATGGTTCTCCATACCGATATTTTACTTCCATATTCCTTAAGGAATGGAAGTATGGTGATGGCAAAAAAAATCGTGTTCGAGATTATTGCAGATTCTGATTCTACTACACTCAAAACATGAAAAAAAGTCGTTTTCCGAAAAGTGTCTGTGTGTGTGTCTGTCTGTCTGTCTGTCTGTCTGTCTGTGTGTCTGTCTGTCTGTCTGTGTGTCTGTCTGTAGATTTTTTTTCTATGGCAAACGATAACTGCCGCAAATTCAAACAGAATCAAATAATTTTTTGCATGCAGCCCTGATTTGCAGAGTACTCGCGACCTATTGTTTTTGGTGAAGATCGGTTGAGGGAAAGGGGTAGTTTACCTGCAACGGTTTTTTTTTAGCAAGGGTAATTTTGTTTGTTTGGCAAACGATAACAGCCGCAAATTCAAACAGAATCAAATAATGTTTCGCACACAGCCCTGAATTGTAGAGTTCTCAAGATCTGTTGATTTTGGTGAAGATTGGTTAAGGGAAAGGGGTAGTTTACCTGTAACGTTTTATGTTTTAACAAGGGTATTTGCTATGGCAAACGATAACAGCCGCAAATTCAAACAGAATCAAAAGATTATTTGCATACAGCCCTAAATTGTAGAGTTCTCAAGACCTATTGTTTTTGGTGAAGTTCGGAGTTGAGGGAAAGGGGTAGTTTACCTGCAACCTTTTTTTAACAAGGGTATTTTCTATGGCAAACGATAACAACCGCAAATTCAAACAGAATCAAATAATGTTTTGCATACAGCCCTGATTTGTAGAGTACTCAAGACCTATTGTTTTTGGTGAAGATCGGTTAAGGGGAAGGGGTAGTTTACCAGCAACGTTTTTTTATCAAGCGTATTTTCTATGGGAAACGATAACAGCCGCAAATTCAAACAGAATCAAATAATTTTTTGCATACGTCCCTGAATTGTAGAGGTCTCAATGACTTTCGATTTTGGTGAAGATCGGTTAAGGGGAAGGGGTAGTTTACCTGCAACCTTTTACGTTTTAACAAGAGTAAAGTACTTGAAAATTTATTTAAACTTTTTGAAACAATGGTAATTGTTAAAAATAAAATAATTTTGTTGCCAGGCAATAAAATTATAATTTTTTCATTTTAATGTAATATAATATTTTTCATTTAATACAGCAATAAAAAGGCAGGTAAGACACAGCCTGGCTGTTTGGCTGAAAATGATTTTAAATATAAATCTTAGAATATGGAAGTCATGTATGGTTCTCCATACCGATATTTTTATACATGGAGGAGTTCAGTGACATACACACGTACAGAAGAATTATATATATAAAGATATTAACTCATACATAATTTACATTAAAATGAAAAAATTATAATTTTATTGCCTGGCAACAAAATTATTTTATTTTTAACAATTACCATTGTTTCAAAAAGTTTAAATGAATTTTCAAGTACTTTACTCTTGTTAAAACGTAAAAGGTTGCAGGTAAACTACCCCTTCCCCTTAACCGATCTTCACCAAAATCGAAAGTCCTTGAGACCTCTACAATTCAGGGACGTATGCAAAAAATTATTTGATTCTGTTTGAATTTGCGGCTGTTATCGTTTGCCATAGAAAATACGCTTGATAAAAAAACGTTGCAGGTAAACTACCCCTTCCCCTTAACCGATCTTCACCAAAAACAGTAGGTCTTGAGTACTCTACAAATCAGGGCTGTATGCAAAAAATTATATGATTCTGTTTGAATTTGCGGCTGTTATCGTTTGCCATAGAAAATACCCTTGTTAAAAAAATGTTGCAGGTAAACTACCCCTTTCCCTTAACCGATCTTCACCAAAAACAATAGGTCTTGAGAACTCTACAATTTAGGGCTGTATGCAAATAATCTTTTGATTCTGTTTGAATTTGCGGCTGTTATCGTTTGCCAAACAAACAAAATTACCCTTGCTAAAAAGAAACCGTTGCCGGTAAACTACCCCTTTCCCTCAACCGATCTTCACCAAAAACAATAGGTCTTGAGAACTCTACAAATCAGGGCTGTATGCGAAACATTATTTGATTCTGTTTGAATTTGCGGCTGTTATCGTTTGCCAAAAAAAAAATTTCCCTTGATAAAAAAAACCTGGGTTGTTTAAGACCTGAAGATGTCAGTAATGACGAAAAGCTTAGTCGAACAATAACAAATTATAGCAGTTAGCAAATTCATAAAAGAAATAGTAAAAAAAAAACCGTTGCAGGTAAACTGCTCCTTTCCCTCAACCGATCTTCACCAAAAACAATAGGTCGTGAGTACTCTACAAATCAGGGCTGTATGCAAAAAATTATTTGATTCTGTTTGAATTTGCGGCAGTTATCGTTTGCCATAGAAAAAAAAATCTACACATAGACAGACAGACAGACACACAGACAGACAGGCACACACACAGACACTTTTTGGAAAACGACTTTTTTTCATGTTTTGAGTGTAGTACAATCAGAATCTGCAATAATCTCGAACACGATTTTTTTTGCCATCACCATACTTCCATTTCCTTAAGGAATATGGAAGTAAAAACCAGCGTTGTTATTTTTAAGATGAGTTTACATGTTGATTAAGTCATCACTGTATAATATTATTTAGACAAGTCTTCATCACATCACTATCCATATTTTTCTCTACATTTCCCTTGGTCTGCCATATCACTTTCTGGCTTTGTGTTATCGGTTCAACACTTTGTGACTGCAGCAACAGACATCTGCTCCCCAATCTGCCAGCCTGGAGTAATTGCAGTGAGGCTGTTCAAAGCCAGGAGCCATCTGATACGTTCGCCGAAACACCCTGGTGGGAAACGAGTGTTCATAGCGAGCCAGCAACCCTCTGACAGGCCCACTGTGATGACCAAATTTGAGGGATAAAAAGAGTGCGGCTAAGACACAAAATTCGTTCCATCGGTCGGTGTGAAGCAAGCAGCAGGAAAGAAGGAGGAGGAGCAAGATGGAGGAGAAAGAAGACTCAGTGATGGACAACAACTGGGACAACAGCGGACTCTACATCCCGCTGCAGAATGAAGAGGACTGTGGCAGAGAAACATGAGCAAGCGTAGCTGCTGATTGTCACACTGTGGCCTGAGCAGAACACACACTGCAGCTGCAACTAGTGTCATCTGAGACAACAGCCCTTTTAAGGGCCACGAACATGATGAGATGCACGATTGGCACCATTTGTCTTCTGGCAACTTGTTTTGGTATTCTGCGTTTGGCTATTCATTATACACATCCGTACAAAATAAACTGTTTATTTCTGGTTTTGTCTATAACCGAATGTATAATTCCAGTAATATCTCTTATTTGCCTGTATGTTATAATATCATGTCTATTTGTAACAAGACATTTTGTGTAATGTGGTTGAAAGCATAACTTATATGGAGCGTTGCTTACTTTAATATCAGACCGCACAGAATTTGTGTACGTGACTTGGGTCTGGGGCTCCTAGGTGCTCAGTATTCTGAACCATTAAAACATTGTGGAAAATGCTGTCACCGTATAAAATTTTAGCTACGTGTCTTTTATTATCTTATTCTGAAGAGTTTGTATAACTGTTCCACAAATCCTTTAAAATTTATTTTGTTTTGTTGCTGATGTCTTTTAATGGTAAAAATATAATTATGTAGGGACACTGTGTGACTCTTCACTTGTAAAGGGAACATGCAAAAAAAAAAATGTTTTCGTGATGTCATGAAGAATGCAGTGTCTGTCGTGAAGGGCATTCAATACGATAATTTTTCAGAACTGTTTTTACTTCCATGTTCCATAACGAAATGGAAGTATGGTGATGGTGAAAAAAATCATGTTCGAGATATGGGCTGATTCTGATTGTACTACCCTCAAAACATGAAGAAGAGTCAGTTTCCGAAAAGTGTCTGTGTGTAGAATTTTTTCTATGGCGAATGATAACAGCCGCAAATTCAAACAGAATAAAATAATTTTTTGCATATGTGCCTGAATTATAGAGGACTCAAGGCCTATTGATTTTGGTGAAGATCAGTTAAGGGGAAGGGGTAGCATACCTGCAACATTTTATGTTTTAACAAGAGTAAAGTACTTAATTTTGATAAATAAAGTATCCTGAAAAGAAGGTCATAATAATCCACTGTAGAAAGGTAGATGAAATATCTATAAATGAAAAGGGTAATGAAGGGGGAGGGGATAATTTTTTATATGTGTACTACGTTATCGGCAACAAAGAAGTAGTTTGCTGTTAAAATTCCTTCCCGGACTGTTTGGCCGTGGTCCAATGTTTTCTGCAAAACCAGACGTTTCAGCAGTGCCATCGACTGCCATCATCAGTGAAAATCGAGTGCGCTAATGTGATGTGGTATACGTTAGTGAAAACAGTACTGTGGTTAAGGCTGAAGAAGGAAGTAGTTTGTATAGAAATATTTCATTTGGAAAATGATTTTAAATATAAATCTTAGAACATGGAAGTCATGTATGGTTCTCCATACCGATATTTTAAATGCAGATTTGGCACTGGAAGGTATCCCAAGTGGTCGGTCGAGACCACAGTTATGTTCCCTACACAACTAGTTTAATAAACTTTATTGACAAATCATGATGTAAGTTAATCTTTTTTCTTGTATTAATAGGGTCTGTTTAATTGTCTGCGTTTTTAGATACTCAAGGGAGGAGTTTTGTTACTGATTCCACATGAAGACCAGTTGCTCCCTGTTGTGCACAAGATATGGTCTCCATTGAAATATGTATTGATAAACTCGGACTCGTTGGGGAAACAGCACGCTTTCCAGTTGCTTATTGTACTCGCCTGCACAGCCAAAGACTTCATTCATGCTCGCACACTTAGGTAAGTATTTATGACGTTTGCCGACATCAACACAGCTACTTTCTGTCAACTGTTACAACTTAGCTGTAACCATTCACTTAGGATATTTGTATAGGTTATTGTTTAACATACAGACACTTCAGCTTCAATTGTATATTTAGATGCAAGTACAGTTTTAGATAAGTTTTCAGTATGAAAAGACATAGAAAATATCATTGTGATGATCATCAGATTTGAAGTTTAAACCAAAGGCCTGTACTGGACTCGGGAGATCTGATTTGATCATCGTGTTCAAAGTCATCCAACACTGATTTTGACAAGCAGTGTATATGTAAAGGCATGCTTGAGAATTTTATTATTATCTATTTAATTAATAAAATTGTGTTAGCGGTTATAATCACAAACAGAAATAACACTGTTGCAAACCACTATAGAAAAATTATTCCGATTAGCGCTTTCAAGCTTCACAGCTCATCATCAGATCGGAAATATCAGATTTGCGCTTTCAAGCTTCACAGCTCATCATCAGATCAGAAATATCAGATTCTGTTTATTATCTATTTGAGCCACATATGGCATCTATGTTTAGAGGTCTTATCATTTATATTGAAGCTGTATTTAATTCCTCGTAATTATTTTTACTATTTTTCAGCCTAATAAGGTGTACTTAGCAACACAATGTAGAAATTTTAGAGTAAAAATCTTTGTTGTACTTTTGCCAGCTTCAGTACAGAACTGGTGTTTAATTCAGTGAAAGGAAAATTTATTTTGAAAACAGTCAAGTCATTTCACACATTTTAAAAAATATTATAGAAGCTGTGTATTTCAAACACATTGTGTTATGTGTTAAATGAAGAAACATAACTTAAGAAATGTTATAAGTTCATGAACATTGCGTATAAATAGGGTTTTGTATATAGATTCAAGTTTATGTGAGGAAACCTATTTAAATCAGTCAGAACAGGTTCCAAAGCATAGAACCAGTATGGTAATAATAATCACAACACTTCAGTTCACAAGTAAAACTGCACAGAAGTGATTCTCAGAATTGTTGACTTCTCGCTCCATTTTAAAAGTTGCCTGAAATACTATGATGCTCCTGAAAACTATTAATTTTGTTTTGTTATAATGAAGTTTGATAATGATACTTGATATACACATAATAATAATTATGTTAAAAATTGAAAGCAGGAATATCTTTTTGATTTTGTTACTGACAAGTTTGAATCATCTTATGTGGGAGTAATTATATGTTAATTTTATCTAAATATTCATAGTGCACTGAAATAATTTGTTATGTGAGGGATTTCATATAAGTTCATATTCGGAAATTCAGCTGTTTTCATTTCAACATTTTAACATTCAACAGTACAGCACTGTTTGGAATCACTGCTGGACAGTGTGTTTCTGCAGATACTGTTGCTAACTTTTCTGTGTATACATCAGTATCCAGACTGTCTGAGTTCACCCTGTATGTTGTGCAGAATCTATTGTTACGATGGTCTAACTTGATCGTCATATGGTACAGCGGAAAACAAAATACAATACACCAATTAAGGCACTAATCACCAGCATTAATTATCACAAACAGTTCATAATCAAAAAGATAGTCTCTTACAACAAATCAAATACAAATTTTTCACACGCAATAAAAATTTCAACTAATAGAGTTTTATACCACACAATTATAAAACACATATTGTAACGTGTCGAATTAATGGGTATTTTTATTTTATTTCATTTTTGGGGTTTTATAAAAGATTTGTAAATTTTATTTCTCAACGGTGACCAGAACACGTGGTGAATAGAACAGTGTTGTAACGAAGCGGCAACGCAATATTATATTGTGCAATCAGCAAGCGAAGAATTTACCAAGCTTCAGTTCTAAGAACTTTGTTTCTGTGTGACAGCGCGCCCGTACGCATTACTCAACAATACGCGCGGGTGACGCTATCGTCCAAAAAACCAAGATGTCAGGAAACCAATTTTATGCAGTTTCATTTACCATGAGGCCGGATATGAAAACTTAAGGTCCGCCCATTTTGTGTCATCAAGCCAGAAGCGCCTAGATATCGTCGGCGCACAACACAGAAAAAACTACTATGTGTCAGGCGCCTAGCGATTAAACTACAACAACTCAACTATGAGCGTCGACGAAATTCGTTCGGCAGGGCATCAATATCCGCCCGCTCCGAGAGACACTTGGGGCAGTCCACGAGAAGCCGACTCCATTAACAGACGCTGATCGTGCTATAAGGCCCCGGTTGGCTGAACTATCTAAATGTGATCACTTCAATAACATCGTAATACCGACCGGGACCCGAGGAGTTAACGGTGGTAACCAGACTATAATCGGGGTAGTGTAACCGTGAGTCGAAAACAGTTAAAGAATGGATTGCGGAATCGGGCAACGAAACACGTGTTCGGTCGGCAGTGAACAGTGAATTAAAACATGAATAAAAATACAATTACCGGGAATCAAACATGAACTATTAAAACAAATCAAGGGGTAAAGTTTCAAATGGTGTGATAGTGTGTGTGTGTGTGCAAAGCTGGGCTACTTTCTATAGTATAAATAGTATGTAAGGGTAAGGCCGATTTAACCATTACCAAATGTGTTTTGATCTTTTGTGTTTTGTATGAAGAATTTCTGTCTTTATGTGAGTAAAAAATATTCATTTTCATAACATAAAAATGTATTAGACTAAGTTATTTCGTCATTACCACTTTCTCATTTCTGTGCTGCAAGATTCGTCTAAACGTTCTGGGGATCTTCTGAACTATTAGTGGGAGTGGTCAGATTGCTAAATTGTCCCTTATTTTATTAAGGTGGAGTATAAAGGTTTTCGATATTTTAACCTATTAAAAAATATCGTGGCGACTCTGGTCTTCTGAGAAAAATTTATGCAGCAGGTGAGTACAAGGACGAGTACAGGTAAGTCCTGGCAGTATTTTATTTATTAATATATTTTGACGTATATTTTTTAGCATCACATTGGCTCTCGCTGCCAGGATTTTCGTTTAATTTTATTTATACGAGATAGACCTATTTTAATGCACAGAAAATAGGATGTGGTAATGACGAATTTATAAAAAAAATTTTTTATCGTACATAATTAAGTACGTGTGAGTAGGTTAGGTTTATGTTATTGTGATTTACAGTTGTGGTAGGTGTGTTGAGTGTAGAAAAATAGGGGCTTTTTATATAAAAAGTATTATATAAATGAACTTTAAACATGCCCAAAATACAAAGTAATGATATTGATTTTGCGTGGGATGAGTGGGAGAGTGAATTTCGAGGTGTTGTGGGTGAGATGACAGATGAGGAATGGGGTAATTTAGACGATAGGTTAACCCGAATGGAAGAACAAGAAGAAGGAATATTTGCAGAAATCAATAAACATAGTGAGATGACCCATGATAAAGGTAAGATAGTTGAAGTAATAGTGGTAGAGAATAAGACAGAAAATAGGCCTAATGATAATGATAATGATAGTGTAGGGGTGGTCGAAAAAGTGTATTCATGGGATGATGTGATGAATTTTTTAATAGCAATGGACAAAAAATGGGATAAACGTTTAGAAAAATGGGATGAACTTTTTGAAAAGTGGGATAAACGAGACGAGAAGTGGAAACGAGAGAGATGTCAATTAAAAGAGAGTACAGAAGTTGTATCAAAACAGGTAAGTGAGAATAATGTTGTTAATGATAGTGAAGAAATCATTAACCAGGTGAGTGACAGTGATAATGAATTAATAAATAATAGTGGGAGATGGTGATTACAATTCTGAGGTAAGTGTGAGTAATATAATTAATTATAATGATGAAATAACATTAAACAAGAATAATGATGATGTAGCTGAAAATGGGGTATCAAAAAGTGATACAGTAGACAACAGTGAAAATGAGAGTAGAATGAGAGTTGAGGTTGATGATGGATTGCTAGTTAGTGCTTATGATTTAGAAAGGGAGTATAGTGGTAGCTTAAATGTAGAAGGTGAACAGGGGGCAAATTTTTATGGGGTTAAATGTGAAGCAGAGACTTCACAAGTGTTGATGGAGGACAAGAGTTCCTCAATAGTTTTTGTAGAAGACGAGAGGTCTTCAGAAGGTCATATAAGTTTTTTGTGTTTATCTGGTAGGGCCAGATGGTATTTAAATAATTTTGTGGTATTGCCCTCTGCATGGAATGAGAGAGAAGGTGTGAAATGGCATTATGATGAGAGAGATTTGTGGGTTGGTAAAAAGATAGAAGTATATAATGTAAGAAGAGATTATGATGAGTGGAAAGTAAGGTTAGAAATACGTTTAAATAACAATAAGATAATTTATGAGGATGAAATAATTGACTGGGTATTGAGAAAATTTACTAACGGAGACTGGACAAAACTAATGGATAGCGACAAGTTGTATGAAATAATAAATGGTGTGATGAAGAACTTAGAAATAATGGTTTATGAAAACAATAATAATAAACTCAAGGTAAACAAAAATAATTTAGTCTACAAATATGTTAGATATCTATTTGACGATGGAGGCTAGATTAAGAAATCGGGGAAGGAACAGTTTAAGTATGTTAATACAGGGTAATAACTTAGCTGATTTGGACATTGAAATATGATAACTGAATAAATAATGAATCAGATTTGTAAATAAAGATGTAGTGAATTTAATCGTTGTATGGTAGAAGGTTAAGTAAACAAGGTATATGTAGATAATTGTGGTAATAATAATATTAATATTTGTAATTTAAATAAATAACCGCATTAATTTTGAAGACAGTAACTGATGAGTTGTACTTGTTTTGATAGCTATGTAATTTGTATTTTTCAGTAATTAATTTAATTAAAACAATTTGGTATGTTTTAAATATTCTGATTGATTTAAATGTTGTATAATTAACTTTTCTAAGGAATTTAAATTATTTTTACGAGATTTGTGAATGTGGTAATTAAATGATAAATTGTTTGATTTAAACTAACATTTGTGTTAAATGTTTCAGAGGTGAGGTGGAAGTATTAGGGTGTATGGTGAATATGTTTTGTGTATGTCAATTTAAATGGACTGTAAGTATAGAAATTTTATAGTACGAATCATGTATAATAGAAATATTTACAGGTGTAACTCAGATGAAAGGATTTTAATTAAATAATGAGATGATTTGAAATAATTGTGTTAAATAAAAATGATAATCCAAAAAATTTAATAATAACTGAAAGATGATATATAATAATTATTAGTAATAAATTTTGAAAATTTTAAGGAAGATAATTGTAGAAATTTATGAAGGATTTGAATGAGTTAAATGATTAATGATTGATGAAAATGTTATATTAGAATGTATATAAAAAAAAAGTGATTATTTAGTTAGTAAGGTGCTATTGCGGGGGTGGCCTGTGCCCTCGTAGATAGTGAAATGGGTTGGGGGTAACAGAGAGTGTTACCTCCATCGGAGCCCAACATGGCGACAATGTGCGGCACATTTTTTTGGTACAAATTCAATTTGTACCCTGATAGATGCTCATGTCGCACATATTAATAACGATGTAGAACAGGCATTGAAATGGAAGTTAGATTTCCCCGACTTTTCGGGCGATTACTGCCTTACCAGCACTAATCGTGGATTTGGCTAGCGGTTAGCTATGGTCATACCAAGTCCCTTGACCATAGCTGACTTGAAATTGGTTTATAATAGAAATTAAATGGGGGGTGAAATTAGGGGAATCCAGGAACTATGGAACAGCAGCTGCCACTCTGTCCGCGTGGGGACAGCATAGCCAGGTGGTAGACCCGTTTTAAGGGCGTTTAAATATAAAACAAGGATATGTTGGTATCCCAGATTTTGAAATGTAACTGCCGAAGCAAAGACACGGAGGTGTCCAATCCCTCCAAATATGCAGTCTTTGTGGAAGCGAAAAGGCGCTACAGTCTTACATAAATTGCAATAGCGTGTGTGGATGGGAGGTGGCTCAGATGAGTCACGAATTTAAATTTATAACATAAAATTTGCTAACTCTAGTTTTGATCTAATAAAAATGCTTGTGTTCCGTTTAAATAACTAGATGCTCATACATTCACTATAAGGTGTTCATTCTATATTTTTTAAATGTAGCATTTTATTGTAATAGGGTAGATATAAGATTTGATGAAAGGTATATGTTTTATATAATTTGTGTATTTTTGAAACTGAGTAGATAACTAAACCGACTGGCAGGCGGTTAACATAAAATTACCAGAATCAGAGAAAGGGGAAACATTGATGGTAGATGTAAGTATTGATAAGCACATGTATTTAATGTAATCTGCACAATTTTTTGAAAGGTGTCTTCACTTTATTACGAATATCAGCTGATCGGTAGTCAAAGGTCACTGTTAAATTGTTGATAGATGTTCAAGGTAATTAATGTCATATATAATGTTTTAATGTGTTAAAGATATTTTTTAAATAATGAGAAAAGTAAGTTAATAAGGTTGAGATGTTAAAATGAATTGTTAGAAATAATAAAAGATAGTTTGTGGGTGATGAATATTTTATGGGGACAAGTAGATCAGTCCAAGTTAAAGTTAAAGTTAAAGGGGTAGTAGAGAGAAAAATATTGTTTTGAGTTAATGTAATATTGTTGTGAGATAATGTAATAGAATTTGAGAAGTATTGATGTTGACACAGTAGTCATGGAGAATATATGTAGAGTGATATATTGATATTATTAAATGATGATGTTATTTTGTTGTAGTTGAAGTGAGGTAATAAGATTGAGATTTGGGGATGGCAATTTTGTAATAGGGGGTAGTGTAATGTGGGAGTCCGCAACAAAAGGGTTGGGATGGGAAGGAACAGATTTGGTGGGAAGGGGTCGCCTTAGGTAGAATCCAGGGACCAGATTAAGGAAATGAGCTTTTGGGGGGGGGGAACACTTATCCTAAGTACAAAGGGTTAGAGAGTATTTTTTTTATATATATAGAGAGAAGGTGGCGATTTGAGTTTAATGATAAGTTGGGTTTAGAGATTGTTGGATAGAGGTTTCAATAGAGATGGGTGTCATATTAGTTACGATTGTTAGGGGTATTAGAGTCAGAGAGAGGTAAAGATGATATATGTATAAATGTCAAGTAGTAAATTAAATGGGAATAAATAATTAAATCACCCAAAGTAATGTAGAATGAGATTGTTAAATGAAGAAAATTATAGTTGAATATATAAAATTTTATAATTGCAACCAGTGACAATTTTTGACAGAATTTGGAAATGTAAAGCTATAAAGTGTTTATTTGAATAATTTAAATATCAATTTGAGTGTTATTTATAATAATATTTTGTTATTTTAAAGGTTTTATTTTATTATGTTTTTGTGTTTTAAGAGAGAACTTTACAGATGTTAAGTGTATTTTCAGATAGAACTGTGCCGAACTGGCTTCGGCAACGTATTAGATTATTAGTATTTTAAAAACGAGCGCCGCTGACGTCACGCACTGCCACTCTGTTAAGATTGTTTGTTGTCGGTTGGTTATACACACAAAAGGTTGTGTTGCTACGCAATACAGCTGGCACTGCCAGCCAGCTGTGTGTCTGTACATTCCTGCTTTCGGAGGTTACTTGGCTGGAGCGAAACGTTGATTCGCTCTCATTTCTGCTTCATCCTCCAAGCTGTTCATCTGGTCTCGGCTGGCGGCGAACTTCTAACCAGGACTTCCGTACCTATCACTATGATAGGCTAGATAAAGCGTGCTCCAGGTGCTCGACCAAGGACGAGATGGGTGTCAGGGGAGAACGAACATCTGTTCCCCCTAATAGCAGAGACGATCTTTAGCCACAATGCCGTCAGTCGAGGACTTTTCGATGCTAAGCTGAACCAAGAACTTTTCCAACGCTAAGCTGCACCAGGGACGGGTGATATGACTGTGACATCACTGATCCTCGCCTATACGAACTAAGTACACCGGACTATCCAGGTGGGAAAATTCTGTTTATCTATTTCTCTCTCTCTACAACATGTGAATGCACAGAAGCCGCCAGAAGCTCACTCGTGAAGTTCTGAAAATTAGACTCTAGCACAAACTCTCATGTTCAATTATGTGTGATCATCATGTTATTGCATGTGTGAACATTACCACAGTACACCTAATGAAGTATCTTATAACTGTATAATGTGTAAGAAGTTACGCACATACACACACATCCGCAGTTTACTGTAAGATCTAACTTTCATCTAATTTAGACCATTAGGGAGTTAATTATCTCGTGCTATCAAGTCATCTGGTCATGGCAGAGTTTAATAACGTAGCTGGGGGTTGTCTGATGCTGTTGATGAGAAACGATTTTCTTTCACACACATACTTAATGCTTAATGATTAAGCTAAGGGTTCGTTTGGCTGTTTGAGTTTCGGGGCGGTAACTTACATTCTCTGGTGTGAACTATGCTTGTGAATATGCTGGCAAATCTATGCTTAGGAGCTGAGATATTCCATTTTACGTTGTTATTTATATTTGTACCTAGCTATACATATTAGGCTTCATTTATTTACTGTAGTGGGAATCGGTTTATGTGGAGGTTAGTGTTGAAATGAGGGATGTTTTGTTATTCATGTCGTATATGTGTTTGTGTGTGTAATTTTACTATATATATATATATATATTTTGGGGAATATGTAACTGATTTAAAAAAGAGAATAACCATAAATGTGTTTTTGAGACAACAGGCTAGCCTAATTGATATTATACAACACTGATAGATTAGTATTGCTTAATGAATGAGATTATTACCAACTTTGACTCATACATGATCAGGCAGAAATTTTGCAATTAGTAATATCAATTCATTTACTTGGTGACATTATGAATTAATGGAAACACATAGATATATATAATTCTGCCTTAAATGGTGTGCTCACACAATTACGAACTTGTTATTTATGTAAAATCTTACAGGTTGAATAAAGCACACGCTTGTTGGTTAAAAGAGTTTTTCATTTGCAAGTCCTGTCATTCACCTGGGGGGACATGTCTGTAATTGTATTTGGGCCTTGCACACTTTTGCTTCCTCTAGGTTTCTCTTTACCTAGTTCTAAATATGATGTCTCTCCCCTTTTACAAAAAAAAAAACTTAATAAAAATAAAATTAAATAAAATTCAAAAAAAATTACAAAACTTAAAAAAATAAAGGGGGGGTTTCAAATGGTAGCAGAGCGTGGTTTTTATGATTCTGGATGGATAGTAGGTATTATTTCTGCCTTATTTTCTCTGTTGAACTTGAGAAATTTTAGAATCTGGGGACTTATATTTATTTTCTTAAATGAAACTTAGTGTGGCTACAGACGTGTCAGCTGGTGTTAGGACTTGCAAATTATTTCAAATTATTTTTGATTAGAATCCAAGTGTTGTAAGAAAACTTAATGATAGTGTAATAAATTAACAGAATGAACAACCAGAGAAAAAGAGCACATTTTATAAAATGAATAGGGGGTTAATGAAGTTTAAAATAATTTAATATGTGTTAGTGTTTAAGTGATTATTTTGTGATGTTGAGTGCGAGATGAATTTTGAAAAGGGGTTATGAGAATGTGATTAATTTTTTTTTAATGAATGTGTGCTGATTGGTTGCACTTGCACATACCCTGGAGCTCATACGGAGTCTGGACATGATGAGGGCCATCGGTACTTGTTGAGTTTGATTATGACTTGCCTTTTGGATTAGACAATGTGTTTGGTAGCATCCCAGTTATATGGTAATTGTTTATTGAGGGCGTTGAGTTGCGGTATCGTATTTTGAATGCGGTTATGGTCCGACCAAGGGCATGGATGTGATACTTTATATTTTCGATTATATCGAATTTTATGTGTACTTTGTGTGTTGTGTTTAGTGAGTTAGTTTGATTGTTTTGTGTTGTGTTCTCTTCTGGGCATTTTGCATGGCTGTTTCTCTGCTTTTATGACACCCATCTCGTCGTATCGCTAGAGCATTCTGGAGCCACTTGTATGATCAAGTTCTTCCTGTCGTTCTCTTTAATTCTTGCTTTTACTTGGTGTGTGTGTGTGGATTGCGCGGTCATGTCCATTTCGGTAAATGTGGATTTGTTTGTAAAAGATGAGCTCGAGTGGGAGGTCCGGTTCCGGGGACGGAAGCCGCAGGAGACTGTTGTTTCATTAAGGAAGCAACTCCGGGAGGCTCTTGCCTCCGGTGAGGCACCGAGTGGGAGAGTTTTACTTACGGATGTCACCGCCGAGGTGGAGCTGTGCTCGGAAAAATTTGTAGAACTGCGCGATTTGGCCGAAGGCCTGCAGTCGGCGGCACCCACCTCTACGGCTAGACAGAGGGTGCGCCAACGTTTACAACACGTTCTATGCCGTTTACAGAATGCTGAATCACAGGCTACCACCTCGGAATTAGAGAAAAATGTTGTCACTCTTAGGGAGCAAGTGGCGATGGCATTGCGGGAGTTTTCTCTCGGCCAGCCTCGCCACGTAGATCCGAATTCCGGTTCTTCTTCTTCTTCTGTCGAGACGGCAGCCAGGGTGGAACACCCTGTGCATGTTCCTGCCTTTTCCGATATGGCCACCGCAAGCTATCACAAGCTTCCTAACCCACTGTCGGATGTCATTCAGCGTCTCCCAGTTGTCGATGGTCTGGATCCTGAGGCGCTTTTGAGATTCTTGTGCGTGTTTTTTCAGTTGGCCGATTTCCCTGGGCTGTCGGAGCGGACTTTGCTTGAGCTCATTTACCCGTATTGTCGGGGATCTATGGCTGAGCGCGTGACAAGTACCCTTAAGGATGGTGGTGGCATAGACCATTTCCATCGGGAAGTCCTGGACGCTTTCGTACCGGGAAGGTTACATGACCGGTTACGACACAAGCATTTCTATAGAGTTCAAGCAAGCGGAGAGTCCCTTGCTCATTTCATTTCCAGTGTTAAAGACGCGGCCCGGATCCTGAGGCTGGGGTTGTCAGAGTCTGATGTCATTCATACTATTTTGCAGGGCGTGACGCCGGAGGAACGGTCACGTTTGACATTCGCTGCCCGCCCCCAAAGTTTTATAGATTTAGACCGGCTGTGCGCCGAGTCGACCACTATACAGGGTAATGACGATATTAGAGCCCACGAGGCTAGGAGGCGTTCAGAATGCCCTAATTTCGAGCGACGAGTCGGGCAGCCCGGGTCTTGGGGTCCTAGGCCTGCGCCGGTTCAGAGCTGTGAAGTACAAGACTTATTTTGTTCTAGGTGTCATAGATCCGGTCACGTCGCGCGCAATTGTAACAATGCTAGACTGCGTCAAGGGACTTCCCGAAAAGGTAACCTTTCAAAAAACGTAAATTCTCGGGGAAGATAAGTCGGGAGTGGTCTTCCCCGTTAGGCTGTTCTCTTCCGATTTCACTTAACCCCAGGCGGATAGCTAATCCCGGGTCATCCGGCTCCAAGGTCCTGCGAACTGTCCCCAACTACAGTTCAGTATGCCCCTTCCTGTTGGTCGAGTTGAAAAAGGGTCAGCTCAGAGCCTTGGTTGACTCTGGATCAGCCCGATCCATAATTTCATCTAGAGTATGTGAGGACCTTGAACAACAGGGCTTACTATTAGGGTCGGATCGGTCTTCCGTGGTATGCTGGACTGCATCGCGGGATATTCTGCCCATCTCCCAGGTGGTTTCCCTGAGTATTAAAATCGAGTGTTTTTCATGGGTGTGGCGATTTTTGGTTTCTCCTGCTCTGGGAGTCGACTGCATCGTGGGTGCTGACTTCATCTCCAAGAGTGGTCTCGTTTTAGATCTTCAAGCGCACCACTGTTATTTTAAATTCAATCGGGAGGTTGTCATTCCTTTCCTTGGATACCAGGGAGCTAAGGGAGGTGTCCAAGAGGTTGTGTGTCCCGATTCCGAAAGAGACCATCTCACCCCGTCCCAGAGGCATGCTTTAGATCATTTGTGTGAGCAGTTCCCCACAGTATTAACTCCCAACCTGGGGCTCACACATCTTTTGGAATATAAGATCCGTTTAACGGACTCCGCCGTAGTCCGCTCACACCCATATAAATTCGCCCCTCCAAAGATGGATGTTCTAAGAGAGAAGGTTCAAGAGTTGCTTAAACAAGGGGTCATTGAACCTTCCAACTCTAGTTATGCTAGTCCAGCATTTCTGGTGCCCAAGCCTGGAGGTAAACAGCGTTTGGTAATTGACTATCGCAAACTCAATGCTAATATTGAAGTGGATTCAGTTCCTCTTCCCGATTTACATTCCGCGTTCGATTGGTTTAGTGGGGCCAGGTACTTCACCATCTTTGACCTCAATGCCGCTTATCATCAGATTCCTCTGTCTAAGGAAAGCCGCCCTTATACGGCATTCTGTGTGCCATGGAATCTTTATCAATATACTAGGGTACCCATGGGTCTGGCAGTGGGGGCTCAAACCCTCACGCGACTACTTGACACTGTCTTCCATGACGTAAAATTTAAATTCGTCTTTAATTATCTTGATGACCTCTTGGTCTACAGTAAAACGTTCGAGGAGCATCTGGGTCACCTGAGAGAGGTGATGTGCCGATTGAGGAGTGCTGGCCTCACTATCAATCCAGAAAAGGTAAAGTTTGCACAAAGGAGTATTTCGTTTTTAGGGCATCTCGTCTCATATGGGGGTGTGACGGTCGACCCGGAGAGGACACAAGGCATCCGGGATTTTCCTCCCCCTAGGGATGCGAAAGGGGTTGCCAGATTTGTCGGCATGGTCAATTTCTACCGTAGATTTATCCCTAATGCCGCGGAGATTGCGGTACCTTTAAATGAACTCAGGAAAAAGGGTACCAAATTTGTATGGGGAGAGAGGCAACAGCGGGCCTTTGATACCCTCAAGGAGGCGATCGTCTCTCCCCCTGTGTTGAGGATGCCTGATTTTTCAAAAAAATTCATTTTGCAAACGGACGCGAGTTCTGTTGCGCTCGGGGCGGTTCTGTCCCAGGAAGTCGATGGTGCTAGGCAGCCGGTGGCATTTATATCCCGGACCTTGACCCAACAAGAGAGGAAGTCTTCAGTGTATGAACTAGAGTGTCTTGCTGTTGTGTACGCTCTAGATAAGTTCAGGCGTTTCTTGGAACACGCTGAGTTCCTGTTGGAGACCGATAATCAGGCTCTCTCCTGGCTTCTCGCTCATCCCCGGCAGCTGGGTAAAATAGGGCGTTGGGTGGTCAAGATCTCATCCTTTAAATTCAAAGTGCAACACATCAGGGGAACACAAAATGTTGTTGCAGACGCCTTGTCACGTATGTTCACCCAACCCAGCGAGGCCAATTCTGAGCAACCCTGTTCCGTTCTGCTGGATTTTCCTTTGGCTTTTACTGATGTGTTACCCCATCAGTTAGATGATGAAGAGTTGGGTCCTATCATCCAACACCTAAAAGAGGGTAACGTGCAGGTACCATATTTTCTGTCCAAGGGCGTCCTGTGCTGCCGAGAACGAAAAGGACGGGCCCCGAAGGTTGTGCTGCCTAGCAAGCTCGTGCCAATGGTCTTCAGCTACTATCATGATTCCCCAATAGGTGGCCATAAGGGAATTTCGAAGACCATTTCCAGTATTAGGAGGCATTTCATCTGGAAGGGCATGGACAGGGACATCGCGGCTCGTGTGAAAGCATGTCATCTCTGTGGCTTGAGTAAGCCTGCTCAAAACACTAAATTGGGTCTATTGTCATCTGATGTGGCGAGCAAACCCATGGAGAAGTTATTCATAGACTACGTGGGACCTTTCCCTCGTAGCAAGTCAGGTAATGCTTACCTACTTGTTTGCGTGGATGCTTTTTCCAAGTTTGTCTGGCTACTGCCCTTACGACAGGCAAACACTCGCTCAACAATCCTTATGCTACAGACCCATGTCTTTCAGCATTTCGGTTTTCCGTCCACCATTGTCTCTGACAATGGACCACAGTTCATTTCAAAAGATTTCCGGCGAATGTGTTTCGCTAACGGCATCAAACATGTGACCACTTCCCCGTACTACCCTCAACCGTCCCACGCGGAGAGATTTAACCGGAATCTCCGTTCAGCGCTTATCGCCTATCATGCTGAACAACAGGATTGTTGGGACCAAAATTTAAAGTGGTTGCAATTAGCATTTAACACGGCCCTACACGAGAGTCACAAGGCCGTATCCTTTGAAGTCATGTTTGGGTTCTCGCCGAGTTTGCCGTTGGACAATTTGTGGCACATGGATGATCTTCTGCCGAACGATCCCGGGGTCACGACTGTGGACAGATGGCGGGAGGTCCGGAGGAATTTGCTTCGTGCGCACGAACGCGTCCGTAGTCGCTACAATCAGGGGCGAATTCTGAACCCATTTAAGATTGGCGACTTGGTCTACTGTCAGAGCCATCCGATCAGCTCAGCCATAAATAGGAGGGCCGCTAAATTATGTTATCGTTGGTCGGGACCATACCGCATTCTTCGGTTTGTGTCGCCCGTTACAGTGAAATTGGGTGATCCCGGTGGGGATGTTGAAAGAGTAACCACTCATATTTCCAAGCTAAAGTTTTGCCATAGGGCATGAGTTCGTGGTGACAGTTTGTCCCATAAAACAAAAGGGGGGATGCTATTTGGGTTCCTGGATCTCAGTTATTAGATTTGGGAGGCCTTGGTGGTCGGTACTCAGAGCAGGCGCCTGCGATTCTTCTCTTTCTCCTGTTCTTTTCTGTCTCTTATATCTGCATGCGGACCAGGGCCCGGCGAGCATGCAGGACTCACACTTACATCTTCTCTTTCAGACACACACTCACTAACTCACACCTCTTCCTTCTGCCTTTTCGTTTTCCTGTGTTACTGTACCCACCAAGAGCGGTTTTAGAATCTGAGATTTTCCAGGTTTCCCGCAGCCGTCGTGCTTGAGGACTTGTTTGTTTTGGGTCAACCATGTTGCCCTTTTGGGGTGAGGGTGTGCCGAACTGGCTTCGGCAACGTATTAGATTATTAGTATTTTAAAAACGAGCGCCGCTGACGTCACGCACTGCTACTCTGTTAAGATTGTTTGTTGTCGGTCGGTTATACACACAAAAGGTTGTGTTGCTACGCAATACAGCTGGCACTGCCAGCCAGCTGTGTGTCTGTACATTCCTGCTTTCGGAGGTTACTTGGCTGGAGCGAAACGTTGATTCGCTCTCATTTCTGCTTCATCCTCCAAGCTGTTCATCTGGTCTCGGCTGGCGGCGAACTTCTAACCAGGACTTCCGTACCTATCACTATGATAGGCTAGATAAAGCGTGCTCCAGGTGCTCGACCAAGGACGAGATGGGTGTCAGGGGAGAACGAACATCTGTTCCCCCTAATAGCAGAGACGATCTTTAGCCACAATGCCGTCAGTCGAGGACTTTTCGATGCTAAGCTGAACCAAGAACTTTTCCAACGCTAAGCTGCACCAGGGACGGGTGATATGACTGTGACATCACTGATCCTCGCCTATACGAACTAAGTACACCGGACTATCCAGGTGGGAAAATTCTGTTTATCTATTTCTCTCTCTCTACAACATGTGAATGCACAGAAGCCGCCAGAAGCTCACTCGTGAAGTTCTGAAAATTAGACTCTAGCACAAACTCTCATGTTCAATTATGTGTGATCATCATGTTATTGCATGTGTGAACATTACCACAGTACACCTAATGAAGTATCTTATAACTGTATAATGTGTAAGAAGTTACGCACATACACACACATCCGCAGTTTACTGTAAGATCTAACTTTCATCTAATTTAGACCATTAGGGAGTTAATTATCTCGTGCTATCAAGTCATCTGGTCATGGCAGAGTTTAATAACGTAGCTGGGGGTTGTCTGATGCTGTTGATGAGAAACGATTTTCTTTCACACACATACTTAATGCTTAATGATTAAGCTAAGGGTTCGTTTGGCTGTTTGAGTTTCGGGGCGGTAACTTACATTCTCTGGTGTGAACTATGCTTGTGAATATGCTGGCAAATCTATGCTTAGGAGCTGAGATATTCCATTTTACGTTGTTATTTATATTTGTACCTAGCTATACATATTAGGCTTCATTTATTTACTGTAGTGGGAATCGGTTTATGTAGAGGTTAGTGTTGAAATGAGGGATGTTTTGTTATTCATGTCGTATATGTGTTTGTGTGTGTAATTTTACTATATATATATATATATATATATTGGGGAATATGTAACTGATTTAAAAAAGAGAATAACCATAAATGTGTTTTTGAGACAACAGGCTAGCCTAATTGATATTATACAACACTGATAGATTAGTATTGCTTAATGAATGAGATTATTACCAACTTTGACTCATACATGATCAGGCAGAAATTTTGCAATTAGTAATATCAATTCATTTACTTGGTGACATTATGAATTAATGGAAACACATAGATATATATAATTCTGCCTTAAATGGTGTGCTCACACAATTACGAACTTGTTATTTATGTAAAATCTTACAGGTTGAATAAAGCACACGCTTGTTGGTTAAAAGAGTTTTTCATTTGCAAGTCCTGTCATTCACCTGGGGGGACATGTCTGTAATTGTATTTGGGCCTTGCACACTTTTGCTTCCTCTAGGTTTCTCTTTACCTAGTTCTAAATATGATGTCTCTCCCCTTTTACAAAAAAAAAAAACTTAATAAAAATAAAATTAAATAAAATTCAAAAAAAATTACAAAACTTAAAAAAATAAAGGGGGGGTTTCAGAACTTGTATATAACGTATGTAGGTCAAGGTTTTTGACTTGACCTAGTTTTGATCAGCTGATAGTGAGGTCATATACTAGGCATGTTTAGCAAGGAAGTTAATCCAACTTTTGTTTTTAACTGATTTAAATAATTTCAATATAAAAAGAAAAATATTTTAAGAAACTTAAATTTTTTGGAATTTAAGATTTTTTTTTGGAAATTTTGAATTTAAAATTTTTTTGAAAAAAAAAATTTTCTTGATTTTGCGCCTGCCAGATAATGGATATTTTTAAACTTTGATTATTTTATTGTTTGTGTACTAACCATGTTTATTATTATTGAATTATTTTATTGAATTGTATTGTTAGACTCTAGGTGTAATCACATGTTAGGTTAAGGACGTTTTTATTTTTAAGAAGTGTTCAATTGATATAATTTTCTGATAACAAAAAACAAAAACCAATGAAGAGAATAATTCAAAATAGATACAAAATTTGTGATTTGATTTTAAATGAAAAAAACCAGTGAGTTGTAATTTAAGTAAATTTTCAAAGAATTTTTCAAGTTTCAGTATGTAATGTAAGTGTGTGCGTGAGCCCAGTATCTGCTAAAGGCAGCCCAGCTTGCATATAAGGGGGAACATATCGGTTGAGGATCTGGCATGATCTAAGCCAGGGATTGAGGATTGTTGGGGTAGCATGTTAGGAGGTGAGGTGCGCTGTGGTGCGTGTCTGTTCGATTTTTCGGTGTTGTGATCTCGCACAGAGAAGTCCAGTGATCTCATGCAGATGCGTCCATGGTCGCCGAGCCAGGGGGGTCGTGTACCCATGAAGTGTAAGAACAAAAGGGGGTTGTTGGCAACAGTTCCTCACCGGTCCTGTTAGGGGTTTATCAGTGAGATTTCTTCTGTTTTGGACAGAAGACTTCTCATTGAGGGGGTATTGTAACGTGTCGAATTAATGGGTATTTTTATTTTATTTCATTTTTGGGGTTTTATAAAAGATTTGTAAATTTTATTTCTCAACAGTGACCAGAACACGTGGTGAATAGAACAGTGTTGTAACGAAGCGGCAACGCAATATTACATTGTGCAATCAGCAAGCGAAGAATTTACCAAGCTTCAGTTCTAAGAACTTTGTTTCTGTGTGACAGTGCGCCCATACGCATTACTCAACAATACGCGCGGGTGATGCTATCGTCCAAAAAACCAAGATGTCAGGAAACCAATTTTATGCAGTTTCATTTACCATGAGGCCGGATATGAAAACTTAAGGTCCGCCTATTTTGTGACATCAAGCCAGAAGCGCCTAGATATCGTCGGCGCACAACACAGAAAAAACTACTATGTGTCAGGCGCCTAGCGATTAAACTACAACAACTCAACTATGAGTGTCGACGAAATTCGTTCGGCAGGGCATCAATATCCGCCCGCTCCGAGAGACACTTGGGGCAGTCCACGAGAAGCCGACTCCATTAACAGACGCTGATCGTGCTATAAGGCCCCGGTTGGCTGAACTATCTAAATGTGATCACTTCAATAACATCGTAATACCGACCGGGACCCGAGGAGTTAACGGTGGTAACCAGACTATAATCGGGGTAGTGTAACCGTGAGTCGAAAACAGTTAAAGAATGGATTGCGGAATCGGGCAACAAAACACGTGTTCGGTCGGCAGTGAACAGTGAATTAAAACATGAATAAAAATACAATTACCGGGAATCAAACATGAACTATTAAAACAAATCAAGGGGTAAAGTTTCAAATGGTGTGATAGTGTGTGTGTGTGTGTGCAAAGCTGGGCTACTTTCTATAGTATAAATAGTATGTAAGGGTAAGGCCGATTTAACCATTACCAAATGTGTTTTGATCTTTTGTGTTTTGTATGAAGAATTTCTGTCTTTATGTGAGTAAAAAATATTCATTTTCATAACATAAAAATGTATTAGACTAAGTTATTTCGTCATTACCACTTTCTCATTTCTGTGCTGCAAGATTCGTCTAAACGTTCCGGGGATCTTCTGAATTATTAGTGGGGGTGGTCAGATTGCTAAATTGTCCCTTGTTTTATTAAGGTGGAGTATAAAGGTTTTCGATATTTTAACCTATTAAAAAATATCGTGGCGACTCTGGTCTTCTGAGAAAAATTTATGCAGCAGGTGAGTACAAGGACGAGTACAAGTAAGTCCTGGCAGTATTTTATTTATTAATATATTTCGACGTATATTTTTTAGCATCACAATATCACTTTGCCACAGTACTTCAAACCGCACTGGAATAAATTGCCATTTCAACTGAAACTTAAAGTGTCGCTGAATACTTATATTTATACCCCGCTGAGATTCCAGAATAATCCATACTATGCGTCAACGCTACTAGAAAACACTAGAGCGTAATTGCTTGTGGCCTTGAACACAGCGCTCACTGCCCGGTGAGTCTGGAACAGTCTCGCTAATGCCTGTTACAGCTGGTTCCACTAGAATAGCTGAGAAACATGTAGAATGTTCTGTAATGTTGTAACACTATGATAGCATATCATTCGATATGTTTTTCTTTGCAGTGACATTTTCCCATCTGTTTGGAACACGTTGGTTACCAGTTCAAACAGCAGCAGACTGAAAGACGCAGGAACAGTATATCGGCACAGTCAGCTGTACAAATTACAGCTGATTATGTTATCAAATTTGGGCCCACTGGCTGTAAACATAGGTCTACAGGAAAAAGACTTGCACCAGACCCTGCATGCTGCGACACCTTATCTTAGCTCAAACCAGCCAATGCCTCTACAGGTAAACATGAAATGTAACATTTATAGTTATTAGTATTATCAAATTGTAATCATTTCTGCAAATGAATTGTATTACTTCGTTTTAATTAACCTGATGCATGCACGTTTCTCTGACTATATCAGTATCTTCTAAGGTTGAAATGAATTAATGAATAATGTAACGATCCCTTGTTCTTGGTGTTACAAAAATTATAATATGAATGTGTAAAAATTGTGTTTAAATTTAATAAAAAAAGAATTTTTTTTATCAGTTTATTATTTATTAGATTATCCCTCGTTATTATATTAATTCCTTTCTTATTTTATTTTCTGTGGTTGTTTATTAAAATTTTGTTTCACGCGTTAAATAGTTTATGAAATATAATAATCGATTAGTGTGTAACGGTACAGAATTGTGTGCTACAAGGGTTTCAATTTAAATCAGTTAATTTTAAAGTAGTCAGTATTCACCTAAGGGGAACCTCATTGTAACCACCAACATACAATGTTACTGTAAACTGTTTATGTTTAATGTCTGGAGTCTGCCCAGCCCAGACGTATTACGCAACAGCTTGCCAGCTCAGTATCTGTGTAAATCACAGTAAGAACACTTTGTCACCAGTGTTTTCATCAGACAGTAGCAGAATACAGTCATCTTTAAGTTAGCAAAAAACAGTGGCCTCGGACGTGTAAGATAGGCCGTAAATAAATTTGGCCTATCCAGTACAACTATTAAAGTGTGTGAACTATGTTGCAGTCAACTAATTGAAAAACTAAAGTCGGCCGACAAAAATGCTACAAAAGTGTAAAGTGTAATTTGAAACCATGAAACTGAATAGGGCGGAGTGTACCGCGGCAGGGAAAAAATTTATGAACTGTTGAAATAACATTGTGAAGTGACCAGAAACAGCTAACAACACGAGGCGTGGTGAAACCATTAGGAACGCCGTGGAGTGGTTAAGTACCCTTCATAACACTATTAGAACAATGCCATAAATCTATAAAATAAATACAAACGCAGAGCAATAATAACGGGGTTTAAAAGAAAAAAAATGTAAAAGAGTATGAATGAGAGAGTGTCGCAAAGTGCTGGTTACCAAAATAATGCTATTGTTAAGTCATTTTCGTATTAGTTTACATTGATTGATTAAATATTCATGTATTCTTGTTTTTCATGGAAACTGTAGTGTGAAGGTAAAGCGAGAGTAAATAATTCAGTAATAAAAGAAAGCTAGTTTGCTAGAAGACGAAAAATTTGTGTTAACGTAATTATTTCGTAACTCAAACCCATATAATCCTTTCTGCAGCAGGTTTCGTCTGTAGGACTCTGGAGGAGAACCTGAAGGTAAGATAAGATATTATTAATTGAATTAAATTCAGTTGTCTCAGTGGCGCCCGAACAGGGACTCGATTATTATATTGTAACGTAACGATCTGTGCGTACCTGTAAAATGTACACCAATTTTGTATGTGTAATAATGATGAGTGCGTTCGTCGCGCACCGGGGTCGTTACATTAATGTTCGTGGCTAACGATGTCCGTAGCGCTGCGGTAATCACCTGTATAACACGGCAGTAACCTTACCTGTTGCTTATAGGGGTGTGTTAATCCCGGGTGGCGCCAAGTCGTTATATAAAACAACTAAAATTATTGTCTGATGAGTTATTAGCGGTGATGGTGGGGGCATTCAAATAATTCCCGCTCGCACAGCCGTCTAAATTGTCGCTGCTGCTGCTGCGCAAATGACAACTTGTTCGCTTCTCATCAAATCTATTCTTAACTAAACACTAGTAATATATAAAGCACTCCCTATAAAATAATAACGACGGTTACTCCCTGTAATAGTTATTTTTAATAGGTGATAATTAAAATATTCACATTGACAATTATATAATGATAAATTTGCACCGACTGATTACATTAGACTCTTCTCCTCTGGGCTTGACGAATCGATCAAGGAAACAATTATTTTTCGTATGGCTGTGTACCTTGAAGTATTACAATTATTTTTGTTTCCAAAATCGTGGATTCTTGTGACTATGAGCTAAAGAATTCCTATGGTTACAATAAAAAGATATTACCTTATTCTACGCGTACATAAATAATAATGTGTGATGTTACAATCTGTTCTGTGGTGTCGTAAATGTGTTTTGGTAAGTTCGTGTTTAACTAATAGGTTATATTTAACGTTAACAAGTTTTTAGCAAGTTTTATTTTACTTAAATAATCTGTGAAAGAGAAATATTTGTTTATAGTGAGATTAATTTACCTTTAGTAAAAATTAGAGTGATTAGGGTTTTGGAAAATAAGTAATTTAATTGTACTTAACACCTCAGCATGACTCGGTGTCTTTGTTCGTTTAATCGGGTAGGATTTGGCTGCAATAAGTTCGGTTTTCATGAATTTTGGGGCTTCAATGGGTTGGGCGTCTTTTTCATAATGTATCTGGATGTTCTTTTCAGGTAGTTTTCTGTTTAATTGCCTAGGATCTCGAGTTGACTGCTATAAATGGCCGTCTGCTTCTTATGCTGTCATGGTTAGGAACTTTAATTACTTTTTTACATTATTTTCACAGAAAAACGTTCTTCCCAACATTGGCTTCTGTATTCTCTTAATAACGCTTCCTCTCTAACGGTATTCAGTGGTAATTCAGTCTTCAACTGCCGTTCCCATGGCAACTGCATGATTTTGATTGGTTGATTTTGAGATGATGTATTGTTATCAAAATTCGAATTCTTCGTATATCTTCTGATTGCTGTTATTCCTCTATCTTCCTTTCTGGTTATTAAATATTGTCACTATAGTATTTATTTCCTTTCATAGATTATTTTGATACCCCACAAGTTTGGGTAATTTTAGATTTTATGTTTTTACAATTATGTTAATGCTTGTTAATTACATTTCTTTTTGTATACAAATGCGTATTATAATATTTTGTTTTACAAATGATTTACAATTTATTCTTGGTGAAACCTTCACCTCAGATTTGCTAATTTCTTTGTTAATTTGTTATAATTTTTGGTTGTTTGGTTCTGACAGTTATGCCCTTTCATAGGCCTGAGTAGCCATTATGTTATTTGACTTATTTCATTTAAATCACATTTCGTTTCAGCCTAATGGGCTTTACTTTGTTATTATTATTGGTTGTGTTGTATTTTGAGTCTGTTGGTGTTTTGATTACATGTCAATATTGCTTTCTCTATCTTAATATTTAAAACGTAACAATTAGGCTTATGGACTGCAAGTTTCTTTCAGCCATATCCTATTCATAACATTAAAATGAACAATTCTTTATAAGTTATTAGAGTTATTGTTTTGAGTGAGAAATATCATCACTTTCTTCCAACTTATTATTATTTGCTAATTTTTTTGTTTACAATACATATTATTTTTATTGTGATAAACAACACCACTTTTATGAAATTTATAACTATCCCTTATAACATGGGTGTCTTTGATTTGTCTCTAATTTCTTAATTTTTAAACAATCTTTACATTCTCTCCATGTCAACACCTTCAATTTATTCTTTCCTGGGATCCTCCCTTTTAATTACTATCGGTTATAATTAAACTTAAATCCATTAAACATCTTTTCTTAAATAATAATGTCATCATCACTTTCCAGTGTTCAGCATATCTTATTTTATAATTCATACTTAATATTATTTTTCACCATATATTTATTCACTGTTATTTTTCCACTTTTAAACCTTTAGTGTTTTTCACAGATTTATTAAGTGTCTATTTTCTTTATTATTCACTATTTCTTATAATAGTTATATTCTATATCTTACACTATTCCCATTTATACCTCACCTTCACTTTTAAATTATCTATAGTTAATTATAATTTAACTAGCGTACCTTATCACTTCACTTTGGGGTTTTTACACATACACTATTGCACTGTATCACTGTTTATACTATGTGTTTTTTAGTGGGTAATCCCTATACTTATTTCTCTTTCATTACAATATATCCTTAATACTATTAACAAATTTATATTCTTACAATACTATTTTTACATCTAATTCTCAATTGGGGTTTAGTTTGCTTCTTTATCATTTTAATCTTTAACCTTTTTTAATAGGGCTTCTTCCCTAAATCAGTGTTGTCCATTAATGGGTAATAACAGTTACTTTTTCCTTTCTCATAGGGTAATTATTGGTTTGGTTCCAATATTATTCTTGAGTGCTTTATTTCTCCTTCTCCTATGCTTTATTACTTGTTTGTGTATCATTATTGATTTTTATTTCTATCTATTTCCCTCCTTCTTCATTTTCATCGTATTTGGTTAATACTTTGGTTTTTCCATCCTCTCCTTTGGGTACATTTCGACGTGTTACATTGGGTCGTTTAATTCCATGAACTTGTTTCATTTTTGTTTGGGTTTTTGGATTTTTTCCTTTTTTCCTTTGGTTTGGTTACATTCTTGTTTATTCTTTGTGGATCCCTTCTTCATTTGTTTACTTTTGTTGGGTTAGGTCAAGTTGTCGTTCGTCGAGTCATAGTGTTTAGATTTTATTTAAATTAATCATTTTTATTTAACATGAAGTATTATTTTAGATTCAATATTATTTTGTTCATCCCTGGTATTGGGTTGGCTTATTTGTGTTGTAACAATATTAATTCAATTAAACTGAGTTGTCTCAGTGGCCCCCAAACAGTGACGGCGAGTGTAATTTTTCATTACATGAGCCAGACCTAATTAAGCTGCAGAACGGGTTATTTGGGAGTGAGGGCGATTGTGTAGTTTAGTAAGCATAAGTGTATAAGTAAACAATAATATAAAAATGGAAAACAATAGTGATAAAGTCAACAACATTGATTTAACTAGTACTAGTACTGAAAATCAAGTAAACACAATAGTAACCGAAACGGTAATAAACGAAATAAGCCTAACCGAGTCAGTGACAATGGAAGGCGCTAAGATTCATTCAACGCCTATCCAAAACAAACAATGTGACAATAACGATATAGTGAATATGATACAAGTAATATTAGAAAAACAAAGTATGATGTTAAGCAATAATTTTAATGAACTTAAGGGCGAGATGAACAGTAAATTAAATGCCTTAAATAATCGTTTAGACAATAGTGATGAAAAGTTTGAGACTAATTCGAGGAAATAAGTAGCGATATAAATAGTCGTTTTGACATAAACGAGACTAAATTAAATAAACAGTTTGACATAAAGGATGCTAAATTTGAACAATACAAAGAACAGAATATGAAATTTGAGAATAGCATAAACGTAAAGCTTGACGAATTAACTAATTCACTGTGTAGTATTGATGAGCGAATTAACGAAATACGTAGTGAAACGAAAAGAAAAACAGATGAGTTAAGAGAGTGTGTGTGTGTGGTAGACAGTAAAACAAACATGTTAGAATCTAACCAAAAAAAAACTTGGACAACAAATAATTACAGTAAATGACAAATTAGAAAGCTTTGCAAGTAAAGCGGGTAATAAATTCGAAAATGGGGTATCAAAAAGTGATACAGTAAATAATAGTGGTAGTGATATTTGGAGTAGAAAATTAGTTGAGGCTAGAGGATTGCTAGTTAGTGATCGTAATGATTTAGAAAGGGATTATAGAGATAGGTTAATTGTAGAGGGTGAACAGGGGGCAAATTTATATGGGGTTAAATGTGAAGCAGAGATTTCACAAGTTGTTTATGGGGATAAAAGATCCTCACTAGGACATTTGGGCGACAACGGGTCGGCAGATGGTCAAATAAGTTTTTTGTGTTTATCTGGTAGGGCCAGATGGTGTTTAAATAATAAAGTGGTGTTGCCCTCTGTGTGGAGTGAGAATATGAAATGGTGTGGTATTGAAAGTGATTATGAGCGAGACAGAGTGATAGAGTTGTTCAGATTAAGCAGAGACTATGAAGGGTTTGTAGGGGGAATAAACATTGAAAGAAATGATTATATTATAAACAATAGAGACTTACCTTGTTTAATAAACAATGATTATATTGATGATAATAATATACACGTACCTGTAGTGAGGGTCAGCGTATTAGTAACAGCTGACAACTATAGTGATGAAAATATAAAGGATGTAATTGTAACAATAAATACCAATGGACACTGGACAAAAAACAATAATGTAGACATGACTTATGATAAAATAATAATGGGGGTAACCCTGAGCATTGTTATTATGGTACAATGGAAAAAACTAATTTTTATGGTTACAACACAAATGATAGCCATATGATGTATGTCCATAAAAATGAAAAATGCTGTGTGGGTATCCGATTAATTTTCGATGACGGGGGTTAGACAAAAAGTGAATGAACAATTAATTTGAATGAATGGTAATTACTTGGCTTATTTAGATAATGAAGTGTGGTAAATAATAAAATTATGATGAAAATTTGTAAATAAATGTGTTAGTGTTAAATGTATTGTGTCAAGATTATATTGTTGGAATGTAGATTGTAATAACATGTCTGTCGGCATCCAGGTCACTTATAATGACAAGTAATAAATTTTTATTATGGTAATAAAGGTAATATTTATTATTTGTAGATTATAGCTTAGGTAACACATGTTTGGAGTAAAGATGAATGCCATAATGATAATATTTTATATTACTAAATAATTAACAGGAGGTACTAAGGAATTTTATTTTGTATGGTGTGTTTAAATTAAAAGCGTTTTAAATAATGTAGTTAAAAGTTAAATTGTTTTGATTTGAATTGAAATGAAGCCAATTTAAAGATATGAATTTTAATTAATGAAGTCAAATTAATTTTGATTTAAATTTTGCTTGGAACTGTAACAAATAGTAATTGATTAAAACGTACAGAATAACATATTTATATTGTGAAATTATGTATCTGTTAATACAAATACATTATTTATTTATTTCCACCTACCTTTTAACTGTTTTCTCGGGCCAGGATCTTGTCACACGAACGTAGAAGCAAGCATGGTTTACAGGTTAAAATAACTTACACAACTCATTTTTTGAAGAGAATTAAATTAAAATTTTATTTTTTAAACCTTCATGTCAGGCTATTTCTCCAAAATTAGAAAATGAAATAAAAGCATAATAATTTTCTGTTATTCACTCCATGACTACGACAACTACTATTTTAGTCTTATTCTAACATCTTACCTTATATATCTAACAGACAGCCAGCCCAGCCTGCTTTCTCACACACACACACACACACACACACACACACACACACACAATTCTATTGCCCCTTTTATTTCTTAAACCCCCATTTTTAATTAATTTTGAGATACACGGATGCTACGTCCGGCCACGTGGAGTCATCCCGACTTCTTTTTAACACGCACACAATTTTCTCTTATGTCCAATTTATTATTCCATCTCTATTCCACTCTCGTATTTTTACCAAGTTCCACTCAATATGCTTTGATGTTAAGTTACTTTTTTTTTTTTAAACCCGGTTGCCGGGCAACCTGCCCGGGTTGAAATCGGTGATGGACTGGGCAGCGTCTATCTGTTCCCTCGATATCTTTTATGAAGAAGCCGGAAAGCAATGCCTCCTATCTTCCTGTGCCACTGCTGTGGCACATTCAACACATGTGGGTTGTTGTGGTGTAACCGTGGATGATATTTGTTGAGCACTGGTTGACGTCACAAAAGAGGCTGGGCTTAAACTTTATTTCCTCCAGCTCAGACCATGCGGCGAACAGAAATATTGTTTTCAAGCCATGTTGATATACTACGTGGCGTCGTTTGCGCACATGCTGGTGTAGTGCGTTTGGGCGCGGGTGCCACACAAACGTTAATTTCTAAGAATTGACGCCTGGCACATTCCTTGGCAAATGTTTCACAACAGTTATTGCATACATGTTTCTTTCTTCGTACAATGCTTTTATTCAAACACGTTACCGTATACACAGATGGAAATTAAATTTCAAATATTTTATAATAAATCCCCAAATTTAATAAAATAAAAATCCCTCAAAATTCGTCCCGTTACAATACCCCCCCCCCATGAGATATCTTCTGCCGAAACAGAAGAAATCTCATTGCTAAAACCCCTAAGAGGACCGGTGAGGATATGGTGCCAACAACCCCCTTTAGCTCTTATACTTCATTGGTAAACAACCCCCCTGGCTCGGCGACTATGGCCGCATCTGAACGAGATCACTGGACTTCTCTGTGCGAGATCCCAACACCATAAAATTGAACAGACACGCACCACAGCGCACCTAACCTTCTAACATGCAGCCCCAAAATCCAAATCCCTGGTCTTATATCATGCCAGATCCTCGGGCTGCCTTTAGCAGTTACTGGGCTTGTACACACACTTATTGCTCCATCCTACCAAATCTTGTTATCAAA
Organism: Magicicada septendecula; assembly: GCA_034769895.1. Lineage (NCBI taxonomy): Eukaryota > Metazoa > Arthropoda > Insecta > Hemiptera > Cicadidae > Magicicada > Magicicada septendecula. The sequence continues at coordinate 40,123,329 of CM068372.1, forward strand.
TTTAGGAGTTTCCTTTAAATTGAAACCAAATCTATATTACCATTAATCTCAAAATCAAAATACAAATCTTTTATCTGAATTGAATAATTCTCTTCGTTATTAGTGATAATTCGAAAAACAAATAGATTGAACTTTTACTTAAAACATGAACTTCCTTATCCTAACAGTTGCTTATACATATATCCTAAACAATACAATTCAATAAAAACACTATTAATACACACAAACAATAATATAATCAAAATCCAAAAACATCAATTAGATGGCAGGCACAAAATCAAAAAAAATTTTTTTTTTTCAAAAAAAATTTAAAGCTATTAAAATATATTCTTTCTCCAAATTAAAATTATTTAAATTTATTTCAATTAATCAAGAAACAAAATTGGCATCACTTCATTGCCAAAACGGGTCTAGTATACAACATCACCCATCAGCTGATCAAACTGGGTCAAGTCAACAACCTTGACCTACATAAGTTATATCAGAAAATACATTGAACATCTTTAAAATTCTATCTTTAAACACAAAACATAATAAAATAAGACATTTAAAAATAACAAAATATTATAATTAACAATAAAATTGATATTTAAATTACTCAAAATTATACCTTTTACCACTTTACATTTTCAAATTCTATTAAAATTGTCACGGGTTCCAATTAAAACTTTATGATTTTACTATGACTCTCTTCTTTACTATTCTCAATCTCCATTAATTTGGGTGATTTAATTATTTGTACTAACTTGATTTACAACTTGATATGTATACATTTATAATCTTTACCTCTTTGACTCTAATATCACTAACAGCTTTAACTAACATGACACCCATCTCTATCAAAACATCTATCAAATACTCTCTTAACCCAACTTACTACTCAACTCAATTCGCATCACTCTACTCTTATATAAAAAAAATACTCTGTACCCCTTTGTACTCAGGATGTGTGTTCCCCCCCCCAAAAAAGCTCATTCCCTTATGTTGGTTCCTGGATTCTACCTAAGGCAACCCTTTCCGGCGCTAAACGGTCCCTTCCCGTCCCAACCACCTTTGTTGCGGACTCCTACCACACTCCCTCTTACAAAACTCCCATCAGCTCTACTTACCATTCTCATTACATCACTTCAACTACAACAAAATACCTCAATTTACTTATTACATCAATATATCAATCAATACTCTATACATATATTCCCCATATCTACTGTGTCACTATCAATACTTCTCAAACTCTACATTACATTAATTCACAACATTATTCTATCTATTACCACCTTAAACTCAACTTGGACTGATCTACAAGTCCCAACAAAATATTAATCACCCAAAATCTACCTGTTACAAATCATTTAAAATTCTCAACTATATCAAATTATTTTCATCATTTAAAATAAAATCTTTAACACATTAAAATCACTATTCAAACATTGATTACCTTGGAAATTTACAAACAATTTATACGTGACATTCTACAGCGGATCAGCTGATTTTCTTAGCAAGGTGAATGACCTTACTACAAACACATTTCAAAATTACACAAATTACACATTTTATTAATCCTTATCTCTAACACAATAAAATAATACATTTATAAAACAGAATAAACACAGTACAATGAACATGTGAACACCTATTTACCAAATCATAATACAAGCATTTAATTAGTGCAAAAGTGAGTTATCATCTTTAAGTTGTAAAATTTGAATTCGTTGCTCACCTGAGCAACCCCCCAACCACACACACTATTGTATTTTCTGTTGGACTGTGGCGCCCATGTGCGTCCACAAGGACGGCATAGTTGGAGGAATTGAACATCTCCTTGTCCTTGCTTCGGCGTTACATTTGAAAAGTTTAGATATCAACATATCTTCGTTATATAATTATGCGCCCTTAATACGGGTCTACCACCTGGCTTTGCTGTCCCTACTCGGACAGAGTGGCAGCCGCTGTTCCATAGTTTCCGGGATTTCCCCTAGTTTCACCCCCCATTAATTTCTAATATAAACCAATTTCAAGCCAGCTATGGTCAAGGGACTTAAATTATGGCCATAGCTGACCGCTAGCCAAAACCACGATTAGTGCTGGTAAGGCAGTAATCGCCCGAAAAGTCGGGGAAATCATTTTTACCTTCAGGCATGTTACACTCATCATTAATCTGCACGGCACGGCAGTTTATCAAGGTACAACATAAAATTGTACAAAAAGGTGTGCCGTGCATTTTCGCCCTTTCGGCCTCCAATGGGGGTAACACTCTCTATTATCCCCAACACTCTCCGCTATCTACTGTGGCACATGCCACCACAGCAATAGCCCACTAATAGCTAAATTAAATCTTTATATAAAACATTATAACATGAAATTTTCATTAACTCTTTTATCCATCATCATTTAAATCATTCATCACTTTCTACAATTAGATTCCTTAAAATTTTCAAATTGATTATTGACATTTGTTTTCTCTCATATTTCAGTTATTATTACCTTTTAAATTATTATCTCAAATTATTTTCATTATTGAAGTTAAAATTCTTTTCAATACCTGTAAACATTTTATTCTAGCTAATTTGGATTATAAAATTTTATACTTACAGCACCTTATTCACCTACTGACATAAACACAAAACATACACACCAAATTACCTCCACGTAACCTCTGAAACATTTAACAACAGTATTATTTCATACCAAACAATTTCACATTTATTTATTAATTCGTCATGATCAGATTCAAATCTCATAAAACAATTTAAATCCATTAGAAAACTCAATTATACACCATTTAAATCAATCAAAATATTTAAACATTTCAAATTATTTTAATTAAATTAATTGTTGAAAACAACATTTTTAATTACTTTCACCAAGTACAATTACTACAATTCATTTATTATCTTCTTCCAAATTATTTTGTTATTTATTTAGACTGCAAAATATTATTATTATTATCACAACAATTTCTACTACATACACACATTGTTTACCTAACATTTACAATACATACAATTAATTTCACTAGCAATTTATTTACAATTCTTCATCATTAATTATTCAGTTATATCACACTTCATTGTCCAAGGTTGCGAGGTCTGAACCATAAAGCAAAATACTTAAAATTGTCCATTTATTGCTTTACTGTTTAGCCTCCATCGTCAAAAATTAGTCTTGGTTTCAAATAACAATTTTCAATTTCATTTTTATACCTCATATGGCTATCTTGTGTGTAATAACCATACAATCTTAGTTCATTCATTTTACCATAATAATCATATACCAAGTCAACATTATTTATTTCTGTCCAGTCTCCATTATTAGTTATATTCAATATCGGGTCAGTTATTTTTTCATCATAAGGTAAATTATTATTCTTTAAACATGTATCATCAAAATAATCTTCACTCTCTATTTTATAAAGCAAGTATTTCATATCATTTATTTTTATCACTGCTAACATTTCTTTCAACTCATCATAATTCCTCTGCAACTTATATAATTCTATTTCTTTATCAACACACAATTCTCTATCTAAATCTCTCTCATCATAACACCATCTCACACTTTCAACATCCTTCCACACAGAGGGTACTAACTTATACAAAAAAGGGAAACAACTCAAATCTTCCATTAAATAGGGTCTCTTGCCCTCCAATAATAAGGGAACAATTTACCCTCTGCCCTACACATTCAGCTACTCTAGTTCATCAACACTAATTCTTACTCCATTACAACTTATTACTCACTCTCTCTCACTTACTATCTCATTATCTATTTTCAACGTATCATTCTCTGATATTACATTCTTACTTATATTCTCATTTGCAACATTATTTTTCTCACTAGTTACTTGTTTACTATCATTATTATTTTTACTTTTACTCTGTTCTCCTACTGACTCTACTATTCTCTCAATGTCTTGTTTCAATTCTTTACAACCATTTTCACATTTCGTTTTTACCTCACTAATGTCAAATTTAATTACATCAAATTTTGCATCAAATTTATTCAATTTTATATCGTTATCATCAAAACGACAATTGATTACATTAAATTGTTGTTGTAAAAAACTCATTATATCGTTATCGGACTTACTACATTTTGTTGAGGTCGGAGTTAACTGAACCCCTGAATCCTCCGTAATATTTGTTTCATCTGATTTATTTTTTGTTTTATTTTCCTGACTCACGTTTGGAGTCAAATGTATCTCAAAATCACTCATACTATTTGATTCATTACAATTTTCTATATTAGTCATTTCATTTATTTCACTTTCACTATTTCCTGCCATCTCTTATTCTTTATAATTTGTATTTGTTAATTTACTTTAATTAATTTAATTTATCATAATACAAGGTTGATCTTATGCAAGTTGTGCGTAACTTACGCACTTCTACTTCATTACTCCAACCTTAAAAACACGCTTGCCTCTTTTGTAGGTGTGGAATTTTAATTTTAATTAATCAAATTCGTCACTGTATCGGACGCGCCATTTGTGAAATTATGTATCTATTAATACAAATACATTATTTATTTATTTCCACCTACCTTTTAACTGTTTTCTCGGGCCAGGATCTTGTCACACGAACGTAGAAGCAAGCATGGTTTACAGGTTAAAATAACTTACGCAACTCATTTTTTGAAGAGAATTAAATTAAAATTTTATTTTTTAAACCTTCATGTCAGGCTATTTCTCCAAAATTAGAAAATGAAATAAAAGCATAATAATTTTCTGTTATTCACTCCATGACTACGACAACTACTATTTTAGTCTTATTCTAACATCTTACCTTATATATCTAACAGACAGCCAGCCCAGCCTGCTTTCTCACACACACACACACACACACACACACACACACACACACAATTCTATTGCCCCTTTTATTTCTTAAACCCCCATTTTTAATTAATTTTGAGATACACGGATGCTACGTCCGGCCACGTGGAGTCATCCCGACTTCTTTTTAACATGCACACAATTTTCTCTTATGTCCAATTTATTATTCCATCTCTATTCCACTCTCGTATTTTTACCAAGTTCCACTCAATATGCTTTGATGTTAACAGTTACTTTTTTTTTTAAACCCGGTTGCCGGGCAACCTGCCCGGGTTGAAATCGGTGATGGACTGGGCAGCGTCTATCTGTTCCCACCTCCTCGATATCTTTTATGAAGAAGCCAGAAAGCAATGCCTCCTATCTGATCGTCACTGCTGTGGCACATTCAACACATGCGGGTTGTTGTGGTGTAACCGTGGACGATATTTGTTGAGCACTGGTTGACGTCACAAAAGAGGCTGGGCTTAAACTTTATTTCCTCCAGCTTAGACCATGCGGCGAACAGAAATATTGTTTTCAAGCCATGTTGATATACTACCGTGGCGTCGTTTGCGCACATGCTGGTGTAGTGCGTTTGGGCGCGGGTGCCACACAAACGTTAATTTCTAAGAATTGACGCCTGGCACATTCCTTGGCAAATGTTTCACAACAGTTATTGCGTACATGTTTCTTTCTTCGTACAATGCTTTTATTCAAACACGTGGCCGTATACACAGATGGAAATTAAATTTCAAATATTTTATAATAAATCCCCAAATTTAATAAAATAAAAATCCCTCAAAATTCGTCCCGTTACAATATAGACCGAAATTTGAAGGAAGTGCTAGTGGTGATGTAATCAGGAATGTTGAGACTGAGTCAGTGTTTATAAAACAAGTCTTCTTATTGTTTTCATCTATTTTCTTATTGGTATTTTCAATTTTGTTACCCAATTCTCCCAATTCTTCCTTTGTGGATTGGTTGTTTTCATCCATTTTCTTACTCAATTCTTCCTTTAACAGTTGGTTGTCAACTTTCAATTCTTCCAATTTCTCCCCCATCTTCTCTTCCATCTTCGTACTGTTTTCTTCCATCTTCTTACTTAAGGATTGGTTGTCCTCCCTTATAAGTTTTATCAGGTATTGTAAGCTCATGCTCTCCGTTGATGTGGGGTTTTCAGGTTGTTTCTCCTGTAACACGGGTTTGGTTAGTCACTTTTTCACAATCAAAATAAATTATCTTTGTACACTTTCCATCATATATATCTAATATTTTTACTTATATTTAATTTACATAGTTTTTATTCTCCTGTATTGTACCTTTCCTATGTTATACTTTTTGGGGGGTTTTATTTTTATGTGGTATTGTTTTTTTACTAGTTATTTCTTTATTCGGTGGTTTTGTTTATATATGGTTTTTTCTTAACTGCTCCTATTCTACCTGGGTATATTTATTATATAAATTGGACTATCACTTAAGTTGGTGTTAATGAATTTGACTTCTTTGAATTTAGGATTTCAGTTTACTTTTGTTCTTGATTAATTATTATAGTACTTTTTCTTTTTGCCAGTTTGGTTTTTTATTGTATTCTTGCTTATTTTTTGACTTATAATAAGATGGAATTTCTGTCGTGCTACAATAATCAAATTATTTCGATTTTAATATAAAATAATGAATAATTCATGTAATATAGATTTTTTTCAATTGTTGTAATGTTTATTTACTGAATTAGCTGATTAACCAAAAATTACTTTTTGTTAATTCATTTGGAACCTCTGTAAAAAGATGTTTTGATTGTAATTCAAGTATGTATGTCTATTAAACTGTTTCCTGTCTCACAGCAACCCTTTCCATGCTTCTCTGGGCAGTGTGCTGTTTTTTTCCTACTTTTATTCGTTGTCAGTTTTTTTGGCATCGTCCTCATTTTTTATTGATTGTCCAAATGTTTGACCCATAAGTCAGAAACATACATACGAATGCACATTACATTAAATATACAATAAAATACTACTCCTAAATACAAAACTAAATATTTGTCTTTTACAGGATGCAGCAAAAGATTTATACAGAACAGTAGCGACAATAAACTCAGATTTAGTGTGGCTGCAGTTGATATCATTGTGCCCTGCCGGAGAGTTTAGCCACAATGATAGCAGTTTTAAACAAATAAATGTCAGAGTTAAGGTAAGTAGTGATTAGCAATTTGTTGAACCTCACAGTTGCTCCATGTGTTTTCCAATGTGTTTACAAATATGATTTTTTCACTTAAACTACCAGTCACATCACGAAGAAGTGAGATATAAAAAATAGAGAAAATAAATTAATAGATAGTATGTTGAGGACAATAAAAAGCCAGACATGATTTTAAAAATTTTCATACACGGTGTTGAAAGACTGGCCATTGAAAGTGAATGATATTGAAACAGTTCAGTATTTAAAATTGTATAATAATTGACTTTACGTGTTAAAGGTTAACCAAGGATGTCGTTTAGTGTACTTGGCAGAGAACAATAGGCAAGTACAATTAAACAAAATACATATTTATCAAGTAAAATATAACATTATTTTATTTTTTCTGAAAACATGAAATATAACATGAAAACATCTATTCTGCCCTGAGGCGCAGTTGATAAAACAAGTTACAAGTAATGATTACCATTTAACATTGTACTGTCTCGTAAAATGTTCAATTACACTAAATCATCAGTGTTTGACCGCAAACCCAGCACTTCTTAAATTTATATTCTTTGTTCACACAAACACACACTTTCACACGGTACATTTTTGAGCTCATTTTATATATTTTGGAAAATTGCCAGAATTTATTATAGTATGGTTTACTTCCCTTTCATGATTTGTAGAGGTGCGCCTGTGATGGTACAATCATGGTACATTTATAATTAACTTTAAATATGGTAAATAGAACATAACTATTGTATTTTTCTATTTTTGTCATACTAAACCCAACCTTAAACACCCGATACGAATATACCGTGAGTGGAGTGTATAACAATATTTGTCAGGATTTGAACCAATTCATAGCAAAAAATGGTGAAACATCACAAAAAACAGTGTGCAGTTATTGCGATAAGCAAGCCGAACCTTAATTACGTCAGAGGCGGAGAATGTGTTGACATCAACAACGACGCTGTCAACAGTTTTAACAATGGGATTGTGACGTAGGTTCACCCCACTTCCGCAAAATCTAACAAAGGCTTGTGGTCATTTCTTCTGCAGCTGTGATCAACGCCGGCCGGCAACCCATTCACTCACGAGTGAATTTTAACTTTTTAGACCACTGTAGGTGGTTAATAAACAGTATAAGTGCGTCAGCTACAAAAAATGTGACCGTAACGTATATACGTAAAACTCGCGGTAACGTACGCGTAGTTTTACCGCACCGAAACAAACAACACCGACACAAAATGGGTGAGAACGTTCCTTGTGTATTTTAAATCCTTATTTCATTATTTCCCAGTATAAAATTTTGTTGCAGAAATCAATTATTTAAAATTTCAATTATTTATAAGGAGCTCCAACATTAATAATAAAAAATTGTACCATGAGTGTGAAAGATAGAGAGAGGTTGCGTGTGTGGGTTATAATTTCTAAGAGCTGGGTTGTGCTGAAATCTATATAAAAATGTTTATCATATCTATATCATAATTAGCTAAGACAACACATTTTTTTATATACGTAAGGATTTTGGAGGGTAAATTGATTCTTACGCCCATGGCAATATGTGGGTCATATATATTTCACTATGTAGTAACTATCACTTTAAATACTAATAAAATACTTTATATATGTTATTTGGTGTATGTTTTTATTTCAGGTAAATTGTTTCACTAACTGGTTCGTGTTACCCGAATTCTGGCCCTAAAAGTAGATTTCGATCATGTTACCTTTTACAAACATGGCGACCGAGATTATTTACGTATAGACAAAAATACATTTTTCACTATAAGTAATAAAACGATAAAAGTAATAGATTACATATGGCGCGTGCCGAACATGGACTCGACATAAAATGAAATTTTATGGAGAGTACACCTACTGGTATGTGAAACAGTTACTAGAAGTAATAGCGTAATAGTTCGCAAAGCGTGCGCAAGGTAAGGTTAAATTTTAGGTTATAAATAAATACGTTTTAGTAACCTAAAATAATACAACATGAGTACCAGTGACAATATTGTAATAGAAACCAGTACATCTGAGATAAATGTAACTAGTGAAATGGATGTACAAACACCTCCAACTAGTCAGATTGACGAGGCAAATACGCCTGTATCTGTAGAGATAACGAAAGTCAATACATACATTTCAACTAAGGCAGATAGTAATAAAGATGAAACTAATGCAATGATGCAATTACTATTAAAATTAGATAAAAAACTAGATGAGCAGAAAAGCGATTCTGATATTAAATTCACAAATTTGAATGACAAATTTGATAGTTTAGATATTAAATTCAATGAATTAAAGAATGAAATAAAATTGGGTCACAATCACCTTATTAAAAAATGTGACAAGCTCATCACAAAACTAGAGAATTTAAATTTGGTAGAAAGTCAAGTAGAAAGTCAGAAAGTACTAGATAGTAGTACCCAGCAAAATGCTGTATTGGATAACATATTTAAAAATAATAATTCAAATAATGAATGTACAGATAACTCAAATATTACAAGTAGTAAGAATGTGGTATTAGAAAAGGATAAAAATGATAATGAAAGTATAATTAGTGAAAATGAAATGTTTGAATTTATTAAGTCAGAAAGAAAGTTGAGAGAAAGTATTTTAGTACAAGGAGTGCAGGGGGTAGAATTTTCTTTTGATGTAGTGTTAGGGGGTGAAGACAAGTCTTCATGTGATTTTTATAAGGATAAGAGTTCCTTAAATTTATATTTGGTAGACGAAAGGTCTAAAAATAAAGTTTCTTTATGTTTTTATGTACCTAATAAGTGGTGCACTTATGTTAGGGATAATTTTATGATAGGGACCCCTGCATATTTGGAGAGAGAAAGTGTATTTTGGTGTTATGGAGAGAAATGTATTAAGAGAGATATTGTGAGAGTAAGAGAGTAATAGAAATATTTAAAGTAAACAGAAATTACAGACAATTGTTAGAAAGGTTAGGGTTAGATGTGGTATATGAAAATGATGAATACTTACCTGATAATAACATTAATTTGGAAATAACAAGAAATGAGAATAAAGACATTAGGTACTTACCTGTGGTGGAATATTATGGGGATAATTATAGTATAAACCGATTAATGACATATGATACTGAGATAAACGGAACCCTACTTGATCGTGACTGGAAATATTTTGTTAATAACAATTCCATAATGGAGTACGAATATAATGTAGCTAGTAATAAAATCTATTTATTAAATAAGAATTTATATAGACCTAAGATTCGTTTGTTGTTCAATGATGGTGGATAGACTGTTTTAATTGTGAAATGAACATTAAAAATAAATATGTGAACTGTGGTATTGAATTGGACTGCTATGAACTGAGTTTGGTATATAACAAGATAATGAGTTGGAGTGTATATTTTTCATTGTTTTATATGTATTTATCTATCCATGTATTTTTGATATGTATTATGTATTACAGGTACACCAGTATGTAGTGTTATATATTTTAATAACATGTTTAATAATAATATTTTTTTTTTTAAAACCATTGAATTCCTTAAGTAATTAGTCTTTATTAAATTGTAGTACAAAAGAAAATTGTACTAATTTAGTAACTTTATAAATTACTGATGAATAATAATAATGTTTAAGTAAGAATATATGAATTTTGAAAAGAGGTATTGTTATAAGTAGGTAAGAGAGGAATTTTATAAGAGAATTGTCAATGATTACAGTAAGTGTTTAAACAGGAATAGAGCCTGGGTATAGATAAATGCAGGTGAGTTATGCAATTAATGTAAATGGAGTTAGAAAGATAAAAATTTTTAAGAAAATACAAAGAGAATTATTAGATATTTAGGGACACAGTAGTTAGTGATTATTTGTACAGGTGAGTTTAAGTAAAGGTATAAACATATAATTATTGTTGATGAATTCTGTAGTGGGGGTGAGGTGATAAAGAGTAGCCAACCAATAGTGTTGTGGCAGGTAATAGCATAAATTTAAGGGAGTGTTTGCCGAATTTTGGAAGGGCAAAATAATATGAATGGATATAGCCAGTTAGGGAACACCCAACTCATTGCAAAGACGAGCGGTGCCATAGGATTTAAATGAAAATAGTAATAGTTTATAATTGAGATATTGGTGTCATTGATAGGTAAATTAGAAGGTGAGTAAGATTATAATAAAAAGTAAAGTGAATATAGGAGTTATCCAGACTAAACAATGATAGAAGGTGAAAGGTTAGGTAGTTAGGTAGGTAGGAAGTTCAGAATAGAAAGGTAATGAAAAATGAATATTATAAGAATATTAATAATAATTTGAAATGAATTTTATAAACAAATAAATTGATGTATAATTAATGAAGGTTTAAGTGAAATTGTAATTTTTAAATGCAACTTAGATAGAATATGCAAATCGTAATGTAAATCTTAATCAAGATTAAAAATGAATCAATCATGTCAATGTATTAAATGTATCAGTATTAATGTATCAATGTATTATGTAAAATATTTTATGTATTTATGTTATAGAAATTTCAACATGATTTTATAATAAGGGAATAATGTGTAGAAAAAAAAAAGAAAAAAAAATTTTTTTTAAACTGGCGCTGTTAATAATAACAATAAACCAGATTATTACCTGTTAATAATAATAATAATAATAATTCTTTTTAGTTTTCTCATTCAATAAGAGTTATAAATAAATAAATATACCAATTTATCGATTCTTTTATAATTTGTTTTTCTCCAGGTTTGGGAGATATATAATGTGTAATTTTCCTATTTTCAATTAGATTTTAAATTTTATGTTCAATTAGATGTCAAGGTTTATGTTACAATTACAGTAATTGTAAAAGAAAGAAGATAAATATTATCGATAGTAATCGAAACCATTTATTAATTCAGGGTTTGTAATATGAAGAAGCGAAATTCTTTATAATTCTTGAGAAATATTTATTTCTAATTCTTTTATAACTATATTAAGCCAACCCAGTGCTTATTGGCACAAACCAGCACTTAGCTAAGGGGAACCAGATCAGTTGAGGATGGAGTGATTTACTAAGCCACTATTTTAATATTTTTCATTTATTGTTTCAGTGTTTGGTGATATGACAGCGGTCCTGAGCTGGCCAACGCGTCAGAGCAGGGACGTTAAGAGCCTAAGTGGCCTTATGGTGTTGGGATCTCGCAGGAGAAGTCCAGTAAGGTCATGTAGGTACGGTCATCATCACCAGACCAAGGGTGAGTTGTAATTTTCTTTTATATAAAATTGTAAAGGGGTTGTGGCGACTTATCCTGGCTGATCCCTTTAGGAAGTATGAAAGGGTCAATGAAAGTTTGTGTGCTTCGACACACAATCTTTCATTGAGGGGGTTTTGTGATGGTACAATCATGGTACATTTATAATTAACTTTAAATATGGTAAATAGAACATAACTATTGTATTTTTCTATTTTTGTCATACTAAACCCAACCTTAAACACCCGATACGAATATACCGTGAGTGGAGTGTATAACAATATTTGTCAGGATTTGAACCAATTCATAGCAAAAAATGGTGAAACATCACAAAAAACAGTGTGCAGTTATTGCGATAAGCAAGCCGAACCTTAATTACGTCAGAGGCGGAGAATGTGTTGACATCAACAACGACGCTGTCAACAGTTTTAACAATGGGATTGTGACGTAGGTTCACCCCACTTCCGCAAAATCTAACAAAGGCTTGTGGTCATTTCTTCTGCAGCTGTGATCAACGCCGGCCGGCAACCCATTCACTCACGAGTGAATTTTAACTTTTTAGACCACTGTAGGTGGTTAATAAACAGTATAAGTGCGTCAGCTACAAAAAATGTGACCGTAACGTATATACGTAAAACTCGCGGTAACGTACGCGTAGTTTTACCGCACCGAAACAAACAACACCGACACAAAATGGGTGAGAACGTTCCTTGTGTATTTTAAATCCTTATTTCATTATTTCCCAGTATAAAATTTTGTTGCAGAAATCAATTATTTAAAATTTCAATTATTTATAAGGAGCTCCAACATTAATAATAAAAAATTGTACCATGAGTGTGAAAGATAGAGAGAGGTTGCGTGTGTGGGTTATAATTTCTAAGAGCTGGGTTGTGCTGAAATCTATATAAAAATGTTTATCATATCTATATCATAATTAGCTAAGACAACACATTTTTTTATATACGTAAGGATTTTGGAGGGTAAATTGATTCTTACGCCCATGGCAATATGTGGGTCATATATATTTCACTATGTAGTAACTATCACTTTAAATACTAATAAAATACTTTATATATGTTATTTGGTGTATGTTTTTATTTCAGGTAAATTGTTTCACTAACTGGTTCGTGTTACCCGAATTCTGGCCCTAAAAGTAGATTTCGATCATGTTACCTTTTACAAACATGGCGACCGAGATTATTTACGTATAGACAAAAATACATTTTTCACTATAAGTAATAAAACGATAAAAGTAATAGATTACACGCCCATGGGACGTCTCCTTATGCACACACTGTCTAGATGTCTTCTCGTTTTCACTTTCTGATTTTACTGCCGAACTGTCATTTTGTTTCAATTTGTCACTGTTATGAATCTTGCTAATCAAAATACTGTTTTTATTTTTTTAATATGTAAAAATTCACATTTTATGGTTTGCGGGCGAGACAAAAACGGTACTCAGCCGGCGGGCGAGCGAATGGCTCACGTCCGTAGTTATTAGACGTTCATAGCCGACTGGGCCTTCGTAAAGATGATGATTCTTAATTTGGCGAACGATCACGTGGTCTGGCTTCATTGTTCCATTGGTCTTTCAACATCAATTTTGGCGGGATCATTATTTTGGATCGACATTCCAGTGTTGATTAATGTCTGGGAATGGCTATGATGTTATATGTTTTGCTCGCTATTGACAAAGGTCAAATGTCGTTCGGCTAAAAATAGCTGCTCCCTGTTGTTTCGCGATTGACCTTGACACGAATTCGTCCACTGGCATGCATCGTTATAATTCCAAATAAAATTTACCATTATAATTTATTTTTTATGTTTCCCCAAAAAATATTCGTAGAGGGGCCTAAACGTCCCGTTACAATATTGATGAGATTATAAGCATCTCACATGATTGGGACTCAAGAAACTGGGATGAGAAATCTTTGTGCAAGGTGGGTGCCATATTTGGGTGTTCACCCCAGGTATCATCTTCAGTACTCATACAACCAGGTTTAAACTTGAGTGCCTACTTAGAAACCATTGTTTTTGAAGGTGCAGCATCGCCTAGTACATTTAACAATTTGTTGTGAATTTCCATTGGTGCTAAAAAAACTTTTAACAAAGAATTCAATAACAGCATGGTGTTTGATTTTGTCAATTTTTCAAGACATACATGACATGTCAACTTTAGACAGTTGTTAAACTGTGAATAAATTGACAGATATATTTAGATGCTGTAGTTTTACCGATAAGCTGTAGATGTCGCTCTGTGTACTTTTCAGCTAACCCTCATATTGTACTGTCTGTACTCTAGTAATACTGTTTTACTTGGATTAAAAACTAAATAAACTGTTTCTTTCTGTAGGAATATTTCTTCTAGATCCCATATTCAAATCAATGTTTAATGGGGTCACTTTGATACCCATTGGTGTATCGTATGTGTATGGTTGCCTTCTGCAAACTAAAAGTTTTGTCTAATTGACTGTGGTTAATTCAACAAAGGACATAGTTGGGTATATTCTTCTCGGACATTGGTCCAAGATTCAGATGACATTCTGCTGGCAGAACCAGGAATTAGAGGAATATTAAACTTGTGATACAGACATCAAAACGTTTTGAGCATCTACATAAATGAGAAAGAGAGAAACTTAAGTGAAACTGGATACAGAAATACGAGCAGTAGATCAAGAGAAGATAATCTAAATATCAGTATATAAAACCATACATGACTTCCATTTTCTAAGATTTATATTTAAATTCATTTTTGAAATGAAATATTTCCATAGAAACTACTTATTTCTTCAGAAGTACTGTGATCACTAACGTATACCACCTCATGTTAGCGTACTCGATTTTCACTGATGATGGCAGTCAATGGCACTGCCGAAACGTCTGGTTTTGCAGAAAACATTGGACTACGGCCAAACAGCCTGGGAAGGAATTCTAACAAATATTTCTTTGTTGCCAATAACGTAGTACACGTATCCCCCTTCATTTACCCTTTTCATTTGTAGATATTTCATCTACCTTTCTACAGTGGATTGTTATGACCTTCTTTTCAGGATACTTTATTTATCAAAATGAAGTACTTTACTTATTTAATTTAAGTTGTTAAAACGTAAAATATTGCAGGTAAACTACCCCTTTCCCTTAACTGATTGTCACCAAAATCAATAGGCCTTGAGTCCTCTACAACTCTGGCACATATGCAAAACAATATTTGATTCTGTTTGAATTTGTGGCAGTTATCGTTCGGCATAGAAAAAATTCTACACGTAGAGACTTTTCAGAAAATGACTTTCCTTCATGTTTTGAGGGTAGTACAATCAGAATCAACCCTTTTCTCGAGCACAATTATTTTTACCATCACCATACTTCCATTTCCTTATGGAACATGGAAGTAAAATTGGTGCCTCTGTTTTGAGTGATTAAATAAATAACGTAGATGACGAGTAAATACTTGCTTTATGGCAAACAGTGTGAAGTTCATTTTAGAAAACACTGGAAAGTAGAAGCACTATTCTAGTGCTGCAAGAATGAGAATATAAGCGATCAGTATTCCATATTCCTGGTAGAGTTGACAGTTAGTGGCAACATTAAATAAACATGTGCAAGGTAGCACATACATTAAACAGATAACATTAACACAAAAAATGCAATGAACGCAACAAAAAACAAACAAATTGCTGTGAGCATGTTGATTTCACACTTCCACGTGTCTTGCAAAAATAATCATAAAAAAAGTGAACGAAAACAACTGCTTGTCTGTGCCAAAAAGATAATGAAAGCCTTGTTGCCAACTCAAAATACATAAAATATAAAATGTGGCAAGTAATATATATTTTATTTAAATAAAAAAACGACCCAACAGATTTACATAATCTGTGATGAGATACTACAAACGTTTCTCTTTGTTTCAAATTGTTGTTAACATGTCTAACACAAAAATTCGAAATACAAAGTGTTGATAATCCAGGTTAATTGGTTCTTGATCCAGTAGAGGTTATGTATTTGCCCATATTTTTGTAACATATACAAAATATCGGTATGGAGAACCATACATGACTTCCATGTTCTAAGATGTATATTTAAAATCATCTTCGAAATGAAATATTTCCATAGAAACTACTTATTTCTACTTACTGCTTCAGCCTTAACCACAGTACTGTGGTCACTAACGTATACCACCTCACGTTATCACACTCGATTTTCACTGATGATGGAAGTCGATGGCACTGCCGAAACGTCTGGTTTTGCAGAAAACATTGGTCTACGGCCAAACAGGCCGGGAAGGAATTTTTTAACAACAAACTACTTCTTTGTTGCCGATAACGTAGTACATATATAAAAAAATTATCCCCTCCCCCTTTAACAATAATTTCCGTTTATAGAAAATTACCCCCACCCCGTTCAACTAGCCTCTTCATTTACAGATATTTCATCTACGTTTCTACAGTGGATTATTAAGATCTTCTTATCAGGATACTTTATTTATCAAAATTAAGTACTTTACTCTTGTTACAACAAAAAATGTTTCAGGTAAACTACCCTTTCCCCGTAACCGATCTTCACCAAAATCAATAGGCCTTGAGTCCTCTACAACTCAGGCACATATGTAAAAAAATTATTTGATTCTGTTTGAATTTACGGCAGTTATTGTTCATCATGAAAAAATTTTTCTTGTTACAACATAAAGTGTTGCAGGTAAACTACCCCTTTCCCTTAACCGATCTTCACCAACATCAACAGGCCTTAAGCTCTCTACAATTTAGGGATGTATGCAAAAAAATATTTTATTATGTTTGAATTTACGGCAGTTATCGTTCATCATAGAAAAAATTACCCTTGTTATCACATAAAACGTTGCAGGAAAACTACCCCTTTTCCCTTAACCGATCTTCACCAACATCAACAGACCTTGAGTACTTAAAAATTCAGGAACGTATGCAAAAAAATATTTGATTCTGTTTGAGTGTGCGGCAGTTATCATTCGTCATAAAAAAAATTACCCTTGTTAAAACATAAAGGGGCTGGTAAACTACCCCTTTCCCTTAACCAATCTTCACAAAAATGAACAGATCTTGAGTACTTAACAATTCAGGAACGTATGCAAGAAATTATTTGATTCTCTTTGAATGTGTGGCAGGTATCATTTGTCATAAGAAAAATTACCCTTGTTAAAACATAAAACGTTGCACGTAAACTACCCCTTTCTCTTAACCAATCTTCACCAAAATCAAAAGACCTTGAGTTCTCTATAATTCAGCGTTGTATGTAAAATATTATTTGATTCTGTTTGAATTTATGGCAGTTATCGTTCATCATAGAAAAAATTACCCTTGTTAAAACATAAAACGTTGCAGGTAAACTACCCCTTTCCCTTAATCGATCTTCACCAAAAACAATAGGTCTTGAGTAGTCTACAATTCAGGGCTGTATGCAAAAAATTATTTGATTCTGTTCGAATTTGCGGCTCTTATCGTTTACCATAGAAAAAAATCTACACACAGATAGACAGATAGACACACAGACACTTTTCGAAAAATTACTTTTTTTTTCATGTTTTGAGGGTAGTACAATCAGAATCTGCAATTATCTGGAACACGATTTTTTTGCCATCACCATACTTCCATTTCCTTATGGAACATAATCACTACTTCAGATATAAAGGTAAGGTACATCTTCATCAAGAAGAATGTGTATTGTGCAGGAGAGAATACTCAAAAATGAACAAAAATCATCTATTGGAGTGTGTGAAGCTGAACCGGGAAATGCAAGAACTCAGAAATTACAGTGGTCTTTATTGGGAAGCTCGGTACCAAATGGGTTAAATGTACCAAGGGGGAGCCATTGGAAAACAACAACAACAACAAACAACAACAGGTACATCTTCATATATAAAGGTAAGATACTTCAGATATAAAGGCAAGATATAAAGCAGATATATCTTCAGGTACGGATTCTAAGAACAATATTTAGAGGAGTTAATAAAATGGAATGTGGCACAGGCGCTATAATTATGAACTATATCATCTTTACAAAGAGCCAGACATTGTCAGGATAATCAAAGTACACAGGGTAAGGTGGGTTGGACACAGAGAGAATGGAGGAAGGACAGCCTGTGAAACATATTATCTACCAGCAACCAATGAGTAGTAGAAAAAGGGGAATACCCCAAAGTAGATTCAAAGACCAGATAGAGAAGGACCTCGGAAAGCTGAACATAAGAAACTGGAAAGCCAGGGCATGCAATAGGGAGGAATGGAATCGACTCTTGGAGCAGGCCAAGACCCACCAAGGGTTGTAGAGCCACGGTTGATGATGATTCTTCAGGTATTTATCAAAATTTATCATTAGAAGCTACTTTTTGTCCATGAATTTACATTTAATATTTTTCAAAGAAAACAAAATACTCTTATGAATTTTGAAATGTAAAGATACTGATGAAGTGTTTAAAAAATACAGTTTTATTTCATTGCTAAAATTTATAAGTTCATGGCTGTGTGGCTGTGAAGTATAGTGAAATGTACTTAGACTGAAAAGAAAGCATCTTCTGGAAGTGGTACTGAAGAAACATAGGTATTGGAGAAAGTGATTCAGTATCTTTTTGGTGGGAGTTTAGGTCGTTTATTAAGGGTAGTAAATGAAAGTTGTTAAAGCCAGTAATACATTCTGATGCAGCCAGAATACAAATTGTTAATTTTTTAAGTCAGATTTTTTTTAAGTTTTTTAAAAATAATTCATTGTAATTTTTTTTGTGAAACATAAATCCACGGCTGATGTAACCAAGCAGCAAACATCACTGTGAAATATTTAATCTAGTGTTTTGTGTGTGTGTTTTCTGATTCTGTTGTCTTACTTAAAATAATAAATTTGATAACATTTCTATTAATGATATTGATGTTAAATTGGGTAGGTTCCAGATGATCTGTGGGTCACTCAACCATATTTTTAGAAACAAAGTATGTCAAGATACAAAATAAAGTTCTACAAAGTTATGGAAGTCGCTGTACTGTCCTATGGATGTGAATTATGGTCAACGAGCAAGAAACAAGAAAGTAAAATACAAGCCTTGGAAGTGATGTCCTTAAGAGGAGTTAAAAGGTGTTCTAAACTTGACTGTGTAAGGAATGAGGCCATGAAAGAAGACTTACAAGTTTTTAACTTAAATGAAAAATTAAAAGATTACAAACGATGGTGTAAAGAACACTTAGAAAGAATGTCAGATTCCAGACTGGCCAAATAAGTCTGGAAATTCAAACCTATAGGACACAGGTGTGTGGGTAGACCCAGGAAGAGATGGCTGGAGGATTTTTGATGGCGGAACAGGCAGCACCTTGCCTATGCCTGTCGTGAAGATGATGATGATGATAAAGTTTCTAGCCTCCTTACAGTTATTTATTTTAAACTATAGTTGGGCTCAGTACCTTCCAAGTTTCCAGAGTTTTTATTTGGGATAGTATCAACTTTTTTACCTACTACTACTCTAACATATTTATAATTGGTAGTATACTGTTGAGAACATAGATTCAGTTGTTTTATGTTATGAAGTAATTGTTTATATTTGTGTTTCAGAATCCTGGTATTGTTTGTCATGGGCTTCCGTTCAGTGAATTGAGTAAAAATGTGTCTGAACTGCTAGAAGAACTGAGCTGATAAAAGTGTTGTATGTGGCCAGACTGCCTTAACACATGAACTTGTAATTATTGTGTCCGTG
This sequence comes from Magicicada septendecula, assembly GCA_034769895.1. Classification (NCBI taxonomy): domain Eukaryota; kingdom Metazoa; phylum Arthropoda; class Insecta; order Hemiptera; family Cicadidae; genus Magicicada; species Magicicada septendecula. The sequence goes on from CM068372.1 coordinate 40,143,234, forward strand.
TATTTGTGGATTAACCCAAGTTACACGTGTTTCAATACTCACGTCATTCTTAGAACAGAAACAATTTAGTTTACACTAATTTGAGTACGTGGTAGACCATGTATAAGTATGTATGAATTCCTGCCATAGTATAATGGAAAAATGGGACAGTTATTTATAGTATGTTTAATGAAGGTGAATGAAGCAAAACAGGGAACTATGAAAGAAATAATTGATCCATTCGTAGTATGATCTTTGGTCCATAATATAGGAAAGCATATTGTTACGACGGCTCCCTCGAAAGTAGAATGTAAAGTTAAAGTGCAGAAAACCATGTCACGTTCGTTCACAACTCGAACTGGACTCCGACAAGGAAGTCTTCGGGCCGGTGAAGTCTGGAACAGCCTCGGTGGTTGATGCGTGATAAGTGTCACGTAATTGTCATTCATTTCAAAGTAGCAGCACACACACACACACACACACACACATTACAGCTGGTCTCCGCTGGGATAGCTGAGAAGTATGTAGAATATCCTGTAACGGTGTAACAAGATGTAGTGCACTAACTGCTTGCCGTTAAACAGAAATACTGTGGCTTCATCCACTTACGCCTCTGTTATTATCCAGAAAACTTTTATGTTACTTTTATTTTAACCCGTACTTGTTCAGTACATTGTAATTCTCGTATTAATCGCTGGACAACATCACTAGACAGTTCTGACCACTAGCTTTGCATATCTTAAAATTTGTGAATTGCTTATAACTCTCAGTTGTTTCTCAGTTTATAAATATGTGGTAAGAGTCAGTCATTGTTTCAGAGTTTACTGTATGGTAGCCAATATATAAAAAGGTAAAAAAAGATATTTCATGACTATTTTATTTTATTCTGTTTTTAAACACTTTTATTTCATGTCTTAACGTTATTTTATGATTTTTGTAGTACGCATCTTTGTGCACATGTGAAACGTAAAACCTATCGTAATATGTCAGGATTACAAATATGTATTTTTTGCTATCATATTTTGTCTTAATTATAAGCTCAAATTAAAATTTATTTATTTAACCTCCGTGTAGACTGCATCAAAGGTGTTGAGTAAGCAATACAAATTTGATCTTTTTTTTGAAAATAGTTCATAAGACAATTGGTTAATAGAACTATATAAATAGGTGTTAGAAGAAAATGCTTGTAAATTAAGGATGCTGATATTTTTGCTACCATACAAAAAATAAGGCAAGCCTTTTGCAGTCCTCCTCTCATAACCTTTCCTTTGCGAAGGCTTGTCATTAATCAGTTTGTTCTTTGCAGATTTTATCTGTATCTTAGAGTAGCTGTATTGCTGCATATAGTGAATGTCGCATTGCTCTTCAAATCTAACCTATCCTGAAGTCTATCACCTTCCAATTTCCACCTTGTTTCAGCTTGTGGGTACGCGTCTGAATTAGCTTAATTATACTTTAATAATCTGCTTTCATCCACAGTTCATGTGATAAGGAAGTATTTGTTCTGTATTCTTCCCATGACACTGACAGTACATATGTAGCCTGATAATTTAAAGGCTTTAAATCTTTTGTGACGCACTTGACACTGTGTCCATGTTTCAGATGATAACTGTCGGCATACATATACTGTTGATGTGAGTGTGGTTTGGTATTTCTGTGTCTTTGAAATGAATAAAAGGTACAAGGTGTTGTCTTTCCACTGTGTTGTGTTAACACTCAAAACAGTTGGGCTGAGGATGGTGGTGGCACTGATGGTACAAATTTATGGCACAGATATTTTAATAGTGCAACAACAAATTGTGCCTCTTATTTGTTTTTAAGAAAACTGTTGGAAATACCAAATTTCTAGACACAATTTACTTTGCTGCCTATGAAATTGTTTGGTCTCTCCATGTTCTTTGTTGTCATTCATATTCTGGTTGTTTCTAACCATTTTCTCCTGCCGTACACAAGAATCTTACTTTCCTGTGTATGCTCTTTGTTTATTATTATTATTATTAAACAACTTTTATACAGGCCATTTAGGACCAAAGCTTCATAAATTTTCCCCATTCTTTCCTATTTTGGGCTTTGCTCTCCCAGTATGATAATTTTCTTTTTCAAATGTTGCATGACAGCATCCTGCCACCTTTGTCATGGTCTTACTTCTTTTTGGATTCCAGTCTCCACACGAATACTTTCTTCATAGTTGTTCCATCTTAAATACTATATGGCATAGCCATAGCAGTCTCCTTATTCTTATGACCATGTCCATTGCTGTAGGCGTTGTATACCTCATTTGCTCTCCTAATATACCCACACGGCATTCTTCTGTTTCCATCCAAGCACTTGTATTGAGAAACTAGTTTGTACAGGATTTCAGCCAGTACAATACTGTAATTTTTATTTCTTATTAATGTCATCTTCAGAAATAGAATGTACATTCTGTTACAGTTTAATAAATAGACAAAATATATTCTTGTTCAAACAATATGAAATATTATTTATTAAATATAATTAGTTCACTACTGACTCGGAACACAACCCAAGAAATCCAAGAATATTATTTATTACTACTTAATTTCTGAAATGTCCAAGACTATGATTCATGAAATGGTGAAGACCAAATTAAGCCATAAAAGTAGCATATAATCAGTCTGCCTTATATCAGTATGCCTTATGCCTTAGGCTCCTTAAAGCATGCAGCAGCATTGATCAACAATTGGAAATTGCATGTTTTGGATAATCCACCGTGTAGTGTGGACCTTGTACATAGTGGTTTTAACACATTTCTTATGTGAAGAATTATCTGGTCACAAAATGTTCGGCGACTATGATAAAGTGAAACACGAAGTCATGTCATGGTTCAAGGGACTGGCAATAATCTTCTACTACTCGAATATACAAAAATTGGTTCCAGGTGTGATAAGTGTTTGGAAAAGTGCAGTGAATACAGGCAAATACATTTTAATAATTTTAAGTAATGACTTACAAATCTTATCAAGACTGTTGAAAGAAAAGTTGGAGGCGGTTAGGGTCCTCGAGGGGTTGTAGAACCATGGGGGAGAAAGGAAGACTTGCAAATCAGTATTTAAAAAATTGTTAGGTCCTTGTATTTTTACATTCTGGACAATTATAGTTATTTATACAGAGGGCCATAACGTAACCTCTTTATTTTTTGTTCAATTGTTTTATTCAGTGAGAAATTGTTCTGTTCCCCTTTTATATTATATATTAATAAATGTTTTGCAGCACCCTAGTTGGGAACCACTGCTGCGGACAGATATAAATACAGTAGAACCTCTGTTAACTGAAATAAAGGGGGTAAGGCGGTTTCGGATAACCAAAATTTTAGATAATAATTAAGATGTCATTTTTTAAAGTTTTCAGTAAAATAACTGAGGGCAATGTACAATATTATCAAAAGATTTGAATAAAAATCAAACTATTTACATGAAGTTACTTTTTAATACTAGTTCTATGATTTTTTATTAAAAGATCTTCTATTTCCCTTTGTTCTTTCTTTTCACGTCGCTTTCTTGGAGCAATTTCTCGCCATCGCTTCATGTGCAGAACGTCAGAGGGCTTTAATTTTTCAGATTGTTCGACAAACCGTAACAATATCTCAAAATATGAATAAAACTCCATGAGAAAAACATGTATTTCATATAACCTAATTTAATCCCCTAACCAAAAATTAAAACTCTTATCACTACAGCATTAAAGATCTCGTCAGCAGTGTCATGACTGCGCCATCTTCGTCTCCCTTTGTTGAGTGAACCATAAAAACAGAGCCTTTACTTTCTTGTTTTGACACGTCTTCACTGTTTTCTTGTTTGGTATCTTCGAAGCATGCTCTTCAAACTTATTTTTCATCTTGACCCAGTCAGAAACAGTAGGAACACCAACACCAGAATCGGCTGCCACAGTCGCAAAATCTCATCATTTTTAATTATTTTAATTGCCTCCAATTTTTCTTCAATCATTATCATGACCCGTTTCTGCTTTGTTAACATGACACACAATTTATTACATGTTTATTACATTAGTTTTCGTGTTTAATCCAGAAAACAAATTTTCATTGTAAAAATCGGGAATACATAATTTTTTGTTGTTTGGTCGGTTGTTTCGGTTAAACGATATTTCAGTTTAAAGTGTTTCGGTTAATGGAGGTTCTACTGTATGCCAATGCTGTTACCAATTCAAATCACTGCAGTTAAAAATGTGTGATGTTCTGTATGATTGTAAATATGTAATGTATAGTGTAAGTACAAGAAAACCAATTTTATACTGAACAGTTATTGTGTGTTTCACTTGATTAGATTATAATATCCTTACCCTGAGTAATGTGTCAGTTCTGTGATCATATCTTGTGTATAAACAGTACCGTTTGTAGTTCCTGGCCAACATATTAGACCACTGAGAAAACAAAAAATTATCAGCTTCAGTTTTGTCTTTCCTCTTCATTTACATTTTACAGCAGTTAAATAATGTTAATTTAACATTGTATTTTTTAAGAAAAATTCAGTTTTTTGTGCCTAGCTTGTCTGATGCCAAAACTGTGAGGTTATATCGTGATACAATATTTTTGTACTACTGTAGTCAGTTATGGGGAACAACCAAATTCAGAACATATTAAAGTTTTGAATTGACAAATAGGAAAGAAAAACGTTACTAATAAAATACAACCCATTGCCACAATGGTTGCCACTGGTACCATAATGGTACTTCAAATCAGACTGCATTAAAAGACGAATCAAAAGTTTTACCAAGGTTAAAGTAGGCATAAAAATTAAATAATACAAAAATAAAATGTTATCTGGTTTTAATTACTTAAGTTTATGTTGAAATAAATGTTCTCAATGCATATCACTATTTTATGTTTAATAAAAATACCAAAGGTCTCGTAATTTTTCTTTCTTCTTGTGGTGACCTAACAATTTGGCCAGGGACTAATACATTCCTTCTGTCATCTCCACTGAATAAAATATTCCAAAATCATTGCTCCAAAAACCTTACAATCGAGGTCACTTTACTTTGCTTAACATAAAACAGTTCCACCTACTTGTCTAATTTTTATTTCACATTTTCGGATCTCTTGCATTTCTTGTAGAATTAGTCTTCCAAATAGCCAGCTTTATACACATCATCTGATGCTCCCAATGGGTCAGAGTGAACACAACAGAACAATTCAAAATATACTACAGATACTATATAAATCAGCCCCACTTAATTTTCTTCTTCTTAATACATGTTTCCGAATTGTTCTCCGATGACACTATGTCTCCTGTATATGTTCTCTGCCACTGCCCAATATGAGTTGTCATTCAATATTGCATCTGTATTTGTTTTCATTCTTGGCACTCCTGGGATGTCTGGCAATCCACTAATCATGCTGATGACACAGTAGACAGGTAGCTGTTTGGGTCAGGTTGAATTTGTGAGTGGGTTACGATATGGCCAAGTCTTCCTCTGGAGCCGAAAGTTTTAACATTCCTAGGGATATTTCTGTATATAGAGATATCTTGTGTACTGACATGCTGTTTGTATGTTGAACCTTTGGTGGAATTCAAAAATGCATCCTTCCATGTCTCTGTGAGTCTTCTGTTGAAATCCAAAGTGGCAGCCAGTAGTGCTGTTACACTTTCCTCTATTAGGGACAGCATAGTTGCGTCCTTAGCTGTCTTTGCTTTTTTGTTACCATTAATATATACGTGGCTGAGAATCCATTATGAAATTAACTCAGTTTTGTTTCTTTCCAGTTTTTTTATTATGTGGAATATGTGGACTGTTCTAAAATAGTATGCTGATGGTTTGTATTGCTGTAGTAATAGTAGTGCAGCCTGTGAGTGTGTGAAGATACATACTTTTTTGTTGTTTAAGGTGAGGCAGTAGGTCAGTGCTGCATTGATTGCCAGAAGCTCAGTGTCAACACTTGAACAGGAGTTAGCTGGTACTAGGAAGGATTCTTGCGTACTAGGAATAAAATATCCTGCCCCTGACTTCTTCCTTTGTGTATCCAGTGATCCATCTGTATAGATGTGGACATATTGGTTGTAGTTTTCTGCTATTATTTGTTGTGTTATAGCGCACAGAATTAATGGCATCAGTGTTTTGTTTTGTTACGCTGTCTTCTAGTGTAGTTTTTATTGTTGGTTGTATCCACTGCCAAGGGAGTGTTTCATTTACTGGAGGGATTTTTTGAGGTTGGTTATTTCCATCTAAAAGCAGGATTTTGCTTTTGTACAAAAAGGATATTTTTTGATTTGATGCTGGATTAATTTTCTGTAATGGATGCTCAGTGGTTATTGTTCTGAACTTTAAACTAAATTTACCAGTTCTTTAGTTAACGCATACATCCAGAGGTTCTGTATTGAGTTCAGGTTCTATACCTTCTATTGGTGAGGTCTTTGGGCAACCTAGGCAAATTCGCAGGGCACAGTTCTGGAGTTTTTCTATTTTTTTCTGATGACTTTTAGCTAAGCATCCTCATACTTCACAAGAATATGATAAAATGATAATCCCCACTTAATTTTAAATGATAAAACACACTTCCAATCTGTTACACTATTCGAACATTAATTAAGACAGACAGAAGATGGATGGCTGTCTTGCACCATGGTTTTTGTGTGTTGTCCAGACTGGAACCTGGTGAACACCATGTTCAAATTGTGCAGCATGGTTGTTCACTAGTGGTTGTTCACTAGGAGACACAAGAAGTGTGGGCCTTTTATGCATGATTGTTGTATATGAGAATGGTTCAGAATTTTTTGTTTCAGCCTACTCCATGCCGCAGACATGACTGTGCATCTCCCTAAGGCATTGCCTGCAGGAGCTTAGAGAAGCACTGGTATAAAACTGTTGCACATTTCCGATCTAATGATGAACTGTGAAGCTTGAAAACACTAATCTGAATAATTTTTCTATAGTGGTGTGCAACAGTGTTAATTCTGTTTGTGATTGTAACCACTAACACAACTTTATTAATTAAGCATTGGTGTAGTTGAAAGGCTCGACTGCCCGGAGGCATGTTGGCTGTAACAATGGGCAGATGACTCCCGCAATTAGGCACTTGCACACATCACAGTTTCCCAGGCCCTGGGCTTCAGTCCAACTGATGTGGCAAAGCAGGTGCTAACTGAGGTGAATAATATTGTCTGCCTGACTTCTGTGACAGACGCTAGTTTGCATGGTCTCAGTCACTTGCGGCGGAACAATGTTTTTAGCTGTTTTAACATTGTCAATTGAGCCCTGCACTTTCATTTACTTACGGAATCTGTCATTTAGAAACGTTTATATTAGGAACTTCAATACAATTTCAATTCTGGAACTTTGCATTTGTATGAGTAACCCCTTTCTTCCAATATTTTTGTTAGGTTAGGTTAGGTTAGGCTTGGCTAGGAATGAATAGAATTATAATTGTAATTTCTGTTTTATTATAATAGCATGAAAACACAATTGATCGCAACTGACCGGGTTTTATGTGATTGCGTCTAAACTGACCATGTTCTGGTTTGTAAACCCAGCGTTGGCATGCCGCCACCTTCAGAGTTACCTGGCTTGTGCCAAGCAGGATTCATGGATACTCAGGATGATAATGGTGGGCAGTACTGTGGGGTTCTTAATGCAAGGTTAATTTACAAATTGCAGCAGCATCACTATCCCATCCAGGATTGCAGCAGTTAGTAGGACCAGTTCTGTAATGATGATGTGACTAATGTCATGAAATGTATCTGCATATAAGTTAAAATAAGTTTCTGCACATCTCAAATTAATGTAATAACAGCAACATTTGCAGTAGTGTTTGTTGAAAAAAATGTTAGCACTCAGATTTAGTGTCAACTAAAAATTACTTGATACTTCAGTTACAGTATAAGTTATACAAAATTCGAGCCTCTTTCTTTGCATGTTCAGGAAAGTTATTTTAAAAGTTCATTATCATCTTAAACAAGGATTAAACCAAAAAATGGCTTATTCCGGTCCCAAGCAGATAAAATAGAACTGGTCACTCCAATGCTTCTTTGGATAGCCCATACCTCTCCGTCGTTTTGGCTTGTAATTTCATAATTGTTCTGCGATGCAGCAATCATCCATTCGGTTAAGATGTTCTTTATCATTTTAGCCAATACTTAGCAATTCTATGAAGTATACTCATAATATTCAGCTCCTGCCATACATTGGCATTTCTTTTGTGATTGTGAAGAGTATACCCTTCATGTGCCTGAGGAACTCATTTCAGCCACTTGAATACAATTGGCTGAAATACGACTTCGTTAAAATCCAATTCTCAGACCCATAAGGAAGTGTAGGGAGGGCCTTCACCTATTTTAAAAGTTTTTATAGGGTCCAGTATTTTTACTTAGTACAAAAAGAATTTGTTTGTTTAATTATTTCTTGAAAAATTTCAATTAGGAATTTCTGTTGTTTCAAAATTTGTTTGTTCAGGCATGATAAAAATGAAAACAGTGATTGCGCTGAATGTAACTTAATTAACAAGTTATCCTGTTCAAGTAATTCAGATCAAGTTGCATACAAAATTTACATGTCCATATAGTTTTCAACTTCACTAAACTTTGCCTTGAATAAGTTGTTTTACAAAATGGTACTACATTTTTTATAATGAAAAAAAATGTGCACATCAGGTACTTTCAAACATTCAGGGCAATGACTGATAACAACTGTATAATGATAAGTCAATCTGTGTTTATTTGATAGAATTTTTTTAGTTGAAGGGTGTCAAAATTAAAAATTTGTACTTTCAAACATTCAGGGCAATGACTGATAACAACTGTATAATGATAAGTCAATCTGTGTTTATTTGATAGAATTTTTTTAGTTGAAGGGTGTCAAAATTAAAAAAAAAAAATTTTTTCTAATCATACTATAGTGATGAAAAGAGTCTTTAAGTATTTTTCAAATAACTCCTCTGAACACACAAGGAAAGCACCTAAATTTTGTTTCTTGACTTTTGTTGTCCTTAACATTTCCAAATATTATCTAATACATTAATATAAGGTGCTCTATTTTCAACTACATAATGCAAATTTTTAGATAAATGTTCTACCTTCACTGAGCTATTTTTCACTTTCTTTTGAAATATACAAATACACAAAAACAGAGGCTAATGATATCCTCAAGTAGGCGCTTCTTTGGTCTCAGACCCGTGTTCCAGAGCAGAACAATTGCCAGGAGCATCAAGCTGTTTCTGTATAAAACATTGATCCGCCCAGTTCTCACCTATGGTTTTGAGATCTGGACCATTTCTTGAAAGTCTGGGTCAAGCCTGCTGGTTCGTGAACGCAAAATCCTCCGCAGTAATTTTGGTCCAATATGTGTGTGAGGTGAACGGAGGAAAAAGACCAACCAATAACTGAACACACTTCTGAATGAACCAGATATTGTGAAAGTTATAAAACTTCGTAGACTCAGGTGGGCTGGACATGTGATCAGAATGGGGGAGATGAAATACCTAGTAAGGCATTCACAGAACAGATCTATGACACCAGGAGAGCTGGTAGACCCAAACTACATTGGGAAGACAGTGTGAACTATGATGGGCGCTATATCCTTGGGACCCGGAACTGGAGAGCAGCTGCACTTGACTGAGACAACTGGCAGAGGCTGTTAAAGGAGGCCTTGACTCAGTAATGGTTGTCGTGCCACTGAAGAAGAAGAATGATATCCTCAATAAACAGACGCGTACTCTTTGATGATATTATAAACACACAGAACAAAGGTTTAATAACCATTTCAAAGAACTGTACTATTTCCAGTACCAAAAATAGGCTGTTCCTAGTCGGCCGACTCTAATGAAGCTTAAAAAAAAGCTAGCTGAGACAGATTTTTCTAAAAGTTAACTGTTATGTAGTCATAAACAGTGCATTACATACTAGTTAAAAATTTTGTACAATTCTGACATAATTTATGTTGAAATTGGCCTATCTCTTCATTTGTTGAGTATGTTAAACTTGACTCTACATTCTGCCTTTTGAAATGGTTGTCATTCCGACAGCTTCACTTTGGCATTGTTACCATCTGTGTACTTGACTCTACTGTCCTTTAATGCCTTCAACTGTCTTGTATCGTCCATCTATATATTCAATGTTAGATTGTCTTCCCAGTTCTTAAAATATCAGTAAACTAATGTATTACTAAGCTTAATGTGTGTGTGTGTGTGTGTGTGTGTGTGTGTGTGTGTGTGTGTGTGTGTGTGTGTGTGTGTGTGTGTGTGTGTGTGTGTGTGTGTGTGTGTGTGTGTGTGTGTGTGTGTGTGTGTGTGTGTGTGTGTGTGTGTGTGTGTGTGTGTGTGTGTGTGTGTGTGTGTGTGTGTGTGTGTGTGTGTTATTCTACAAAACTATTAATTTTTCTTTGTTGATGAAACAGTACTAGCAAAGTCTGCAACCAGTTTTTGTTAAATCAATTTATTTAACGCATTGCAATGCCAAAGGGAACAACACATTATAAATATTTCACATGCTCATTTGATAATAGTTGCTAATGATGATGATGATCATCATTGCTTTTGTCATGATGAGGTCTCGGTATGTATGGATTAGGATCGCAGATTTTAGGTGCAGGTGGCTGCATGTCTATTGTAACGTCTCTTGGGAAGGTACCATTTTCAATTTGTTCGTCCCATTTTGTGTGCCATGCAACGGGACACAGTGAATGGTAACACTTGTAAAAGTAATCGCAGTAGTGGTTGTCTTCGCCAAGAAGACGAGCACACCGTTGGTAGTCTATGTACATGCGGTAACACCATTTGGTCACGTTTTGTTGTTGGAATCTGGGATCTGGCGGACATGTCTCAAGTTTCAGACTCTGCGCGAGGACTTCTTCGCTTGGATAACACAGCATGCCATCCTCCTCTGTCGGTTGACTGATATCATACCCAGCTGATTTTATTTTCTCCGCCAGATCGTGTCCACCAGAAAACTGTTTTAGTTTAGGTTTTCTTTGATGGAGACGTTTCACCTTTTCAGGGTCCTCTATTTTAGCAGAGACTGCAACACTGTCTGAATCTGGCATTTTTTCTTATATTCACTATAAAGGTTTTGAAACAAACTGTATCCTTTATATTATATTATTTATGTTTTAGAGATTAAACCAAAATTTTTCCAATGCACAAAATTGAATTTTGAACTAAAATTATACTTTTGTCATGGCAATGTGTTCACATCGGCGTCTAACTATTATTGTTGTTATTATTACATAACAATACTCATATAGTAAAAAGTAAAGAAATCAAGTATAAAAACAAAACTGCAACTATTGTGTTCTTTATTGTATTTGGTTGGCAGCAGCTCGCCATTCTTCACGCTTCTCTGCTTTTCTTTTCAACTCACAATATGATGTCCAGTTCATATCGACCATAAGCTGTTTCATGTAGTTTAAACGGGGTCGTCCTCTGTGATTCTTCCCTTAAATTGTTCCTTCCATTACTCTCTTAACCAACCCATTGTGTCATAGTATATGCCCTATAAACTTAGCTCTTCTGCCTTTTAAATTTCGTAGAAAGCTCTTCTCCTCCTGAGCTCTTCTAAAGGATGCAGAAGTCAAGGGGAAACCACTGCATTAACCCTTTGCCGCCCAGTGTTGCTTATAAGCAACATTACTTTTCCCTATTACTAGTATGCTGTTCTTTATTTTCCCTGAAAACCCATTGGTGTCTTTTAAGCAACTGTAGTAGTTTTAGTGTTAACTCCTAGATGGCAAATTGTAACAGAGGTGAAGGTCAATAATGAGAGCTGAAGTCTGTGGATGGTAGTAAGTGGCCAGTATGCGGAAACGCTCTACATAACTTCCTGTGTAACCATTAATTAATACTGTTTTTGAGTGTAACATTTTTTTTGTAATTACTATAATGTTTAGTTCTATATTTTTACATTGGCAGTCAATTCTGTAATTACAGATATTTTGTATTGACACAAATTGACTTGTTGCTTATAAGCAACAGCGGGCTCTCATGGGTATAAAAGGTTTGAACTGTACGGTACAGCTGTTTTCCCTAGCAGCATTTGAGGTTATGTTTGGTTGTAGTTTTACCAACAATTCCTGAGCATGCTCTTCAGGAATTATGTATGATTTCTAGATCTATGTAGGAAAAGAAACATGTCCTGGAAGTGGACTTGGCTTCTTAGGAGACATAGTTTTAGCTCTTTCTGAAAATACACCAGAAAACAAAAACTACAAAATTTGCTGTAACAATTGGTTTTCGTCCCTACTATTAGCAGTTGCTCTCAAGGAGAAAGGAATATTGTTTGCTGGCACTATACAATGTAACAGAATGACAAAATGTAATTTAAAAACAGAGGACAAACTGAAAGAACGTGGGCGAGGTTCTTATGATTTTCAGGTTGAGACGTCAGAGAACATTGGCATAGTCCGTTGGTATGATCGGAAAAGCATAAACTTTATATCATAGTACACATGTATTGATCCCATTGGAGAACGTAAGATTCTCCAGTTCAGAAAAAAAAATTATTACTATTCATCGTCCTAACATTCCACTCACTATACACCTGATATGGTGGAAAAGAAAGGGCGGTGCAAACTTTTGTCAAGCTACTATACAGTTTGTGTGTACTAAGTGTAAAATTAATCTGTTTGACAGTCAATGCAAATGTTTTATAAACTTCCACACAAAATGAAAACATAAATGTGTTACAAAAAAATTATAAATCGTGTAGCTAAAAAAATTGTGTGTGTGATGTCATGTAAAACTATTAGGTTTATTATTAATGTTGTTATTATTTATTAATGTTCATTAAATGGTTTTTAAGTTTTGAATGTAAAAATGTGTTAATGTCCACACTATTTGCGCCCTCAAAGCTCGTTGTTGCTTATAAGCAACATGGCCATATTTTTTTAAATAAAAGAGATAAAATTTTCAAAAAATATATTTTTGACTTCAATATATCCCGAATAATTAGATTTTGAAGAAAAAATATATATTTTCTATGTATTTCCAAAATTTGGGCCTGAAAGGGTTAAAGATCTGTTTAAGATATCCCTAGTATCTGGAGCTCTACGATGGATGCTTCCCTTGTGTATCATCAGGCCATGCAAACAAATTTTTGTGCCATGGGCATTGAATGAATTTGGTATTTCTGAAAAATTGAAGTATGATAATTTGGCAGAGACTACTATTTAATATATAGTATATCGTACGAAATACATATACTTTCTTGATGTACAGTGTAATTTTCAATGCAACAGTTTCAATAGATGACTTAGTGTACCTCCAATTGTGGTGCCTAGGGTCACTGACTCCTTCACCCCTCCATTTACATGACCATTATATCATGACAAATGCATACATTAAGTTCCTATCACTGCATAGGAAGTGCCATATATGCCTCAGCAATCTCTGATGATGTGTTTGGTCTTAAAATTTTAAACAAAGTTGGTTCAAACAGAGATACATTGAACACACAAAGGCACTGCAGTCCACCACCCAACCCACCTTTGCAAATCACATACACAAACATAAACATTAACATGGATATTCTACATGTACACACAAAAGGCCGAAAACTAGACACTCTTGAACAACTAGAAATATGCAAAAACACATAAAAACTACATCCAAAATGAACAGACACAATTCAAATCACACGTATTACTCGAACATATCTCACTGCACACACACACATCAATCTTTCAAACGTTGGCGCCGTTACCAAGACAAGACGGACAGCGCTCCTAGTGGCAGCCTCTGATGAAGCTTGTAATAAATGAAAACTGGTTCAGGCTGTAAGGTAAAAATTTTACATTTTTAGCTATAAAAAACTTAGTGTTCTGAATCAGTAGTATTATACTAATAATGAGTTAATCAACGGACATGTCATGGACAAAAAATCTGCTTCTTTTCTTAAAGTACCATTAAGTCACCATCAGCTACAGTAAGTAGTGTATAGATTGTAATGAGAGAAAACTTGTCATTGAGTTTGGACGTGTCAATAATATATGAAAACGCAGATAGTGTGGATAATCAATGTTAAGACAGGCGGACCATTTCACAGGATGTTTTTCGTCTAAATTAAATTGCCAATGTTCAAATCTTCATCCAGCGAATACAAGGATCAAAAGTATCTGCATTGTTTGTATACCCTGCCTGTTGCACGATCAACGCTCTCGAGTATTTCTTGAGTTGGTATTTCTCATGCGAAGTGCTGCTGGTTTAAGGAATCGGATATATGTTTTAAAAGACGAAGTGGACTGTATAAATTTTGAGTTAACTAGCGTTTATTGACAAATTATATAATAAAGCGTTCATTGACAATTACTCAATAAAGCGCATGGCCCATGCAATTACGTATGGCGTACACTGCCAAGATAAATAACGATTGAAGATTGAAAATTATGTAAAGAAGTTAAGCAAATAATCAAATTTCACATCGCCGCGGCTAGCAAATAGAAAAGAGTATTGAGCGAGTGAAGGCTGAGGGCTAACTAACAACTCTGTCGTAGCTCGCAGTTAGCGAACTGCACTTTAAGCGGGTGACACAATTGCGCGGGCTGATTGCGCACGAGTATAATGAACAAATACAAAGATTTAACCAAAATTCATCTTGTTATTTGAATTAGCAGTCTCTGTAATTCCAACTTTGTCGTGTTTACTTGCTGAACTGCTACTTTCATGTTCCGGACGAGACCTTTCAGCATTTCCACCATTTTCAAGTCCTAAATCATGACAAAAAAATATCCCGCTGGAACCCGTATATTCATATACCCTTGAATCTGTCTTCACGGCAAGTCAAATTGTAAACAAAGCTGGGTGTGGCTTAATAAGGTAGTAGAGGGAGAGGCGAAGCTTCATAGTAAGTACCAGGGGCATGGCTTAATGGAGCTGAGCCAATAGGACAGACTTGTTTACAATTTGACTTGCCGTGAAGGCAGATTCAAGGATATATATACGTGTTCCAGCCGGATATTTTCTGTCATGATTTAGGACTTGAAAATGGTGGAAACACTGAAAGGCCTTGTCCGGAACATGACAAGTAGCAGTTCAGCAAGTAAACATAACAAAGTTGGACTTACCAAATTTTCAAAAACAGGCCTCGATCCAATATTTTTGTGTATGGAGGATGGTTGGATTGCCAGTGGTAATGACACTGGTATGAAGCCTGAGACAGTGATTCTGCAGCTGACTAGAAGTTTATACATAGAGCCACAATGAGATGAATGATAGATTGCAGCCATTAGTTTCACATTAGGAAAGATGCCATGACCTAGGGCAGATGATTCATACAATCATCACCTGGAAGATTGAAGCTGATAACTACAACCCATGCAGGTTATCAGCATCTGGCTGGTGTCGGTGTTGCTTCACTGCAAGCCCTAAGTAGGTGTTGCACGTACAGCCAAGGATAGTAGGCGCTCTCTGAGAACAAGATCTTGGTCTCCTCAAAGATTATGCGATGGTCAGCGTTGGACAGTGCATTCTCAGCCACCACAGATTTCTCGAGCTTCCTCAAGCAACAACAACAGCAGCTGTCCAGTATAGTATCTATTACTTGGTGAACACAGTTGCTGGTTTGTTTGAGGCAGCTGGAGAAGTCTGTGGTGGCCGAACATGCACTGTCCAATGCTGACCATTGAGTTATCTTTGAGGAGACCAAGTTGTCCTCAGAGAGTGCCTACTATCCTCGGCTGCACATGGAATCCATGGAAATCTTCAAAGACGGTTCTGTCGTGATGAATTGAAGAGGAGAAAGCCCCCCATTGAACAGGATCTGGCATGCTGTGCTCCCAAGCCAATCTGATAGGACTTGATGCTGCTTTCCAGCTTAGATCGTGGTGGTATAAAAATTTATAAAAGTATGCCTTCTCAGGCAAAACACATAGTCCCTACCTCATCTCTGAGGTAAATTGGTGGACACCGTGCCAATCTAGACACTGATGATGGCCTGGCCTGCGATGGTGGGGCCAAAACGTTTGGCAATAACGACAAGTGTGGACCACGGCGTAACAGCCTGGCTGATAATAATAATTACAACATTGTTGTTTTCTGTATTTGTCTGTTGTTTGTTTTGTGTAGGAGTTTTTTAATTATTGTTCTACTGTATCCACTGGCTTCTGCTAGATATTTGGTTGTGTTTAATTCACCTAATAGTCCCTTTTTCTAGTGGAATGTTGTTTAGTCTGTGTATCATAGTTCTAAAGGCTGATAGACCCAGAGTTTAAACATTTTTGTCTAAAATAATTGTGTTCTGCATTAGAATAATTTTTTATGAGGACAGTCTTAAAAGTTCTTGGTCTTGACCATATGCGGCAGCACTATCGCGAATTATTTTTTTATGTTGTTACTACATCTATTGTTAGCATGCATGTGCAATTTCTGGTCCTTCTACCAAATAATGAGTACTATACAGCCATTTGAAACAGAAGTGTTGTTCTTATTCCTTAAAATAGAGAGAATTTGAGTTATTGTGTGGTCATAAAGTTCTTTGTGAAATAAGGTTTTACACCATGAGAAATTTATTCAGTGTTCGTTTAAGTGTATGGAGACTCTTCTCCTTCATTTTAAACAGTGAAAAAATGGGTTGCCAAGTTTAAACGTAGCCGTATTAGCTTTGAAGGTGACCCATGTGGAAGACATCCAAAAGTGGCAACAACACCAGAAACCATAGAAAAAAAGAACAATATGGTTTTTAACAGTTGCCGAATTAAAGAACACAGAATTGCTGAGACTATAGTACACAAAATAAGCATCAGACATATTTTACATGAGGAATTGCAAATGAAAATGCTTTGTGCTAGGTGGGTGCCGTGCTTGCTCACAGCACATCAAAAACGCATCCGCATGAAAATATTGAAAAGTGCTTGAAGCATTTTAATAAGAACAAAGTAGATTTTGGGCATTGGTTTATTACAATGGATGAAACTTGAATCGACCACTACACATGAGAGACCAAACAACAGTGAAATCAGTGGACAGTAGCTGATTGTTCATTGCCAAAGAAGGCAAAGTCAATTCCATCAGCAGAAAAAGTCATGGCATCAGTGTTTTGGGGTCCTAAAGGTGTTTTGTACATCAATTACCCTGGAAAGGGTGCAAAAATAACCGGGGAATGTTATTCCAACATTCTATCAAAATTAGATAAAAAAAGACTTGGTTCACAGAAGAAGAAAATCATTTTTCACCAAGACAATCCACCTGCCCACAAAAGTGTTTTCGCAGTGGGAAAATTAAGAAATCTCCATTATAAATTGTTGGAACATTCTCCCTATTCCCCAGATTTGGCTGTCTCAGACTTCCATCATTTCCCAAAACTCGAACTCTTTCTCACTGATCAGTATTTTTTATCGGATCAAGAGGTGATTTCAGCTGTAGAAGGGTATTTTGCAGACCTTACATAAAAACCACTTCAGGGATGGGATAATGGCATTGGAACATCGCTGGAATAAATGTGTTACACTGGAAGGAAATTATGTTGAAACAAAAAAATATTTTTGAAGTTATAAATTTGTTTTTTCATTGTTAGACAGAACTTTTCAGACCGCCCTCATATAGTTAGTGGTAACACTCATGGAGAACAAAATCCAAGAAAATAAGTAAGATATGACAAATCATATTAATTCAAGTCCTAGTGCGTACTTACAACCATTTTCATTCTTACAGATGGTACCTTTGAAACACCATTACTTTTATACTATTTTGAATGTTCATCACTTCTTTGTTCATTACTATAATAATTACTAGTATTGGTACTTTCACTGTGAACTTACTTATTGTATTTTCTCATACGTCGTTTCGGAGTGTTGTTCTCCTTCTTCAGTGAGTTTGGATACGGAATGCTCAAATACAACATGCTTCAAATACGGACGTATGAGAAAATACAACAAGTAAGTTCACAGTGAAAATACCAACAATACTAATAATTACCATTACTTTTGTTTAGAAATGTTTAAGGATAAAAGTGATTTAGATGTAAACTTATTGTTAATCTGAAACATACTTATTTTCATTGAAATTGATATGAGACCTACAATGTGATTCTTTAATATTGTAATGTTATTCAATTTTGTTTCTTCTGCAAGTAGTGTAATTTCGTTTTTGTCTTTTTAACAGAAGAAATAAAATTGAATAACATCACAATATTATATAATTACTGCAAGAAACTTTGAGTTACCTATATAGAAAAGGATAAATGTGATTATTATATAATATAATTCTCTGTCCCTTGTCTTATCATTTTTTGAGGTTATCATTAAACATAATGAATCAAGTTTTGTAAACAACTATTAATTTCAATATGAATACTAAACTGCCAAGGAAAATTAACAATTACAATCTTATAATAGTGCTGTTGCCATGACAAAGTAATCACCATCAGTAAATTTATGTTTTCTTGTGGCATTAAATTTTTTTGTAAGTAGTTCAACTAAAAACATTCTGTTTGAGCAAAGAAATGGCTCAAAAGGGTAGCAGTAAATCCAACAATGGAAAACTCAAAGAAATGGCAAACGGTAAAGACCTGGCTAATAAAATGAGGTCAGCTGGCTACGGTATCAGTTCGCCAAAAGAAGTGGATGATATGCTGTGTTATCCAAAGGAAGAAACTGCTGAAGCAGCGTAAATGAGGATGAGTACATGTCCTCCGGATCCGAGATTCCAGCAGCAGAACGTGACCAAGTGGTGTTATCGCATGTACATAGATTACAGACGGTGCGCTTATCTTCTCAGCCCCGAATCCGAGTACTGTGATTATTTTTACAAGTGTTACCATTCACTGTGCCCCAACGCGTGACACACAAAATGGGACGAACAGGTTGAGAATGGCACGTTTCCCAGAGACGTTACCATCGATATGCAATCAAAGCTTCCCAGACAGTGCGACCCTGAGCCGTATCCAGTGCCGTCGCCTCTTAAGAATGAAGCAACTGAAGAGTAGAAAATGACTGCTAATTAGTTTTTGCATTTGTTCACTTATATTTATTAATTTAAAATAATTTATGAATTTAAACTTTTAATACTATTTTTTTACTTTAATATTTGTAGAGTTTAGTTTCCATTACTTGTTTTTTATGATGTAAAAGTCAGGTATCGGTACATGTATTTGTAAACCCTCTCTGAATATTTGGAATAGAGTGATTATAAATATGTGAGCTTATATACAGTACGATATGATTATAATAACTGTCAAGTTGCATGAAAACAGCAATAATATTAGAATCAGCAGGGTGAGCAGACAGCCTGTTACTCTGTTACCAAAGTGTTTTTATACAAAGTCAAATCACTTGACTAGGATAGTAAAGGAGTTACCATAGAAAAGGGTCAGCTTAACCATTTTTATATCATGGATTAGAAGTTTTTATAACTGATAAGAGATATTTTAAACGCTGTAATAACATGTAAAGTAGGGGGAGACAGGCAACCAGCTGCCTGCCATATGTCAGAGGGGCAAGTTTCCACACTGAACAAGCCTTCAGGCCATCTACTATAACCAGTGGGATCCACAACCACCCAGAAGGAGGGGGCCCATAAAAACCTCTGCCCACACGTGTAAACAGTGGAATAGGTAATAACCCTGCAATCTGGGGGCCCATATAAGATGTGAAGTTTTGAAGTTCCAATAACTGCAATCAAGTTATATTGTTTATAGATAAAGTTTATAATTCATTTAAATTACCAATGAATTATAAACTTAGTTGAGTGATACAAAACGCTAGTCGAATGTAATTTATGAAAAACCAAGGATCAAATTCGCTGTGTTATGGAAGAATCTTTGAGAAGAGAACAACTAAGAGTCTGTCACGCTGCAAACCAATGGCATAATGAATTAGAGGATTATTACAGTTGTCATTCGCTTGTTCGTGATAATGTAGCTCTAAGGTCAACTTTCAAGACTAAATATAGAGAATGAGATACCATAAACCCTGGAACAACTCACTAATGACTCTACATTTTCGAGTAGAAAAAGCTAATACTCAATAACCATATTTCACATAGACTCAAGGTTGCACAAGTTTCTCAAGTTAATAGAGTTGAACTTTTAACATTGAAAATGTATATAAGGACGTGTCGCACATTTGAAAACGACCGCTGGTGTGTGATCGAAAATGGGAACCGGTGAGTTTCCATAGAAACTACTTCCTTGTTGTCAATAACGTAGTACACATATAAAACTTCGCTTATGAACGGGACTATGTTTAACTTATAATCTGTACATTGGTAAATGAAGAAGGAATTCATTGATTGGTGAATGAACATAAATATTGTAATCTTACCGTCTTACCCCCTTTTAATCGCGGTATTTATTATTAAATTATTTATTATTTATTTATAATTACATTCGACCTAACTCGAACCTCTACTGTTGGTGTGCCAATTTGTAGATGCTCCGTCCGATCAGTTCTAGATGTAGACTATTGAATTGTTATTAAATTATTATGAAAGTATGATTTGTAGATTGAGTGAATTCGATTTCCTTTAGTTGAGATGAATCGGCTAAGTTGACTCCACCATCTTGTTAATTGTGTCGGACGTCGTTAGGTTGTTCAAAGGTTTATAAATTTAATTTTTATTTGCTGAAAATAATTTTATTCATTAACGAAGTACTTACTTGTAGTGCTGATCTCACGTGTTAACTGACCTGTCAAAAAGGCATGGTTGCGGTGATAATTTAAAATATTTAAATTATTATATATATATTAAACTTTCACTGTGAACACTTTACTTTTTGGTTTTGTTTCCCAGACGTTTCGACGTGGTGTTCATCTTCCTCTATGGGATTTAAAATACTGAATGTCTGTACAAAGTAACGATTATGGGTTGATGTGTGTGGTGGGGGTTGCTGGTGGGAGGGAATTGGCGCTGGGATTCAAAGTTTGTGTTTGAATCAGTGTATCGAAAAGTATGTGTGATCTATAATGTAATTGTTCATTTAATATGTTGCTTGGTTGTAGTGTGTGATATCTGTATATTTCAAATTGTTCTGCTGTGTTTAGTTTTCTACTTTTAGGTAAGTAGTGTAGTATTTCCATGTTGTGCTCTATGTTTGTGTAACTGTGGTTTTCATTTTGTAAATGTGTGGCAAATGTGGAATTTATGTAGTTTGTGGTGAGGGCTTTTAAATGTTCAGAATATTTAGAGGAAAAAGATCTTCCCGTCTGGCCGATATAGAATTGGTGACAGTCACTGCAGTTTAATTTATAAACCCCTGTTTTGCTGTATGTGTCTGTGTCTTTGTTAGTATTATTTATGTGTTTCCTGATGGTGTTGTTAGTTCTGTAGGCTACTTTATAATTGTGTTTTCTAAATGTGTTAGCAATTTTGTGTGTGTTGGAATTGTAGAATGTGAGTGTGATGTATTTACTGGGTTGTGTGCTGTTGGTTTTATGTGTTTTACTTTTTGTGTTTAGGATGCGTTTGTGTAGTTTGTTTATTAAATCGGGATTGTATCCATTATTGATTGCTATATATTTGATTGTGTTGAATTCTTCTTGGTAGTCATGTGTGCTTAGGGGTATTGAAGTGAGCCTATGGAGCATGTAGTTGAAAGCTGCATGTTTGTGTTGAGTTGGGTGGTTGGATGAGTTATGTATGACCATGTCTGATGTGGTGGGTTTTCTGTATATTTTGTATGTGTGTGTGTGTTGTTAGTTTTGGTAATTGTAAGGTCCAGGAAGTTTATGCTATTGTTTTGTTCTAATTCAAGTGTGAATTTTAATTTTTGGTGTATAGTGTTAATGTATTTGTGGAAATTTTCAATTTGTCTTTTGTTGCCGTTGTATAGGAGTAAAATGTCATTAACATATCTGTGCCAATTAACACATTAACACATGTACAGACATTCAGTATTTTAAATACCACAGAGGAAGACGAACACCACGTCGAAACGTCTGGGAAACAAAACCAAAAAGTAAGTGTTCACAGTGAAAGTTTAATATTGTTACAACACAAATAAGCCACCCCAATACCAGGGATGAAAAGATGATTCTGAATACAAAATAATACTTCATATAAAATAAAATGTTTAATATAAAGAAAATAAAAAGACAATGACACGACAAACGACGACATGACCTAACCCAAGTGATTGACCCAACAAAAGGAAACAAAAGAAGAAGGGAACCACAAAAAACAAACGAGAATAAAACCAAATGAAAAGAAGAAAGCGATTAACCAAACCAAATGAAGAAGGGAAAAAACCGAAACCAAACAAAAATGAAACAAATTAAAGGAATTGAATGACTCAATGCAACATATTAAAATGAACCCAAAGGAGAAGGTGGAAAAACCAAGGTATTAACCAAATACAATGAAAATGAAGAAGGAGGGAAATGAAAAAGAAACAAACCCAAGATAAAGGGAAATAAACAACAATGAAAACAAATGATAAGACACACAAGTAATAAAGAATATGAGCAGGAGAAATGATACACCCAAATGTAATATTGGAAAAAAGACCAATAATTAACCTATGTAAAAAAAAAGTAAATATTATTATCAATTAATGGATAAAAAAGTAAATGACAATGGAAAGAAACCCAATTAAACAATGTTAAATATAAAAAAGCAAACTAACCCACAAATTAGAGTTAGATGTAATGATAAAATATAAAGACATAAAATTGTTAATATTATTAATGATATTTGTAATGAAAGAGATAGTACGGTAATGATATAGTAATTAGAGGGATTACCCATTTAGAAACTCTTAAAAAACAAAAACATTTGTGAAGTGCAAAATGAAAGTGTAAAAACCCCAAAGTATAGTGATAAAGAAAAAAACACTAAATAAATTATAATAAACTATAAATAATTTAAAAGTGAAGGTGATTAAATGAGAATAGTGTAAAATAAAGAATGTTAATATAGTAAAAAATAGTGAAGGATAAAAGCATAAACACTTAATAAATCCAAAGGAAATACTAAATGATTAAAAGTGAAGAAGAGTAGTAATTAAGAATAGTAGTAAGTGTAAACAGTTAATTAAGGTATAATGAACGCTGAAAAGTAATGATGACAGTATTAATTAAGAAAGAATGTTATTGTTATAATTAAAAGGTAGAATACCCTGAAAGAGAAAACGGATAGTGTTAACATGGAGGGAAAGTAAAGATTGTAAAACACCCAAGTTATAAGGGATTTATTAAAGTAAGTTCATAAAAAATGATGTTGTTTATCACCCAAAAAATGATATAAAATAAGATGAATTGTAAACAAATATTAGCAAATAATATTTAAATAATTATTTAAGCAAGTTTATGAATAGGATATGGCTGGAAGAATTATACAGACCATAGGCCTAGATGTTGTATGTAATGTGATAAAAAAATAGTAAATAATAGCCACATTGTTATTATTGGCAAATTAAATAAGTAAAAAAGTTAAGAAATGTATGACTTAGAAAACGAGGAAACCAGATAGTAAACAATTAGCAATTCATGTATAAAATAATAGTGACATAATAATAACACATAAACAGACCCAAAACACAACAATAAATAACACAACCAATTATAATAACAAAATAAAGCCCATTAAGCTAAAATGAGATGTAATTTGAATGAAATAAGTCAAATACCATAATGGCTGCGTAGGCCTATGAAAATGCCTAACTGTCAAAAACAAACAACTACAAATTGTAATAAGTTAACTAAGAAATTAACAAATCCGAGGCGAATGACTCACCAAGGATAAATTGTAAATCATTTTTAAGACAAAATATTATAATAAGTATTTGAATTCTAAAGAAATGTAATTAACAAGTATTAAAATAATTGTAAAAACATAAAACCTAAAATAACCCAAACTTGTGGGGTATCAAATTAATCTATGAAAGGAAATACATACTATAGTGACAATATTTAGTACTTAGGAAGGAAGATAGAGGAATAACAGCAATCAGAAGATATAGGTACTAGGATTTTGAAACGAATTCAAATTTTGATAACAATGGGTTTATAGCCAAATTAGCCAATCAGAATTAATCGGTAACCATAGAAACGAACGTTGGTGGCGAAAATTACTGTTGAATATCGTTACTCGTAAAGCGTCACTCTGACAGAACAGAAGCCGAATTTTGGAAGACCAATTTTTAACTAAAATATGTAAAAACAGTGAACAAAAGTCAAAACCATGATTGAATAAGAAGCAGACGAACCATTGGAGCAGTTAACTAAAGACCAAGGACCATATTACCAGGAAAATAAAAGAAAAATATGACCACATCCTATATGAAAAGGACGCCAGACCTACTTAAGTCCAAAGATTAATGAAAATAGAAAATATTGCAGCCCAATACTCTTCCGAATCAATGAATGATAACACCAAGTCATCTGATGTGTTAAGTACCCTTGAATTACCTTATTTCCAAAAATAAAATCACTTTAAATTTTACACAAAGTAATTTGATCTCTCACTATAATCCGAATATTCTCTTTCAAAGATTAATTAAGAAAAATAAACACACTGAAAATTTGTTAACATAAAATATAACCTATTGTTTGAATGAATACGAACTTTTGAAACACATTTAACGACACTACAGAACAGATTGTAACCACACACCTTATTATTTATGTACACTTAGAGTAAGGTAAAGTACTTTTATTGTAATCATAGGAATTCTTTGCCTTGTAATCAAAAGAATCCCCGATTTTGGAACGAAATTAATTATAATAACTAAACATTCAGCCAGCCATGCTGATGTGAACATATCGTTACCATAATAGATTCGTCATCCTGAGAGATATTGTTTCATGTAAAAAGTCGGTGCAAATTTGTTAATCAACCAATATAATTTAATTGTCTAATTGAAAATTGTACTTATCAAACATTAAAATAACTAGTACAGGGAGTAACCGTTGTTATTATTTCATAGGGAGTGCATTGTATTACTTGTGTTTGTTTACGAAAGCTAGATTTGACGGTCAGCGCTCAAGTTGCAATTTGTACAACTACCTACTCGATTCAGAAGGCTGAACGAGCGGGAATTATTTGAACGCCCCGACCATCATAGCTGAGAACACCCTATTAAGAGATAGATTAATAAGTTTAATTGTTTTAATAAACAATTTGGCGCCACCCGGGATTAACACACCCCTATTTAAGAACAGGTAAGGTTACTGCTGTGTCGTACTGGTAATTACAGCAACGCTACGGACATCGTTAGTGCAAAATAGATGTAACGACCCCAGTGCGAGACGAACGCACTAAACAGACAATACCATATACACGTCTACACATTTTTCAGAGACGACCACATCTACACGTTACAGATTGGCTTCCATTGCGGGGCTTAAACAAAGACGGACGTCATTACTAACGTTACAATATATATAATATTTAAAAAAGTGAATGAAGAGGATGTACCAACAAGATAATTTAAATTATCTCGTGCCACTTCCAAGTGGTGCCAACTGCTGTCAGCTGTTCAACTAACCTGTATTCGTATCGTCTAAGAAATAAGTTTTGTTAACTCTTTTATCTGGTTAAAATGTGGTTTATTCATTAATAATGCTCATGAAATAAAGTTATATAATAATCAAATTGCTTATCGTTCATTGTACAGTAATAATTAGGTTTAGAAAATCTCTTTCTCAGGGTGGTTATTCTTGTTATAGAATTAGTAACATTCAAAATCTTCGTTAAGTTGTTTCATCAAAATATATAGGTTCTTTTAGACTGCAAAATACACAACTAGAAGATTCATACTACTATAATAATTGAGTAGTAGGGGAGTGATTACATTAACAAAATAAAATCTTAACTAATAACATGAAATTCAAAATATGACTAGCGTCAACATTTTAGGTTAAGCCTGGCGTATCTGAATAGTACCCAGTTAATTTTGGTTTGGGAACAAATTTTTGGAATGATACATAAATGTAATAAAGTTGTAAACCCCTTTAGTGTTCATACTGGTTCATCCCATTCATCATGGTTGATAAATTTTATCGGGTAAGTTGATAACTCTTATGATTATAGTTGGTTGTCATTAAATCTTCTTAACTTTAAACAAATTAACTTATATAATAAGGTTCAATGCACTATTAGTGTCCATATTAAAACGTCTTATTCATTGTATTGAGAAATTTTATCAAATAAGTTGACAACTCTTGTCAATATAGTTAACTATCATTAAATATTTTAATAATAAACAAATTATTTAGTGTAATAAGGTCCAACGCCTCTTTAATGTTCATATTGAATCATCTAATTCATTATACTCGATACGTTTACCGAATAAGTTTATAATTTCTCTAAGTATGATTAATTGTCACTATACTCCCTTTTATTCGCGCGATTGCAACTTATTGTACACTTTGCAATCGTTGTTGCACTACCACTCTTTCATTAATCTTCATTAATTAAAATTTTAATAACACTTGATAAAAGTTTGGTTATATTGACCAATGTTTACTTTTTGGTGCCCGCACTGGTTATAGGTTAACTCGCAACTTTCTGGCGTACGGAGTGGTCGTCTGTCTTGCTTCGTCGACAATGTAAAAGTGTCTTCAAATCTGGCTTCGGTTTCCTGACCAAATCTCGATTTACCCCTTCTGATTGGTGGAAAGATTGATGACATTCTGTCGAGCGTGCATACCCCCTTTTACTAAATTATTTAATTGTACAGAACGCTTGGGTTTTTGGGGTGAAGATTAAAAAAGTGACGCCAAACATTTTGTCTAAAATGAGGGAAATACATTCCAACTGATATAAAACTCTTATGTTACTTGTGATTGCTAATCTAGCCTTACCATGATATGTCGATTGTCTGGCTCATTATTTAGAGTCCTCACATGAAATGCTTTCGTCCATTATTAACAAATATAGTTTTTTGAACTTACAATTAACACAATTTTTTAATAAATTTATACATTATTTAAATTAAATTAACACATGGCTATCATATCTCATAGAGATTATGCTTTCCAAGTCCTTTTATGTACTCTTTACACAGTATTTACATATAATTATTTACAAAACATGTAGTTATGCCTAGGCGTCAGTAGACCTATGACACTACTAATTAGATTCCCTTATCATCTCTCAATAGTTGACTCTGAACAAATTCTATTAAGTCACAATTACTCTCGGATGACCATTACCACTTCTAGTCACCTTAGTTTTTGTCATTACAGTGTTATTTAATTGATTTTAGTCTTTATAATCACCTATAGTTCAGTACTACTAGGTGTTACAATAATTATCTTTATTATAAATTACATAGTCATTTTTTAAATCATTATCATTGACATAAATGATCATTGTAGTTACTCTAAAGTTTTACAATATTTTGGTTTACATCAGGATATTGTAATAGTACATATCTTCCCAATAAAGTTAACAGCAAGAGATAAAGAATGAAGCACTCATAAACTAACACCAGAACACCTAAGAAAGGAATGATAACTGAGTAACTCTGTACAAAGTATTATATAAGGTTCAAGAACTCAATAAAACAATTAATGTAATTAACTCAGTAAACCAAAGAACAATAAGTAGTGATAAAGAATAAAGTATAGAAGACAACTTAGTAACGTGATAAACCCAATAGATATGGCAAGTGAGAGGTATAAACAAGTCTAACAACGAAACCACGAATTAAAATAAAGACATGCTAAGCAACAAGACAGTGAAGACCACATTAATTACCAATTAACGTAAATGCATGAAGAACTGAAAAGAAACAAAATTAACAAAAATAGTCATTTTTAATAGAGGTCAGAATATTTCACCTCACAGAGTCCACCAATTAAATAAAAAGCCTTTTTCTATGTCAGACAATATATTACTTAAAGATAATTAATATTTTGAAGGAATAAAAAGAAATCGAAACAAAAAGGGAAATATCATCATAAATAATTCATTGAGAAATAGGGAAATAGAGAATGCAAATTTAGGAATTAAATAATGCAATTAACCTGACAAAACAATAACTAATGATGACAAATACCCAGAAGAGATGATCAAATGACAAAAAATGTAAATAGTTATTAGTAGACATAAATATACTGTACAAATGTTCAACTTAGTATGTAAGAAATAAGACATTGAGTATAGCTTTAGATTAAAACTATGAGGAGGTCTGTGAACCTCAAACAGTTATTTTGTATAAGTGAACTACAGACTGTAAGTCATATAGAATTACAAATATAATAATATTGAACAATAATTGTAAAAATCTGATAGTGTAACAGTGTAAAAAGGTGAGAACAACAGTGATAGGCTTTAAAAAGTAAGAACAGTGTATAGCGTAAGTGAATGAACATATTTACAATATGTACATTGTATGAAACATGTAATTTATATGAAACAACAAGGCAACTAATATAGTGAAATAAAACCAAGGGGAAATAATTAAAAAATAAAGAACCTTCCGTTACAAACTTATAATATAATAGTGACGAAGATACAATAAGATTCTATAGAATCATATTAATTATAAATTGTGAAATTGAACCTGTGACCCATAAATATATCATTGCCAAGACCTGAAATGAATGAATTAGTGTTTTAATAAAAAGGAAGGTATTGTTGGAAAAATATTGAAACCAGACAGAACATGTCAGTTTTACTGCTGGATTTTATACAAATTAAAGACAGATACGAGACGAAATAATACAGAAAAACTATGGAAATAACTAAAAGAAGGATGTTTTAATCGATGGCACAAAAAACTTGAAGTCCAGGAGCGAAGGATCAAGAAATAAGCTTGTAAAGAAAACTCCAAGATTGGTGAGATTACTCCAATGATCAACCAAGATATTTGAAAACATTTTAACATTTTAAGATAGAGTTACAGTGATATACTATCACAAAAACAATAAAAACTTTATAGTAGTGAATACTAATTGTACACAAATAATTATTAGTATTAAGAGTTTCTTTTTTCAATTGTTCATTTGTTCTTTTGTATGATCCAAAGAACCCACAGATACACAACATACATCAACAACCACTAATTACCAAACATTATTTATAAATATTATGTTTTATGATATGTTTACGATTTGTACTATACTTTGACATGACTAATAGATGAACCCTGAGATTGAGATTTTTTCATGCTCTACAACAGAAAAGAGTAAATAAAAAATAATTGAAAGTAAGACAAGAACGAATAAGGAGTTGATTATTTTTTTTATAACATAAGAGTCTTAAATTTTTACAAATTGGCGACCAACTTGAGGGCTAGAAAAAGGGAATTAAACCAAGATAGAATAGAATTATAGTTGTCATTTCTAGCTGGCGATCATACAAAAGTGAACAAGATAGCGTCCAACCAGTGAGGCTGAAATGAGGGAAAAATTATTATAGTAGGAAGTTATAATTGTATCACAGGTAACCTGATTTTAGCTGGCAGCTGTTAGAAGTACAGAAATGCACACAAGAGGCAAGTCCAAGCAGCGCGCGGCGGAGGCCAGAAAAGAAGTCGGCATGGAAGAGAAGGAGTCAACATCGGTTGAAGAAGTGGAGACGGGCGATAAGGCAGCAAATAGAGGAGAACCAAATGTGCAAAAAATGTTGGAACGGATGCTAGAAAAGATGGACAGAAATGAGGAGAATTTTAAACAAATGAACGAAAAATTCGACAGAAATGAGGAGAATTTCAAACAAATTAAAGAAGATAGTAAACTAACTAATGAAAAAATAGACAGTATGAAGGAAGAAATAAATGAAACCATCAGGAGACAAAACGACAGTACTAACGAGAGTTTGAGACAGCTCAAAGAAGATAACAAACAAACCAATAAAAAAATCGATGGTATGAAGAAAGAAATAACTGAAAATTCAAAGAAACAAACCGAGACTTTGAAGGAAAATTTGATAAGACAGATGAATGAAAAATTGGACAGTACCAATAAAAAGTTAGAAAGTAAAATAGACAGTATTAAGGAGAGTAATAGTGAAACTTTAAGGGAAGCTATAAAGGAAAATAATGAACAAATGAAGAATGATTTCAGACAAATAAATGAAGAAAATTTAAAACAAATAAATGAAAGAATTGAAGATGTCAATGAGGCAATTACCCAAAAAATAGATGAGTGTAATGAAGAAAGAAAACGAGAAATCGCCGAAACATGAAAAAGTAGAAGGAACCAAGGGAACCATTGGACAAATCAGAATAGATTTAGATACCAAGATAGGTCAAGTAAAAGAGAGTAGTCATGCCCAAATGCAATCAATAAGAACGGATTTCGGAGATAAATGTCGGGACATCGATACGGCCATAAACGAAGTATGTGGACAGGGACAACGCAACCAAGAGAGGATCGAGGGACTCCAGCGAACAGTCGATAATCGACCCACTTCTATTTCATACATCCAACCCATGGACAACCGGGAGGCTATCAGTTTCAAAACTTATAGAAGAAACCCGATGGAGTTCTTAGAACGGGTCAACAAACAGCTGATTAGAATTGGAGAGGACAGGTGGCCAGTGATACGGAGTTATCTAGACGAGCACTTCAGAGAAGTTAGTGATAACTGGTGGACGGCTTTGAGACACGACCTCCGGAATTATGATGAATTTAAAGCGGCGTTCAAAGCAAGGTACTGGTCGGAGGCCACACAGAACATTGTAAGGGATAACATTTGCCACGGGAGGTATGATGCTAGCAGAGGGACCACACTCACCGCGTACTTTCTTGGAAAAGTGTGTTTGGTGAGAAACCTGGAGCCAAAAATTCCGGAGGAAAGCCTTGTCACCAAGTTAGCGTACCACTATGAGGACGGAGTGTCCAGGGCATGAACAGGAGGGCAAATTAAAACAGTACAAGCCATGTCGGTGTTGTTAGAAGAATACGAACGAGAAGGGTATTATAGGAGAAGTCGGCAGAGGTATGAAACCAGGAATGTGCCAAGCAATGACCACCACAATAGCAACGGAAACAATCGGCCAAATTTCAACAACCAGACAAATCACAATACGAGGCGTGCAACCGGCCGAATTTCAACAACTGGGGAAATAACAACAACGAGGCGTATTACTGACCAAACAACAACAGCCCAGGAAATAACGGAGGCAACCGCGGTAATTGACCAAATATCTCAACTAATCAATACAACCGGCCATACAACCCGAACTACCGCCAACAAAACAACAACAGCCGAAACTACAATAACAACCACAGCCCGAATAATCAAAACCAGGACTACCGAAGGGTCAACTATGTGTGAGCAGAGGATAATGGCAATGGGAGATCACATTATCAAGGACGCCAGAGTTACAGCCAGGACACCTACTGGAACCAAGACGACCATGCCAACAGAAGGGGTGCCAGGACCAACGGAGGTAGAAGTCGAAGCCACGAGTGTTACAGGCGAAACAACTACGAAGATGACCATCACCAGCCAGAACCTAGACCGACGGTGAATGATACACACGTAAACCAAAACGGCAGGCGAGACGAAGAGTCTGAGCCGGCTTTAAACGCCACGCGGTAGTGAAAACACCCAAGGGACCCTCACTGAACCAATCTATTGGGCTAATTAATGCCAGACATCATGTTCAAAATACGAAAAAAGTTATTACAATTATTCGGAACAATTATTTAAAAAATTGAAGGGAGGAACTGTTAGAAGAAGAAGACGCGATTCCAAATAAAAGTAACAATGAAATAATCCACATAGCGGCGGAAATCAACGGTGTACAGACCAAAATAATGATAGACACTGGGGCTAACAACGGGATTGAGCTAGACAAGATCCAGGAAGAAGGTAAAAAACAAATACTAACGTTACCGATCAGTAATATTCTAGCCTACTAGTAGCAGTGGCGAAGTTACATGGAGGCAATGCCTACCCTAAAAAATTCTGTAGAATAAAAATTATAAATACTGTAACGTAACAAAGTTAAGGTCCCATACGTTACACAAAAACTTCATCACTATCAAAATGAAACAATACCCAATGTGTGCAATAATTAAGGTCAGGAAGGTAAATCTTCATATAATGAACAGATTAATAATACCTAGTAAGGTTACTAGGTAATAGAAAAATAAAAATTCTATAATTACGAACTATAAACTGATCGGTGGAAGGTGTCAGCTATAAACAGTGTTAATCAATATAAAAATACTATAGACAGATTTATTAATTGTCCATAGATAATTGGTAGAATTATATACTAAAGAGGAGACTAATTAATTCTTATTTAAAATGTTATGATGATGTGCATGTTATTATATTTTGTCATGTTATTTTGTTTGCATGATATTTATTCTGTATTTTGTATGTAGCAGGTGTGAAGCAATTGCTTTAAGAAAGTATCAAGTAATTGATACTAATTTCATTCATGTTAAACTTTATAAGAATAACTATTTGTGTACTTACTTTGAGTAATTAATGGAGATATCGTTAGATAATATTTGTAAACTTGGCCAGGAAGGCAATGATTGTTGATTAGATGCCAAAGGGTTATTATAATTATATTATAAAAAGATGAAGGGTTCAATACTAAAATAAATAATAATAAATTGAAATCAGGATGAATTAAAATTAGAATAATTGGCCATAAGCCAGTGACTCATTGTACAGTAGGTCAGGTCAGAAAGGTTAAAATATAAAAACTATAACACATGTAATAAAACAAATAGGCCTAAAGCTAGTATTTTGTAAAGGGAAAATAATACCTTTTAAACTAAGTCGATCAAGAAGAAAATGTAGTAAAATGTATATAGTTTAATAATGCACATTATGTGAAGGTTTTATATGATGTAATGTAATTTTAATAAGGGAGTATTTTATTAAGTAAATGCAAGAATATTTTCTAATTACGGCTCTAGGATAACAAATATTATCCAATAACAGAAGAAGAAATGGTTGTCAAGGACTACAGAATAGGAGATATCTTGTGGATTCGAATTCAATTGTTATATGTGAATGAGTTGAGTTCAGTTGATAAAAATTTAGAAAAGAAACCAAAAAACCTAATGAATAAAATCAATATAAATGAAATTTCATAAAGAGTAATCCATTAAAAAGGACAGTGGATCAACTTCCGAGGCTATCACTCAACAAATTTAATTCGATCTACCAACAAAGTTAACGAATTTCTAAAAAATAAATTAACCAACCTATTAACTGCAAATGAATAATAACGAAGATTAACTGTAAATAAATGAAGACGATCCATAGCCTGGAGATGCCAAATTAATTAAATATATTAAAAACAATCAAACAAATTTAGAATTACGTCCAAAACCTCACTTTCCACAACCGAACGAAGTCTTAATACTTATCAAATTCCATTGGGACCTGTAACTACCAGAACCGTGAAGATCCACGAAGATCAGAACTGAACTTCTACTACATCCTGGGACATCAATACCAAACTTTTATTGAGAAGCTGGAGGCTGATATTTTCCAAACATTGAATCAACATTCTGTTCTCGTCTCTGCTTAGCAAAACACGGCCACATTAAGTATCTTGTCAACGTACAGTAAAAAACCAGCTTATGTTTGAACTTTATATAATAAGATTTTATAACTAAATTGTAATTCCTAGTAACCTTAAATTGCATTACCTGACCTTACTAATAGTCAAAAGAACTACATGTACCCTGGGATTAAGAATAAATTAAAAAATATAATTAAATTTTAAAACGTCTAAATGCGAATTCGATGACGAATCAATTCAATCCTGTGTAATCAATGTGTTGTATCTGTGGCATGAGGAAGCATCTGTTTTGAATTAAAAAATATATAAAATAAAGAATCCTTCTTGATTTTGACGATTTCTTGTTATTTGTAGAGTAATTAGTGCATTTCGAATAAGTTGTAATTTACAGAGAAGGGAACATGAGAAATACAGCAAGCGGAACAACTTAACCTATAGTAACAGGCCGATCGTAAACAACAGCGCTCGTCTGCGAACAGCTGGTGAATACGGGAGAATAGAAAACTAATTCGTTTCATCTGCTCTCCTCTCTCCGCTCTCTCGAGAGTGTATGGAGTCTAGGCTTGAAGAAATATATTGAATTACCCAATATATTAACTGGAGTAGAGCATTATTCCTTCGTAAAGCACTTAAGAACTACCTAATATAGAGATATTATCCCTAGTTGAATAATATCACCCATATAAAAAATATTTTTCTTGATACATAGATTAACATTGATTCGCGGGAGACCTCATTGAATATATTACAAATTGGCTTCCATCGCGGGGCATTAAACAAAGACGGACGACATCTAAGTTTATTACAAATTGACGCCGACAACGTTGGGGCTTTTGAACATTATCTAATTCAATAAGAAACTATATTCATTTATAATACAATACGTATGAACTACATAACGTAAAGATTATACATTGTTACCGCGACTGTCGAATTTATTAGGCCGAAACGTGCTTTACTGAGCGACCGCTAGATGGTGACAGGTGAGACTCGAAATAGCTCGTTTAAAGCGAATGAGGCAACCTGAACTTGCCTCAGCGTTTTTTGTATACATCGTATGTAAGCAATGTGCCGGGTGATAGGGAAGTGAAGGGAGGGGGGATTGTCCCGTGCTGTACACATAGAGCATTGAGGCATGCCTCACTTCTGTGGTCCAAACATTCAAGTTAAAGCGCGCTGTGTTGTTTATAACTGTGTTTATTTTATGCGGTTATTAAAAGTGTCCCTGTTATTCCGCTGATCTAACAGATGATCAAGATTGTTATTTGAATTATTTGTAACATTAAACATATATATAGAAACTAATCAAGTTTAAAAATTTGAAGTTCAATCAGCTGTATTATTGTGTATGACTAATACAAGGATTGTTCAATAGAAACACGTATAGAGCTGTAAAGCATTTTTTATTCAACGATTTTAAAAGAAGTCTCCATTAACATTAAGACATGAGTTCCACTGTTGCTCCAACCTGTAGATTCCCTGCTAGTAAAATTCTTACGGCTGTTTGTGGAACCATTCGCTTACAGCAAACTCTACCTCAGCATCTGATTTGAACCACCATCCTTTTAGTGATTCCTTAAAAAAAAATTTAAGATAAGATTTTTGCCTACCCATTCATTAACTACTAGCTTTGCCACTGACTAGTAGGGGCAATGGGACGCCAGAACAGACGGTCCGAAAACAAGTGAGATTGGAACTAGTAAGCAACCACAAAACAATCTCAATGACATTCCTAGTGGCCAGTGGTTTACCATTTCAAATGTTGGTCGGGTGTGACGTGTTAAAACAATATTCAGCGGTCATCGACATGAACAAATCTAAATTATTTTTGAAAACAAACGACGTAGAGTGGACAGCTGACTTAATTGACAGTGACAGCGCAAATCCAAACCGAGCAGTATATCACATCCAGAGAAGTCCAGATCGACTGGAACCGACACAAAATAGCGAAATCTTTTACGAGTTGGACAATGAGCAATTGTGGAATGACAAAATTGATGAAATCCATACTTTTCAAAGACAGAAAACTAACGCTAATTTAAATAACGCGCAAATCGAACAACTGATTAAAGTATATAACAGATATCGTCATGTGTTTTCAGATACGCCAGGCAAAGTATGAGGATACCAATGTAAAATTGAATTTAAAGAAACTGTAAATTTCAATAGAAAGTCCTACCCAATTGCCTACTCATTGAAGGAAGCTGTGTGGGCGGAAATTAACAGGTTAATAGACGAGGACATTATTGAACCTAGTTATTCCCCTTACACCAGTCCCATCCTAGCCGTCCCAAAGAAAAACGGAAAAGTGAGAATCTGCCTGGATGCGCGAGAAATTAATAAGGTGATAGTCAATGATCGAACATCCCCGTGAGAGATCGAAGAGATATTGAAGAAGTTTCACGGGACCAAGTTTATCAGCACATGGGATACCGTCTGCGGGTATTGGTAGGTTGAACTACACCCAGACAGCCGCAAGTACATGGTATTTATTTTTGAAGGCCGGAATTACCAGTTTAAATGGCTGCCATTCGGACTGGTCAATTCAGTAGCCGTATTCGTCAAAATTATGGATCAAATCCTCGGAGAAGAGACCCTCCAGTACACAACGGTCTACGTAGATGATATTTTAATTACTTCAACCAACTGGGATGATCATTGCCGAAGGGTAGAAAGTGTGCTGGAAAGACTATCTGAAAACCATATTACGCTCAAGCTCGAAAAATCAAAATTGATAGCGGACGAGGTACAGTTCCTGGAGTTCAACCTATCAGAACAAGGGATCACCCCATCCCAAGAAAAAATTTAATCAATACAGAAGTTCCCAACACCCAAGAACAAGAAACAGTTACAATCCTTCCTCGGTATATGTAATTATTACCATAAGTTCCAGGGGAATTATTCAGAGCTAACATCAAAATTCGCCCGGCAGTTATCATCAAATGACAAGTGAACACGGGGAGAAGAACAAAATGCCACACTTGAGTTAAAAAAAAATAAGTTCTTAGAGTCTGTGATCACTCCAATTTCAATAAACCGTTTTACATGAACTGCAATGCCAGTGACGTCAGTTTAGGGTCCGTTCTATACCAGGAGGATGACGAAGGAAATCATCAGGTAATCAGTTTCGCCAGCCGAGTCCTGAATAGCTGTGAGAGAAACTACAATGTAACTGAGAAGGAACTCCTGAGCATCGTATTCGCTTGTAACAAATTCCGTACATACATTTTGGGATACGAAACTACCGTTAGGACCGACCACAAGTCAATCTTGTTCCTAAAAAATTGTAAACTAAACCATGGAAGGTTGACCAGGTGGAGCCTAACACTACAAGAATACAACCTCAATTGGGAGTACATCCCCGGCAAGAAGAACATCGCCGCAGACACCTTATCCCGTATTAACATCAGGGACCAGACATTTGAAGGGGAAAAAGAAACAATGATTAAGTTGTACCATATCATTAGTAGTAGAGCCGACTTCGGCAATATCACAAGAGAACTTGAGCGACAACAGAAACAAGACCCCAAATTGAGCAAAATTCTTAAGCGACTCGATGAACAAGATAGCCGAATAACAACATTTTACAGCTTACACCAACAAATTTTATTCATCAGGACTCAGTACAGATATAACATGTGGAAGATTGTAATACCCAGAGCCGTAGAAAAGGACAATAATGGATTACCACATCAGGTATGGCCACATGGGGGCATTAAAAGTTGTAAAGGCACTCCAGGAGCATGTATATATCAAAGATGCAAATAGAAAAGTGCGAAACCAAATTAAACACTGTCACGTATGCCAACTCGTAAAGATAAATAATGACAAGAAAGAAGGTACCATGATGCCCATAACATCAGCAAGCAGATTAGAGAAGGTATTCGTTGATATTTGCGGCCCATTCCCGCGAAGTGGCGGGAGGCGCCAATATAAATATTTTGTAATATTGTTCGACCACTATACTAGATACACAAAACTGTACCCAATCAACCGGGCAACGACGCAAAAGATTTTAACCATTATTCTCCAGCACTATGTCAATGAGGTAGGAACACCTAAGTCCATTATTACTGACCATGGGACGCAGTTCAAGGGTAACAGATGGAAAGAGACACTATGGGAGAATGGAATCAAGACATACAAAACATCTGTATACCACCCGAGTAGTAACCCGGCCGAACGAGTTTTAAGGGAAGTAGGAAGGATCCTAAGAACATATTGATTCGACCAACAGAGAAGATGGGCGGAGTATTTGCCAGCTGCTGAAGACTTCTTGAATTTATCATACCATCAGTTTATTGAAACAACCCCGTATACAGCAATGTTCCAGAGACCACCACCCAGAGAGATAACCGAGTTAATCCAATTT
This sequence comes from Magicicada septendecula, assembly GCA_034769895.1. NCBI lineage: Eukaryota > Metazoa > Arthropoda > Insecta > Hemiptera > Cicadidae > Magicicada > Magicicada septendecula. Next base: position 40,180,926 of record CM068372.1, read on the forward strand.
CCAAATGGAGAAGAATAAGTTTGATGAGATAAAATTCTATAACAAAACACTAGAACAAACTGAGAAAATAAAAAGCAAATACCAGGGCTACAACCGAAGCCGGTATATACCAAGTTGGAGATTGAATCTTATTGAAAAACAGAGAGCTACCCAATACAATGGAGGGTATAGCGAAAAAACTATTATTGTTATACACCGGACCTTACACAGTAATGAGGGATAATAATAATAATACGTACGAGATCATGGATCCCAGTACACAGAGGAAAAAGGGGACTTACAATCAGTCATCCATGAAAAAATACTATTAAACAATTAAAAGAATGATCATTGAATCAAATAATGAATTATAAATGTGTTAAAAGAAGAGTGATAAAGAAAAGTAAGTTTTAATATAAACAATAAGAAGTAAATACAAATAATGCCCATCAACAATATTGTGTTAATAAAGAGCTAGAGAGTATGAGAAAGGAAATCAATAATGAAGGAAGATATAATGTAATCTATACAATGATAATGTGAAGAATCCCAGAATGTTTATTATATTTTAGTCGCACTAAGACTACTTTAAAGTTTTTTTATGATTGACTGTAGAATGATCCAGCAATCATATACCTGAGCAGACGATATGTTCCTCTGAACTCAGAAGGTGTAAGATGGACAGCGGTGAATCGGAGCCAAAAGAGCCCGCCCGACTGGTGCCAACGCACATGATAGGGAAAATAATTAGGGAAATTAAATGTTTAAGAAATAAAACACAAAGAAGGAAGATAACATACTAAATAAAGCAAGGAGATAGTGAATTACATGAAAAAGAAAAGGGAAAATTATAAGAAATCAAAGAAGGAAGTTCAAGTAAAGAAGTGATTAAACTAATAAAATGGTTGATAATTTCACCAACACTTACACAATATTTGCTGAAATGATCAAATTTAGCATTGGGGCAATATGTAATAGTACATATCTTCCCAATAAAGTTAACAGCAAAAGATAAAGAATGAAGCACTCGTAAACTAACACCAGAACACCTAAGAAAGGAATGATAACTGAGTAACTGTGTACAAAGTATTACTGTATATAAGGTTCAAGAACTCAATAAAACAATTAATGTAATTAACTCAGTAAACCAAAGAACAATAAGTAGTGATAAAGAATAAAGTATAGAAGACAACTTAGTAACATGATAAACCCAATAGATATGGTAAGTGAGAGGTATAAACAAGTCTAACAACGAAACCACTAATTAAAATAAAGACATGCTAAGCAACAAGACAGTGAAGACCACATTAATTACCAAATACCTTAAATGCATGAAGAACTGAAAAGAAACAAAATTAACAAAAATAGTCATTTTTAATAGAGGTCAGAATATTTCACCTCACAGAGTCCACCAATTAAATAAAAAGCCTTTTTCTATGTCAGACAATATATTACTTAAAGATAATTAATATTTTGAAGGAATAAAAAGAAATCGAAACAAACAGGGAAATATCATCATAAATAAATCATTGGGAAATAGGGAAATAGAGAATGCAAATTTAGGAATTAAATAATGCAATTAACCTGACAAAACAATAACTGATGATGACAAATACCCAGAAGAGACGATCAAATGACAAAAAATGTAAATAGTTATTAGTAGACATAAATATAATGTACAAATGTTCAACTTAGTATGTAAGAAATAGGACATTGAGTATAGCCTTAGATTAAAACTATGAGGAGGTCTGCGAACCTCAAACAGTTATTTTGTATAAGTGAACTACAGACTGTAAGTCATATAGAATTACAAATATAATAATATTGAACAATAATTGTAAAAATCAGATAGTGTAACAGTGTAAAAAGGTGAGAACAACAGTGATAGGCTTTAAAAAGTAAAAACAGTATATAGTGTAAGTGAATAAACATATTTAAAATATGAACATTGTATGAAACATGTAATTTATATGAAACAACATAGCGCAGTCAACAAAGACATTTGACCTTGCAAAAATTAGAATAAGCATGAAAATTTGGATTTAGGTAGTTAAAGATGTATAATTGAAAATGAGAAAAACTTACCATCGCTACGGGACCCGTGGTTCGAGAAAATTTTGAGAAAAGTTTTGGTTTTCGATTTTTTTTATGTAATTGTTTAAATAATGAAAATAGAGCAAAATGTTTAAATTCAATATTGCAGTTTATGATTTTATCTACAAAATTTGTCTAAACAATTTTTCGATATCTAAATTAGTTACCGAGATATAACCGATTTTTGACGTACTCTCGCTGGACTATTCGTGGATGCGCGCGCACCTATAAAATAGCAAAATTTTCAAACATCTGATTAATTAATCGACAATTTGAGGCATTTATAGAAATTGGAAATTTATGAAAATGACGTAGGACGTAGAGAAAAACCTCAGCTTCTACGTGAATATATTTACATATTTCATTAAAGAATTTATCATATAGAAAAATATGTTTAAAAATGGGCAACTACATTTTATGAAGAGAAAAAACATGTTTTGTCACAACTTTTTTGAAAATCATTAGAACAAAAATTCCTTCTTGATTTACTTTCTTTAATGTTTTTCTAATGATAATATTAAAACAAGAAAAGGATTATAGTGTTAAGGGGGAAAAATGATCTTGTGTCGAAGTTTGTGTTTTTTTCCGTTCTTACTTTTAAGTGCTTTTTCCGGAATTCATTCAACAATATTTTCAATAGAATTAATGTAAAGTGGTCAGAGCTGTTGGGTTGCGCGTCGTGAGACGACCCAATGGTATCCTAGTACCGAGCCTCCTATGAGGGGCTCCTGCCTAGTGGTCCTGTCCAGACGGAATATTGATTATTTAATTTTTATTGGTCGTTACAACGACATGCTCGTACTAGGTCGACTAGTACAGTATTTGTCGAGGCCGTTTCCAAGATTCACCTGGACGTATTCGGTACTTGCCAAGGCCAGCTATGAGAGGATTTGTCTGGGTCCTCGCAGCTCGGACGTAAAATTTACGTGCAAGTCGCCTTGCGGTGTCATCCAAGGAGCGGACACCGAGTCCTCTTCTCAGGAGACGAGAAGAAAACCGATAGGGGACTTTGGCCGCTAGCCGAAGCCCTCTATCGAGAACGCTTTGCAACCTTCTTTTATGAACGGTTGCGAGGTAACCCCAGACGGGAAGAGCGTAGGTAATGATCGGCAACAGATACGCGTTGACAATCAACTTACCCAGCTTGCGGGTCATAGCCTTGTTGGCAAGTATCGGAAACAGTTGCGCGAGACGAGCGGACGCTTTCCTTCGCATCGTCTCAGCGTGGGTACGCCAGGTGAGCCGACGATCGAGGTGGACACCGAGGTACTTAACTTCCCTCGACCAGGGCAGGTACGTTCTACCGAGTCTCACTCGGCCTCGTGGTTCTTTCCGGCGCTTTGTGAATAGCACCGCGGAGCTCTTGGTTTCGTTGACGGCAACTTTCCAGCTTTCCGTCCACGTCGAATACGCATCGAGTGCGCGCTGAAGTCGTGGGATAGCAAAGTCTGCGTTCCGATCGGCGGTATAGACCGCCGTGTCGTCGGCAAACAAAGCCATCTGGACTCCAGGCTCTCTGGGTGCGTCGTTGACATACACGGAGAACAGGAGAGGCCCTAGCACGCTACCTTGAGGTACCCCGGCTGTGATACGTCTCTCGGAAGAGACGTGGTCGTCTATTCGCACGCAGAAAGTCCTCTCCGTCAGAAAGCTAGCAATCAAGCGAAGGTAGCAATCTGGGAGCTGGATTTCCCGGAGCTTGAACAAGAGCCCGTCGTGCCAGACACTATCAAAGGCCTTTTCCACATCTAGGAAACAGGCGACAGTCTGCTCTTTCCGACACCCGGCGTCCGTGATGTATTCCACCAGTCTCATCAGTTGATGAGTGGTGGAATGCCCCACACGGAAGCCGAACTGTTCGGGGACCAGTACATCGAAATTTCGTAGATGATCTAGTACTCTCCGTTGTACGAGACGTTCGAGGACCTTTGACGTGGCTGACAGTAGACTAATTGGCCGGAGGTTGCCGGGACGGGAAGCGTCCTTTCCCTGCTTCGGGATCACTATAACCGTCGCCTTACGCCATTTCTGGGGAAAATAGGCCAGTCTAAGACACGCGTTGAACAGCGCGACCAAGAAAAGTACTCCTCGCTCCGGGAGTCGAGTAAGAGCGGCGTTCGAGACGCCGTCCGGGCCAGGAGCTTTTCTTGGCACGAGTTCAACGAGCCGATCTGTGACCTCTTCCCTAGTAATGGGTTCGGGCTCCGTAGTGATCGGAAGAGACAGAAAGTCTTCCACTTCGTTCTCGACTTCTTCGTCGAAGTCCCAGTCCATGGGCGGGTTAGGTGCGAACTGTCGCTCAAAACACGCGCCCAAGTACTCGGCCTTCGCCTCCGGGCGAGCCAGGATTTGACCGAAAGGTCCAGCAATGGCCGGGATGCGAGGCCGGCGCCTCTTCCCTACCAACGCCGAAGGTATCCGGTAAGGGCTACTTTCGTCCGATCCGTCCCCTGCCTGGGCCACGGCGAGTTCCCAACAGCGTCTCCGGTAGGCCTGCATTTCACGACGTAAAATGCCGGTCGCCCGGTTAGAATTAATGTAAAGTGGTCAGAGCTGTTGGGTTGTGCGTCGTGAGACGACCCAATGGTATCCTAGTACCGAGCCTCCTATGAGGGGCTCCTGCCTAGTGGTCCTGTCCAGACGGAATGTTGATTAGTTAATTTTTATTGGTCGCTACAACGACATGCTCGTGCTAGGTCGACTAGTACAGTATTTGTCGAGGCCGTTTCCAAGATTCACCTGGACGTATTCGGTACCTGCCAAGGCCAGCTATGAGTGGGTTTGTCTGGGTCCTCGCAGCTCGGACGTAAAATTTACGTGCAAGTCGCCTTGCGGTGTCATCCAAGGAGCGGACACCGAGTCCTCTTCTCAGGAGACGAGAAGAAAACCGATAGGGGACTTTGGCCGCTAGCCGAAGCCCTCTATCGAGAACGCTTTGCAACCTTCTTTTATGAACGGTTGCGAGGTAACCCCAGACGGGAAGAGCGTAGGTAATGATCGGCAACAGATACGCGTTGACAATCAACTTACCCAGCTTGCGGGTCATAGCCTTGTTGGCAAGTATCGGAAACAGTTGCGCGAGATGAGCGGACGCTTTCCTTCGCATCGTCTCAGCGTGGGTACGCCAGGTGAGCCGACGATCAAGGTGGACACCGAGGTACTTAACTTCCCTCGACCAGGGCAGGTACGTTCTACCGAGTCTCACTCGGCCTCGTGGTTCTTTCCGGCGCTTTGTGAATAGCACCGCGGAGCTCTTGGTTTCGTTGACGGCAACTTTCCAGCTTTCCGTCCACGTCGAATACGCATCGAGTGCGCGCTGAAGTCGTGGGATAGCAAAGTCTGCGTTCCGATCGGCGGTATAGACCGCCGTGTCGTCGGCAAACAAAGCCATCTGGACTCCAGGCTCTCTGGGTGCGTCGTTGACATACACGGAGAACAGGAGAGGCCCTAGCACGCTACCTTGAGGTACCCCGGCTGTGATACGTCTCTCGGAAGAGACGTGGTCGTCTATTCGCACGCAGAAAGTCCTCTCCGTCAGAAAGCTAGCAATCAAGCGAAGGTAGCAATCTGGGAGCTGGATTTCCCGGAGCTTGAACAAGAGCCCGTCGTGCCAGACACTATCAAAGGCCTTTTCCACATCTAGGAAACAGGCGACAGTCTGCTCTTTCCGACACCCGGCGCCTGTGATGTATTCCACCAGTCTCATCAGCTGATGAGTGGTGGAATGCCCCACACGGAAACCGAACTGTTCGGGGACCAGTACATCGAAATTTGTTAATGGTCTAGTACTCTCCGTTGTACGAGACGTTCGAGAACCTTTGACGTGGCTGACAGTAGACTAATTGGCCGGAGATTGCCGGGACGGGAAGCGTCCTTTCCCTGCTTCGGGATCACTATAACCGTCGCCTTACGCCATTTCTGGGGAAAATAGGCCAGTCTAAGACACGCGTTGAACAGCGCGACCAAGAAAAGTACCCCTCGCTCCGGGAGTCGAGTAAGAGCGGCGTTCGAGACGCCGTCCGGGCCAGGAGCTTTTCTTGGCACGAGTTCAACGAGCCGATCTGTGACCTCGTCCCTAGTAATGGGTTCGGGCTCCGTAGTGATCGGAAGAGACAGAAAGTCTTCCACTTCGTTCTCGACTTCTTCGTCGAAGTCCCAGTCCATGGGCGGGTTAGGTGCGAACTGTCGCTCAAAACACGCGCCCAAGTACTCGGCCTTCGCCTCCGGGCGAGCCAGGATTTGACCGAAAGGTCCAGCAATGGCCGGGATGCGAGGCCGGCGCCTCTTCCCTACCAACGCCGAAGGTATCCGGTAAGGGCTACTTTCGTCCGAGCCGTCCCCTGCCTGGGCCACGGCGAGTTCCCAACAGCGTCTCCGGTAGGCCTGCATTTCACGACGTAAAATGCCGGTCGCCCGGTTGTACGCTGCCTTGTCGGCCGGATCACGGGTGCGCTGCCAGCGTCTCCGGAGGCGATTTCTCTCGCAAGCGAGAGCACTCGTCTCCTCTGGGATCCGCTGCCAGTGGGGCGTGACGCCAGGCTTCATTCTGGAAGACGCGTCGATCGCAGATACGACTGCCTCGTCAAACGCGGCAACTGCCTCGTCGACTTGGCGGAAGGTTTCGAGTGGTCCCGCGTCTGGCAATCGGCGACTTAACGCCGGGCCATAGCGATCCCATTCTACCACCTTCCGGACATCTCTGCGTACGACGTGCTGGGTAGCGACGTGTATCAGGATGGGGAGATGATCGGACGATAGTTCCGTTAGCGCGGACACATGGACCGGACAGTCAATTCCTTGAATCACCGCTATGTCCAAGACATCGGGAGCCGCGTTGCGTTGTGAGGGATAGAACGTAGGTTGGGTAGGCCCAATCACTTGTATCCTGCGAGAATCGGCAAACCTGCGTAAACGTTTCCCGTTTGGGGCAGTCAAGCGACTGTTCCAATCGCGATGTTTACAGTTCAGATCGCCGGCCATGATGACCCTCCTGTGTGCATCGAACGCGACAGCTAGATCGGGGTGAAGGAGCTCTTTTTGCGGCGGTTTATACGCCGCTACCATCTGTACACCGCCTAGAGTGTTTAACAACTCCACAGCGGTGCCTTCGAGGTGAGTCATTGCAGGCAAGACGACTCGGTGATGCTCGAGAGTGAGCCTCACCGCGACGGCAGTACCGCCACCAGCAGTGCCCGGTCTGTCGTTTCGATAGCACACATAGTTGGCCAGTCGTAACCGACTCGCAGGAGTCAAGTGGGTCTCATTGAGAAGTACTACATCGGGTTTGAGTCGGGCCAGTAATTCTTGGAGTTCCTGGATCTTGTTGGACAACCCGTTGGCGTTCCAGGAAAGAATCGAGAGATCTCGTTTGAGGACCCGACTCATAGAAGACCTACACAAGTGGCGGCTTCCACCAAGAGCATGAATCTCTCAGTTATGTCGGCAGTCTCCAAGCGGGAGCGGATGGACCTGAAGGTCTGGGCGACTTTGCTGAGGTCGAACTCAGCAAGGAAGTCTTTGACGACCTGGTAGTCGTCAGGAACGGTTCTTGAGGCAGATTGCCCGGAGACTGCGTGCGCATAAGAGCGCCGAGGCTTATCAATCGGGGGATTGGTGGAAGCCAGGGGTTTCTTGGGGCCAGGTGTAGCACCTCTAGCGGAGGTGCTAGGAAGAGGGACAGATGCGATTGCGTCGGACTTCGCGCGCTGTGCAGGCTGTCTGGACTGTGCGGCCGGGTTGGCAGGAGCCCGGGATCTAGCGCCACGGGGCTTTCTATGCCGCTTCTTTTTGCCTGCGTTGGGAAACCGCGGGGGCGGGAGGTCAGGCGAGGCTGCTTCTAAAGCAGGGGCAGGATTCTCCGTTGCTGGGGGGGATTGAGAAGTCTCAGGCTCCACAACCGAGATGTTTTCTTGTGGCTGGGCGGTCTCACTTTTAGATGCCACGAGGTTACGGCGCTTTTTCGCCAGAGGCGGGACAGGGGCCTGTGAAGGAGCCTGAGTTGGGGTTGCCTGTGCTGCAGGTGTTTGCTTCGGGCCTTTAGAGCGTTTTTGTTGCCTGGTAGTGACTGGGGCGGAAGACACGGCAGCCGTAGCAGGAGGCGCAGGGCCTGGCTGCTCGGTTGCAGGTCTTGAACCAGCTACCGGATGCCTCGGTGGTGGCAGGCGCTCTTTTGGCTTTCGCCGCTCGAGCTCCTGCTGAAACACCGGACATGCCCGGTAGTTGGCGGGGTGACTCCCGCCGCAGTTGATGCATCTTTTGAATGCAGGTGCATCACAAAGTTTGGAGGCGTGAGGGAGAGAACACCTCACGCACGCCGGAGCGTTGGAACAAGAGTCAGAGTGGTGCCCGAAGCGTTGGCACCTGTGACACTGAGGCAGAACCCCGGGAGCGCGGCTTCGTTCCACTTTTACGCGGAAACCAAAAAGCCGCGTAAGTGAGAGTAGGCTAGTGCCTGCCTCGCTATTCTCCACCAGGATGCGGACCAGAGGAATTGGACGCCTTGGTCCGGCAGGAGTAAACACCCGATGGACCGCGCGAACAGGATAGCCCAGCTCGCGCAGCTCATCGAGTATTTCCTCTAGAGGGGATTCCACGTCCAAGCCTCTGAGGACAAGCGACAGAGGCTTCACGTGTTTAGGCGAGAAGGTATGGTACTGGAATTGCTGGGATTCCACGTACGCCAAGACACTGCGGTACACGTCCATTCCGCGGACAACGATCTTGACTGTATCGCCCCCAAGGAGCTTCAGGTCAACGTTGGCCGGGGAAAGTCCGGGAGCCACTATCAATCGCCGGTAAAAACCGGTGACGTTGTTCACGCCATGAACGTAAACGGGCGGGATACGAACAGCGGCCGACGGTGCTTGGGCACCGCCGGACGCAGTCGGCCCCGGGCCGGATTCGCCATCGGCGGGGACAACTTCCATGGCGGACGCCGAGGAAGAGGTTGAGGACGATCGGTTCCGCCTCGGTTTCTTAACCGGGCGCCCCCGTGGCCCAACCGCCACGAAAGCGTCGGTCTCGTCACCGGGCAGCGGAACCGACCGGGGATCGACTTGGTCCGCATCCATAAGCGGAGAACACGGCGAGTCGCTCGTGTGGGGCGGGGCAGTGGCGAGCGACTGCGAGCTCGATGACGCGCCCGGAGCGGGCATTTCCGCCATCGAGCGGGAGGTTCGCCGACCAGAGGCAGCCAGGCTGCCTCCGGCGGTAACCAGGGACCTAGGGTCCGGCCCGAGCCGGATAGCTTGCGGGACTTCTGGAACGCTCAGGCTTACTACGAGCTGGGCAAATGACCGGCTTCGTTAGATACCTCTCCTTACCAAGAGAGGTGTCCACCGGCCTCTTTACCTAGGCGATATCCAAGCTCGCTTACCACTGGTGGGGGCTCGCAAGGATCGTCCTAGGCAGCGCTACCTAAGAGCCTGAGCGTCAGCGGGCTAGATGCGCTGCGCAACCTTAAGCTCTGGCAGGCTATTGGCTTCCTCTTCAGCGGCAAGGTGGTGGTCCTGAAAAGGGTCACTTGGCTGGTGGCCCTTAGAAGGTCCGACGCACTCAGCTGTGCTTGTGCTGGCTACTCAATTCACCAGCCAGCTGAGTTGTGGTCTTCTGTCTTCTTGTTGACAAAGGCAGCAAGCGGGCCAAGATGTTGGCTGTCCAGCGGCGAAGCAGCAGGCAGCAGGGCAGTGGCTGATAGCAGCGAAAACTCCAGCTGGAGAGAGCAGTCCAGAAGAGATCCGTTCAGTTCCAGTGCTTCGAGTGAAGTGGAACGAACAGTCGATCGAACAACGAACAACGAGCATGGATGCGGGGTGTCTTTGCACCCGTGGCTTGATTGCAGCATCTGGATCGTGTCCAATGGCTGCCAGAAGTAAACATAGTGCTGGTACATGTCGACTGGTAACCTAGAACTGGAAAAGGAAACCGCCAACCAGTTAACTGAGAAGGCGGGGGAGTATAACTGTTATTTGTTTAATGCACTGCCGCTGGTACCGATTCGAGCAACAGATGTTGCCCGTTTCAAGTCCAGTCAGCAGACGCCCTGAGGGCGTCGGTCGCTCCCCGCGAGGCGGAGAGCCTCCGTGCCAGTGAATGATGACAGCGACAAGCAGCCGGCTCAGCGTGCTAGGAGGTGGACAGGAAGGAGAGAAGGACAGTTTGGTGAAATACTCTGGTCTAGGACTGATGATTACTTGTGTGTATTGAATTTAAAGAGGATGGCGTTATGGCGGGTCATCAAGAAGCGCCCGAGGGCGCTTGACCCGAATGGGCGGTGGTGGTTCTGATGCACTGATGGTTCGTAGGTACGGGAAGGTGGAGGTCGAGGCTTTAGCAAAGAGAGTTAGAGCCAGCGACCGGACAAAGGAAGTCAAGGTAGGAACACGGAGACCCCTTCGAATCACGTCGTTCCTTACAAACCAAGGGGACCCCGTCAAGGATCGGAGTGTTCGGGACTGGAAAGCTTCCAGCCTACATCTGTTGGTGGTGGATAAAAGAGACCACCAGGCGGGTGCCGCATAGGTCAATACAGACCTGAGAAATAGTAGATAGATGGTAAGTTTCGTGCGCATGGCCAGGCGGCTGCGACACGAGAGGAAAGGAGATAATTTGGCTCGGACGCCGCGAGCCTTGGCAAGGGTTTCCGTCACGTGGGCGTGGAAGCAAAGGCGACGATCTAGTCGAACGCCTAAATACTTCACCGATTCTTTGTAGGCGATGGGTCTCCCTGCTAGGGAGAGGGGCTGGCATCGGGAGATGGACTTACGGGTGAAACAGATCGCCTCGGATTTCTCCGTGTTGATCGTCACGGTCGATCGAACGGAAATTAATGTAAATTGCATTGCATTATGGATGCGGGGTGTCTTTGCACCCGTGGCTTGATTGCAGCATCTGGATCGTGTCCAATGGCTATTAATGTAAATCAATAAAAATATGCTTATAAGCTGTGACAGCAGCGGTATGCGAACATCTGCTCTCCGGTACCAGCGGTGGACACAGCGAGCCAATCCGGCATCAGCAGCCGCCGAGACGTGACCAACTACGTGTTCGAAGCGAGCCAATCAGCGATCCCGGTTAGTTAATAAAACCCGGGCCGGCAGAAAATTTTGCGCACTTCGCCACGCCATCGAACGCACTTCATCTCCTCTCCTCTCTCGGACGACGTCGGGGCGGAGTCAGCCGGAAGGAACAGCCGAAGAATAGAACCGCCGCCGTTCTTGCGTCTTCGCACTCCCGTTCCGCGCCAGCGATGGATTTCGCTGGGCCGGCAGCCGACTCTACAACCGGTGCCGAAAGAAGAGGAGGACTGCAGTACGCCACGATCAGCGGGCGCAGCCGCCGAACATCTTAGCGCGGCACGACCAACATCAGCCTTCTCGCCGCTCGGTCCTTTTTAGGGCCACCAAAAACACTAGAGTGTACGATTGGCGCCATTTGTCATGCGGCAAGCCTTTTGTCCGGTGACAAGTGGCGCCCAACGTGGGGCGACGATCATCTTGCGGATGCAAGATCCAGCCACGCCAGCGAGCTACCAGCCGGCACACCAATCAACATGGCGCCCAACAGACACCTCTGCAACATCCGGAGAAGAGCAGTAGGCTGGGTACCGGAGAGCATTCAAGACCCGGGGGAGTTGTGACAGCAGCGGTATGCGAACATCTGCTCTCCGGTACCAGCGGTGGACACAGCGAGCCAATCCGGCATCAGCACCGCCGAGACGTGACCAACTACGTGTTCGAAGCGAGCCAATCAGCGATCCCGGTTAGTTAATAAAACCCGGGCCGGCAGAAAATTTTGCGCACGAGAAGGGCAGAACAGAAAGACACTTCTGCTCCAGCTTCGGACTGATCAGGACTGCTCTCTCAGCTCTCTTCGCTGGACCTTCTACGGCTTTGCTGCCTTCGGCCACCTCGCCTTCCGACGAGGAATAACTCTTCTCTTCGTGGGAACCAAGCCAGCTGCTGCCGGTGAACTTAGTAGCTGGTAGAAGAAGCAGCTGGCCGAAGTTTGCCCTTGTAAGGACCACCTGCGCCGGAACAACATCTTGCCGGACAGGAAAGAAGAGGATTGCTCTGGGCTCACCTCGTGAGTGCCGTATCAGTGTGTAATTCCTAACTTGCTCGCGACTGTTAGGTAGCGCTGCCCCGGACGATCCTTGCAAGCCCCCACCAGTGGTAAGCGAGCTAGGATATCGCCGGGGTAAAGGGGCCAGTGGACACCAGTCTTGGTAAGGACTGGTATTCAACGAAGCTGGTCGTTAGCCCAGCTCCTCCCGCATCGTCGTGAGCAAGGAAGACGCGCGGGTAATCCGGCTTCGGCCGGACCCGAGATCCCTGGCGTCTGGCAGTGACTGCCTAGCAGTCTCTGCCCGGCAGCCGCCGCACCTGGCCAGCATGCCTTCTACAGGCAACGGCCCAAGTGCCGAGTCGCTCGGCCCCGCCTTGCTACCCCATCTGGGCGACTCGCCCGATTCGCCTCGGGCGATGGAGACGGACGATCCTCTCCCCAACCCGATTCCTCCTCTTCCGGCTGACGAGTCGGGCGAGTTCGCGACCGTTGGTCGGCGTAATCGCCCGGCTAAGAAGCCCAAGAGAACCCACCCAACCGCTTCCTCTAACACCTCGGCCATGGACATTGGACCTTCTCAGGGCCCACAGGCCGCGGTTCCGACTGCTTCGACAGCAGCTCCGGCTGCTGCCGCTGTTGGTCGTGCGCCGCCCCTGTACGTCCATAGCGTATCCAATGTCGCCGCCTTATACAGACGGCTGATCGCGGCCCACGGCCTGTCGGCCGACAAGCTTGACCTGAAGCTGCTTGGCGGTGATACGGTCAGGATTGTCGTCCGCCAGCTCGAGGACCATCGCTTGGTCGAGGCCTTCCTCCAAGCGCATAACCTTCAGTATCACACCTTTACTCCTAAGCGAGTCAAGCCCTTGTCGGTAATTTTGCGAGGGCTTGACGCGCACACCGATCCACAGGAGATCCTCATGGAACTCCGCGACCTCGGGTACCCGGTGCAGGCAATTTTCCGCCTGTTCACTCACTCCGAGACCCGAGTCCCTCTCCCGCTCGTCCGTCTCCAGCTCGAGAAGGGCGAGGCTGCAGACAAAATTTTCTACCTGACGCGGCTGTTTGGCTTCCGCGTCCGGGTGGAAACCAGTCGACCCCAGGGCAAGCTTGCGCAGTGCCACCGGTGCCAGAGGTTCGGCCATCACACCGACGTCTGCCGCAATACCCCGGCCTGTCTACGATGTTCTCTGGGACATTCAACACAGGCCTGCACTGTGGCAGACAAAACCAAATTTCGCTGCATCAATTGTGGTCAAGGCCACGCAGCGAGTAATGTAAACTGCCCGGTCTATAAGGCGGAGCTCCTGCGGAAGCAAAAGCCGCAGGGCCCCCTCCCGAAGCCACGGCAGCCAGCTATGCAGCCCCAACCTAGACAGCCTAAAATGCAGGCTAGGCCTAAACCTCAGGCACAACCGGCACGGCGCGCGCCCTCTCCGGCTCCACCTCCAGCCCCTACAAAGGCAACAAAACGTACCGCGTCTCCTTCCACAGCAGAGACACGCCCAGTAGCTGTTATCTCGGTTTTGGAGCCGGAGAATGAACCCTCCACCTCCGCGGAACCTCCTATTCCCGCCTCTGAACCAGAGGTAGCCTCGCCACCCTTGCCACCTCCGCGATTTCCGCGAGCAGGCATCAAACCCAGGAACAAAGGGATACCCACACCGGATGCTCGGCCCCGAGCTCCTGCCTGCCCACAGCCCAAGAAAAGTCCTGCTTCCCGGTATAAGTCCGACGAAGCGCAACAGCGTACTTTTCCTGCCGCTGCTTCACAACCGTCTGGCCCTGGTCCTATGGCTTCCACCACGACCCGATCTGCCGTAACACCTGGTCGCTCTTATGCGGCCTCAGTTTCCAGGCCAACCGCCCAGTCCGTCAGTTCCAATGACGCACAGTTCGTCCGCGGCTTTCTGTCTAGCTACGACCTCCCGAAAGTCGCATCTACCTTCAGGTCCATCCGAGACCGCCTGGAAACTGCTGACCCAACTGAGAGATTCATGCTCTTGGTGGAAGCCTGCGAAGTCATAGGTCTTCTATGAACCGAGCCCTTAGACGAGATCTCTCGCTCGTAGCCTGGAATGCTAACAACATCGGTACCAAGCATTCCGACCTTCTTGAATTCCTGGCTCGGTTCAAACCCGACGTACTTCTCCTCGGGGAAACCCACCTGACCCCGGCGAACCGGTTTCGATTACCAAATTACGTGGTCTATCGGGATGACCGAGTTGGCCGACGAGGAGGCGGCACGGCGATCGCGGTGAGGACCTCCATAGGTCATCATCGTGTCGCTTTGCCGCAGCTTACCAACCTAGAGGCCACCGCCATTGAGGTCCACGGAGCTCTTGGCGGCGTCCTCGTGGTCTCAGCTTACAAGCCCCCACAAGCTGAACTCCTTGTCGGCGACCTGGACGTCATCTTCGATTCCCATCGAAGGGTAATTTTGGCCGGCGATCTGAATTGCAAGCATCGCGTTTGGAATAGTCGCCTGACTACTCCGAACGGGAGGCGCTTGCTCAGTTTTGTTGAATCGCGCCGGGCGATGGTGTTTGGTCCAGCGCAACCCACGTTCTTTCCGTCACTGCCTAACGCGGCTCCCGATGTTCTGGACATCGCGGTGACCCAAGGAATTGTCTGTCCGGTCGAGGTATTCTCACTTACGGAGCTGACATCCGACCACAACCCTATCTTGGTCCACGTCGCTACCCAGCACGCCTATGCACGTTCTGACAAGCAGAAGGTTATCGATTGGGATCGCTACGGCCCGGCCTTGTGCCGTAGATTGCCGCCAGCGGCCCCACTCGATTCCGTTCGCCTCCTAGACGAAGCAGTTGCGGGAATCGAAGAGGCAATCATCTCGGCTATAGGCGTGTCTTCACGTACGCGAGCTGGCTTCACGCCTGACTACCAACGCATCCCTGAGGAAGTCTCTCTTCTCGCTCGCGAGAGGAATTACTTCCGGAAACGTTGGCAGAGGACCCGTGATCCGGCCGATAAGGCAGCATACAATCGGCTCACCGGACGACTGCGTGGCAGTCTGAAGGCGTTCCGACGTAGCTGTTGGGAACTCGACGTGGCCCGAACGGGGGATGCGGACCCGCAATCTCACCCGTACAGAATACCTACCGCATTGACGGGACGGAGGCGCCGACCTCCACTTCCCGCCATTGTTGGACCGTTCGGTCGACTCCTGGGTCGCCCGGAGGAGAAGGCCGAGTACTTGGGCTTGTGTTTCGAGCGTCAGTTCGCTCCCAACCCGCCCATGGACTGGGACTTCGACGAACAAGTCGAGATGGCTGTGGAAGACTTTCTGTCTCTTCCGATCACGGCGGAGCCCGAACCCATCT
Source organism: Magicicada septendecula (assembly GCA_034769895.1). NCBI lineage: Eukaryota > Metazoa > Arthropoda > Insecta > Hemiptera > Cicadidae > Magicicada > Magicicada septendecula. The sequence goes on from CM068372.1 coordinate 40,196,408, forward strand.
CTTTGGAAGAGGTCTCAGATCGGCTCGCTGAACTTCAGCCAAGAAAGGCTCCAGGCCCGGACGGTGTTACCAACACCGCTCTACGACTTCTTCCCGAGCCTGGAGTTCAATTCTTGACTGATTTGTTCAGCGCGTGTCTTAGACTGGCCTACTTTCCCAAGAAATGGAGAAAGGCGACGGTTATCGTGATCCCGAAGCAGGGAAAGGACACCACCCGCTCGGAAAACCTCCGGCCTATCAGCCTACTTTCCGCTACGTCCAAGGTTTTTGAGCGCCTCGTACAGCGTCGTGTACGAGAGCATCTAACCAACTTTGGCGTGCTGGTCCCCGAACAGTTCGGCTTTCGTGTGGGGCATTCGACCACTCATCAACTGATGAGACTGGTGGAAAGCATCACGGAAGCCGGGTGTCGGAGAGAACGGACCGTTGGCTGTTTCTTAGATGTTGAGAAAGCCTTCGACAGCGTATGGCATGATGGCCTTTTATTCAAACTTAGGGAAGTCCAGCTCCCGGACTGCTACCTCCATCTGGTTGCTAGCTTTCTGACGGAGAGGACCTTCTGCGTGAGAGTTGGCGATTCTGCCTCTTCCGAGAGACGAATCACAGCCGGCGTCCCTCAAGGTAGTGTTCTAGGCCCCCTTCTGTTCTCGATCTACGTCAACGACGTGCCGAGACAGCCTGGAGTCCAGATGGCCCTCTTCGCTGACAACACGGCCGTATTTACGGCCGATCGTCATGAGGAAAGGGCCGTCCTACGACTGCAGCGCCAGCTCGACGCGCTCGTGGACTGGACTGAGAATTGGAGGGTGCAACTCAACGCCACCAAGAGTGTAGCCGTCGAATTCTCCAAGCGACGGAAGAACCCCGTTAGGCAACTACGTATCGGCAGAACGTACTTGCGCTGGTCCAACGAGGTCAAGTACCTCGGCTTACACCTCGACCGTCGGCTCACCTGGCGTACCCACGCACAGACAGTTCTTAAGCGAGCATCCACTCGCCTGTGCGCACTGTTTCCACTCCTGATCAGCTCAGCCATGACCAGGAAATTGGGTAGGATGATCGTCGGCGCGTATCTGCTGCCGGTCATTACCTACGCCTGCCCGGTCTGGGGTTACCTCGCCGCAATGCATAAAAAGAAGTTGCAGAGCGTCCTCGACAGGGGGCTTCGGCTAGCGGCCAAAGTCCCCCGTCGCTTCTCATCTCGCCTTCTAAGGAGAGGACTTGGCGTCCGCTCCTTAGACGACACTTTCAGGCGGCTTGCACGCAAATTTTATGCACGTGCGGCGAGGTTCCCAGGCAATCCTCTAGTGACGGCTGGGAAGGTACCGTATACGCCCAGGTGATTCGTGGAAACGCCCTCGGTGTATACTGCGCTAGCGTAGGCTAGCACAACAGCCGAGAATCGGCCTGCTATAGAGCACGCGCCCTACTTGGGCAGGGCCACGAGGCAGGAGCTCCAGAAGGTAGCTCGGAACTCAGTTCCCGTGCGGTTCGTCTCTGCGACGCACAACCGCAAAGCCCAGAGCGAAAAAAAAAAAAAATTTTGCGCACTCTTCATCGCCACGCCATCGAACGCACTTCATCTCCTCTCCTCTCTCGGACGACGTCGGGGCGGAGTCAGCCGGAAGGAACAGCCGAAGAATAGAACCGCCGCCGTTCTTGCGTCTTCGCACTCCCGTTCCGCGCCAGCGATGGATTTCGCTGGGCCGGCAGCCGACTCTACAACCGGTGCCGAAAGAAGAGGAGGACTGCAGTACGCCACGATCAGCGGGCGCAGCCGCCGAACATCTCAGCGCGGCACTACCAACATCACCGTTCTCGCCACTCGGTCCTTTTTAGGGCCACCAAAATAACTAGAGTGTACGATTGGCGCCAGTTGTCATGCGGCAAGCCTTTTGTCCGGTGACAAAGCACTTAAAAATATACTCTTTCTAAAGGATTGTAAATTTTTTCATAGCGCATAATATTTTTTAAATAATGGTAAATTATTATGCACAGGTACAAAAAGAGGCCATATTTAATAAAATAAATACAACTTTTTCCAAAATGAATATTTTTGCTCGAAATTTTAAGAGCATATTGAACAATACATATAAGAGAGATTGCGCCTATATAGAACACACCTATTGTAAAGGTAAAAATGAGAGGGGCTACTAAAGTGAGGTGAAAAAGCAGGTGTGAGGTAAAAAAGCATGCGTGGTGTCAGTATGCGATGCCAGGTGGCGCGCTCTGATACCACGCATGCGCATAACCTTAAAAAGTCGGGCAGTTACTCACGTTGTCATATGGTTGTTACAGCTGACATTTTGGAGCTCTTATTTTTTAATAATAAACAGTTAACAATGAGTGTTAATAGTGAAGAAGTTGATAATATCATTTGTGAAAAGGACTTAGAAAATGATAGTGAAGAACCTGTTGTTGTTGTTAAACGTGGGATAGAAACGTTAAAAACTGTAAGTACAGTATTGAAAGAAAGGATGAACAACACAAAATACTTGAGGGACGTGAAGCTATTAAAGTCCATGTAAAATGTAGAGAAAAATATAATATGAAGAGTGGAGGAAAATTTAGATATGAATACACTCCTCCAAATTTCAATGCTTCGAAATTTAGTCCTATCAAAAATAAATGTTTTACTCTCCAAGAACTTATGGATTTAGTAGGTAATTAAAAATTATTATTATTCATGATACATATTTCATTATACAATATATATTACACATTGTCATCACTTTTATGTATATTCAATTAAATTATAATTTGTTTCTAATATTCATTGTACTTTTTAAACTTAGAAAACACTTATATTATTTAAAAACTTTTGTTTAATCATAAATATTTATGACTTGTTTAACAAAAAGTGCATAAAAAAGTGTCGAGTTAATATGTTAAGAAGCAAGTAATATTAACTCACATTAAAAAAAACGTTCCTTGTGTTTTAGAACTTTTCATGAAATTTTCTTTTTATAAAAAGTGAATGTTTACTTTTTTCTAATTATGAAAATTTTAGAAATGTTGCTCGACAACATTTCTTTAGAATATATTACCAGATTCAACTTTGGCTATCTTCAAAATTTTCACTTGAAGGTTGGGGTTGGAAAAAAGAAGGTATTTTACTTCCAATAAAAATGACTCAAGAGGCTGCTCCGCCAGAAGTGTTAAACATGATGTTCTGCAACTGCAAAACCGGATGTAAAAAAGTTTGTAGTTGTAGAAAATCTGGGTTACCTTGTTCAGCTGCATGTGGACACTGTCAAACTGGAAACTACAAATTACAGAAAAGAAGATGACATACATTATGATCATGAAGATGATGTTAATATTTCAAATGATCAAGAGATCGAAGTTAATGACACTATCAATAACTTTAGTGACAGTGAAGTTGATTCAGAAATATCTTTTACATCAGATGAAAATGAAGAACAACAGATTTCGGATACAATTATGAGCTGTGACGATAGTATTTTATATTAAATGATTGTTTTGTATAATGAGATAAATAAAAAATTTTTTACCTTTTTCAATTTTAGTTTTGTCGTCTACATGTATTTCAAAGCCCTTCATGCATGCATAATATCATAATAAAGTACACACACACACACACACACCTGGTAAGTAATTTACGAAATTTATTGAAATAAGCAGTGCTATGATAGTAAATATATTTTCGGCGTGTTCAACAAAAAATAAACTTTAACTTAATAATAATTATGTACGTACTACCCTTTTATATTTTTATAAAAATTTATAAAAAATAAAAGAGAAAATCACGAACTACAACATTCACTTAAAACATTTTTCGCTAATACCATTTTTCAAATGACTACAACAGAAAAACGAACACTCAAAATTCAGACGCGCGGCGGAAGTACGTGGAAAATCGGTTATATCTCTGTAACTAATTTAGATATCGAAAAATTGTTTTCACAAATTTTTTAGATAAAATTATGAGCTACTACGGTAAGTTTATTTTTTTCTAAATTTTCATTTTTTAGAAGCTATATACCAAAAAAATCCGAAAAATAATGTCATTTTACGAGAGGTGTAAGTGGAAAATCGGCATTATCTCTGTAACGCATGAAGATATCAAAAAATATTTTGAACCAATTTTGTAGAGAAAATCACGAACTACAACATTCACTTAAAACATTGTTCGCTACTACCATTTTTACTTCCATATTCCTTAAGGAATGGAAGTATGGTGATGGCAAAAAAAAATCGTGTTCGAGATTATTGCAGATTCTGATTCTACTACACTCAAAACATGAAAAAAAATCGTTTTCCGAAAAGTGTCTGTGTGTGTGTCTGTCTGTGTGTCTGTGTGTCTGTCTGTCTATCTGTAGATTTTTTTTCTATGGCAAACGATAACTGCCCCAAATTCAAACAGAATCAAATAATTTTTTGCATACAGCCCTGATTTGCAGAGTACTCGCGACCTATTGTTTTTGGTGAAGATCGGTTGAGGGAAAGGGGTAGTTTACCTGCAACGGTTTTTTTTTAGCAAGGGTAATTTTGTTTGTTTGGCAAACGATAACAGCCGCAAATTCAAACAGAATCAAATAATGTTTCGCATACAGCCCTGAATTGTAGAGTTCTCAAGATCTGCTGATTTTGGTGAAGATCGGTTAAGGGAAAGAGGTAGTTTACCTGTAACGTTTTATGTTTTAACAAGGGTATTTCCTATGGCAAACGATAACAGCCGCAAATTCAAACAGAATCAAAAGATTATTTGCATACAGCCCTAAATTGTAGAGTTCTCAAGACCTGTTGTTTTTGGTGAAGATCGGTTGAGGGAAAGGGGTAGTTTACCTACAACGTTTTTTTAACAAGGGTATTTTCTATGGCAAACGATAACAGCCGCAAATTCAAACAGAATCAAATAATGTTTTGCATACAGCCCTGATTTGTGGAGTACTCAAGACCTATTGTTTTTGGTGAAGATCGGTTAAGGGAAAGGGGTAGTTTACCTGTAACGTTTATGTTTTAACAAGGGTATTTCCTATGGCAAACGATAACAGCCGCAAATTCAAACAGAATCAAAAGATTATTTGCATACAGCCCTAAATTGTAGAGTTCTCAAGACCTATTGTTTTTGGTGAAGATCGGTTGAGGGAAAGGGGTAGTTTACCTGCAACGTTTTTTTAACAAGGGTATTTTCTATGGCAAACGATAACAACCGCAAATTCAAACAGAATCAAATAATGTTTTGCATACAGCCCTGATTTGTAGAGTACTCAATACCTATTGTTTTTGGTGAAGATCGGTTAAGGGGAAGGGGTAGTTTACCTGCAACGTTTTTTTATCAAGCGTATTTTCTATGGCAAACGATAACAGCCGCAAATTCAAACAGAATCGAATAATTTTTTGCATACACCCCTGAATTGTAGAGGTCTCGAAAATGACTTTCGATTTTGGTGAAGATCGGTTAAGGGGAAGGGGTAGTTTACCTGCAACCTTTTACGTTTTAACAAGAGTAAAGTACTTGAAAATTTATTTAAACTTTTTGAAACGATGGTAATTGTTAAAAATAAAATAATTTTGTTGCCAGGCAATAAAATTATAATTTTTTCATTTTAATGTAATATAATATTTTTCATTTAATACAGCAATAAAAAGGCAGGTAAGACACAGCCTGGCTGTTTGGGTGAAAATGATTTTAAATATAAATCTTAGAATATGGAAGTCATGTATGGTTCTCCATACCGATATTTTAAATGACTACAACAGAAAAACGAACACTCAAAATTCGGACGCGCGGCGGAAGTACGTGGAAAATCGGTTATATCTCGGTAACTAATTTAGATATCAAAAAATTGTTTAGACAAATTTTGTAGATAAAATCATAGGCTACAACATTGAATTTAAATATTTTGCTCTATTTTCATTATTTAAACAATTACATTAAAAAAACCGAAAATCAACAATTTTTCTCAAAAATTTCTTGAACCACGGGTCCCGTATCGATGGTAAGTTTTTCTCATTTTCAATTATACACCTTTAACTACCTAAATCCAAATTTTCATGCTTATTCTAATTTTTGCAAGATTTTGCAAAAATTTTGTCTTCGTTTACTGCACTAACAAGGCAACTAATATAGTGAAATAAAACCAAGGGGAAATAATTAAAAAATAAAGAATCTTCCGTTACAAACTTATAATATAATAGTGACGAAGATACAATAAGATTCTATGGAATCATATTAATTATAAATTGTGAAATCGAACCTGTGACCCATAAACATATCATTGCCAAGACCTGAAATGAATGAATTAGTGTTTTAATAAAAAGGAAGGTATTGTTGGAAAAATATTGAAACCAGACAGAACATGTCAGTTTTACTGCTGGATTTTATACAAATTAAAGACAGATACGAGACGAAATAATACAGAAAAACTATGGAAATAACTAAAAGAAGGATGTTTTAATCGATTGCACAAAAAACTTGAAGTCCAAGATTGGTGATATTACTCCAATGATCAACCAAGATATTTGAAAACATTTTAAGATTGAGTTACAGCGATATACTATCACAAAAACAATAAAAACTTTATAATAGTGAATACTAATTGTACACAAATAATTATTAGTATTAAGAGTTTCTTTTTTCAATTGTTCATTTGTTCTTTTGTATGATCCAAAGAACCCACAGATACACAACATACATCAACAACCACTAATTACCAAACATTATTTATAAATATTATGTTTTATGATATGTTTACGATTTGTACTATACTTTGACATGACTAATAGATGAACCCTGAGATTGAGATTTTTCATGCTCTACAACAGAAAAGAGTAAATAAAAAATAATTGAAAGTAAAACAAGAACGAATAAGGAGTTTGAGTATTTATTATAACATAAAAGAGTTTTTAAAATTTTACAATATTCACATTTGCTGGTAATTCAGTAATACTTCTTGCATCTAGTACTGTCTAACAAGTATATTTTATTTACATTATTATGACTTAATTCAATGATAATTATCATTGGTTTATACCACAGTAGTTATATTGCATATTATTTTTTATACTGATATCAATTTCTTTCCCTTTTTATTAGTATTTGTAAGGTTTTTGAGTGTGCTTATTGGGTAACATCTATGCTGTTCATTTCAGTCTGTTAGTTTATATTAAACACAATACCTATCACCTTTTGGTACCTAATCTTGGTCATAGTATGGCCCTTATATTATCTAGTTTCATTATCGTATAAGATACTATGGTTTTATAACATTTTTAACAATGATTCTAGTCATAATAGGTGAAAATGCTCATTGAGTTAGGTTATGTGGTTCCTCTACTCTGATTTACAACACTGGGATTACTTTGTGTTTTGTTCTATACCTTTAACTCAATTATTCTAATGTACTAATAGTGTTAATGACCATTTACTATTTTGGTATTTATGGTTTAGTTTCTTTTATATTCTGTTTACAATTTTACTGGTGATTATCAGTTTTTTTCTGATATCCCTTGATTTATATCACTTACATTAATAGCAGATAAGATACAATCTTATTGTTATCTCTTATATAATAATAAATCATACTCATACAAGTTTTAATTTCACTCTCCAGATCATTATTGATTACATTTTTATTATAAATTAGAGTTATGGTCATATTAAAGTCACCTAAAATAGTCTGTCAATGGTTTTATGTCATTACTAGTCCTTCACTCTGGGATTCTCTTGTTTTATTTTATTTATTTCTCAGTTATACCTATTTTGGCGTAGAGTGTTGGCAGTGTTTTGTCTCTTCCTTTGTTTATCTTTTATTTTGAGTTTTTCTTCATAATGCCATTTCTCTTATTTTCATTTTCATTATCTATGTTCTTTGTTTACTCACTTACCTAATCTATTGGGTCATTGGGTTAATCACATTTAATTTATTTTCTTCTTTGTTTTGTTTTCATTACTCGATCATTCATTGTTTGTTGTTTTATTAGTTAGTCTTTAATTCTTGAAACGTATGTAATATTTGGTACATAATTACTTAGGTTTGGTGGTTCATGTGTCTGCTAACGATTATATTATTTTTAACATTGTGTTCAAAAGTATGGTGACGATATGTAACGTTACAATATATATATTTATTAGATTTATTGAAGCATTTTCAATGCCCTGCTCTGTGCATTGCATTTGTGCAATGCCTATAAATTTTTTAAGGGTTCTTGTCTTCATCATCATTGACCTCAGATGACCTTATAGACCTTGGATGTAAAACTCCATCAAATCCTCAAGAATAAAATTAAATATATTATTTTCTTGCACATTACTTTTAGTATTATTACTAGAAACCAAGTGAATACATATCTTAAGTCAAGTTCTCCTTCTTCTTCTTCACTTCAAAGAGCCTGTTTTGTTTTCACAGCCACCGTTTTCTTGGTCTGCCTCTATTTCGTTCTCGAAGAAGCTTATACTGGATTATCTTTTTGGGTATTCTCGAGTCACCCACTCTATTATGTGTTGTATTGAGTTTTCTTTATTTTGTTTAATTTTATTGTTTACAGGAACATTAAAGTCAGTTATCACAGGAATCTTCACAGGAATAAGCTAAGTCAGGTTTTAAAATAAATAATTTTGTGAGTTCAGTACGAATTAAAGAGAGATGAGCAACTGTGACTTCTACCAAAACTTGCCCGTACTGGTAATGAACACGTAGTAACCTTGAACATTTGGATTTTCATTATCATCTGGAAATATTTATTTTGTCGTGTCTTGAATTCCGAAAACCTACTATTGCAATATTTGGACATGGTGACAGATAAGGCTAATTATTAACTATGTGTGTTAACTTTGTCTACAAGAATAATTTTTTTGGATTTTGTTGTCCATGACGTGTCCGTTGACTGACTAATTATAACACTACTGACTCAGAATACAAAGTTTTACATTGGTAAAAATATAAAATTTTTACCTTATAGCCTGAACCAGTTTTCGCTTATTATAAGCTTCGTCAGACCTTATTTATAATAAGCAAAAACTGGTTCAGGCTATAAAGTAAAAATTTTACATTTTTACCAATATAAAACTTTGTGTTCCGAGTAGGTAGTGTTATACTTATAATTAATAATTTTCTAATTACTTCAAATTGTTTTCAATTACTGCAATAGCTCCATTATCCATATATCACATAGTCATGCCTGTAAAGTTTGTTTTTCATTTTGGTAATCATTAATACAATGTTATGGTTGTGTACTATATGTTAATGTGTTTGTAATAAAAGCTTTATGAAATATCATACATTGGTATTGTTTATCACTTCTGTTCCTTAACATGGACCTATATTTATAGATTTTCAATTTTGGTGTTGTTGCCATATCTTCATTCTACTTAATTTTAAAAGTTATAACAGCGACGGTTTTAAATTTCATTACAATTGAAAATAAATATAAAAATTATTTTGTTTTTAAATTCATAGGTCGCATTTTCCTTTCTGTATCGTACATTTATTGAGGGACAATATTAAAATTCACTATATTTAGTGAAGAAATACAGTGCACCTACTCTAGTTGAAGATTTGAAATTCCCTAATTTGTCAAACTTTATTAACACAAGTAACAGAAACAAGGGAATACTCCCTATTATGAAAATGTTAATTTCATTATAATTTAATGAACCATTATAGCATCTAATTATAAATATATCACTACTGACTCGGATCACTAATTTTTTATTATTAAAAAATACTGAACGTTTACTTTGTATCCTAAACCATTTTCCGCTCCTATTGAGCTTTGTCAGAGTCAGAAGCTCCAACAGAGTGAAAACTGGATTACGCTTAAAGGTAAACGTTCAACGTTTTGGCCAATAAAATATTAGTGATCCGAGCCAGTAGTGATATATTTATAATTAGTTAATCAACGGAGACGTCATAGACAACAAAGTCCAGGAATTTTAGCATCATTTAATTAATATAGATTATTGAACTTTCACTTGTGAAACTTACTTGTTTTCTCCCGTACGCGTTTCGGCGTGATGTGCGCCTTCATCAGCGGTGTGAGACAGACTGCCAGTAACGCATAACGGTTTTATTTGGGAGGTTGAGTGGGAGTGGTGTGTGGTGGAAGGGGATTGGCGCGGGGATCCGAATTATTGTTTGTTTTATGTATAATTGTGTCTAAAAGTGTGTGTAATTTATAGTGTAATTGGTCGTTAAGTATGCTGTTTGGTAGTGTTGTGTAGTGTTTGTATATTTCATATTGTTCTGCTGTGTTAAGTTTTCGACTTTTGGGTAAGTAGTGTAATATCTCAAGATTAGTATTATAACGCCAAAATCAGAAATTTTAAAATTTTCTTATTTTGAGTAGAGAAGTATCATTAAGCGCCGTGACAGGGAATTGTTGTGTGAAACGCAGAGGTGATTGACAGGCAATAAAAGCATGTAATAGCCCCAATGCGCTCACGGCAAGCAGATAGAGTTCATCGCTCTCCATACTAAGAAACGTTAAATTTTGACAACTACCTCAAATCCTTAGAAAAAAATGTACAAACGTAAACGAACCCATTTGAAGAGCAGATGTAGAACTATAGACCAATAATTTGAACAATAGACCAAACTACGTATACACGCCAGCTGCATATAGCGAAACAAAAAAGGGTATATATTATTGAAAGACTCAAACGGTCAGCGACAGGACTTCAACCTTACTGAGAAGAGAGAAAGCTCGGGTGTAATGTCCGAACTCAAGGAAGATGTTTTGATGGAAACATAGACAAAGAAACGGACATACAAAGGAAGTTTGGTGAGGCCTTTAAGTGACAATAGTTGATGCTATTAGAACGACAAAGTGCATGAAAACAATACTTTGACGAGAAAGTTAAGGGTTGCTTTGTATACGCCAAAAAGTGACAGGCAAGAATTTATTGCTACAATATCTAGCAGCGACAACGACCTCAGTATAGTGACCTAGGGAAGAAATCTGGTGGGAATCCAAAAGCCTATCAGAGAGGTGCTTTCGGAAAAATAGGTGGTCTCTAGATCTGAAGGGTGGTAAAGTAGAACCAGTTAGAAAACAGCGTAAGAAAAATCAGAAATTAGTGGGAGAAATACGGAATTCGATATAGGGACGTGAGAAAGACGTGCTCGGGGGGGGGGGGTCTAACTAAAAATTTTGACGGAAACGGGAGTGGAAGTCCACGACTGAAATTTCATAATTATGGGACTTAGAGAAATTCGGTACGATGGTTAGAAAAGTAAGTTCGTACTAAAAACAATTTCGGTAAAAGAACTGTAATTTTATTAATGACATACAAGTGAATTAGTACAACACAAATGATAATTAAATGACGCTGTAATTTAGTTTTGCAAATATGCAACAATAACTTTATAATTAGCTTGTTGGTACATCCTCTTCATTCACTTATTAATATTTATATAAATATATATTAACACTTTCACTGTGAACTTACTTTTAGGTTTTGATTACCCAAACGTTTCGACGTAGTATTCATCTTTCTCAATGGGTTTTTAAATACTGAATGTCTGTACAGTAACGGTTATGGGATGTTATCCCAGCACCAATCCCCTCCCACCAGCAACCCCCACCACACACACCCACATCCCATAACCGTTACTGTACAGACATTCAGAATTTAAAAACCCATTGAGAAAAACGAATACTACATCGAAACGTTTGGGTAATCAAAACCTAAAAGTAAGTTTCACAGTGAAAGTGTTAATATATATTTATATAAATAACTTTATCATCGAGTAACATTACAAGACGAACTAAACTCGTAAATAACATTAGATCCAACCATAACGCAGTTGATAAGTAATAATCTTGGATTTCGTTGTCCATGACCTGTCCGTTACTCAACTAAATATCACTATTGTTTGACGACTCGGAACACTAAGTTTTTTATAAGTAAAATCGTAAAGATTTACCTTACAGCCTAAACTGGCTTTCACCTTTAGAAGGCTTCATCAGAGGCTGCCGTAGGTAGCGCTGTCCGTCTTGCTGTTGGCGACGGGATAGTTTTTCGAAAGATCGATGCTGTGTGTGTGTGTGTGTGTGTGTGTGTGGTGAGATGTGTTCGAATTCGAATAATGCGTGCGATTTGAATTGTGTCTATTCGTTTAGGATGTCGTTTTTATTTGTTTTTGTGTGTTTGTATATTTCTAATTGTTCTAGTGTGTCTAGTTTTCGGCCTTTTGTGTGTATGTGTAGAATGTTCATGTTATTGTCGATGTTTTTATATGTGTGGTTTGCTTCAATGAGGTGGTTTGGAAAAGTGGATTCTGTAGTGGTTTGGAGTGCCTTTGTGTGTTCAATGTATCTCTGTTTGAAGCTACGTCTTGTCTGTCCTATGTAGAATTTATTGCAATTTGAGCAATTTAGCTTGTATACACCAGGTAGATCGAATTTGTTTTGTGTTTTGTGCGTGCGTTTTGATAGTGTGTGTTCTGTTTTGTTAGTAGTTTTGTAAGCGATTCTGTATCCTGCTTTTTTGAATTTGTGGGCAATTTTTTCAGTTTGTTTGTTGATGTATGTTAGTGTTATGAATTTGTTGTTTTCTGTCTTTGTCTGTTGTTTGTTTTGTGTTTTGTGTAGGAGTTTACTGACTATTGTTCTGTCATATCCGTTAGATTCTGCTAGATATTTTATCGTGTTTAGTTCGTCTTTGTAGTCTTTTTCATCTAAGGGGATGTTGTTAAGTCTATGTATCATGGTTCTAAAAGCAGCTAGTTTGTGTTGTGTTGGGTGATTGGAGGTGTTGTGTATTAGTGCGTCAGTTGTAGTTGGTTTTCTGTATATACTGAATCTGTGCTTGTGTTCTAGTTTTGTGATGAAGAGGTCTAAGAAGTTTATGGTATTGTTGTGTCCGTATTCGGCAGTGAAGGTTATGTTTTTATGTATTTTGTTTATGTGCGTAAGTAACTGTTCACATTGTCTTTTGTTCCCCCTGTATAGTATTAGAATGTCATCAACGTATCTGTGCCAATATAGTATTTTATGTGAGCGTCTGTCATTGTTTGTGAGTATTTTTGTTTTTTCTAAGTGTTGGAGGAAGACTTCTGCTAGAATGCTGGATATGGGGGAGCCCATGGGTAAGCCATCGTTCTGTGTGTAGTACTTTAGTAGTAGTACTTTACTTATAACAATAAATACTACACACAGAACGATGGCTTACCCATGGGCTCCCCCATATCCAGCATTCTAGCAGAAGCCTTCCTCCAACACTTAGAAAAAACAAAAATACTCACAAACAATGACAGACACTTACATAAAATACTATATTGGCACAGATACGTTGACGACATTCTAATACTATACAGGGGGAACAAAAGACAATGTGAACAGTTACTTACGCACATAAACAAAATACATAAAAACATAACCTTCACTGCCGAATACGAACACAACAATACCATAAACTTCTTAGACCTCTCCATCACAAAACTAGAAACAAGCACAAATTCAGTATATACAGAAAACCAACTACAACTGACACACTAATACACAACACCACCAATCACCCAACACAACACAAACTAGCTGCTTTTAGAACCATGATACATAGACTTAACAACATCCCCTTAGATGAAAAAGACTACAAAGACGAACTAAACATGATAAAATATCTAGCAGAATCTAACGGATATGACAGAACAATAGTCAGTAAACTCCTACACAAAACACAAAACAAACAACAGACAAAGACAGAAAATAACAAATTCATAACACTAACATACATCAACAAACAAACTGAAAAAATTGCCCACAAATTCAAAAAAGCAGGATACAGAATCGCTTACAAAACTACTAACAAAACAGAACACACACTATCAAAACGCATGCCCAAAGCACAAAACAAATTCGATCTACCTGGTGTATACAAGCTAAATTGCTCAAATTGCAATAAATTCTACATAGGACAGACAAGACGTAGCTTCAAACAGAGATACATTGAACACACAAAGGCACTCCACACCACTACAGAATCCATCTTTGCAAACCACCTCATTGAAGCAAACCACACATATAAAAACATCGACAATAACATGAACATTCTACACGTACACACAAAAGGCCGAAAACTAGACACACTAGAACAATTAGAAATATACAAACACACAAAAACAAATAAAAACGACATCCTAAACGAACAGACACAATTCAAATCGCACGCATTATTCGAATTCGAACACATCTCACCACACACACACACACACACACACACACACACACACACACACACACACACACACACACACACACACACACACACACACACACACACACACACACACACACACACACATCATCATCATCATCATCATCATCATCATCATCGATCTTTCGAAAAACTATCCCGTCGCCAACAACAAGACGGACAGCGCTACCTACGGCAGCCTCTGATGAAGCCTTCTAAATGTGAAAGCCGGTTTAGGCTGTAAGGTAAATCTTTACGATTTTACTTATAAAAAACTTAGTGTTCCGAGTCGTCAAACAATAGTGATATTAAGTAATAATCAATAATGTCTGTGGAAGTGAATAACTATAATAACAATTAACGCGAACTAATTCCGAGTGAGTGAAGTTTGGTGCTGTGCTGTGTCTTGTGAGACTCCATGGAGACCACGATACAATCTGCTAATCCGGAGGGAATTATCGCAATCACGACAGACGATCTACATGCGAACCGCACCATGTGAATCTCTACCAGATTTGGATACATACCACAAGTAAACTTATCATGCCATAAATAGTCTTAGGTCCATTGTCTGTTCACTTAAAGAACTCACACGAATTAATTAAAGAATTAAGATACAAATTTTACTTAAAAAACAAAATTAAATATTAGGAAGCTATGGAAGTTAAATTTATTTATGAGCACTGACTTTAAATGAATCCAGATCAGTAATTAACTATGTTATAGTATTTAAAATTTAAGAGAATAATTATTAAAAGTTTTTTAATTCTTTGAATAAGAATTACAATATTTAAATTATTAGAGCTATAAATATGAGTACGGTAATGAAATAAGATTTATGAAAATGAATATGTTTATATTTTGATTAGAAATTGCATAATTCATGTGTCAATGATAAATATGATAATCAATCATAACTAATTGTTAATAAATCGAAAAACTAGTTATAAGAATAAGTCTACATTTTATTTTATAAACCCTGAGATAAGAGAAAATAAATGTAATGTTAAATTGGCACCACAACAACGTGGGGCATTAAGTAATTAAAATAAACAGCATAAATTAAAGTTATAAAATTGGCGTCCACCACTGGGCATAAACGAGTACAACTCGTTTAAGTGTAAAAGTATTTGAATCGCTCGATGTTAAAAGGGCATAATTAACATTTTTTTTCAATTTTCATGTTTTGGCAGAAATGAATAATACATAAGTAGATGCATCGTTCTGTGTTAAAACGGCATTAATGAATTCAATATGTACAACTGTATGAAGTTTCAAAATTCTTGATTCACGTTAAAAGGGCATCTGAGTGTTTATTATGCCCTTTTAACATGAAACTATCAGCTGTAGTACTAAGCAGCTGATCATGTAACTCTAACCTAAAACGTGTCAGTTCGTTCTCGTTGTTGAAAATTTATTAACATCGTTATTCAACTTATATTAAAAGTGTATGGAAAAACAATAATGTCAGACGAAACTGGAACAAGTTCGAAAAAGAGAAGACAAAATTCAGAGAATTACGAAAGAAATAAAAAAAGAATGCTAGACTTATGGGGTCGCAATACATGTCATTCAGGAAGAAATGTTGATTGTAAAACTCTCGGACAACCTAGCAAGTAAGTTAAATTTATTATTTATATTATTGTATTAATAATAATCATGTACTTTGATAAATTTAATGACTTTATCTTATTTAATTACTATTGTAACCGAATAACCTAACAAACCAAATGCATGAAATGTAGCCTAACCTAACAAGACTTTCATTCTTACTTTGCATGCAACAATGCATTTTTATTTTTGTATTCATATTGTTTTTGTTTGTTGTTATTGTTTTAATTAAGTATTGTTGGTATTTCTTATTGTTTCAGGTGTAAGAACAAATGTTTTGAAAAATATGAACAGCAGATTTTTCAAGCAGCATTTCATCATTTTTATAACGACTTTAAAACAAAAGACGAACAAGATATATTTTTGGAAGGCTTAATTGACATTGAAAAAGTTAAAAGGAGACAGTCAAAGTCAAATGGTAATGAGGACAATGGAAAGAAAAAACCTCGCTTGAACAATTTTTCGTATAACATCTTATGAAAATCAGAACGGATTAAGGTACCATATGTCTTGAAGCTTTTTATCTACTTTTTCTATTTCAATGAAAAGAGTTAGAAGAATCAGGGACCTTAAAGCAGTAGGTAAACAAATACAAGACAAAAGAGGAAGGCATTTGAGTTTCTCTCTTGATCCAGACATAAAAGCTAAGATCCGTGAACATATACATTCTTTCCCAGTTAAAACAAGTCACTATTCTGGAAAGGAAATTAAATTTTTACCAGCCAATTTAAATGTTAAAATAATGCATTCTCTATTCACTAAAAAGCATCTGGATATAAAAGTTTCATATACAAGTTACTGGAAACATTTCAAGGACCACTTTGATTTACGTTTCGGCCAGCCACAAGTCGACTGTTGTTGTCAATGTGAAGAACTTAAAATTAAAATTAAATCTCCCCATTTAGGTGAAGCTGCTAAGCGTGCAGCTGTTGCAGAATTGGCATTTCACATTAGACGGTCAACAAAATTTTACACTGCCTTGAAACAAGAGGAATTAGATGCTAAGGAAAACAAGAATACTAATATTTTGGCGATATCAATGGATTTTATGATGAATCTTAGTTTACCTAAAGTACCAGTGCAGGAATTATTTTATTTGAGACAATTAACGATTAACATTTTCTGTATTCACAACATTAAACGTAACACTGCTACTATTTACATTTATCACGAAGGCCAAGCCAAAAAAGGCCCAGATGAAACTTGTTCATTTCTTAAAGATTATTTTTCATCAGTTCCTCCTGAATATGATGAGGTACACATATTTTCTGATAACTGCTCTGGGCAGAATAAAAATCATGCCCTATCTAAATTCTTGTTGTCTTTAACTGATACAGAACATTTCAAGAAAGTAGAGCAATTCTTTCCTGTGCGGGGACACAGCTTCCTACCATGTGATCCTGTTTTTGCGATCATCAAACGAGCTTTAAAAAGGCATGATAGAATATATTCAATTCATGAATTAACTGAAATTATTATTAACAGTAGCACAAGCAATAAGTTTACTGTTGTAGAAGTAGACAGCAGTGAATTAATATACGATTTCAAAAACGGGTGGCCTCGATTTTATAGAAAGAGTCCTGTTTCCATTGAAACCTCCCAAAAACCAAGGGATCAAAGGAAGTTTTTTGGAATAAGTTCTTTATTTCATCTCAGATACAAAAGTGAAAATTCAGGAGTATGCTTAGCGTGTGAATTTATAAACAGTATAGTGATGCATACTTTTATACTGAGGCAAACTACAAGAGATGCTGTAACAACCGAGACACTCAGCAAGGCTTACTCTTCAGGAAAGGTGGCTATAAAAAAATTAAAAATTCAAGATATTCAAAAAACTATTACGTATGTTCCTGCTGAACACAAAAACTTTTATAATGAAATTTTGATGTGGCCTACACAAAACATTACCGGTAATGATGAAGGGGAACATGAAAATGTTTAGATTTTTGCTAAAATTACAACAAAAATAATACTTTTTCAGTAAATAGTTTTGTATTACTTTTTTCTATTAATTTCTATTTCTTTTTAAATAAATAGTTTCTTATTATTAAAACTGTATTTATTTTTTGTGTATATTTCAATTCCAAAAGTCCACAGTCACCTGCAAGTTAAGGATTTTTGTTAAAAGGGCATATTTACATGACATTTGAAGGTCTATAAAATACTTGAATTCACATTTTTTAAGGATATTTTTACACAGTAATAATGAAGTTAGCTAGTTGTACGATACCTGAAAGTATAGTGTTAATATAATCATGTAATAAAATGTTATACTGTTTTATCCACTTTACCAAAAATGTGGCGCAATGCAAATATGCCCTTTTAACATCAAGCGATTCATCTATGTTGGTGTAGCTGTGGTTTTTTGTGTGTATGTGTGTGCCAAACGCGGAATGTATATTGTTGGATAAAGCTTTTAGGTGTTCAGAGTAACGAGATGAAAAAGATCTTCCCATCTGGCCTATATAGATACTATTGCAATCATTACTGTTTAATTTGTAAACACCTGTTTTGTTGTATTTATCTATGACGGTGTTTGTATCAGTGATGTGTTTTTTGATGGTATTGTTTGTTCTGTATGCTATTTTGTACTTGTGTTCCTTGAATGTGTTGGCGATTGTGTGTGTGTGTGTGTGTGTTGGAGTTGTGGTATGTGAGTGTGATGTATTTAGTTTGTTGTGTGTTGTTGGTATTTAGTGTTTTTTTTTTTTTATGATGTGTTTGTGTAGTTTGTTTATTAACTTAGGGTTGTAGCCGTTTTTTATTGCTATATATTTGATTGTGTTGAGTTCATCGTTATAATCCTGTTTACTTAATGGTATTTTTGTTAGTCTATGGAGCATATGGTTGAAGGCCACATGTTTGTGTTGCGTTGGATGGTTTGATGTGTTGTGTATAACCATGTCAGTTGTGGTTGGTTTTCTGTATATTTTATACGTGTGTGTATTGTTTGTTTTGTTAATTGTTAGGTCCAGAAAATTTATACTATTGTTTTGTTCTATTTCCAGTGTAAATTTTAGTTTGTGGTGTATTGTGTTTATGTATTTGTGGAAGTTTTCAACCTGCCTTGTATTTCCATTGAATAAAAGTAATATATCATCCACATACCTGTGCCAATTTTTCAAATTATGTTTAAGTCCTTTGTTTATTAAAGCCATTTCATCGGTTGTGAAATTAACGTCAGTTGTGTTTACTGTGCGTGTGTGGAATTTGTGTGTCGGTTTGGGAATTGTTTGTATTGTGCGTGTTGTGAGGTTTGTTATTTTTTTGTTGTGTCGATCTTGTATTATCGATTTGAGTTTGTCTATATTGTCTTGTGTGTGTTGTATTACATTTTCGAGTTCTATGTGGTGTAATATTTGTGTAAGTTTTACGTGTAAATTGTATGCCTGTCTGTTAAGTGTGTCTTTTTTATGGTATAAATAATTGATTATGTTGTTTAGGTGTATGTTTTCAGCTTTTCGTTTGGTTTTAAGTGCAGCGTGTGTGTTTTTTTTTATTGTAATTTGTGCATGTGTTGGTATGATGTTGTGTTTTCGGCATGTTTTATTGAAGGCGATGTGTAAGGAAGTTTTCGTTACTTGTTGTTTGGCGTTTCTGTATTTGTTGATGAAATATGCTTTGTCTGTGGTATTATAGTTGTTTTGATAGTTCATCTTCTTTTTTCACAGTAGTAAATTAATATAGATTATATAACTTTCACTTGTGAAACTTACTTGTTTTCTCCCGTATGTGTTTCGGCATGATGTGCGCCTTCATCAGCGGTGTGAGACAGACTGCCAGTAACTCGTAACGGTTTTACACAAAAAACCACAGCTACACCAACATAGATACTAATCTTGAGATATTACACTACTTACCCAAAAGTCGAAAACTTAAGAACAATATGAAATATACAAACACAACCAAACAGCATAATTAACGACCAATTACACTATAAATCACACACACTTTTTGACACAATTATACATAAAACAAACAATAATTCGGATCCCCGCGCCAATCCCCTTCCACCACACACCACCCCCACTCAACCTACCAAATAAAACCGTTACAAGTTACTGGCAGTCTGTCTCACACCGCTGATGAAGGCGCACATCACGCCGAAACACGTACGGGAGAAAACAAGTAAGTTTCACAAGTGAAAGTTCAATAATCTATATTAATTTAGTACTGTGAAAAAAGAAGATGAACTATCAAAACAACTATCATTTAATTGGATAGAAATTATGAAAGTGAAATATAGCCTTTGTTTGAAATATCAGTATAATCATCATCTATTTGTCCAAGATTAGGCAGGTTGCCTGTTCTGGCTTCACTTTCTCCGTCTCGGTCTGCCAACATTTATGTATCAGTATTAAAAGGAAAATAAAAACACACTCATGCAGAATTTAAAAAATTTTTAGTTAAATATCTCAAGTTTCTTGTAAAATATAATTCCTAGTGTAGTTTAAATTATGATTATAAAAAAATAAACGATTTATTCTGATGGGGAGTTCTTTAGTTAGTATAGCACATAATAATACCCATATTCGCTTAATGTTTATGTTGTATGGATGGAGAATTTTTCTAGTGATGGAGATATAGAAGTGATATAGACTATTGTTGTTTTGATCGTTCATCTTCTTTTTTCACAGCACTAAATTAATATTGATTATTAAATTTTCACTTGTGAACTTACTTTGTTTCCTCCCGTACGCGTTTCGGCGTGATGTGCGCCTGCGTCAGCGGTGTGAATGTCTGTCTCACTCCGCTGACGAAGGCGCACATCACGCCGAAACGCGTACGAGAGGAAACAAATTAAGTTCACAAGTGAAAGTTTAATAATCAATATTAATATAGATTATTGGTATATCAAACAATCTTGTAAGTTCACAGAAAGACTAAATCTGGTAATTCATTTTTTTTAAATTGAACACGTTTCGAAAGTTAAACAGCCAGTGGTGTCAACTTTGTTACATACGCTCCCCCCTTCAAATTTCTTCACTTCAGAAATAAATGAATTTGAAGTCGGCCTGAATATTGTAAAAATATAAAGTTGCATTAATTATAAACTGTACTAATTATAATCGTGCCTAGAATTCGCACGAATTTTTTTCCTATCCGTTTAATGGTCAATATTTTTTTCATGGTACGCTTTGTGCTACTGCAACAGTCAGCTGACTGTTTCGGTGTTACAGTAGTGAATGTTTTGTGAGTCATGAGTGAGTAAGAAAGAAAAGACTGCAGCGGTTGTCAGTTGTCAAATGTAAGTACTCTTATTATCAGTTAAATGTAATCAGTTTAAGACGACCTGGTAAAGTATACGGCTCGGCAGGTAGTGGGTAACGTAATTAATAAAGAAGTGAAAGTTAGTGGTATGTTAATTTGTTTAACACTTGTATGGATTTACGACTGTAATTTGCATGGTTTATCAGGTTATTCGTAATTTAATAAAGGTAGTCTATTCATTATTATTAAACTAAAGGAGATCTTGAAAGCTGCTAAGAACAATCAATAGATTGTAATTTATTGCCAGAACAAACAAACAAACAATTCCCTCGTTTTAATGAAAACAGAATGTTGACATCTATCCAAGTGTTTTGACGACATGAAACTTCAACACAAAGAGGTAACTAAGACAAGTTATGTGCCAAATTAAAAATGTACTGTACTATAGCAATAATAGGCAGCTGTTGTAGTAATAGGAAGTAGTGAAATGACATTTAATTGTAAAGCTTGTTTATTTACGTACCTATGTCACACGAGTCATGTTACAGTCGTTTTCGTATCAAAATAATTTTCAGTAAGAATTCGATTACCTGGTTGATAGGTAATATAGGACAACTTATTGTAAATTTTTCATGTTGGTGTATGGAGTTTATGTTTGTTGATGTCACTTTGTGAAGTTGTATAAGAGAATTGCATATGCTCTGTATTGTACCCATAAAAAGTAATTTATAATTAAAAAGACCTTTGAAATAAGTAAACTTATAGGCACTTGAAAGAGTTAATAAAGAGTTGAAAAGTTGTTTATACTTTCCAAATATTGGTGGGATAGATTTTGTTTCATTGTTTTTCTAAATAGCAGTATTATGTATAAAATAATCAATCATAGTTTTTTGGCTAAACTTTGAAGCTCGTTTGCTGGCTGCTCGATCTCTAACTCGTTTCATTGTTAGAAGTTCTGCAGGGGAAGTTTCGTCTTGTCGCTCCAAATATGACAGTAGCTCTCAAAGATTGATGTTGCCTCTGTATGGTTGACTCCCATTTTCTCTTCCACATCATCGTCAGAGCTTTTGTCCTCACCGGGCTGTTGTGAACATTGTGCAACAATTTTGTCATCGGATAACAGCTGATATCCAGGATCGACTTTTTTCGAATTCATTCACTCGAATACATCTTCTTCTTGTAACTGTGTGCACCCTTCGATGTCTTTTAATATTTCTACAAATTTCGTTTCAGATGATAAATGAGTTTTTAGTGTACTAATAAAATACGATTTGGGAACAAAAGAAATATTTTTGAAAAAGTGTGTATTATATAAAACGTTATCACAAGTGTGAATGTTGAAATTCTATCATCCTTATCAACATCAAAGAATAGATGCAGCTAGGTATTCCATGTTCCCCATGGCTTTCAGGATTTTGCTTACCTCCTGGTCTACAATTAAATGCGAGCTTCAGAATGCGATCTTTCATTGTCGTTCTTTGCAGATGTTCCTCTCGCTTAATTCTGTTCTGTATCCAATCAGTTATATCAATTCATATGTTAAGTGGTCATGTTTTAACTCTGCACATCATTTGTGCTTGATACTGGTACACACACTAATTGCAAGAACTTTCATTTTCCCCTTCAGCGCCTGAGTACTCCTGACACCCTTCTGTGTAGCCATGAAGCCTTGCCATATCGTAACATTGAACCACCATGGTTTTATAGAGTTATGCTGTGTATACAGTACAATTTCAGCAGTCCAACATGTATGTGACTAAGGCGTTACCAGTATATTGAAGACTCCAGACAACCAGAAAAAGGCGGAATAACTTTATTAAGCTGTACTGCACTACTGAAAATCATTCAGGACTGATTACCATTTAACAAATTTATTATCGTTTAATTATTGTACAAATTTGTTATCATTTATAGTAATTACTGTATTTTGACGTATGCTTACATAAATATATGTAAGCCATGTAATGCACATGTAGTAGACATACATGTTTGTACATTAAGAAAATTTGTATGACCTTCGTGATATAAGAAGAGCAATCAACTCTTTTTTTCTAAATACATCTTTTAAAAAACCTTTTTTTGAAATATGTTCTTGTTCATCTTGCTATTTGAATTAGCAGTCTCTGTGATTCCAACTTTGTTGTGTTTACTTGCTGAACTGCTACTTGACATGTTCCGGACAATGCCTTCCAGTGTTTCCACCATTTTCAAGTCCTAAACCACAACACATACAAGTCGTGGTTTAGGACTTGAAAATGGTGGAAACACTGAAAGGCCTCGTCGGGAACATGACAAGTAGCAGTTTAACAAGTAAACATGACAAAGTTGAAATATGTTAACATGAAGACGTCTTTAGTTTGTCTGTTACTCCATTGGACATTAGATGTTGAAGGGACTTGAAGTGTCAGTGTGTCATATTATGCACATAATCAGCGGTAAACTTGTCTCTGCTCATTTTCGCCATTGTCATCTTTTTACATTATGACTATGTTTTTCACCTATTGTTATTTGAAGGGCTTTCTCTTTGTGCTTCAGGTAGCCTAGTTATTTATGTCATGCATTCTTGAATTGGACAAGTCTTCCCCTTACAGCCTTGAAGATAAGAAGTCAGAATTAGTGTCAGGTTAGTGGATGTATTGGACTAACGAGTGGTTGGTTGTCAGGATTATACAGTACTGTATTCTGTAGTTGTTCTCCCTCCTGTTCTCTTTGTTGTACAGCGTGTCATTTGATGTTCTGATGATATACTGCTAATCTCAGGGGGTCACAGTCACAAGCCCCAGTTACACTGTAGACAGTTACCTTTATCAGTGGCATTCTGCTTAACACAATTTTAATGTGTCTGATTCCTTTCCTCCATATACTATTATTTTTGTCTGTTGATATGCGGCAGTTATAATTATTTGCTGATTGTGTTGGTTGATGTGTGCTACGCTGTAACTGGGTGTCAGATTACATACTAATTACAAAATTACCAAGTGTTGTGTAATGTCAGTTAAACAAAACAATTTATACTTTTAGAATTGTTAATCTTGTGATAATATGATTGAATAAGCGGAGCGAGTTCTCAGTTTTAACTCGACTGTTTGGCATTTGTCTGTCTGTCTGTCTGTCTGTTAGGGGTATGTCTCATGATAACTTTTGAATCCATCAACCGATTTTTTGTAAAACTTGGCATGTGCATCCATACTTTTACCCATTGTTTTTGTTTAGATTGACTCTCCCAAAAGTAAGGGGTCGTTAGGCAAACATGTGAGGGGTCAAAATTGTGAAAAAAGTCACAAAAATCCATGTGGAGTATTAAACTATTAAGGAGAATTTTAACCATAGTCTGAATATACTATTTGTTTATAAACGTTCTTAAAATATTGGGACACAGGACCCAAAAAGCGTCAAAATTTTGAAACAATCACAAAAATCCATGTGAGGTATCAAAGAGAATTTTCACTAAAATCTGAATATAGTGCAGTTTTGGAGATTTCAAAATTTTAGGAAACTATAGCCTAAAAAGGCACTACACTCCACTACAGAATCCACCTTTGCAAACCATCTCATTGAAGCAAACAACACATACAAAAACATCGACAATAACATGGAAATTCTACACGTACACACAAAAGGCCAAAAACTCTTGAACAATTGGAAATATACAAATACACGAAAAGACATAAAAATGACATCCTAAACGAACAGAACACAATTCAAATCACATGCATTATTCGAACATATCACACCTCACACACACAACATCGATCCTTCAAAAGTCGATACCGTCACCAAGAACAAGACACAGTGCTCCCAACGGCAGCCTCTGAAGAAGCTTTTTAAAAGTGAAAACTGGTTCAGGCTATAAGGTAAAACTTTTACGTTTTTACCCATAAAAAAGTTTGTGTTCTGAGTCAGTAGTGAATTAAAAATATTTAATTAAAAACTGTAAAAATCATCCATGTGTCTGACTAAAGGGAATTTTAACCGAATTCCCAATGTAGTGTTTACTGTGAACATTTAGTACTCTAAGGGTACCACAGTCCAAAAATTAAAGACAATATTTTAAAAAATTGTTAACGTCTATTTGGGGGATCAAGTTATGATGAATTTCATACAAAATACAAACTCAGTATCTTTGACACAATTAATATCTCTCAAACACTCCTTGCAAATTTTGGATTGCAAAAAGTTTGTAAGTTGTGTTTACAGAAAGCTTTATATTTTGTAATTAATTAGGCATTTGTGAACAATATTAGATTTACGCCCATGAGTGTCTATTGAATCATACGTACACTTAAAGGCTACAACTAAATTATTTGTCATTTAGCATTATGCATGTAAATTTAATTAGAAAGTCAATGCAGTAGTTTGGAATTTTTATGTGATTGCTTCATAATTGGTATTTCACTAACAGATAGTAGAGTATTCAGGGTTTTTGTAGAGTATTCAGGGGTTTTGACATATTTCTGATATTTAAAAGTTATTTAGTATTGAAATTTATCTAATAATAAATGCATTTAATTCAAAATAGTGAGTGAATGGTACAGTCCTGGTACTTTACTATTATAATTTTTACAAATTATGAATGGGAGTTACAGTGCAGCAGTATGTACAAAATGTGGAAATAAGGTTGTACATATTTAGAAAATGTTTATTTTTAGTTTTGTTTCAAGTTTTACATTTCAATTTTAGTGTTTTTATTTCTTTCTCACCTGCTAGCCCATTGTTGCCTGAACTGTTTTTCCTCATCATTTTCCTTTCAAAGATAATTTTTTTCCAGTGTCACTCTTTTTATATCTATATAAAAAAGATGCCTACGACCAAACAAGGAGTTTCATTATCACAATTTACCAGGCATCGTCTAGATTTTCATGTTTATCTCCAGACATTTCTTCCATACTGATGACAGACATCTTCTATGCCGTGTGCACACAGATCACAGCACCTGCGAACAAATACAGATAGTCGTGCGTGAACACAGATTACAACCACCCGCGAACGAATACAAAGACTGTTCTGTCCTATGGAGACACATTTATACACTTTTCCTTAAGGTGCAGGGTGGTCATTTTTTGGCCAATCATGTTGCTGTCCTTTTTGGATTATAATGTATACCAATATATATATATATATATATATATATATATATATATATTGTAATATAACTTTGATTGAGTGGGTATAATAAAATAAATAAAAGGTTGATGTATGTAGATTGTGCTCACCTGTAAGCCCCACTGGTTGGGCTAGCCAAATTTGTAATATAACTTATTTATTACAAATTTTAATTAAATTTATAAAGTGTTGCTTGTTCTGGTATTCTGCTGTAATCGAGCCCCACAAGTTGGACTCGCCAATTTTGTAATAATACGATAAATATTAAATATAAAAAATAAATAAATAGTTGATGTATGAGAATTGTACTCTCACTATTGTGTGTAGTAACGTAGCTAATATCTTCTTGTCTTCTAAGCTCTTACTGTTGATCTTCGCTTTGGTAATAAAACCATACTATAATTGTAATTGTAGAGTGTTCTGGTATAATATTATCCAGGATAATTTTTATGGTGTGTATGTGTAGTAGTGACGTTCCGCTCTGGGAATCGTCGATTTGGTAAAGTTCCTGGTCTTTGTTATTGGTAATTGGGATGTTATTACCATCAATTAAATAAAGTGTATTTTGCTGTGTAGCAAATTGAAATAAAATATAAATTTAAAATTTATATTTATAAAAAAAAATAATTTCGGAAAAAATATTTTCGAGGTATTTATGTGCTTAATATTTAGGAATAAATTGAGGTTGTGGATCGTAATTATAATTATAATAGTAAGGTGTTTAATTTGGTAATAAATTTCTGTTCGGTAAATTTGTTAAAAAGATAATCCAATTAACTTCAAGTTAGGCGAAAACGGCTCTTCTTCTTCTTACTCTTGAAATGTTGTAGTTTCGCATATACTGCCTTTAAAGATTATCTATTTTTCTTGGTTAATTAATGATTATGTCCTTTTATAAGAGAAATCAACTCCAATTTACCAAAAAACAGACAAATACGTTTATTAAATACAATAATAAGGTTGGTCGATTAATTAATCGAAGTTACAAGCCATATCGAGTTCTTGCTCAGGGTCGGTCGATATTAGAAGTTTTACAATTGTATTATTTAAACAGGTTCTTTGAACGGTTATTTATATAAAAAGCCAGAGAAGGTCAGGGACATGAAAGTATAACACTTACAATTCAAAAAAGGTCTTAAATTTAAACAATATACTGGTAATTATTAATAATAAAAGTTTATATATAATTTTTATTCACCCCAGTTCAGCAAACAGTCGTCTAGTTGAGATGATGAGATCGGGTCAAAATGGCCGCCTGGCGCATGCGCGTTGAAAGCTTCTAATGTAAACAACGTACTTGTTGAGATAATATGTCCCTTCTTCGGTTAAATGTTCTTCGCTACGGTATATGATCTTCTGGGGTATAGTTTATTGTCACTGGTGTTAGATGGAAACGTTCACTTGGTGTAAAAATGTTGTTAAATAAGTATATCAACTGGTGTTTATGTGTGTCAGTTAACCTCGAATTTTCACTTGGTGTTTGATGCGATTTCAGTGTTATTTCAATGTAATTGGTTATATGTGATTTCGTTTATAGGTGTTATGTAGTTCGTGGGTCAACTTCACCACTTCACTTTCATTAAAATAGTTAAAAATTTAGTTTACATAAAATGATTCAGAACTCCGTTGTAGCATAACGTCCATTAAAGGTTGGTTCAATCAAATATTCACAAGAAGTGCTCTCTTCGAGGTATAATAATGAACTGTGTGGATTTCCTTCGTCTCATGAAAATCTTAGCCTATATAATATATCTAATACATTGTTTCACATCGCCTTAATTTCCGACACGTTTTAAAATAGTACACTATGCTCAAAAAATAATTCTGTTATTAGTTAACTGTTTGTAATATTAAATACATATTCGTGTTCACGATTCTATTCTACTTATTTTGATAGTAATTAAGTTGGTGTTACAAAGTTTTATCTGAAAATTATATTTCTTATAATTTTTTGGGAGGTAGGCCTAAAATTATACTTCCCTGTCTTCTATGTAAATAATAGCCATTTTAACTAATATAATTATTATTCTATGAAATCTGAAATTTGTATAATTATCAATTCTCACTTATTTTATTGCAATTTAGTATACTAATGATGGTTTTTTAATATAATTCAGTTGTATATGACTCCCCTTATGAGAATATTAGTGAACCTATTTCAGTTTAAAATGGTATTTCATTATACAAATAAATAATTTTACTCATAGAATGACCATATCTTTAGAAAGCCTTATTTACATAGTATTTAACATGTTGGGTGTATCTTGCCTAAATATTGTCAGTTTGACTGGTTTATAAGATTAGGTTTATTAATTATTCTGCATTTTAACTTTATTATATTGCCTAGATTTGAATTGTGGCTATTTGCAGAATGTTTTACTAATGTAATTGTTTTATTTCCTTCTCTGACTTCTGACTCTGATATATTTGATTAAAAATTAGTTCTCTGATCTGGCATAACAGTAATTATAGATTATACTATTAAAATATAACACCCAGATATATAAAACTGGTGTTCTTAATAACATTGTTTTGGTATATCACCTAATAACATAATAAAAAGTATTTCTACAACATTGGAATGATATCTAATTTTAGATAATGCATTCCTAAATTAACATGAACAATAAAATAACAATTATAATACTAATATTTCTTATGACTAACCCTTACTTATCTAAATGCTATATTTAATTGGAACCCAACATTTGGATCCATATATAATTGTTAATACCTTCTACAACTTCATCATAAACAGTTAGTTCTGTAATTCCCCATTTTATAAGATTTATGCCCCCTCTTAAAGTATAACCCTGGCTATCTAAGTTATATTCCATTCTATGGAATGTTCATACAGTTTTAGTAGCTTTTTATTAGTAAAATTACTACTTCATTATCAAAGTGGACACTGTTCACAAAACTTAAAGTTTGTTACTTTGTACTGCAACTCATGTACCCTTTTAAAGTTTATTATTTATAATTTGATCACTTGCACTTGTCCATGGTGAATTATTACTATATTTACTAGTCTTTTTCTAGCTTTTAATATGAAATATTCAACCATGGGGGAACTGTGAAGATTTGTTTATGCACATTACACAATAACTTTTTGAATGCACTAATATTTACTACAGCTAACGCTTTTAGTTTTTGTCAGTTTTACAGTGATATGGTTTTTTAGGGTGTTATACTTTCTCTTTGGGCATTCATTGATTTTGGGGTTTTTTGGGGGTTCTTTCCCTATGGGGTCTTTGTTTTATATGGATCGTCTTAGTTTTTCTTCTTTCTTCTTGAGTTTGGTTCTTCTTTATTCTTCCTTCTTCTGTAGATTTAGTTTTTGATTATTCTTCTTTCTTCTTTGAGTTTTAATTGTTCTTCCTTCTTCTTTAGCTTTGATTGTTCTTCCTTCTTCTGTCTTCAGTAGCTTTGATTGTTCTTCTTTCTTCCTTCTTCTGTAGTAGTAGTTTTAATTAGTTCTTCTTTCTTCTCTAGGTTTAGTTTGTTCTTCCTTCTTCAGTATTGGTAGTTTTAATTAGTCTTCTTTCTTCTCTAGTTTTAATTATTCTTCCTTCTTCTGTCTTCTGTATCTTTGATTGTTCTTCTTTCTTCATTCTTCAGTAGCTTTGATTGTTCTTCTTTCTTCTTGAGTTTGGTTCTTCTTTATTCTTCCTTCTTCTGTAGATTTAGTTTTTGATTATTCTTCTTTCTTCTTTGAGTTTTAATTGTTCTTCCTTCTTCTTTAGGTTTGATTGTTCTTCCTTCTTCTATCTTCAGTAGCTTTGATTGTTCTTCTTTCTTCCTTCTTCTGTAGTAGTAGTTTTAATTATTCTTCCTTCTTCTGTCTTCTGTATCTTTGATTGTTCTTCTTTCTTCTTTCTTCAGTAATAGTAGTTTTAATTATTCTTCTTTCTTCTGTCTTCTGTATCTTTGATTGTTCTTCTTTCTTCATTCTTCAGTAATAGTAGTTTTAATTCTTCTTCTTTCTTCTTTGAGTTTTGATTAGTTTTGTTTCTTCTGTCTTCAGTAGCTTTGATTGTTCTTCTTTCTTCCTTCTTCAGTAATAGTAGTTTTAATTATTCTTCTTTGTTCTGTCTTCTGTATCTTTGATTGTTCTTCTTTCTTCATTCTTCAGTAATAGTAGTTTTAATTATTCTTCTTTCTTCTTTGAGTTTTGATTAGTTTTGTTTCTTCTGTCTTCAGTAGCTTTGATTGTTCTTCTTTCTTCCTTCTTCAGTAGTAGTAGTTTTAATTAGTTCTTCTTTCTTCATTCTTCAGTAATAGTAGTTCTAATTATTCTTCTTTCTTCTGTCTTCAGTATCTTTGATTGTTCTTCTTTCTTCTTTCTTCAGTAATAGCAGTTTTAATTAGTTCTTCTTTCTTCATTCTTCAGTAATAGTAGTTCTAATTATTCTTCTTTCTTCTGTGAGTTTTGATTAGTTTTGTTTCTTCTGTCTTCAGTAGTTTTAATTAGTCTTCTTTCTTCTTTCTTCTGTAGTAGTAGTTTTAATTAGTCTTCTTTCTTCTGTAGTAGTAGTTTTAATTAGTCTTCTTTCTTCTTTCTTCTGTAGTAGTAGTTCTAATTATTCTTCTTTCTTCTGTCTTCAGTTGCTTTGATTGTTCTTCTTTCTTCATTCTTCAGTAGTAGTAGTTTTAATTAGTCTTCTTTCTTCTCTGAGTTTTGATTAGTTTTGTTTCTTCTGTCTTCAGTAGTTTTAATTAGTCTTCTTTCTTCTGTAGTAGTAGTTTTAATTATTCTTCTTTCTTCTGTCTTCTGTATCTTTGATTGTTCTTCTTTCTTCATTCTTCAGTAATAGTAGTTTTAATTATTCTTCTTTCTTCTTTGAGTTTTGATTAGTTTTGTTTCTTCTGTCTTCAGTAGCTTTGATTGTTCTTCTTTCTTCCTTCTTCTGTAGTAGTAGTTTTAATTAGTTCTTCTTTCTTCATTCTTCAGTAATAGTAGTTCTAATTATTCTTCTTCCTTCTGTCTTCAGTAGCTTTGTTTTTTCTAGTCTGGTTTCTTTGACGGGGTATATTAATTGCCTGCTTCTATCTTACCTGGGTAATTTTGTTATTATTATTTTTAGTCTTCTGGGTTTTTAAATTTGTATTATATTATATTATTTGCAGAAATTTTCTTTATTCAACCTTTCTTGTGAATATATTATTAAACAGTGCATTTTAATTAATTCTCATCTGGATATTCCATATATTAGAGCTTTATTAATGATCATTGAGTAATGTATTTGTGTGGATTATCTGTCATGCTACAGATTGCTCTCTTCCAGAAGTGATTAGTTCAGATCATACTTAGTTTGTCTGAAGTAATTGCTTATGACATTATATTATAAATTATATTTCTTTACTTCCTTCACATTTCTAAAATTTTTTCTCCTATATTTTTGAGCTTATTTATATCTCATTATTAACTGGATTCTTACTGATAGTAATAGTCATCTGAGGTTCGTTATTTTTTATTTTTCCATTTTCTTCTTAACTCGTTTCTTTATCCTTGGGATATTTATTCCCTAAAATTCCCTAATACGTTAGCTGGGGCAGTGTCCAGAGGGGCTCTGTAGGCATCTCACTCTGCTGGCCATACTACGTCATTTATTGATTACAGAGGTAAATCATCTCTGACCAATACATAATAATACTGCTGGACTTATCTCAGACAGTCATTAATAAAAATTATATAAGAATAGTCCACCTTATGACTATAAAAAAAAATTAAATATCTTTGGATATTTCACTTCGTATACGAACAGATCTATTAATATTTCTATCTTAGTGAATCTCTATCTCAGTTATTTTTCTCAATGGTTAGCTCTGCTGGCATTTTATTTCTCCTTGTGATTGGAAGCTGGTATAATATAATCATCACTTATTATTCAGTGTAAAGTTTTTAATTCTCTGTCATTTTTTGACTGTTATTACAATCTCCTTCTGGTCATTGGTAGCATATATTTTGTATTATATTTTTGTTCCTTTCTTAATTCTTGTGAATCGTTCCACTAGTATTATGTTTTTTCAATTACTCTTTTAATTGTCTTTCTAATAACTGACATTTATTGTATGATCATCTTTTTCATATGGATTTATTTATATATAGTTTTTCCTTTCTTTTTCAAAATTTTATTTTGCTCTTGCTTTTTATCCAAATGCACTCTTTAATTATTAATGGCATATGTTTAATATCTCTGTTTATTTGACATAAAATTCTCATTAATTTTACTTCACAATAAGTTTATTCATTTAAATTGTATCAGTGGTTTGTACTGCCATTTCTTTATTCTTGAAAGTTTTTCAGGATTGGTCCCATATATAATTGTTTGTAATGTGTTATCCAAATTCTTTTTCTTCTTGTTCATTTCTAAAAGTTGTTTTTAAAATAAGGTAGTAAGTTGTTCTTACTTCTTTTTTAAATTTTGAGATTTAATTCAAAATTCATTTTCTTCTTGATTCATAAATGGTTTTCTAAATAATAGGTAAGTAAGTAGTCATTACTTCATTTTTGAATTTTTACTTTTCATCATAAATTATCTCCTAAATAATAGGTAGTAAGGTGTTCTTACTTGTTTTTTGAATTTTGAGATTTAATTCAAAATTCATTTTCTTCTTGATTCATAAATGGTTTTCTAAATAATAGGTAGTAAGTAGTCATTACTTCATTTTTGAATTTTTACTTTTCATCATAAATTATCTCCTAAATAATAGGTAGTAAGGTGTTCTTACTTGTTTTTTGAATTTTGAGATTTTTCATCGTAAATTATCTCCTAAATAATAGGTAGTAAGGTGTTCTTACTTGTTTTTTGAATTTTGAGATTTAAATTCTTTCTTCCATACATTCGATTATTCATAATATTTTTTCATAAATATGGTTAACATATCATATTATTACCCTAAATATGGTATTAGCTCTCTTCTTTTCTTTATTTCAAATGTACTTCTTATAATTATTTTTCCTTTTAATTACCCAGGTTGAAGATTTTTATTAGGTTGGACAGTTGCTCATAATTTCTTTTTCTTTGACGTAGTTTTTTGCCGTTGCCGGTTATCATAACATCAGTCCCTTTTTGTGGAGGTGTATGGTATTAGACTTAACCGTAGTCTGTCACTTCATTTGCTCTCATTGTCCGGATGACCATAGTCTTCATCATCGTTCCGGTACTAGTGACATCTCTGGCCTTTGTCTTGTATTTCATTTTTCCAGCTGCTATTCCTTTGTTGGCTGCTAAGCTTATTCGGCTCCCTCTATCATAGTGTTTTATACACCAGTACGTCTCTGGTCCATCAATGATCAATGATACCATTGACAATCTACCATATATCTCCATCCCTGTTGTATTCCATTTACCTCTGATCACTTCCCCGTAGTAAACTACTGTCTGCTGGTAAACCATTTCTGAGATTACCACCAATCTATTTCCATAATTTCTGGAACTCACTATTTCTTTATTGTTGGTAATAGGGATATTATCATTATCAAATAAACCATGGTTCATCATTTCCATTTCTTCCTTTGTTTTCATTAATTTCTTTGGATGGCTTCTTTTCATTCCCTTTTGTTTCACTTCCATATCCTTAGTATTTTCTTTCTTCCCGTTCGTTTTCTTTTCAGGTAACACTATCACTGGCTCCATTGTTTTATTGTTTGGTATTTCCTTTCGTTCTGGTTTGCTGTTGTCCAGTGTCTTATCCAATTCTTCATCCAAGGATGTGACGTTTTTATCTATTTCACTCAAACCTTCCTTCAAGATTTGTCTGTATTCTTTTCTCTCCCTTCTTTCCTCTTCCCTGTCTTCTTTCATTTCCTTATGCCATCGTCGGTTATCCTTCCTTATTTCTTCTCTTAACCGTTGGTAGTCCTCTCTTAACTCTTTCCTTAACTGTTGATGATCACTTTCGATTTTCTTATTGGTTTCTTCCATCTTTTCTTCCAAATTCTTCTTATTTTCTTCCATTTTCTTTTCCACCTTTTTACTGGTTTCCTCAATTTTCTTATTGGTCCTTTCTATTTTACGGCCCAATTCTTCTTTTGTTTCTTGGTTGTCCTTCTTCAATTCTTCCCTTAAAGATTGGTTATCATTCTTCAACTCTTCTTTTGTTGCTTGGTGGTCCTTCTTCAATTCGTCTATGTTTTTATTTATCTCATTCAAATCTTCCTTGGTGGAATCCATTTTCTTACTGGTCTCTCCTATGTCCTTCCTTAAGTTTTCTTCCATCTTCTTGCTGTTTTCTTCCATCTTCTTGCTGTTTTCTTCCATCTTCTCCATCATTATCCTGAACATCTCCTGCATGTTACTATTCTCTTCTCGTGGTGGATTCTCGGGTTGTCCTATTCGTTCCTCCCGGACATCGATTTCCCCTGTTTGTGTGTGCGCTTCGGGTTGTTCCTCTAGTGGTGCTGGTTTTTTACGTTCCACCCGTTCTAATATCCTTTCCACGTCCTCCACTGGGGTCGCCTCCTTATCCTCCATATCGAGTTCTTTCTCGGCCTCCGCCGCTCTCTTCTTTAATGTGGCACGACGCATTATTTTCCCTGATTCCCTGGCTGGATAACCGCTGCCAAGCTGAATTAGGAATTGGGTAAGTAATTACCGCCTTTCAACCCCTAATTCGAGCCCTTTAGTTGGACGCCAAATTTGTATAAATAACTTTGATTGAGTGGGTATAATAAAATAAATAAAAGGTTGATGTATGTAGATTGTGCTCACCTGTAAGCCCCACTGGTTGGGCTAGCCAAATTTGTAATATAACTTATTTATTACAAATTTTAATTAAATTTATAAAGTGTTGCTTGTTCTGGTATTCTGCTGTAATCGAGCCCCACAAGTTGGACTCGCCAATTTTGTAATAATACGATAAATATTAAATATAAAAAATAAATAAATAGTTGATGTATGAGAATTGTACTCTCACTATTGTGTGTAGTAACGTAGCTAATATCTTCTTGTCTTCTAAGCTCTTACTGTTGATCTTCGCTTTGGTAATAAAACCATACTATAATTGTAATTGTAGAGTGTTCTGGTATAATATTATCCAGGATAATTTTTATGGTGTGTATGTGTAGTAGTGACGTTCCGCTCTGGGAATCGTCGATTTGGTAAAGTTCCTGGTCTTTGTTATTGGTAATTGGGATGTTATTACCATCAATTAAATAAAGTGTATTTTGCTGTGTAGCAAATTGAAATAAAATATAAATTTAAAATTTATATTTATAAAAAAAAATAATTTCGGAAAAAATATTTTCGAGGTATTTATGTGCTTAATATTTAGGAATAAATTGAGGTTGTGGATCGTAATTATAATTATAATAGTAAGGTGTTTAATTTGGTAATAAATTTCTGTTCGGTAAATTTGTTAAAAAGATAATCCAATTAACTTCAAGTTAGGCGAAAACGGCTCTTCTTCTTCTTACTCTTGAAATGTTGTAGTTTCGCATATACTGCCTTTAAAGATTATCTATTTTTCTTGGTTAATTAATGATTATGTCCTTTTATAAGAGAAATCAACTCCAATTTACCAAAAAACAGACAAATACGTTTATTAAATACAATAATAAGGTTGGTCGATTAATTAATCGAAGTTACAAGCCATATCGAGTTCTTGCTCAGGGTCGGTCGATATTAGAAGTTTTACAATTGTATTATTTAAACAGGTTCTTTGAACGGTTATTTATATAAAAAGCCAGAGAAGGTCAGGGACATGAAAGTATAACACTTACAATTCAAAAAAGGTCTTAAATTTAAACAATATACTGGTAATTATTAATAATAAAAGTTTATATATAATTTTTATTCACCCCAGTTCAGCAAACAGTCGTCTAGTTGAGATGATGAGATCGGGTCAAAATGGCCGCCTGGCGCATGCGCGTTGAAAGCTTCTAATGTAAACAACGTACTTGTTGAGATGATATGTCCCTTCTTCGGTTAAATGTTCTTCGCTACGGTATATGATCTTCTGGGGTATAGTTTATTGTCACTGGTGTTAGATGGAAACGTTCACTTGGTGTAAAAATGTTGTTAAATAAGTATATCAACTGGTGTTTATGTGTGTCAGTTAACCTCGAATTTTCACTTGGTGTTTGATGCGATTTCAGTGTTATTTCAATGTAATTGGTTATATGTGATTTCGTTTATAGGTGTTATGTAGTTCGTGGGTCAACTTCACCACTTCACTTTCATTAAAATAGTTAAAAATTTAGTTTACATAAAATGATTCAGAACTCCGTTGTAGCATAACGTCCATTAAAGGTTGGTTCAATCAAATATTTACAAGAAGTGCTCTCTTCGAGGTATAATAATGAACTGTGTGGATTTCCTTCGTCTCATGAAAATCTTAGCCTATATAATATATCTAATACATTGTTTCACATCGCCTTAATTTCCGACACGTTTTAAAATAGTACACTATGCTCAAAAAATAATTCTGTTATTAGTTAACTGTTTGTAATATTAAATACATATTCGTGTTCACGATTCTATTCTACTTATTTTGATAGTAATTAAGTTGGTGTTACAAAGTTTTATCTGAAAATTATATTTCTTATAATTTTTTGGGAGGTAGGCCTAAAATTATACTTCCCTGTCTTCTATGTAAATAATAGCCATTTTAACTAATATAATTATTATTCTGTGAAATCTGAAATTTGTATAATTATCAATTCTCACTTATTTTATTGCAATTTAGTATACTAATGATGGTTTTTTAATATAATTCAGTTGTATATGACTCCCCTTATGAGAATATTAGTGAACCTATTTCAGTTTAAAATGGTATTTCATTATACAAATAAATAATTTTACTCATAGAATGACCATATCTTTAGAAAGCCTTATTTACATAGTATTTAACATGTTGGGTGTATCTTGCCTAAATATTGTCAGTTTGACTGGTTTATAAGATTAGGTTTATTAATTATTCTGCATTTTAACTTTATTATATTGCCTAGATTTGAATTGTGGCTATTTGCAGAATGTTTTACTAATGTAATTGTTTTATTTCCTTCTCTGACTTCTGACTCTGATATATTTGATTAAAAATTAGTTCTCTGATCTGGCATAACAGTAATTATAGATTATACTATTAAAATATAACACCCAGATATATAAAACTGGTGTTCTTAATAACATTGTTTTGGTATATCACCTAATAACATAATAAAAAGTATTTCTACAACATTGGAATGATATCTAATTTTAGATAATGCATTCCTAAATTAACATGAACAATAAAATAACAATTATAATACTAATATTTCTTATGACTAACCCTTACTTATCTAAATGCTATATTTAATTGGAACCCAACATTTGGATCCATATATAATTGTTAATACCTTCTACAACTTCATCATAAACAGTTAGTTCTGTAATTCCCCATTTTATAAGATTTATGCCCCCTCTTAAAGTATAACCCTGGCTATCTAAGTTATATTCCATTCTATGGAATGTTCATACAGTTTTAGTAGCTTTTTATTAGTAAAATTACTACTTCATTATCAAAGTGGACACTGTTCACAAAACTTAAAGTTTGTTACTTTGTACTGCAACTCATGTACCCTTTTAAAGTTTATTATTTATAATTTGATCACTTGCACTTGTCCATGGTGAATTATTACTATATTTACTAGTCTTTTTCTAGCTTTTAATATGAAATATTCAACCATGGGGGAACTGTGAAGATTTGTTTATGCACATTACACAATAACTTTTTGAATGCACTAATATTTACTACAGCTAACACTTTTAGTTTTTGTCAGTTTTACAGTGATATGGTTTTTTAGGGTGTTATACTTTCTCTTTGGGCATTCATTGATTTTGGGGTTTTTTGGGGGTTCTTTCCCTATGGGGTCTTTGTTTTATATGGATCGTCTTAATTTTTCTTCTTTCTTCTTGAGTTTGGTTCTTCTTTATTCTTCCTTCTTCTGTAGATTTAGTTTTTGATTATTCTTCTTTCTTCTTTGAGTTTTAATTGTTCTTCCTTCTTCTTTAGCTTTGATTGTTCTTCCTTCTTCTGTCTTCAGTAGCTTTGATTGTTCTTCTTTCTTCCTTCTTCTGTAGTAGTAGTTTTAATTAGTTCTTCTTTCTTCTCTAGATTTAGTTTGTTCTTCCTTCTTCCTTCTTCAGTATTGGTAGTTTTAATTAGTCTTCTTTCTTCTCTAGTTTTAATTATTCTTCCTTCTTCTGTCTTCTGTATCTTTGATTGTTCTTCTTTCTTCATTCTTCAGTAGCTTTGATTGTTCTTCTTTCTTCTTGAGTTTGGTTCTTCTTTATTCTTCCTTCTTCTGTAGATTTAGTTTTTGATTATTCTTCTTTCTTCTTTGAGTTTTAATTGTTCTTCCTTCTTCTTTAGCTTTGATTGTTCTTCCTTCTTCTATCTTCAGTAGCTTTGATTGTTCTTCTTTCTTCCTTCTTCTGTAGTAGTAGTTTTAATTATTCTTCCTTCTTCTGTCTTCTGTATCTTTGATGTTCTTCTTTCTTCTTTCTTCAGTAATAGTAGTTTTAATTATTCTTCTTTCTTCTGTCTTCTGTATCTTTGATTGTTCTTCTTTCTTCATTCTTCAGTAATAGTAGTTTTAATTATTCTTCTTTCTTCTTTGAGTTTTGATTAGTTTTGTTTCTTCTGTCTTCAGTAGCTTTGATTGTTCTTCTTTCTTCCTTCTTCAGTAATAGTAGTTTTAATTATTCTTCTTTCTTCTGTCTTCTGTATCTTTGATTGTTCTTCTTTCTTCATTCTTCAGTAATAGTAGTTTTAATTATTCTTCTTTCTTCTTTGAGTTTTGATTAGTTTTGTTTCTTCTGTCTTCAGTAGCTTTGATTGTTCTTCTTTCTTCCTTCTTCAGTAGTAGTAGTTTTAATTAGTTCTTCTTTCTTCATTCTTCAGTAATAGTAGTTCTAATTATTCTTCTTTCTTCTGTCTTCAGTATCTTTGATTGTTCTTCTTTCTTCTTTCTTCAGTAATAGCATTTTTAATTAGTTCTTCTTTCTTCATTCTTCAGTAATAGTAGTTCTAATTATTCTTCTTTCTTCTGTGAGTTTTGATTAGTTTTGTTTCTTCTGTCTTCAGTAGTTTTAATTAGTCTTCTTTCTTCTTTCTTCTGTAGTAGTAGTTTTAATTAGTCTTCTTTCTTCTTTCTTCTGTAGTAGTAGTTTTAATTATTCTTCTTTCTTCTGTCTTCAGTTGCTTTGATTGTTCTTCTTTCTTCATTCTTCAGTAGTAGTAGTTTTAATTAGTCTTCTTTCTTCTCTGAGTTTTGATTAGTTTTATTTCTTATGTCTTCAGTATTTTTAATTAGTCTTCTTTCTTCTTTCTTCTGTAGTAGTAGTTTTAATTATTCTTCTTTCTTCTGTCTTCTGTATCTTTGATTGTTCTTCTTTCTTCATTCTTCAGTAATAGTAGTTTTAATTATTCTTCTTTCTTCTTTGAGTTTTGATTAGTTTTGTTTCTTCTGTCTTCAGTAGCTTTGATTGTTCTTCTTTCTTCCTTCTTCTGTAGTAGTAGTTTTAATTAGTTCTTCTTTCTTCATTCTTCAGTAATAGTAGTTCTAATTATTCTTCTTCCTTCTGTCTTCAGTAGCTTTGTTTTTTCTGGTCTGGTTTCTTTGACGGGGTATATTAATTGCCTGCTTCTATCTTACCTGGGTAATTTTGTTATTATTATTTTTAGTCTTCTGGGTTTTTAAATTTGTATTATATTATATTATTTGCAGAAATTTTCTTTATTCAACCTTTCTTGTGAATATAT
This sequence comes from Magicicada septendecula, assembly GCA_034769895.1. NCBI lineage: Eukaryota > Metazoa > Arthropoda > Insecta > Hemiptera > Cicadidae > Magicicada > Magicicada septendecula. The sequence goes on from CM068372.1 coordinate 40,236,243, forward strand.
TATTAAACAGTGCATTTTAATTAATTCTCATCTGGATATTCCATATATTAGAGCTTTATTAATGATCATTGAGTAATGTATTTGTGTGGATTATCTGTCATGCTACAATATATATATATATATATTTTAATCACATGGCAAAATAAGCTAGCCAATCAAAAAAGTGTCTCAACACTTTACAGTCTTTGTTTGTATTCATTCGTGGGTGGTTGTAATATCTGTGTTCCCACACCACTGAAGATGTCCGCCATTGGTATGAACGTTTTGTCTGGAGATAAACATGGAAAACCTAGACCACGGCCTAACTGTGATAATGTAAACACCGGCCATGAAAGCTTACATTCATTTAAGGAATTTCATTGTTAACAACATATTGTTTTTTTGAGAAATTCAAACTATTGTCATTTGCTACTGCATGAATTTTATGCTGATCCTGTGCTGTATACCAAAGAAAACTGATAAGTGTTCCAGGACACGTATAAGATTCCAAATAACTTTAGAAAGAATTGAAATAAAAACATGTAAAGGATAAACATTTTTTACCGAATTTGCAATTAAGGTGAAAAAAAAAAAATCAAATTTTTGTTTTTAGTGCCAATTAAAAGGTGAGGTTTTTCTGAATGCACTGATGGTTTTTCTAAAATACACTTGTTATTTTTAACAGAAATTTGCATCGAAATATGCTTTTGAAAAATATATTGCACCTTTTGACTGCTCCCATCAATTAAGAATCCCATATTCAAAGATGCATAACTTTTGAATCACTCTATCAAATTTCATGATTCATTTTTCAAAACTTACTACATTTTATGCGCAAAGGTAGGCAGATCTCAGCTGTTTAACTGCATTCATCTGGCATTGTAATAATCTTTGTAACCTCAAACAGTCAAGGTTTGTTTACGTTTGTATTGTTGAAGTTTTTTTTTTTAGCTCTCAATATGCCTCAATTTTCTGGAAAAAAAAAGAGTTGGGGTGGTGGTAGGCCCAAAAGTGTTGAAAACATTCATTCATCCGAATGGTCAGAACTCACTTTAGGTAAACAAATTACCTACTCCCTCCACTTCATCCAAAAAGTTGTCTAATCCCGATTACAAAAAATATATTTCAGGTAATGATAATGAAGTGTACATATTTTTAAATTTAAATATATCGTCTCAAATTCTGGTTAAAGTATCTCTGTGCAGAAATTGTAAATTGAGTGTGTTAAAGGTTAGGAGTACAAATTTACATGTTGGAGTAGCAGCACAGCCAGAAATTTACTGCTCTTTCTGCAATGTAGCAGAAAAATTTTATAATTCACCGGAAATTGAAATAACAGATTCTAACTTGGAACTGTATGGTATTAATATTAGCTTAGTTTATGCATTAAGGTGTATTTGGTAAGGGACAGAGAGGGGGTCAGATGCTTTGTGGTATTTTGAATCTTCCTCAGCCCCTCCATCGAAATTCAAAAAGTATCATGACATTCTGGGTAGATATGCTAAAATTGTTGCCCAGAGAACTCTGTCACAAGTTGTCGCCATAATGACTGAAATCAAACCAATTTTAGAGATCTTGGTAATCCAGAATTGTTAAAAAAATGTCTCTATGGATACATTCGAAACTCAACTTTCACATGTTTTTAGTTTTTTCGATTACTGAAAGTATGGTTTTTCAATACATAAGGAATATTTTCTCACAACCACTGAACCAATCATTGTAATATTTTCACACATTATTCACAGTATATGAGTATATGGGTTGCCGTCATAAAGAGAGCCAAATGTATGAACAAAATAAAAAAAAAAATATCAAGTTTTAAGAATATTTATATTGGAATAAATGCACAATAGTATACAGAACATTACAAAATGCAGAGCAGAGCTGAAATACTGCAATACAATTTTTGAAGATTTTTTTATCCTGAAGTACTACATAGGAAAATGTCCAATCGTTCACACCTCTAAAAACAGAGGAAAACCTCATAAAACAATGCTAGAATGATGTAATTATATGAATTAAATTAAAATTCATTGTCATTAACTGACCTCTGGTGAAATTGCTATATATTTGTTTTTATTTTTAAGGAAATTTTCAATAAAATATTAACAATTTCAGTTTGGTTGTGTTTACAAAGGCAACTTTAACAATAAACTAACCTCATACCAGGAGATATTTCCAAACACATCAGCATAGTAACAATCAGTGTTGTATAATATCACCAAAAGTGAAAATGAACAAAATTTCTCGGATTAAAAGTTGAAATTATCTGAATCGTGGCCGTGGCCGATTGGACAAACAATGATGTGATGTCAATAAACGTATTAAATAACTATAGTAACTGTTGGCATGTATTATGCTAAATAAATTATGCAGAGATTTATTAGAATAAGTGTAATCAATTAAAGATCAAAGTTACAAATGAAGAGTATCATGACAACTGAGAGTTACCTGTGACACAAAAGTAAAACAATACTGCAGCAAAATAATTGTAAGTCAGTTATTTTTCAATATTTATTTTTTTGTAAAAGAAACAACAATTTAAACAAGACAAGCCTTCTGTTACCTTTAGTCGTACACTAAACAAGTGGCAAGTTTCAGATAAATTTAGTTAAGAGCGTTTCAAATTTTTCAGCTTTTAAAATTGCTATTATATTGAAAAAAGAATTGGTAGGCTAGATTATACGGACAATCAAAAATTTTAAATGAGTAAGTTCAGAAATGAAATACAGTAGTTTTGACTCATATTTTTAATAGTATTTTATATTATTTTGCAGCACACATTATTGCAAAGTTTGTCATACTCGAAATAATAGATATTTATAAAATAGCTTAATTTATTAACAGTTCTGAAAAAGAAATATTAATTCGGCTAGAAATGCTTTAGAATACTATTATTCGTCCCTAAAGCATAATTGTCACAGCATTTGTAAAGAACATGGAGCAACCTGTCCTATCGGTCGCGCTATGTCTCACTCGGATGCGTGACCGATTGGACATTCGGCACTTATTTTGCATCAACTCGCTGCCGTTGCTTGTCTAGTGACTCATTTTGAGGTTAGGCTTGCGGCTTATCGTGGCAGTTCGTTTACATAATTAAAAATTCACATGTAATACTATTACTGTAAAAATATTAAAGTGACCGATAGGACACATATTACATACTGTAAAATACTTACCAAAACTTTTTATATTTTCTCGAAACTATTAAAGATAAACTGTAAACAACCCACATGTACCAACGAAACCATTTATCACTCAATGGAACTAACTGCTGGATATAATGCGCTCTTCTTCTTTCGAACTTTTGGCAGGAGTTTTAAATTCGGGTCGCTCGGTTACAATTTTCGGAGACTTTATTATTTACATTAAAATAATAATTTTCGACAGGTTCGTGGTATATAATTTCAGCTGTATTCCATTTTATGGAAAGTGTATTATTAATTCATTATACAAATTCACAATAAAACGTTTCATATATATATTTTTTTCGTAAAAAAACGTGTATGTTCAAGGTAGGGACAGTGACCAATTGGACAAAACGTCATTACATAATTCGTTTTTGTTACGTTTTATTGCTTTTTTCAACAGGTAAGTGGGTATAATGCTTTCAAAACAATCATTTATGAAATATATACCATTTTTAATACTAAAAATATTACAATTATTTTGTTACAAGGTTGGGACTTAAATTGTCCCTCTTTATGATGGCAGCCCATATATACTAAGTTTTTTCTGTCATGGGAAATGCAAATTTACATATTACAAAAATAGTTTTCATAAAAATTTATCAACTTTCAAAAGTTGAATGGAAAACTTTTTTTTATTTTATGTGCTATATTTTTTAACAAAAAAACTCAGCTCTTGTGAAAAGGTCTACAGAAACTGCTGTAAAAATTTTAAACAGATTGGTTTAGTGGTTTTTGAGAAAATGTTCCTTATGTTAACATGGTGGAAGAGAGGGATTCCATGTCCCCTTAATACTATAGCTGAAAATGCTTAACCAATCAAATTTTTTTAGTATCTTCATATTAGCACTTGCTCCTGAGTACCCTGATATTATCTCCCCCCCCCCACTCCCTGATCATTCAGGGTCCAATTGAGGTGGGGGGGGGCATAACATTTAGTTTCGGAAACTGTGTGCTAGCCTGTTGTATTGGACAAGGCCAAGACCGTAACATAGGACTTGAAAAATGGTGGAGACAGTGACAGTCTTTATATTGTTGGCATATGGGTTAATCCAATCAGTTGTAGTGATTAGTGATCCACTAGAGGTTGCTTGACCATTTTTTTAAAAATTGATGTTTTTACCAGTGGCGAAGCTAGTAGTTAATGAATGGGTAGGCAAAAGTCTTACCTTAAAATTTTTTGTAGAGTAGTTCAACACGGCGAGTTTTGTTGCTTGCAAAATTGTCAACTACACGGTCTTTGAACAACTGGTCACTCATCAATTCCTTCACAAATTTTTTTTCAATAGCGATGGTGCTAAGAGAGTTAAGTCTTTCATTAGTCATCGTATTATGGAAGTAGTTTTTTATTCTTTTCAAAGTACTCATACTCCTTTCTGAAGAAGCCGTGGTAACAGGAAACGTTAAAATCAAACGAATTAATTTTGAAACTTCCACGTACACTGGTTCTAAGTCATTAAGAATTATAAAATGTAAAAGTCTTTGAGGGAACAATTGTTTTCCAGTATCTGAGTAAATGTTTTTTAATTCATTTTCCAGTCTTTCACTATTGAAAAAAGGTTATTTATTTATAAGGCTGTTCAGTTTAGAAGAAGGAAAACTCTCTTTGTAAGAAATGAAATAATTTGGATCCAACAACTCAACAAACTGGATACTTTCGAAATCACTGAACCGTACCTCCAGCTGCATAATCAAAGTGTCAAGAACTTCATAAGTTAATGTTTTCAGCAGGTTCCTGTTACTGTCATCTATATTTACCTCGCTGCTTATTTGGTGACATTTTTCAATACAAGACGACACAGTGTTTTCTGATCTCATGTCCTTGAGGATAGCAGTAGTTTTCTTAATTTCAGTGTTGCACAGAATTATATTGGAGATAGTTTTGTGTTGCAGTAGAGAAAAGAGATGGTCAGTATAAACGAATATTTCCCTATAAAAACAAAGTAAGTAAATGAAATGGGTCTTTTTGAGTATGTTAAGCAATCCAACAGCAGAATTGTACGAATCACTATCCCATCCTTCATCATTCTCTGTGATGTCCTCAAAAATTTGCCTCAAGTCACCATAGTGGGAAAAGATGGTATGAACTGCTCTGGAAAGAAAGTTCCAACGGGTAGTGGATGCTTGTGGAAGTTTAAATCCTCTAGATTCTAAAAGCTGTGATCTCTTTGAGGATCTACAAAAAAATGTGTGAAATGCTGTCAGATTGTGAATGAAGAGCCTAACCGATTTTATTGTTTTAGTGCAATGAAGAAGTACGAGGTTTAACTTGTGAGCATAGCAATGTAGAAATAATGCTCTTGGGCAAGTCTGTTTTACAAAGTGCTGAACACCTCCATGCTTTTCAGCCATTACAGAGGGTCCATCATATGTTTGACAGACTACCTTCTCAGTTACACCCCACTTTTTTAAAACGTCAACAATTAATTCTGATAAGCCTGATAAGAATCTAACTCCGCCTTAATCTTCTCTTGAATTATATCAGTGTTACAGATTCAACTAATTCATTCTGAATATCGTTTGATGTACCTTTAAATCCTGACGTAGACTGGAGATGATCTCGAATGTACTGCTCCTGCTTAGAAAGAAGATCTAACAATTCTAGATAATTACCCCAGTTGACTGAGTCTTCCCCTTCGAAATTACCTCGAAATCCAAGCTCCTGTTTCCCGAGAAAATACACAATATCAACAAGTCTTTCAACAACAAGCCTATTTTGTTTCACGACTTCATTATGTTTAACAGCTTGAATTCTAGCCCCTTCAGAGAGAGTATGTTCAATCCTCACGCGTCCCAGCAAACGGTACCGCTCTTCATTTTGAATATGTTTATTTGAATTCTGGTGTTTGTCTGCCTTTCTAAGAAAGTTTTTTGTTACCGTCACTCCATATAAAGCCATTCTTTTTTACCAGAAAACAAGATACATGTATAACAAAAAAGTCTGTTGGTTTTGGAACAGCCTGTCAACCACGAATATCGCTCGTACCAAGAAAACTGAAATTTTCTAGATACTTTACCATCAAAATGTTTAATTTCTAAATTAGGCGTAAATCTCTTGTTTTTAACACCACATTTTTCTTCGTAACTCCAAGAAGAAAACGGCTTACTTTTTAATAAGTTTAAAAGACCTGACAAAGTATTAAAAGAACTGCATTCACTCATTTCGGGCGACACACTTATATTCATACACAATAATATAACTAATTGAACTTGCAAATTTATAACTTGATTAGTTTCTATATATATGTTTAATGTCACAAATAATTTAAATGACAGTGTTGATCGTCTATTAGTTCACCGGAATCACAGGCACACTTTTAATAACCGCACAAAATAAACACGATTATAAACAACACAGCGCGCTTTAAAACTTGCACAACAGCCGTGAGACATGCCTCAACGCTACAGTGTGTGGAGCGCTGGTCAATCCCCCGCTCCCCGCACTGCCAAGTCTCGTCCAACACATTGCTTACATACGATGTATACAAAACACTCTGAGGCAGGTTCACGTTGCCTCATTCGCTTTAAACTAACTATGTCTGCTGTCACTTGTCACCATTTAGCGGTCGCTGAGTAAAGCATGTAATTAGTAAATTCGACAATTCCAGTAACAATGTATAATCTTTACGTTACATACTTCATACGTATTTATAATTTTTATTCTACAGAATTTTTTAGGGTAGGCATTGCCTCAATTGCCTCCATGTAACTTCGCCACTGGCTTTTACTATACAGATCCCTATGGGGGAGGGGTGTAAAAACTACTATTATATATTTTTTTTAATTTTCTTTTTTTACCAATGGTGACCATTCTTCTTTCAAGGATACATGTATTCATCAACATTCACGACAAATGAAATATCTGTATTAAGATTTGCAGTAGAGAATCGAAACAAAAACTAAATTGTTAAACAGTGTTCATACTTCCTTTTAGATATATTGATGTTGCTACTGTCTTGTACTAAGAGGACAAAAATTAAATGTAAACTTTGTCCTCAAAAATACTGAAATACATATTTTGTAGCATTTTTTATATTGCAACCGAGGTGTTGCATCAGTTTTTTTTTTTTTTTTCGTATGCAAAATTAGAGGACAGATATTCCTGAGGGATTCCAAGGGATATTCCTGATTATGGGGCATATGTCCCGAAACGCGTAGAATTAAATATAGAGAAAAGGCCACCAGACGGACAAGAAAAAGGTAAAACTATTTTACTAATTATATACTATAAGTCGCCTGGATACCGAAAAACATGGAGCAAAATTAGAGTTTATACCAGAGAGCTTTCCTACTGGATTCTTTTTTTTTTTTTGCTATGAGTTGACAAAAATTTCATTTGATTTTTAAATTTTTTGCAATTTTTGAGACATAATGAAGCAGATGAAAATTTGTAACTTGCACAGTTATAAGACTTCTACAGAGTGTTATTGTACGAAAAAAAATTAACTTGTGTTATGCAGGGAGAGCAGAGTTACATCGCCTTCAATGTTATTTGTAAAAGTATTGCTGGTACACAACAAATACAATTTTAACATTAAGCTCTTGTTTGGAACCAGTGCACTGAATCCAATACCAATTTTCATTAAAAAACAAATATTCAATAAAAATAACTTTCATTTTTATTTTGGATCATTTGAAATGGATTGACCCATATCGGTGGTGTTTTGTCTCTAAGCGAGTAAAACTAACATAGAAAATGGATTTAGCACAACTGAAATCTACCTAATTGTTTTAAGCCATTATTTCAGTTAATTATCTTCTAATTATTTCTGTGTCAATTGGCATTATTTTTGTTTTGTTTTAAAGAACATTTGACTTTGTTATGTTTTGTATTCAGGTAGGATTTTGTACAGTAATATTTCCTATATCATTTCTGGTTGTGTATCTGTAGTTTTATATATTCATGTAATATTTCTGTATTGGTACTGTTTCTGGTGAACTCGATCTCGAGGTGCCTTAAAACGTCACTGCAGAGTGGCCCATTCTGACCCCTGTGAAAAAAGTTCTTAAGGATGATTGGAATATTCCATCACGCCAGTCAGAAGATTAATGACTGGAAAAGATTATATTTTAGTATGGAGTGAGCATTTGGAAAACAAAACATTACAAACTGGAATTTTGGATAAAGTCAGTTTGTTGTTGTACATAGATATCTGTGTGCATTTTTTGTCAGTTTTAATTATTTTGAAGTTTTTTGAAGATAAATAGTATTTTCTTGTACAAGTGTTATAGGGAGGCAGTAAAACAAAAAAAGAACCTTGCCTGAATTCTGTTTACATAGGCAATTTTCCTCTCTAATGTAAGTTACTCCTGTCTCATTCTGAGGTGTCAGCATGATGCAACACTTTTGGTAGTTTGCTCTGAAATACTCAAAACCATATTACTGCATTTTTGTGTATTTCGATTTCCTGTGCTATTTGAATTTGAATGCTTTTAAGCTTTAAGTTTGTCTGTAGCTTAATGTCCACTGTAAAACAGTTAATATTAAAGTAAAGAATTTAATATTACTGGATCAATAGTCCATTAATTTAATTAAGTGTACAAGTTTATTCAATTAATAGAACTTAATTAAAATGTTACTTAATAAGAAGGAGTCCGTGTGAATAGAGAAAAACTAACAGTTGTTTTGATCGTTCATCTTCTTTTTTCACAGCACTAAATTAATATATTAAACTTTCACTTGTGAACTTACTTTGTTTCCTCCCGTACGCGTTTCGGCGTGATGTGCGCCTTCGTCAGCGGTGTGAGACAGACTGTCAGTAACTTGTAACGGTTTTTAGTTGGTAGGTTGAGTGTTGGGGGGTGGTGGAAGGGAATTGGCTCAGGGATCCGAATTATTGTTTGTTTTATGTATAATTGTGTCAAAGAGTGTGTGTGATTTATAGTGTAATTGGTCGTTAAGTATGTTGTTTGGTTGTGTTGTGAAATATACAAACACTACACAACACAACCAAACAACATAGGCCTACTTAACGACCAATTACACTATAAATCACACACACTCTTTGACACAATTATACATAAAACAAACAATAATTCGGATCCCCGTGCCAATTCCCTTCCACCCCCCCTCACTCAAACTACCAACCAAAAACCATTACAAGTTACTGAGTCTGTCTCACACTGCTGGCGAAGGTGCACATCACGCCGAAACGCGTATGGGAGGAAACAAAGTAAGTTCACAAGTGAAAATTTAATAATCAATATTAAAAAACTAACAGCATTATGTTCCTACTAAACATTGACATTCAGTCATGTGAAGGCCTACATGTAATTATTGCTGGCCTGTTTCCAGTGTTTATCAGTAAAGCTGTTTATCATACTGTTTGTCTGTAAACATAACAAACATGGTATATACTAAACAGGAATACACAATGATCCAGTGCATGTTAAATTGTATATAACATGGTTAGATTAAAAAATTAATGAATTGTGAAGTGTTATCTATTGCCCTTTGCTGGCTGGCATTATTTACATATCAGAGTAGGACGTATCACTTTCACTTCTGAGGAAATATAAAATTTCAGCAGTTTCTTCGATTACTGTCCACTTGAACAGTAATTATTTTCAACTATATGTACACATTCACAAAAATTCCTCAATTTGCTGTCTTAGAACCCAGCAAATGTCACTGTTTGCAAACTTTTTATTAACTTTTTTTTTAATAATTTATTTTCATTGAAAGGATTAAAAATAACAGAAACAGTGATTTTTAAAATAATTTGTTATTATGAAGTTTCACAAATACAATATCTGTGTTTTAAATATGGTTGATTAGTCTAGTGCATGCTTTTTAAAATGATATCGTAGGTGATGGTTATCTTCATTTTTGTCTTTTTATAGTATTTTCAAGTTGATACTTAATATGCTTCAACTGTGTCAAAAGTGATAAATGACTTAAAAGTAGCCAAAAACATAAACAAAATTGTATACCAATGTTGATTTTGTAAGTACGAGGCGTTTTTTAAAAGTAAGGGCCGATCAGTTATAAAAGAAGAACTGAGAAAATGAAAAATTTAGTAGTAGTAGTAGTAGTAGTAGTAGTAGTTTAGTAATTTAGTAGTTTCAAATACATACTAATTTACATTATTTTGTTTTACGTAGTCACCGTTTTGTTCCAAGCTAGCTTTTTTGTTCCATATGGTGAAGCAAGCTTTTTCAAACCCTCTGCATGAAATTCTACCATCAGGGATTTCAGCCAGTTTTCGTGTAAGGTTTTCCATCCTTCAGTTTTCTCGAATTGTTGAGATGCAAGCCAGTACTTGGATTGTTGTTTCGACTCAGCATTGATGTACAAAATCCACGTTTTGTCATCTGTAACAATATAGGAAAAAATTTGTCTTCCTCTGTATGAAAGCGGTTGCCTATGTCAGTCTGTAGTCATTGTGTACACAGTGTATGATAGCCTAGAATGTCAGTCACAATTCTGAACAAAGTAATCTTCCTCTGTATGAAAGCGGTTGCCTATGTCAGTCTGTAGTCATTGTGTACACAGTGTGTGATAGCCTAGAATGTCAGTCACAATTCTGAACAAAGTTGTCTTCCTCTGTATGAAAGCGGTTGCCTATGTCAGTCTGTAGTCATTGTGTACACAGTGTATGATAGCCTAGAATGTCAGTCACAATTCTGAACAAAGTTGTCTTCCTCTGTATGAAAGCGGTTGCCTATGTCACTCTGTAGTCATTGTGTACACAGTGTATGATAGCCTAGAATGTCAGTCACAATTCTGAACAAAGTTGTCTTCCTCTGTATGAAAGCGGTTGCCTATGTCAGTCTGTAGTCATTGTGTACACAGTGTATGATAGCCTAGAATGTCAGTCACAATTCTGAACAAAGTAATCTTCCTCTGTATAAAAGCGGTTGCCTATGTCAGTCTGTAGTCATTGTGTACACAGTGTGTGATTGCCTAGAATGTCAGTCACAATTCTGAACAAAGTTGTCTTCCTCTGTATGAAAGCGGTTGCCTATGTCAGTCTGTAGTCATTGTGTACACAGTGTATGATAGCCTAGAATGTCAGTCACAATTCTGAACAAAGTAATCTTCCTCTGTATAAAAGCGGTTGCCTATGTCAGTCTGTAGTCATTGTGTACACAGTGTGTGATTGCCTAGAATGTCAGTCACAATTCTGAACAAAGTTGTCTTCCTCTGTATGAAAGCGGTTGCCTATGTCAGTCTGTAGTCATTGTGTACACAGTGTATGATAGCCTAGAATGTCAGTCACAATTCTGAACAAAGGGTATGAAAGCGGTTGCCTATGTCAGTCTGTAGTCATTGTGTACACAGTGTATGATAGCCTGGAATGTCGGTCACAATTCTGAACAAAGTTGTCTTTGAAACTTCAGGAAATTCTATGGAATGATCACTAACCATAAAGGGATCATTTTCTCTCACTTTCACATTCGCATACTTAGCAAGATCGTCAGTCCGGACTGCTAGGCCTGCTACACCTCTATTCATCATGAACATTTTAATGGCCTTCTCTAAACTCATGGCACCATTGCCTCACTTTTCCTTCACTCAAGTTGTGGTAGGCCGTACGTTTCACATAAGTTGACAGTAAATTTTAGCAGCACATGTCCTCTGCATTTAGAAATCACTGTTCGGACTTCCAACAGGTGGGATTGTTTATTTTCACACTCATTATAACCCGCTGTCATGCAGTGGCAAACAACAGTGGACTGGCAACAGTATGGCAGTTACATGCACAACAGACCAGTTGAAGCTACTGCGTATGTGCGAACCAATCATTGTTGTCAATCGCTCTTTATAACCGATCAGCCTGTACTTTTGAAATACGCCTCATATATTTTTAAGGGAAAATGATCCCAAATTAAATTCAGTTAGTAAATTATGCTTTATGATTTAGTAATTTATATATAAAACCTTGACATTAGTCTGTTTTGTATGGATCAGTTCAATCGAAAATCAACAAATTGTCACCTTTACAAAAACAGACAAATCCTCTTCTGAAAACAAAGAAGTCAGATTTATAAGGAGTGTTTACTCTGTTCTTGGAGGTGACTACTTTTGAAGCAACTATGCCCCCCCCCCCCAAGCTGGAGTTGTAGAGTGTGTGTAACAGTTTGATTATTGCATTGGTTTCTTTAGTTTATTTTCAAGTTAAAGTAAGGAACCCTTAAGTTTTATGAACTTCATTCATTCTGAAAAAATATTTTTAGTCAGTTTTTGTAGTACCTGAAAACCTTAAGCTAAGAAAAATAACTGAGAACAGGTACAGGAAGTGTACTTTCATTGATATCTCTGCACTGGGTACAGGATGTGGTATTTGTTGATTAGTCTGTTGAATGTTCAGCGGTAAAAAAAAAGTCTCAGATGATAATTTTTTGCAGATATGACTCTTTTTCATGGTATGACAATATAGACGATTGTTGTGGTTGTACTTACTTTTTAGAAAATAATAGAAACAATTAGCCTCAAATGTTTTTTCTCTTATTTGCAATATGTTTCGGGACACTTATTATTCACATCCTCAGTCATCATAAGTTTGGATCTAGTTGCATATTTGTGTTCTATATATGTAATTGCACATTCACTTTACACACACACACACACACACACACACACACACACACACACACACACACACACACACACACACACACACACACACACACACACACACACACACATACACACACACACACACACACTTATATCTATGGATGTGTGTGAGGTTATTGGTAAAGTTACTCAAGTCCACTCATGTGAATTTACGGATAACTGAAACTAAAGATTTTAAGAGTGCAATAATAAATCATAAAACTTATTTTTCAAGATTAATTTTTATTGTTAATAGAATTTTTTATTGATTACATAAAAAAAGAAAAAGAGTAATGAGTAAAAATGTTGTTTTTGAAACATCATTAAAACTTGGACTTGGGTAGTTTTACCACTAACCCCACGATATATGAATGTATATGGAGGGGGCTAAAAATCAGCTTATATAAATAAATATTAACAGTTTCCATACATATTAATTATTTGTAGTAATTACATCAGCTGATTATTGCCAACTGGAAAACCTGAATTTCCCACTCATTACAGAACGGTAGACATTTAAATTTACATGTAGGAAAAACTGATTTTTGAGCTCACTGTACTACTAGTACAAAATACTACTACACTACTACACTATATGCTACTACACAGTACATACACACACAGTGCACACACACACACACACACACACACACACACACACAGTGGGTAGTAGTGTTAGTATGTATATAGTACGCTGGTGTACTATATTACTAGTTACTAAATGGCCAGTCTTAAAATTAGTTTCTGTGATAAGATTAAAAAAATAATAATAATTAATTTTCAGATTAGAATTGCGAGTGAGCAGTAAGCATTGAGAATGGCGTGGACAAAGTTTCAGTCCATAATAGCAGTTGTGATGGTGCTGACAGGAACAATAAACACGCTGACCACCAAGTAAGTACTTGTCATGTATAGTCTGCATGAGAGCATGTAATCTTAGACAAATATAGGTACGAGATGTTATCCAAAAGTTCCTGAAATGTTTTGCAAAGTCATACACTTACAAAAAAAGTCGACTTAATCTCTTTCCAATTTCCAGTGTCCAGTGCATTGATGCATTGGCCCCAGCACGACTTTAGTATTTGGAACACTGGTGGTAGTTGTATCCCATGAGCCTCTTCAGAGCAACTTCCTCCAAACTCCCTCACTGTCCCACTGTAAATAGACATAATTAAAATATTTTAAGTTTTTAAAATAGAGTACGTATATGAAACATTTCTGTACATTTATTGTATTGTTTTTTATACTATTTTTCAGCCTGTGAATTTTGTGCTGTATTTTTTAGAAACTAAAAGGCTGTGAGTTTAAATGTGTCATTTGAAACATTTTTAAAAATGGGAAATTTTTGTGAAAGGGGTTGTCACAGGAATGTAGGTAAAAAGAGGTTGGGAACTACTGTTCTAGTTCCCAAACTATGGACCACGGCAACCTGGCCGATGCTGCTTGCAGTTTTTAAATAGATCGTCAAAATACTTCAAAAATAACTAAACAAGAAATAAGTTCAGTAAAATGTTATAATATTTTGTACAAGTTTAAAACATTTACGTGGTTAATGTGCTTGTTCGTCTGGCTGCCTTGAATGAATACTCTGGCTAACTTGTCAGACAAAAAGTTGAAATCCATTCTAGTGATAGGAGCTTCACAATTTGACCCAAAATGTACAGACATTACGTATATGTCAGAAGCAACTCCACACATCCCATACGTACATAAGAAAGCCAAAAAATAATACATAAGAAATATCTTTGAATGTTATTTTTTCCAAGTATTTTTATTTAAACTATTTTGAATAAATGAATTTAAGTTCTTTGGAAAAGTCTGCTTCATTTTTATTGAAATACCTATTTTATTGACTTAATAATTTCATAAACTTAAAAATAATAAGTTTACAACGCGTGCGTGTGCGTGCGTGCGTGTGTGTGTGTTGACCCGCCTGACTTCCAAGATTTTTCAGTTCGGCCCTCAAGAGAAAAAGGTTGCAGACCCCTGTTCTAGAATATCAATTTACTGAAGTTTAGTACATAGTATTATTACTTTTTAAGCAGTACAGTGAAATACATGAAATTTTGGAATTAGATTTTTACAAAATGGCAGTACTGAACTGGAAGAAAACAATAAGGAATAGTGTGAGTACCGAAGTACAAATATGATGTATTTGTAAGTAAAATTAGACCAGCTGATGAGGACTAGTCTTCGGTGTATTCAATCAAAGCTATTCTTATTGTTGTTAGTAGTATAAAATTGTAAACAGTGGCATAGAACAGCTGATTCATCAAGAAGTTAGGAAATTTACTGTCTATATATGTCGAGTAGTAGTATTCTTATTACGTTATCTTATCCACTTGTCAAGAGTTATTGCATGGTTTTATAAAAACAAAAATATCGAAATCTAGTTATTGTTTGAGTGTTTGGATGGAAATGTTTTCTTATTGATGGTCAAGCATTTATCTCTCCTTGATGGAGATTTTTTGAAATGTAAGTAAACAACTTCAAGTTTTGATGCAAAGTACAAGGTCTATATAAAAAGTATCACGAAGTCCGATACTATTTTTCATGGTATTTCATGGTAACTAGTGACAACCTACATGTACCAATAGTGGGTACTTGTAGAGACTTTCAAGTGCATGTATGTGATGTGTTGTAGTGGCACCAGTCACATCAGTAACTGCCAGAAAGTCACACAGTGTAACACGTGTTTGTTACACTCTCATTTTCTTTACAATGATAGAACACTTGGAGCAATGATACTGCATCACGTTCTTTCAGAAACTAAGGAAGCAGAAACCTCCCGGAAGGTTCAGCTGGCTTTTGGCGATAATGCACTGGGGTTATGCAAATTGAACAGTAGTAGAGATTGTCAACTTTAGAGAAGCTCAATTTGTGCTGGTAGGGAGAAAGGTGGTACACGACAATATTGGTAGGTATACCCACTCCCCCCATTACTCCACTCTTGTGTTTCACTGTGCATACGCTTCTCTATCGTTGACAACCTCTACAGCCATTTCAGAGATGGCCGCTTGCCCATGGAGATTGACCGGCGTTTCGGGACACCATCAACAAGTCAAAATGCTGGTGTTGACTTACAGTAGAAAGTGTGGACATCGATCATGGAAGACTGTCAGTTGACAGTCTGGGAAATTGCTGATGATGTTGGTATCAGAATTAGTTCTGCAGACAGAATTCTGAATGAGGTTTTGGGTATGCATAGAGTGACTGCAAAATTTACCCCAATCTACTTTTACTGAAACAGAGACAACTCTATGTTGAGGTCTCAAAGCATGTTGACATGCTCCAGAACGCAAACAGGGATCCTGAGTTTCTGAAGACTGTGGTCACTGGTGACAATACGTGGGTGTATGTGTACGACCCGGAAACTAAGGTCCATTCTTCGCCACAATGTAAGCACCCAAGTTCCCTGAGGGCCAAAAAAGGACGACATATCTGGAGCAAGGTGAAGGTGACACTGGTTGTTTTTTCAACTAGCAGGACATAGTGCATCATGAGTACTCACCAGAAGGTCGGACCATCAATAAGGAGCACTATTGGGAAGTACACCGTCATGTTCGTGATGCAGTTTGACATAAGAGACGAGAGCTGTTGGTGGCAGGGAACTGGCAGCTGTAACATTACAACACTCCAGCGCATTCAGTACACCTGATCTAGTCTTTTCTGACTATGCGTTGCATTCTTCAGGTTTGCTAGGTTTCCTACACTCCTGACATGGCTGCTTGTGATTTCTGGCTATTCCTGGAGATGAAGAACACTCTAAATGGGTCTCGTTTCAAGAGTCGCAAGGAAATAAAGAAAAATGTGATGGCACAGCTGTTCACTATCTTAAAAGAAGCCTTTTAGCATTACAGTCGACTCCCTCTCGTTCGGACTCCGATGGTTCGGACGCCGGATGGTCCGGACTACTTCTTGGAAATGAGTCATCAGCGCGCGCCGGGTTTCTCACGGCCGAAAACGACAGGATTGAGCGTGTCTGTTTATTTCCGGCCTACATGTAAACAAAGATCCTCAGTTCGGCTTACGATTGCGTTTGCTCCGGATCGTCATACAGTGTACTGTAGCTGTTTTTACTAATTACTACTGATATTGTTGTGTGTTTTAATAATTTTCAATGTGAGTTACATATGTTATTATAAGTGAGTTTATTTGTTAGGTGAAATTGTAGTTTCAGTAACTCTGATTATTTGACAGTAAAATTCTCAAAAATGAGTGAAAAACGGAAGCTTAATACAGTTAAAATGCAAGACAGACTTAATATTTTACAACGTTTAGATAAGGGTGAATCAGTGCAAAGTATTTGTACGGAGTTTAATGTAGGGAAAAGCACAGTTTATGATTGGCGGAAAAACAGAAAATCGATCGAGGATTTTTGTATGCAAATTGAAGTCGAATCCGTCCTTTCTACTCGATCTACCTTGAAAAAACCACACCATGAACTTGTTGATGACGCATTATGGTTGTGGTTCATGCAGGAACGTAGAAGAGGGACTCCTATAAATGGGCCGATTTTGAAAGAAAAAGCCGTCATTCTTCATTCAAAACTTGGGGAAAAAGGAAACTTCTTGGCAAGCGATGGGTGGCTAACGAGATGGAAAAAACGGCATGGAGTGCATTTCCTTGGAGTTTGCGGGGAGAAGCTTTCAGCAGACCAACCGGCAGCTAATGATTTTTCTGAAAAATTGAAGCGTATCATTGAGCGTGAAAAACTAACCCCAGAACAAGTGTACAATATCGATGAGACCGGGCTTAACTATAAACTTTTGCCTAATAAAACCTTTGCCACTCCTCAAGAAAAGTCTGCTTCGGGCTTTAAAGTAAATAAAGAAAGGATCACTGTTGCACTATGCTCAAACGCAACTGGGACACAAGATGCCGCTATTTGTGATTGGAAAGTCGGCCAAACCCAGAGTATTCAAAAACTTAAACATGTCTTCCCTTCCAGTGTATTACAGGTCACAAAAGTCTGCCTGGATGGATTCTTATTTGTTTAAGGAGTGGTTCGTGGCTCAATTTGTTCCGTCTGTAAAAGAACATTTGACATCCTTGAAATTGCCAGTAAAAGCAGTTCTTGTGCTTGATAATGCCCCTACGCATCCAGAGGAAGGTCTCGAATGAGATAGTTACAGTGACATCAAGCTTTTATATATGCCTCCAAATGTAACAAGTATCGTACAGCCCATGGACCAGGGTGTAATTGAATGCTTTAAGAGAAAATACCGGAGGAAGCTTCTTTCAGAAATTTTGGATAAGATGGATGGTAATGACAATGCAGGTCTCATCCAGACGCTCAAGACAATTAACATTAAGGACGTCATTTATATCGCTGCTAAATCGTATGATGAAATCCCATCATCTACGTTTACCAAATCCTGGAGAAAATTGTGGCCAGTTGTTGAAACTCTCGTTGAGAAGAGACAAGAAGACAACCCAAATACAATAGGGTTAAATATTCATGCAACTGAACCTGATGACAACCACTCAATTTTAAAGGATTTACAACGGCTGC
Organism: Magicicada septendecula; assembly: GCA_034769895.1. Lineage (NCBI taxonomy): Eukaryota > Metazoa > Arthropoda > Insecta > Hemiptera > Cicadidae > Magicicada > Magicicada septendecula. The sequence goes on from CM068372.1 coordinate 40,254,487, forward strand.
CTGATTCTGCTAGTATTAATGAGAATGACGTTGTGGAATGGATTTCGCGAGCTGATGATGAACTGGCTAATGAAATCCTGAATGATGACGAAATCGTCGATGTAGTCCTTCGTCAAGAGGAAGAAAAAGAAGAAGAAGACGACGACGAAGGTGACAGTGAAGCGGGAAATGGCGTGGGAATTTTGACTCATGCAGAGGGTAGGGCAGCACTGGAACTGGCAACTACCTACGTCGAACAACAGCCTGGCGCATCAGCTGTGGATGTTATGTTTCTAAGGAAGTGGCGTGATTATGCCTTCAAGAAAACAGTTGAAGTAAAGAAGCAGAAGAAAATAACAGATTTCTTTTAATATTGCAAAGCCAAGTTTTTCATTAGTTTTAGGTTTAAGTTTATTCGTTTGGGACAATTTTATGAACCTAAAATTGTGTTCCGTACACTTGAAAATTGTCTTAAAATGTGATTTATAAATATAGATACGCTATTACAGGTTGTAATTTACATAAGTAAAAAACCGCCGGATGGTCCGGAAATTTTTTAATCCGGACAGGGATCCGGTCCCGAGGTGTCCGGATTAGAGGGAGTCGACTGTGCTTCCAGTGATAGAAGAACTGCCAGACTAAGTGTGTGTAATCACAAGGGGTCTGCTTTGAAGGGGATTCAATATTATAATCAATCAGATGTAGAACCTTCTTTTCCTGGCCCAAGTTCGGATTCTTTTTGTACAGACGTCCTACAACATCGATGCTTTGAAGGCGTTGCTGTGTACTGGCAGTAACCTATAGAGACTGGATAAATCTGGGCTTACCATTTTGTAGTTGTATCTGTGCCTGCTTTTTTCTCATTTCTTTGATCCTACATAACGTTGTGAGGTGTACATTTGGGACAGACATGAATCAGGAATTATTTTCTATTAAAGTAAACATTATATACAAACACCTACAGTCTTTAATAATAAATATGTGGTGCTATCAGCAGACGTTTACAGAGTAAAAACAAGAAAAGAGAGAGTGTTAAAATTTTATGGGGCAATGCCCACAAACATGGATGCTTGTGTGCCAGCAAACGTAGATTGCAGCAAAAGTAAAAGACAGACACATCTAAGCACAAGAGATAAGATGAGGTTTCTCACAGGAGTTGAAGGACGTAATTGAAGAAGTGGAGTGAAGCAATAAGAGAAAGAAGCATGCACAGGAAAGAAGTGAAGCAATAAGAGAAGAGTTTTTAATACTTAATCTGAATATGAAGAAAATTAAGCAGACTGTATGAAATGGCGTCTAGTGAAGAAGATATAAGGATCCAGACTATCACTGCAAGAAGATGCAAACCAGAAGGAAGAAGCCTAGATCAACTAAGGAAAAGACTGGTAACTATAAAGAGTGGGACAGCAAATTCTTGCATGCGTAGAGATGAAGAATGTAATATCATATATGAAGGCTTGTGGGGGTCAGCAACTGTTTGGTAGTATTGTGCTGACATAATGTACAATGACACTTAGCATATCATACTCTGTGTGTGTGTGTGAATTAACTCAAAAAAATGCAAATTGTTAACCTTTCATGGTTGGCATAAAAATTGTTAAAATTATTATTATTATTACTATTGCTACTAGCCAGGCTATTAAGCGTTGGTTGACTGTTATTGTGTGTGATAGACGTTTCGGTCCCACTATCAGAGGCTACCTTCAGTGTCAGAAAGTGTTTGGCAGCTGTCCACCAATTCATGCCAGTACTGAGATAGAAACTCACCATTGGAGACCATCTTCAGTGTCTAAAAGTGTTTGGCAGCTGTCCACCAATTCATCCCAGTACTGAGATAGAAACTCACCATTGGAGACCATCTTCAGTGTCTAAAAGTGTTTGGCAGCTGTCCACGAATTCATCCCAGTACTGAGATAGAAACTCACCATCGGAGACCATCTTCAGTGTCTAAAAGTGTTTGGCAGCTGTCCACCAATTCATGCCAGTACTGAGATAGAAACTCACCATTGGAGACCATCTTCAGTGTCTAAAAGTGTTTGGCAGCTGTCCACCAATTCATGCCAGTACTGAGATAGAAACTCACCATTGGAGACCATCTTCAGTGTCTAAAAGTGTTTGGCAGCTGTCCACCAATTCATCCCAGTACTGAGATAGAAACTCACCATTGGAGACCATCTTCAGTGTCTAAAAGTGTTTGGCAGCTGTCCACCAATTCATGCCAGTACTGAGATAGAAACTCACCATTGGAGACCATCTTCAGTGTCTAAAAGTGTTTGGCAGCTGTCCACCAATTCATGCCAGTACTGAGATAGAAACTCACCATTGGAGACCATCTTCAGTGTCTAAAAGTGTTTGGCAGCTGTCCACCAATTCATCCCAGTACTGAGATAGAAACTCACCATTGGAGACCATCTTCAGTGTCTAAAAGTGTGGCAGCTGTCCACCAATTCATCCCAGTACTGAGATAGAAACTCACCATTGGAGACCATCTTCAGTGTCTAAAAGTGTTTGGCAGCTGTCCACCAATTCATCCCAGTACTGAGATAGAAACTCACCATCGGAGACCATCTTCAGTGTCTAAAAGTGTTTGGCAGCTGTCCACCAATTCATCCCAGTACTGAGATAGAAACTCACCATCGGAGACCATCTTCAGTGTCTAAAAGTGTTTGGCAGCTGTCCACCAATTCATCCCAGTACTGAGATAGAAACTCACCATTGGAGACCATCTTCAGTGTCTAAAAGTGTTTGGCAGCTGTCCACCAATTCATCCCAGTACTGAGATAGAAACTCACCATCGGAGACCATCTTCAGTGTCTAAAAGTGTTTGGCAGCTGTCCACCAATTCATCCCAGTACTGAGATAGAAACTCACCATTGGAGACCATCTTCAGTGTCTAAAAGTGTTTGGTCAATTCACTTAAAACACTTTATCGTTCAAGATGGCCTCTGATGGTGGGGCCTTAACGTCTGTCACACACAATACCAGTCGACCAAGGCCCAACAGGCCGGCTAGTAAAAATAATAATTTTAACAAATAACTAAATAAAAATTGCACTGTTGCACACCACTATCAATTTTTTTGATTAGTGCTTTCAAGTTTCACAGAAGTATCAGAAATTTCTAATCCGATGACGAGCTGTGAAGCTTGACAGTGCTAATCAGAAAAAATTTCAGTAGTGGAGTGCAACAGTGTTTTTTTTTTATTGTGGTTATAACCAGTAACACAACTTTATTAATTTAATAAAAAAAATTAAAGACGTACTGAAACACAACCCAAAGTACTTTCAAATGTATCATGCTGTGTTTTACATATTTTGTAATATTCATGTTTAATATGGTAACCAAATCACTTGTACGAATTAATAAATTATTTACCTTAAATTATCCGCTGTGTGATTTCTTGTGCTTCGTCTATGACGCGTTTCAGAGCTTGTGCTCCATCATCAGATATTATTAAAACTATCACTCTTGCGAGATCGTTACGAAGTTAAAATGTCAAAATTTGCATATGAACCGTACGCGGAATTGGGTGCGCACCCGTTCAAGTTCATTCTGACACTGAGCCTAGTTTTACATTTTACATTTAGAATTTACATTCAAAATGATGGCCTAGCTATGGGCTCACCCCTCTCCGGCCTACTGGCCGATATTTATTTGAATTATTATGAGAATACTCACTTGTTGAACAATAATATATATGCAAATAAAATAATATTTTATGCACGGTATGTAGACGATACGTTTATAATTTTTCATGGTACTATAAGACAAATCGAATTATTTAAAAACTGTTTAAATAAAATAAATAGAAACATCCAGTTTACTCTTGAAACAGAGTTTGATAACAAGATAAACTTTCTAGATTTAACCATCACTCGACAGATGAATAAACTAAAGTTCAACATTTATAGGAAACCGACTACCACTGACACCACAATACACGCAGACTCTCATCATCCTCTTTCACATAAAATGGCAGCGTACAATAGTTTCATTCATAGATTATTGACAATTCCTTTGGATGATAATGACTTCCGTGATGAGCTAAATGTCATAAAATATATCGCGGTTGCCAATGGTTACAATAGTTTAACCATTGACAAACTGTTGAGAAAACATGAAAAAAGAATGCTTAAACCCCGAATAAACAACAACCCGCAAAAATTTTTATATCTACTAATTACACTAGCTTTATGCCTAAGGTTTTGTCTTCTGTATTGAATAATAATAGTTTCACTATTTCATTCAGGACTAATAATAAGTTACTGGATATTCTCAAACCGAAAAAACACACGCCTCCAGAAGAAAAAACTGGCATATATAAGTTAACATGCAATGATTGCGAGTGCTTCTACATTGGACAGACTGGGAGAGGTTTCCTTAAACGATTTCGAGAACATTTACCTAAGAAAATAAGAAACATTGACAACATCAAATCAAATTACGCCCGACACCTGACTTCACACAATCATAATTACACAGATTTTAGTTCCAATTTAATACCGTTACATGTGTGTAAGAAGGGCTGTTTCATGAATGCCTTGGAGGAATTTGAAATTTACAGTGCATATGCAAACCCAAGGAGTCGCGATATCGTGTTAAATGACCACCTGAACTTTGTATCCAACCGATTGTACGATACCGCCTTGAGTCTGCTCGCTGGGGCTACGATAAGGTAGCAACCGCTCAGTGTCAGAATGAACTTGAACGGGTGCGCACCCAAATCCGCGTACGGTTCATATGCAAATTTTGACATTTTAACTTCTTAACGATCTCGCAAGAGTGATAGTTTTAATAATATCTGATGATGGAGCATAAGCTCTGAAACGCGTCATAGACGAAGCACAAGAAATCACACGGCGGATAATTTAAGGTAAATAATTTATTAATATTTTGTAAATTTTTTTATACTTTTATACGTATTTTTTGTAAGTTTTATTTTTGTTAGTGGGACTGGTATTAGTTTTGATTTAAAATTAATTTTACTGAGAGTGTAATTGTAATAACTGAAACTGTGATGATTTGTTTAACAAGAATTTTTTTTCAGACAGATGCCTTGCACAGTTTTATATCCTGGACAGCTACCTAATTCCCCCTTGTCTGACCCTAATCCTTTTTGAAAGGAGTGTCTCTTCCCTTTGCTTTCGTTTTATGTCCTGTAAACAACTACATATGCTCATTATGCACAAACATTTACAATCTCTGAGACTAAGTTAACGTATGTCTAGAAAAATTACCTTGGTTTCTTACTTTGAGAGTAGAATGTAACTATGAACTTACAGGTGGGTCATAAGTCAACTGATAAAAGTGTACTTTTTAGTAACTGTCAGTGATAAAAAGCTGTGCAAGGTTCAGTCATTAATTAGTCATAATTTTAAAATGCTTAGTCGGCATTTCAACACTTTTTTGTAGAGGTTCTAGATTGACTGTCATCTCAGGACTAGTATACAGGCAGTACAAAAGTAATTATTACACATATAATAAATATTAATAATATTTATAGACTATTATAATTATTCTTATGAATATAAGAGTAATAATTTACATATAATAGTTATTGTTATTCTTCAAGTAATGAATACACACACATTTAAACAAAAACTCTTATGGTGTGTGTATTATTTCAGTATTACCTATTGGCCCTGATGAAGATGATAAATTTTGCCAGAGTATTGACATTAAACATTTCAAGATTGTGCCTGAAATTTCATCTTGCAAAACCTTTTACCTTCTGTTAATTCGTAGTGACCAGAAATCTGAGGATAATTTCTAGTGTCAAGCAACTTATGACCAGCACTGTATTTATGACAATTATTTTTGTATATTATAGTATACACTATTGTATGAGAACAAATCAAGTTAGTTTATGTGATTTATCCCTTAACTTTGTAAGATGTTGAGGCAGTAATTCTAGTGCATACTCCAATCAAACTCACTTCCTCATTGTGTGTGTTCAGTCGAGTCCTATCATCTCTAGTATATTAGCTCTTTTATTAGTCCATGCTTTTCAAAGTTGTCTACGGCATCTTTCGTTTCCCTTTACCATTATTTTTCATATCACTTTAGCCATTCTTTGTGTCCCTATTTCTGGACAATCTCATCTGTTCAGTTTCAATTTTCCCTCAACACACTTCACAGTTTGGGCTATTTATAATTATTTCTGTTCAGTAGGTGACTTTGTAGTCAAGTTAACTTACAGTACGACTATCTTGGTTGTGGTTGAAATGTCATGGGAACCATCTTGGAGTCGGCATTCTGGAAGTGGGCACAGCTGACCTCTAAATCCATCTGATATTTACAGAGAATACGAAAAGATACTCTTAGATGTTATTAGTGTCATGACACTGCCAGCTTAGAGCCTCTAGGCCTGCCCTGGGTTTCATTCAGATCCCCACCGAGGTACTTCCGCTCTATCATTGAGAACATTACCATAGTATAGTGTTACGCCGGTCTACTGATCGTCGTATGGTACAGTGGAAAACAAAATACAAGACACCAATTACATCACTAATCACCAGCTTTAATTATCACAATTATACAGTTTGTAATCAACAAGATAGTCTCTGACAACAAATCAAATAAAAATTGTCAACTAATATAAAACACAATTTGTAACTTTATTTACTTTTATTAATGAATTAAATTGCAACTTCCACTTACCTTTTAATTCTTGATCTGGCCTGATATCTAAGTGTGGACGAACCCCGTTCGTACGGCGAACTTAACAGTACAGCAAATGAAATAAGGTGTTTGAAATGATTTTATTTAACAAAGTATATCATTTAGCAGATAATATTTTATTTTGCGATTACTAAACATCTCTTTGTCCCACTACCTTCCATGTATAAAATATAAAAAATATTAATCTCTCCACATGATTTTTAACTTTTGAAATACATTGTTATAAATTTTTAACATGATAGACATCTTACGTAAGAACAAAATTTACTTACAGTCTAGGAAGACGACCCAGTTTGCCCATTCATTCCATTCACACAAAATTTTACATACCCATAATTTAAGAGCGCTCGTTGAATTAGTAAAATTAATTAAATAGGGAAATAGCTCGTTGATTGCCTAACTCTTGGCGCCTCTGATAACCACGCGCCGCACTACATATTTGTTCGAAAGTTTTTTCACTTTCCGGTCTCCACGGTACACACTTCGAGCTGATGGGCTGCTCTAATTTACGTTTTTATACAGTTTGTCAACTTTCTATAGTTCGCGAACTTTGTAGGAGGTCCCGGCCGGGAGAAGTTCTTTCGTTGACTGATTATAATTTTCACATTTTTTATAAAGTTTTACCCGACCGGGAACACGCGCCAATACCCGCGTCCGTTAAACTTAGTTCTTGTTCGCCGACTGACGAAACGGCGGGTAACTAGATCCCCATCTCTGGTTGACTGTTTCCGGGCACATACACTGCCACTGCGATTACACAGCTTTTCGTTACCATTTAGGTATCATGGTTTTGCATTGGGCACTGGCGTCGACGATGCTGACTGGCGAAAATATTGAGGCTGTGGAAGGCGTGGCCTCTAAGAGTATCCGTCAGCAACAAACCGCATGGAACAAAGTTTTCGTCTCTCGCCATTTTTCGTGGCATCCCTTTGGAGTCTGATGTGCGTCTTTACGCGTGCATGGTCATGTTGCGCGTCTTTGTACGTGCCTCAATGCTTAATTACCGCCGTGTGTTTAGACTAGGGATCGCATTCCATTGCCAACTCACCGTTCACAATCTCACTTCATTGTTCCTTGGACGACAATTTTACTTCACATTGGGACTGACCGTGCAGGGGGAAAATATAATATTATAATTTTTTAATAAAATGAAACCCCTTCCTTTTTGTCCCGTTACAATACCCCCCCCCCCCAATGAGAGATCTGTCAAAACAGAAGAAATCTCATTGCTAAACCCTTAAGAGGATCGGTGAGGATATGGTGCCAACAACCCCCATTTGTTTTGACACATCATGGGTAAACTACCCCCTGGCTCGGCGACTATGGCTGCACCTGAACGAGATTACTGGACTTCTCTATACGAGATCCCAACACCATAAAATCACACAGACACGCACCACAGCGCACCTAACCCTCTAACATACCGCCCCAAAATCCAAACCCCTGGTCTTATACCATGCCAGATCCTCAACCGATATGTTTCCCCTTACCATGCACACTGGGTTGCCTTTAGCAAAATACTGGGTGCGTACACATTTCATTATCGATTACATATTACATCCATTTACGTTAAAATAAACTTCACAAGCATTCTATAATTGCTTCTACATGAAGTAATTCTCTCTTTCCAAACAACAAAATTTTGTCTGATATTATTTCAAATTAAATTCAATTAATTAAATTTTATTCCACTAGTAAAAACAATCTGGGTCCATGATCAAAACCCATTTCCACGTTAGTCTACTTTATTTCTTTCCATTCCTTAATTCATTGCAAATTTTAAAATCTTCCAAAATTATCCAAAATCTTTCAAATACATTTACTTTGTTCTATACTTTGTTTTATACAGTTTGTCAACTTTCTATAGTTCGCGAACTTTGTAGGAGGTCCCAGCCGGGAGAAGTTCTTTCGTTGACTGATTATAATTTTCACATTTTTTATAAAGTTTTACCCGACCGGGAACACGCGCCAATACCCGCGTCCGTTAAACTTAGTTCTTGTTCGCCGACTGACGAAACGGCAGGTAACTAGATCCCCATCTCTGGTTGACTGTTTCCGGGCACATACACTGCCACTGCGATTACACAGCTTTTCGTTACCATTTAGGTATCATGGTTTTGCATTGGGCACTGGCGTCGACGATGCTGACTGGCGAAAATATTGAGGCTGTGGAAGGCGTGGCCTCTAAGAGTATCCGTCAGCAACAAACCGCATGGAACAAAGGTTTCGTCTCTCGCCATTTTTCGTGGCATCCCTTTGGAGTCTGATGTGCGTCTTTACGTGTGCATGGTCATGTTGCCCGTCTTTGTACGTGCCTCAATGCTTAATTACCGCCGTGTGTTTAGACTAGGCATCGCATTCCATTGCCAACTCACCGTTCACAATCTCACTTCATTGTTCCTTGGACGACAATTTTATTTCACATTGGGACTGACCGTGCAGGGGGAAAATATAATATTATAATTTTTTAATAAAATGAAACCCCTTCCCTTTTGTCCCTTTACAAATTGTATTACAATTGTCCCGCATGAGTATAAAACATGTAACACTTCGCCTCAATAATTACTTTTCACTAGTAACCACTTGAACGCACAGAGTAATCGACCGACAATAACTCGCAACTCAAAACTAAACTAAGTGTCACTCAGTACTTGTATTTATACCCCGCCAAAATACCAGAATATTCCATACTACGCACTAACAACAAAGGAAAACATTAAAGCGTAATTCATTGCGGCCTTGACACAGTGCGCTTGGCCGCAATGAATTACTGGCACAATTTAGCTAATGTGTTGAGAATCATGTACACCACACACGTTACAGCCGGATTTCACTGGAACATTCAATAAAGTTGTAGAGCGTTCCATATTATGTAACACTTTTTCTGCATTATGTAACAATAGTAAAGGTCTCTTCTGGCATTGAGACATTTGGTCAGCTTATAGCCTTTCGTGTGCAACTCCAAGCAGGGATCCTATACTGGGTCGTATCATTCACAGCAGATGAACCCAGGTTTTATAACAAGGTGTTATTCCTAACCTCCTCTTCTCTCATCATTTGTGAGTTAGACCCTAGTTAGATGTGGGACTGGAATGGTAGAGTTTACAAAGTGATCTTGCTACAAAAATAGGGATGGAACAACATATATTTAAAAATTCACTGAGTTAGGTTTTTTTTCACTTTAGGGATTATGCAATTTACCTGTGCCACTCTCACAGCTTTCTTAGTCTGCTGACATCTGTCCTTTCGTTTGATTTGTAATTTTGAACAGTTCTGTTGTGTGCTGTAGACAGTTAAGTAAAAATTGCAAAGTGAAATTTATAGAAAGTGACGTATAAAGGTAGGGACACACATTACCGCACCGTGCCCGATCCGCGAGTTGGCTGAGTGTTGGCCATCACTCGGTATTATAACAGCGCAATGTAAGCAAATGGAGTAGTTCACACATCACCGCATCATAGCCGAGCGCCCTCACCGTGCCGAGTCAGGGCCGAGCGCGATTAGTTTAGTTTACTTTTTGACGTTGATGGTGCGGTCTCGGCAGGCACGCTAGAGATTTTAAAACACATTGTCACATTAAAACACATAGACACACACATTGTCAAGTATGGTGGATGTTGAAAAGCTTATCGAAGAAGTTCGGAAGTTTCCAGTCCTCTACGATCAAACAAGTGAAAAATATAGAAATTCTGAACACAGAAAAGATCTGGGAAAACATTTCTACTACGTTGGAAGCAAAAGGTAAGTCTAAAATTAATGTTGTAGTGATTCACAGGAGTTTCAAAGGATTTCAGTATATATAAAGTGTATAGTAAAATATTTAATTAAGTTTGTTGAAGCAACGGCAAAATCAAGTGACTGTATGTTTTCAGCCGTTCTGTTCATTGCTAAGTAACAATAAGAGTTTTGTCATTGAACCTTGAACAATATACAAATTTTATTCTTTCCTAGAAAGTGTGTTTCCATCTTAACTAGAAAGTTATACAGTATAACTTAATATTGTGCAAATTAAATAGTGCAACTGAATATTGTACAACTAAATAGTGCAACTGTATAATTGTGGGGACCAGGTAAACCAAATTTATTTTAACACAGCGAGATTAATTGATGTCCTCACAATGTGTTCCATAGAATGTAAAATTAATCACATGTGGGATGTAGAATTAGTGAAAATGTAATGGAATACTAGATAAACTTAGTTTATTTATCGAGTTTAAGAATAGAGTAGCATTATTGTTATTATTATTCAATCTACACACGAGAAACAAAATAAATTTGTTTAAACAATAAATTTTCAGTTTTTATACATCAAATCGCCAATGCCGCCTGTTCTTGCCATTCCACACTACCTTCAGGTGAATTTAGGAAATATTTAAGCTGTTCTCCCACAGCAAATGCTGCCTCTGCAGACCTTCCACGAAGCCTGGGTAATTGATGTAGATTTGATAACCTCTCAGATTGTTCGACACTTTTATCTTGATTCTCAACGTGTTCAAAAAAGTTGTAACCTTCATTTTTTCGAATAAAGTTGTGCAAGACACATGCGGCCTGTACAAAAATTGTTATGTTTTCAGGCTTCCCCTGAACCTTTCTCGTGAATATTTGAAATTTTTGCTGCAAAATGCCAAATGCATTTTCAGATACCCTCCTTGCCTGGCTCAAACGGTAGTTATATATTCTCTTATCATTTGTCAAGTCTCTCCCAGGATATGGTCTCATAATATAACTTTGCAGAGGAAAGGCTTCGTCGGCTACAATAACCATTGGGAGTTCAGTATCAGTTTCAGGTAGGGCTCTCTTCTTCGGTACATAAGTGTGCCATTGTGTAAAGCTTTCCCAAAATTAGAGTTCGAGAAAATACCTCCATCAGAGGTTTTGCTATAAGCCCCTACATCTACTACAATAAAGTTGTAAGAAGGATCAACTAGGGCCAGAAGCACAATAGAATAACTTTTTTTGTAGTTCCAGTAGAGACTTCCCGATAATTTTGGAGCTTGTGTATTGTAACATGCTTTCCATCTAAAGCCCCAATACAGTTAGGAAACTGCCACCTTTCCTAAAACTCAGTGGCTATAGCGTTACAGTTGTCTTCATTTGGCAGTGGCATCACTTCCTTTAAAAGAATATCTACAATTACTCTGCAGGTATGATGTACAATAGCCGCAACTGTTGATTTGCCCAATCTGTAGTTAAAGGATATGGTCTTGAAGGAATCTCCAGTAGCAAGAAACCTGGAACAAAAACGTTCCAAATGTGCACAATTTAAGGCAAATAACATTCATGGCATGCATGTCAGAGTTTTGGCATTCTAAATACAATAGATAGCTGGAAACGACGTTCATGTTTTTTGTCAAATGTTGGTTGTTATATTATTGTTATGTTCATTATTGTGTACAATTTTATGTAGGAAGTTATTATGTTAGTTGTAGATCTTACTCATAGTGAAATCAAGTGTATTTTCAGTGAAATATTGTTTGTTTGTTTTAGGAGGAATAGAAGAGTGCAAAAAAAAGTGGGCTTCTGTTCGAGATCAGCTGCGTAGGACTCTACTGAAAAGGAAGACAATATCTGGACAGACTGCTGTTTGGAACCGAAAATATAAATATGAACATATTCTTGCATTTCTGACACCTCATATTGCGGAACGGAACACGCTCTCCAATGTGCCAATTTCAGAAGACCATCAAGAGGAAGATGACGAAATAGAATCTGTAATTACTGACACCCACGAGGAATTCACTCAACCAACATGTCAGCTACAGAATACCAGCAGCATAAACGAGGAACCCGAAACTGAGGTACAAAACCACCTCACTGGGACTATGGAGAATACTTTTCGGTCTCCTGCAGCATCTTCAGCTACTACATCTACTTCCTCTGTGAGGAAAGACAAGTTTGCTAGACCTGTAGTATCACTCAAACGAAAGAAATTTCATGAAGTAAAACCAATAGATTCTCCAGCGAGCCAGGTAATGGCATATATATTAGCCGAGAAGGAAGCAGAAAACAAAAGAATCATGCCAACAGTACAACAATCTGTAAAGCATCCAGTTGATGCTTTTTCGGGTGGAATTGGACCTCCTCTTAAGTCACTAAATCCTGTACTTCTGAATCAAGCAAACGGTAGGATTTTTTCTATAGTACAGGAATGTGAGCTGAAACAGCTTATTATGAGTAGCCATGACAAAGATGTACGTAATACAGATCCCTCGAGTTCGAACTTCGTTCCATTTTCACTATAGTTATCACCACAGTCTGTCACAACACCATACCCTTCACCTCTTGGGGATGAAACTGCAAATGAGAATGAAAGTGTATATTACGACATGGATAACCTAACGCAAACCTACGGTCCGCGCACCGATGATTTTCCAAATCATCCGTAATTTTATAATAATTCAAAGTTTTATGTTGTGCGCTGAAAGAACACTTGTAGTTGTATAAGTGTTTCCAGTTGTTATTACGAGTAGTTCATACATAAGGAAGCTAAAGGAATTTTTAAAGAAATCTTTTTATACTTACATGTCTATAGGTAAATAAGAATCTGTTATAAAGTACTTATAGAGGCCTAGGCTATATTACTTCTTGAACAATAAACCAATAAAAAACGTACCTCAAACATACAGCCAAACGTTGTTTTGGTGTTATTGATAGCCTCCAAAAAGTGTCTTCTTTCTTCAAACTATCTTTCACCTTCTTCAGGAGATCGTTGAATGTGGATTGTGCCATTCTAAAATATTCATAAAATTTCGTTTCATCATCCATCAGATGAGGTAACAGCGTGTAGAACAGGTCTTGACTTCCAAGCACTGTGTACCCACTTCCTTCTTTTCTTCTTCCTCTAACGCGAGCGCTAGAATTCCGAACTCACTGTTACGAAAATTGCTGTGAACATTTGCTCCACAACCGGTCGCATCAAATTGTTAAGAAAGACTGGCACTGCCTTCAAACGGGTCAATGCCAGTAGGCAGACGGCAGTAACACGGACGACCTGCGGACAAGTTGGTTTCTAGAGGACCGAGCCGTTACACGGCCAACTTACGTCCTCGCTACGGTCCCTGCACGGTGCGGTAATGTGTGTCCCTACCTTAATGCGTAAAGTGACAGTATTTGACACTGTTGTATGACAGCAAAAATGGGGTACTTGCTAACATGTAACAGACCAAGAACTTTGGCAAGTGGAATGAGATTTTTGTGGCAGATTAGAGGATTCACATGAGAAGATTGAAGGAGAAATGAAGATATTACTAGAAAATTGAATGGAGGTTTACAGTATACAATAAAATTAAAAAAAATTACATTAAAAAATAGACCAATAAAAATTATATTTTTAAATCCGAATCGCGATCATCATGATTGTAATTTGTGAATTGTCATACAAGACAGCTCTGAGTTTCCTTCAGAGTACTAATGTTGTAATGGTACAGAATTGTGTGCTACCCCAGTTTCAGTTTTATTTTACATCAATTCAGTTTTAATTTTCAATTGTTAGTATCAACCTGTGAGGTGCCTCAGAGTAACACACTGTTAGCATAAACAACTGTCTAGACAACTAGACTAGACGTATTACGTAACTGCCCCAGCAGCAGGCTTTGTGAATCACAGTAAGAACTTTGTCACCTTAGTGTTTGCATCTGACAGTGGCAGCAGATAGTAGTCTGCTAGTTCTACAAGTAAAACGGTGGCCTCGGGTGCAAGATAGGCCGAAATCATTATAATCGGCCTATCCCGTAAAGTGTGAATATTGTAGCAATATTAAAATACCGTTTAATAGCAGTGGTAATTGACAGTGCACGTGCGAAAGAAAGTTGGACGACTATAATAATGTATATTATAATGTACATAACGTATCAACCAAAGTAATGAGTGGAATTTAAAAAGACATAAATAATTCAATACAAACAGTTACGGGAGTGCGGTAGAACGACACGAGTGTACAACTAACCACAGGAACCCGCAGCGGATGGGTAATATGCACTGAACAGTTTTTATTAACACAAAACCAGAACCATTCTAATCCAAGCTTAAATACAATTTAATAGTTCAAAATTAAAACATTTTGTTAATGAGATCTCTAAGAGAATAGATATAATTCTAAATTACGTACTGGTTCATAATAAGTTGTCATAGGTTAGAAATGTTTATTTTAGTAATGCGAAAATTCAGTTTTGAATAAATTCAGATTTTGTTTAATATATAACCATGTGTTAGAATAAGTTATTACGCCCGTTTAACATAACCTGCCCTGTATGGAAAATCTCGCCTAAACGGACCTGGTAAGTAATTCAAAGTAAATAGTGGGGAAATGTGTAAAGGTTTGTCCTTTATGTGGGCATATTTGTCCTTTTTAAAAATATTGGTGGCGACCTTTAAGTTGGGAATCTTCTGTTTTTTCGTAAGTCAGGGCGAGTGAAAGAAAAGGTAAGTAAAAGTTTAATATAAGGGGGGTAAGAAAATAGACCGTAACAGCGACGACCCTGCCAGGATGGCTCATATGTAATTTTCTGATATGGGTTTAGGCCTGATTGGAAGTACGAGACAGGTTGTGGTAACGGCGTATTTGTAAAATTTTGAATTATTGTGGAGATTTATGTTTTGGCAGCGTTATTGTATGTTTACATATAGGTATTGCTAACGATTTTATGTGTGGAGTATTTTGATTGGGTATGTATAATTATTGTTGTTGTATATAAAGGGTATATTATAAATAATTTTGTTTAAACATGGCTGAGGTAAACGAAACCGCAGAAAAAGGGTGTTCAACGAATGATGTAATGAATCTTTTCAAAACAATATATGATAATATGAGTAAGGGCTTTGATATGATGAACAAACATTTTGAAGAGATGGATAAATTATTGCGGAATCGAGAGGCAGGTAAATTAAAGGAGAATACAGGTGAATCAAAACAGTTAAGTGTTTGTGGTAGCAATATAACGAAAAATAACGGAGGAATAGTAGACAAGGTAAGTGGTGGTAGTAATATAAGTAATTACAATGGTGAAATAACGTTAAATAAGAATAATGATTATATAGCGGAAAATGGAGTATCTAAGAATGATACAGTAAGTAATGGTGAAAATAAGAGTAGAAAGTTAGCTGGTGTTAGTAATGGAGTAATGATTAGTATTGACGAGTTGGAGGAAGAATTGAGAGATAATTTAAAGGGTAAACAGGGGGCAAATTTTTATGGGGTTAAATGTGAAACAGAGTTTTCACAAGTTGTTTATGGGGATAAGAGATCCTCACTAGGACATTTGGGTGACAGTGGGTCGGCAAATGGTCAAAATAGATTTTTGTGTTTATCTGGTAGGGCCAGATGGTATTTAAATGATTTAGTGGTGTTGCCCTCTGTGTGGAATGAGAATATGAAATGTTGTGAGAAGTATTGTGATGAAAGTAATTATGAGAGAGAGAAAGAGTTGGAGTGTTTCAAGTTAAACAGAAGTTATAAAGAGTTGATAGAGAGTTTGAATATGAATATTATGGTAAATAATGTAGATTTACCTTGTACTGTAATAAACAATGTGTATGTTGAAGATAAACATTTATCTGTTGGGAGAAGTAGTGTACTGATAATAGCAGACAATTTTAATAAGAACGTAATTTACCTGGGAATAACAAATAATACTGACGGAGATTTGACAAAAAAATAATATTTACATGATTTATGACAAAATAATAATGAGGGGTAACCCTATATATTGTTATTATGGTACGATGAAATATATAAAATCTTATGGTTATTATACAAATGATAGCCATATGATGTGCAGAAATAAAATTGAAGAGTGTTATAAAAAAATAAGACTGTTACACGATGATGGAGGTTGAATATAAAAAAAACAATGAATGGACATTCTAAATACTTTAGTATATGGTTATGACCTTGCTGATTTAGTAAAATGAAGTGTGGTAAAATTGAACAAATAATGATGAAGATTTGTAAATACATTATAGTGAAATTAATTGTGTGTGTACTGTAAAATGTTATATATAAACCATGTGTGTATGTAGTAGAAATTGATTTTAATAATAATAATACTTTATTTTGCCAATTAACAATAATAATAAGAGGTAGTAATGAATTTAATTTTGAATTGTGTTTGCATTAAAAGTGTTTCAAATACTGTAATTAAAGGTAAACTGTTTTGGTTGGAGGTTATTAAAGTAATTTAAAAAGGTGAATTAAAATTATATTTGGTTTGAATTGTAATAAATAGAAATTGATAAATATGTTAACTAAAAGACTCCTAGAAATTAAAAGTTGAAGTACTTTTATTAGTACTGTATATGTGCCAGTATGATGTAACCATGAATGTTGAGACTGAGAGTGTTTATAACACCAGCCTTGCAGACCATTGTTGATGTAAACAGGTGTGATGTCTGTTGTGTGACCAATGTTTACAGTCATGCTGAGTCAATAACAACAATGTTGTAGTCTGATGAATCAGTATTCTGAGGAGTAAATCTTATTATGAAATAAAAAAAAAGCCAGATGTGAAGAAATGAAGGTAAATTTTTTAAATAATAAGGAAATGACTTAAGAGAGTTAATAATTGTGTGATAGGATTTTGTTAATAGAGAATCATTTTGGAAAAATGTGATTTTGAAACTGTTAATTAAATTAAATTGGTAATTAAATTAATTAAAAAGATGAATTTTAATAACGAATCTATTTCAATCCAGATTTCAAAGGTAATGATAGATTAAATAATAACTGATGAAAGCAACGCTTAAAATATTCATTTAAAGGAAATGTTTGGGCTAAGATAGTGTTTGGAAACTAAGATGTGTATATTATTGTGCATGTAAACTTTTGTCAATGTCAATCCATGTTTTATGTTTTAACTGTAGATTCCCCACCTAAGTGCGGCCATGACCTCACCGGATCATGACCATGAAAGTAGTTAATTGTGACAAATCATAATTTTTTACTTGATATAACCGGCTTGTGGTTTGTTTTGTTTTGTTAACCCGGTGGTTTGTTAGACTTAGTAGGGGGGTTATTTTTTGGGGAACCTACCAATTTTGGAACAGGGCTATTTTCACCCAGATAGGGTGGTAGTCCATTAGGGGCGCATCAATCAAGAATAGTAAGTGCAATACTGAATTTTGATTGTAACGCTGAAGCAAGGATGGGGGTGGAATAAAAGAAAAAAATGTCCACCCCTTCCGCATCAGTCCTTGTGGAAGCAACTGGGCGCTATAGTCCAGGGGGGAAATAGTGAGTGTGGAAGGGGTGACCCAGTTACAGGTCACGAGGGAGATGTGGTTTACGGCTAGGATGAGGCCGGCAATGGCCAAGAAACCTAGTGCAGAACACAGTACAATGTAACGGGTATCAGGGGTTAAGGGATATTAGGGGGGTAGAAAAAAAAAATTTATTTTATATACATAGTAGTTAAGGATATAATTTGTATTTTTTAGTTATAATTGATGTGTTATTTTGTCTGGGCAATATTGTACGGGGAACGTTATTTAATTTAACTGGAACGTATATGTACTACTGTAAACCTATATTGTTTTGTTAATACTATATTTTCTAGGGTTAAGATATATTTTATAATAAAAAAAAAAGAACCAGTACTTTGTCAATGAACCAGTACGGCTAAGAGGAAACAAATCAGTTGTGGGATATGGAGTGATGGAAGGCCGTTTGTTAATTTTTTAATTAAATGTTACAGAGCCAGGTGATACTGTGGCGGGTATCGGTCCGAGCTTATGGTGTTGGGATCTTGTACAGAGAAGTCCAGTAAGATCGGATGGGTGCTGCCGCTGCCACCAGACTAGGGGGTAAGGACCCATGATTTTAGTAGAGAGTTCAGGGGGGTTGAGGCGCCATATCCTACCGATCCTCTTAGGTTTTAGGCAATAAGAGTTTGTTTGCTTCGGCATCCAATCTCTTATTGGCGGGGGGGGGGGGGTATTGTAACAGTACAGAATTGTGTGCTACCCCAGTTTCAGTTTTATTTTACATCAATTCAGTTTTAATTTTCAATTGTTAGTATCAACCTGTGAGGTGCCTCAGAGTAACACACTGTTAGCATAAACAACTGTCTAGACAACTAGACTAGACGTATTACGTAACTGCCCCAGCAGCAGGCTTTGTGAATCACAGTAAGAACTTTGTCACCTTAGTGTTTGCATCTGACAGTGGCAGCAGATAGTAGTCTGCTAGTTCTACAAGTAAAACGGTGGCCTCGGGTGCAAGATAGGCCGAAATCATTATAATCGGCCTATCCCGTAAAGTGTGAATATTGTAGCAATATTAAAATACCGTTTAATAGCAGTGGTAATTGACAGTGCACGTGCGAAAGAAAGTTGGACGACTATAATAATGTATATTATAATGTACATAACGTATCAACCAAAGTATGAGTGGAATTTAAAAAGACATAAATAATTCAATACAAACAGTTACAGGAGTGCGGTAGAATGACACGAGTGTACAACTAACCACAGGAACCCGCAGCGGATGGGTAATATGTACTGAACAGTTTTTATTAACACACAACCAGAACCATTCTAATCCAAGCTTAAATACAATTTAATAGTTCAAAATTAAAACATTTTGTTAATGAGATCTCTAAGAGAATATATATAATTCTAAATTACGTACTGGTTCATAATAAGTTGTCATAGGTTAGAAATGTTTATTTTAGTAATGCGAAAATTCAGTTTTGAATAAATTCAGATTTTGTTTAATATATAACCATGTGTTAGAATAAGTTATTACGCCCGTTTAACATAACCTGTCCTGTATGGAAAATCTCGCCTAAACGGACCTGGTAAGTAATTCAAAGTAAATAGTGGGGAAATGTGTAAAGGTTTCCATATTTGTCCTTTTTAAAAATATTGGTGGCGACCTTTAAGTTGGGAATCTTCTGTTTTTTCGTAAGTCAGGGCGAGTGAAAGAAAAGGTAAGTAAAAGTTTAATATAAGGGGGGTAAGAAAATAGACCGTAACAATGTGTCAAATGTAGATAAGACAATGTCGTCGTTGTGTGTTGACATATGGGTAGCAAAGTTGTAGACTTGTTTGCTAACTGTTGATTTGATAAGGCATAGTTGTACAGCGGTTGCTATTTTTGAAAACCTGATGTGTGTGAAAATAGAAAAAGTCTGTTTTCCAAGTTACAGTTAGTTGTGTAAGCTCTTGTTGTTTTATACTCGTGGTGTACGTGCGTGTGTTGTGTAAGACACATAAGAATATTAATTTTTGTATAGAAAGTAAAATCTCCATTTGGACTGCAGTGTTTTATACAAATGCTTGCATAATATACCCACCCACAGCCAGTGAAGGTATGCCACTTAATACTACTACTGCTACTGGTGATAGTGTTATAAAAACCAGTGAAGTGATTTGGATATACAGTAAACTCTCGATTTAACGGACTTTAGATTTAACAGACAGAATTTGACAGACAAAAAGATAAAAAAAAAATTGATCATTTTGAGACAAAAAAATCACGATTGTTTTTCAAGTCCATGGTTGTGATTTAAATATGGCGGTAGTTCGTAACCATAGCAACAGATGCGCATTTTCACTCTTGAATATCCGGCTAGGTTGTCTTGGAGGATGAACAAGACCTGAAAACGACAAGAGGAGCTAGAACGCTGCAAAATCTGCGTGCATACAACATCTAGTCCGCCATCTTTAATTTTGTTGCCGCATGGAAGGAGATGAAGGAAACAACATTGGCTAACGGGTGGACACAGTTACTGAATGGGACTGAACCAGAGTACGATTTCAGAGGCTTTGGAACATCCAATTTCTGCGAACCCGTAAAGAAGGCTGGTGATCAAGTAAATGAGAATGACATAGAACAGTGGCTAAACTTGGACGAGGGTGATCCAGGCTACCAAATCCTGAGTCAGGAAGAGATTGCGGAATCTGTTCTACATGACGATCAAGAAGATGGAGATGATGATGATGATGATGATGAAACATCTGTTACAGGAGGTCCTAAATTATCAGCGATAAGAAACAGCATGGACAAAATTATCGAGTACGTAGGGGAGTCTTCAGATCCGGAAGTGTGTGCTTACTATGATCATTTTAGACAGTTTAGATATTTAATATCAGGGTGACCGAGCTTTGCTCGGTTTTCACATTTATTTATAAATATACAGATTAAAAAAAAACATTATTTATTATTAATTATTTATTTATTTTTATTAATTATTTATTTTTTGATATTTATTTTCATATATAAACATATCGATACTACGCCGTTTGCGTTTATCGACGGTTTCTGTTATTGGAATCACAATTATTTAATACTTCTTTCCATACAACGATTCTTGTATGGCAAGGATTTTCTGGTGGTAAAAGAACTTTTAAGCCACTTCGCCTTTTGACTCTGGAAAATGCTACATACAACATGCCGTGCATAAACACAGGAATTGATAAGTGAATCCCACCACTTCAAATGTTTGACCTTGAGCCTTGTGAATAGTAATAGCAAAAGCTGCTCTGACAGGAAATTGATGCCTTTGCATAGTGCACCCAAGCTGACTTTTGCTGGAATATATTGTAATCCTTGGAATATGAACTTCTCGGCCTGAATATTCACCCGTGATAATCTTGGCTTTAATGTTATTACATAATTCAGTCACGACCAATCTCGTTCCATTGCACAGCCCTTCAGAGACGTCCATTTTTCGTAAAAGCATTATTATTGTATTTTTTTTAAGCTTTAATTCGTGTGGTGGTAAGTCGGCCATCTCAACAGAATTTAGAAATTCAGAAGTGAATTGAAGAGCTCCTTCTGGTTGATCTTTAACAGAATCGTAGCTTTTATATACTTTATAATATTCTCCAGGAAGCTTAATATAATTTCGTCGTTAATTTTATTTACGTCTTTATTCAAAGGCGCTAATATAGCTCTGTCTTTCATATCTTCGTATCTGTTGTTTGCCAAACAATCACCAAATACTTCATCAGTAAGATTCCCGTTAGACAGAATATGACTACCACTTACCTCAGAGAATGCAAAAAACACAACAGCATATAAAGAACACTTAATAGTTTAGATTATGTATATACCTCAGAGAATGCAAAAAAACACAACAGCGTATACAGAACACTTAATAGTTTAGATTATGTATATCAGATAGATTGTACAAAAATCGTTGCGCAGAAACCCACAATTGTATGTCTCAACTCTTAGTTTGTTTATTTACAGTCATAGCAACATCTGTTTATATTATTTATAAACATCGATACTGCGCCGTTTAGGCCGCAGGTTAAAGCCCTATAAAGACCCTACGGTATCGTTAGAGCCGTTTCAAGGACATACATAGATTAGATTGTATGTCTCAACTCTTAGTTTGTTTATTTACATTCATAACAACAGCTATTTATATTTATTTATAAACATCGATACTGGGATTGTATGTCTCAACTCTTAGTTTGTTTATTTACATTCATTGCAACAGCTATTTTATATTATTTATAAACGTCGATAAGATCTATTCTTTATGAACAGAATTAAAATTAACGTTTTAATTTCAAATAAAAAATATTTTTTTAAAATATTTGTTGCTGGGTGACACAGTTATAACAATAGGAATTAAAATGTATACTTAAAAGACCCTACGGTTTAGGCCTTAGGCGATTTTTGCGGAAAATGAGACCTAGCCCAATCGATTTTTAGTGTCCAAATATGCTTAAGTACCAAATTTCGAGAAAATCGTTATAGCCGTTTCTGAGAAAAAAAGGACATACATACAAAGATTGCTCGCTTAATAGTATAAGAATAATAAAGAAGCAACATTCTGTTGGAAAACAACAGACTCTTGATGCTTTTATCCAGCATAAATAAACAAAGGTGTGTACATAAAATATTTGCATGATATTAATAGTATTAAATTTCAGGTGTTATAGGCCTATTTTGAATACAATATGTTCTCAAAAAACAAAATTCACGATTTAACGGACTTTTGATATTACAGTCACCCCTCAGCCCAATTAGTCTGTTAAATCGAGGGTTTACTGTAATACTGTATTTATATTCATTCTTTAACCCTCCGGTGGGCGTGCCCGCGGCAGCAAATTTTAGTTTCTGAACTGTCCCCTAGGTACCGGTAGTGTTTATTGTCTGTTCTGCCTAGTATGCAATTTTCATGATAGACGGCAGTATTTCCGACATGTGGATAAATCATGTGCATAACGCTTCAGTAGCTGTTGTGCTTTGAAAAGAGAGTGACGTGTCTGCGGCTATTTTGCCGCCTGCACGCCCAGTCATGTAAGTGTTAATTTTTTTTAGTTTTGTGATGTTTTTTTCTTATTTTTCATGCATATTTTGACCATTACCATAGAATCAAACGTCTTCTTAGAGCTTAGTTAGGTTTTGTTTTGAATCTTTTGGTTTTCGCCTATTCTGTATACCGGTGCCTGTTTTTCCTATGTTATCTGAGTTTGTGTTTACGTTCAGGTCTCGTCGATTTGTGCGCCCTGAAGACTTTGAGAAAGTACTCATGGAATTATCAGAATTGTCGGAAGGAGAAAATGAAGAGGATGAGTCAGATGACCCAGATATGGAGGATGAAATGATACAAGCTGACAACCACAGCAGTGACTCAGAGCAATCAGCAGATGAAGCGGATGCCGATCAACTAACTGTGCCAGAAGTCGCTGAAGATGATTACCATTTTTACATCGGGAAAGATGGAGATACGCTTTGGATGAGTAACCCTCTATCTTACATGAGTAACAGAAGGCCAAAAATATTATGAAAATAATGCCAGGTCCAAAAATGAATGCTACAACTGCGCAGAAAGAAGTAGACACGTTTCACCTGTTCATTACTGATGCCATGATAGATGATATTGTAACTCACACTAACAGATACATTCAGAAAAAAAGAAATGATGTCAATTATGGTAGAGATAGAGACTGTAGAGAAACTACAAAAGTGGAGGTCAAGGCTCTCTTTGGTGCGTTATACTTGATAGGCATACAAAAGGGATCACATACAAATTGTGCTGAACTGTGGAATCCTGATGGCACAGGAATGATAATTTTACACGGGCTCTTCAGTTATAAGCATTTCCGATTTCTGCTTCGAGCCCTTAGGTTCGACAATTTAGACACACGGAATGAGTGAAGAGCTATGGACAAACTTGTACCTATTCGTGATTTTCACCAAAATTTTGTGAATAACTGTTTGACTCACTATAATGCCAGCGAGTTTGTGACTATTGACGAGATGCTACATGCTTTTAGGGGGCGATGTGGCTTCATACAATATATACCAAACAAGCCAGCCAAGTATGGGCTGAAAATATACGCACTCTGTGACGCAAAAACTTTTTATACTCTCAACTTAGAAATATATTGTGGCAAGCAGATGCCTGGTCCCTATCTCAAATCGAACAAACCAGATGACATTGTGAAAAGACTGGTTGAACCAATAAAGGGTTCCAAACGAAATATCACAACTGACAACTACTATACAAGCTACACTCTGGCTAAAGATCTTCTTGAGAAGGGGCTGACCTTACTCGGAACTATGAAAAAAAAATAAAAGAGAAATACCACCAGAATTCCAAGCCAACAAAACAAGAGAAATCAAGTCGACGCTCTCTGGTTTTCAGTATGATGTCTGTTTGTCTTCTTCGGCGCCTAAAAAAAATAAGGCGGTGTATACAAGCTAAATTGTTCAAATTGCAATAAATTCTACATAGGCCAGACAGGACGTAGCTTCAAACAGAGATACATTGAACACACAAAAGCACTCCACACCACTACAGAATCTACCTTTGCAAACCACCTCATTGAAGCAAACCACACATATAAAAACATCTTGACAATAACATGAACATTCTACACATACACACAAAAGGCCAAAAACTAGACATTCTAGAACAATTAGAAATATACAAACACACAAAAACAAATAAAAACTACATCCTAAACGAACAGACACAATTCAAATCGCACGCATTATTCGAACACATCTCACCACACACACACAGCTTCGATCTTTCGAAAAACTACCCCGTCGCCAACAACAAGACGAACAGTGCTACCTACGACAGCCTCTGATGAAGCCTTCTATAGGTGAAAGCCAGCTTAGGCTGTAAGGTAAAACTTTACGTTTTTACTTCTAAAAAACTTAGTGTTCTGAGTCGTCAATACTATAGTGATATTTAGTTAAGTAACGGACACGTCATGGACAACGAAATCCAATAATTTTCAAATACAACAATCCTGATAACCGAGAAAGAAGAAGACTGTTTTTGAAGAATCTGGCACTTAGCCTGATGGAAACTCATCTGGAAGAAAGATCTAGACTACGTAACCTGCCAAAAGATATCACAGCATTTTTAGCTAAATATAAAAAAGAGGAGGAGGTTCAAGAAGCACCAAAACCAGGAATCTGTCATATTTGCGGACGGCATAAGAATAACAGATCAAAAATTGTGTGCCAGAGATGCAAAAATAATGTCTGTAAGAGGCATTCGCGTCAAGAGACAACATGTGCCAGGTGCGACGGCGACCAGGGCCAAGATATGGACGTCGATGCCTAAGCATTATGTTTTTGTGTTTAATAATAATAAATAAAATTTAAAACACCTTAACCAGTCTATTTACTTCTCATACTACCTTGTCTTAGAGTAAAAAAGTGCAATTTACAATTGCGGTAAAAAAGCCGCAGTGCGCCCACTATTGAGTGCGAATTTTGCGCGCCCACCGGAGGGTTAAAGCAAAGAAGTTACCATCCCATTTAATTTTGCCCTTAAAGAGTTTCCTTCATTTGAGTTGATTTGTTTTGTTGTCGTGGAAATACAGTAGACGACATAAGTCTCACTGAACTTGTAGTTTTCTTATGGCTGCTGAATAGTATCAAGCATGTGCATGTGCACGACTACTGTGGCTACTTCAGGCTGGCTGACACCTTCAGGTTACTCTCGGCAACTAATGTGTTCTTCTGCTATTCGATGAGCAATTTATTCAGTTAATTTCGCACTTAATTCACTTTGGCGGTGGTATAGGGGAGCAGTTCACAGTTTTCTTCTGCCCAGCTCAGTCTAAATTGTGTCTGTTCAAATTAACAGCGGTCAGAAGCTGACACCTTGACTGAGCGTATGTGTCCTACGCAGTGAAAATTTCCTCTATGAAAATTTCCTTTATGGTCTTGTAAAGGAGTGTTTGAACTACTCAAGGAAATGGAGTGCTGACCGTTGATGTTACTGACTGAGGCCTGCCTGCCACAGCCAGCCTACGAGTAGCCATAATATTCTAGGAGAATTACCATGTGCTCTTCACCACCGCCAGAGTGGGTTAGTTATGAATTTACCTAAATAAAACCTACGTACCACTCAGTAACCACCATTGGTGAGCCTGGCCTCCTTTGCAATGCTGGTGATATGCTACAGCCTTGGCGCACTACCCGATTAATGTAAATCTCGTCTGTCATATCTTTTATTGACAGTATTATCCTTGTATAGTAGTATTATCTCTACAAGATGCTAATTATGTCTACAATATGTTTAGGATAACCCCTCTTACACATATAATGTCCCACAGAATGGATTTGTTAACTCTGTCAAATCCTTTCTCATAGTCAACTAAGGCAAGGCGTGTCTTCAAATTCCTTCAGAAATTGTTAGTAGTCCATTTACCTTAAGTAGGAGTAAAAACATTTAAGTAAATTTACCGTTCTCAATTTGATTTGGTACTAAGTCAGCAGTTACCCAGTATGGTGTAACAATGCACGCACTATCTACAACAGTAAACAAATTCAAGTTGCCTCAAGGGTGAAATACAGTTTTTTTTTGTAAGCTGGCTATTGTCCACAAAAAATTAGGCCACATGTTTACTTTTCCAGAACTATTATACTTAATTTGTATAAAAAGAGATTATTTGTAGTCCTTGAAGTTTGCAGTTCATGTTGGTGGGTGGGAGTTCATATTTTTGAGATTTCCTAAGTCTGAAAACAGTATTTGTATAAAAATGTCTGTAAACTAAATGAAACGTTAAATTTGGAATATCAGTCACAGTTCTGACAGATAATCGAGTAGTGACAGCTTTGTTTTTTGTTGGAATTGGTCAGATGACAGTATTATTTTTTTTTTGAGACTTTTAAAATATTTGAAATGAAATTAATGATTTTATTTATTTGTCAGTATGAATTTGAATTATATTTGCGCACTGTATATGGTATTTATTTGTTATGAATATTCAGTTTTTAGGTTAAAATTCGTTAAAGGGGAGTTTGATAAGTATCTGAAGACAATGCGTGTTGCTCAATTGATATATTTTCATTACCACATTTGTTTTATAAAACAGTATTAAACAAAATTAAATGATGAAATATACAAATTGTAGAAAATATAACAGAAACAATGAGAAAAAGAAGACTATTGTTTTTTGGGCATTTATATAGAATGGACGACAATAGGTTAACAAAGCAGATATTCGAATATCTGTGGGGGAAGGAGTCAACATCAAGTTGGATTAAAGAAGTCCAAAAGGATTTAGAAAAAAATTATATACACGCAGAAGAAGCAATTGAAAGAGTAGTTTTTTGGGCAAAAGTATTAAAAATGGACGGAGTCCAGGGTAGGAGAGAGAAAAATGCAGGTTCAAAGTGGACTAATGACAGGAAGAAGAGATACAGTGAAAAGATGAAAGAATATTGGAAAAAAGGAAAGAATGAAGAATTGAAATTGGCATGTGGTCCTTAGATGGCCGATACAAAAATAAAAAAATAAATTTTAAATATTAGTGTTTTGGGTATTCTCAGCACTATGAAACTAGATTAATATAGCGTGTATCAAATTTTCACAAGTGTGACGGTACAAAAGTCCGTCTTAGAATTTATGGGTATGGGAGCATAAATTTATTGTATTTCCATGTATTTAAAAATGGTTAGGTTGGCTTTCCCAAATGAATTACCCAAGACGCAGTTTCGTCAGTACAACTTAACTCCAAGGTCATGGCGTACGTGCTTTTCAGCAGATATTAAACAAAGCAAACTGCGAACTAATATTGAAACGTCATCAAATATGTAAAAAACGTAACGATTGTGACGCAGAACAATGGCGTAATCCGCCTTAAAACAAAAGAACGATGACGGCATAACCCTACCACTTGCATAAAATTGTACTTGTGGTTCGCTTTCAGTCATCAACTAAAACTCAGAGCGTCAACACGCTTTAAAATTCGCCGGCAGACTATTGCCAGCAAAGTGTTTTTGGAAGTCTAAAATGTAGTCAAAATATAACGAGTGACAGTTTAGAAACCTTAATCAGTAAATAACAATTCAGAATGTAAATTAACTTCAGTGAAATACAGCGAAAAGCAACAAGGACCGCCCGGCCGAACATCTGCCAGACGATGTGGGACGCCTGACTACAACTTTGATTCTACACACGCAGGGAAGTCGAAATTACCAATACATTTCAATATTCTTTTTGAGCTCAAAATTATAACAAATTTAAAGATGTACCTTTATTAATGTATGTATGTGTGAGAGCATAGTAGCGTGCATGTGCCGGCATTCATAAAATAATTGAGGCATTGGTTTGTGTCCTACAAGGATCAGAAACGTAATAGATCAGTCTTATAAGAGCTGCAGCTGATTTTAAAAATGGTTTTTTGATAATGAAATTAAGCACTAGAAAGAAGTAATTAAAATAATCAGCAACTAATATGGGCGGAAGTAGCTATAGACGCCATTTTGTTTTAGTCTTATAAGACGCCATTTTGGTTTCGATAAATGTAAATTATGCAAATTTAGATATATTAAACAGAGCTTTTATGTCACACAATTGTTGTTAGAACCGTTATTTCGCAAAATCCCAACTATTTCTGTACTCTCGCTTGACGAGACTTTGGACCCTAGGATCAAAATAATATTGGTTATGGAACCATGTGCCCGAACCGGAAGTATGGTGAACCACGTGGTAAGTAAAGATGTTGTATTTATTTATGGTAAATTATGTTTACAATGCCGCCCAGAACAGGGACTTTATATAAAAAATTATTTTTTATATAAATGAGCCAGAGTGCAGAAACAGAGTGGGTACCGAAATAATATAGCATAACACGTAAATAGTGCATTACAATTGTAGGTTATATTGTTATTGTTAGGTTAAGCTAAGATAAAAAGCAACAGTTTAAAAAACAAACGGAAATATTTTTATATTTAGAATGGCAAACGACAATGAAAATATCAGCCTCACTGTAAATGAAAGCCAAACGAGTATGACTGAATCAAAAATAATGAGTGAAGGAGTTCACTCAACGCCAGTCATGAGTAAAAAGACTGGAGACAATGAAATGATAAAGATGATGAAATTGCTTTTTAATGAACAAAAAAGTGAAATTAGAGAAATCCGAAGTAATTTTAACATAAAATTAGATGAAGTAAAAAATGAAATCAGAAAACAGAATGTTAATTTTGATAGACGAATAAATGAAATAGATGTACGTTGTACAAAGATTCAAGAACAGATAGTAGAAAATAGTAGAGAGTCAAATAAATTAAATGAAAATAAAGACGACAAGGTAAGTAGTGGCGAGAATTATGATAATAGAAGTAAAAATATGGTATTAGAGAATAAAGTGGTGAATATTGATAGTGATAATGAAATTTTAGGGAGAGTAGAATATGATAATGATGGAATGTTAGTGTGTGATGAATTAGAGAGAAAGTATAAAAAGAATTTACAAGTAGAGGGGTTGCAGGGGGTAAATTTTTCCCTTAATGTTGTAGTAGGGGGTGAAGAAAAGGCTTCACGTGAGTATTTGGAAGACGAAAGGTCTGCAAATAGAGTTCCCTGGATTTTTTGTGCACTTCATAGGTGGTGCAGTAATTATGAGTTAGTGTCCCCTGCATATATTGAGAGAGAGAGAGTGTAGATTTGTGTTATGGAGAGAAATATTTGGAGAGAGAGAGAGAGAGTTATTGTGATGAGAGAGGGAGAAAGAGAGAAATAGAGATTTTTAAGATAAATAGAAAGTATGAAGAGTTTGTGGAAAGGTTAGGAGTAGAGATGATGTATAATTATAACGAATACTTACCTTGGATTAAAGATGCTGTTATTAGAGATGATGTTATAAACGATGATAATATGACTTACCGGAGTGTGGCAGGCAATACTAAAGGTGACAGGACCATACCCGATCATGACGAATTATATGAGATTGTGGAAAATTATAAAAATTTGAATAGTATGTACATTTATGATACTAATATAAGAGATTCAATAATAAATGATTTGTATAGATATAAGATTAGATTGTTATTTGATGATGGTGGATAAATTGTTTTATTGTGTAATGAACATTTAACTATGTGGACAGTGTTTTTTAAAATGGATTGTTTTGGGAACTGATTTATGGTCATTGGTAACAAAATAAGTTGGATTATATATTTTTTTTTGTATTAATGTCCAGGTATTGATGTATTCTTTATGTTGTGTACTATATGTATTTTTATGTAAAACATGTATGTAACAGGAAGTCATAGTTTAGTTGATTTAATAATAATTGTAACATTTTTTTCTTTTGACTAGATAAAGGAGGAGATTAATTGTGAGATTTTAAATAATGAGTTAAATAATTGAAGATTAATTAATTATTGTTGTATAAAAAGGATTTGAAAATGAATTTAAATGGTTTTATGAGATTTAGATTATTTGTTGAATAGTAAAGGATTAACATAAATATGTTTGGATAGAGGGATGTATTGTTATTATGAGGAGATAAGTGATGAATTTTCAGGGATATGTTAAGGTGAAAGGTTGTAAAAAGGTTCGGGTGATAATGATAAATAAGGCATGTGAGTTAGCCGGTTAATTTTAATGGGAGTTAGAGAGAATAAGAATTTTGAAATACCAGTAATACACAAAGAGGGTGTTAGATATTTTAGGGACACAGTGGTTAGTGATTATACGTAGAGAAGGTGAGTAATATGTAATTAAAGAGTAAATAGTTGCTGGTGATATTTTGTAGATAGCGATGAGGTGGTAAGGTATGATCAACATGCGTCGTTGGGCAGTTCCCGTAATTAGAGAAGGGTAAGAGTGTTTGCCAATATTTGGTGGAAGGCAAAAGGTTATGAACGTGTATATTGCCAGGTTGGGAACACACATCCTAGTACAAAGAGGAGAATAAATTGAGGTAAGTGGAATTAGTGAAGGGGGTTATTATGGAGAGATTGGTGTCATAATATGTAAATCTGGTTGTTAGTAGTGGTTGTTAGTAGAAAGAAGGTGAGTAAGGCTATAGATATTAATGCCAATTTAATAAATCAAAGAATAGTGAATAAGGGAGAGTCACCCAAACAAATAAGTATTGGTGAAAATGTCAAATCAGAGAAAATTCATAGTTGAAACGGTGATATAAAAGGATTGTAAAGAGTTAATAGAAAGTTGAAGCCGTAATGTCTTATCAATATTTATGCAAATTCTAAATGTAACAATGTTAATGTTTTATTATGTTTTGTTATGTTGATGGTAATAGAGTGTGTGGCTGGCAGGTTGCTACAGGGGTAGCAACGATAACAAATGTTAAGTATTAAGTAAATGATGTTAATAATGGTATTGAACGCAAAAATAGTTCTGATTCTGTGGTAAAGAAATATTGAAATCCGTAAAGCTGATAGATAAAATTTTAAAAGTTAATTGGTTTGCCATGATAAAAGTTATGTTTTGAATTTTATATGATATAGAAATAGATAGTTGTTGTTGCTTTTGAAAATTTAAAAATTTGTTTTACGTGTTATGATATTAGTATAAGAATATATTTCTCTTGTGGTGAAAGAGTAAAGTAGTGTTGCTGGAGTCCAGTCTTGGTAAAGATAGTAATGTAAAAGGAGAAGGCATCCTGTCTTATATCTTGTTTGTTATTTTGAAAATCTAATGATTAAGAAAACCAATGCCTCGGAACATAAACCAATGCAACTAAGGGGAGACATATCAGTTGCGGATATGGAAGTATATAAGGCCACTATTTTAAATTTTGTATTCAATGTTTCAGAGTTTGGTGATGTTGTGACGGCGGTCCTGAGCTGGCCTGCGTGTCAGAGCAGGAGCGTTAAGTGCTTAATGGCCTTGCGGTGTTGGGATCTCACCTGAGAAGTCCAGCAAGGTCATGCAGGTACTGTCACCATCATTGGACCAAGGGTAAGTGATTGTATTTCTTTTTATATAAACACTACAGGGGGTTGTGGCGACATATCTGGGCTGATCCCTTTAGAAAGTATGAATGAGTCAATGAGAGTTTTTATGTTTCGACATAAAACCTCTCATTGAGGGGGTTTGTGATGTTACAAAAGTCCGTCTTAGAATTTATGGGTACGGGAGCATAAATTTATTGTATTTCCATGTATTTAAAAATGGTTAGGTTGGCTTTCCCAAATGAATTACCCAAGACGCAGTTTCGTCAGTACAACTCAACTCCAAGGTCATGGCTTACGTGCTTTTCAGCAGATATTAAAAAAAGCAAATTGCGAACTAATATTGAAATGTCATCAAATATATAAAAAAACGTAACGATTGTGACGCAGAACAATGGCGTCATCCACCTTAAAACAAAAGAACGATGACGGCATAACCCTACCACTTGCGTAAAATTGTACTTGTGGTTCGCTCTCAGTCATCAACTAAAACTCAGAGCGTCAACACGCTGTAAAATTTGCCGGCAGACTATTGCCAGCAAAGTGTTTTTGGAAGTCTAAAATGTAGTCAAAATGTAACGAGTGACAGTTTAGAAACCTCAATCAGTAAATAACAATTCAGAATGTAAATTAACTTCAGTGAAATACAGCGAAAAGCAACAAGGAACGTCTGGCCGAACATCTGCCAGACGATGTGGGACGCCTGACTACAACTTTGATTCTACACACGCAGAGAAGTCGAAATTACCAATACATTTTAATATTCTTTTTGAGCTCAAAATTATAACAAATTTAAAGATGTACCTTTATTAATGTATGTATGTGTGAGAGCATAGTAGCGTGCATGTGCCGGCATTCATAAAATAATTGAGGCATTGGTTTGTGTCCTACAAGGATCAGAAACGTAATAGATCAGTCTTATAAGAGCTGCAGCTGATTTTAAAAATGGTTTTTTGATAATGAAATTAAGCACTAGAAAGAAGTAATTAAAATTATCAGTAACTAATATGGGCGGAAGTAGCTATAGACGCCATTTTTTTTTAGTCTTATAAGACGCCATTTTGGTTTCGATAAATGTAAATTATGCAAATTTAGATATATTAAACAGAGCTTTTATGTCACACAATTGTTGTTAGAACCGTTATTTCGCAAAATCCCAACTATTTCTGTACTCTTGCTTAATGATACTTTGGACCCTAGGATCAAAATAATGTTGGTTATGGAACCATGTGCCCGAACCGGAAGTATGGTGAACCACGCGGTAAGTAAAGATGTTGTATTTATTTATTGAAAGTATGTGTACACAAGTGTTTATGTTGGAACCACGTGACAGGCTGACTAGAGTTTATGTCAACTCAGATTGACCGCAGATTT
The DNA here is from genome assembly GCA_034769895.1 of Magicicada septendecula. Classification (NCBI taxonomy): domain Eukaryota; kingdom Metazoa; phylum Arthropoda; class Insecta; order Hemiptera; family Cicadidae; genus Magicicada; species Magicicada septendecula. The sequence continues at coordinate 40,287,658 of CM068372.1, forward strand.
GTTCAACTCATATTTTTTGTTGACAAAGAACCTGTCTGGCCGCGATTGGAGTGCGCAGGGTAGGTAAAATGGGGGAATGTACTAAGTAGTTACAATGCATCTGCCGGTCTAGTGGTGGGGACGCCAAGCCGCGCATTCCAATCGCGGCCAGACAGTACGTGTATTTACATTTATAATTGTACAAACAAGTGACAATGTGTGGATGATAATTTCAAAGTTCGTTAACCTTGTGCTCTTCGTACACATGTGCTTGTGAATTACGTGTTTCTTTTTTATACTTTATTGATGTTAAAAATAAAAACAGGATCATCATGCTGTAATTAAATATATAAAGTATTAAAATTTGTAAAACAGTAATTTCAAATCATCTTCCTGTCTGAAAGTGATCTTGGTAATGTGATTTCGTTAGAATTAATGCAATATTGAATACATTTTGATATGTTGTAATGTATAGTATATATTATAAACTGATTCATTATATTATATTAATATACTCTTATGGATATTTATTACTCAGGAGCAGATCAATGGAAAGGGGGATAAGAGAATTTCCTCTTCCCCCAGATCTTGAAAAATTAATTTCCACTCCCATATTGAGAGTAAATAATTTCATTGTTTTGTAGGAAGTATAGTTTTATTTTTTAAGTATTAAAAAATGCCGTTGAAGAATAGTTGAGGATGATATTCTAAACATTCTAAAGAAGAAGTCGGGAAAATAATATTCCATTCTTCTGTATGTGTAATATAGAATTATTTTCATTTTTGTTTCTGATATTTATAATCTATTTAGTGTTTCAGTGATAATTCAATTCCAGAATTTCCCGTTCAAATTCTTCTTTGGCTCTGCCGGTGTACATATTGTTACACCATTACAGAACGTTCTACATGTTTCTCGACTATCCCAGCAGAACCAGCTGTAACGTTGTGTGTGTACGTGACTCTTAACGTGCATCGATGAAGCTATTCCAGACCATACCAGTCAGCGCACTGTGTTCAAGGCTGCAATCAATTATGTTCTAGTGTTTTCTAGTAGTGTTTATACATGTTATGGATTATTCTGGAACACTTGACCTATCTATTTAAACAACAGCTGCTGCTTAGAGTCATTCTTACGTCAGCGATTACTCAGTTCAGTTTAAGTGGCGATGTATTCAAGTGAGGTTCATAGTATTATGGCTAAGTGTTATGTGTTTTATAATTGTACGAGTTGACATTATTATTGTGTGTGGACAAATTTTGCTTAGATTATTATACAAGTTGATTATAAACTGTATTTGTGATTTAGTAAAGCTGGTGATTAGTGGTTTCATTGGTGTCTTGTATTTTGTTTTCCACTTTACCATACGGCGATCAAGGAAACCATCGTAGCAATATTATATGTGTTTATACTCACATAGGAGAGTTGTTTTAATTATTGAGCTACTCCAGCACCTGTTGAGTCTCACACCAATTCAGTCTAAGTCCTTTCGAATGTCCAGTACGTGTAACAGTTTATTGTTGAAAGACTCCCAACTCAGAATGCCTTTCTTAATATTGTAACTTTACTTTCTCTGTTACAAATTAATGATTTTGTAATTTAATTATTTTGAGATTTTATCGGGCGCCATGTTGCCACACTGTACAACAACATGTGAGACTTACCATGCGGTCCAGGATTCGTGTTAGCGAACCAGTAATTGCGAAATGTATTACCTGAAATAACTCACTCGTGCTTGTATTTGTTACCAATGACATTACCCTTTATTTATATAAAAACCCTACTTACATATTTTGAAAAGACTCTAATATGTGCCAAACATGCACGTTTTTACTATGCCTCGGGGCGTAGTCCCATTTATCTGGTAAACATATATTCACCTTTAAACATTTTTAGACCCTCCGAAATAAACATGTGTTACAACTACTATATAATAAACATGATAAATGGTAAATATAATAACAATAAATGATATTGGCACAGCCCAGCACTTGTTAATATTATTTTGTTCACTCTCTCTCTCTCTCTCTCTCTCTCTCTCTCTCTCTCTCTCTCTCTCTCTCTCTCTCTCTCTCTCTCTCTCTCTCTCTCTCTCTCTCTCTCTCTCTCTCTCTCTCTCACATTCTCTGGTACAATTTTTTAGTTGTTTTTATGAGCTCATTATTAAATGAATAATTTTGATCATTTAAAATTTTGTACTTTAGTTATGAATTTACTGAATGATATAAATATTGGACAGCTGATACTTAGCTTCCGTTGTTTCGGGTAGGTCTCACCGCACTACTTGAATCTTGCCACCGAGCAAAATCTGGTTTTTTTTACACTGTCTTAGGGCCCACACCATAGTGTCCCCTCTCGAATAACACTTTGGCAGATTTAGCCGCACGTAATTGCAGATCCCTCGGCCGATGACACCTACTCAAGTCCGGTTACCACACCAACATTTCCGATATTTTGACAAAAGTTATTAAACCACTTTTGGTGGTGTAAAATTTAAATATCCACACTCAGTGAATATGCCGGCCAGCTCGTTTCACTGTCTGGACGAAAATGACGACAAGTCTTTGTTAAACATTGCATAGGTGGGGTAAAACTACGTCACCAGTCTTTTGTTTGTACGGCCAAGCCTCGGTTGTTTACAAAAGTATACATTCCTTTGGCTGACGTCATTGTGGGCTAGGCTTGTTTACCGCTATCTGTGACACATAGTTTTTTGCGATATTTGCAGCTTTTCAACGAATTCGATCGAAATCCTGTCAATTCTAATATGCGTTGTATAAAATATTCTATAGTTTGTTCACCAAAACTTTATAGGGATTATGAAATATTACAAAATTTATTACAAAATAAATAATTAGGGAATAAAATACAATAATTATGGTTTTTAGGACCATATTTTTATAAAAGTATGGTTGTACCAGAATTGTACCATCACAAAACCCCCTCAATGAAAGATTTTGTGCCAAAGCATAAAAACTTTCATTGACACATTCGTACTTCCTAAAGGGATCAGCCAGGATATGTCGCCACAACCCCCTTACAATTTATATAAAAAGAAATACAATAACTCACCTGTGGTCCGATGACGATGACAGTACCTGCATGACCTTACTGGACTTCTCCTTCGAGATCCCAACACCATAAGGCCAATCAGGCACGTAACGCTCCTGCTCTGACGCGCTGGCCAGCTCAGGACTGCCGTCATAACATCACCAAACACTGAAACAATTAAATAAAAATATCAAAATAGTGGCTTGGTATATTACTCTATCCTTAACTGATCTGTTTCCCCTTAGCTGTGTGCTGGTTTGCGTTAATAAGCACTGGGTTTGCTTGAAATACAAGAAATTCAAATACAAAAAATATAATCAACAAGAATTATATAGAAGTGCCATTCTCTTCATGGACTATCCTTTAATTATAAAAATCGTTTCGATTCCCATCGATAATAATTAACTCTTTCTGTTTCATAATTAATGTAATTATAAAAGAAACAAATATCTAAATGAAATACATGGATATAATAATTATGTATATACCCCAAATTTATGGATATAATCTCCCTTTAAATTAATTACTCAAACAAGGAGAAAAAAAACATTTTATATAAAAAAATAAAATATTATTATTATTATTATTATTATCATCTTGTTGTTGCATCCTATTCGTTCACTTTATTAATTTAATAATATATATATATACTTTCACTTATGAACTTACTTTTGTCACTTCCCAAACGTTTTGAGATGTTGTTTCTCTTCTTCAGTGGGTTTAATACTAACTGTCGATTACAGAATAACCGTTACGGAATGGAGTGTGTGGTGGGGGGGTTTGATGGTGGGAAGGGATTGGCGCTGAGGTTCGAATTATGTGTGTGGATCAGTGTGTCAAATAGTGTATATGTGATTTGTAATGTATCTGTTCATTTAATATGTTGTTTGGTTGTAGTGTGTGATATCTGTATATTTCAAATTGTTCAGCTGTGTTTAGTTTTCTACTTTTTGTAGATATATGTATTTAATATATGTAGTTTGCAACAATACTAACAAAGACATTGACACATACAACAAAACAGGGGTTTATAAATTAAATTGTAATGATTGCCCACAATTCTACATCGGCCAGACGGGAAGATCTTTTTCTTCCAGGTTTTCTGAACATTTAAAAGCCCTCACCACAAACTACATACATTCCACATTTGCCACAGATTTACATAACGAAAACCACAGTTACACAAACATAGAACATAACATGGAAATATTATACTACTTACCAAAAAGTAGAAAACTAAACACAGCTGAACAATTTGAAATATACAGATATCACACACTACAACCAAACAACATATTAAATGAACAGATACATTACAAATCACATACACTATTTGACACACTGATCCACACACATAATTCGAACCTCAGCGCCAATCCCTTCCCACCATCAACCCCCCCCCCCACCACTCCATTCCGTAACGGTTATTCTGTAATCGACAGTTAGTATTAAACCCACTGAAGAAGAGAAACAACATCTCGAAACGTTTGGGAAGTGACAAAAGTAAGTTCATAAGTGAAAGTATATATATAGATTATTAAATCTTATTATTATTTAATAATTATTATTATTATTAACAGTTAATAACTGGCGCTGTTAATAATATTTACCCCTCTTTCTACTCCACACACACTATTTCCCCCCCTGAACTGTTGCGTTCAGTTGCCTCCACAAGGACTGAGGCAGAAGGAGTGAGCACTTTTTTCTTTTCTCTCTCTCCCATCCTTGCTTCAGCTTTATAAAACCTTCAGGGTATGTACCCCTACTTTCATTCTTATAATATGCCCCTAAGGTCTACCACCCCAACCGAGGTGAAGTAGCCTATGCAAACAAAGAATCTTAGATTCCCCTGAACCTCCCATTAAATTTCCAAATTTTAACCAATTTTATAGGCAACCAACTATGGTCAGGGTTACAATTGCTGGCCACAGCTGGTTGTCGTCCAGAACCATGATTAGTGTTGGTAAGACAGTAATTGCCCGAAATATGGGGAATTGCAATAGTATGACACATTGTGTCTTATGTAGTCCCAATTGGAACTACCCTACAACTAACAGGTTATACATATAAATCCATTACAAGACTAACACATATTATAAATATAATAATCATATCACTGTTCATAAAGCAGTCTCAATATATCACCATAGTATCACTATGTCCTTTTAACCCTGTAAGGTTATTACTCCAATATAAAATTTAAACATGATTTCAAAATTCAAATATCATCTAAAAAAAATTGATTTCTTTCTTTAGTTTACATAATTAAATTTGTAGACACTTTTCAAGTCCCAACTTTCACTTTTCAAAACCAATACCTTCTCACTACAGATTAACACATTTTAGGTTAGTTGTCTCCAAGTCGCTTATATTAATATAATAGATATTTACCATATATCCGTCGTGCGACTTCATTTTTCTTGTCTTATGACGCGTTTCGGCAACGAATTGCCATCTTCAGAAATCTTAATCACTCATTAGAGATCGTTAAAAAATTAAAAACACCAAAATCATTACAGTAAAAGTGCACTTTTACGACATTGGAAAATCACATACGCGAACATGAAATTTTATGTTTCTCGCGTGGACATTATCGATCGACTGATTCACTGTTTATATAGCCACTGATAAACCTGTTTTGCTTATTATAGCCCGTGTGTACTGTGACTTTCTATTTACCGGCGCCCGTGTGCAAGTATTGCCGTGTCGTACAATATGTTATGTGAAAATGTAAGTTTATCATTCAAGACATAATCACTGTTGATTTTGACGGCTTTATATATTTCATATTCCTCAAGCGCGTCCATGTATTTTCCTTTCCTGCAGCAACGCAAGGGCTGGAAATTTGTCTCAAAATCACTGTAGTTATGATTACATAGTATCAGGTGTCTGGCAAAATTAGATGTTGTTTTATGTAATTCCCTTCTGGGAAGATGTTCGTTATATCTTTCTTCAAACGGTCTGCCTGTTTGGCCTATGTAGAACATATCGCATGAGCTGCAATTCATCTTGTATACGCCGGTTCTTTTTCTTTCTGGTATACTGTTCTTCCGGCTAAGAAGTCTCTGAATGCTGTTATTTGTACGGAAAGTTACAAATACATGGTGTTTCTTGAGTTCATTAACTAAAATATTTGGTAAAATATTTGTGTAATCTGCAGATATGTATTTATTAACCGGAAGTGTGTTATCATCGTTCGACTTTTTTAATTTCTTCTCTTTGTGTTTACTTATTAATTTATCCACTAATGAACTTTTATATCCGTTAGCCGCTGCTATGTGCTTGATGGTATTAACCTCTTCATTGTAATCTTTTTCACTTAACGGTATAGTTAGCAATCTATGCACAAAACTATTGTAAGTTGCCATTTTATGCGAGGTGGGATGATATGAATCGGCATGAATTGTGATGTCCGTTGTTGTGGCCTTTCTATAGATTTTAAATTGAAGTTTTCCTTCGTTTTTTAAAATGGTTAAATCTAAGAAATTTAATTGATTTTCTTCTTCTATTTCAGATGTGAATTTAATCTTATGGTGTATGCTGTTTATGTGACTATTTAAGTTTTGTATTTGTCTTTTTGTTCCATTAAATATCATAAACGTATCATCGACGTATCTACAGTAAAAAATGATTTTATTCTTGTATAATTTATTCGATATTATGTTTATATTCTCATAATAATTTAAATATATATCATTATTAAAGGAAAATACATGGACGTGCTTGAGGAATATGAAATATATAAAGCCGTCAAAATCAACAGTGATTATGTCTTGAATGATAAACTTACATTTTCACATAACATATTGTACGACACGGCAATACTTGCACACGGGCGCCGGTAAATAGAAAGTCACAGTACACACGGGCTATAATAAGCAAAACAGGTTTATCAGTGGCTATATAAACAGTGAATCAGTCGATCGATAATGTCCACGCGAGAAACATAAAATTTCATGTTCGCGTATGTGATTTTCCAATGTCGTAAAAGTACACTTTTACTGTAATGATTTTGGTGTTTTTAATTTTTTAACGATCTCTAATGAGTGATTAAGATTTCTGAAGATGGCAATTCGTTGCCGAAACGCGTCATAAGACAAGAAAAACGAAGTCGCACGACGGATATATGGTAAATATCTATTATACAGAATAACAATGGATCATCTTATATTTCTAGGTTATACTAAAAAAAAAAATATAACTCCATAATGAGTTAAAGTTTTAAGTTACAAAATTTTATATGTTCTATTCTATAATTTCTAGAATAAAATCAATGTGCGTGGAAAAATGCCAATCCTAGTTTTTTTTCCACGAATTAGGGGTCCCCCTCCCCGTTCAATAATAAGATTAAATTTCTACTTGCACCAATTTGTGGAGTAAGACCATCGTTGCTTTCACCCCCATATGGCAGTTCCGCCAACCATGGTCCGCCTCCAGAATTACAAAATCCACGATCAGAGGTGGTGAGTCTGTGATCGCCCGAAAATGGGGGAGAGTCCCTTCTGGAAAATAATATACCAAATTAATACTCATACACTTGCTAATATCAAAAACAACACTACTTATAAGATATACCTAAGATGACCAGTACAATTTTAAATTTGTAGCATTGTGTGTTCCTACTATCTCTCCAGTTACGTTGTTCTGCAACACATATGAATTTTGCATTTTAATCTCTACTACCTCATACGGTCCTTCATATAGTAGGAAGAACTTCTTAATTTCTTTGTCTTGCGCACTCGATAAGTCATGCCTTTTTACTAATACCATTTGTCCTATATTATACTTAACCCACTTACCTCTTGCGTCGTGTCTACGTTTTCTCTGTTCACCTTTGCTGATTAAGTTTTCGTTAGCCAACCGGATTTTAATGTTTACTCAGTTATCCTGCTCTCAGGTGGATAGTCGAACAGTTGTTCCAAAATTCTTGGGGGGCGTGTTCCCCTTACCAACTCATGGGGTGTATAGCCGGTGGACTCGTGGGTGGTACTGTTTAGCCAAGTTTCTACCTTTCTTACATACAATGGCCATTCGCTGTGTTTAGCGTGACAATAGGCTCTGAAGATCCTGCCTATTTCTCTCATTACACGCTCAGCCTGGTTGGACTGGGGATGATACACAGCCATATGCTTCGTGAGGATGCCTTCCCATCCTAAGGTCTGGCGCCATCTTACACTGATGAACTGCGGCCCATGGTCTGATAAAATTACCTTTGGCTTACCCACATTAATCTTATAATCTTTCGTCACCTTTTCACTCAATACCTTACTGGTAGCTCTTTTCATGCTATACAATTTTACATATTTTGAGAAAGTGTCAAGCAATACAAATATATAAACTACTCCGCCTCTACCCTTCGGCAATGGTCCAAACAAATCCACAGCAACTAAATCGAAAGGTCTTTCTACCTTAATATAATTTAACTCACCTTCCACTCTGTAGTTTACCACCTTCGACTTTTGACACAAGTCACAACTCCTCAGCAGCTGTCTCACTCGTCTCTCCATATTCCTGAAAACACATGACTCTTTCAACACACTGACACACTTCTTAGCCCCAAAATGACCATATCTTATATGACAATCCCAAATAATCTTCTCTTCCAACACTGCTGGCACCACTAATCTCCAGTCACGCTCACCCCCTACTACCTTCTTAAACAACAACCCTTTGTAGATTTGAAAATATTGATTGTACTCTGAGTCATCCAACTCCGTCTCCAAACTGTGTATTATTTTCCCAGACTTACCATCTGATCTCTGCATGGTTTTGATATCCTTCAACTCTTCTCCAAAGATCCTGTCTTCTCTGCTAATCTGAAAAATTTCAATTTCTTTTAAATCCCTACCTGTTTTATTATGCTCGCAATCTACTCTGGAAAGAGTGTCGGGTACCTTATTCTCGGTTCCTTTAATATACTCCCACTCGAAGTTGTACTCCTGCAAAACAAGTACCCACCTGGTTAATCGACTGTGAGCAAGTTTACAAGTGTTGAGGAACGACAAAGCTTTATGATCTGTTCGAATAATTGTTTTGTTGCCTAAGATGTAAGTCCTGAATTTGCTGACTGCGAACACAATACTGAGCAATTCTTTCTCCGTTGTGGTATAATTCTTTTCTGCAGGCAACAGTGATCGGCTGGCGAACGCAATGGTTAGATGTTCCCTCTCATCATCCTCCTGATACAGTTCCGCACCTACGGCTACATTGCTGGCGTCCGTCTGCAAATAAAACACTTTATCAAAATCCGGATGGTTCATCATAATCATATTACTAAATTTTCTTTTTATTTCTTCAAAGGCTCCACGCTCCACGTCTCCCCACTTCCATTGCCTGTTCTTTTGCAATACAGCACTTAACTTTGCTGTGATGTGTGCGTAGTTCCTTTGAAATTTTCTATAAAAGTTGCACAGCCCAAGAAAACTCTGAAGTTGTTTGATGTTTCGTGGTTCAGGGAAGCGCATAACAGATTCGACCTTGTCCGGGTTGGCGGAAATTCCTTCCGATGTAATAATGAATCCTAGAAAATTAATCTTTGTTTGTAAAAATTTGGACTTGTCCCAATTTACGGTTAATCCTCCTGCTTCTAATTTTTCTAACACATACTTTAAATGTTCTAAATGGTCTTCAAATGTCCGTGACGCTATCAAAATGTCGTCCACGTATACTGTGAGAAAATCTAAATCTTTCGGTCTCAAAATTCTATCCAAACATTTAATGAAACTAGCTACGCTGGTATTTAGCCCAAATGGTAGTCGCTTAAACTGATAATTTTTCCCATTAAATAAAAATGCTGTGTATGACCTACTTACCTCTGCTAATGGTACTTGCCAATATCCGGTCGTCAGATCCAATGATGTCATGAACCTCACTCCACTAAACTTTTGAAATATTTCATTAATGGATTCCGATGATTCTCGGTCTGGTATGATGATCTGGTTTATCTTCCTTGCATCTAAACACAATCTTACTCCTCCATCTTTCTTAATTACCACCACTAATGGATTTGAGTAGTGAGATACTGACCTCTCGATGATTCCACCTTCCATCATCTTATCCAACTCTTCTTGCACCGCTCGTCGTTTAGAGTAAGGCACTGGATAGCTCCGCTGCATGAATGGTGTGTGTTCCCTAATCTGTAACATACATTCATAATTTTTTGCCCGTCCTGGAATATCGGCAAACACTCTCTTAAACTGCTCTATTACCTGCCATAACGCTATACATTGGCCACTCCTTATCACCTCACCCCCACTACAGAATTCATCCGCCCTTATCTCCCATACTGCATTATTAATATTGCTCATTTCATTATCAACATCTTCAAAATACTCACCCTCTCTACAAAAATTTATTTTAGTATCTATGTTATTCTCAACTACTCGCTTCTGTAACAATTTCACACCAGTTGTTCTAACTTTATTTATCACCTTTTCAAAATTAATTTTAACAGACCGATCACCCCCATCTAGCTCTAACACCTTCTCTTTAAAATTTATTACAGCTTTATTTCTTTGTAAAAAATCATTTCCCAAAATGATGTCTAAACTTAACCCCTTGACTACCAAAAATGTATTATCAAAATTCATATCTCCAATTGAGAAACTTAAATGTATTTGTTTTGTCACCCTTTTACTACGCACCCCCGTGACTCCTATTACTGTAACCCCTGCGATGGGTAGAACTGGAATATTCTTTTTTAAATTCTTTTAACTCACTTAAAATGTTTTCGGCTATTACTGAAATTTCACTTCCTGTATCAACAAGTGTTTTAAATTTCCTATTTTCTATTGTTACCTGGATTTCCGTGAGTCCAGCTCTCACCTCCAATGTTGTGTTACTCTCCTCCTCCAACAAGTCAGCAACGATATCGGTTGTTATAACATTAGATTGTACATCCTCTAATGGTCGGACCTCATGAGCTTCCCTGAACAGTGGTCGGGTCCTATTTACCACTGTCGACTTCAGTTTTCCGGCTGTGGCTTGTTGTTACTGGTGGTGGGTACCTGGTGTCCCCTTGTCAGTCCCTGGTTATGGTGTGGTGTCCCTCGGGTACTCGGTGCTCCTCTGGTTGTAGGTACGAACTGCTTTGGGTTGTTACTCCTTGGTTCATTTCTTGGTGTTTGGCATTGGTAACAGTGTTGCATGTTGGCACGGTTCCCCTTCCTACACCTAGAACAACTCCAATCGCCTGGTTGCTGTAAATCAGTACGATACATATATTTATTATCATTATTATTATAATAAGGGCTTGGCCGATTAAACTCGATGTTATGATTATTTATATTCTGTTGTATGGGTCGTCTACCCATTTCACGGTCATTGATGCTTTGTAGTATATCTAATACTTTTTCAAGCTCATTTAAATTTTCTATTTCTTTGGTCATTAGAGTAACCTGCATCTCTCTTGGTAAGTGCTTACTCACGTATCTAACGAATGACTTAAACGGTATGGGCGGCTCTAAGTATTTTGCCTCGTTATAAAGTTTGGTTACATATATTGTGATGTTATTGTTATTAGTGTTACGTCCCATGAAATTACCCGCTCCCATAATGCGGCTTCTTAAAGTCTCCTGCTCTTCTTCCGTCCAATATTTGCCCTTAAACGCTTTCTCAAAAGTGTCATAACAATTCCATTCTAACCTATGAGCCTCAGCCCATATTACTGAATTGCCCTTGAAACACTTGACTATTTTAGTTAATTTCACTTCCCAACTACAGCTACTAAAATAATTATAATCCCGTGTCTGATTCAAAAAACGCATGGGATGTATCACCCTGTTTTCATGGCTAAAATTTTCTAGTTCTACTTCATTATAGAAATCCCTAGTCACTACCACTCTATCATTAATACCTGAAATATTTTTATGAATTTCCCCCCGTAACTCATTTTTTACACTGGTTAAACTATTAGCAATTAAATCATATTTATCATGCACATCAATATTATTTTGTATAGCTAAATCATCGATTTCTTTGATCTTACTTTGTAACAGACTTATTCTACTCTTGGTATTTCTTTCATGTTCTGATATTGTGTTATCTATAGTTTCGATATTCTTGGTAATGTCTACTACATTTGATTCAACTTTCTCTAAGTGACTTTGCAAAACATTTGTTTTCAGTTCTATTTGGTTATTTATCTCACAATTTGTTTTAATTTCTATTTGTCCTTCTACATAAGTTAAACATTTCTGTTCTATTTCTGTATTTTGTGACTATCTGGCTTTTAACTGTGTCATTAACTGTCTCATAAATTAGATCAATTTTAGCATCCAAATTACTTATTTTATTATTGACTTTCTCATTAACAATTTCTAATGTGTTTTTCTGGGTGTTATCACAACGTGTTTCTATTGTGTTAATTCTTTCCTCTAAGTGATAATTTTGACTTTTAATTTTGTTTTTTATTTCATCAAACTTTACACTCTGTTCATCAAATTTGTCATTCAAGTTAGTAAATTTAACATTAGAATCAATTTTTTGCTCATCTAGCTTTTTGTCTAACTTTAACAGTAATTGCATCATTGCACTAATCTCATCTGGTTCATTTTCCTGACTACTTGAGATGGAGGTTATTGTTACTGTCTCTGATTGTACAAATGCAGTCGTACTTGACTCGCCAATCTGACTAATTTGTGTTAATGGAACATCCATCTCACTAGTCAAATTTTCATCAGTTGCACTGACTTCTAATGTTTTATTGTCATTGGTACTCATGTTGGTTATTATATCTCTAACACATATATGACTATAACCTCGTAACTTAACCCTACCTTACACACGTGTTTATGTACTTTCGAAATTATTTCAGGCAATTATTCCGCTTTCCTGGTAGGTATACTCCACATAAAATTATATTTTATATCGAGTCCAAGTTCGGCCGCGCCAATGTAACTTTACGTCCCTGTTCGGGCGCCAATGTAACTTTATTTTCTCTGTTACAAATTAATGATTTTGTAATTTAATTATTTTGAGATTTTATCGGGCGCCATGTTGCCACACTGTACAACAACATATGAGACTTACCATGCGGTCCAGGATTCGTGTTAGCGAACCAGTAATTGTGAAATGTATACCTGAAATAACTCACTCGTGCTTGTATTTGTTACCAATGACATTACCCTTTATTTATATAAAAACCCTACTTACATATTTTGAAAAGACTCTAATATGTGCCAAACATGCACGTTTTTACTATGCCTCGGGGCATAGTCCCATTTATCTGGTAAACATATATTCACCTTTAAACATTTTTAGACCATCCAAAATAAACATGTGTTACAACTACTATATAATAAACATGATGAATGGTAAATATAATAACAATAAATGATATTGGCACAACCCAGCACTTGTTAATATTATTTTGTTCACTCTCTCTCTCTCTCTCTCTCTCTCTCTCACATTCTCTGGTACAATTTTTTAGTTGTTTTTATGAGCTCATTATTAAATGAATAATTTTGGTCATTTAAAATTTTGTACTTTAGTTATGAATTTACTGAATGATATAAATATTGGACAGCTGATACTTAGCTTCCGTTGTTTCGGGTAGGTCTCACCGCACTACTTGAATCTTGCCACCGTGCAAAATCTTTTTTTTTTACACTGTCTTAGGGCCCACACCGTAGTGTCCCCCCTTGAATAACACTTTGGCAGATTTAGCCGCACGTAATTGCAGATCCCTCGGCCGATGACACCTACTCAAGTCTGGTTACCACACCAACATTTCCGATATTTTGACAAAAGTTATTAAACCACTTTTGGTGGTGTAAAATTTAAATATCCACACTCAGTGAATATGCCGGCCAGCTTGTTTCACTGTCTGGACGAAAATGACGACAAGTCTTTGTTAAACATTGCGTAGGTGGGGTAAAACTACGTCACCAGTCTTTTGTTTGTACGGCCAAGCCTCGGTTGTTTACAAAAGTACACATTCCTTTGGCTGACGTCATTGTGGGCTAGGCTTGTTTACCGCTATCTGTGACACATAGTTTTTTGCGATATTTGCAGCTTTTCAACGAATTCGATCGAAATCCTGTCAATTCTAATATGCGTTGTATAAAATATTCTATAGTTTGTTCACCAAAACGTTATAGGGATTATAAAATATTACAAAATTTATTACAAAATAAATAATTAGGGAATAAAATACAATAATTATGGTTTTTAGGACCGTATTTTTATAAAAGTATGATTGTACCAGAATTGTACCATCACAATATGTATGAATTTTCATTGTAACTGTATAAAGGAAATCATATAATATGTTACTTAATATTTACTTATATTTTACATTCAAGATATATTATTTCCTTACTTGGAACATGTTTTGGGAATTAGATTTTTTCTGTCTTCGGCCATCTTCCAATCAAGATGGCTGAGGATGTGAAAAATATCTAATTCCTGAAACATGTTCCAAGTAAGAAAACGATACATCTTGATTGTAAAATAGCAGTAAATATTAAACAATTTGTGTATCAAGAAATTGACTGTAGCAAGAATCTGTAAACTACGTTACATCACCACACCATACCATTCTGATAGATACTGGAAGTGCTGTTTAAAATGTTGTGTTAGACAGTACGCAATGAGCAATTATATAAGCTATACATATAAAGACAATGATCTGGCCACCACCATCAGACTGCATAAATTGCAATGGGCAGGACAGATCATTAGGATGGAAGGCAACTAAATATCTAGGAAGGTACTGTTTAGTCAAATTGAGGGTAGAAGGCCTGTCGGAAGACCCAACCATCGCTGGATTGATGCAGCGGCGAGCGATGCTGATACTTTGCTTAAACTAAAAAGATGGACATCGATCGCCAAGGACAAGGAAAAATGGAGGTGGATGATTATGGAGGCTAAGGTTTGACTCCGAACTGTGATGCTTAAGAAGAAGAAGAAAAAGAAGAAGTTAGACAGTACATGTGTGTAGTAGACATAAACCAAATTATGTTTTTGTAGTTTTTTCTATTAACCTGTATTATTCGGAGGAGGGACAGTGTGGAAAAATTGAGCACATAGGGTAAAAACATTGTAAGGTTAAGGAGGACAAGTGCTACAGTTTTGAAAAGGGCTGACTAAAAATGTGGACTGTATTTGAAGGGAAAAGGGAAAGAGAGAAAGTGATGTATTTCATGTTAGTTTTTTACTGATTTGCTTGTTCATATTAATGGGATGAGCTCTACTAGATTTTCTGTTTCAGTGAGAAAAATTAAAAAAAAAGAAAGAAAGAAATTTAAAGAACATGCTGTAATGAAAGTAATTAAAAACAGAAACTTGGTGGCACAGTCATGTATGTGGTTATAGCGTTAGGTCTCCACTTGCAAAGTCAAGTGTCGTATGCGTGAGTATAGACAACCACGTGGTGGCTTTTGGACCTCTAGAGTTCAGAGTGTAGGCAGACAATGTGTGTGTGTATTACAATAAATGATTAAAAGTAGGACACAGAAATAAATAATTTTGTAAGAAACAAAGAGTACATGATATAGTTATTTATGTTAAACACAGTAGTATATACTATTTTACACTAAATTAATCAGTGTAATCTGATGAAAATATTTTTGGCACCAAATGTAATCTTTTCTTGTGCTGAAATGTTTCATTCATGAAGCAGTAAACAAGAGCCACAGTACATACTGCAATTTATTTGTGTGTCTCGTTCTCTCTTTCCTTCTTTATAAAACTATGTTCACTTGTTATTCACCTAGTTATTTTTTTTTTGCTGTACATATTCGGTTCAGCATAAAATGAGGTTAATTTCTTGGAAATGCACGTGTGTGTGTTTCTGGAAAGCAAGATACAGTTGCGTGAGAATTATAAAGGAATTTGTCTGTGTCAGCAGTTTATGTATCCAACTCATACACTGTGATATTGTGTCAGACAGCCAATGAATGGTTTTTTAAAGATTTGTTACTTTTATATGAGAAATCCGCTTTTTTTTTTTTTTTTTTTTTTTTTTTTTACTGTGAACACACTTTATTGTGTGCGCACGCATGTGTATGTCTGTGTGTCAGAGAGAGAGAAAGTGTTACTGCTCCCCACATAATAGAATCATCCATCATAGCAAAGTAACATTACTAAATGTAATCAAACCTGAAAATAGGTAGTAGTTTTTTCTTTTGTGCTGTTGTCACATTCAAGTACAATGTTTTTTGTAAGGCTAGATTTATGCTCATGGATTGCACAGGGTTTTTATATATACCTTATATTATCACTCTCATTACTAGATAAAATGGTTATTTTCAGTCAGGTTAATTTTGTTAGCAGGTTGGTGTAATTCCAACTTTTCCACAGGTAGTTGCCGTGTCTGTGGACTACTTGAAATTCTATACATTATCATTGGTAGGACTTGCAGGCCGTGTTCAGTGGCAAACAGCAATTCAGCAGTGACAAAGTTGTAAAAAGTGATTATACAGCAGTTATATTAGGCCTTATTTTAGTGGTAGAAATTTGAGTTTACAGAGATCCTGATAGTCTGCAGATAAGTTGTTGTATCGTCAGTTTATTCTCGTATCTACCACGGTACTGGACTTTACTTCTAATGTATAATTGAGGAATTGTTTGCTTTTGGAAACTTAACCACATTACACTTGCTTGAATGCTTTTAAGTTACCTTCTGAACATTACTGTGGTGTAGAACAGTGCGATGCTTTTTTTAACAGCATGCTCCATTACAATTGTGTAATAGATTTGTGCTAAAGTTTTTCTTTATTTGATTAACAATGTATTTATATACATTTACATCAAGTAATAACAAATGCGTGTTACATAACATAGCTTACAATGCTTATATGACAAAATTTCATTAATTACAAGAAACTTATTAGGTGTCTATTGCGCTGATAGATGTTTTGAATTCTTTTCGATGTTTCTTTATCAGATCTACTTTTGTAGGTGGCCAGTTCCTGTTTTTTTATTTTTTTCAGATACTATTGACTAAATTTTATCTCTGATTTTTTTAACATGTCATACTCATATTGTTACCAGCCGAACGTCCATCTAATCTTAAACGTGTATAAGTATACTGGGTGTAACGTGTCTTCTCTATCCGTCGTCGCTTTAGAACGTAACTTACGCAGACTTCGTCCGTTGCGAACGTACGAATAACCAGGTCTCTATGTTTTTACCTGTTGTTCACTAGGGGTGTGAAAATCCCGGGTGGCGCCAAATTGTTTTATTAAAACAATTAAAAAAAAAGTTTGTATGACAAGTGCCGCTCAGGCGGTTTGAAGAATTCAATTTGTTCCCGCCTGTCTTGGCCGTCTGGATCGGCCAGTAGTTCGTTGCGTTGGCTGTGCGATCGCTAGTCGTCAATACTACCTATCTGCTAAAATGTACACAAATTATTATCCACCTCCTAATGAAATTATAACACAGTGGTTACACTCAGTACTTATTTATTTTTGGTTAACGATTAATTATTCAGTTAATACAAATTATGTTTTCTTTTGTAATACATTTGCACCGGTAGATTATATGAGACACATCTCCGGGGTTTGACAAATCGATCTCTGAACTTAACAACAGACTTTCAGAAATGGCATCTGTTGAAATTATACACAAAATTATTTTTGTTCGATCGTATTGGGTTCTTGAAATTGCGTTAAAAGGATTATTAATGCTCACAACAATAAAAATACACACCCTTACATCAGTTAAACTTAAATAATATATACTGTGTAGTTATAATTTGTTTTAATGGAGTGTAGTAAAAGTGTTACAAGATATCGCTAACTAATGACAGGTTAACTTTGTTAGTTGATAAATTTTCAGTGTATTAGTTTTTTAATTTAATCTTTGAAAGTAATTATGTGCAGTTTAGTGAGAGTTCAGCTTTCAGTGAGAAATAATTAACGTGAGTTTATTAGGAAATTTGGGTAATTTAATAGATACTTACACTTCAGTAGACTGGATGAACTCATTTGATCTGGTAATAATGAATTAGGCTGCAATCATATTTAATTTTCAATTGTTCGGGGCTTCGGGCATCTTTTTCAAGTTAATCGGCAATATATTATTTTCTTTTTTCTTTAATTCGGCTTCGACGTCAGTTAAATGGTTTCAGCCATCGTCTGCTTCCTCGGTGTTCACTTGCTAGTAATTTCGCTTGATATTTTGATGTTTTAATTAACAATTTTGATCGTTCAAAAACTGGCGTCTATTACGAGTAAAGAAATCTAACGGTAAATTAGTAACCAAACGACTGTTGTCATAGTAACCAATTAAACCTGATTGGTTAATTCTGAAGTAGACTATTGTTATCAAATTTGAATTTTTATTCAAAATAGCTGTATATCTTCTTATTGATTATATTCTTCTGTCCTCTTCCGTACATATTAAATATTATCACCACTGTTATTATTTCCTTTCAAAGATTAATTTGGTATCACATAATGTATGGTTTTATTAAATATCAGTGTTTGTACATTTATGTTAATATTTGGTATTTACATTTCTCCTTTAAATTAAGTTCTTATTCTAATATTTTTCCTTTAAACTGATTTACAAACTATTCTCGGCTATTTACTCGCCTTGAATTTATTAATTTCCTGGTTGTTTTTATACAATTTGCAATTATTTGTTATTGACAGTTATACATTTCCTAGGCCTAAGTAGCCATTGATTATTTTTACTTAATACATTCTAATTATATTTCATTTTATTACAACGTGTTTTGTTCTGTTGTTATAATTGATTCGTTGTGTCTTGAATTTGTTTGTGTTCTGATTATGTGTCAAGATTACTTTCTATATCTTAATACCTAAAATATAACAATTAGGCCTATGGACTGTAAGCTTCCTTCAGCCATATCCTATCCATAAAATTAAAATGAACAATTCTTTACAAGTTATTAGTTACTGTTGGTTTAACATATATTTCATTTTTTTACTATTATTTTGAGTGAGAAACATCATCACTTCCTTCAAACTTACTTAATTTATTTTCCCTTATAACATAGGGTGTTTTTAATTACATTCTTAATTTCTTAAATCTTTACTAATCCCTTTCTCCATTCCATGTTAACACAAACTGTTTATCTTACATGGGCTTTCTCCCCTGAATAACATTGTATCCTTTATCTATCTCTACTTTAAATACTATTTCTAATTACCCTTAACTATATAATTTTTATAAGCTCACTCTTAAATCAATTATTGTTTCATCATTGATTTATTAAGTGTTTTCTTATCTATTACTATCTTTTTAATCATACTATTGTTTACAATATCTTTTTTCACCTATCACTTTCACCTTTAATTAATTGGTGTTTATCACTGATACACTCATTATTTTGGGGTATTTGCACCTTCACTATTATCACTTGTTAAACTTTTTATTTTAAGCGTTTATTGGTGGGTAATCCCTATTATTATTTTTCTTTGTCACTTAGTTACTTTCATTATATTTCTCATTATCTCACTATCTTTACAAATTTTATTCATATCTAATAAGTTCATGTCTTTTTCTAGATTTCTTACTTACATATACTACTAATTCGTGGGTTAGTGTATTTTTATTTAACGGTTTTTTATTTATTATGAATTACATTTGTCACTTAGACAATACTAATATTTCTTTTTTATATTTGTTACTCATTGGTTTCGTTTCCTTTACGATATTTGATGGTATCATCTCCCCCTTCCCCATTCTACACTATTTGTCTGTGCTTTATCACCTTGGTTCACTTTATTTTCTTTATAGTTGGTTTGTTCCATTTTTAATTTCATTTTTCTTCTCCTTCACTTCCATCTTGTTTCACTTTATTTTCTTTATAGTTGGTTTGTTCTATTTTTAATTTCATTTTTCTTCTCCTTCACTTCCATCTTGTTTCACTTTATTTTGGTTATTATCTGGCCAATCTCTGGGGTTGTGTCAAAGTCATATGTCTGTCAGTCTAGTTTGTAATTTTATTTAATAATCACCTTTGGTTTACTATTCTTCCCCTCCTTCTTTCTTAATTACATTTACTATTTTTATTCTCTTTATTATTTATTTATTAAAATATATTATTTCTTAGCATTTCTTACATACTTATAGATATCAAATATGATCTGGATTTGGCGATATTATAATATATAATATGATGTGATCAACTGCTTATTCTCCTACACAGTGCGTCACATTGGGTCATTTATTATCTTGAAGCGGTGGAGGTAAGATTTTGTTTTTCTGTGTCCAGTCACTGTTGCCGTGAAGTTGGGAGTCACTTTGAGCGTTGTTTGTAGTGTGTCATTGATATTTGGGAAGAACATTTTATAGGTACTGTACCATTCGTTGTTTCCTTTAACAAAACGTGTGATGCTTCAACATTATCATGCTGGTGAAGTCTTTCCAGGTCTTGTCTCTTTTTTTCCCCATAAACGTTAAATTGAGTAATATCTTCAGTATTGTTTCTCTGATTCTTTTTATAACTATTGCCAGTGTTTTCCTTCTCAGTTAACAGTATGACATGTCTCTATCGTTATCTGCAATTCTGAGAACATGATCAAATGACACATGTTGTTGTAGCTCCATTATCTGGTGTAACACTTATTTTATGTGTTCCAAGTTGTGGGTGTCATTTTATACTCTTTTTTTTTATGTGTCCCTAGTTGTGGGCGTCAGTGTTATATTCTTATTGGTAGTTGTTAAATGAATAGTATGAAACTCATGTATTAATTGTTTACTCAGAAGTGATGAATACTAATTCTTTAATTTATTTGTTGGTGTTCATGAAAAACTATTTCAAGTAATAGTGTTCTGTAATCCATAAGGTTAATCTTTAATAAATGAAACTGGACACATTGATCAGTCTAACCAACACATTTATTAAATTTATATTAACTGTCATTAATATAACTTGTCTATGGCTTTTAACATATCATTATCATTAATTATTTTCAACATAATTACTACCAATAGACAAGTTATATGCTAAGATCCTATATCTCAGGGTTCATTTAATTTTGTATCTAAGCATGAATAACACTTACATCTAATTACTTATCATATTACAAAATATATTTATTCCAAATGGATTCATTTTTAGATATGAATAAATATTCTTAATTGAAGTGATATATTTTATTTTAAAAAGTGCGTAGTTCGCTTTTATATTCCATAAATATGAATAAATACGAATATATATGAATAGATATGAATAAATATTCTTAATTGAAGTGATATATTTTATTTTAAAAAGTGCGTGGTTCGCTTTTATATTCTAATCAGATTACTTCAAGTTGTAATGTGTAATTCATACGTAAGTTCTTTTAGAAGGAACAGACAGGTGTATTGTAAAATAGTAATTAGTACATAAAAGTTTTACCGTTGGTACGAATATTCCTGTCTACGGCGTGCTGATGTACTGTAATTCCATCTCTGGCTCCTTAGATTTGCTTCGTAGATGTAGATTCTCTCCCAACTTTCTTGCATACAGTATCATTTGGATGAATCAGTGTGGTCTGCTCTCGTAGTGGTTGATTGATTAACACTTTTATTCACTCCGCTTTAACTAAGTATATCCGGCTTCTTCCGATATTTACATTAATATAAGTACTGTTCACTAGTTTACAATGGTTACTCTCGTTACATAAGTTTACAGTTCGCAGACGACTTATTCCGTTTCAATAGTTTATATCGCTAGCAACACATGCTAAGATCCGATTTTGTTTTTACGAGTTATACACTCATAAAAACTCTAGTTCTCACTCTTTCGATATTTAACTACGTTACACAAATTGTTCGTTCATTTTGACTCTACGAAAATTTAGAATAGATTTCTAAATTTTCACAAAACTATTTACTTATGTTGACTTTACGGACATTTTAAGTAAACTCTCTGAACTTTCATCGTAGACTCCACGAAAACTTTACAACAGACTTCTTCCGATTTTAAGTAGAGACTCTTCGATTTAAAAAAAAGATTTCTTGATCGTGCATCAGCTCATTGTATATATTCAATACACATAATTCCCCACTAGCTCACTAATACTCATAATTCCCCACTAGCTCATAATTCCTACATTTCACTTTGCTCCATTTTAATTGGTCCTTCTTTTCTTTCTTCTAGGAAAATTCACTCTTGGAAACCCGCCTACCTTTAAAGCTGTTTTCTGGTAGGTCAAGAAGTTCATTCCCTCTTTATTTCTCACTTTTGGTTCATCCACATCTGCCACGGTATGTCCGATTTCAGACTCGTAAATCTTCCTGGCGTTTTAATATGCCATCTAGCCAGAACAAACCCTTAGTTTCTCCAAGCGTCCAGCTGCTCTGTTGATTAGTGCAATCACCTCTGTGTTGACGTTCTTGGTATTTCATAATTGTACTTCTCTCTCGTGTTTTTCTACGCCTTTCAGCCAGAACAAACCCTTAATTTCTCTAAGCTTCCAGCTGCCCTGTTAATTAGTTCAATCACCTCTGTTGTATCCTTCTCGATATATCCCATTCATATTTATCTCCAGTGTTTTTCTATGCCTTTTAGCCAGAACAATCCCTTAATTTCTCCAAGCGTCCAGCTGCACTGTTAGATTTATGATACGTCCATACACATGCACGTCGACGTTGAAGGATTTCACACTCTTTTGTACTAACTTCCTCTCCTAGTTTCTCTCCATACATCAATGTCATTTCAAGCGGGGACAGATGGTTTTCCTTTTTTTTTTTAGCGTTATATTGGACTTTGTTATTCATTTTGCAGAATGTTTCCACACAAATTTCTATAAAGTTCACCGTACAACATCTTGTTAGCACTTTGACATGTCCTGAAGTTTCAATGTGTTTTTCATGATTCCGTATGTATAAAGACGTCTTTGGAGGTGTTTCCAAATGATGTCATTCCTTGTAGTACCCAAATCATCCATCAGATCGCATATGCGCTCACTTTTGTAGGTACAGTTGACATGAAACATCGCGCAGCAAACTGTTACGTTAGTTGGCTAACACCAAACACTACGTACGTGTCAAAATGTCAGACAAGCGTTTCTTGTAAAAAAATTACAAAAGTACACCTTTATAAACCAATATATATTATAAACATTATGTAATGTATTGTTTAATCCGTTTCTAACAAGTAAAAATAAAATTGCGAGTTTCTAGTGACAACATGTGTTTTGGCAAATTTTTGTATTCCAGAAACATCACTTTTTTGAAAAGCTATTTCAGGGAAAATAGCCAACACAATGTCATACAGTATACACCATTTTAAAGAAGACACTTAGGTCTTCATAAAAACATGTAGCATATTTTTTTACCATATAGTTAAGAAGATACAGCATTTTAAATATATGCAAAAATGGCCTGGTATGGGTGAAGGACCACTATGTTAAGGGCCTGGCATCAAAGTGTCAGTTAGTGAGTTATCTTCGTGTTGTGTGGTATAATCTTTCTTGACTACGAAAATGAATTTATTCACACTTATCGTTACATAATAAAACGATGGACATCAGTCACAAAGGATAAGGGAAAATGGAGGTGGATGATTATGGAGGGTAAGGTTCAACTCCGAACTGTAATGCCATAGAAGAAGAAGAGGAAGGAGAAATTAACGTGCATACTAAAGAGAAAATGACAATCACAATGACAATGGGAATGACAAGAATGAAAGATGGCGTTGCGGTAAAACAAATTGTTGCGTGGAAGTCGGTTTGTGCATTGAGACCTGGCAAGAGGGTAGAAGTAAGTTACTGTTTGAAAAAGTTGTTTGGTTTATTTACGGTTGGAGCCAGGAATAAACGACCACACATTTTTGCCAGACGGAATTTAAAATGACAGATAATTTAATGACCAACTGGAAAAATTGTATGCGCGAGGTCTGCACTAGTTTGCTTATAAAAAGCCCCATTGAAATTGGTGGTCCTGGGTTAATGGTTGAAATCAACAAGTTCTGCTTCTCTCACTGAAAGAATAACATAGGCTCGTGTGCCCGCAACAATGGATATTCGGTGGAATTTGTAGGAAGATGAAGAAGTGTTTCCTGTATGCTGTCCCGGACCAGACTGCGGATACAGTGTTGGTAACAGTAATGGAATCGGTCAGACCTAGTTCAGTTATTATATCAGACCTGTGGTGTGCATACAGTTCTATTGGCCATCTTCCCCAGAATTATAGGCATCTCTCTCACCACTATTAATCATTTGCTTTGCTTAATTTTGTTGACCCTGTGACTGGCACGAGGGGCCTAAGGGGGTGGCTGGTATTTCATGCTTTTCAATTAAGAGAAAAGCACTAGCCTCTCCATTTTCACCTACAAGGTGGTAGGCCCTGTTACGCCGAGCACAACCCATTTCAAGGTTGTGGTAACCAACCCCTTCAGCAAAATGGGTTGGTAAGCAGAAGAGAGAAGGGGGTCCCAGGCAGCCCAGGGGTAACCTGGATCCCGGCCTGGCAGGATGGTGTACACTGGCAGCAGGGTGTGCATCTAGTGTGGAGGCGGAGGAACCTAGTAGGTGTTTGGCTGCGCACGTGGGCTGAGTTATTTAGTTAGCGTACTGCGACAGGGCAGAGAGCTCTCGGCGGCTGAGGCGAAGGCATCTCTCTAGGGGAAGAACAGCCCGAAACCAAAGTTCCTGGTCCTTCTGGCAAGGGGTTGGGCATAAGGCTAACAATCCTATGTGATTGTTTTGTTATTTTAAAGATGTGTAAAATAAAATTTGTTAAGGATTCAGAAGGATTGTCTCGGACTCAAGGAACCGGACATCGTCACAGTAATGAAACAAGGTAGGTAGGCAGGTCACATACAAAGAATGACAGAGTACAGTGAAAAAAGTATTCATTGGAGGACCAGGAGGGTGAAGGGCAAGAGGGAGGCCAAGAAGAAGATGGGTGGACGATGTAGATGAAGACTTGAGAAGATTGGGGGTCAGAAGGCGACGAAGAGTCGCACAGGATATACAGGAGTGGACGCACATTATTCTGGAGGCCAGGGCTATTCATGAACTGTAGCGCCATGGAGTAATAGTAGTGTGACTGGCGCAAATACAAATAGTGTTGAATCGATGTGGGCCGCTGGCAAAACACTGTGGTACTAGTCGTGTGCTACTTGCTCCTACCTGTGCGAGTTTATGTGGCAGAGGAGGTATGAAAACAACATGCTATATGAAAAAATTTACAAAGGTATTGCTGAATTTTTTATCCAGTGGAACCATGTATGTAAGATTAGAAGAAAGTACTATCATTTCTATTAAATGTTTAACATACCTATCATTTGTGGAGGACAGAAAAGACCTGTCTTTCCTTATGTTTCTCAGTGAATCTCCCAATCTCCACTGGGTCCCTATGGTCCCTTGCTTGCAATCTAGTATCTTGATGAAGATTACAATTTTGGATGTACCATGGGAATTGATGAAATTTTGTAACACTCTGTTTTGAAATTTGTGAATCATTTTAATTGTAGCTTTCTGGTTCAGCCCCACAGTTGATTACTATAGTACATATTTCTGTAAACAGTATAAGTAGCTTTTTATATACTACAGTTTTTATATTACAGTTTCTGACTTTGAATGTATGAGCAAGTATATTTAATAAATTTTAATGTAGATACTTTTTTTCTTAAAATGTTTATCCATTTAAGCTTGACATATACAAGTGTTTTTTAAAAATGTATAAACACTTGGTACCTTTCACAGATTTTATTTAACTCTTGACAGCTGTTTCAGCTTCTTAAGCCATTGACAAAGAGATGAATGAACACTAAACTAGTGTAATGAACTTTCATTACTAGTCAACAATAAAGAAAAATCAAACACACTGGAGAAAAATTGAGTTTATGAAATACACTGTGCAGAATGGGATGCTATTTATATCGGACAATGTGGCCATGCTCTGAAACATTGCTTTTCTGAACATAAGAAGGCGAATTTAACCAATACAGCCAATACAGGTTTTGCAGATCATTGCTTACAACACAATCACTTCATAGTTACAAAAAACATAACACTACTCCACAACATACAAAAAGTTAAAAAATGGATTTGTTAGAGATTCTAGAAATTAAAAAAAGCAATAAAAATTTATCAAATGAAAAAACTTATTTCTGTGTATCCCCTTAATTAAAAGCTGTTATTTAGTTTAGTTAAATTTTATATTTTGCATTCAGATTATATTTAGTTTTTACAAACACTTGACCTTCCCCTAGCTCCTGTAACCCTCCTCTCCATCATCACCCCTCACACATGTTCCAATACATGTTGACAGATGTCCACCCTACATCCTGTGTTTAGTCTTCATCTCTTTGTTAGAAATTCATCTCTTTGACAATGGCTTAAGAAGTCAAAACAGCTGTCAGAGTTAAATAAAATCTGTGAAACGTACCAAGTGTTTATATATTTTTAAAAAACTTTTGTATTAATATGTTTCACCAAGTGCCCAACGAGTCGTCAGTTAATATACATGTGTCATGACCAACTATTTTGGTGTAATAATTACCATATGAAAGCTACAGACTATACATTCCATAAAATTGATATAATATTCTAAACCTGTCCAGATTATAAAACTTTAAATTAGTAAAAGCAACATTACTGTTTTGCTAAACATAACTGGTTTAGTGTTTGTAACCTTTGAAGTCCAAGTTCTTTTAGATTGCATATTTTGCAAGTCATGTTTTTCTGCTGTCACTCTCGGCATGCTTATCTCTCTCAGATGGTTCCTATTTATTCTGTTTGTCATTCATAATTCTGTTACAGTTATTCTGAGCGATAACAATGTTTAACTGAGTTTTATATGTTTTCTTTTATGTTCCAAGTGGAAAGTATTTTGAAAGCTTACATTTGTTTCAGAATAAACGATGGTTACTTGAAAAGCTTGTGGAGTGACATCTGTAGCTCTCTGGTAGAACTAAAATTATTCATGTTCTGTAAGATTCATATTTTGTGTAAACCTATCTGTCATTTTATTAATTGTTTATTAGCTATTTAAATGTCATATGTTTGAAAAAATGGAAAAATCAAACGTTGTACTGTTACTAAATTCCTTTTTAAAAAATGTCTTACGGGACAGTGAAGTGTAAACACGGTCTTACAAGGATTGAAGAAGATCACCACAGTGGATGCTCAAAAAGTGCAGCAATTCCAAGTACAGCACCCATCTTGTACTAAGTTTTTTTCATGCCATGTTCTTGAGTCAAAGTGCAGTACGCACACTCATGTCAGATCATATGATCTCATAAATGTCGCCTGCTCTAAGTTGTTTATCTTCCAACACTGTGTATAAAATTTTTAATGATATCTGTTGTTGTTGCTCCTTTTGGTTGTCCAATGTGGGGTTCATCTTTAATGTTCGTACGGCCACGTTTAAACTCAATTGGCTACTTACACAAACTATCGTCTTTAATGGCACACAGACCTCCTAACACATTTACAATTTTGTTGTGAATTTCTGTTGGCGCAAGAATTCTTTTTTTAACAAAGAATCCAATCACAGCATGATGTTTGTCCATTTTTCAAAATACATGTGATATGTAAAATTCGAACGGCGGGTAAAGAATGAATAAACTGACAGATTTGGAAAAATTAACTGGTATTTACATAAAATGTGAATCTTACGATGCACTAAACCTTTTAGTTTTATTGACAAGCTACAGATGTTGGTTCACAACCTTTTCCTTTTCAACTAATCTTTGTAATGCCCTATACAAAACTCTTTATGCTGTTTCTGCTCCCCTCCCTCCAAAAAATGTTAATTTCACTGTTTATTTTCCTACTTTTTCTATTACTTCTATTTTTTATGACTAATTCTTAAATTTCTAACATTCTCCATACTCAGTATTCCAAGTCAAAGAGTGTATTCCTTTCTCGACTGTTTTGTGTTTAGTACTTCGCTCAATGTCTGACTGAGTGACTATTATATCTCGAGAATATTTTCTCCAAGAAGAGAGAGATTATCATCGTTACTTATTCACGTGATCTTTGTAAGGTTTGTAATCCAGTTGTTTCAGGTGTAGATATCTAATGGAATTGTGATTATGGGAAGTCAGTGAGAATGTAGTGGTGTGAAAAGATAAGAAATGAAGAGAAGCTGGGGAAAACACGTTGTGAATAAATATCACTAAAAGAAGAAACAGATGCACACATGATATATTGATTGTTTATAGAGAAGGGAGGAAATGAAATAAATTTATTTTGGTGTGCAGAAGTGATATGGTAACAAAGAAATTAGCAGTGTATTGTGTATCTATTTTATCCGTACAAAGCTGGCAGGTCACTTTGTCTAGTCACGAGACATGGCTGCCAAAAGGTGATGGAGAGAATATCTGCTATAAAATTTTTTGTAACGTAGAGAACATGTTAATTATCAATAAGTTCTTTTTATTTCGGTTTAATTTTACTTCTGTGTTACAAGAAAATGAAAACCGTGAAACTCTGCCATTAAAGGTATGACCACAGTTTTGGATCTACTGTCTTCAGAATTAATAAAAGTCGATGTCTGCATTCCATCCATATTGAGCTGAAATTCTGGCTGTACTACTTTTAATTCACAAAGAAACAGGATTTTTTTCTTACATGATTGTGTAGAGTGTACACGATATTTTGGTGACAACTGCAAAAACTTGGCCATATGCGTGAGACTGTAGAAAATGTTTGCATCTGTGGAAGATGTAGATGATGGTTGGTCAATAATATCCCTGTATTCTTTATTAGTTATACATTTTAATTCTTTGCCAGTGTTAATTGCTGAGAAATGATGTCGTGTCAAAACTTCAGCTGAAATACTGTATTTAAAAACTAATGCTGAGACTTGTAAAACATTGTTATCAATTAATTTTTCTAGTGAAGGGTTTGTGAGAATCAGTCAAAAAATATAACACAAATTTTAAATTATTTGTGTCGACGTTTCGACAGTGTTTATTGTCATCATCAGGACCTGTGTACGAATACAAAAGACACGTCAAACAATTATTGAGTGAACATGTTTGTCTATGTGCATGTGTGTGTGCACGTGTATGCGTATGAATATTGAAGCTTTACGATCTAATTAGGTATTAAGATACTGAAATAGAGTCCCTTTTTAGGGCACCAACTGAAGCTGTACATGTTTATTAATGTTTAAAATATTGAAGTTCTAGTCACTTACCTTTACCGATAATTTACCAAGGTGTCGTCTGATGTACTCTGGCAGAGTAAAACCACAGGTGAATCCAAATTAACAAACACATATTTTTATAAACTCAAATAAAATGTTACTTTATTTTCTTTAGCATGACATTTTTTCTTTTTTATTTCTAGTTTGAATCTACTGATATACCCCATTCCTTTTATCGTACGACATAATACATAATGACAACTACTTCAGATTGTGACTTTTACTGTTGAGTTATGCTTTTTCTAGGAGTAACACTCCGAGCAACATTTAATTCACATATGCATGCTATCAAAATTCACTTACTACCGACTATAACATAATGATTAACTTATTCTCTACAAAAGCGACCCAGATTGCTCACGCTCTCACTCGTACCGTTTAATTCCCCATATTATTTTATTATTATTTTTGTCAAAACTAGAGCTCTTTTACATGAAATTATTTATATAATGAAATTAGGTGTTGTTACTTCACCATCGGCGTCCTCCTCGCCACGTGTTGCACTGATTATATGTCCGAAATGTTTGTCGATTCACCACATTTTAGATTTTGATTGATGTACTGCACTTACTTCATTCTGATACAACGTTTCACTACTTTTGTCATTTTTCTATTAACGATTAAAATTTTACTTGTGGTCCACGAGTTGGGTTGCCTGGCCGGGCTCGAAGCTGTTAGGTGACTGGGCAGAGCGTTAACAAAACGCCCCACTCAACTATTGCTCAAGACGGAAACACACAGCCTGCTTGCTACAAATTGTTCGTCAACACACAAAATCTGGCTTCGTCCACGTTCTTCAGGTGTTGACGATATTCCATTGCCACGAGGCAGTAGACTCAGGTGGGCGGAGTCGTCACGGATTTCCGTCATCATCCAAACACGTGGTGAAAGAAATTTTATAATTTAGACATCTTGTTGGCGTCCCTTCTGCGCGCGTGCTCATGTTGCGCGTATGAGTGCGTAACACCAAACTTGATTTCCCAGAACCGTATTGCGTTGTTACCACATCCGCTCACAAGTTATGTCACTGCGTTTGTTGGTTGAATAAAACCTTTTACGTGGGACCTACCAAGCTGATACAAATAAATCCATATGAATTAATAAAATATAAAGACCCCCCTTATGCCCCATTACAATACCCCCCCACGAGAGGTCTTCTGCCGAAACAGAAGAACTCTCATTGCTACCCCTAAGAGGATCGGTTACGATATAGTGCCAACAACCCCCCTTTAATTCTTAACTCATCATGGGTAAACTATACCCCCCTAGCTTGGCGACTATGGCTGCACCTGAACGAGATTACTGGACTTCTCTGTACGAGATCCCAACACCATAAAATCGGACAGATACTCACCGTAGTACACCTAACCTTCTATCATTCCGCCCAAAATCAAAACACTGGCCATATACCATACCAGATCCTCAACCGATATGTTCCCTCTTACATGCATACTGGGTTGCTTTTAGCAATTACTGGGTGCGTACACATTTTCATTATTAATTAAACACCAACTCCCTACTTCTTGACATCAACTCTCAAAAATAATTTCTGTTTTATTTTTCATTTAATTGGTTTGACGTTATGGTCTCAACTCGACTCAATTATATAAATTTCGTTCGATAGAGCAATCAACCCAAGTCCCTTATCAAAGATTCTCCTTTTAAAATGAGTCATATGTTTTACTTTAATTAGTGAAGTTAATCATAAAAACGTTTTTTTTTTCCTTTAAAAACATTCCCAAATTCTCCAGATGCATTTAATTTAATAAATAAATAAACAATGTAATAGTATAACTATATAGTAATATAGTAACCCATATAATAATAAACAAATTTATTATATTAAACTTATAATAAACAACCTATGACTACCATAACTTCAAAATAGCTACATTTGATTACAAAGATAACATAAGATACACATCATGAATCAGCTGACACCTTCCCTACTTATAATGAACATTACAATTTACAATGACGTACTTTAATGCAGATTTTTTTTTTTTTTTTTTTTTTTTCAAAAAATTTCAATTTCCCAAAATATTTCTTTTATGAATTTAACAAAAAAAAAAACAAAGTTATTTAATTAGATTAACTGACAAAAGAATCCATGAGTTAATAATTACTAGAAACATATCATGTCTCTGACATCAGTCATCAGCTGATCTCTCTGGGTCAGGTGAATGACCTTACCCTAGATATACTACACAAAATTACATGAAAAATACATAACATATGTTTATAATTCTTACAGTCTAAAATAGTAAAAATTGTAACATCATAACATACATAACATAAAACATACTAGACAAAATATAATAAACATTTTCTCTACTGGAATAATCTTTTCAAAATCAGTAAAGTCCTTTATAAAACTTCATAGAAATCACACATCTCAATCAATTACTTTCGTACAAATCGTCCACTGTAATCATCTCTCAAATCAAAATAATATTATTTAATTAGCCTGTCAGCTAGTCAGCATTATTAAGTTTCAAATTTTAGTTCATTACTCCCCCTAGTAACCCCTTGCCATACACACTATGACCCCCCCACTGAACTGTGGCGTTCAGCTGCTTCCACAAGAACTGAATTGGTGGAGGAATTTTAGCATCTCCTTGTCCTTGCTTCGGCTTTACATTTTTTAAACTACCAGATATCAAAATATATGATTTTACATATTGACAACCTTAAGACGGGTCTATCACCTGTTTTACTGTTCCTACTTGAACAAGGTGATAGCCGCTGTTCCATAGTTCCGGGGATTTCCCCTAAGTGGCCCCCCGTTAATTTCAAATTTCACCAATTTCAAGGACAACCAACCATGGTCAGTTTTACAATTGCTGCCCACAGCTGGCTGTCGTCCAAAACCACGATTAGTGCTGGTAAGACAGTAATCGCCCGAGAAGGCGGGGAAATCTTCTTCATTTGCATGTTTACGCTACTACATCATGTATACACTGTACGGTTAAGAATCATATATAATATAAAATTATATTAAGGTTTACAGTGTATGTACGCCGATTTCGGCCTCCGATGATGGCAACGTACCTTGACATTACTCAACCCTTACTGCTATCTACAGTGGCACATACCGCCACTGCAATAGCCTACCTATATCTAAACTTATGTCTTTCTACATTTGCTGTCTCTACATGCCATAATTGATTTACCCTTCGATTAACACCAAATAACCCTCCAAAATCACCCTTTAACCTTGTATGATAACATAATAGAACATAATACACATTTACCTTGAACATTGACATTGTTACATGAAACTAACAATTCTCCTTTAAATAATTTGTATAGAAAATTATAAACATTACAACTTGAAGTTTTTATTAACTCTTTTATATATCATCATTTAATTATTTATCACTTACGACAATTAGATTCCTCAAAAATTTCAAATTTATTATTAACCTTTATTTTACATCACATTTCAGTTATTATTACCTTTTAACTATGGCTTCTATTTAGTATAACTATCTCAAATTAGTTTCATCATTGAGTTTAAAATCTTTTCAACACATGTAAACACTTTACTCTATTCAACTTGTATTACAAAATTCATACTCACAGTACATCATTCAAAACATATGATTCCTGTTATTGACACAAAATTATAAACAATTCATCATCAAATCATGTACACATCTCCATGTACCTTCTGAAACAATAACGATAATATGATTCCACAACTAAATACATCTTACATTTATTCAATTACTGTTTATTATTACCAAGTTCAAATCTCAAAAATCATTTAAATTCATTAGCAAAATCTCTTTATATAACATTTTAAATTAATTAATTAATTCATCTCAACTTATTTTAATTCCATCAATTATTTAAAACACAACATTACTTTAATTACCTTCTTCCAAAACAATTACAATTCATTGATTATCACCTCTCATTATTTATTTAGTTTAACAAAATATTATTATTATTATTAAATTAATTTCAGCTACACACACATATTGTTTACCTACAATACATTTTACAACACAAACACAATTAATTTCACTCTAAATTTATTTACAATTTTTTTGTCATTATTTTATCGTTTACCACACCTCATTTTATAAAACAGTCCAATTCAAAACCATTAATTATATAGTTAGATGCTCATAAACATTAATTGTTTTACCCCCCATCATCGTACAAAAACCTGGTTTTACGTTTACACAGTTCATTTTTTATTAAACTCATTATATCATTTTTATTAATATAAAGATTATCCAAATTTTTATATTCTTCCACAATACCAACAGGATTATTCCATGTTATTAAATCATATAGTCTATTATCACCAAGTATAGTCCAGTCACCTTTCGTATGATCTGTCATAATTATGTCAATTACAGTTTCATTATCATTATTATCTACTGCTGTATTAGCTTTGTCATAAAGTAAGTAATCAATATTATCACTTTTATCATTTGCTGTACCAACTACTTCGCAAGGTAAGTACTTATTATCACTAACTCTTTCAATATCTAACCTCTTTATCAATTCGTCATAACCTCTACTAGTCTTAAATAACTCTATTTTCTTATCAACATACCTTTCACCATAACACCAATTCACACTTTTTCTGTCATTCCATACAGAGGGTATTAAATCGTAAAAACGCCTACTAAAAATTAAAAAACTACTTAAAAACACATTGTTTTCCTGTAAGGGACTCTTGCCCTTCAAAAACATTTGTAACCAGCTTGGTTTACCATAAAACTGGGGAAAATCTACCCTCTGCCCTATATTCACAAAATCATTCTCTTCATATTCTCTCTCTAACTTACAAATACTGATCTCTACTCTCTCACTGTTTCTATATTATTATGATCGCTAATTATTTTCACTGTATTATTTTTATATATCTCGTTTTCAACTATCTTACTACTATTAGTTGTTAATTCATTTTCGTAACTAACACCTACCTTGTTGATGATCCCTTCGTAATTATTTGTTATTTTACTATTACCCTGGTCGTCTGTTATTTCGTCAAATTCACCCGTAACTGTGTCATTTTCTACCTCCTCCTTCAGCGTTCTACTTTCATTTATTTCGTCTTGTATTTTATTTATATTTATCATTATCTCACCTTTCATTCCCGCAATAGTCTCATTCATTCTTTCCAATTGGCTATTTCTCTTAATTTTTTGTCTTGTTTGGTTATTTCCGTTTTCAGTTCTATGTTACTAGCATTTATCTCTGACTTGATTTCAATTTTAAATTCATTTAAACTCGCGTTTAGATTATTATTTTCTGATTTCAATTCCGTTCTAAACTCATTCAAATTATCGTTATTCTTTTTCATTACTTCCATAATCAACGCTAATTGATTAAATATATCTACACTATTGCTTTTACTACTACACTCAACTTCGATGGTTTCGTTTACATTCGGTATTTCTAATTGTACATTCTCATCACTATTTTTGTTTGTTGAAATTAGATTGTCTTGCGTAATGTTTAAAATAGATTCCTCTTCTACATTTTCACATAAATTTTCACTCTTGTTTTTCTCTGCCATTTCGATCAGGTTGTGAATTAATTTATTTTAATTTTTGAAATTTTAATTTTTAATTCACAACATCGCTGTTAACGGACGCCAACTGAAGCAATACGATCTAATTAGGTATTAAAATACTGAAATCGAGTCCCTTTTTAGGGCACCAACTGAAGCTGTACATGTTTATTAATGTTTAAAATATTGAAGTTCTAGTCACTTACCTGTACCGATAATTTACCAATGTGTCGTCTGATGTACTCTGGCAGAGTAAAACTACAGGTGAATGCAAATTAACAAACACATATTTTGATAAACTCAAATAAAATGTTACTTTATTTTCTTTAGCATGACATTTTTTCTTTTTTATTTCTAGTTTGAATCTACTGATATACCCCATTCCTTTTATCGTACGACATAATGACAACTACTTCAGATTGTGACTTTTACTGTTGCTTTTTCTAGGAGTAACACTCCCGAGTAATATTTAATTCACATATGCATGCTATCAAAATTCACTTACTACTGACTAACTTAATG
The DNA here is from genome assembly GCA_034769895.1 of Magicicada septendecula. Classification (NCBI taxonomy): domain Eukaryota; kingdom Metazoa; phylum Arthropoda; class Insecta; order Hemiptera; family Cicadidae; genus Magicicada; species Magicicada septendecula. Next base: position 40,322,811 of record CM068372.1, read on the forward strand.
ATTAACTTATTCTCTACAAAAGCGACCCAGATTGCTCATGCTCTCACTCGTACCGTTTAATTCCCCATATTCTTTTATTATTATTTTTGTCAAAACTAGAGCTCTTTTACATGAAATTATTTATATAATGAAATTAGGTGTTACTTTTCCATCGGCGTCCTCCTTGCCACGTGTTGCACTGATTATATGTCCGAAATGTTTGTCGATTCACCACATTTTAGATTTTGATTGATGCACTGCACTTACTTCATTCTGATATACCGTTTCACTACTTTTGTCATTTTTCTATTAACAATTAAAATTTTACTTGTGGTCCACGAGTCGTTGGGTTGCCTGGCCGGGCTCAAAGCTGTTAGGTGACTGGGCAGAGCGTTAACAAAATGCCCCACTCAACTATTGCTCAAGACGGAAACACACAGCCTGCTTGCTACAAATTGTTCGTCAACACACAAAATCTGGCTTCGTCCACATTCTTCAGGTGTTGACGATATTCCATTGCCACGAGGCAGTAGACTCAGGTGGGCGGAGTCATCACGGATTTCCGTCATCATCCAAACACGTGGTGAAAGAAATTTTATAATTTAGACATCTTGTTGGCGTCCCTTCTGCGCGCGTATGAGTGCGTAACACCAAACTTGATTTCCCAGAACCGTATTGCGTTGTTACCACATCCGCTCACAAGTTATGTCACTGCGTTCGTTGGTTGAATAAAACCTTTTACGTGGGACCTACCAAGCTGATACAAATAAATCCATATGAATTAATAAAATATAAAGACCTCCCCCCTTATGCCCCATTACAATATGTATATCCTTGTATATGTGAAGGAGTTGAGATGAAACACATATTTTTTGACCGATCCTCACAAACCCTTCACCGACAAAATTCATTGATAGACAGTCACTACGAATTTAAGGATTGTTATCAATAATGTTATAAACACATTGTCCTGACAAATGTCCTCATAACATATTGCTGGAGTTGAAAGTCTACAGTTAACAAATAATAACATTGTCACTGTTAAAAATTGTTTTTGATCGACTGCAGGTCACCATAAATATAGCAAAATTGAAAGTTAAGGGCATGGGAATGCGCAAACTGCTTATGATCAGAGGAGAATGGTGAAGTGGTGGGAGACGCTTTCAGATGAGAGAAGAGAACTGTTGTTATGAGTGTCAGTGCAGCCAACGTATGAATATTATTTCCAATAGCAACCAAAACTCGTGTGCAAGGTTTGTTAGTAATCTGTGTTTCTCTTACCACGGATCTCTCTCTCTCTCTCTCTCTCTCTCTCTCTCTCTCTCTCTCTCTCTCTCTCTCTCTCTCTCTCTCTCTCTCTCTCTCTCTCTCTCTTTTGTTTTGTTTTGTTTTAGTCCTGCAGTTGAGACGTACTACCAGCTCTTATCGCAAACTATGCACTTGTGCACTTCCGCTCCTTAATTACACTCGACCGTCTCTGCAGTTTATCATAAAGGGATGATTTCTTCATACCAGTATTAGCTTACTTGCAAAAATCTTTTAATCCTAGACAAGAAAAATCTGTTTCAAGAAGAAGGAAAAATCATATTGTTTTAATAGAGTATTTTAGGTAAATAATATCTTCTAAGAACATCTTTTAGCCCCACAAATGTTACAACCCATAAAAGTAACAGATGAATGACGGAGAAATCATTTATGTTTTACCAGCTGGTAAAACATCCTTTTATTGTAAATAAAGTGAAAAGTTAAAGTTATAACATACGAGAATCAAAATTTTAATAATTTTTTCATTTCAATATTCTACTTCATTTTATTACTACTTAAAACGAGGTAGTACATAACACAGAAAGTAACAACGTAACTAAAACGTGATACGCATGTTGGCAACACCTTCGCTTGGATAGCAGCTGATTCTCCGTTACCGTCCTGCCATTCACAGTTTCAAAGTGGACTCATCCATGAAGAAATTGGTTTCTTGCATGTGCCTTTAGCTTTTAATTTTGCTATACTTGCTTATTTTTAGTTTATGGAAATGAAAAATGTTTTCATTCGGTATTCTAAATGCTGGCAAAAACAGTTATATGATAAGTATATACTTTCATGCTCACAAAACCTTTCTTATTTTAGACTGATTGAATAGGGATATCAGTGAATGGTCTAAGCAAGATAAATTATTGAAAGAAAATGAGTTTAAGGACTCAGTTGTTAACCTCAGTCTTCAATTATCTTGTTGCGCTGCTGGTATTTTGTAGACTGCACTTATAATTAACACTCAATTATGAGGGGTTTGATAAGTCCATGCAAAGTCAAGAGATGGTGCTCGTAGTACTTGAATGATGTTATTTTTAGTTTCCCGCAACTCCGCTAGGGGTGTACACCATTTTTCAGTCACGTAAATTCATAATTCTGTTGTTGCCAATCATTTGAATTGATCAAGTATTGTGATTTGCAAAAACTGGAGGAAAGAGATTTTATGTGATGATGAAACATTACTTTTTGAAAGGCAAAACCGCACAAGAAACAATCCAAGCTGGATAAATATTATAGTGAGTCAGCTCTATCGACTAGAACACTTTACAAATGGTTTGGTTATTTTCGTATTAGCACATGAGCACAAATGATGCTGAACGTTCCGGATGGCGTGTTGAGGCTACAACTGCAGAAAATATTGAAAAAATTCATGATATGGTCATGGAGGACAGCAGATTGAAAGTTCATGAAACTGGTAAGACAGTACCATCTCAAATGAACAGGTGCATCATATTTTACACGGACATTTACATATGCGAAGACTGTCCACAAGATGGGTGCCGCGTTTGTTCACAATCGATCAAAAGCGTGAATGAATAAACATTTCCAGCCATGGTTTGGAGCTGTTTCAACGTAATCGAGAAGAATTTTTGCACTGTTTTGTAACAGTTGATGAAACTTAGATACATCACTACCAACCTGAAACCAAGGAACGTTAAAACAGTGGTTTGCAGTAGGAGAACTTAGTCCATAAAAAGCAAAAACCCTTCCATCAGCAAGTAAGGTAATAGCCACTGTCTTTTGGGATGCTCGTGGCATAATCTGAATTGACTGTCTGGAGAAGGGTAAAACGATAACTTGCCAATATTATGCATATCTGCTGGATCATCTAAACAAGGAAATGAAGAAAAAGTGATCACATTTGACGAAAAAGGAGGTTCTTTCCCACCAAGACAATGCACCTGCTCATTCTTCTGCGATTGTGACAGCAAAACTGTTTGAATTACGCTATGAAATTCTTCTGCCCCCCCCCCCCATTTGCCAGACTTAGCACCTTCGGATTATTATCTGCTTCCAAATTTGAAGAAGTGGCTTGTTGGAAAGAGATTTACATGAAATGATGAAGTTATTGCCAAAACATCTGCAAGGATGGGACCGAAAAGCTTGAGCATCATTGGACTAAGAGTATAGACTTGAAAGGAGATTGTGTTGAGAAATAAAAATCTTTTTCTAGCAAAATTATGTCTTTTATTTTTGTATGGACTTACCAAACACCCCTCATATAAACACTTATTAAAACATACTTTTTTATTCCAATCACCCCTCATATAAATACTTATTAAAACATACTTTTTTATTCCGTTATAATTGTTCACATATATAGTTATAGTGAACAATTGTATTGGTACCTAAAAACCATTTTTTTAATTCTGAACATTTCCTTAACACCTACTGTAATAAAAAGGGTTTTCTGTTGTAACACCACTGTATAAGATGGAGACTTTTTTAATGACTGTTGGAAATTTTTTCAATATGAAGTTTTTGAACTTGTAATTTTGAACTCGTTTATCAAAAGTTATTTGATGTATGTGTATATGAACTTTAGTGATGAATCGCAGTGATGATGGTAAGAAGTGTGGTGAAAGCAACTTCAAGTGTGATGTTTTTTTATTCAACCTTACATTTTTTTCTGAGTATATATATTTTTAGTTAGAAAATTTGAGTCGAGTAATGTAGTTGAAAAGATATGGGCATGTAACTTGTTTATGTTGTGAAAGGTAAATAAAACACTGTTTTATAAGAAAAAAAGTACTATAAATACAGATTTTAATGCACACTATTATGACATGACTTGTTTTATTAAGCTATAAAAAGATTTATGATAAGGGCAAGAAACAGGTGGTAGATGACTAATTTATGAGATAAGCATAGCTAGGTACAGTTATAGTGAAAGATATTTACAGGTCTGATGTTTTACAAGTGGTATTTAACTTGATTTATGCAATAAATACTTCAGAGTATATTGCAAAACTGCACGTTCTGCTATACTTTCTAATACAGTTTTTTGTATTGTTTTTTGAACTGTTGTTGTGCTTTATATACGAGTGTGGTAGAAAGCACTTCTGCAAATATATTTTCAGTTGATTTTATGAAAAAAAAAACTAACATAAATTATAAACAGATTGTTGTTGTTCCTGTGGCCATAATGGAAGCTCCTGGTGTTCCATTAAAGTCCATCTTCTTCTTCTTTAGCATTGCAGCCCAATGTGACCCTGGTTTTCAACACCAATCTTCTCCAATATCTCCTAATCATTGCCATCTCAGCGTAACTTCTTACATCCATTTTTTTGATAACTTCCAGCACATCATTCAACCATATTATCCTAGGTCAACCCCGCTTTTTAAATTTTTGTATACCTGTGCCGTCAGGATTTTCTTTGTCGTATGCTGATCATCCATCCATTCTAGGTGACCTAGCCACCGTATTTTCATTGAGCCTTTAGGAATATTACAATGTCCTCATGCTTCAGTAGCTCATCTGTTACCCCGGTTATTTCTTATTCTCCATTTATCATCTTCATTAACCAGGCCATAAACACGTCGTACAATCTTTTCTCCCAAACCTTCTCAGTGTTTCTTGTTCCTTTTTTGCTAATGTCCACATCTCACCTCCATAAGCAACAACTTGTCTGATATGTATCTCATATATTTTCAATTCAGTGTTGTGATTAACGAGTTTGCTTCTCAATAATCTATAATAGTAGATTATTAGCATAGTGTGCCCTATTTCCTATTTGTATCCTGTCATGTGTTTTCATGTTTATGCAGCCTTCATTATCTATCATGTTACCCAGGTATCTGAACTTATTATCTGCATCAGCTAAATACCCTTTATGCATAAATTATACAGATATTATACATATTTCTCTTCCTTTCTGATGCAGAAGTTAGTATATATTTAACTTTTGTCTGAAGCTTGCAAGGCCGGTGTCAGTAAATTCAAAATTACAAAATTACTACTAAAAACGGGGCTGTTAGGCCTGGTCTTTTTTTTTCAGTATTCATCAAATCATCAGTAGTCAGTAGTTAGGTAGTCAGTATTCATCATACCGTAGAATTTAGGGTGTAACAAGTGGTGCATTCATACATTCACTTGATAATAGATCTTCATTCATTCATGCGACCTGTGCTGCAAGCCTAATGATGATGTTTTTAGCCAACGTAATAGCAACAGCCCAGTTTTTAGTAGTAATTTTGAAAACAGTATATTTAGTTTTGCTGATATTTACATTCCAGCAACCCAATATATTGGGGTAACCCAATGCCTAGGTAGGGTAGTTGTTGATAGGCAGGGTGGAATCCAGTGTAGTGCAGGAGGTAGTCAGTAGGGTGTAACAAATAGTGCATTCATGAAACAAGTCTTCATTCGTGCAAGCTGTGTTGCAAGACAGTCATGGCCGGTTGGTAATCTGAAAGTTCTGCAATATTGTAGAACAGTATCATGAAACATTTAGAAAACATTAAAGTGTTATAAATGAATATGTAACTTTTACTAGTACACAAACTTTGTACTTCTTCAGCAGCGCGACGGCCCATTACTGAGTCAAGGCAGCCTCCGCCAGTTGTCCCGGTCAAGTGCAGACAACTGACTTGCTGAGAAACTGATAGGTTTCTGCATATAAGAGTTTCACAGATGGGATATGTGAATTCTTCGATCCAACCCCCAACTTGGAGGACCAGGAACTTTGATTTCGGGGTGCTCTTCTCCTAGAGAGTTGCTTTCACCTCAGCTGATGAGCTCTCTCTGCCCAGTTGCAGTAGACTAACTGACGTAGCCCATGTGTGCAGCCGTTGTGCTACTATAGTCTACTCCGCCTCAACACTCGATGGAGATCGTGCTGCCGATGTGCACCATCCTGCCAGGCCAGGACCCAGGATACCCCCCCCTTGACTGCCCTGACAGAACTCGTTTGCTTACCGATCCACTCCGCCGAAGGGATTGGTTACCACAAACTTGGAGTGGATTGCTCAGGGTAAGAGGTCCCACCGACGACGTGTAGGTGAGAGTGGAGTTGGGGTGGAGAGGCTGGTGCATTTTTCTTCTATGAAAGCATATGTTCGCGTCACACCCCCTTGGACCCCACACAAACTTTGTACGTTTTGATTCTTTTGAAGTGCAGTTTTTGTGCTGTGTCTCTTGTTCTGAAGTCTTAACATTTTACATAACTTATTTGAGTGTCTCTTCCGTGCTATTCTTATAAGTTGTCCATATCATGTCAGTTGTTATCGCTCTATACATGTGGTCGGTGGTTCAACCTCCAGTTCTATTCTCATCATAATTTCTAATTCTATTGCATCTGCTGATACCATTAACTCTCTCTCTCAAGAGTTTAATTTCTGTCGTTTGCCATTTGTTTTTCAGTTGGTCTGTTAGAACCCACTTATCGACATTTGTGCATTTGATGTTATAACAGGTCATATGCAGTTGTTCTGATGATGGCGACAAAAATTGTTGAAAGGTGGACACAAATGGAATAAAAATTGTGTCTACACTTATTGACTGCTCCTCATAAAACTTTTCACCATTGATTAATGGTCATTACGAAATTGAGGCTTTATTTTATATTACTTCATGGTTAATATTTATGTACATTTTATATTTAATTTATTGTAGTTGACATTTTAGTGATAAGATTTTAATGTTTATTACAATAATTAGAGATGTAATTATTGTAATAGCAGGTAATTATCATTATTTGACAGTGTTTGGTTTTACAATTTTATTGTAAGTTCTTTAATGTTTTTTTAGCTTCTTGAAAACAAGGGGGTTTAAATATTACACCCCTCTCCAGTATATAAATATTACATGTATGAAAATATTATAACGGTGGGTGTCCAAGGGGAGGGTTCATCAGATCATATTATATGACTTATGTCATCTCCAGTTACAATACGTCTGTCTTCTTTTACAATATTTTCATGTCATTTCATGTCTTTCACAAAATTTTATGTTCATATACTTCTTCTGTAACATCAAACTTGTTCCTTAGATCACTTATTTTCTGTCTAAAAAACAGTAAATATTAAAGTATGTATTAAAAAGTGAAAGTTGTTGGCAAGACATAAATCCTTTGGCCAAACGGATGGCAGTCTGCAACGAAGCAGCTGTTATCAGCTGTAATTCATTTTTGATGTCACAACAGTATAGTTATATATAGTCGACATGTTTCTATGCATCATTAAACAACAAGTATACTAACAAGAGAATATGACATGACAGGACGTTTACACTGAAGATGATACGCTGTGGTTGCAATGTGGCATCAGCGTGGACTCCAAACAGTATGCACATCTTACTAATGGTACAATCTGATTGGTGTACGGAGACAGTGTTGGGAGATACAATTGTGAACAAATTATTACATCAAAGGCTTCTAACTGTCATTCTTTTGCCTGACGATTCCTGATGTGTAGGGCAAGCATCGATTGTAAGCACATGTACATACATTCCAATACTAGAAAAGCATTAAAAAAATTATCAGGTATGCACTTGTTTGTGTCACTGTAAGAAAAATATCAATAAAGTGTAATTAGTATGAGGATTAAAAATGTGGTGTTTAGCAACTTGTGTTGCTAGGATTCTACTTCCTAGTTTTAAGGAAATTATGATTTGAACATAATTTTAACGTTTAAGGATGAGTTATTTCTTTGAAATTTTTCGTTATCAACTGCAATCCAAAAGCTCACATCAAACAGCGACAACCAAAACAATAATCAAGAGACAAAATGGCTGCATTTTCACCAAGCTGGGACACTGCTAGCATTCCTGGCATAAAACGCTAATAAAGAATGCTTGGTTTTTGTGTCTCTTGAGAGCCAGATGCTGAGAAGTTTAGTATGCTATATAGGTACCAGCAAACCATTGTACTCGTAGGTTAGATTGCTATAAGTTTGAGTATTTCTAACTGTAGCCTAATGCAAAAAAGAAAGCTAGATAATGAAAGCACAGTTATGAAATCCTAAATAAGTGCTAAGATTTCTGAAATTATGGCAAACTCATATTTGCGCACCACAGTGTTTTTTGAAGTGATTGCCTTGTCGGCAGAGCGGTCAGGGTCAGTCAGCTGTTACAACAGCACACAGAATTGGAAGTCAAGTGATATGTTAATGACTTTGGTCAAATCAAGTCATGAATATTATTTTGACTGGAAAATAGGTGACACATGCACCGGCGATTTTTCAATAGATGAGAGGTAAGAAGGGATGTGAAACCTGAATAAAGAAGGCCTGATTTTCTTTAGGCAAGCACTGCTTGTGTTGTTTTCTCTGGGGATTCTCCTGTGTCCTGAGGGAGCTGTAACATGTAACATATTCTATGTGACTACGTACTGTTTTGATAGTCATGTAATGATGTTTTGTTATTTAGGTGGGCAGATCACCTGGATGCGCCTGGGTCAGATGGTGTTGTTCGCCAGTTTGACCATCCGTTTGTGCAGTCATACAGTATGTTTCTTGGTGAAGTGCTGTGTTTGCTTGCATTCAAAATAATCTTCTGGAATTATTTCCGAAGACAGGTATAATTCTACACTGTTTTTATATATTTTTTTTATGTTTAGAGTAGAAGTAAAGTAGAATAGTTACTATTAAAATATCAGCCTATGAAAGTAGACATAATTTACAGTTGCTAACATACGAGTATAAAGTATATGATTACAGCTGTTTATTATAAAAATAAATGATATAATACAGATTTATCACAGCGTACATCTCTCTAAATTAGGGAACCACAGAGTCTCACAAATCATAAAATCATAGAGTTTCTTCTCAGTTACAGCTCATTTAGTCTCACAAATCATAAAATCATAGAGTTTCTTCTCAGTTACAGCTCATTTAGTCTCACAAATCATAAAATCATAGAGTTTCTTCTCAGTTACAGCTCATTTGTCATTCATAAAACAAAATGATCATTCAGGACATTAATTGACTTCCGTTGGTATTCTTGGAAGTTAATTGACATCCAGAGTATAAATTTTCTGTCTGTTTGATACCTATTTTTGACTTTCTGAATTACTGCAGCCCCTTGTTTTATCTGTGACAACAATGGAAAATGATGAAAACTAAGGGAATTGAAAGGAAAAGAGTGGTTTCTATAAGAAACATAATCGAAGATTACATTTATATTACGTATCTTAAATGATAGTGGATTCATTATGAATACTGTGGAAGCCAGGGCCTTATGTTGAGGAAGATCTTGGAAAATGTCCTGGTATTTGGAATTGTCAAGATAACGTTAGCATGTCAGAAATAAAAAGAGTGACAGAAATCAGAAGAAAATTGTTGCAGTAACAAAGTCTTGATGATGATGAAAACGTTTTATTTACAAAGTCAGGATGTTCATATCTAAAAATATAAAAAACATGAGGTGTGATGCTATAAAATAGGATCCATTTTGGTATGTGTATCTCAATCACATGCCTGTCCATATGTATGATTTACAGTGAACGCTGCAATAAATAATCCCACCAGTTGTTATGTTTTTGCTGTAATGTCTTTGTTTGCAAAATAATGTAGTTTGCAGAAATTTAGAGACAGTTGTGCAATATTTATAGTACCAATACTATGAGTCACAGTAAACTGAGATATTGGTATTGTTCATTTGGAGAAGAGCAAACTAATGTCAGTAGCAGATCCTGCAATGTGGTGACAGATCACTTGATGGAAAGAATCGATGTAAAAGGTTATGAGAATAGTTGATCAACTATTGATTGCATTTCATCAAGTTGCACGCACACGTTGTATGAAATTGTGATACAAAAGCTATGCTACAAGAAAATGTGTGCTAGATGGATGCCAAAATGTATTAAGATTCTTATTGAATTTTTTTGCAAACATGTTGTACAGGCGAGAAATCAGCTTGGCACACTAGTACTATCCAACAGAGAATCAGCTGTTGCTGTATGAGTTAATAGCCAAAAATAAATTACCTCAGAAACAGTAGAGACATTAGTGTACTTAAGCACTAAATACCAATGCCTTTTACAAGGTAATAAAAAAAGCAGTTTTCCATAGCAGAAACTTCAGTTAAATAGGTAATTTTAATTGGTTTTTAATGGACATACCATAAAATTGAGTTGTAAATCATGTGCTGAATTATAGTAGAGAATTTTTAACAATGTAAAACTTGAATTTATGGATATGCAGTAGTGTTCATTATTTTAAATTAAAAATTAAACAATTTTGAAAGTAGTTATAAAATGGCCCTTCAAAGTAAATTATACATTTACCGAGTGATTGAAACAAAACACAAAACCAGCTTGTAAAACACACTACAGTGAACTTTTTACGAATTACATATTACGAAGAAAGGAAGGAAGACCTAAACATACATGGAAAATGGACTTCGAAAATGAAATGAATGCAAGAGGACTTACAGAACAGGACTGTTTCGACCGGTGCCAGTGGAAGCTAGGTTGTGAGAGGTAATTAAATCGCCTAAAAAACATATTACTTACAAGGGGCAGTCAATAAGTTAGTTGCATTTGCCCATATCCTTTTTTTATAAAAGAAATATTTTGATGAAAATTGTTGATAACACTGGTAAACTCCCAGTTCCATCAGCTGTATTAATGTTCCTCACTTGGTACTAAAACAGTTAGTCTGTTTTTAGCCATAAAATATGTTAAATCATTTGCAAGTGGTGTCCAAAATAGAAATCCGCACACTGACTCATTTTCTGTGGGGAAAGACGTATAACCCTACTGAAATTCATAGCCGGTTGAGTGAAGTGTGTGGGTGACATAGCATATTTATGCCAGACCATCACAAAATGATCAGAGTTGTTCGAAAATGTGGCCCCATGGATGTTGAGGATGATAACTGGCAGGGTAGGCCATCAACTTAGAAAACGGATGACAATCTTGAATGTATTCGCCAACTGTTGCTTGCAAGTAGATGAATCACAATAGACAAAATTGAATATGAATTGGCTCTTTCACATGGAAGTGTGCACTGTATCATCTCTAAGCACCTGGAATGTTGAAAAAAAAAAACAGAACAGGTGGTTTGGCTGTGCTGTTACCAAAAACAGAATGGTCTGCGGGCAATAGGGTAAACATTTCTATAATTTTTATCTAAAATATGTGTGTTCTGCGTTGTAATAGTATATTTTAGTTCTTAATTAATTGTCATTATGTTTTTCTACTACAAAGTAGTATGTTCTATGGATGGGATATATATAGTATTGTTATGATGGTTGAGACTATACGTTTTTCTCGCAAATAATAATTTTATAATAATAATAATAATTATTATTATTATTATTATTCGCAAATAATTATTTTTCCTTACCTTTGTTCCACGTCCAGGGTCGTATAGACGAAAACAGTTGCAGAGGGATTATTTGGGTTGAGTTGCTAAATGATTATATTAACACAGTTTATGCTGACTAAAACAAATTATTTTTCTTTTATTGAATAAAATTATGTTATTTCCTACACCTATATAACAACGCCACAGATTCTCCTCATTTCTTGTAAACTAATACATCTATTAAAAGTTTTTTGTTTTTTGCTGAATAAAAATAACGTACCTAATTATCGGTATACAAAATGATAATAAAACAATTCTTACGATTACTATTCTTACATGACTATAACAAGGTACTTAATATGATTAATGACCCAGTACTTTGTCTCACGCACTCTCTCACCCTTTTACATATTTATATTTAACCCCCATTTATAGAGCTCTTTAAATCTGTAGTTTTTCAATCTTAAACTATTTATTTGGTATGTTTATGAAATTTAGTTGATAGTCTATTAGTGGTACTTAACCAATCCGAAGGTGTTCCAAACGGTTTCACCACCGCCACATGTTATTCGCTATTTCACTGGTCACTCCGAACTTTTGTGTTTAAATGTTTATAAGTTTATCACTGTAGCTGTACGATCATTATTCAGTAGTTCACTACTATTTTAGATTACATTTTATAACATTTTGTCGGCCGACGTTAATTATGCTCGAGCACTTGTTGTTTTTTATGACCACGCGGTCCGAAAGATACGAGTTGACTACTATATTATTCAAACACTGATTACTAGAACCATGTTTTCCTTTACTGCCCCGCGCGTCTCTGCTGTGTACTTTAGCGGTCTAACGATGACTACTGACTACTGTGACCTCCTGGTGAAAACTGGGTTGTGGCAATTATGTGTTTCTCTGTAATTCACAGAGAGGCTGAGTTGCCAGCGGTTACGTAATACGTCTAGCCGGGCAGGCTCCAGACATAAACAATTTTCAATGACATTGTATGCAGCTTTGTGAAAGCAGAGGTTCCCAAGAGGTGGTACACTGTATGAATTGACAACATTTTATTAACATTCTCTGCCTCCCAATTCTGTACCATTACAATACCCCCCCCCAATGAGAGGTTTTATGCCAAAGCATAAAAACTCATTGCCTAAAACCTAAGAGGATCAATGAGGATATAGCGCTGCAACCCCCTTAACTCTTTACTAAAATCATGGGTACTTACCCCCCTAGTCCGGTGGCTGTGGCTGCACCTATTCGACTTTACTGGACTTCTCGCTCGAGATCCCAACACCATAAAATCAGACAGGCACGTCACTACAGTATCACCTGACTCTGAAACATTCAGTCAAAACATCACTAAACAGCCTTCCATTATTCCATATCCCCAACTGATTTGTTTCCTCTTAGTCATACTGGTATGTCATTAACAAAGTACTGGTTAGATTTTTTATAAAGTACTGGTTTTTCATTTAATTTGCTAATATACTAATACAGCTCTTCTACATTCATACGCAGTCACATAATGCTCGCACATACAATGTTAATACTGTAATGTATACGTGAGTACGTCCGCCTCATTCAAGCCCCGCGATGGAAGCCACTTTGTAATGTAGACGTGTGAACGGCTACCGTTTTATTCTGCAAAATGTGGATAATGTACAATTTGTGTGTAATGGGTGTACGTGTCTTCTCGATCCGTAGTTCAAATGCGTGCAACTTCTGTAGATTTCGTTCGTTGCGAACGTACGAATAACCAGGTCTTGACGTTCTTACCTGATGCTCATTAGGGGTATGAAATTCCAGGTGGCGCCAAATTGTTTTCTTAAAACAATTAAAATAAAATTCAAAGTTGTATGACCAGCGCAGCTCGGGCGGTTTGAATAATTCAAATATTTCCGCCAGCTAGGCCCACTGGAGCACACAGCAGTTCGATGCGTGGGCTGTGTAAATCGTTTGTCATCTGCTAAAATGTACATAAAATATTGTGCACCTCCTAATGAAATTATAACACCGTGGTTACACTCAATACTTACACATTTTTTATTAATGATTGTTATTCATTTAATACAAATTATTCTAATACAAATGCTCCAGTTGTTTATATGAGACAATTACAGGGTTTGACAATCGATATTTGAATTGATAACCAGACGTTAATGATGGCGTCTGTTGAAAATTGTATACAAGTTATTAATGTTGGTTTGTCATAGGTTCTTGAGGTTACGTTCAAAGGATTACAAAAGTTTAAAAACAATAAAAATACACACCCTTACATCAAGTAAACTTAACTAACATATTGTGTAGGTATAATTTGTTTAGCGCAGTGTAGTAAAAGTGTTTACAAGTTATGGATCATTAACAACAGTTTATATTGGTTAGTTTATAAATTGTCAGTGACTTAGTATTCTTTTTAATCTTTGAAAGTATTTAATTTCAGTTCAGTGAGATTTCGACCTTTAGTGAGATAATTAACGTGAGTTTATTTATATATTTTGGGTAATTTAAGAGGTACTTATCACTTCCGTAGTTATGGCGAATTCATACGATCTGTTATTCATGGGTTATACTATAATCTTCTTTAATTTGCTGGGTTCAGGACATCAGGCAACTTTTCCAGTTTAATTGGTAGTAATTTATTTTCTTTTTTCGTTAATTTGGCCTCAACTTCAATAATATGATTCCAGTCCTTGTCTTATGTCTTGGTATACACTTAGTAGTAACTTTTTCTGATATTTGCTATGTTTTAATTGACAATTTTGGTCACTCGAAAATTAGCGTCTATACCATTAAAGCGTCATACATTCAGTAAAAAATCTAACGGTATTTTTTGGCTTGTTACTCCACAGTTTCCATGGTAACGTAATTATTCTACCTGGTCGATCTCAAAATAAACACATTGTTATCAAACTTTGAATTTTTTGTTTCATTTGAATAAATATTTTATAATGGCTATCTTTACTTGGGGATAATTTCAATGGTTGTAATCTTTACGTAGATGTTTCTATTTTCTTTCAAAGATTAGTTTGATATCTTACAAGATTGGTCTAAGTCATGTATTAATGTTTTAGTCCAAAATTGATAATACTATGTTAATACATAATTTACTTATTTCTAAGTTTTAATATAATTCTGCCATGTTCCCTTTCGTTACACATAATTAATATAGTTTGCCTATTATTTCTTATAAAGGTATTGCTATTATTTTCTTTATAAATTCCTTACTTACTTAAAGCATACTAACATATTACTGTAAAACTATTTCTTTTGGTATTTATTGCCTTAAACATTAAGCCAATAACTTCTTTCTTTAAATTAACAAATGAACAAATTTGGTGAGTGTTATACCTACCTACACCATCTCTTTTATAACAGTAATCACCCTGGTGATTTTTATACTGAGATAATATTTTTTCTGTTTTTTACATTCACAATTATTCTGTGTCTTTTAGTCTAATATACTTAACTTAATTGCTCATTTAACATGTGCTTATATTTTGGGTTTGTCACACTTGTTTAACTCTTTTTTCTTAAGATTATATGCTGTTTATTTTATTACACTTATCACTTCACTGTTCATCTTTGTCACTCCCTACCTATCTCTAATTACCCTTATATTTCTCACGATCTCACTATTATTACAAAGTTTTTGTATCTAATGAGTTCATGTCTCTTTTGTTAACTTCAGACTGTCACATATCATTTTATAATATGCAAACAACATGGTATTGTAAATACATCTTTCAAATAAAACATAACTTTGTATATATTGTCATTAAAGTGATAAAAATTGGTCTGAAATGTCATAATTAGTAATAATAACAACAGTTTAATAATGTTAAAATATATTGTGTTAATTGAAACCTACTACATCTGTAGCAACAGCAATAATATTAGCGAATAAATAAACTCTCCAAAACCTTATACCTTCAAACACATAATGCTGAAATAATATACATACTGCTGAAATAATCTTAGTAAAAGTTCCAAAGTATATAGTAGGATATACAATTTGTTCTCTGATTGAATCACACACACATTTCCATTCCCTGTCTGTATGAGTGTAATTTTAAACATAACAGCTGACACATCACCTATAGATAAGGATGTACATACAATCATATCTACACATGGTTTTTTTATGTATAACAATTGCTGAGATACTGTCATTTACAAGCTACCACTAATAAAAATTTAAACATAAATTATTAACAATAATAAAAAATTATGCTCTTTTAAAACAATCTTGTGAATTAATTGTTATGGCCATGTAATTTTTTATTTTCTTTTTTCTTCACTGTCTTCTTGTCTCGCTTTACTTTGGTTAATATCTGGCCAATCTCTGGGGTTGGGTCAATGTCAGTTGTCTGTCAGTCTAGTTCGTATTTTCTTGTTTTGTGACCACCTTTGGTTGTATTCTTCCTCCTTCACTATTGATTATATTTACTACTTTCATTCTCGTTATCATTTATCTATCAAAATATATTGTTTCTTGGCATTTTTTACATACTTTTTTATATCAAATGTGATCAGGGTTTGGCAATGTTATATAATGCCCTTCCACCAAAATTGATCATTTTATAAAACATGAATTTAAGTTTGATGAAATTATCAATTGTATCGTATCAAAATTTTTTTTTTTTTTTCAAATTCTCCTGCTTCTCATTCATTTTTTATAATTAATTCGGTATCTTTTATTTCTATTCTTCTTAGTCTTTTGTTCATTATTTTCTCACATTGCGAACTGGCTTATTGATTTTTTTATTATAACTTATTCCCTATAAATCTTATTTTTCATCAAAACTACTCTTATACTGATATCAGGGGAACATCATCCCTGCTCAGTAAAATGATTGCTGGTTCATTCAACAGACAATCTCAATTAATAATTCTTAAATATAGTCAACTCGTGACTCAAAATAATAATAATAATAATCATAATCATAATATTTGTTGGGAATCTTTTACTTTTATACTTCATTATTGCTCAGTTCGAGTCATATATTGTTCCATCTTTCTTTATAGATACTATTTGATACATTGTTTTTTATTGATACAATTCAAATTTTTATTCATTTTTAATTACTCTTTGTTTCATCTCATCTCACATTATGACTCTTAAAATGTTGATTTCATTTATATTGTTTTGTGATCATTGGTTTGGGTAATTTTACTTCCCCTCTTTCTAAATAGTTGTGGAAGCTGATCATTTTGATTGATATTTTTTTTTTTTTTTTTCATAATTTTTAAATATCATAGTAAGTTATGGCTTCTTACTAGTTAGGAATTTTTTGTAGCTTATTCCTTTATAGTATGTCATGCTTTTTATGCCTCATTTTTTGGCTAAATATTATGGTAATTTAACCTTATTTTGGAGGAATGTTTTGTAACTACACTCCTCTATTGTTAATTTTTATTTAAATATTGTAGTAAGTTGGTTGCTCTTACTTTATCTGAATGCCTTGTGACTTTTATCTCTCCATTTTTACTTGTTCTAAAATATTATTGAGATATTTGGGTAAGCTTTTCTTACATATCTTTTTTGATTTTTTACAATTTTTTATTCATCATAATGGTTTCTCTAATGCTTAGTGTAAGCTGTACTTACGAGTGTTTTGGAATTTTGACATTCTTTAGAGATCTTTTCTTTATGACATTGGCAGACTTGTTTGTTTGTCACGTTATTTTTTTTTTTTTTCTTTATTTAAAGTATTTTTGTTGGTTTTTTACTTTAAATTGTTTTTTTACAGTTATTGTTGATTGTCATAAAATTTCTTAATTGAGGCTTGATTGTATACCCCCTTTATTTTCTTGGTGACGGGGTGAGTGATCTCGTAAGTGTTATTGCCCTTGTCTTTTGTTATAGTGTATGGTCCCACGTATAATAATAGTAACTTTCTAGTGATGCCTTCTATGGAGCTGGGTAATTCTCTGTTTTTTAACAGTACCCTTTCTCCTACCTCGTACTTAATAGTCTTTTTCTGGTTCTTAGCGTATTTATTCTTTTGTTGCTCTACCTTTTCGGCTATTCTGTTATAGAATCTTTTTTTCTCGAATTGATATTCGGTGTTGGTGGGGAATTGGATCATATCAGTTATCTCTCTAGGCGGTGGCCGCTCAAACATCATTGTGTATGGGGTAGCTTCCGTAAAGTCGTGGTAAGCTAAGTTTATAAATTCTTCAGTGGATTTCACATAATTGTGCCATTCTCTTTGTTTATCGTGGCAGTAGGTTCTCAGTATACGACCCACTTCTCTGAGTACCCTTTCAGCTGGGTTGCTGCTTGGGTGATAAACGGATGTTTTGTAAGTTTTAATATTATGTTCACCGAGCTTATTTTTCCAGAGATTTCCCTTATATTTTTCAAATAATTAGTACATATTATTGTGATCTTCTTGTCATGTGTTGTCTTATATTCACCCAGAGATTGGTCCAGTGATGGGCTGTCCGCAGTTTTCACTGGCCTTAAGCGTTTAAATGAGGGTTGACCTCATTGCTCCCAACATCAGTAGTGTTTGATGGTTGGTTAGCGTTCGGCTCCTGTTGATTATTCCGGTTATCCACGCTGTGCCTGTGATCTTCTTCGAATGGGCGACTTCTCGCATCGGGTACCTGGTTATAGTACGTTCGCCGATAGTTAGATGAGGGATAGTTTCTTCTTGGGCTCCTTTGTCTTTGCCCCCTTATGTAATTTACCTGTGGCCGGTATCCTGGATTATTGTTCTGATTACTGTTGTTTCCAGGGCGATAATTGTTGTTGTAACCATTCGACGGGAAATTACCCCTGTGGTTGTTCCTGAAGTTGTTATTATTATGGTTTCCACTTCTGTTAAAATTTCTGGGCACGTTATTGCCCCGTGTGTTCCCTTGGTAATTGTTAGGGTTATTTATCGGTGGTTTAGTATCTCCCTGTTGATTCGGTGACAATTGTCCCTCATTGGTTCTATTATTTCTGAAACTGTACCCTCTATTTTTCCTGTACTGCCACTCATGTTCATGGCTTTCCAGTAAGCTAGCCATATCTTGGATGGTCTTTACCTGGCTGTACATCCGTGCCTTTTGGATGGCGTCGTCGTAGTGGTAAGATAACTGTATTACCAGACACTCTTCAGGTATACGTGGCTCCAAATTCCTGGCCATGCAGATTTTTCCCAAGAAGTAGGAGGTAAGGGATTGTCTTCTCGATCCGTAGTTCAAATGCGTGCAACTTCTGTAGATTTCGTTCGTTGCGAACGTACGAATAACCAGGTCTTGACGTTCTTACCTGATGTTCATTAGGGGTATGAAATTCCCGGTGGCGCCAAATTGTTTTCTTAAAACAATTAAAATAAAATTCAAAGTTGTATGACCAGCGCAGCTCGGGCGGTTTGAATAATTCAAATATTTCCGCCAGCTAGGCCCACTGGAGCACACAGCAGTTCGATGCGTGGGCTGTGTAAATCGTTTGTCATCTGCTAAAATGTACATAAAATATTGTGCACCTCCTAATGAAATTATAACACCGTGGTTACACTCAATACTTACACATTTTTTATTAATGATTGTTATTCATTTAATACAAATTATTCTAATACAAATGCTCCGGTTGTTTATATGAGACAATTACAGGGTTTGACAATCGATATTTGAATTGATAACCAGACGTTAATGATGGCGTCTGTTGAAATTTGTATACAAGTTATTAATGTTGGTTTGTCATAGGTTCTTGAGATTACGTTCAAAGGATTACAAAAGTTTAAAAACAATAAAAATACACACCCTTACATCAAGTAAACTTAACTAACATATTGTGTAGGTATAATTTGTTTAGCGCAGTGTAGTAAAAGTGTTTACAAGTTATGGATCATTAACAACAGTTTATATTGGTTAGTTTATAAATTGTCAGTGACTTAGTATTCTTTTTAATCTTTGAAAGTATTTAATTTCAGTTCAGTGAGATTTCGACCTTTAGTGAGATAATTAACGTGAGTTTATTTATATATTTTGGGTAATTTAAGAGGTACTTATCACTTCCGTAGTTATGGCGAATTCATACGATCTGTTATTCATGGGTTATACTATAATCTTCTTTAATTTGCTGGGTTCAGGACATCAGGCAACTTTTCCAGTTTAATTGGTAGTAATTTATTTTCTTTTTTCGTTAATTTGGCCTCAACTTCAATAATATGATTCCAGTCCTTGTCTTATGTCTTGGTATACACTTAGTAGTAACTTTTTCTGATATTTGCTATGTTTTAATTGACAATTTTGGTCACTCGAAAATTAGCGTCTATACCATTAAAGCGTCATACATTCAGTAAAAAATCTAACGGTATTTTTGGCTTGTTACTCCACAGTTTCCATGGTAACGTAATTATTCTACCTGGTCGATCTCAAAATAAACACATTGTTATCAAACTTTGAATTTTTTGTTTCATTTGAATAAATATTTTATAATGGCTATCTTTACTTGGGGATAATTTCAATGGTTGTAATCTTTACGTAGATGTTTCTATTTTCTTTCAAAGATTAGTTTGATATCTTACAAGATTGGTCTAAGTCATGTATTAATGTTTTAGTCCAAAATTGATAATACTATGTTAATACATAATTTACTTATTTCTAAGTTTTAATATAATTCTGCCATGTTCCCTTTCGTTACACATAATTAATATAGTTTGCCTATTATTTCTTATAAAGGTATTGCTATTATTTTCTTTATAAATTCCTTACTTACTTAAAACATACTAACATATTACTGTAAAACTATTTCTTTTGGTATTTATTGCCTTAAACATTAAGCCAATAACTTCTTTCTTTAAATTAACAAATGAACAAATTTGGTGAGTGTTATACCTACACCATCTCTTTTATAACAGTAATCACCCTGGTGATTTTTATACTGAGATAATATTTTTTCTGTTTTTTACATTCACAATTATTCTGTGTCTTTTAGTCTAATATACTTAACTTAATTGCTCATTTAACATGTGCTTATATTTTGGGTTTGTCACACTTGTTTAACTCTTTTTTCTTAAGATTATATGCTGTTTATTTTATTACACTTATCACTTCACTGTTCATCTTTGTCACTCCCTACCTATCTCTAATTACCCTTATATTTCTCACGATCTCACTATTATTACAAAGTTTTTGTATCTAATGAGTTCATGTCTCTTTTGTTAACTTCAGACTGTCACATATCATTTTATAATATGCAAACAACATGGTATTGTAAATACATCTTTCAAATAAAACATAACTTTGTATATATTGTCATTAAAGTGATAAAAATTGGTCTGAAATGTCATAATTAGTAATAATAACAACAGTTTAATAATGTTAAAATATATTGTGTTAATTGAAACCTACTACATCTGTAGCAACAGCAATAATATTAGCGAATAAATAAACTCTCCAAAACCTTATACCTTCAAACACATAATGCTGAAATAATATACATACTGCTGAAATAATCTTAGTAAAAGTTCCAAAGTATATAGTAGGATATACAATTTGTTCTCTGATTGAATCACACACACATTTCTATTCCCTGTCTGTATGAGTGTAATTTTAAACATAACAGCTGACACATCACCTATAGATAAGGATGTACATACAATCATATCTACACATGGTTTTTTTATGTATAACAATTGCTGAGATACTGTCATTTACAAGCTACCACTAATAAAAATTTAAACATAAATTATTAACAATAATAAAAAATTATGCTCTTTTAAAACAATCTTGTGAATTAATTGTTATGGCCATGTAATTTTTTATTTTCTTTTTTCTTCACTGTCTTCTTGTCTCGCTTTACTTTGGTTAATATCTGGCCAATCTCTGGGGTTGGGTCAATGTCAGTTGTCTGTCAGTCTAGTTCGTATTTTCTTGTTTTGTGACCACCTTTGGTTGTATTCTTCCTCCTTCACTATTGATTATATTTACTACTTTCATTCTCGTTATCATTTATCTATCAAAATATATTGTTTCTTGGCATTTTTTACATACTTTTTTATATCAAATGTGATCAGGGTTTGGCAATGTTATAATACATATAAATCCCATACAAATTGTATAATGTTCACAAAACACTATTACCCACCAAAATTACGATTTTATTACATAAATACAAATAAATCATTTACTTTACTCTTCTACTAAAAAGTTGATCACCAAACGTCAATCATTATTACATTGTTACATTATTCAGTACTCTATTACACAATTTAAAATAAAATAAATTTAAATTCATTACCCAAAATTCACATTTTATATTAATTTAATCTGACTCCAATCAAAACAATTTAACTTTAATTACATTATTTAAAATGATTCTACATTAATAAAATCCTCTCACATAAATTTTAACTACATTACAATCAAAACACTAAGTTACTTCATTATATTGTTCACAAAAAGTTAACTCAATTTAATTACCTCTTGCATTTATTTCATTTCAGGACAAAATTTATTTATAGCAATTATTCATCAAAATAAAACCTTGTTGTTGTTGTCAACTCCATCATAACTGTAAACATTAGTCACACCAACGATCATATACACACCAACAACAGAACCTAGTATATAATACATTTAAGTCCAATATAAATTTATTTACAAATTTTCATCATATCATTTCATTGTTTACCACACCTCATTATATAAGTAAGCCAAGTAATTATACCATTAACTCAAATAATTAAATGTTCATTCACTATTTATCTAACCACCATCATTGAAAATTAGTCTTATGTCGAATATACACATTTCGTTTTTATTTACATACATTGTATGATTACCATTTTTGTGATAACCATTTAAATCTTTTTTATCCATTTTACCATAATAATAATTCCCAGGGCTATCCCCTATTATTATTTTATCATAAGCCATGTCTACATCAATATTTTTGGTTGTCTCCATCAGTATTTATTGTTAAACCCAGGTGAGTTACATCATTATCACAATTATTGGCTACTACAAGTAAACTAATTCTCCCAACAGGTAAATGTTTATCATCAATATTGATATATTGTAACGTTAATATTACTGTCGTCTTCGTTTCCTGAAAATGACGTGTATATGGTGTTGTATGTGTGAGTGCGTTCGTCTCGCACTGGGGTCGTTATATCTATTCTTGCGCTAACGATGTCCATAGCGATGCTGTAATTACCAGTACAACACGGTAGTAACCTTACCTGTTAGTAAATAGGGATTTGTGATTCCCGGGTGGCGCCAAATTGTTTATTAAAAACAATTAAAATTCTTAGATAATATGTTATAACGAAGTTCACAGCTGTGACGGCTGGGGCATTCAAATACTTCCCGCCTTGGTTAGACGACTGACTCGATCAGGTAGTGTGTCGATTTGCAGCGTGAGCACTGTACCGTCAAAGCTAATTCGCGAACAAACACAAATTATATAATACACTCCCTATGAAATAATAACAATGGTTACTCCCTGTACTAGTTATTTTAATGGTTGATAAGTAAAATTTCAGTTTGACAATTAAATTATATTTGTTGATTAATTAATTTGCACCGACATTTTACATGAAACTATTTTTCTCAGGATGACGAATCAATTTTGGTAACGAGGTATTCATATCAGCATGGCTGCTGAGTTGTTTAGTTATTACAATTATTCTCGTTCCAAAATCTTGGATTCTTTTGATTACAAGACAAATAATTCCTATGATCACAATAAAAAGTACATTACCTTACTTAATGTGTACTTAAATAATAAGGTGTGTGGTTATAATCAGTTCTGTAGTGCCGTTAAATGTGTTTCTAAAGTTCATATTCAAACAACAGGTTATCTTTTATGTTAACAAATTTTCAGTGCGTTATTTTTCTTAATTAATCTTTGAAAGAGAATATTCGGTTTATAGTGAGAGTTCAAATTACTTTTAGAAATATTTAAAGTGAGTTTATTTTTGGAAATTGGGTAATTCAAAGATGCTTAACACATCAGATGACTTGGTGTTATCAATCATTGGGTCGGAAGAGGATTGGGCTGCAATAGTTTTCAGTTTTCATTAATCTTGGGGCTTAAGTAGGTCTGGCCTAATCTTTTCATCTAATCTTTTCATATTAGATGTGGTCATATTTTCATTTAATTTCCTGGTAAAATGGTCCTTGGCTTTAGTTAACTGTTCCGGTTGGTCATCTGCTTCTTATTCGATCATCGTTTTGAATTTTGTTTACTATTTTTACATTTTTTGATTAAAAATTGGTCATTCAAAATTCGGCTTCTGTTCTGCAAGAGCGTCACTTTACAAGTAACGATATTCAACGGTAATTCCATCCCTAACGGCAGTTGCTACGGTTACTAATTAAATCTGATTGGTTAATCTGGGTATAAATCCATTGTTATCAAAATTTGAAGTCTTTTCAAAATCCTTGTATATCTTCTGATTGCTTTTATTCCTCTATCTTCCCTCCTAAGTATTAACTATTATCACTGTTATTTGTATTTCCTTTCAAAGATTACTTTGATATCCCACAAGTTTGGGTTATTTTATTTTTTATGATTTTACAATTATTTTAGTATTTGCTAATTACATTTCTCTTTTAATTTAAATCCTTATTATAATAATTTGCTTTAAAAATGATTTACAAATTATCCTTGGTTAGTTATTCGCCTCGGATTTGCTAATTTCTTTGTTAACTTATTACAATTTGTAGTTGTTTGTTCTTGACAGTTAGGCATTTCAGAGGCCTAAGTAGCCATTATGTGTATTTACTTATTTTGTACAAATTACATCTATTTTTAGCCTAATGGGCTTTATTTTGTTATTATAATTGGTTGTGTTATTTATTGATGTGTTTTGGATCTGTCGTAGTGTTATTAGCATAGGCGTGTGAAGGACTTCAGTAGTGGTGGTGCCAAGAATGGCTTCCGGGGGGGGGTCTGGGGTCCTCCCCCGGAAGATTTTTGAAAATTTATTGCTTAAAAACGTGTTTTAATGCTATCTGGAGGCCATAAAAAACATTTTGAAAAGCGAAGTTTTTTGAGGGCCTTCAAATAAATTTTTACTTTTTTAAGGGACTTCAACTCTTTGCACTTACCGGACCGATCAAAAGTTGACAACACACACATGTTTAACAAAGTAGCTTTAGAAATATCAATTTAGACGAATTTTGTCTTTTAATGAATGATCCAGTTAGCGTATCTGGTTAATTTGTATAACAAAACGGAAACAACTTTGATTTTTAGAATATTTATTTATATCCAATGTACAATATTAGTGAAAAAAACAGAATTGAAAAATTGATTAATTTGTACTGTAGACAAATAAAACTGCAACAGGTTCAAGTTTAGTATTTAATAGTTAGTAGTGTCCAGAACAAAATATAAAAGTAAGGAAATATTTACATTACATTACAGGGTCATCCGACGGTCGAATGCAACACTGTTTTTGAAGTTGTCAATTACATCACATGTTCTTGCGTTAGCAGCCAGTTCTTGTTCCACAAACGGAATCATCAAGTTTTCCAAAAGATCTTGACACATCGTAGATCTGAGCTTGGATTTTATGATACTCAGCTTTGAGAAGGTTCTTTCACTTGTACAGCTAGTTACAGGCATCGTGGAAAATTATTAATAACAGCACTAAAGTTTTCAAAGGTTGAACTTAGCTGGAAATTCGATAACCAGTTAATCCAGTCCAGAACACTTTTAGGCGGAAAGTTTGAATCAGTTTCTCCACGCTTCTTTGATTTCAACAGCTTAAATTCTGCCTCTAGTTCTGCAGCATTGACATTGAATTGTTTTGCGAGAATTTCGAAGTCCTTATTTTCACACTTGTAACAATCATTAAGATTCAATCCCATCAGTTTCCCTGTGGCAGAGATAACGTTTTTTGTTTCTTGAGCAAATCGAGAATTTAGATTTTCCACAAGGCGGTCCAAAACAGGATTGTAAGTGAACAGTTTCAGTTCCTCTTTTTTTGTGTCTGCGTAGAAAGCAGAAGAAAGGTAACTAGTGTCTTCTAAGAGGATTGATACTTTCCTTTTCCGAACATTAGGGATTTGAACATCTAATGTACTACACATTTCCTTTGTTTTGATAAAAATATCCTCAAACTCTTCTTCACTATTTCTCATTTCTACCAAAGCAAGAGCTAGGCTTTTAACATCTTCAACTGCCTGGCAAAGGTCTATTTTAGGACTTTGCAGAGCTTTGCTCACTTTCACCATAAGCTGAAGTACTTACACCATAAGACGCAATAAAATTAAAAGATTTTACTTGTAGCAAAATACCTTTACCTTGGGCCCGAACTTTTGAATCGGAAGTAGATTCCGTACACTCTTCAATGGCTTTTACAATTTTGTTTAATTGAACATTGTAACGTGTCCAAAATTGGGTCATTATATTTATTGCGGGTATGGGGCATTTGTATTTTATTTATTTCATTTTTGCGGGATTTTATAAAAATATTGTTAAAGTTTTATTTTCCGACGAAAGTTATTTCCATTGTAACAGACCACGTGGCCAGTAGAACAGTGTTGAGAACAAAGCCGATTGTATTACAATTGTCCTGCACGACTATAAAACACATAACATTTGCCACAATAATTACTTTTCACTAATAACCACTTGAACGCACAAAGTAATTGTCCGACAATAACTTGCAAATCAAAATAAACTGAACGTCGCTGAGTACTTGTATTTATACCCCACCAAAAATCCAGAAACATCCATACAATACGCATCATCTCTACAGTAGGATGCAATTGATTGCGACCTTGACACAGTGCGCATGGGTGGCGACGTCTAGAAAAGTCTCACGGGCGCATGTTGAAATCACATACGCGCACAACATTACAGTCGGATTCCTCTGGAACTTTCAATAAACACGTAGATTGTTCTGTAATGTGTAACAGTATGCATATTTCTGCAACAGTAAGAATGACATAAATCCATAGTGTCCACTACTTTGGTGGTACTGTGTACAGATATCACAGATGTGTTTGTGTGTTTTAACAGAACGCAACCAATGAAGAACCGCAGCTGGTGCGAGGCAGCCAAGATTTCAATCCATTGATTTTCTTTGCTCCGGCTATGTGCGACATGACCGCCACATCGCTTATGTACATTGGTCTGAACTTAACGTATGCGTCGAGTTTTCAGATGTTAAGAGGTGAGTAACTGTAACAGATGCTATATGAAGACTGAACTTTAGGAAAGTTGTGAATGTTGCTATGTTGCTTACTATACATCTTGTATGTGCATGTGCACACACACACACACACACACACGCACACACAATTTCATAAGTATATGAATTACCACAACATCCCTAAATACTAATAGTGTAAGTTTATCATGTTATAATGAAGTTTATTGATGACAGTTGTAATCGGTCAAAAAAATAATAAACAATAATAAAAAAAGAAAATTAACAAAGGAATTAATAAACCACGTTACTACCTTTTTACTTACCTACAGAAGATTCCAAAAAACACCAAAAGCCCCAGGGTCACCACCATATTTTTAACGGAGGAAATGTGGAAACCGTGTCTACTTTCCCCGTGAAAAACAATAAAACTTCCCCTCACAGAAAAATTCCAAGCCTGTTAGACGAACTTTTGGACACAGAGAATAGTTATAGATAGGGTGGCGTAAGAAATTAACTTACCACATTGTAATAAAAATTCTTGTTTTATTACAATAAAATATCATTATTGTTGCCTAATTAGGCATTAGGCAGCCTACCCTGCCTACTCCTAACCTACTTCAGTGATATACATGGGAGCCATTATTATTATATCATTATTGTTATTAATAAAAATGAAACAACAACAAAAATATATAAATTATCTTGTTGCATCTTCTTCGTTCACTTTATTAATTTAATAATATATATAATACTTTCACTTATGAACTTACTGTTTTCACTTCCCAAACGTTTCGAGATGTTGTTTCTCTTCTTCAGTGGGTTTAATACTCCACAATGAGTATTAAACCCACTGAAGAAGAGAAACAACATCTCGAAACGTTTGGGAAGTGAAAACAGTAAGTTCATAAGTGAAAGTATTATATATATTATTAAAAAAATATACAACAGCAAATCAGTACTTTTGCTGTTGCTCCCCCCCTCTCTCTCTCTCTCTCATTCTCTCTCAGTCTCTTATTCTGTATATAGTTTTGTTTCATTACGTCTGTTTTTATTATTTGGCCAAAAAATAAACTTTCCCGAGATTCTTTATATTTTACCTTTTTGTCTTTGCACTTATCTGTATTTAGGTGAGTCTCATTTTTTCTTTCTCATTGTTTCGTCACACGGGTGAAACCGTGCGTTGCACCACACAGGCGGAATCGAGCACTTTCTCCGGAATTATTTTTCTGATAAAAATTAAAAACCGCTAAAAAAGATTGGTTCACTACATTTCACAAATTTGGATAATTTTGCAGTTTCCAACTTATAATGCGGTAGGCCTACTTTGGCTGCCCGCTGGCACTAAAAAATACATGTGTACTGGCTGCCGGCTGTTATGAGACTGAGCTTTTCTTTTTTCTTGCACAACAGTCTGTCCGTTCAACTGCACACTCAAAACCAGTTTTTTTCTGGTTACAGCCAAGCATCGCTGCCTTGGGCTGCGTAACACTTGTTTACAGTAAATACATAACTGCGCCGTTTTGTTCCACACCCAACAAAGATAATATAAACACATTCCATTCAGCTTACATAATTATAACTCACTCGTAAACAGCTAAAAATAGGTTGCATAATGTACTGTTACACAGTATACACATAAGTGAGAGAACTTTTTCTTTGATTTTGCCCCCCTCCCCCTCCGACTATGGACCATGTGAAATAATGTCTTCTTCTCTTCTTGCTGAAGAATGATTTTCCTTCTTTCCTTGCTTTTCTTTCCTTCCAGTATCCTTTCTCCCTTTCACTATTTTCCCTTTTCTTCTCTTGTGTCCAGATAGTTTTTATTTGTTGTTTCTCTTTTTTTTATGAAAACCCCCAAACGTTTTAACATTTTTCCGAAAGCCGTCCCTGTTCAAAATATTGTCTTTTATAAGCTTCATTTCTGCCAGTTACTTTTTTACTTCTGTGAACCAATGGATTTGTGTTTTACGATTTTTATTAAAATAGTTGAATTAGTCAAATATTTTTTGTCATGTCTTTCTGGCTTCATCCGAACCAGGTGTTTGTAGAATGTGATTCTTCTTTTCCTAATTGTGTCTGAAAGTAACTGAAGTCGCTGCAACAGCAATGGTCATTAGCAACCACAAAAATTTTAATGATGCATTTATATATCAATGTAATAATGATTATATAAACACAATAAAATTACGTATTAAACTACAAATTATTTAACTAACATAAACATTGAAAAAATAAATGTTGGTATCGGTAGGCATTAAATACTAAATTAGATATACTATTTATATCTTTCTTGTTTACATTGGTGTCAGGAAAATTATTTTAGAAGTTTTAAAGTTTTTTTTTTTTACATAACCGGAAATCTATGTATTTTTTTCTTGTTCTGAGAAATCTGTTCATCTTGTTATTCGAATTAGCAGTCTGTAATTTCAACTTTTTCTTGTTTACTTGCAGAACTGCTACTTGTCATGTTCCGGAAGAGACCTTTCAGTGTTTCCACCATTTTCAAGTCCTAAACCACGACACCTGTTTAGCATGACCTGTGTGTCGTGGTTTAGGACTTGAAAATGGTGGAAACACTGAAAGGCCTCGTCCGGAACATGACAAGTAGCAGTTCAGCAAGTAAACACAACAAAGTTGGAAAGTCAGATATCTATTTGTAAATTATAAGATGTAACTGTAATGTATAGGAATTACATTAAATATCCATTTTACCAGTTGCAAAAATGTATTACATAGCACGTTAACACGGCACAGTTAATGCGGGAAACATATGGACTAAGGTTGTTCAAGATAGAAGCGCATATCCGAGTCACACCACTGAGTGGTTACAGTCATTCGTGAAAGTTCGTCACTGGAATGAATGATTTCTAGCTGAGAGTTTTGTGAGTGTTAATTTATATTATAGTAGTTGTGTGTGCTTATGTTATATATCTAGTCATGCAGAAGTTTCAAGTTGACTGTACTAATGGCAGGCAACATAAAGAGACTCAATATACTGCCACAAACAACTCGTGGCATGAGTGGTGCCTTGCATCCCCTCTTCAGTTTTACTATAGACTCATTAGTCACAACACAAAGATGTATAATGCTGTGGTATTCCATTTTCTTGGTGTCAGAAGATGTTGGGTCGAACAGACGTTTTGGCGTCACCGCTGGAAGCCATCTTCAATGTAAAAGGACTTAACGGGAGCATGTACCCTTTAACTTCAAAATTTTTGATTTCTTAATAATAGGCATAAAAAATTCTCCTGTTAATTCTGTTTAATAAAATATATAACATTAAATACCTTAATAATAATTTACTAGGTGTAAAAATTAATAATGACATACCTGCATGTCTTGGGCACCGTGCCTGGGTAGGTGGCACTGACGAATTCATGCAGTACAACTTCATACGTACTGTATTGTTACAAATAACTTTAATATATATATATATATATATATATATATATATATATATATATTGTAACGACGAGTTTGGTGTGTCTGTGTAAAAGACGTGTGTATGGTTTTGTCTGTGTTAGTGCGTTCGTCTCGCACTGGGGTCGTTACATCTATTTTGTGCTAACGATGTCCATAGCGATGTTGTGATTACCAGTATAACACGGCAGTAACCTTACCTGTTCTTTAATAGGGGTGTGTTAATCCCGGGTGGCGCCAAATTGTTTATTAAAACAAACTTATTAATAGGGTGTCGGGGCGTATTAACTTAGCTATGACGGTCGGGGCATTCAAATAATTCCCGCTCGTTCAGCCTTCTGAATCGAGTAAGTAGTTGTACGAATTGCAACTTGAGCGCTGCTCGTCAAATCTAGCTTTCGTAAACAAACACAAGTAATATAATGCACTCCCTATGAAATAACAACAACGGTTACTCCCTGTACTAGTTATTTTAATGTTTGATAAGTAAAATTTTCAATTAGACAATTAAATTATATTGGTTGATTAACAAATTTGCACCGACTTTTTACATGAAACAATTATACTCTGAATGACGAATCGATTCTAGAAACAATGTGCTCACATCAGCATGGCTGCAGAACGTTTAGTTATTATACTTAATTTTGTTCCAAAATCAGGGATTCTTTTGAATACAAGGCAAAGAATTCCTATAATTACAATAAAAGTACTTTACCTTACTCTAAGTGTACATAAACAATAAGGTGTGTGGTTACAATCTGTTCTGTAGTGTCGTTAAATGTGTTTCGAAAGTTCGTATTTAAACAATAGGTTATAATTTATGTGAACAAATTTTCAGTGTGTTTATTTTTCTTAATTAATCTTTGAAAGAGAATATTCGGATTATAGTGAGAGATAAAATTACTTTTAGTAATATTTAAAGTGATTTTGTTTTTGGAAATAAGGTAATTCAATGGTACTTAACACATCAGTTGACTTAGTGTTATCATTCATTGGTTCGGAAGAGGATTGGGCTGCAATATTTTCTATTTTCATTGATCTTTGGACTTAAGTAGGTCTGGCGTCCTTTTCATATAGGATGTGGTCATATTTTTCTTTTATTTTCCAGGTAATATGGTTCTTGGCCTTTCGTTGACTGCTCCAATAGTTCGTCTGCTTCTTATTCAGTCATGGTTTTGAATTTTGTTCACTGTTTTTACATTTTTTAATTAAAAATTGGTCTTCCAAAATTCGGCTTCTATTCTGTTAGAGTGACGCTTTTCGAGTAACGATATTCAATGGTAATTTTAGCCACCAACGTTCGTTTCTATGGTTACCAATGAATTCTGATTGGCTAATTTGGCTATAAACCCATTGTTATCAAAATTTGAATTCTTTTCAAAATCCTAGTATATCTTCTGATTGCTGTTATTCCTCTATCTTCCTTCCTAAATATTAAATATTGTCACTATAGTATGTATTTCCTTTCATAGATTAATTTGATACCCCACAAGTTTGGGTTATATTAGGTTTTATGTTTTTACAATTATTTTAATACTTGTTAATTACATTTCTTTTTGAATTCAAATACTTATTATAATATTTTGTCTTAAAAATGATTTACAATTTATCCTTGGTTTTTCGTTCACCTCGGATTTGCTAATTTCTTTGTTAATTTGTAGTTGTTTGTTTTTGACAGTTAGGCATTTTCATAGGCCTAATCAGCCATTATGCCATTTGACTTATTTCATTCAAATTACATCTCATTTTAGCCTAATGGGCTTTATTTGTTATTATAATTGGCTGTGTTATTTATTGTTGTGTTTTGGGTCTGTTTATGTGTTATTATTTTGTCACTATTATTTTATACATAATTCTTTACTATCTGGTTTCCACGTTTTCTAGGTCATACATTTCTTAACTTTTTTACTTATTTAATTTGCCAATAATAACAATGTGGCTATTATTTACTATTTTTTGATCTTATTAAATACAACATCTAGGCCTATGGTCTGTATAATTCTTCCAGCCATAAACTTGCTTAAATAATTATTTAACTATTATTTGATAATATTTGCTTACAGTTCATCTCATTTTATATCATTTTTTGTGCGATAAACATCACTTTTTATGAACTTACTCTAATAACGATCCCTTATAACATGGGTGTATATTGATTTGTTTTAACTCCTTAATTTTTAAACAATCTTTACTTCCCTCCACGTTAACACTATCTGTTTTTCCTTTCAGGGTATTCTCCCTTTTAATTATAACTGCATTCAATTAAATTTAACAATAATATTCTTTCTTAACTAGATACTGTCTTCATCACTTTTCAGCATTCATTATACCTTAATTAACTGTTTATACTTACTGCTATTCTTAATTACTAATATTCTTCACTTTTAATCATTTAGTGTTTCCTTTGGATTTATTAAGTGTTAATGCTTTTATCATTCACTATTTTTCACAATATTAACATTCTTTATTTTACACTATTCTCATTTAATCATCACATTCACTTTTAAATTATTTATAATTTATTATAATTTAATTAGTGTTTTTTCTTTATCACTATACTTTGGGGTTTTTACACTTTCATTTTGCACTTCACAAATGTTTTTGTTTTTTAAGTGTTTCTAAATGGGTAATCCCTCTAATTACTATCTCACTACCGTACTATCTCTTTCATTACAAATGTCATTAATAATATTAACAATTTTATGTCTTTATATTTTAACATTACATCTAACTCTAAATTGTGGGTTAGTTTGCTTTTTTATATTTAACATTGTTTAATTGGGTTTCTTTCAATTGTAATTTACTTTTTTATCCCTTAATTGATAATAATATTTACTTTTTTATATAGGTTAATTATTGGTCTTTTTTCCAATATTACATTTGAGTGTATTATTTCTCCTGCTCATATTCTTTATTACTTGTTTGTGTCTTATCATTTGTTTTCATTTTTATTTATTTCCCTTTATCTTGGGTTTGTTTCTTTTTCATTTCACTCCTTCATTTTCATTGTATTTGGTTAATACTTTGGTTTTCCACCTTCTCCTTTGGGTTCATTTTAATATGTTGCATTGAGTCATTCAATTTCTTTAATTTGTTTGGTTTTGGTTTTTTCCCTTCTTCATTTGGTTTGGTTAATCACTTTCTTATTTGGTTTTATTCTCGTTTGCTTTTTGTGGTTCCCTTCTTCTTTTGTTTCCTTTTGTTGGGTCAATCACTTGGGTTAGGTCATGTCGTCATTTGTCGTGTCATTGTCTTTTTATTTTCGTTATTTTAAACATTTTATTTTATATGAAGTATTATTTTATATTCAGAATCATCTTTTTTCATCCCTGGTATTGGGTTGGCTTATTTGTGTTGTAACAATATATATAATATGGTATATGCATATATGCTTTTAGTTCAGTTTAAGTGTCAATCCAACTTCAAACTCAATTTCCCGAAAGTGCAGTTTTTTAACTTTAGGTACCATTTTTGTAAAAACTAATAGGCCCACAGACTTTAAATTTGGCACAACTCTTCTTTATTACTTGGTAAGTAAAGTATATCACTTTTGTTTAATTAAGTTAAGTATAACCTAAATATTTATATATTAATAAATAAAAAATTGCTGTAAAGAAATTAGAAAAATAAATTTTTTTTTCTCCAAAACTAAATTATTTGTTATTGAATATGCAACATTTTAAGCAGGTATATACTTGTAATAAGTGTTAAAATTTCAAGTCAATCTATCAAGTAGTTTTTGAAATAATGGTACCAAAGTCATGCAATGTTTGCTCATTTAAAATACATTGTGACCCTGAAGGGTACATGCTCCCCTTAATGCACTGACAAGGTTTGGCACAGTACTGTGGTTTTACTGACGTACACCTTGTCAGTGGGTTACTTCCTTATACAGTGAAGATGGCCTCCAGAGGTGAGGCCGCTACAGTACTGTGTTTGTACTGATATACACCATATCAGTGGGTTAAGTCCTTGTACACTGAAGATGGGCTTCAGAGGTGAGCCGAAACATCTGTTCGAGTCAACACCTTTCGACATGAAGAAAATGGAAGACCATGGCCTTACTACCTGGGTAGTAGTTTTAACAATTATGACACTGGCCGTGAAAGCCTAAGAGATATATAAGACCAGTCGATACTCATTGTTTGCTTATGTACGAGGGGTATCCAAAAAGTAAGTTTCCCTTATCAAGGAAAAATAAAAAAATAATTAAAAAAAGTGCAAAAAATATTTATTTACCTTTGTACATAAGTACTTATTTTGCTATATAATTTCCATCCATTTCTAAGCATTTTTGGTACCTGGGTAACAGTTTTTTTATTCCAGCTTCATACCAATCTGCCACCAAATTCTGAAACCAGTTATCCAGCTCCTTTAACACTTCATCATCATTGGCGAAGTGCCGACCATCTAGATGATGTTTAAGCTCCAGAAACAGATGGAAGTCACTTGGAGCAAGGTCTGGAGAGTACGGAGGATGCTCGAAAATCTCCCATCGGAAGTTGGCGAGAAGCTCGCCTGTTGCACGAGCAGCATGTGGTCGGGCGTTGTCGTGAAGGAGCAAAACTTTACGTGACAAAAGCCCCCGATGTTTGTTCTGAATAGCGCAACAAAGTCTGGTCACCACGTCACAGTACCGCGCTGCATTTGTTGTCATTCCATGTGGTAGATAATCAGCAATACTCCATGGCAGTTTCAAAAAACTGGCCATCACCTTTCCTACCGACTCAATCACTTTGGCTTTTAGGGGAGCTTTCTCTCCTTTTTTTGCCACACCATACTCTGACGCTTGCTTTCGGGAGTTGTATAGTGAATCCGTGTTTCGTCACCAGTGACTATTCTTGTAAACAGGGCTTCACCCTCATCTTTAAACAACTGCAAGAAAGATTGTGCAGCTCTTGAGCGACACTGCTTATGGGCGTCAGACGATAAGCGCTGCACCCATCTTGCACACACTTTTGAAAGTTGAAGGTCTTCAACCAATATGTTGTAAAGAGAGGATCGGCAAATTTCAGTATTTGGTGGCAGTTGAGTCGTGATTTCGTCGAGCATGAGCCGCTTGTCAGAGTCGATGATGTCACGCACAGCAGCAATGGCGTTGACTTGGCGCTGGTTGGCCACTGCGCTCATCATCGTGAACATTTTCTCTGCCTTTAATAAACATTGTTCGGCAACAACGAACCATTTGTACTGACATGACATCTTCACCATAAACACTGCATAACTGACAATGAATTTCCACAGCCGATTCATTTTTTGCAGTCAAAAACCAATAACACTACGTATTTCACAACTGGCGGCAAAACGAAGTGGCGTCTCCATGGCGCTCGGCTCGCTATTGACGCTTGAGTAGCTCACGGCCACCAGTCCTGCTGTGAGCGCTGCGACTACACCCAAACTAAAACTCCCTGTCCATGGGAACTGCCTGAGTCGCTCATACTTGGATATAAAAATTAGGGAAACTTATTTTTTGGATACCTCTCGTAGGCGAGACATGGCCATTAGTGAACAAGAAACACTGAGAAGGTTTGAAAGAAAGATTGTACAGCATGTTTATGGCCCAGTTAAGGAAGATGATGAATGGAGAGTAAGAAATAACCAGGAGATAGATGAGCTATTCAAGCATGAGGACATCGTAAGAATTGTTAAGGCTCAAAGAATATAATAGCAAAGTCACCTAGAATGCATGGGCGATCAGTGTGTGGCAAAGAATATCGTGAGGGCACAGGTGTATAAAAGCTGAAAGAGGGGTCGATCTAGGATAAGATGGTTGGATGATAGAGTGGAAGATCTCAGAAGAAGGGGTTACACTGAAATGGCAACAGATAGGAGATGCTGGAGAAGATTGGTGTTGGAAGCCAGGGCTCACATTGGGGTGTAATGCTGAAGAAGAAGAAGAAGAAGAAGAAGAAGAAGAAGAAGAAGAAGAAGAAGAAGAAGAAGAAGAAGAAGAAGAAGAAGAAGAAGAAGAAGAAGAAGAGGAGGAGGAGGAGGAGGAGGAGGAGGAGTCAAGTAATATCTTACTACAAACAATTATGTTTACAATATTTGCATCTGAATACTTTGACTCGAAAATTTCATGGTAGTCTCAACTATTAACATAATGTCATTAATTATTATAAACTGAAAAATATGTGTAATTTTTAAACTAAACAATTTTATCTGTACATTAAACTAAATTCTGTTTTACCAAACTTTAATTTTCATAGTTGTTATATAAAAATAGTGCTATATTTCAAAACCTGTTAGTATATTTATAGTTTCAAATTATAAATAATATAATATAGTAAATAAAAGTTACATAGTCACAGTGAATTTTCTTTTTGTACTCGATATGCAAACACTTATAAAATCAAGATTTTAAGATGTTATGCATTTTTATGGAGTTATGTCCATTTAATATCTCCCTTCATATAAAATTTTGTCAGTCATGCTCCACCTAAAATTATTTTATTAGAGGATCTTAAATATTTATTTCAGTGCTATAATACTCGATAAACATTGACAGTTTTAAAGTTACATCATAAAAAATGTTTTACAGTTTTCAATTATGACTCCCTCAATACTTTCCGTGCTAGCCCGAGCCCACCTCCAGCTAGGTGTTTTAGTCAGCTGTGCCATCCCTGTGTCTAGCTTGGGCTGTCATTTGCGATCTTGTACATAGTTCACTCCTGGAAAGATTTATTCTTTTCTTTTTAATATTATGTTAATTTTTATTCATTCCTCTGGTGCTAAAGCCCACTATGAGCCTTGGCCTCCCCGACTAGTCGCCTCCAAACACCTCAGTCCTGCAGCCTCCATCTCCAATCCCCAATACCCATGCTCCTGAGGTTATCTTCTGCGTCTTGTAGCCACCTTATTCTAGGTCTTTCCTTCTTTGCCCAGCTATTTGTCCCTCTTAGAATTGGTTTGGGCATTCTGTCATCTTCCATGCGCTCACATGACCCAACCAGCTGATCCTCATAGACTTGATGAATCTCACTATGCCCTCACCATCTGTCAGTTCCTCCAATTCCCTATTGTTCCGTATGCGCCATTCTTCACCTTTCTTGACTTTTCATTAGGTTAATAGATGTATACAATTTTAGATTCAGATATATCCAGACAGATTCAAAGCCCAAACTGGTGGACATGAAACAGAAAGAGCCAATACGGTGGTGCCCTGAATGTGAAGTGGATTGTATTTGCCTGATGGCTTCAAAGTGTATCACACACAGCACCCAGTATTATCAGAACAGTACACAACAGTGAATTCTGCTGAATTTTCTTTTTACTATGTTATATGTTAACTAGTTATATTTGTATATACAGTCAACTCCTGATTATCCGCGATAATCACCGGCAGGGTGATCATGGATACCGTAAGTCAAAATCCCGGTTAAAGCAAAAATTCTAACCTAGTACTTAAATGAAGGTCTTAGTTAAAAATAAAATATGTGCATACAATAAAGTAGTGCATACCTTTTATTACACAATAAAAATTAGTCAAATCATGTTTTTGTCAATTAAAATAGTATATTTACAAGCAGAACAATATGTACAGAGTCGGTGTTTATACACGCTGAAAATAATCTTTTAATAATTTTTGCTTCTTAGCACTTGCTGTTGTCTTTAAAATAGACGACCTTATTTTGCATAAAACCAACTTGTTGCACAACAAAGTGTCTTCTTGTCCTTCTAAATAGTCAAGAAGCCCCTCCACGTAATTGAGCCCTGTCCCGTGTGTGACTTTGCGCTCAGAA
Organism: Magicicada septendecula; assembly: GCA_034769895.1. NCBI lineage: Eukaryota > Metazoa > Arthropoda > Insecta > Hemiptera > Cicadidae > Magicicada > Magicicada septendecula. Next base: position 40,360,621 of record CM068372.1, read on the forward strand.
ACACATTTGCCACTCCCCTCCCACTCATCATCACTACCACTCACTTTCTGCTACGACCTGCGCGCGCATCAATATTTCGTCGTGTGTCAAAACCTCAAACGCTGGCATGTTAACGTCGACTTCAAACCACTCGTTTATGTTATCTTGATAAACGTTTTCACCACCTGGGACAGTGTTTGCTAACTGGGCCAAGTCAGCTAAGGTTGCAACGTTATCCTCAAACCCAGCAAAATCCTCATCCTCCGATATGTCGGGAAATATTTTTTTCCACGACTTTATCATTATAGTGGGGTTAACTTTGTCCCATGCAGCTGCAGTCTCATAGATCGCATCCAGAACACTTTGTTCCTTAAAAAAGGTCTTCAAATCATTCCCTTCCTCTATAAACTTTCTTAAAATACTTACCGATAGTTACGTTTTACAGAAGCTATTACTCCTTGATCCATTGGCTAGATCAAGGGTGTAACATTGGCCGGCAGGTATTTAACAACGATCTGTCCGTCATTGGATCTGAGCAACATTTCACTTGGATGTGATTTAACAGTGTCTAATACTAACACTGCTTTTTGGGGAAGTCCGTGTGATTTTAAAAACTCTCAAACTTGTGGACAAAACTTATTGTGGAACCAATCATACAAAAATGTCTTTATTCATCCAACCTTTCTTTTGATTGTAGTAAATTACAGGCATGTTAACTGCTCATGTTCCTTAAAATAATTGTGTTTTGTTTTATTTTCCTATCACTTGGAGCTTAAGTTTATGTGTCCCAGTCGCGTTAGAGCAACACATTACCGTTATTCGTTCCTTACTAACTTTGTGTCCCGGCACACTTTTTTCATTTTCAGACGCTCAAGTTTTTGTCGGTAAGCACTTCCAAAATAATCGTGACTTGGCGGAATTGTAAATTTGTGCTGGTTGTAAATTTTCATCCAAAACTCCAAAACAAACTGATTAAAGTCTTTGTAAAACTGTTCTGCTGCCGATTGATCGCCACTCAATTTTTCTCCGTGAATTTCCAACTCCCTTATGCCATGACATTGTTTGAAACGTGTCAGCCAGCCAGATGGTGCGTCGAAATTTCCTTCTAGGCCTAAAGCTTTGAAAAAAAACTTTTTCTTCGCATATTCGTCCACTTACAGGATTCCATTGTGCTCGTTGATTATTGAACCACTCGAGTAAAGCTCGGTCCAAGTCTTTGTATGTCGCTTCTTCATAGTTTTCCGTTTCTTCATCCCAGATGATGAGTCAGAAGAACACTCAAATTTTAAAAGTTCCACCTTTTTATTAACCAAATTACGAACCGTTTGTGATTTTATGCAGTGGATTGCATCTTCTAATCGCGCACGCACGCAGTGTTAAGAGGCCATCAAATTGTATCGTAATACATTAAACAGAATGTCATTTGCTTATAATAATTATAACTAGTAGTTTATTTGCTACAGTACTACACTGAAAATAGTAGGCTTAAGAATACTGTAATAAATTAAAGTCATTATAAGGATAGTATGTATCAATATTTTTGCTAAAACTACAATTTTTTAAATCATATATTTTTCCTGGTTGACCCGATCCCAGAAAATCAAGAGTTGACTGTATTAACAAACATGATTTATATTTACAACAAAAATTTTGAATTTGTAAAAAAATATACATTACACTTTTTCAAAAATAAAAAAAAACATTGTTTAGTTGCTGGTAATAAATTATTTTGTATGCATAAATATACACATTTAATACTGTTTTAAAGAGAAATCGTGACTGTTATTATGATTAATTATGATTTTTTTAATGTTAAAAAATGTCCAGTTTTCTGGTATCAACAACCTTGTAATAGAGGTTGACACTGGAAGTTATAAGGTTATAGTTGAAAGTTACACTTAAGCATAACTTCACATTTGGTATTGAGTCTACATCTGTAGAGAGTAAGAGAAGATTTTTATTGTTGTTTTATGTAAGTTAGTAAATTAGATATATGTGAGACTAGGATAGCTGTCAAAACAAGAAGGCCATTAATGGCTGCTTACCAGTTTGTGAGACTTATTTTCATGTGAAAATAATAACAAAAAAGTATTTTTTTTTTGCTGCAGGTTCTGTGATAATATTTGTTGCACTGCTGTCCGTGGCATTTCTGGAGCGTAAGATCAGCATCAAACAGTGGATTGGCATGCTGCACGTGATCGTAGGTTTGGCTGTAGTCGGGCTGTCAGATTTCCTGCTTGTTTCAAACAGCACCGAATCAAAGGACACAAATGGCATTTTAACAGGTTAGTGATGTTAAAACTAGTACCAACAGTTTTTTATATAGTAGAAACTCTGTTAACCGAAACAAGGGTGGGGAGGCGGTTTCGGGTAACCAAAAATTTTGGATAATAATTAAGATATAATTTTTTAAAGTGTGAGGTAAAATAACTGGTGCAACATACAATACTTACTTTCAAATGATTTAAGTAAAAATCAAACTGTTTACATAAAGTCATTTTTAACATTAGTTTTATGAGTTTTTTTCTTGAAAAAATCTTATATTTTCCTTTGCTGTTTCTTTTCACATCGCTTTCTTGCAGCAGCAATATCTCGCCATCACTTCAGTAGCAGAACATCAGAGGGGTTTGATTTCAGATCGTTTGAGGGACCGTAATGTTGTCTGAAAATATGAATAAAACTCCTTGAGAAAAACGTGTATTTCATATAGCCTAATTTAATGCCCTAACCCAAAATAAAAACTTTTACCTCTAAGGCATTGAAGATCTTGTCAGCGGTGTCATTGTCTTTGTCACCCTTTGTTTCGTGAACCATAAAAGCACAGCCTCATTTACTTTCTTGTTTTATGATATGTCTTCATTGTTTTCGTATTTGGCATCTTCAAAGCGTGCTCTTCAAACTTATTTTTCATCTTGACCCAATGAGACAGTAGGAAACACCAACGCCAAAATCAGCTACCACAGTTAGCAAAATATTGTCATTTTTAATTCTTTTAATTGCCTCCGATTTTTCTTCAATCGTTATCATGATCCATTTCCTCTTTGTTAACATGACGCACAATTTATTACATGTTTATTACATTAGTTTTCATACTTCAGTTTGGAAAACAAATTTTAATTATAGTAATTTTTTCTTTTTGGTCGGTTGTTGTAACGAAATAACCTAATTTAATAAATATAACTGTCAGAATCTTACCTACCTTGCGATCTCTCTTCTTCACAAACTTACCTTTTTTCACTATCAGAAATTTGTTGGGCCGCCACCTATACTTTTTATAGGAAAATTTGGAGACCTTTACACTCTTTCCCTTAAAAATAAAAAAAACACTTGGACAATTTTGCTATCTGACCTCCCTTAATTCAGAAAATCCCCGATTCGTTAGAGGAGTTTTTCAGCACAAAGTATAGGAAATGGTTACGGGCGAAATAACTAAGCCTAACACATGTTTACTCTCTTTTAAACAAATCTCATTTATTTGATTTGAATATTCGTTTCTTTCTTTTCTTTCTTTAATAATTAGAAAACATAAAACTACGTAAACAAAATTGTATACAGACTAATCTTTACCAACCAGTACTTTTTGGTTTATTTTTATTTATATGTACACACACACACACACACACACACACTCTCACTCTTACTTTTCACATTTCTTTACCCCCTTCTGTTTGAGCTCATTAATGATTAGTAATGTTTTGGCCAAATGAATTTGCCTTTACACTTGTTACCTATTTGCGTAATATCCAAATGTTGCGCACGATGTTTGCCGGAACCTTTTTCACTAAACACTCTCCACTCATTAATCGTCACTTCCTTATTTACCACCTGTTGTACATTTTGTATTCCTTGGTAGGCCTACTTTAATACTTTTTCGGCCTACCAGGGACTCATCCGAGACTAGGGTTGAATTAACGACTGTACAGGTTGACGACTGCTATTCAACTGTGTGAGCCTCGTTCGCATGGTCGCATAGATACAAGGCGTTGGGCGTTGGTCAAGCTGCCCACCAGCATATGTTGGTTTCATAACGCCTTCTCTGACTGGCTGGTCCCTCGAATGTTCGGCACTGGAATTTCTCTTAATTTCCCACGTGGTCAATTCTACGTATTTCTAACACGCACTCCGCATTCTTGTACCATGTCGTACCTCGGTCGACGCTACACGCCGTTCACAAAAGTCACACACTGGATGTTTATAAAGTGTTGCCTAGCATGGTTTGCTACAGGTTGTTACAATAAAAATCATGAAATTAAAACCCTCTTGTTTTGTCCCGTTACGTTGTTTTGGTTAAATGATATTTCAGTTAAAAGTGTTTCGGTTAATGGAGGTGTTATAACCTGGAAGCGGCAAACAAATTTTAAGATACTGTCACCTAATTCTAAAATAGGTGAATTCTAATTTAAGAAAAATTTCCTGCATTTCAAAAGCTCTAGCTGAACTATTTATATTAAATTACAGTAACACAATCAGAAAATTTCATGTAACTATGTCCAGTGGTGTACAAACGGGACCGGACCACCCTCCATAGGGGTCGAAAAGTTTATCTATTTTTGTCAGTCTCTTAATTTTTAGGCTATTTTATTTTACTTCTTGTTTCAGCTGTGTATGCTAATATAGTAGAAGCTCTTTTTTAAATATATGATAGGCTTATTATACAGCATTATAGTACACGTTTGAAATATGAAATACAGGAAAATCAATTCAGTCAATAATTATCTTTTAACAGTGTTCCAATAACATGTTTTTTTTTATCGCGTTATTACCGTTTACTTTAAGGGACTGGTTTCAGGATGTTATCATGCATTTTTCAACCACTTTAAATATAGTAATGTTGATTATAATGTGTTTTTTCTTTTGTATGAAGCCGACCCGACCCCAGACCCCCTCCACAAAGCCAAATTCTAGATACACCACTGTCTACATCTATATATTAGATAAATCAGTATGGTACTTAATTAACCCGTATCGTGTTCTATTCGATTATACTCTTACTTGAAAAACTTATTAAAGCAATACATATTCTACCTCGTCTTCAAATCAATTCTTTTTTTAATTTGAAAAATATGAAAAAAGAAAAGAAGCAACCTACCTAACACATACTGCTGACTTTTTAGGGGGGAAGATGCCACTCAAACTGTAGTGTCTTGTCTCTGAACAGATCACTGGAAATATCATACAAAAGCATTTCCGATTGTTCCCTCATCATTTAAAGCATTGGTAAAATTTGTTTTCATCATCTGCATGCTGAGGAAACCATATATGAAATAATTCTTTTTTCATTATTTGGCATAGTAAACTAGAGTGTAGAGGCAGGATGATGTAAATTGAACACTCGGTGTAACGGTACAGAATTGTGTGCTAAGAAATAATAATTAAAATCAATTGTAATCCCAGTGTAGTCAGTATTCACCTAAGGGGAACCTCATTGTAACCAGCAGCATACAATGTTTTTGTAAACTGTTTATGTTTAATGTCTGGAGTTGTGATATATCGTTTTATTGATATTTATATTTCTTGATAATAGGTTACTGTTCACTATTTATTAACTGAATTCTTCGAGCGCCATCTTGTTACCAACTACGTATGAAAAAATATACGTACTTACCGTTTTTCTTGGGTCCTCGGGTTCTTTTTGGCGAACAGGAGATCAGAATGGTTTATTTGCAATAACTAATTTAATTCACATTTAACTATCCAGATCAATATTATTTTATTAGATTCTCAAAAAGAAACACCATTAAGTTATAAATTTTTCGGTCAAGATACAAAATTTCTTTTCTCCCTTATACCTATTAACTTTCGTAATTTAAGTGTGTTTGAGTATTCGTAAAAAATGATCATTTTGCTTAAGCAGTTTTCAAACTAAGATATAACATAAATACAGACAATTCTCTACAACTAAGACATAACGAAAACCAGCGCTTACACACACACACACATAACCATTCCCCGATTTTAAGAGCTCATAATTAGAAAGTGTTAAAATTTTGAATATTAAACCATAGTTGAAGATTTGTGTTTTCTTTATATTATTGTAGGTTACTTAGCTGATTTTTAAGTCCAGAAGAAGTCATGATTTTTTAAGTCCACGCACACGCGTTTGTTTTAATTAACACTCAGTTTTATATTTCCACCACTGTCATCATTCCAAGAAAACTGTTCCTTTTACTCGATTTAGATATGCTTTAAGTTACATTTGGTTGTTTTTTCGGTCTTCACATTTTAGGTACGGGCCCGCACTTACTGCCGAAACTTTTATACAGACCACTCGCGAGTGGTGATGAAGTTGGACTGGGGTGAGAAATAGGCGCTATTTTGTGAAGCAACTGTTGTTCGTTCAATTCTGATTGGCTTACATTTTGTATTCGTTCGCCAGTGGACTGTTTTTTGGCTTGTTGACAAAACTGGTGACACACATCGTTACATAATTTGCTGACGCAACACATCGCCTGATGTCTGGTTGTGTAACGTGTTTACTGTTACACAACGTTTTTCGTGTTCGTCATTGTCCTTGAACTGAGTTTGGTACAGTTGCCGGTTATTAAAACTGTTTATATGAATATTGTCTAATAACTTTGTTTCCAACGCCTCAAGCAGTGTTGCCGTTGTTGGGATCGCTTCAAATAAGAAATTTACCGTTCCTATTGAAGATTTTTATTTATTTATTACAAAAAATATACAAATTTCTTTAGATTGCCCCAGGTATGCCCAAAAATGCCCCGCTACAATACCCCCTCAATGAGATATTTTATGCCGAAGCATAAAAAATCTCATTGACACATTCATACTTGCTAAAGGGATCAGCCAGGATATGTCGCCACAACCCCCTGTACGGTTTACAAACAAGAATAATCAACTCACCCTTGGTCCGGTGACTGTGACTGCATCTGCATGACAATACTGGACTTCTCTCTCGAGATCCCAACACCGTAGAGTCAGACAGATACTCAACGCCCCTGCCCTGACGCGCAGGCCAGCTCAGGTCCGCCGCCACAGCACCACCAAACACTGAAACAACAAATCAAAATATTAAATAGTGGCCTTATACCACACCATATCCCCAACTGATCTGTTCCCCCCTAGCGGTGCTGGTTTGCGCTAAGAAGCACTGGTTTTGTTTTTACTCACTTATTACTAACATGTATATATCAGAATACCTAACATAACTTAACATAAGAAAACACAGTACATTAATAATTCATTTTAAAATAAACAACTTACAAATAAAATGTTACACACTTTACATCATTAAATTGACATATAAAATCAAAAAATTACTTTTAAACTTGATTTACTCTTATTAATTCGTTTCTCAAAATTACAAATTTTTTTTTTTTTTTTTTTTTTTTTTTTTTTTTTTTTTTTTTTTTTTTTGTAAATTATGGCCATCATTATTCCATTTCATTACTTTGGGTGATTCTATGTTATTCATTATTTCATTATAATTTACTTCATCCATTTGGCATTTATTCATAATCTTACCCCTTTTATTACTCTAATGCTCCCTTACAAAATCTTTAACTAGTATGACACCCCTCTATCAAAATTTTACTAACCCTTCTCTACCTCTAACTACTTACTATTTTAACTCCAATCGCCACCTTCTACTCTTATATAAAAAAAATACTCTCTAACCCTTTGTACATAGGATACGTGTTTCCTTCCCAAAACTCATTCCCTTATGTTGGTCCCTGGACTCACCCTAGGTAACCCTTTCCGGCGCCAATCGGTCCCTATCCCGTCCCAACCCTTGTTGCGGACTCCCCAAATACACTACCACTACTACAAAATTGCCATCCCCAAAAAATCTCAATCTCATAACCTCACTACAATTACAACAAATTAACATCAACAAATAAACAATATATCGCTCCAAACTCTACATAAAATCTCCATTTCTACTGTGTCTCCACTTATTTCTCAAAATTCTATAACATACATTAACTCACAACAACATTGCATTATTTTCATTTCCACTATTACTTTAACTTTTACTTCGATTTGGACAAATCTATGTCCCACAAAATTCAACTTGAACTGATTCAAACATTTTATTCAAACAATTACTATCACCCATTTCTATCTTTTACAACCCATTGAAAATTTTACCTATCACAACTATTTTTCATTTTATTTTTAAATCTATAAACACATTGAAAACATATTATTATATTTTTATAATACTTATTCCTAACATACTAATGCAATCAACACAATAAGACATAATAACACAATATAAGAAGTATTTAGTGCATCTATTTTTTAAATTCAAACAAAATTTATTATTGAGTAGCAAATCATCATTATTAATTAAAATATATCAAATTTTTAATACGTTATCCCCTTGGATAACCTCCCAGCCACACACACTATTTCCAATTATGTAAGACTGTGGCGCCTTTTCGCTTCCACAGAGACTGTATATTTTGGAGCAGGGTTTTACCTCTCCGTGTCTCTGTTTCCGCTGTTAAGTTTAAAATTGTTGAACATCAACATGTTCTCGTTAATAATTATACACCCTTAAACGGATCTACCACCTGGCTCTGCTGTTCCTTCTCGAACAGAGTGGCAGCCGCTGTTCCATAGTTTGGTGATTCCCCTTTTATTACCCCCCATCAATTTCAAAATGCACCTTTACAACGATAACAGCTATGGCCAGTTAAGGCAGCGCGCAATCGTAATGTGCCCCAACCATAGCTGTTAAAGCTAAACCAATTCCACGGTCAGGGTTCGGTGAGGCCGTGACCGCCCGAAAAGTTGGGGAATCACAAGTAAAATTAAATTTACGAATTTATATTTAAATGACAATATTAATTTAGATGGGGTTTTAACCCACTTTATATGGAAGCTTAACCATTATTAACATAAAATATTAAATACAAAATCTACAACCTTCCCCCATAGCAGTTCCACACTACACTATTTTAAAACATCACATAACACAATACACAAATGGCAATCAACCTGGATTCTTAGTATACATCAAACAAACAATTCTCTTTTAATAATTTATATAAAAATTTATAAACATTATTATTTAAAATTTTTCATTAACTGTTTTATTTCTCATCATTATGAATTGATCCTGTGTTGCAATCAGATTTTCAAAATTGCTTAAAATTTATTATTAACATATATTTTTTAACCATTAAGTTATTCCACAAAATAGACCATTTAACTTTTATTTATTTATTCATGATTATTAAATTAAAATCTCATCACACAATTTAAATTCCTTATAAAATTCAAACACATAACATTCAATCACAATATCTAAACATCTCAAATTATTTACTTCAATTGATTATTAAAATTAAATATTCATTTGATTATTAAAATATATTTCAATTATTATCAACATTCTATAAATCATTAACTATTGTCTTCATAATTATTTTTTTTTTTTTATTTTTTTTTTTATTTGGAATGCCAAAATATTAATAATATTATTATTATTAACACAACATTTTCCAAAACATATACACATTACTTATTTAACATTTCACAATACACACAAATGAATTCAATATTATTTACAAAATATGCGTCAAAACTGTTCAAGTGTATCTCACTTCAGATGTCCAAATCAGCAAGGTCATTACCAATAATTTACAATATTCAAAAATGTCCCAACACTGATCTTTTCGCTCATCCTCCATCGTCATATATATATCTAGTGTATTTGTAACATTCATCATTTTTATCAACACACAAATTATGATAATCATTACTATCATAATAATCTATCACCTCTATTTCATCCATTGTACCACTATAAATCTTGTCACCATAGGTTAGGATTGTCCCGTCTATATCAGGGTTATTTGTTAATGTCAGGTAAATTGTTTTATCATTTTTGTATTCCTCAACTACTACGTCAGGTAAATCATTATAGTCAGGTAAGATATTATCAAAATTATTTTCTGTCTCTCTTTCAACAGGTACGTATTTCACATGATTCATCATCACCCCTTTTATTAATTTTCTCAATTCATCATACTTTCTTTCTAACTTATATATTTCTATTTCATTCTCAACATATAACTCTCTTTCTTCATAGCACCACATCACACTCTCACAATTATTATGGACAGAGGGTACAACATTATACAACACTACTTCATTTAACAATAAGGGTCTCTTGCCCTGAAAAAACAACATTAAATCATCATCATCATTATAAACAATAAGGGGAAAATTTGCCCTCTGTCCCCATTTAATTACTACATTATTCTTCCACTCTCTCTCTACTTCATAAACACTCATGAACATTTCATTATTGCATTCTAAAACTTCATCAGTACTATTTGTTATTATATTTTCATCATTATTCTTCACCCCCACTATACTCTCAAAATTGTCTACTATTTCGTCATTTTTACATTTTGTCTTACTTAAAACATTGTTACCTAATTTCTCGAACTTCTGTTCTAACTTATTTAAACTGTTTCTTATTATTTCGTGAGTGCTTTCTAAATGTTTATTCATTTCTTGTATTTCATGTTTCAATTCTTTATTCTGATTTTTTAATAACTCCTCAAAACTATTCTTTTGAATATCAAACTTTTCATTGATTTCGTTTTTTTGTTCATTAAACAGCAATTTCATCATCTTGATTAAATCATTATCTTGTATCTCAGCCATTTTAAAATATTTTATTATAATACTCTTTATACTATTTAATAATTATCATACATACCAATTATTATGTATATTACCTCATAATACTCCTTATATAATTCGACAAATAATTCACTACATACATAACCCTATCAAAACATAACCCCATACTTGCGTCTATTTTACGTATGAAAAAAAATTTATTTTACCTTAAACAACCATTCTGCTTTCCCAGTGGGCCTATATTTATATAATATTATTATATAAATCGTCCCTACGTTCGGAAGCCAAATGTGAAGCTATCGTTTTATTGATATTTATATTTCTTGATAATAGGTTACTGTTCACTATTTATTAACTGAATTCTTCGAGCGCCATCTTGTTACCAACTACGTATGAAAAAATATACGTACTTACCGTTTTTCTTGGGTCCTCGGGTTCTTTTTGGCGAACAGGAGATCAGAATGGTTTATTTGCAATAACTAATTTAATTCACATTTAACTATCCAGATCAATATTATTTTATTAGATTCTCAAAAAGAAACACCATTAAGTTATAAATTTTTCGGTCAAGATACAAAATTTCTTTTCTCCCTTATACCTATTAACTTTCGTAATTTAAGTGTGTTTGAGTATTCGTAAAAAATGATCATTTTGCTTAAGCAGTTTTCAAACTAAGATATAACATAAATACAGACAATTCTCTACAACTAAGACATAACGAAAACCAGCGCTTACACACACACACACATAACCATTCCCCGATTTTAAGAGCTCATAATTAGAAAGTGTTAAAATTTTGAATATTAAACCATAGTTGAAGATTTGTGTTTTCTTTATATTATTGTAGGTTACTTAGCTGATTTTTAAGTCCAGAAGAAGTCATGATTTTTTAAGTCCACGCACACGCGTTTGTTTTAATTAACACTCAGTTTTATATTTCCACCACTGTCATCATTCCAAGAAAACTGTTCCTTTTACTCGATTTAGATATGCTTTAAGTTACATTTGGTTGTTTTTTCGGTCTTCACATTTTAGGTACGGGCCCGCACTTACTGCCGAAACTTTTATACAGACCACTCGCGAGTGGTGATGAAGTTGGACTGGGGTGAGAAATAGGCGCTATTTTGTGAAGCAACTGTTGTTCGTTCAATTCTGATTGGCTTACATTTTGTATTCGTTCGCCAGTGGACTGTTTTTTGGCTTGTTGACAAAACTGGTGACACACATCGTTACATAATTTGCTGACGCAACACATCGCCTGATGTCTGGTTGTGTAACGTGTTTACTGTTACACAACGTTTTTCGTGTTCGTCATTGTCCTTGAACTGAGTTTGGTACAGTTGCCGGTTATTAAAACTGTTTATATGAATATTGTCTAATAACTTTGTTTCCAACGCCTCAAGCAGTGTTGCCGTTGTTGGGATCGCTTCAAATAAGAAATTTACCGTTCCTATTGAAGATTTTTATTTATTTATTACAAAAAATATACAAATTTCTTTAGATTGCCCCAGGTATGCCCAAAAATGCCCCGCTACAGAGTCTGCCCAGCCCAGATGTATTATGCAACAGCTTGCCAGCTCAGTCTTTGTGTAAGTCACAGTAAGAACACTACACACCAGTTTTTGCATCAGACAGTAGTAGATTACAGTCGTCTGCAAGTTATTTAAAAACAGTGGCCTCGGACATGTAAGATAGGCTGTAAATAAATTCGGCCTATCCAGTACAACTATTAAAGTGTGTGAACTATGTAGCGTTCAACTAATTAAAAAAAAACCTAGTAGTGCTCGAGCAAGTTAAAGTTGGCCAACTAAATAAAGAATACACGCATAATTTGAACAGTGGTGATGGACGGTCATAACACTGACGTGAATTAACCAGTGTACCAAAGGAAAAACAACTAAACGCGGAGTGAACCGTAAGGTTGAACAAACGGTGATTGTACAACTCACAGAGAGAGACATGGAACGGTTCAGTACCATCAGTAACTAATTGGCCAAAACTTTTAAATTTCACAGATATAATGGGTAGAATACTAACAAAATTAACCAAATGAAATAGGAGTGTGAGAGTGAGAGAGAGAGTGAGTGAGTGAGTGAGAGCGTAAGTTTGCGTACATACGTACAAAGTAAAGTACTGGTTCATAGGTTGAGTAAATTAATTAATTGTAAAATTTTTTGCATAATCTTGATGTTGTAAGGGGATGACGCAAAGACAATTGTAGTGACTTTTTAATATCACTTTCATGTAGTAAGTAATTAAGAGATTTTTGTGTAAACCGTTGTTCTACAGAGAGTAAAGAGGGGAATTAATTAAAGAAAAATAAATAAGCACCATTGATTACATAACATGTGTTAGCGTAATTATTTTGTAACTCAAACCCAAGTAATCTTTCTGCAGCTGGTTTCGACTGTAAGACCCTGGAAGGGAGCCCGAAGGTAAGAAGGTAATATATTTTATTAATTGAAATAAATTCAGTTGTTTCATTGGCCCCCGAACAGCGACGGTGAGTGTAATTTTATTACACGAACCAGACCTAATTCTAGCTGCAGAAAGGATTATTTGGGAGTGGGGGCGATGTGGTAAATGATTGTGGACTGTGATGAGAAATTAAGCTAAAGTGTGTATAATTGTATATGTAAACAATAACATACAAAATGGATAATAAGAATAAAGTGAATCTGACCGACTCGGCAGTTACGAGTGAGTCAGGAGGTTGCTTAACGCTAATTACGATCCAAGAAAATATTCTAACTGATGAAACCCCTACTTCATTTTGAGTAGGTAAAACAAAAAGAATATTTCTTTTTGTAAAGAGGGGTTACAAGTTAATTAAAACTAGGCTAAGGCCTAGAGAAGCTAAAAATTGCGCTGGATCCAGTAAGACGGGACTTGCAATAAAAACTCAAGAATTAAATAATTAACAATGGTTTTATTATTCTATCTCATAATATTAATAACAAAAAAACAGTGATTTAGAATTCCCCTTTTAAATGGTTAACTAAAGAAGTATACCCTCTCAACAAGGCCACCTGAAAAATATTAACTGAGTCCATGAAAATAATTGCTATGTCACCATCAATGAATTGAAAATGTAAAATAATCATTAACCTCAAAATAAAACTCCCATTAAACTATTTCTTAAAATATAAAATTTATATCATATGTTTCTTTTAAAATGCAGTATATAATTGATGAAGGTAAATAATTTCATTCACAGTTACTATTAATAATTAAAATAATTATTCATCCAATTTAAATGAACTTTAAAGGTGACACTTACTATACTTGTTAAATAAAATAATTAATTTTCATAAAGAAATGATCAGCCACGATTATTGAGATAGAATACTCGTCTACTGGTGTATATAAATTCTAATAATAATCAAATCCCTATATATATATATATCCCCCAAAATGTACACAGAAATATACAGACATAACACGTTCCACAAGACAAATTACATATACAATAGTATACAAATACATAAAGGTCTCTTGCCACGCCCTTTTTTTATATTAGCCTTCTGGTGTATATAAATTCTAAACTTCTTCTTTATAGGAATCCCAATTAGGATTAAAGATTTATTTCTATAAATGTACCCCCATGGTGTGGGTTAATTGCACGTCATGTGTATCATAAAGCATTGCATACAAATGTCCCCAGGACATTAAAAATGTAAAACCAAGTGCCTAAGTGGCTAAGTGCTAAAATACTTAATTAAGGTGAGAAATAAAAATTATTTAAAATAATTAACGCCCCCCAGTTACCATGATTAATATAAAGAATTTATATATACTAAAATAGGGCCAATTAATGAAAAGGGAAAAATTGCACAATATTAGCACCTTATATAAAAAAATACATTTGTGTGTCAGAGACGGACATGTTTCTTCAATTTATAACCAGTCTCAACAACCTTGTTTCAACAACCTTGTTTCGACAAACAAGTTGAAAAGTGTTTCGACATGCACAGCTTGGTTGAAACTAATTTAAAATAACACCTACCTCCCCAGTAATCTTTTTATACAAATGACATAACCAGATTTTAAAAATAAGAGAAAATATATGTTTTTATGCATAGTAAATTAAACTTGAGAAAATTGGTAATAACAAAACTGACTTTAAATCTGTAGCGAAAGTACTATAAAGAAATGAGTGGAAATCTAAGTTGGATGCTGTGTTGTAGACATGTCAGTCTCTGAACTGACAATTTACTATACATGTATTGAAATTTACAATTAATACTTAGTGTTCACACTACACTGTCCCATCAATTGGGGATCCAAATGAATGTATACTTGAACGGTAAAACTGATGATTATGTATAACTGGTGCCATGTTGATTTTACGTGTGAATATAAATGGATATTTTTCACCTGCTTATATGTGCCCAGAAGGATGATCTTATTTATAGCGTGGCGATCTCATGATTGGCATGTTGTTGCGGCCGTTGTTCTCTTCGGTGTCGAGTGTGGAGGCTTTTAAGATGTCATTTCGTTCAGTGGCAGCAGGACTTGTCTCTGTTCAGTGAACCCTATTGTCACACATTACATTTTTAGTGAGAGACCACACACAAATGCCCCCACTGTTTGGACACCCTCCAAAATACATAAATAAAAACAACACCTAGTTGTGTTGTACATAATAAAACTTGGTAACATTATTTTGGCCAACATGCCTTACTTAAAAAGTTCTCTAACAATTATTCTTTATAACGCTTTATAACTTGAACCTCACTGAATGTGAGTTGCTTTTGCAATACAATAATTTATCTTGGCTCTGTGACATCTTATGAACTTATTACTTTGAGTGAAATTGAGGTTACCACGTGGCGCAGAATTTATTTAAAACACATAGTTTTTTTTACTCGATAGAATCTGAGAATACTATAACTTTGAATGTGACATGATTTACGTTTAAAACGTGCCTGAGTAAGTTCCCAATTATAGATGTATAAAGTTTTACTGTCATTGTAGCAAAACTTTATACCACTTAATGACGACACATTGTGTAACAGGTTAAGTGCTCAACCGAATCTCGTTACATCGGTGTTAATGAAAGTGTAAAATTAAATATATTGTGGTTATTGTACTTTAGGTATTAAAGCCGAGATTCTGACACTCCAATAATCAAGTTTTATTGGTTTATAAAAACTTTACGAACAATCACGCATCTCACAATGCATGCTCCGACAAGTGGGGGCTTACTCAAGCTTACTAAAAAAAACGTTTTCTCCTTTAAAAGTTTAGTATATAATTAATATAACGAAATCAAAACTTACCGCAGTCGTTAAGAAACTTATCTCATATTTAAAAGAAGTCGATGCTAGATTTTCACACTAAACTCTCCACCGAAGAGATATTCTACGAGGCCCACAGCTAGGCTTCCATGTTGAGACAAAAAAAACGGAACGCCTCCCTCGTTTGGGTAACGAAAATCTCACCAGGCTGCAGCACTGTTGTTTAAAACTGCTGGAAAAACTCGGCAGACGGCAACACGGATCAAACAATGAAAATTCGAAAACGGTAGCCTCTCCTATCCGCGGGTAGAGAGCAGCACTCCTTATTACATTAACTTTTGTACTGTCTTTACCGTAAAAAAAAAATGCCAATAAATTTACTGACTTCCCGCTGAATCCTTTGACTCAGCACACTGAATCAGTTGTAGCGAATGATTCGGGGTTGGAGACAACTCCAAGCATGGTAGACGAAAATAATTTGACACAATCTGTAATAATAAATAATGCAGAAGCAAAATCTACTCCAGTGATAACTAAAACAAAAGAAAAAGAGTATTCAATGAATGATATATTCAATTTTATGAGAACAATGTCCGATGATATTAAGCAGTGTGTGAATATTAAGTTAGAAAGTAGCGTTGATGTAGTAAATAGTCGTTTTGATAGTAATGATAAAAAATTCGATGCTAAATTTAATGAAATAAAGGGGGAAATGAATGAAATAAATAAAAAAGTGACCGAGTCACAAAAGAATATTGATGATAAACTAAATAAAATAAATATAAAGTAATACAACAGTTAGATAAGCTCGGGAGAAATATTGAAAATAATGAAGTAATGGAAAACAGAGTAAGTGAAAATAACGGAAATATATATGATAATGGTGGTAGTTTAAGTGTCACAGAAGTGGCAGTAGACAAGGTAAGTGCCAGTTTTAAAATAAGTAATAATGATATATATTATTGAATAAAAATAATAGTGATATATTAAGTAACAGTGGTAGTGATATTGAGAGCAAAAAATTAGTTGAGGTTAGAAGATTGCTAGTTAGAAATGAGTTAGAAAGGGAGTATAGAGATAGTTTAAATGAAGAGGGTGAACAGGGGCAAAATTATATGGGGTTAAATGTGAAGCAGAGATTTCACAAGCGGTGCATGAGGATAAAAGATCCTCACTAGGACATTTGGGCGATTATGGGTCGGCAAATGGTCAAATAAGTTTTTTGTGTTTATCTGGTAGGGCCAGATGGTGTTTAATTAATGAAGTGGTGTTGCCCTCTGTGTGTGGTGATGAAAGTGACTATGAGAGAGAGAGAGAGAGAGAGAGTTAGAGTGGTTTAAGCTAAATAGAGGTTATGGTGAGTTGATAGAGAGTTTGAATAATAAGAGAATTATGATAAATAATAGAGACTTACCTTCTAGTACTTGTGTAGTAGCGAAAGATGATTATATTGAGATCAATACTGATAATAAACATGTACCTGTAGTGAGGGTCAGCGTATTAGTAACAGCTGACAACTATAGTGATGAAAATATAAAGGATGTAATTGTAACAATAAATACCAATGGAAACTGGACAAAAATACTAATGTAGACATGACTTTATGATAAAGTAATAATGGGGGGGTAACCCTATGCATTATTATTATGGTACAATGGAAAAAACAAATTTTTATGGTTATAACACAAAAAATAGCCGTATGATGAATGTAAATAAAAATGAAATGTGTTCTGTGAAAATAAGATTAATTTTCGATGACAGGGGTTAGACAACAAGTGAATGAACATTTAATTATTTGAGTCAATGGTAGAATTACTTGGCTGATTTAGGTAACGAAGTGTGGCAACTAATAATTGGATATGACAAAAATTTGTAAATAAATGTGTTAGTGTTAAATGTATTGTGTCAAGGTTATATTGCTGGAATGTAGACTATAGCTTATGTAGCAGATGTTTGTAGTATGTTATAATAATAATAATAATAATATTTTATTTTGTTAAATAATTAACAAGAGGTACTGATGAATTTTATTTTGAATCGTGTGTTTAAATTAAAAGTGTTCTAAATAATGTAACTAAAGCTAGATTGTTTTGAGTGGAGGTGAAATTAAAGTAATTTAAAAAAGGTTAATTTTATTAATGTAGTCAAATTAATTTTGATTTGAATTGTAACAAATAGTCATTGATTAACATGTCAACAGTAAAAGATTTATATGAACTAAAATTTGAAGGAAGTGCTAGTGGTGATGTAATCTGGAATGTTGAGACTGAGTCAGTGTTTATAAAACAAGTCTTGTAGACAACCATTGATGTAAACAGGGACATTGTAAGTATGTTGTGTGACTAATGTTTACAGTCATGCTGTAGTTGACAACAACAATAATGTTTTATTTTGATAAATAAGTGCCATAGAGGAATTTTCTTATGAAATAAAATAAATACAAGATGTGATGGAATGAAGGTAAATTTTTTTTGAATAATGTAATGAAGTGACTCAGTGTATTGATTGTAATACAGTTCAAAGTTTATGTGAGAGGATTTTATTAAGGTAGAACCATTCTGAATGTAATGTAACTAAAGTAAATTAAACCATTTTGAATAAATGATGAAAGTAAATTAAATTTCAGTTGGAATTAAACTAATTGAAAAAATTGAGATTAAAATTATAACGTTCATAAATCTATTTTTTAAAGGTAATAATGTATTTTGTTTGCAATATGTATCCTATAGTAAGGTTGTTATTATAATATTTGTATTTTATGTAATCTACTTGTACTTTTGGTGGGGAATAATGTTTTGTTAGGGGAGTAAAATTACCAATATATAACTGGTATATGATTTTTATGTATCCAGTGTACTAGATGTAAGTACACAGTAAGTTTATATTGCCAAAATTAAATACGCAACCAGTACTTTGAGAAAGTCAACCAGTACTTTGTTAATGAATCAGTAGGACTAAGAGGAAACAAATCAGTGTGGGATATGGAATAATGGAAGGCCGTTTGTTAATCTTTTAATTGAATGTTTCAGAGTCAGGTGATACTGTGGCGCGTGCCTATCTGATTTTATGGTGTTGGGATCTCGAGCAGAGAAGTCCAGTAAGGTCGGATGGGTGCAGCCACAGCCACCGGACTAGGGGGGGGTAAGTACCCATGATTTTAGTAGAGAGTTAAGGGGGGTTGTGGCGCCATATCTTCACTGATCCTCTTAGGTTTTAGGCAATGAGAGTTTTTATGCTTCGGCATAAACCCTCTCATTGGGGGGGGGGGTATTTTAATGGTACAGAATTGTGTGCTAAGAAATAATAATTAAAATCAATTGTAATCCCAATGTAGTCAGTATTCACCTAAGGGGAACCTCATTGTAACCAGCACATACAATGTTTTTGTAAACTGTTTGTTTAATGTCTGGAGTCTGCCCAGCCCAGACGTATTATGCAACAGCTTGCCAGCTCAGTCTCTGTGTAAATCACAGTAAGAACACTACACACCAGTTTTTGCATCAGACTAGTAGATTACAGTCGTCTGCAAGTTAGTTAAAAACAGTGGCTTCGGACGTATAAGATAGGCCGTAAATAAATTCGGCCTATCCAGTACAACTATTAAAGTGTGTGAACTATGTAGCGTTCAACTAATTAAAAAAAAACTAGTAGTGCTCGAGCAAGTTAAAGTCGGCCGACTAAATAAATAATACACGTATAATTTGAACAGTGGTGATGGACGGTCATAACACTGACGTGAATTAACCAGTGTACCAAAGGAAAAACAACTAAACGCGGAGTGAACCGTAAGGTTGAACAAATGGTGATTGTACAACTCACAGAGAGAGACATGGAACGGTTCAGTACCATCAGTAACTAATTGGCCAAAACTTTTAAATTTCACAGATATAATGGGTAGAATACTAACAAAATTAACCAAATGAAATAGGAGTGTGAGGGTGAGAGAGAGAGTGAGTGAGTGAGAGCGTAAGTTTGGGTATGTACGTACAAAGTAAAGTACTGGTTCATAGGTTGAGTAAATTAATTAATTGTAAAATTTTTTGCATAATCTTGATGTTGTAAGGGGATGACGCAATTGTAGTGACTTTTTAATATCACTTTCATGTAGTAAGTAATTAAGAGATTTTTGTGTAAACCGTTGTTCTACAGAGAGTAAAGAGGGGAATTAATTAAAGAAAAATAAATAAGCACCATTGATTACATAACATGTGTTAGCGTAATTATTTTGTAACTCAAACCCAAGTAATCTTTCTGCAGCTGGTTTCGACTGTAAGACCCTGGAAGGGAGCCCGAAGGTAAGAAGGTAATATATTTTATTAATTGAAATAAATTCAGTTGTTTCATTGGGTCTCGATGCGCAGTAGCCAAACACTTCGTTACGAGGCTAACAAAATTTTCAGTCATTTCGCACATGCGCACAACAGTCTTGTACAGTGTTTCGTAGTGTGAACATCGGCTGCAACAAGACTGACAAGAACAATGGAAGCATGTGTATGACAGAGACAGAGGTAGTATGTGAGTGAGACGGTGTACTGTTGTTCTCTCGTTGTCTCTCCTCTCCCCTCTTTTAGACAACTTACCTATATTTGTTAGTGGGGGTAATTTATGCATTTGGCACAGATGACTGTTCAGGAAACACTGTCGGGCCTATACCTATTTTTTTCTTGTCTTTGTTTTGAAATTTTCATCCTCATCAAGGAGTGTCGTCGCTATCATAAGGAAACTTTTCATCTTTGAAATCCATCCTTTGGGCGATAACACAGTATTAAAAAGTCTCCATCAGAGCAAAGCCCTGTGAACGTCAGGGACCTTAACTGATATTGAGTGGAACAACCCTAATCGCTAAGAAACAACTTGCCAACTACAGTCCATACCTGTAGGAGCCACATCATGTTCTGTGATCCTCATAAGTCTGTTGGTGTTGAGTCCCATTTTATCACATACTTACAGTAAAATTGAAAGTTAAGGGCATATGCGTAGAAATCAGTTTATGGATGGGCGAGTCCATTTTGAAATTGTTAATGGCGGGAGGATAGCGGAGAATCAGCTGGTATACAAGTGAAGGTGTTGCCAACTTTGCGTGTGATGTTTTAGTTACCCGTACATTGTTAGTTACTATGTGACGTACTATCTTAGTCTTGCATTTGTTATTTTTATTTCAATTTATTATTAATTGTATTGTTGTTTTACAGTCACTCATTTTTATTAGTTATTTAATTTTTTAGTTAATTTCTATCAGTAGTTTTTATTCTGTAATTACGTATTGTTATGACGGTCTACTTGATTGTCGTAGGTACGGTGGAAACAAAATACAAGACACCAATTAAGTCACTAATCACCAGCTTTAATTTTCACAGTTAAACAGTTTGTAATTAACTCATACAACACTTCCAGTTAGATTTGTCCACACGCAATAACAGTGTCTAATAATAGAGTTTCACACAGTTATTAACACAATACTACTTCACTTCGACAACAACACTCAGCAAAATCGCTCACGTAACTGAACTAAACTATTCGGCTGCTATATATGCTTTATATAGGCCTGCAGAGGTGCAGTACAGCTTTGCCTCCTTACTGTACATCGCACCGGCGGCTTAATGCGTATATCTAAGTGTTCCTAGAAATCACTAGAATGACCTATGTGAATGATACAACACAATCCATACTGGATGGGGGGAGTGGAGAATGTTCTGGATTGTTCGGTATGCTTCTCGTAACGCTGCCCTCTCCTTAAGCCTGTTCGTCCTGAACTGGCAAACCGTCTCTGAAGTAATACTTGGCCAGGCGATCTAGATGGAATCCTTGCGAAAGATAATTCTCCGGTTCTTCGAATTCAGTATCGTGTGATCCGAATGTCAAGTTCCCAGGAATACGAGTCTTCCGCTCAACCGCTAGTTTTGCTGGAATCACTCCCATTGCGTCATGTACGGATGACCTAAAAACCACTGGCTGATCCAAGTCTGTTTGGTTCTCGTCAACAACCTCTTGCATAACTGCATCTTCAGCAACTTTTCCTCTGGACGCTTCTATTAACTTAGGAACAAACAAGGGGTTTTCCTTGACACCCATAGTTGGCTTTCCAGTCAATTCTTTTGCCGTTTCACGTATGTGTACTTCCTCTGCTAGTTCTTCTTCTATTTCCGCCTGGAATAGGAACGGTTCCTCTTGACCAGACCTGTTGACTTTGACTTCTTGTTCGGCTAATGCCACTTGCTTGATTGAATGGTTGGCAGACCCTGACATTTTAGCCATGCAAAGCTTTATCTTCTCTTGTCCAACCTTCAGGCCGTTCTCTCTTAAATCCACAATGAATCCGTAGGCCTTCATAATGTCCGTGCCAAGAATCACTTCATCAACAATGTCTGCAACAAGCATTTGGTGGCTAAACTCGAGAAGACCCAGGCATACACGTACGTCTATCTTTCCTAACATATTGACGGGGCTTCCAGTCACAGTCTGTATTGTACAAGAGCTAATTTGAGGCTGTCAATTGCTGATAAAGTCAGGGCGTACAATAGACACTAGCGCCCGTGTCAACTGTAAATGATGTTTGTTTACCTTCCACAAATCCATTAACGATCAGGTTTCCACTAGTCTTATGTAACGTGGAAACTATGTGCTGTTCTGGGGCATTACTTCTCCAATTGGTGCGATCGCTCTCTTCTCTCGGTATTTTATTCTTGCAGCAGTCTACCTGTAGATGACCACGTTTCCCACAGTTGTAACACTTCGGTCTTCTGTCTTTATCCTTTGGTTCGAAAGATCGTTGTGGCGCTGCTGACTTCTTAAACTGTCGCTTTTGAATCGTCTCTTTATGCCATCCACTGTGACGATACTGTGGTATTGGATCCGTTTGGCTACAACGTGATGACGTACTTTGATTAATGTAGGTCACCGACTTGGCAGCTTCAAAACGGAGAGCATGAACAAGAGCGTCTGATTTATTATCGTGCCGTGCCATTCTTAACACTTGTTGTAATTGACTATCTCTGATACCGTCAATAAATATAATGAGAGAAATCCACTTCCGGAAGTCCTCCGATTCTTCGGGATAAGCCAGTCTCGTCAGTCGGTCGACATTTGCTTCAAATTCTTGAAGGCTCTCCCCTGAACGCTGTCGCCTCGCTTTAAGTTGAACATGGTACACTTCGCACAAATGCTGGTCACCGTACCGTAATTCCAGAGCCTTTGTTAATTCGGCATATGTGTTCTGGCTGTCAGATGGCACTTTGTGTATTAGCTCTGCGGTAGGTCCTTTTAACGCAAGAATGAGTGAAAGGCCTTTCTCTTCTTCTGTCCAGTTATTTAAGCGAGTGGCAGCTTCAAATTGGCGATGATAAGTTTCCCAGTGAGTGCTTCCATTAAACGATGGGGTCTTTGCAAAAACTGGCCCTAATTCATTTAATAGCATGTCAACAATCCGACTTTTCACATTTTTTATTCTTGTACTTTATGGTAATAACATACAATAAAAAAAACAAACATCTACTTACCATAAATTTCTCGGTTTTAGTGCATGATTTAGATTCCAATTGAATTTCTTCTCTAGGGTCCAGGGTTTCGTTGCAGCGAGATTTAGAAACAAGAGAGGTATACGAAACAATGATTTGAACAACTTTAGTGTGGACATATACTGAATTTAATATCATACCTTTTCTGAGTTACATATTACAATACAACAAAATGGCGTCTTACCATCACTAGCTACGTGATTTCTACTCCTCTATCAATACTGAGTACACTATGTTACTCTACGAATTAATTACAAAATTATAATTATATTTATCTCTTACCTTCGGGTTTTTTACTCCAAGGGTCGTTCAGACGAAAACAGCTGCAAAAAGGATTATTGGATTTGATATGGGCAATAATTACGTTAACACCAAAATTTTCAAATTGTAACAAATTATCTTTCTTTTTTATTTAGCACTCATAATACAACAGGTTATTATATTTTTATGACTCTACCTTTTCTTGCTGTTATCAATAAATTGTAAGTAATTATCAATCTAAACGAGTATACATCCAAAAAAACTTTCCTTAACTATTTCTAAATAGTACCGTAATGTATAGTAAAGAATTAACTATAATGAATTCTATTTAATGAACCAATACGTAATTTATCTGTTCCCTTAGAGATCTCATTTAAACTGGACATTTTTATTGAAAATAATAGATTTTTTTATTATTGAAAAATTATAATTTGTTTTGGCCATTTAATTATGTGCTTTCGCTTTTACTTAACTGCCCATGGTCCGATTCGTAGCACTGCCTGTTGAGACGCTTGCTTGGTTTCGACGCACTCCGACACTAGTTTGCATTGAGTTTAGTTGTTGTTAATTACTTTAAACTTTATGCACTGTAAAGTATATATTTATATAGCTGGCTGGCTTTTAAAATTTGCTCGAGCGCT
The DNA here is from genome assembly GCA_034769895.1 of Magicicada septendecula. NCBI lineage: Eukaryota > Metazoa > Arthropoda > Insecta > Hemiptera > Cicadidae > Magicicada > Magicicada septendecula. The sequence goes on from CM068372.1 coordinate 40,384,879, forward strand.
TGGATGGTAAATAGGCTAGCCACGCGGCCATGAGTTGCAGTAGAACTTTTTATAAATGTTTTAACACTTAGCTAGATAGGCCGAATTTATTCTACGGCCTATCTTGTACTCCCGAGGCCACTGTTTTAACGAACTTGTCAAACTGCTCTTTACTGTCTGATGCAAACACTGGTGAAGAAGTGTGCTTACTAATGACACACAGCAGACTGGGTTTCACACACAAGCCTGCTGCTATGTGATTGTGCAATGCGTCTGGCAGTTGTTTTGGCTGGCTGTGTATGTTGCATTGCTGTACTGGAGGCTCCTTACAGGTGAAAGTCTGGCAATTTGGAAAGTGCTTAAAATGATGATTTGAATTAATATGAAATTAAACTGGGGTGGCTCACAAATCCGTACCGTTACAATACCCCCCCAATAAGAGATTGAAGGCCGAAGCGTTCAAACTCTTATTGCCTAAACCTAAGAGGATCAGTGAGGATATGGTGCCGCAACCCCCCTGAACACTCTACTACATCATGGGTTCTTACCCCCCTAGTCTGGCGACTGCGACAGCACCCATCCGATCTTACGGGACTTCTCTACTCAAGATCCCACAACCATAAGCTCGGACAGATACCCGCCCCAGTATCGTCTGACTTTAAAACATGTAATTAAACATTGACAAACGGCCTTCCATCACTCCATGTCCCACATCTGATTTGTTTCCTCTTAGCCGTACTGGTTCATTGACAACGTACTGGCTCATTTTATATTATAGACCCAACAAAAATATAATATTAATAATATATATATATTAATAATATTAATAATATAATAAACAATATTGGTTAACAATGATACACATAAATTCCAGTTAAATTGAATAATATTCCCCATACAATGTTGCCCAACCAAAATGACACATTAATTATACAAAATATCCTTAACTACTATATATGTATGTAGGACAAAATTCATGACATGTGTAAAGTCTATATGGACAATAATATACACATCTTATTTTCCAGACACTATCTCATCCTGAACATTTTCCATCAGTTGTCAGTGTTAAATAAATGTTTTAATCATTATTGACATCAATTAGCATTTAATTTATAATTCCAATGTGAATTTAAATGAAAATAAAGTTAAGTTCATTATTAAAAATCATTGTTTCTATGTTTAATTTATTTATTTTATTAATAATAAAATAATTTAATTAATCATTAGTTTAATTGTATTTAATTTACTTTAATTAATTCAATTAATCTCAAAAGTTACAGTAATGGCCTCATTATTATTTTGTTTGTAAAAAAATTTAATTTCAATTCCTTTCTATCACAATAAGGTTTTACTTCAGATACTGATTCAGCAGACTACAACATTCTTTGTTATTGTCACCAAGTATGTCTGTGAACCTTAGTCTCAACGTACCACACCTGTTTATATAAACACTAGTCTGCAAGACTCCCATAGTATAAACATCCTGGTTACATCATATTAACACCTGTACTTTTCAGTCTTTATAAATTTTTTAGATAACATATTTATCAATGTCTATTTCTTACAGTTTAACCAAATATACTTTTAATTCACCTTTCAATTATTATTACCTTTCAATTACAGTTTCTATTTAATACTATTATCTCAATACCATTATTATTATTATTACACTCTTTTCACACCTGTAAACATTTTATTCTATCTGATTAGTATTATGAACTTTATACTTACAATCCACTTATTGACATGAATACAAAATACACACCACACACACACCAATATCTCCGTGTAACCTCTGAAACATTTAACAACAATGTTATTTCATACAAACAATTCAACATTTTATAATACATACAATTACTTTCACTACACATGTATTTACAACTCTTCAACAATAATTATTCAGTTGTGTCACACTTCAGTATCAAAATTCAGCTAGGTCATTACCATATATTAACATATTTAAAATGTTCATTTATGAATTTCAACCTCCATCGTCAAAAATTAATCGGGGTTTCAAATAACAATTTTCAATTTTATTTACATTCTGTATACGGTTATCTTGTATATAGTAACCATAAAATTTCTGTTTGTTCATTTTACCATAATAATCATATACCAGGTCAACATCGAGTACATCGGTTAAGTCTCCATCAGTAATATTCATTATCAAGTCAGTTATTTTTTCATCATAAGGTACATTATTATTGTTTGAACATGTATCATCAAAATAATCTTCATTCTCTATTTTAACAGGTAAGTATTTCGTCTCTAACATCTCTCTCAACTCATTATAGTCTCTCTTTACTTTGTATAACTCTGTCTCTCTTTCACTACACCATTCTATATTTAAACTTCTCTCATCATACCACCATATCATACTTTCTATCTCATTCCATGCAGAGGGTACAAAATTATTCAACAAAAATAAGCAACTCAAATCTTTCACTAATAAGGGTCTCTTGCCCTCCAATACTAACAATTTTGAACACTCTGGTTCATCACAAATAAGGGGAAAATTTAACCTCTGCCCTACACATTCATCTACTCTTTCTTTCCATTCTTTTTCTAATTCAACAACACTAATTATTACTCCATTACAACTTATCATTTTCTCACTCTCACTTACTGTTTCACTGTCTATTTTCAACGTATCGCTTTCTGATACCACCCTTTCAATCACATTACCATTTTCAATATCATTGTTACTATTTATCTTACTCTCTACTACCACGTTTTTACACATATCATTATAATTATCATCTGTTTTATACTCAAAATTTTCAGTTACCTTTTGTATTTGTTTCTCAATTTGTTCTACCACTTGTTCTTTAAATGTATTGAAACATTCATTCGTCTCATTTAAACGTTTCTTAATATTGTCTTCTAACTTAACACTCTGTTGTTTCATATCATATAAACGCTCATCAAATTTTGTATTCATTTCACATAAACGCTTATCAAATTTTTGGTCAATATTATTTATTAACTCATGGAACTTAACATCACTTACATCAAAACGACTATTGATTACTTGAAATTGTTTCTGCAAAAAACTCATTACCTCATTGTCAAATTGGCTATTACATTTTGTTGAGGTTGGGGTTAATTGAACCCCAGAGTCCTCTGTAACTATTGTTTCATCTGTTATATTTAGCTGTATTGTTTTATCTTGACTCGCACTTGGAGTCGAATGTATCTCAAAATTACTCATAACGTTTGACTCGTCACAATTGTCAACACTCGTTATTTCATTGACATCGTCATTATTCGCTGCCATTTTATACAAGTTTATATAATGTTACACAAGAATATTAATCTCATCCACTATTGACTTAACCCTTTTTATATTTAATTTACCAAAGCGTCCTCCCTCTCAAATAACCCTCTCTGCAGCTTAATTAGGTCTGGCGAATATAGGTTGTAACCTATATTCGCGTCCCTGTTCGGGCGCCAAATGTAACTCTTCGTATTACTTACCAAAGTATATGACTCGGGTCCCTGTTCGGGCGCCAAATGTTACTCTACGAATTAATTACAAAATTATAATTATATTTATCTCTTACCTTCGGGTTTTTTACTCCAAGGGTCGTTCAGACGAAAACAGCTGCAAAAAGGATTATTGGATTTGATATGGGCAATAATTACGTTAACACCAAAATTTTCAAATTGTAACAAATTATCTTTCTTTTTTATTTAGCACTCATAATACAACAGGTTATTATATTTTTATGACTCTACCTTTTCTTGCTGTTATCAATAAATTGTAAGTAATTATCAATCTAAACGAGTATACATCCAAAAAAACTTTCCTTAACTATTTCTAAATAGTACCGTAATGTATAGTAAAGAATTAACTATAATGAATTCTATTTAATGAACCAATACGTAATTTATCTGTTCCCTTAGAGATCTCATTTAAACTGGACATTTTTATTGAAAATAATAGATTTTTTTATTATTGAAAAATTATAATTTGTTTTGGCCATTTAATTATGTGCTTTCGCTTTTACTTAACTGCCCATGGTCCGATTCGTAGCACTGCCTGTTGAGACGCTTGCTTGGTTTCGACGCACTCCGACACTAGTTTGCATTGAGTTTAGTTGTTGTTAATTACTTTAAACTTTATGCACTGTAAAGTATATATTTATATAGCTGGCTGGCTTTTAAAATTTGCTCGAGCGCTTGGATGGTAAATAGGCTAGCCACGCGGCCATGAGTTGCAGTAGAACTTTTTATAAATGTTTTAACACTTAGCTAGATAGGCCGAATTTATTCTACGGCCTATCTTGTACTCCCGAGGCCACTGTTTTAACGAACTTGTCAAACTGCTCTTTACTGTCCGATGCAAACACTGGTGAAGAAGTGTGCTTACTAATGACACACAGCAGACTGGGTTTCACACACAAGCCTGCTGCTATGTGATTGTGCAATGCGTCTGGCAGTTGTTTTGGCTGGCTGTGTATGTTGCATTGCTGTACTGGAGGCTCCTTACAGGTGAAAGTCTGGCAATTTGGAAAGTGCTTAAAATGATGATTTGAATTAATATGAAATTAAACTGGGGTGGCTCACAAATCCGTACCGTTACAACTAATTTCATTATTTGATGGTATGTCTGGTTTATTACCATACCTCTCCAAGAGACTGCAGTTCTCTCGTTATTATTTCTCTTTAATAAATGACAGAAACCAATGCCTCAATTTGCTGATTAATTATTTATGGGTACAAACATTCTTACGCACACACACACACACACACACACACACACACACACACACTCTTTCCCCCATGTTATATGATCGGTACCTTTTGTAAATTTTGGATTTATATTTATTAATAAATAAATTAATAAGAATTTTCACCAAAGAATAACAGTTAATTAGTTTGCACTTTCCTGATTATTAGTTGCGGTCTCCCTTCCGATGTTCTCCGTTTGGCCAGGTGTTCGGCATCTCTCATAATCTCGTTTTGTTCCTTGTTACACTGAATCTAATTACATCTCGAGTAGCAGTTAACTGTGCTACATTACTTGTACTGTTAATTACATTTTAAATCAGTAAAAGAACACTTTTACTGGCGAAACTGTGCCAGCCACAAATTTAGCGTGTAGACATCTTGATGAGTTGTAAGGAACTGGGAAGATGCAAACCACATATTTTGTGTATGTGTTAGCGCATCCACGTCATTGTCTATTGTTCGGAATTGGCTCACGCCCTGTTGTCATGTCATTGTTTGTTAGGTCATCACTTATTTTAATGACGTCCCGTCTTCTGGACCAATGAGAGTGCCTATTTACGATCTATTTCCACTTGGATGGCCATTTCGTACGTTCATCTCTGCACGTCGGCTCCTGACCTTGGAATCGTGGTGATCTATTTGAATATGCGTAGTTGTCTCTTCACAAAGGAAATTGTTCTCTCCATGCATGTGTGTGAGTGATACAATAAAATCTGATAATTTGTTACCACTCATACCATAATTCTGACATCGAGATTATTGTACTGTCACAAGCATTCTTTGATTTCTCTGATATTTTGAATTCTAAACTTGACATACTTGTTTTCATAGTTGACACAGATTTTTCTATTTCAGATATTCTGTCTGTCACCTTGTTTGTTCAGCTCACCTCATAACAGCAGAATTTTGCAGTGATATCATCCTGTACGAACACCTTAACGTCGTCTGCTTGATGACTGAATTCTTCTTTTTGTTGTTCCTGTGTTTGTCGTAGCATTACTTGGAATGCTTCTATCATCTGACTGGTATCCATTTTATTTTTATCAACTACCACTACTAACACCACTCTTCTACGAAGTGTCCTCTGTTTCCACTGTTAACCGTTCTACCCCAGTTCTGACACCACTGTTACGACGGTCTACTTGATTGTCGTAGGTACAGTGGAAACAAAATACAAGACACCAATTAAGTCATTAATTACCAGCTTTAATTTTCACAGTTAAACAGTTTGTAATTAACTCGTACAACACTTCCAGTTAGATTTATCCACACGCAATAACAATGTCTAATAATAGAGTTTCACACAGTTATTAACACAATACTACTTCACTTCGACAACGACACTCAATCCGCACTAGCGAAATCGCTCACATATCTGAACTGAACTATCCGGCTGCTATGGCTTTATATAGGCCCGCAGAGGTGCAGTACAGCTTTGCCTCCTTACTGCACGTCGCGCCGGCGGCTTAATGTGTATCTCTAAGTGTTCCTGGAACTCACTAGAATGACCTACGTGAATGACGCAACACAACCCACACTTGACGGGGGGAGTGGAGAATGTTTTGGATTGTTCGGTACGCTTCTCGTAACAGTATTATCGTAATTATTTGTGTTATCATGCAGTAATAAGAATTGTTAAAATGGATACTTCTCCTTCAATTAGCAAAGGCAGGAAAGTTATTCATAGTCAAGCACGGGAAGTAATAATAAACAGTTTTTTGTTGTCCAGGATTAAAAAGATTCTTGCAATTAAATTAATATGAAAAATGCGTTCCTTTATGTAATGATAAACTGTAGAAATAATCGAGTGTAATTAAGGAGTGGAAGTGTACAGTTAGCAAATTCCATTGCAATAAGAACGGTCAGGAAGGCTGTTGTTTTTTACGTCTCACCAGTACACAATGACAGAACCAAATAACACTCAGATATGTTCATAAAACATTCTGATATGTAACAGCAACAAATTCCGATACGTGTGAACAGTACATATCATTTGCTTGATTTGTATAATAATACAATTACAATTTTATTATTATTATTATTATTTGATTTATGTCGGAAACAGTAAACCTATAATTCTTTTCTAAAGCCAGCTGTGTGACTGTAGGCACACACACACACACACACACACACAGATAGAGATTTGTGGTGACACATTTACAAACAACTCTTAACAGTTGCGAGTTTTTGTTACTATTAGAAATTATATTCATAGGTTGGCTGCACCTTCGCTGATAACAACAATTCTCTTCTCACATCTCACAGCGACTCCTTCCACATCGCCTTTCCCCTCTGACCATAAGCGTTTCGCGCATTTCCATGCCCTTTCAATTTTGCTGCTATATTTTAACACTCTTGCTACCATGTGTATCATATCTGGACATATTAAATTTTCTGTACACCCCACATGTACCAAAGTTGGACATATTGCATGACTGTGTTTTGAAAGTTTTGTCAACATGTGGACGCAGATCAGTGGTATTAGATAGAGTTTTACATTCTTCTGGGCCAGAGTGAAAGAAGTATGCCCTTGGGTTTAGTTGGCAATACTGTACTGTTAACAAAATCAACTGTTGTAATATATATAAGAAAACATATGTAGCCGGTGTGGGGGGGGGGTACTCTTTACAGTGTAAAATTACTAATAATTGAAAATAATTCATAATTTGTGATTTATTGTCTCCAAGTCGCGTTATTGAAATAAAACTTATAGTTTACCTTATTTCCTTTCCATCTTGCGGCTTCATTATATGTCATACACGACATGTTTCCCGAAACATGTCGTGTATGACATATAACAAAGTAGCAAGATGGAAAGGAAATAAGGTAAACTATAAGTTTTATTTCAATTGAAAATAACTTTATTTATTTAACCATAAAGTACTTAAACTTCACAATTTTCAAAATGCTTACCTGCATGTGGTCCAGGGTCTTTTACGCGAACTCGTGACCTGTAAGAGTGGTTATGGGGTTGCATTACTTAATAAATCTCTACTCTCATTTATTAACTTTAAACCAACTTGTTTATTTACCAACTTTGACACACTTCAACATCTCTATCTACTTTCTTTCTCTTTATCTTCCTTACAAAATTATTACTGACTCTTATTCCATTTTTTAAACACAAAACAAATATTAATGAATTTACTTATTACAATAGCTATATTATACTATATGAGACAATCCAGCACTTCGCTCACTCTCTCTCTTTCATACTTTTCACCCCCCTAAAATTAGAGATCTCTGTACCCATATTATAATTTTCATTTTATTAAATTTGATATAGTTACTTTCCTGTTATGGCCGTCTACATGTGGCCGTAACACTACCGTTGGTTCGTTTTTTGTTCACTTTATATCTGAAAAATAATTTTAACTGTTTAAAATTTAGTAATTGTAGTTCTGAACTTGTTGTTGCACTTGTTATCACCACATCTTCACATTTTCAGCCGGTCGGTTTACATTGTTAAGAATACTGTTTTTTCACGAACCGCGCGCCAACGCAACTGCGCAGTTTCGAGTTTAGATGCCGACTGACGCTAAGTGAAGTGTTTTCAAGATGGCCAGTGTCACTCAGCCAGTTCTCCGGCTACGTTTTCCAACCGGAAACAGGTCTCATTGTAGATTTGATTGGTTCATTCTATTAGCGGAAAAGGTCTCGCCTTTACCGCATGGTGCATTTTGGGTTCGAGTCTATATATTTTTTCCCATAACTTTTCGCATCCTCTGAGCACATGTCAAATTTTACGTTGCAAGAGGCGACACACACGTGCGCTCGTACGCACAAATACGAACCCTTCTGACACTTTTCATTCCGGTGCTTTACCGTACCTGTCACGGAGCTATAGTCGGTGACCAAAAGTACACTCTGGACAAATAAAAAGTTAATTCAACAGTTGTCTACACGTGGTTAAAATAGATTTATGGAAATTACAGACCCCCTCAGGTTGTCCTGTTACAATACCCCCCCCCCAATGAGAGGCTTTCTGTCGAAGCAGAAAAACTCTCATTGCTAAAAACCTAAGAGGACCAGCTAGAATATGGTGCCACTAACCCTCCTTAATTCTTTACTAAAATCATGGGTAACTTACACCCCTAGTCCGGTGACTATGGCTGCACCTGAATGACATTACTGGACTTCCCTCTCGAGATCCCAACACCGCAAAATCAGACAGGCACCCGCCACAGTATCACCTGACTCTCTTAACATTTCAAACAAATTGTCAATAATTGGCCTTCCACCAAACCAGATCCTCAACTGATTTAATTCCCTCTTAGACGTACTGGATTGCCTTTACCAAAGTACTGGTTGCGTATATGTGTGCCTTCTTACTATAAACATACTACATTCCCATTTCACAAAAACCTAACCTCAAAATAAACACTATCAACTTTAGGTTAACATCCGATTACAATTTATTAGCATTATACAACTTTTTATTTCAATTTCTATTAATTAAACATTTTAACTGTTTAATTTGCATTATCATTTCAAATCAAAAATTAAATTATTCAAATTTCAATCATTGCCTTTTCATCAGTCATCATTTATTTTACCATTCAATTCAAAATAAATCTAAGTTCCTTACTAGAATTCACATTTTAATTTCATTAGACCATTTCTTTCAATTAATTACTTTAATTGTATTACTTGAAACCTTTTACCTTAATTAAATCCTCTCACATAAATTTTAATTACCTCATAATCAAAACACTCTAATTCACTTTAATTACATTATTTAAAACAAATTTATTTCATTTCATTTCATCTTTGATTTATTTACTATCATAGTGAAATTCATCATTTTCTGTAACCTCCAAATCCAAACTAATCAAAACAATTTACTACCAAAATTTATATCTTTCTATCTTTTAAATGACTTTAATTTTCATCATAAACATTGTAACGAAGAGGTTGACGTCCGCCTTCTTTAAGCCCCGCGATGGAAGCAAATCTGTAACGAAGAGATTCTTACGTACTCTGTAAAATTGTATATTTTGTGTGTTTCGTGTGTTCGCCTCACACAAATGGTCGTTACTTATATATTTCGCTGACGATGTCCGTAGTGATCTTGCAATTACCAGTACAACGCGAGTGGAAACCTTACCTGTTCTTTGTTAGGTGTTCATAAATCCCGGGTGGCACCAAATTGTTTAATTAAAACAATTAAAATGAAAAAAAAGGATGATTAGGCGATATCAGCTCTGACGGTGTGGAGAATTCAAATTTATTCCCACCTTCGTCTGACCTTCTTAATCGAGCGGTTAATTCGCCGAGTTTCCGACGTGAGCGCTTACCGTCAATCCTAGTTGTTCGGTAAAATGCACAAATATTATAGTACACTTTTCTAATTAAATAAAAACAGTGGCTACTACTCTGTACTAGTTTCTTTTATTACGATTATTATTTATTCAGTAATATAAAATTATATTTTTATGATCAAACAAATTTGCACCGGCAATTAGTATAAGACAAATATCTCAGGTTGGCGAAATGAACTGAACGAATGACCCAGTCAAATATGGCGACTGCTTGGTTTGTTTACAATTAGTTACGTTCAGATTCAGGATTCTTGTGATTACGAAAGAAATATTATTAATGATTACAATAAAGTACACTACCTTACATTATTTGTACTTAAATAATATAATGTGTAATTATAATTTGTTCCTGAAGTGTGGTAAAGTGTGTTTTAAAAGTTCATAATTTTCAGACAGGTTATTTTACTAGATAACAAAATTTCAGTGTTTTTTTTTTTTAATTACTCTTTGAAAGAAATAATATTCAGTTTATAGTGAGAGTTCAGATTCCTGTGAGAAAAATTTAAAGTGAATTTATTTCAGAAATTCGGGTAATTTAATAATACTTATCAAATCAGTTGACTTGATGTGGACTGTCAGTCAGTTGTAGTGGGATGGGGTCTTCAATCGTCATCAATTTTCAATATTCTTGGGGCTTAAGTACGTCTGGCATCTTTTTCATGTTAGTTGTAGCAATTTATTCATTTAAAATTTATTTAAATTGGTCCTTGGCATCAGTTAAATGTTCTCGTACTTTGTCTGCTTCTTACGTCTTCATCCTTTTGAATTTTGATTACTTTTTAAACATTTTAGATTATAATTTTGGTCATTCACGGCCTGGCGTCTATTCTGGAAGAGCGTCACTTATTGAATAATAGGATTTAACGGAAAATTCGTAACCAACGGTCTGTTGTCATGGTAACTCTTTGCCTTTGATTGGCTAAGCTTGACATAAGCCCATTGTTATCATTTTTGAATTTTTATTCAAAATTACTGTATCTTCTGGTTGCTTTTATTCTTCCGTCTTCCTTCCTATATATTAAATATTATCATTACTGTTCGTATTTCCTTTCAAAGATTATTTTGACATCCCATAAGGTTGGGTTCTCTTATGTATTAAAATTTGACAGTTATGTTGATATTTGTTAATTACATTTCTTTCTTATTTTAAGTCCTTAATATAACATTTATCTTTTAATATGATTCACAAATTATCCTTGACTAGTTGCTTGCCGTGGATTTGCTAATATTTTTGTTGATTTTTTACAATGTGTAGTTATTTGTTTTTTACAGTTAGGCATTTCATAGGCCTAAGTAGCAATTGATTATATTTACTTATTTTATACAAATTACCTTTTAATTTATCCTCATACATGTTTTGTTTCGATATTATAAATGATTTGTTTACTTATTGATGTGTTTTGGATCTGTTTTTATAATAGTTGTATGTTCCCATTAGTTTCTACATTATGGTTTGTTAATTATTTCCTAACTGATTTTCCAGTGTTATTAGATCTGTATTAATTTACCTTTTTATTTATTTATTTTGCCATTGTTATTAATTAGGCTATTACTTGCTATTCTCTATTACATAAAACGTAACATCTAGGCGTATGGTCTGTAGAATTCCTTCAGCCATATCCTATTCATAGATTTAAACTAACAATTCTTTAACAGCTATTAAGCAACGTTTGTTAACCATTTGTTTCATTTTTACTTATATTTAGGTGATAAAACATCATCACACTGTTTACATTTACTTAATTCTATCCCTTAGAACATGGGTTGTTTATTGATTTTGCTCTTATTTTCTTTACTATATTTTTTCTTATATAAACTCTACTCTCTATCCATGGTAACACTAACTGTTTACCTTCCATAGGATTCCCTCTTTTGAATACTATTGTATCCCTCTCGTACAATTAAACTTAATGTTATTAATAACAAGATTCTTTTTAAATAATAATGTTCACCATTAATCTTCAGTGTTCATCACAGATTATTAAGCGTTTATACCTAATACTATTATTAACCAAATTCTTATTTACTAATAATGTTCACCATTAAACCATTTAGCGTTTGTCACTGATTTATTAAGTGTTTATACCTATCAATAGGGTTTCTCATTATTTTGGGGTTTTACACTGTCACTTTTGCACTTCTTAAATTTTATTTTAAGTGTTATTAGTGGGTAATCCCTAACATTACTTTCTCTTTGTCACTTAGTTATGTTTACTTTCTCACTATCTCACTGTCTCTCTCTTTACAAATGTTATTTATACGATTAATAAGTTCATGTCTTTATAGAGTTCCTTATTACATTTAAACTCTAATTCTTTGGTTAGTGTACTTTTATTTTTCACATTACTTTATTGGGTTTTATCAAATACCATTTACCTTTATCATTTAATCGATAATAATAATTATCTTTTACATTTGTTAGTTATTGGTTTCATTTCCATTATCATATTTGAGTGTATTATTTCTCCTTTTTCTATTCTATATTATTTGTTTGTGACTCTTTTTATTTGTTTTCATTTTATTTCCTTTATACTTGTTTTGTTTCATTTTCCTTCTTCTTCACTTTCATCTTATTTCGTTTTAATTTCATTTTATTTTGGTTTTCCACTTTCTCATTTGATTTTATTTTATTTGGTTGTATATTGAGTCAATCACTTTCTTATTTGGTTTCATTTTTCCCCTTCTCCTTTTGTTTCCTTTTATTTGGTCAATCACTTGGGTTAGGTCATGTCGTCGTTTGTCGTGTCATTGTCATTTTATATTCATTAGTTTAAACATTTTGTATAGTTTATTCATCGTTTTTTCCCTGGTATTGGGGTGGCTTATTTGTGTTGTAACAACATTCATAATTATATATTGACAATTATTAAAAAAAATAAAACCCTTATTACTATCATCTAATCAATTACAACCATATACCGATTACACCATGCATCAGCTGATGTCTTATCAGCATATGAACATAACCTTACTCTAAGTATCTTTAACACAAATACCAAATACAGAATTATCTACAATATACTTCATTAAATGTTATACAATTCCTTCAGTGCTGCCAAACGTGCTTTTAGTTTGTATTCATTCACGTATGGGGTCTGCCCATCGCCAACCCCATCTCTATAAGCCATGGTTCTGCTAGGCTACACTGAAAATTTGTGATTTGCGATCCGTTCCTCAACAACAACTTTTATATTACACCACCATTCTGTTAGAAGGGGATACCGAACCACAAATCATACCTGTTTATACTAGAATGGTTGCCTTCCAATACTTTTGTTTTGAAGAGCAAGAAAAAATTCAGGCAACCGTTGGTTCGTGGGGGCGTGCCAATTTATGCACCTCTTATAGTAATTTTCACTCACGAACGTTAGGGGTCCCCCTCCCCGTTCTAAAACAAAATTAAATTTCTACTTGCACCAATTTGTGGAGTAGGACCATCGTCTTTTTCACCCCCAGGTGGAAGTTACGTCCAACCATGGTCTGGCCCCAAACAGCCAAAATCCACGGTCAGGGATGGTGAAGTCGTGACCGCCCGAAAATGGGGGAGAGTCCCTACACTTACATAATCAACATGTACAACATAATAAACAGTTAACTTGAACATTAACTACATTACATTAACAAAGTCCTACTTACACATGGTCAATCATTCGATCAAATAAAACATGATTACTGTCATAAACTCAAAACTATAAACATTTATCACAACAAATATAACGTACATAACCATATGTACCTTCTGATACATTATAATAACAATAAGACTCAACACCTAAACACATTTTACTTTTACTCATTTACTATTTATTAGAAAGTATAAATCTCAGAAAAATCCTTTGAATTCATCTATACAACATTTTAAATTAATTAATTAATCTCCAATTTTTTGAATTCAATCAGTTTCTAAAACAATAAGTTACTTTAGTTACCTTATTCAGAACAATTTCAGTTCAGTTACTTTATAAACTTCACAATTATTCTGTTATTTATTTAGTCTGGTAAAATATTAATATTATTATTATTATATCAATTACTATTACATACATACATTGTTTACATAACATACAGAGTACAGCATAACCGATTGCACAAATACATTAAACCTCACTACAAATTTATCTACAATTTTTCTGTCATATCATGTTATTGTTTACCACAAATAATTTCATAATTCAGTCCATTTCAAAAACCACTACACTCACATAATTAAATGTTCATGAACAATACTCTTTACCCTCCATCATCAAACAATAATCTTTTCTTAATATAACACAATTCATTTTTATTTACTTTTATTTTGTTATTATTATTGTAATAACTATTCAACATTTTAAATTGTTCCGTTATACCCATATAATAATCTACTGGGTTATCCCACATTATTATTCTATCATATAACCTGTCTCCATCAGTAATTCTGGTCTTGTCACCGTTAGTATTCTTTGTCACACTTAAATAGTTTCTACTATCATCATAGTGATCAGCTGTTACTAGTACGCTAATTCTCCCAACAGGTAAGTGTATATCATAATCAACATCAACATAATCCTCATTTACTACCGCACTGTTCTCACAACAAGGTAAGTTTTTTATTTTATTCACTCTCTCAACCCTTACTCTTTCTAATAATTCTTCATAACTTCTACTAACATCAAACAACTCTATCTCCCTCTCTCTCATAAAATACCTCTCCTCATAACACCATTTCACTTTCTCTCTCTCAATCCACACAAAGGGCAACGCAACGTTATCATAACACATCCTGGCTTTATCAGGGAACTCATGATACACAGGGGACCTACTTAGAGACACCTCGTCTCTCATATAACTACTGGAGGAAACTTTGTCCTCATAAATCACTAGCGGAGTCTTTACTCCATTTAAACAACAGGGAAAATTTGCCCTCTGCCAATCTAACCTCTCGTCATTCTCTCTCTCACTCTCATCAACCACTATCGCATTACTACTTTCTCTTTCCACTAAAACTTCATCACCACTATCATTATTCACCACTTTACTCTCTAACATATTTTTAATTATATCACTGTTATCACTTTTTATTTCACCATTAAACTCGTTACTGTAATTACCACTTACCTCATTAATTTTCACCTGATTATTATTCGTACCACCATCATTATTCTCACCTGTTTTGACACCATTGTCGGCTGTTATTTCATCATTTTCGTTTATATTACACTTACCTATATCTGTTCTCCACTCTTTCATTTTCTCAATATTTCGTTCTATCTCATTAAACTTACATATTTCGTTCTTTCACATTTAACATTTACAGCATTGATCTCAATTTTGAGTTCGTCAAACTTAACATTTACTTCCTCAAACTTTCTACTCTGTTCATCAAACTTGCTATCAAAACTTGTTTACATCAAAATGACTATTTACTGCATTAAAATCACTCTTTACTTCGCAAAATTTTGTCTATCATACTATACAAACGTTTCAACATATCATCGTCATCAGATTTCTTAATGTGACTAATTGAAATTGGCGTTGAATGAATTTCAACTTCATTCATTATTTTTGATTCGGAAAAATTACTTTCATTTGCTAGCATAACATCTGTTTGGATTCCTGAATCGCTTCTATCAGCTGACTCGGTTGA
This sequence comes from Magicicada septendecula, assembly GCA_034769895.1. Taxonomy (NCBI): domain Eukaryota; kingdom Metazoa; phylum Arthropoda; class Insecta; order Hemiptera; family Cicadidae; genus Magicicada; species Magicicada septendecula. Next base: position 40,400,545 of record CM068372.1, read on the forward strand.
CATATTTTCTTTGTTTACTAACATTGACTTATTTTCAGCTTCATCGCTGACGATTACGTCAGTCTCATTTATTTTACTCTCTGTATTCTCCATATTTTATGAAATTTTCATACACTAAAAAAAACTCGCACTTAATATTATTTTATCACTCACTTAACTATAGCGTAACATAACATCATTTTTTGTACGTAATTTATATGTAATACAACTTAATCTCAAATAACATCTTTTACATTCACGAGTAGGCATAGCCTGTACAAAAATAAATTTGTACAAACTGTCCTGAGTTCGGGCGCCACTGTAAAATTACTAATAATTGAAAATAACTTTATTTATTTAACCATAAAATACTTAAACTTCACAATTTTCAAAATGCTTACCTGCACGTGGTCCAGGGTCTTTTACGCGAACTCATGACCTGTAAGAGTGGTTATGGGGTTGCATTACTTAATAAATCTCTACTCTCATTTATTAACTTTAAACCAACTCGTTTATTTACCAACTTTGATACACTTCAACATCTCTGTCTACTTTCTTTCTCTTTATCTTCCTTACAAAATTATTACTGACTCTTATTCCATTTTTTAAACACAAAACAAATATTAATGAATGTACTTATTACAATAGCTATATTATACTATATGAGACAATCCAGCACTTCGCTCACTCTCTCTCTTTCGTACTTTTCACCCCCCTAAAATTAGAGATCTCTTTTGTACCCATATTATAATTTTCATTTTATTAAATTTGATATAGTTACTTTCCTGTTATGGCCGTCTACACGTGGTCGTAACACTACTGTTGGTTCGTTTTTTGTTCACTTTATATCCAAAAAATAATTTTAACTGTTTAAAATTTAGTAATTGTAGTTCTGAACTTGTTGTTGCACTTGTTATCACCACATCTTCACATTTTCGGCCGGTCGGTTTACATTGTTAATAATACTGTTTTTTCACGAACCGTGCGCCAACGCAACTGTGCGGTTTCGAGTTTAGACGCCAACTGACGCTAAGTGAAGTGTTTTCAAGATGGCCAGTGTCACTCGGCCAGTTCTCCGGCTACGTTTTCCAACCGGAAACAGGTCTCATTGTAGATTTGATTGGTTCATTCTATTAGCAGAAAAGGTCTCGCCTTTACCACGTGGTGCATTTTGGGTTCGAGTCTATATATTTTTCCCATAACCTTTCTCATCCTCTGAGCACATGTCAAATTTTATGTCGCAAGAGGCGACACACACGTGCGCTTGTACGCACAAATACGCACCCTTCTGACACTTTGCATTTCGGTGCTTTACCGTACCTGTCGCAGAGCTATAGTCGGTGACCAAAAGTACACTCTGGACAAATAAAAAGTTAATTCACAAGTTGTCTACACGTGGTTAAAATAGATTTATGGAAATTACAAACCCCCCCCTTAGGTTGTCACGTTACAACAGGTCTGGTACCGAGAGGTTTTCCTGTCACCAGTGTCTGGGAGCGAAAGTTTAAGCAGTGTAACCTGTTTTTTTTTTTTTTTTTTACTATAATTATGTTTCCTTGGATATGTAATGAATGATAAGTTTCTCCAAACTTAATTTCCAAATATAATTCCTTTGTTTTTGCAGGAAGAAGTAAACTTCTTGTTCACGTGTGAAGATAAAACAAATTGTGAATTGAAAAAACAATTATACAATACAAATTTCATTAAAATAATGCTTAAGTGCTGTGATGTTTAAGACTATTTTAATTAAGTAAGGATGGGTTTTTCCAGTGTCAAATAGGCAAATATTAGAGCTGGTCACTCCAGCGCTTCCTCGGACGTCCCACACCTCTCCGTCCCCTCGGCTTATAGTTCCATAGTTGTTTGGGATGCGACAGTCATCCATTCGGCAAAGATGTTCCCACCAATTCAGCCGATACTGGGTGATCCTGTCGAGTATACTCATAATATTTAGTTGCTGCCATATACCTGTGTTTCTTCTATGATCATGTAGAGTATACCCTGCCACGTGCCTGCGAAATCTCGTTTAATCCGCTTGGATGCAACTGGCCTGCCCTTTCGTTAAAGTCCAATTCTTAGACCCATAAAGAAGTGTGGGAGTAGCCATCACCTTGTAGAATTTCATATCGCAATATTGGTTAAGTAATTATAGTACTACATTCTTTTATTTGAGCATTTCACAATTCCCATTTTTGAATTTAAATTGCTAAGGTCATGTTGACAAATTGTCTAATTAATTTGGACAGTCTTCAGAATTTTATTTTTCAAAGGTTGCCAGATAATGACAATGGTTTGATTTTTTTTTGTTTACCACTGACCGGTACTACAGGTGTTTTTTGTAGTCAGTGAAGCGTATTATAATTTCTTAAACCTCTGTGTGTTAAAAAGTAAAATTTTAACTGATTGATCTTAAAGGAGAGGGAGTAGTTAGAGCTTTTCAAAAACTTAAGAAGCATAAGAAAGCACTTAGTACTGTCTGTTGTTGAATGTAATTGAGATATCTCTTGTTTTGCAGGTGATTTATTAATAGTAATGGCACAGATAATTACAGCCATTCAGATGGTTTATGAGGAAAAGTATGTAGCTGGGAAAGATATTCCTGCATTACAGGCTGTTGGCTGGGAAGGTCAGTTTCATCTATTTAAATTATTCATCATCAGAATATTTGTTCTGTGTTTTCTTTATATGATATATACAATGACCAGTCAAACAGTCACGGCATGTTTAGTACATGACAGTGGCATGCAAGCACTGGTTTCATTCAAAAATACTGAATAAACTTTGAGATAAATTTATCATTGATAAAATCAAGTTAATGAATTGTAATGTTTTAAAGCTTTAAGTAATGTTCTTTGTACGTATGATTCTTAGCGTAAGCCAAGAAACACTACTAGGAGGTGCCTATTATAAGTAAGCATACGAGGTGGTATCGGAAAGTTTCCAGAATAGGGCTAAAAAAATTAATTCACTACCTTTTTTTTGTAAACAGCTGGCATCACTTCAGAATAGTCTCCTTGTGAGTATTACGAGGTGTGTTAAAAAAGAATCATACCCTTTTTTTCATGCGTGATCAAATGAAGCAGGGACATTGACCTTGAGTACAGGCATGCAGTGAACCGTAGCACGCAAGCGCTGACTGCCGCCGTCCCGCTACAATGAATCAGTCGCTATCTGGCTGCGTGTCAGTAAGTACATGTATCGAGTGCCCGTCGGATTTCATTTATTGTAAAATGACAGAAAAACTTGAGCAGCGGTACTGCATTAAATTTTGCCAACAACTTGGTGATACCCAAGCGGATACTATTCAAAAAATTCAGCAGTGTTTTAGGGATGATGCTATATGAGTTTCACACGTATTAAGGAGTGGTATAATCACTTCAAAGATGGCTGCACATCAGTGGACAGCGAACTGCGTTCTGGCAGCCCCTCAACAAGCCGTAACAATGAAATCATTGACCAAGTGCAAACTTTGGTCATGGAGGATCGTTGAATTACCGTCTGTGAGAGATTGCAGCAGAGGTGGGAATAAGCATTGGTTCAGTACATTCTATTTTGATCGAAAATCTGGCTATGCGAAGAGTGTCTGCAAAATTTGTGCCAAAGCTGTTAACGAAGGAGAAGAAGGTACTCCATTTAGAAGTTTTGGAGGACATGTTGGACTGTGTAAAAACTGACCCAAGCTTCCTCAACACTATATGATCACTGGCGATGAGACATGGGTGTATGGGTATGATCCTGAAACCATAGTTTAGTCTTCATAATGGAAAGCGTCTTCATTCATCATCCCCGCAGCCGAAAAAAGCAAGACAAGTGCGCAGCAAAATCAAAGTCATGCTGATTGTGTTTTTTGACTAATGTGGGATAGTGCGTCATGAGTACGCAGCACAAGGCCAAACAATTACCAAAGAATACTATTTGGAGGTTTATGCATCACCTCCGTGATACTGTGCGCCGCAAAAGGCCAGACCTGTGGAAGCACAAACTTGGCAACTCCATCACGACAATGCACCTGCCCATTCTTCTCGTCTAATTCAGACTTTCTTGGTGAAACACAACACTCCTCAACTATGTTAGCCCCCCTACTCTCCTGACATGGCTTCCTGTGGTTTTTGGTTATTTCCTAAGTTGAAAATGCCGCTGAAGGGGACCCGATTTGAGTCAAGAGAAGACATCATACAAAATACAATGAGACAGCTGTACTCTATACCAAAAGATGACTTCCAGACATGTTTCCAAAAGTGGCAGGACCACTGGAAGAAGTGTGTGCAATCTAAAGGGGAGTACTTTGTAGGGGATAAATGTTTAAAACCTGCAGATAAATAAATATATTTTTCCTGAGCAAAGGTCTGATACTTTTTGAACACACCTCATATACATTGATTTCAGTGCCTCTTCAGCTCTTCAAAAGTATGAATGAAATCCATTCCTGGAAACCATCAGCCCTGCTAAAAAATTTTTTTTGATACCTTATAGAGTGCCAAAGCAGCAGTCTTCCATTTTCCATTTTGGAAAACAAAGCAGAGTTATAGGGAGGGGGGGCAGATTCAGAGAGTATAGGAGGGCATGGAACATGCCATTTTGTTCTTCATAAGAAACTTTTGTCATTTTGAGGGAGGTGTGCGCAGGTCCATTGTCGTTGTTCAGCAGCCGATTTTGTTGTTTCCACAATTCCAGTCTTTTTCACCACACACTTTTCTCGCAAGTGCATCAAAACAACAGAATAAAAGTCAGATTTCACTCCAACACCAGCTAGAACAAATTCTTGGCAAACAATGCAGCCTTTGATGTCAGACTTTCATGTGTTTTGTTGTGGAAGGTGGTCCTGAATTATCATTGCAATCAAGTGACATCCTGCTGGTTTTGATAAAGCATGCCACTCGAAAACTTGTGTTTGACCTAACGAATGTCCACAAAAGCCTCATGAAGTATTTCAAAAGTATCAGTAGCCGACAAAGTTTTACAGAAAATTTGTTGCAGGTCTGTTGTTCAAATTTATTGGTTATTGCAGATGAGTAGTGACAAGAAGTTATAAAATGCTTTTTCTGACTGAACACATGTGCATGAAATATGATGACACATGGCACACTGACAGAGGAGGCTTGGGAGCAATGAATGTCAGTATTCCACTCATACAGTTGCATTGCATAGTTGCTGCAAGTACAGTCAGGCAACTTTCCAATACTACCTCATATATTTATGTATGTTTCCATGGCTGTCTAGAGATCTATATCTAATATTTTTCAAAAATATACATAACTGATTGCAATAGGTATAATTGTTTTGCAAACATAGCTGTCAAGCTATTCGAAGGCAGTCCAAAATTTGCAAGGGTTTTTGACATAACTAATTTTGTGACATTATTAAAGATACTGAGGTCATATTTTGAATAAAATTCTGCATCTGTTTTTAGCCTATGGTGCCCCTGAACTAAAAAAAAGTTTAAAATAATCACACCAGTCGGATTTTGGGTGAAATTGTGTTTGGTGTCTGATACAGGCAGAGTATTAAAAACAAATTTTTATTTTTGTACTTTTTTGACCCTAGTGTCCTAAAGTTTTGAAACTTCTGAACTGAACACAATATTAATTCAAGACTTATTGGGGATTTGGTGAAACATGTTATTTAAAAAATTTAAATAATCACAAATACTTGGTAGTTTCATAATTTATTCTTAAACTCTGACAATTGTTTCAGCGAATTAGGCTATTCTCAATAAGCTGGTAAGAACAACTACATTATGATCAATGTTTTTAGTTGTTCTTACCTGCTCTTTAAGAATAGCCTAATCGGCTGAAACAGTTGTCAGAGTTTAAGAATAAATTGTGAAACTACCAAGTGTTTGTGTTCATCTAAATATTTTTAAACAGTATGTTCAGATTTTGTGTATAATATTATTTTTTAATTTGATGCTCAGCATTAATTTGGACAATTTTTACAAAATTAATCGACTTTTTGGGGCACAGTGGCCACAGTGTCCCAAAATGTTGAAATTTTGAAAAACTCTACACTACCTTCAGATTATTATTAAAATTCTCTTTTAATGTGGTACACTATATGATTTTATTATTATAACATAAAGTCTATGCACTTTGTATGGTAAAGTATACAATAGTTTACTTACATTCTACATTCTATTGTCTATAATTATGTTTACATATAGTTGAACCTATAAAAACGTTTGTTTATAATTAACTGTTAACATGACATAGTGTGTGCCCTGTTCAATTTTAAAATTAACCAATTTGTTTGTACAATTAATTTTAGAAATTTACAAATTAAAGGATGGAAGGATTGTGAATTATCAAGGTTTTGTGGCGTTGTTTACTTTTGAATGTGTATGATGTATATTAAAAAGCATATATGTTTTGAATTAGCATGATATATAATTTAAAAAAATACTTACACCATGCACCGTGTATGCGTAGGAGTGTTTGGTTTCCTCGTTGTGGGATTACTGCAGATTCCTTTCTACTTTATTCATGTACCACGTCCGTTTTCAAACAATGCGCACTCGTCCTTGGAAGATGTGCCCGATGCTATTGTACAGATAACTAACAACATGTGGATTGCAGTAGCATTACTTGGTACGTATGTTCTGTACAAATAAGTTATCTGTAGCATGCCGAAGTTCAGTTAATACATTTCATCAACATTAAATTAGATTTTAGATAATTTTGGATAGACCTTTTTACTCATGTTTAATGTATTTTGAGGGACGGAGTGTTTGTAAAGTACTGAAAAAATTAAAAACTGTAATATAATACAGGTCCGTTGTTGGTTCATATACGAGGGCCATTGATAAATAATGCACAAGTTGGAAGCATTGCCATGTGAGCAATGGAATTCTTGTGAAAGTTTTTGCCAGTTACAGTTATCTACGAGGATAGGATGAAAAGTCCCACACTTGAATAAGAAAACAACACTTTTCGATTAATTTGCATTTATTTCTCAATATAATCTCCATTTAGCCCTGTACACTTGTTCCAACGATGTTCTAAAATGGTAATACTAGACTAATAGTACAAACATGAACAGGTGTGGTCACATGAGCTCATGACAGAGTTTCTGACATATTCTAAACAGATAGAGACAGATTCTAGAATTTGTCTGTATAAAGGAACTAACAAATGTATACTTCAGTATTTTGTTGAGACATTAATATTTACACAATCATCTGTTTTTTTAAACTATTCATGAAACTAAAGAAATGCGAGGGCTAATCGGAAAGTAACCTTTATTGCCGCGTAGCGAGAGAAGTAGTGGGGAAAGTGACATGATTCCTGTCCCGACTTGTATAGTAGCTCAGTACGCTTCCAGCTGTATAGTGGGATGGTCACACTGCTGTTCTTTCACTCGCTATAGACTTTCAAAATGAGCGCTGTAACAGAAAACCTTGCCAAATCAAAAGTGCATGCTGTGATAAGATTTCTCATGGCAAAAAATCTTTCAGGGGCAGACATTAATCGTGAATTGTGTACTGTATATGGCCAACACGTTATGAGTGAAGGTGTGTTGTTAGTTTGTTTAAAAGTGGAAGAACAAACATTCACGATGAAGAAAGCAGTGGCAGGCCATCCAGTCGGTGATGAACTCATTCAGAAAATTGATGAAAAAGTCCGTGAAAACCGGCGGTTTACAATCTCTGAAATTTCTTAATAATTTGTGCAAATTTCTCGGACTGTTTTGTGTGAGGTAGTTACAGAAAAGTTAGCCTACCAGAAGTTCTGTGTTCGGTGGGTATCGAAAGTGCTTTCTGAGAACCACAAAACACAATGAATGGGTTTTGCCTTAGACTTTCTGTCATGGTACAATGCGGAAGGAGAAACGTTTCTCAACAAAATTGTGACTGGTGATGAGACTTGGGTGTCGTACATAAATGCTGAGACAAAACAACAGTCAATGGTGTGGGGTCATACTGTCTCACTAAACAAACCAAAGAAAGCGCAGCAAACTTTGTCTGCCAGGAAAGTTATGGTAACTGTTTTTTGGGATGTGAAAGGAATACTGCTTGTGGAGTTCATGGAACGTGGAGCGACCATCAATTCTACAGTCTATTGTGAGACTTTAAAAAGAGCCATCCAGAACAAATGCCGAGGTCTGCTGACTTCTGGTGTCGTGTTTTCGCACAACAACCCTTGCCCTCACAACGCTCGGCAAACACAAGATCTGTTGCTTCAGTTGGGACATTTTTGATCATCTGCCATATAGTCCGTATTTGGCTCCCAGTGGTGTTCACCTGTTTATGAAGATGAAGAAATGGCTTGGGTCCCTGAGCTTTCATGATGACGAAGAACTTCCTGATGCTGTGACAGGCTGGCTGCAATCCCCGGGGGCAGAATTTTATGAAGAGACGATTTCCATACTGGTCAAACGCTACGATAAATGCTTAAATTTAAATGGCGATTATGTAGATAAATAGTGGAAAGGTGTTGTTTTAAGATGTATATAATAAAATTTATATATTACATCCGTGTTTTATTTATAGTAAAATGGAGGTTACTTTCCGAATAGCCCTCGTAATTACAAGTATACATGGCATGAAAACTATTTGCTTATTAAAAATTGTATTTGTAATGGAAACAAATTACTTGTAGGTAATCACTTTGATGGGGTTGTTTAAACTATGATTTATTGGTTTATGTGTTCAATGGCAGGTACTATTGCAAGTATTGCGTTCTTCAACTTTGCTGGGATCAGCGTGACAAAAGAAATGTCTGCAACAACGCGTATGGTACTGGACTCAGTAAGAACACTCTTTATCTGGCTGTTTTCATTGTTTGTGGGTTGGCAAGGATTCCATCCCCTACAGGTAATTAATTTGTCTAAAGTATGTAAGTAAAAATACATTTGTTGAAACATTAATTACAGTAGAATATGTGGCTTTAGACAAAAATGATAATGCTATTGCATTCTGATACTGATGTAGTTAGAACCAGCTAGGCGACATGGTTATACAGTAAACCCTCGATTTAACGGACTAATTGGGGCTGAGGGGTGTCCGTAAAATCGAAAGTCCGTTAAATCGCAAATTTTGTTTTTTGAGGATATATTTAAATCAAATAGGCCTATAACACTTGAAATTTTAATATTATTAATATCATGCAAATACCATATTGTTCCGAATACAAGCCGCACTTTTTCTCCTAAAAACATGGTCGCTAATTTGGCCTGCGGCTTGCATTCGGGCGCTAACGAAATTTGAAGTTATACCTGACGTCTGGCGGGACGAACGCTTTTGGTATCTGTGAGTTGTTTACTGTCTAAGCAACAACAGTTTGCCTGGCTGTAGTTAACTCTGGCATTATGATTTATGACTACAACCGAATGTTTTAACAGCAAACTGAAGAAAGAATAGGAAGATAAAGTGTAAGTGCGTGCGCATGCGCACGTGCTCGGGCCCTTCTGTAGGCAGCAAGACAAAGGATGAGTAGAGGGGGTGTGAGTAACATGTTTCTAAATAACGGGTAAACTGCCAGTGTGATTTTCGATTGTAACAGCGACAACATCACTTATGTGTACTTTGTTTTCATTCGGCGTTTTTGTAGTGTGTTTGCGGTATGAGTGATATTGTGGAGACTAAAGGCACGCAGTCAAATCAAATTAAACGTAACCCGTACGATGCGAATTATAAATTAATTGTGATACAAAATGTAGAAAAATCATGCAATCGTGAAGCCGCAAGGAAATTCGATATTGATGAATCCTGTATTCGACGATGGAGAAAACAGAAGGAACGACTTTTAAATGCAAATACTGTGCGACGAACATTCGCGGACCTCAAGTTGGGCGTTTTGTAGCAGTAGAGTCCAGCGTCTGTGAATACGTACGGCTTTTAAGAAGGCAAGGACTCCCTGTCACTAGACATGTTTTAAAATTAAAAGCTTTAGAAATCGCAGAAGAATCAAAAGTCTCCGGTTTCAAAGCCAGCTTCAGGTGTATAAGACGAATTGTAACAATAAAAAATACGCCGAAATATATTAAATACATAAAATACACTACCAGGACTTACCTGTGCACAATCACAACTACTTACCGTATTAAATTTTCTTCAGAAGATCAGGGTCGCCACGATTATTTTTTATAGGTTAAAATATCGAAAACCTTTACACTCCACCTTAAATAAAAAGGACAATTTTGCTATCTGACCACACCCAACTAATAATTCAGAAAGATTCCGGGACGTTTAGACGAATTTTGCAACACAGAAATGAGAAAGTGGTAATGATGAAATAACTTAGTCTAACACATGGTTATGACATAAACTAAATCGCTTTAATGAATTAAGTCAATTTTCATTATTATTATTACAAGAGAATTAGTTATAATGAATTATTATAATTAATTGAATTAGAGTACTACAAAACCAAATTTTAATTACATTTAACTATACTTACATCTAAGGCAGCCCAATCTGCTCACGCACGCTTCCATACCTTTTTATACATTACCCTTTATTTATTAAATTTTATACATTTAAGATACCCGTCCACGAACGCGTTGCCGGCCGAACACGTGCTTAGTCCCGCAAATTCAATGTCCGTATTTCCGCACTTTACGATTTCCCCACATCACTGTACCAACTTCTGACTGCGATATGTTTATTAATTTCTGGGGTCCCGGTCGGTCCTATTGAATTAATTACATTTTATAACACCACCGACCGGGCCCTAAACAAAACTGTAAGCGTCTGTATCTGGAGTCTGCTTCTAGTTGACTGCTTAGCGTCTCTGACTAATGTAGACTGTGTTGAGGCGGGAGGAAGCTGCCGTTCACTGCCGCCTGATTTCGTCGTCTTTCAAGGTGGATTTGTTGTGGCGTATGAGCTATATGCATGAAACATATTAGTTACATCAGCCAAGTGTGTAGACGATATTTGGCGCTGCTAGACTGATGTCACTAGCAGTAGGCGGGGCTTAACTACATTTCCTGTAGGTCGGCTAAGGAGACGGTGAATAGATTTGTTCTCCCGGCATCTTGGTTTTTTGGACGACGGTGTCACCCGAGCGCGGACTTGTACTGCGCGTGAGTGCGTGGTCACATTTATGCAAAGTTCTGAGAAATTTAGGGTGGTGCAAATTCCTTGCCTGGTTACACAACAGAAACTGCGTCTCGTTGCTTTGTTTCAACACTGTTTCTTACCACGTGTTCTGTTCCAATGGAAATAACGTTGCACAATATTTTTTACAAAACCCGCAAAAATAAAATAAATGAAATACGAAAACCCCATAACCGCAATAAATAAAATGACCCAATTTTGACACGTTACAGAATGATGCGGCAAAATGGATTTGCGTTTAAATGACATACATCACTCACGCTAAAAAAGCATAATTATTCACTTGAACACATGGGAAATGCCAATGAAATGCCCGTATTTTTTATTTACGTATATTTACGGTGGACCAAAAGGGAACCAAATCTGTAACAGTAAAGATTACGGGAAATGAAAAATTACGTGCCACTATAATGCTTGCTGTATTAGCCGATGGATGAATATTTCACAGTGAAATAAGATGCATATCAGTGTATATTGTTCAGTGTTAGTCGTCGTGATGTCTTCCACTGAACGTGTGCGACGCCTGCGTCAACGACAACGCAAAGACAAGGATCGTGAAGAATTAAATGAATTCTTGATGAATACTCCGTTCTCATCAAATACAAAATGAATTCTTGATGAATACTCCATTCTCATAAAATACAATTGAAGATGAGAAAATTTGCTTGTTTCAAAACAAGAAACAAGAAGAAAAGAAACGAAAGAATGCTGCGATAGCCAAGCAATATCGCCAGAACAGGAGAGTCTGCAGTTTATGCACATTATATGTTTCAAAAGCCTAAAAACATTATCATGCTTTGATGTTTCAGTTTTTTTTTTGTCAAATTTTGTCCGTTAAATCCGAAGTCCGTTAAACCGAGGTCTGTTAAATCGAGGGTTTACTGTACTGTGGAACACATTGATAAGTAAGCGGTTTATACCCAGAAAGGCATGTAAAAGTTTTAAAAACCAATTAAACTCATTTCTGCCAAAATTTGTTTCCAGTTTCAAGGGTATCGTGTGCAGTGTACAGTACCATGTTGATATAAATCACAGTACAGTAAAAGAAAATTGAAGATAAATAAATTAGCTTGGTATAAATAAATTTCAGAAGGAGCTGCACACCCTAACCGTTATAAGTGATACGCTTATAGAGAAAAGCGCGCACGCGCGCGTGTGTGTGTGTGTACAAAGCATTTCCAGCATGTACTGGAAAACACCTGAATATACACTATCATACCTGCCAACTTTTACGGTTTTTCCGTAAAATTTACGGAATAGCGTGTGTTTTACGGCTTTACGGATGAACTACGATATTTTACGATTTTACGTACGAAGACCTTATTTTCAAAATTCACGCCAGAACGAGCTTCCGCATGCTACCGGTACATGTTGTGTGACCATCGATATAATATATTATCTCGATGTGTGTGACCCGTGAGTATTTGATACATCGCATTTTCCGGTCGTTACAGTTTTCGACCATGAATACATTCCTATATGAATACAATGCTTTCCGGCTGAAATGCAGTCGTTCTATATCGATATATTTGAGTTGCGAGATCGACTAGTTGGTTCGCAAGCCGCTCCGATTGAAGCGTGGTTAAAGTATTCTTTGTTTCGCTGACTTGGCGTGGTTGGATGCAAGTTACGTAGCTGAGATTGTATATTATAGTTACGGAATAACGTGTGAATTGCGCTCGTTGTATTTTCTTCGTGTTTTATGCAACGTGTTTGGAAGTCAAGGTTGTGCTGGAATTGTTTTTAAAGAAATCGTGAATTGTGCTCGTCGCTTGTTTATCTTCATTTTATTTGCACCATGTGTGTTTGGAAGCTGAGAATATGTTGTGTTGTAATTGGGGAAGACCTTGTGAATCGTGCTCATCGTTTATTTTGCGTCGTATTTTTCTCAACGCGTTGGGAAGTCGAGGTTATGTTGCAAGTTTGAAAAAAACGTGAATTGTGCTTGTCGCTATTTTTGCTTCATTTTTGTCTTCACTTATTTCGATACAAAGGTTATGTTGTGAGTTGTGGGATAACGTGAATTGTGTTTGTCGCTTTATGACTGTGTTGTTTATCAGAAATCATGAGTGAATCCACGAAAAAACAGTATTTTCAGGTGTTCAGGGAATCCTATTCTTTGGAATTCCCATGCATCTTGAAATCCAGAAAAGGAGAAAAATTTGCGTTTTGTACCGTGTGTGCGTGTGATATTAATATAGCACATGGCGGCAAAAACGACATTACAAATCATATTAAGTGTGCTAAACATCTCAGTAATTTGAAGTCAAAGGCAGAGAATCAGAAAATACATAGTTTCTTTACCAAAGCTGGAGATAGTAATTACGATGTTATTCAAGCTGAGTGTTTGTTTACTTCTTTTCTAATAGAGCACAACATACCACTGGCAGCAGCTGATCATGCAGGAGCCTTGTTCAGAAGGATGTTCCCTACATCGGAAATTGCTAAAACGTATGGCTGTGGTCGCACGAAAACAACGTGTGTTTTGAACGAAATGGCACGTTGTACAACCCAAGAAATTGTCACACGTCTACAGAATGGACCATTTTGTTTGTCCACAGATGGAAGCAATGACACTAGTTCGAAGCTGTATCCAATAGTGGTTACATTTTATGATGCTGTGCAAGAAAATGTTAAAAGTAGTGTACTATCGGTACCAGCATTGGAAGGAGATTCGACTGGACGCAACATTGGTAAGCTGCTACTATCGCAATTGGAATTCCACAAAATACCAATTAAAAACTGTCTTGCATTCTGTTCGGACAATGCTCCTGTTATGATTGGACAGAAAAATGGAGTTCTTGCAGTTCTGAAAGAAGCTCATGCAGATATTTTTGGCATTGGTTGCAGCTGCCATCTCATTAATTTAGCTGCTGAGAAAGCTGCAGCAAGTTTACCACTCAGAATCAATGAGATTCTTGTTGACCTTTTCTATTACCTGGAGAAGAGTGCCAAGAGAAAAGAACAGCTTCAGAAATTTCAAAGTTTGCATGGAAAAGAAATAAAGAAATTGTTGAAGCACGTGTGCACAAGATGGCTATCCTTAGGCAGGTGTTTAGACAGATTATTAGATCAGTGGGATCCACTTCTTTCATTTTTCAAGGATGAAGTAGTGAGTGCTCCAAACGTTTCTGCCAGTTTGTCATTCTTCACCATTCCTAAAGCAGGCCGCAGTAGATCTGATGACAACCAGAAAAATTGACTTCTCGATTGGTCCTCCTCATCTGAAGCCAAAAGAATGGCACATTCTTCCAAATGTGACACACCAGTTCTGCGAAACGTGAATCCCACTACATCTCGCGAAGAAAAGCTGTTCATGTTTCTTTCTTCGGACCTTAACAAGGCTATTTGCACTTTTCTGCATGTGACTATCCCATCATTTGAAAGAGTTAATTAATCCTTCAGAGTGCTTCCCCGCATATTCACATATTATTCGACTTAATGATGGATCTGTTGAAACAGACGCTCACAAAGTTTGTGAAACCAAGTGTAATTAAAGGGTCTGCATTGCTTGATGTCCAGTATCAACCTATCCAGAACAAGAAAGTTGACGAGGAATTGATTATTGGCATTCAAACCCAGAACTTGGTTAAGACACTGAAAGATGAAGACAAATCTCTATTTTTTTCGTCTGTCAGAAACTATTTCTGTACTGCCTGTGATTACATGGTCAATAAGTTCCCTTTCAGGAGTGATGTCCTGAAGCATGCACAGGTTGCAAAACTTGACAGCATGTAACGGTACAGAAGTGTGTGATCCCATAGTTTTAATTTTATTTTGTATCAATTCAGTTAATTTTCAAATTGTCAGACAACAGTCTAGACGCATTGCGTAACTGCCCCAGTAAGCAGCTGCTTTGTGAATCATAGTATGCAGTTTGTCACCACAGAGAGTGAACAACAGACAGCCAACAGTAGCTTACAGTGCAGTTTATTAAAATAAAACAGTGGCCTCGGGTGCAAGATAGGCCGTGACTATTACAATCGGCCTATCTAATAAAAGTTATTAAAGGTTACCGGTATAGCGCGGCCAACCTAAAAGATCTAAGTGTTCAAAAAGTTACGTCGGCCGACACAATTATTAAAGGTGAAAAACGTGGTTTTAGTGACCAGTAAAACTTAGTACCAGTTAAAAGCAAAATCACTTTAACAAACATTAACTGACTTTCGAAGTGCGGGGTAAAACCAGTGCATCATCAGTGGGACCAGATCAACAGCCAGGACGAGTACCCTATAATCAATTTTAATTCAGAATTTTTAACTACATTATAATTTATATTTGCAGAAGTTTCACTAACTCATGAGATCTCAAAGTGGGGTTTAATAGAATGCCAATGTAAAAGAACGAATGTGCGTGAGTGAGGGGTTGAATTACGTATTGGTTCATTACAAAAATAAATGGTTGTCATAAGCTAGTTAAGTAAGAAATATTCATCTTGTCAATTTGTTTGATTTCTACTAATTGTTACTCCTTCAATGAGTATTTTAATATAATAGAAAAGAAAGAAGAAATTTAAGTGTCATAAAAGAGAGACGAAGTAATTATTTTGCATAATAAACCAGAAGCAATTTGTTTTAGCATAAACTGTGTAGTGATTTTATACCGTGTATCTCAAATAATCCTTTCTGCAGTAGTTTCGTCTGTACGACTCTGGAAAAAACCCTAAGGTAAGAGTTAATTATTAATAAGAATTAATTGAGTAGTTTCACTGGCCCCGAACTAGGGACCCGAGTATATATTTGATAGTAATTGAGTAGTTTCATTGGCTCCCGAAACAGTGACGGCGAGTGTGAGTTTTACATCTTACATTCGCCAGACCTAATTAAGCTGCAGAACGGGTTGTTTGGGAGTGAGGGCGATTGTGTAGTTAGTAAGTTTACAACATTGTGTATAAGTAAAAAATAATATAAAAATGGAAAACAATAATAATAAAGTCAATAATATTGATTTAACTAGCACTAGTACTGAAAATCAAATAAACACAATAGTAACCGAAATGGTAGTAAACGAAATAAGCCTAACTGAGTCCGTGACAATGGAAGGCGCTAGGATTCATTCAACGCCTATCCAAAATAAGCAATCTGATAGTAATGAGATAATGAATATGATGCAATCACTTTTGGCAAAGCAAAGCGCAATGTTAGAGGTAAATTTTAACGCCATAAATAATCGTTTTGACATGAATGAGACTAAATTAAATAAACGTTTTGACATGAATGATACCAAGTTCAATGAACAAAATACAAAATTTGATATATTAAGTAGCGACATAAATAGTCGTTTTGACATAAATGAGACTAAATTAAATAAACGTTTTGACATGAATGATGCCAAATTTGAACAATACAAAGAACAGAATATGAAATTTGAAAATAGCATAAATGTAAAGCTTGATGTATTAACTAATTCATTGTGTAGTATTGAAAGTAAAATAAATGAAATATGTAGTGAAACACAAAGAAAATGAAATATGTAGTGAAACACAAAGAGAAACAGATGAGTTAAGAGAGAGTGTGTGTGTGATAGACAATAAAGCAGACAATAAATGTGAATCAAATGTGGTATCAAAAAGTGATACAGTAGACAGTAGTAGTGATATTGAGAATAGAAATTTAATTGATCATAATGAAAGGGAGTATAGAGGTAGTTTAAGTGTAGAGGGTGAAAAGAGGGCAAATTTTTTTTGTGAGACAGGTGAAGAAAAAGTTTCACCAGTATTGTTGAAGGACAAAGGTTCCTCGTTAGTTTTTGTAAAAGACAAAAGGTCTTTAAAATGTCAAAGAAATTATTTTTGTGTATCTGGTAAAGCCAGATGTTGTAATAATGTTGTGTTGCCCTCTGTAGGGAATGAGAATGTGAAATGTTGGGAGAAATATTGTGATGAGAGAATTAAAGAGAGGGAAACAGAAATATTTAAGTTGAATAGAGATTATGAAATACTAATACAGAATTTATGCATGGAGAGAGAGGAGCAAATTGATT
The DNA here is from genome assembly GCA_034769895.1 of Magicicada septendecula. Lineage (NCBI taxonomy): Eukaryota > Metazoa > Arthropoda > Insecta > Hemiptera > Cicadidae > Magicicada > Magicicada septendecula. Next base: position 40,417,562 of record CM068372.1, read on the forward strand.
TACCTTATAAAATAGAGTTTGATAATTATTTTGATGAATATGATGAGAAAATAAATTACTTGTTGTTGAATAAATACACTGATGGAGACTTTATAAATAATACTAATGTCAACTTGATTTATGATAAGATAATTTTCGGGGGTAACCCTATAGATTATTATTTTGGTACAATGGAAAAAATAAGTTCTGGTGGTTATAAAACAAAAAATAACCATATGTGGCGTATCAATAAAATTGAAAAGTGTTATATAAAGACCAGACTAATCTTTGACGATGGGGGTTGAATATAAACAAGGAATGGACATTCTAAATATTCTCGTTTATGGTAATGACCTGGCTGATCTAGATATTGAAGTACGGCAAATAATAATTGGATATGACGAAAATTTGTAAATAAATAAATGTGTTAATGTTAAATGTACTGTGTAATAGTATTCTGTTGCAAGGTATATTATAGCTTATGTGTAACATATGTTTGTAATGAGAGGGAAAGGTATAATGATAAATAATAATATTTTATTCCACTAAAATAATGAACAGAAGGTATTAATTAATTTAATTTTCCATTGTGTGTTTATATTAAAAATGTTTTAAATCATGTAATTAAAGTTCAATGGTTCTGATTGAAGTTAAATTAAAATGTGTATTTTAATGAAGTCAAATTAATTTTGATTTAAACTCTGCTTTGAATTGTAACAAACAAGGTGATAAATATGTTAACTAAAAGATTTATAGAAATTGAAAATTAAAAGTACAGGTATGAGGGGTGAGGTAACCAGAATGTTTAGACTGTGTGAATGTTTATAACAGTGTTCATAAAACATGTCTTGCAGACAACTGTTAATGTAAACAGGTGTGTTGTGTGTTGTGACTAATGTTTACAGCCAAGTGTTGAAGCTGCTAACTGTTGCAGTTTGATGAATCAGTGCCATGAGCAGATTCTATTATGAAATAAAAGAAATTAAGATGTGTTGAAATGAAGGTAAATTTTTACAATGTAAGGAAATGACTTAATGTTTTGAATACGAGGGCTATCCAGAAAGTAACAGACGTTTTGAAATAAAAAATTTACAAAATGAAAAAACAAAATTGTATTATATACATTTGAAAGGTACACTCTTAAGCTATTTTTCTATATAATCGCCATTCAAATTAAGGCACTTATCATACCGTGGCACAAGTTTTTCAATACCGTCTCTGTAGAAATCTGCCGCCTGTGATTTCAACCACTGGTTTACACCGGCATGCAGTTCGCGTCAGTATCAAAGTGTTGTGTAGCGAGCCATGTCTTCATCGCTGGGAAGAGGTGATAGTCGCTCGGCGCCAAATCCGGGCTGTATGGTGGATGATCGAACACCTCCCATCCAAAACCATCGAAGAGCTCTCGGGTACGATTGGCCGTGTGTGGACGTGCGTTGTCGTGAAAAAACAAAACCTTCGCACTAAGTTTTCCCCGACGCTTGTTTTGTATCGCGCGCCTTAACTTTCTCAGTGTTTCACAATACCTCTCTGAGTTAATTGTTGTGCCACGTTCAAGAAAATCAACGAGAATTGCTCCTTCAGAGTCCCAAAACACAGTAGCCATGATCTTTCTTGCTGACAGCGTTTGCAAACACTTCCTTGGTTTCTTGGGAGAATTTGTGTGTCCCCATTCCATCGACTGCCTTTTTGTTTCACTATTGACATGCTTCACCCAAGTCTCGTCCCCAGTTACGATACAATCGATAACTTTGTTACCATTTTTGTCATAATCTTCGAGGAAAGTTAGTGCTGCAGCCAGTCTCTGTTTTTTGTGGTCTTCCGTTAGGATTTTTGGAATCCACCTAGCACAAAATTTGTGGTAACCAAGCTTTTCCGCCACAATTTCATGCACCAAACTCCGCGAAATTTGAGGAAAATGTTTTGAAAGTTCCGTAATCGTGAAACGACGATCTTCACGAATTTTGTCGTTGATTTTCATCACCAGTTCATCAGTCACAAGGCTAGGTCTACCACTGGGGTCCTCATCGTGAACATTGGTACGGCCATTTTTAAAATCAATGCACCATTGCCTCACTCGGCTTTCACTCATTATTCCTTTTCCGTACACATCACAAAGTTGGCCATAAATTTAAATTGGTTTGTGATTTTTTTGCGAACAAAAGCTAATCACAGAACGCACCTCACAAGTGGCGGGATTTTCTATTGCAGCGCACATTTTAACACGTCACAGAGAGCAAAGTAAGAGGGGCACAGACCGCACGCTACCACAGCTGGATGCGTACTGAGTGTAGGAACATTCTGAGACCAAGATGGCGGCTCTATCCCCGCCCACCGCCGCGGTCGGTCAAAACGTCTGTTACTTTCTGGATAGCCCTCGTATAATGCAGTCAAATCTTGTGTGATAGGATTTTGTTAATTGATGATCATTTTGAAAAAATGTAATTAATTTTGAAGTTGTTAATTAAATAAAAAGTAAATTAATTTGGTAATTAAATTAATTGAGAAGATGATTTTTAATAATAAATTTAAATTTATTTTAAACGATAGATTAAATAAGTGATGAAAAAATAATGATTAAAATATTCATTTAATATTGAAAACTGAAGGAAACGTTCAAGCGGAGATAGTGTTTTGGGAAAAAAAGATTTACATATAACTGTTTATATAATAGAAATTAAGGATAACTTGTATAATTAAAGTGTTATTTTGGAGGGGTAATATTACACGGGGAGTATTATTTAAGTAATATGATTGAACTGTAAGTAGACTGTAAGTTTATATTATTATTTTAAATAGAACCAGTACTTTGAAAATGAATCAGTACAACTAAGAGGATACAAATCAGTTGTGGGATATGGAGTGATGGAAGGCCGTTTATTAAATTTTAATTGAGTGTCATAAAGTCAGGTGATACTGTGGCGGGTATCTGTCCGAGCTTATGGTGTTGGGATCTCGTACAGAGAAGTCCAGTAAGAGCGGATGGGTGCTGCCGCAGTCGCCAGACTAGGGGGGTAAGTACCCATGATTTTAGTAGAGTGTTCAAGGGGGTTGCGGCGCCATATCCTCACTGATCCTCTTAGGTTTTAGGCAATAAGAGTTTGAACGCTTCGGCCTTCAACCTCTTATTGGGGGGGTATTGTAACGGTACAGAAGTGTGTGATCCCATAGTTTTAATTTTATTTTGTATCAATTCAGTTAATTTTCAAATTGTCAGACTTCACCTGTGAGGTGCCCCAGTAACCAGCAATACACACTGTTAGTCTAAACAACAGTCTAGACGCATGTAACTACCTAGACACAGTCGTAATGTTAGTCTAGACACAGTCGTAACTGCCCCAGTAAGCAGCTGCTTTGTGAATCACAGTATGCAGTTTGTCACCACAGAGAGTGAACAACAGACAGCCAACAGTAGCATACAGTGCAGTTTATTAAAATAAAACAGTGGCCTCGGGTGCAAGATAGGCCGTGACTATTACAATCGGCCTATGTAATAAAAGTTATTAAAGGTTACCGGTATAGCGCGGCCAACCTAAAAGATCTAAGTGTTCAAAAAGTTACGTCGGCCGACACAATTATTAAAGGTGAAAAACGTGGTTTTAGTGACCAGTAAAACTTAGTACCAGTTAAAAGCAAAATCACTTTAACAAACATTAACTGACTTTCGAAGTGCGGGGTAAAACCAGTGCATCATCAGTGGGACCAGATCAACAGCCAGGATGAGTACCCTATAATCAATTTTAATTCAGAATTTTTAACTACATTATAATTTATATTTGCAGAAGTTTCACTAACTCATGCGATCTCAAAGTGGGGTTTAATAGAATGCCAATGTAAAAGAACGAATGTGCGTGAGTGAGGGGTTGAATTACGTATTGGTTCATTACAAAAATAAATAGTTGTCATAAGCTAGTTAAGTAAGAAATATTCATCTTGTCAATTTGTTTGATTTCTACTAATTGTTACTCCTTCAATGAGTATTTTAATATAATAGAAAAGAAAGAAGAAATTTAAGTGTCATAAAAGAGAGACGAAGTAATTATTTTGCATAATAAACCAGAAGCAATTTGTTTTAGCATAAACTGTGTAGTGATTTTATACCGTGTATCTCAAATAATCCTTTCTGCAGTAGTTTCGTCTGTACGACTCTGGAAAAAACCCTAAGGTAAGAGTTAATTATTAATAAGAATTAATTGAGTAGTTTCACTGGCCCCGAACTAGGGACCCGAGTATATATTTGATAGTAATTGAGTAGTTTCAAGCATCGAAGAAGCTCAGTTTTCTTCCGTTAATTTCTTTTTGGAGAAGTTTCCCATTATTCTGTTGCGGAAAGGAAATGAAACAAGAGATGGTGCTGTCAATGAACTCCAGAGGCAGTTTGCAGCCATTCAGATAGATGACTTGTCTTCTGTTGATGGTAAACAGGGTTCGGTTGTTTCTAAATGGGCTCAGGTGTCAAACATCCTTGAAGCTGATGGACATCATAAATTCGACAGAATCTCTAGATTCATGTCGTCTATTCTTACAGTACCGCATAGTAATGCAGAATGCGAGCGGATTTTTAGCCTAGTTAAGAAGAATAGGACTCAGTTCAGGTCATGTATGTCCAGTGGAACTCTGGAAGCCATTTCCATTTTGAAGACGAACAGCTTTGAACCATGTCATAAAAGTACTTTTTCTAAAGACTTTTTAAAGAAAGCTAAACAAGCTACAAGTTTATCCCTTAAATCGGACTAAAGGAAGTGCATGTGATTGTAAATAATATAAATAACTTAAGTGTACTGTATATAATTATCTTTTTGGTTTGAAGTGCAGCAAGATACTCTTTTCTGCAAAATTTTCTTCGGTTGTGTGCATAGCCTACGAATAACGTTGGGTAAGTGGATTTCATTGATAAATTTTACAAGTACTTGTGGTCGTTTAATTCACGTTAAATATTTTGTCCTTTAGAATATTGTATTAATGCTATAGAACTCTAATTATCTGAAGTGAAAAATATGCATGCATTTTGTGTTGTTAAACTGCATTTTGACGCACGGGTTCGGACGTATTTTGACGCGCGGGATTTTTACTGATTGGCCTTTTGGAAAGTTGGCAGGTATGCACTATGTAAAGAGTAGCTGCCTGGAAGCTTTTGCTTAAATTTGTCATATGTAATGTACTCTATGTAACTGAAAAGTAGTTTATACAAACAATGAAATTATAACATTAGCCAAAGCTGTGATTCAGATAAATGGCATATTTTCAGGAAATTATATACATCTATTCAGAATGGAAACATTAACCGTTCGAGACCTTATCTGTGATTACAATAAATGGCGACCTCTGTATTAAGTACATAGCAGTGACGGCCGATGTTATGGTTGCAGCATTGCACAACCACCAATATAGAATAACTAAACTATAAAATAATAAAGGGTAAACTTTAAATGTTTATATGTTTATATTAGGATTAGAAATAAATTACTTATTTGTCTTTCAAACCAGTTTAATGAAAATAGTCGAGTGAAATGAAATGTTTGACGTCTGTAAAAATATTCACAAAGCAAGGTAGACCTTAATGTGAAGATATTAAGCGAAGACTTGCAGAAGGGTTTCATGATTAATGATAGAGTATACGAGAATAAAACAAATGGAGTCAGCATTATGATAGAATGGGAAACAATGAATTATAGAGGCAACATTTATCTGCACTCCTGTTAAGAAAATAAATCTAGAAATTATTCGGGAAACAATGGGTCAGCTCTAGTAGAAGGCCAGAATATTAAACATGGCAACACTGGAACCAGCTGGTATTTGAGGCCGACTAGACTATCTCTTAATTTATGTATTTCCATAATCAAATCGTGACATTTTTAATTGCCGGTTAACAACAGTTTTATAATTCTTCATTTTTGGCAAATTAAAAGTGTATTATGTAAAATACTGTTTAAGAAATATAATAATTAACTCGTTCATATGATACGAATTCAATAATTCAAACAAAATTAATTCGTTAGGCCTAACACTAATTCACTATTTTCGTCAACTTAAACATATAGTACTAAGTGCGCACATACCTGTAATTTAGATTTAGTTATAAATAGACCTACTCATGATTTTAGTAATGTTATGAAATTAATTCAAGATATAACATGTTCACTTTAGCTGTTTTATAAGACTGTGCTTCTAGGCCTCAGACATAATGTTGCCACGTTTAATATTCTGGCCTTCTACTAGAGACGGCCATGGCCTAGCTGAAGTCAACCTAGATTAAATGGTCAGAGGCTTGTTAGTGAAAAGTAGGAGAAAGAAAATATTATTAAAAAGATACAATTAAAAGTATGTTGTAAAACATAAGTAATTATCACAAACTTCAGAATATAAACTGTACTTATAAATAAAAAGGCAGAAAATAAAAAAGTACATATTAAAGTAAATTAAAGTAAACAAAGTTAATTAAAGTAATGAAAACCTGAAGACAACAGAATTTTAATTTATTATTCAAGTTGATATTAGGTAGATAGTTGATATTTGTACCATGACTTAAGTATTTATAACATAATTTATATTTTGATTAAAAAGTATTAATGTAAATAATTGTTGTAGTTAAAAAGGAAATAGAAGTATATTTATGAAACAATAATTTTACAGTTGAGCAGTTATTTGGCTGAAATACTTAGTTATATTCAGAAGACTGTACTTTAAAATTCAGTTTTAAGACCGTTATACTTTTGACTGGATACATTGCATAAACAAATATTGTTTGAAAACAATTTTCACAGACCTGTAATAATAATGATTGTAATCGTAATTTATGCAGTTTTATAAATTATGTGACCACTATTTTTGTTCATAAATTATAGTAGCATTATACTTTCCAAATCTTCAGGTGTATAGAATTCTCTTAATTCATCTGATTGTTTGACTCCAAAGCTGAATTTAGGTGGTTCATTTTTAGCATTATATAAAGGATAGTACTTTGGACCGGGGACCTTTGAGTCATTAATTTTTATATTGCGGCTTCTGATTGAAAACTCTGGAACATCCTTTTTATAAACATGTATTTCTGGAAGTTTATACTTGCCTGGGCCTGGAGAAGGGTCCTTTAGATAAATAAAATTTCTTGACAGTACAGAAAAAGCACCCGCAGCTTCTTTGTCAGGTACATGTGGGCCTATACAAGTTGGGATTAAATATTGATTGGGGCCAGGTGATTTCTTTGATTTGCCTATTTCACTACGTTTGAAGCCAAAACTGAATGCTGGTGGTGGCGGTATAGATGCATAATCGTTGGGTAAGTACACATTGGGTCCAGGCACTTTTACTGGGGTCAGTGGTTCAATTTTGTGACCAAGAGGAGCTGAGCGAGATACAGCTTGACCGTATCGAGTAAACTCTCGTATGTCATAGCCACCAGGCCCTGGACCAATAGGTTTTGCTTCTGAAAACTCTGCTGTACGACTTCCAAGTGAGTACGCTGGCCATCTTGTAAGCGTTGGGTCATGTTCATTAAATCCTGTTGCGGTTGGTAGCAGATACTTTGGTCCTGGACCTGTAAAACAAAGTAAAATTATTAAATTTTTATATAATAATTATTGTTAATTTCTGTACAGTGTCTAAAGTATGATTAACTAGATTGTCAACAGGTATCAAGAATATGTGAGAATAATTGTTAACCCTTTGGGTGCAGGTGGCTAATTCTTGTCTCCTTCCCCTGTAGCAGGCCATTTTCTCTTAAACTTGCTTATATTTCTTGTACTGTGTTATGTGCATCCATACCTGTATTAAATTGTTTATCATATCTTCTTTATTGTCATTTCTTAATCATTAAAATGGCGTATGTTGCATTTATATAAGATTTTTGTGTTTCTGAATTATGTTTGTTGGTTTAGAAACAGTTTTTGTTAAAATGAAAAACTTATTATTTTACCAGTTGTTTTAAGATTTCTTCTTCCTCTGATAGTTCCTATCCGTTTCGGATGTTGGATTTGATATAGACTATTTTAACTTTATTGCTGCATTGCTGCATGGAATAAGTCAGTTGTATTCATGCCAAACCAGGTCCTTAAATTCTCAGTTATGATATTCTCAGTCACCCAACTCCTCTCTTTCCAAGTACTTTTCCCTGTATTATGGACTTCAATAAGTAAAATGTCTGTTCATTTCTCATGAGATGTCCCAGATACTGAAGCTTTCTTATCATCACTGTGTTAATAACTTTCCTTTCTTTTATCTTTTTAAGAACTTCAAGATTAGTTATATATTGTCTATGAAATGCTCAGTATTCTACAGTAAAGCCACATTTTGAAAGATTCAAATTTTTTAGTTGTGGTTTCAGTCAAAGTCCAAGATTCTACACTGTAGAAGAAGACTGAGAGTACGTAGCAGCGTAAAAGTATCATCTTTGTGTTTATTGTTAAATCATTACTTTTGAATAAACTGCTCATTCTATTGTACCCTGCTCTTGCCTTTTCAGTTCTGCTCTTTATTTCTTGAGAGTGGTCCCATCGTTCATTGACTATAGTACCTAGATATGTAAATTGGCTTACACGTTCAACTGGCCTTTGGTTTATATTAAGGGTTTTAAGATTAGAATGTGTAATTGATAAAATGAATATAACATTCTCAAACAGACAACATAAAACACTTAGAATAAAAAATTAACTAAAGGAAAAAATAGGTTACCTTCTGATATTTTATGTGACATTGTAATCTGAACAGGAAACTGAGAAATGTAAAGAAATGAAAGACGAGTGAGAAGCACCTGGTTAGAGAGTTTAGGAAAATGGTCTAACAGATTGAAAAGCTTGAAATTACCATTACAGAAACACATGTAGTTCCCAAAGTTTACTGTTCACTATATACGAGGGTAAATCGAAAAGTAAAGGCAAATTTTTAAAAAGGAACTTTTTATTGTGAAAACAAGATGCCAAGTAACATGATTTCTCTACATAATCTCCCTCAACTTCTATGCACCTGGTCCATCTCTTGACAAGCTTCGTAATTCCGTCCTGGAAGAAGATTTGTGGCATCGTGCACAGCCACTCGCGCACCGCCTCCACAACCTCGTCATCCGACGAAAACTTGGATTCACGCAAGTGCTCCTTCATCAGACCAAAAATGTGAAAATCACTTGGAGCTAGGTCAGGACTGTACGGCGGATGCTCCAGCAGCTCAAAACCAAGATCTTGAATACACTGGATCGTTTTCCCCGCAGTATGAGGACGGGCATTGTCCTGAAGCAAAAGCACACCTTTTGAAAGTTTTCCTTGCCTCTTTGTTTTGATTTTGGGTTTCAGATCTCGCAGTAGCTCACAGTAGCTGTCACTATTCACTGTTTGACCTTTAGGAGTTTAATGAATTAGAAGTGGACCTTTCATATCCCAAAACACTGTCATCATCAACTTTCCTGCAGAAACTTGTCTTTTGAACTTTTTTGCTGTAGGCGAGGATGGATGTTACCACACCATACTCTGCCGCTTACTCTGTGGTTCGAAGTGATGGACCCACATCTCATCAACGGTTACTATGCGACTGAGAAACTCTTCTCCTTCCTCTTCTAAACGCCTTAAATGTGATTTTGAAATTTCCAAATGTTTCTGTTTGTGCTGGTCTGTCAGTCGATGTGGTACCCAACGAGCACACACTTTGCGATAATTTAGTGATTCGTGGATGATTGCAACTGCTGAACCGTGGCTAATGTTCAACGCATGCGCAATATCATCAATTTTGACACGACGATCATCATGAATCATTCACTCAACTGTCTCGATGTTCTTGTCCGTCTTCGAAGTGGATTGCCTACCTGAACACTCTTCATTGCAGATAGATACACGACCATTTTTAAAGCGATTTATCCACTCATAAATTTTGTGTTCACTAAGACAGCTCTCACCGTACTGCTGCTGCATTCTGCGAATAATCTCCGCAGGTTTAGTCCCTTCAGAGTGCAGAAAACGTACCACTCCCCTCATTTCTTCCTTGGTGCACACGGACAACGGGGCACTCATAATAAAATGCCCTGAAATCACTACGAATTTAGCTGAGCACTGAAACAACACAGCTAAAGAACAATAAAACTTTGAGGTTATGATATGTCATTGTTCAGTCAGTGCTGCCATCCATTGCAGCAGGGAAAATAAAATTTGCCTTTACTTTTTGACTTACCCTGTAAATCTGTAGCATATCAAAATATACACACAAAAAAACCGAATCACTAAATCTGAATTGGTATTGCCCTCTCTCTCGCTACGAATTTCTACAAGTTCCCTGATTTGTTCTTCACTCAGATATGTCATATTATAATTGTTGACACTAAATATAAGACGCAGAATAAATTTAATAAACACATGATTAAATAAAACAGTGAAAAATAGCAAAAGATATGCTATTATTGTTAAGTTCACAACTGTAGATACAATGAAAACAAACAACTCAAAACTGTAAGCCATGAATTCGACACTAATGCCAGCTGGGACAACTTTGTAGTTTTGCTTCAATAAAATTCATTGTACTCCATATACCTGCCATATATTGAAATGTGACCGGAATAAGTCAGTGGACATTTCTATTGAGTTTTGCTTCGTAATATTGCGATGTTCGCCAAAATGCCAAAAACTTTTGCATCATAAGATTACGATGCCTGCATGCAAAGCTAATGTTGAAGAGATTGTGGTGTAGGGGGGGGGGGGAATAGTAAATCTCGTCCCTTGGCACATACGAGGATTATAAAAGTGCTTCGCTTCTCCTCCTCCTTAACCCACATGTTGATGGGTCTGCAGCTTCTATAATTTCAGAAGTAGTCTCTTAATTTCTGTGTAGTTGCTTCCTTCTTTCTTATCTTGTTTGTATACTCTGTCAATGCTGCATCCCTCTATCGTTCTCACAAGCAAGGTGGTGAACCAGCTAGAATGTCATGAAAATGACCAACCAGATTACTTCTGAAGTCTGCTTCCAGTATGGACCGTGTCAAAAATGTCTTGTATGACGTTTCACTCATATTACAATGAGTAACATCAGGTCTAAGTGACAAAAACCCCGGCAAGTGAACTCAATTATATACGAGTTTGACACAAAAATAACGAGACTGATGCTGTAATTTTTTCTAGTTACCTGATATGTACAGTTGCTGGTAGTCGCCTTCAAAGTAGGACCCCATTGAGTCCACACACTTCTGCATACATTCCTTCCACTGCTCAAAACATTTCTGCATATCGCTTTCCGTCAGGCTGCGCAGGAGCTCCAGCGTTTTTGCCTGTACTTCTTCCACCGTTCAAAAGTGGGTCCCTTTTAACGCCGACTTGATTTTGGGGAATAGGAAAAAATCGCATGGTGCTAAATTGGGGGAATATGGAGGATGTTCAAGGACTGTGATGTTTTCACAATTCAGGGCGGTTCTTTCTAACACATTCACGTAATTTTTCCAAAACTTGTTTATAATATTGTTGGTTAACTGTTTGACCACTGGGTACCCATTCTACCATAACAATGCCCTGGATATCGAAGAAAACGATCAGCATTGCCTTGAACTTCGAACGACTCATGCGTGCTTTTTTTGCTCTTGGGGAAGATGGTGTTTTCCAGTGCATTGATTGCCGCTTTGTTTCTGAATCGTACATAAATATCCACATCTCATCAGCTGTAATAACACTCTTTAAAAAACTGGGCTCTCCATCAGTCCGTTCCAAAAGGTCACAACAAAGTTCCGTTCTCCTTTCCTTCTGTTCATCTGACAAATCTTTCGGCACCATTTTTGCACACACCTTCCTCATGTTCAACGCTTCTGTTAAAATGCGTCAAACACTTTCTCTGTTCATACGCAACATTTCAGCAACAGCACGGATACTCTATCTTCGGTCTTTTCGTATTGTGTCTCGAACTTTTACAATGTTTTCGTCGATTGTTGATGTGCGTGGTCGGCCTGGACGGTCGTCATCTTTCATGGAGTCCCTACCATCTAAAAATCTCTTATGCCATTCAAAGACACGTGCACGCGACAAACATTTCTCGCCATAAGCTTCCAACAACATTTGGTAAGTCTCTGTTGCCGACTTTTTAAGTTTCACGAGAAACCTGATGTTAACGCGCTGATCACTTTTTGTATCCGACATTTTCCGGCAAAGCGTAAAAACATGACTGTATTCAACTGCTCTCTCACTGATACTGAGTCAACTGAGCGACTTGTAACTTGTCACCACATAAGAATACAGTTCAAGATCGAACACAGTGCACGCGCAATACAACACGATAAGTAGTTCCTTAGTAATGCTAACAGTCTCGTTATTTTTGTGTCAGACCTTGTAGTGTAGAAGTGGCGATGGATGGTCTGGTAAGTGGAGCCATTTGATTTTTTAAAACCAATTAAAGACAGAATCCCGTTCAACACTGAAGGTATCTACAAAATTTCATGCAGTTGTGGAAAAGTTTACATTGGCCAGACGGGCCACCTGATTTCCACAAGAGTCCAAGAACATGTCAGACATACGAAGAACTTGGCAGTTGAAAACTCTGCATTTGCTGAGCATTCAGCCTTAACTAAGCACATGGTAAACTTCGAAGACACATCTGTAATAAGGTCGTGTAATAGGTATTATGACAGATTGATCCTAGAAGCAATAGAAATTAATAAACACAAGGATAACATCAACAGAGAAACCACCACGCTTAGTACGACTGGGTACCCTTTACTTTCTGGTTTGACTGCACGCGGGTTGACTGACCGCACAAATAATGCACACAGCGTAACCCCTATAGGGCAGGGTCCACTTACCTAACCACTCACCGCCACTTCTACACTATATAACTGAGTTCGCTTGCCGGTGTTTTTGTCACTTAGACCTGAGGATACTCATTGTAATATGAGTGAAATGTTATATGCATCAAGACATTTTTTATGCGGTCCATACCAGAAGAAGACTTCAAAAACATAATGGACACCGGTCATGGAAGCGTACGTGAGAATACAGATTATTTCTGTTCACAACTGTTTTCAAACATGTCTTCCTTTTGTACACTCTTGTCAGGACTTCCTTAATCAATATTCCTTCTGTTCATGGTAGTCTTCTCCAGCACTACATCTCCAAGCCCTCAGGCTTTTTTAAGTCCTGGGTTCTGAGGCATAAGTACAAATGCTCGAAATGAAAGTTCATATCCATTACTTTCTCGTTTCCCTTCTTGGAAAATGCTTCTTTGGCTTGTGCTATTTTAGTTTTTATGTCTGCTGTATACATGCCATCTGATGTTGGGGATCTCTCCAGTTATTGGAAGAAACTATCGTTTTCCCAACACCCAAGGAATTACATTGTGTGAGGAAACATTGACAGATGTAGAGATGTCACTTGTTTGGTAGCAAATTTGTTGTTAGAGGAGAGCATCTGTGTAAAAACCTGATTGTATTACTTTCATGTTCCATAGGGAAATGGAAGTATGGTGATGGCGAAAAAAATCGTGTTCGAGGTAAGGGGTGATTCTGATTGTACTACCGTGATTCTGATTGTACTACCTTCAAAACATCAAGAAAAGTCATTTTTCGAAAAGTGTCTGTGATGTGTCTGTCTGTGTGTAGAATTTTTTCTATGGCGAACGATAAGTGCCACAAATTCAAACAGAATCAAATAATTTTTGCATATGTGCCTGAGTTGTAGAGGACTCGAGGCCTATTGATTTTGGTGAAGATCGGTTAATGGGAAGAGGTAGTTTACCTGCAACGTTTTATGTTTTAATAAGAGTAAAGTATTTAATTTTGATAAATAAAACATCCTGAAAAGAAGGTCATAATAATCCACTGTAGAAAGGTAGATGAAATATCTATAAATGAAAAGGGTAGTTGAAGGGGAAGGAGGTAATTTTCTATAAATGAAAATGATAGTTGAGGGGGGAGGTGATAATTTTTTATGTGTACTATGTTATTGGGAACAAAGAAGTAGTTTGTTGTTAAAAGTCCAAAGGGCTGTTTGGCCATGGTCCAATGTTTTCTGCAAAACCAGACGTTTCCGCAGTACCAACTGCCATCATCAGTGAAAATCGAGTGCGCTAACATGAGATGGCATACGTTAGTGACCACAGTACTTCTGAAGAAAGAAGTAGTTTCTATGGAAATATTTCATTTCGAAAATGATTTTAAATATAAATTTTACAACATGGAAGTCGTGTATGGTTCTCCATACTGCTTTTTTTTAATTCATAGTAGGAATTGAAGCCACTTGGGCAACAAGCCAATACACTGGCAATTATATCATAACAAATCCCTACATGTTAATAGATCATAGTAATTCACCTAAAAGTGATGACTAAAACTGTTTTAAAACACTTATACCAATTGTTAGTGGTAACTGTAGAGTAGTGTGAGAAATCCTTCATTTCATTCGTTTTCCTGGTGTTATAACCCAGCGTGGGTTTTACCCTACTCAATGACTTTCTTCCATTCCACACTCTCATTACACATCCATCTCCATCCCCTCATGTTCATGCTTCTCAAATCATCTTCCACGTTATCCAACGATCTCTTTCTGGGTCTGCCTCTACTTCCTACCGGTCTCCAATCTGCAATTCTCTTAGCCATTCTTCTGTCATCCATTCGCCTTACATGGCCCAGCCACTCAAGCCTGAAGACTCTTAATAAACCAGACTATGTTGGCACCCTGAATCAGGTGGTCCAGTTCATGGTTCATTCGAATTGTCCAGTAACTGTCTTCAGTTTGTAGAGATCCAAAGATTTTTTTGCAAGACTTTTCGATCAAATATTCTTAGATGTTACTCATCTGTGCTGGTTAATGTCCAGGCTTTGCATCCGTTAATACCAGTCGTATAAGACCTTTGTATATAGTCAGCTTAAGTTGTTTGCCTAACAGCCTGGAGAATTGAAGAGCTTTTCATAAAAGTAGTGAGAAAAGCCACTTCATATAATATAAACTTTGAACCCAAGTGTAATGACAATAACATTTATAAGTAAATTAATAAAATCTGCCAACTAAATTGGAGATTCTAGAAGTTTCTACTATATAAAAATTATCACCAATCAAAGACTCAGTGTGAATAAGTCTTCTGTTGCTTTTGTAGCAATAACTGAGTTTCCTAAGTATTTTAGACTTTGCTAAATAATTTAATTTACATTAAAAAGTAACTGGAAGTCCAACTCCAAGGTCCAAATACAGGCTACAGTTTGCCATCATTACCTGGTCTATGTGAGGTATGATAATTACCAGGATCCATGTTGTATCACGTAAGTAAGGGATGGTTGAGATGAATTCATCAATATTATTTGCATGTTTTAAAATAATCAAGGCTTGATTTCATGTGGAATGAGCCGGAACAGCGTTCCGGAACCTCTGGATCCAAAAATAAAGTGCCAACAAAAATATGAAAAGAAAAACCTAATTCTTACAAAATTTACTACTACTTTTTAAATTGTGCCCTCATCAGCCTCACGACAAAACTAAACATTTGTCAAAATGAAACACCAGCACTAATCTTTATCTTAACTACTAACGTTCAAAAAATGTCCCAATAACATATGGAGAAAATGAAATAAAAAAACTTGCTTTAAAATTAAAACTACATGAAAGGCTACTGTTTGAGAGCCCAGAATATGTGCACTCCAGAATTTTTCCGGAGAGTCTTTCTACCTTGAAATATGCTATTGAATCAATAGCAATAACTTCAGGTGAATGTGAGAGGGCTGATTTCTGGCTATCGTATAGCATTGGACACAAAGAGTAAGGAAAGGGCAAGAAAAAAAACAATATGATGACACAATAATGAAACTATGGAAACTTTTTTAAAATGTCCGAACCACCGAAACCATCACTTAAGAGTTTGATTGAGGCTCCGGGATGACGCCATCATGAGTGACATGTTTTCAATTGTCGTGCGGCTAACCTGATGATGAAGCTCTTTAGAAATATCAATAAACTTTATTACCTTTTTAGATACAAATTTATACATATGTTACATATTTTATAAGGCTTTAAAAGTATATACCTCCTTTGTAATAACCTGATGTAAACTTATACACTAATATAAAAAATTATATATGTGTCTCCGTATAAATATTTTTGTGTCTATACAGCTTTGTCTAATATATTTGTGTCTCTACAACTTTTGAATTTATGCGTTCCAGCACGTATAAATTTTAGAAATCAACCACTGAAAATAATTATGTTGTTAGATGTAGTAGTACATCATTATATTATGTCAAAAGTAACTCGAAGTACTTAAATTATCATATTTCAATGTATGTTGAAATTAACCAATCATTTCAGTAGTAACAATTGAGTGAAAAAAAGTGAGTATAGAAAAGTTACAGGTTGTGTAGATTTCGTGTAACTAGTTATACAAAATTTAGGGTTCTTTTTTAGAAAAAATTGCAGGAAATGAAATATGCACAGAAGTCAGCTAAAAACAAACCTGTTTTGTCATTAAATGTTACACATAATATTTTCATAAGTCAGTCTGATACATAGGCATCCATAAGAATATTACCTGTTTTCCTGCCCATTTGTATTACATTATTTCTGCCTTTTCTATTTTTCTTCTGTTTATTTTCAATAACACGTTTATATTAATTTATTATACATTCTAGAAAGTATCCTTCTTTCTAAATTTTACTACTGATAACAGTTAATACTGTTTTGAACAAATAAGTTAACTTTGCTTATTTGGAAAATTACATTTTCAGTTAGTTAATTGTTGTATTGATCAGCTTTGTTCATTGCATCAATCCTGTGATTTATTTACAAGGGCTGAAAACAACAATACAGTTTAATTTCCTATCTCATTGATTTTTTTTTTTATTGTCTTGCTAACATTGCCATGAAATTTATTATCCTAGAAAAATGAATTTAATTGTATTTAAAAATTATAATTATATATGTATAGAAAAGACATGTAATTCCCCACTTATGACATGGAATTTTACACAGTATGAAAGTCAGTAAAATAAATGGTATATTTATGTATGTGTGATATGAATTCATCATTTTGTTAGGACTAGGCTTGACAAAAATATGTTAAGTACTAAAAAACCTGTAAATAGATAAATACCTGAAACATGTATTCATTTTGTGGTGACCATATTGGGGGTGTCTCAAATTAATAATTTCCAATATTGTTAGTCATATTAATTTTATTAGTTAAAAAGATCTGGGAACAAATCTTGCAGTTCTCTGCTGCTTCTTGTACTTCCTGTGTTTATTTTTATCTATATGATTGTTAAAGCAATATTTACTTATACCTGTTGCCATTTACTATGTTACGTATTTATAATCAGGTATCATTGTGTTCTGTGTCTCCCGGTTATCAGGACCGGACCAGCTTCCTAGTCACCTAGTCTCTCGTTATATTGACACTGGTTTAATAAGGCCAGAATATATTTTTATCTTTAGTTTTCTGCTTAGTATATTAGATTATATTAATTCTCCAAAATAGAGCTAGAGCTGGCGACAAAAATGGTCATGGTATTTCAGTACACTTGATACTTTGTATAGAAATTAAACTTGACATACTAGAGAAACGGAGTGGGAAGTCTGGCAACTTGCTACCGGTTCCCTTGCCACCATCAAGGCCTCAAAGGGCTAAAAAAATTAGTGAATAAAACATTGTAGCAGTATGTCTGGCTTTTTGATATATTCACTTTAACAATATAATAAATTAAATGTATAATTGCCAGACACTTTTTTTGGTTCCAAGTTGCTGACAGATAATCGTAAAGTGCTGAAATAAATATATTATTAATGTTATAGGAGTAAAGCTGAATGTTATATGTTTTTCAAAATATGTTCTTATAACTTCTTGTAAGTAGCCAGACAAATATTCCAGTTTCAACATCCAGCCAGACCACATGAAAGGTCGGCAGAGCGTGTCACAGAGAGCATTTATTTATTTACTGATAAATAAATGAATAAATAATAAATAAATTATGAGTTTTATCTAGTATTGTATTTCAAAACCCAGCACATGCTTTTGAAATAACCTCCAGTAACTGCTAAAATCTGTTGCAATCTGTCAGTTCTGCGACAGGAATGAATCAACAGTCTTTGGCCTAGCTCTAATTGGAATAGCTTTACTGCTGTAATGTTAATAATACATTTATTTCAGCATCATGTGTCAGCAGCTTGGAACCAAAAAAAGTCTGGCAATTACATTTTTTAATTTACAAGGATTGTTCAATAGAAACACGTTTAGAGGCTGTAAAGCATTTTTATTCAACGATTTTAAAAGAAGTCTCCATTAACATTAAGGCATGAGTCCCACTGTTGTACTAATCTGTAGATTTCATGCTGGTAAAATTCTTGTGGCGTTTGCGGAACCATTCGCTAATAGCAAACTCTACCTCAGCGTCCGATTTGAACCGCCATCCTTTTAGTGATTTCTTTAATCGGCCAAAAACATGATAATCGACCGGGACAAGTCGGGATTGTAAGGTGGATGTTATAAGACTTCCCACTTCATACGACTAAGCAAACCTTGAATCGTCTGGGCTACATGGGGTCGAGCATTATCATGCAGAAGAATGACACCATTTGTGAGCTTCCGGGACGTTTATTTTTTATGGTGACCTGTAAGCGTTTTAAGTTGTCTGCATATCGCTCAGGATTGATGTTGACACCAGGTTCTTTAAAATCTAAGCAGTACACCCTGATAATCAAAAAATATTGTCACCATTACTTTTCCTGTCGAAGGTTGAAACCGACATTTTGTTGCCTTCGGAGATTGTGCATGCTTTCACTGCATACTCTGAGTTTGGATTCTGGTTCATAGTGATAACACCAAGACTTATCACTGGCAATAATTTGGTGTAGAAGGGCATTACCTTGTTGTTGATAGCGCATAAAATGCTGTAATGATAAGGCCAAACACAAATTTTTCTGCTCATCAGTAAGCAGTCATGGAATCCACTGAGCAGCAACTTTGTGATAGCCAAGACTATGAATGATGGAATGAACAGTTCCCATGCTAATGCTAATGCTCAACATTTGAGAAAGTTCTCTAACTTTGATGTGCCTGTTTGCGCATGAAGCAGTTTCCAGCTGTCTCACATTTTCATCTGATGCTGTGCAACATGTGCAGGTCTGGGACGGGCCAGATCTTTAGTGGATCCCCTTCCTTGTCAAAATTTATTGCACCATTCAACCACTGCCATATGACTATAGTCACCATATACAGCTTTCATTGTCGTATAAATTTCCATTGGCTGATGCCTCTCAGCAGCCAAAAACTGAATAATGGCACGCAGATTATCTGTGGATGAATTTTCTATCATAAATGCCATTTTTCAAAACAGTCACAAGACTTAGAAAAGAGCAAACTGCAAATGTTTTTGACAATCGCCTCACTAGTACTTAAACAGACAATATAAACAAATGAATTCCATTGCCATGTAGACGAAGTCACAGCTGCGCAGATCAAACGTGTTTCTATTGAACAATTATCATATTATATTGTCAAATTGAATATATCAAATAACCAGACATACTGCTATGTTGTATTAATTCATTTTTTTAGCCCCTTTGAGGCCTTGAGGGTGGCAAGGAACTGGTACCAAGTCAAATTGAATTTCTGTACAAAGTATCAAGTGTACTGAAATACAGTATTTTCGTTGCCAGCTCTTGGTCCACAAGGTTAATATGCATGTATACCATATGGGGGACATTGTCCATTGCTAATAGTGTGAGTGTTCATAATGTGTGATCCTAAATAACAAAAATGTCAGACATGTTAAATGAATAATTTCCACTTGCAAAGTAAGTATATAATTATAATACGAGGCTTATCCAGAAAGTAAGTACCATTTGGGCATTAAGAAAATGATACAAATTATTTTCAAATTAATTTATTTTTCAAAAATTCTACATACCTTAATCTACGTTTCTACATAGTCACCATGCAATTCGAGACATTTGTCATATCTTGGCACTAATTTTAATATGCCCGCTTCAAAGAATTCGGCCGCCTGTGACATCAACCACTGCTGGGCGTTTCCCTTTATCTCATCATAACTTTAAAACTTCTGGCTGGCAAGAAATTTCTTCAGATGCAAAAACAAATGGAAATCGCTGTAAGGAGGATGACTGAATTGTTCCCAGCGAAATGAATCAACAAGCGCTGTCGTTACACGTGCGGTATGCGGTCGCACGTTGTCATGCACAAACACCACTCCGGAAGTCAGTAGTCCACGCCTTTTGTTTTGTATTGCTCGCCATAACTTTTTGAGTGTTTCACAGTAAACTTCTGCGTTGATTGTTGTGCCTCGTTCCATAAATTCCACTAACAAAATTCCCTGACAGTCCCAAAAAATGGTGCACATGATTTTTTTTGCAGAAAGAGGTGACTTTGCTTTCTTGGCTTTCGGGGAACCAGTATGCCACCATTGCAGTGACTCGCGCTTCATCTCCTCTCCTCTCTCAGACGACATCGGCGCGGAGTCAGCCGGAAGGAACAGCCGAAGAATAGAAAACCGGCGTTCTTGCGTCTTTGCCCTCCAGTTCTGCGCCAGCAATAGGACGTCGCTGGGCCGGCAGCCGACTCTACAACCAATGCCAAAAGAAGAGGAGGACTGCAGTATGCCACGAACAGCGGGCGGAGCCGCCAAACATCTCAACGTGGCACGACCAACATCAGCTTTCTCGCCACCAGGTCCTTTTTAGGGCCACCAAAAACACTAGAGTGTACGATTGGTGCCATTTGTCATGCGGCAAGCCTTTTGTCCGGTGACAACATATACCAATTTAACACCCAATAATACCAAGTTAAAATACCAAAAGCCAACAGGAAACCATAGCAACAACCAAGCGGAACACAAATACATAACAAGATAACAAAATTAAGAAGGCTGAGGATGGGAACAATAGGATTCCCAAAATATGTTCCAAATAAGGATAAACATATCTTGAAGTAAAACAGTTATAAATACTAAAAAATTTTATAATGGAATGTTTACTGGCAGTTCACATTAATGTGCCGCTGTTTAAGGTAGCTGTATAGTTTAATTATAAACATAAAACTTTTTAATAATTGTATTTTGTAATGTTTGTGTGCTTTCAGATTTTGGGCTTCATTTTGTTAGTGGCTGGCATGTGCGTGTACAATGATTTATTACCGAGCGTGAGTTCAATTCGAGAATGGTTCCAAAGAAGGCGAGGAGGCGGAAATGAATCTCTGATCAACAATCAGCCTGCAGACATGCCGTAAACATGTGTAGACAGTAGTGTCCATTGAAAACAGTAAAACTGTTCTTGTAAACTTGCAGAAAACTAACTCTTGTAAATTTTTTAACTACTTACGTAAACTGTACAGACCCAAAACGTGATTTGGTTAAGTATATTGATTACATGTTTAGATTAGCTGTTACGACCAATGGAGTCTCGGATAGGATTCATTGTGTTGTCGTTTTCTTGCCATTCGTATTATTGGTGCATAATGTCGGTTTTCATTCACACATTCCTTTCTGAGAACAGTAACTGCTGTACCATAAATAAGCCGTCTTCTAAAAGTGCCATTTGAAAGTGTTACTAAAGGCGGCCATACACGTTGCGGTATACGTGTCAAGTTTACCTGTACCAGTAACATGTACAGGCAAACCGGAGCATGTGTGCTATCACAACTGCACAGGCAACTTGACCTATATGAGTGACCTCCGAAGTATCAAAATTTGATTCTTTTTGCCTGCGCCAGAGTGCAGACCAGAGTGTGTCTGACACTCACCTGCACAGGTCTCAGTTGTCCCGCATCTGGAGGCAAGAAAGGTGTGCAAGTTTGTTCCGTTTTCCCTGCTATTTCAGTTAGTTAGTTAATGTAGTTTATTCAAGTTTTTTTTTTTAGTTATTATGGCTAATCGTAAACGAAACATGGTCATAGAAGAATTTATTGAAATTTAAGCAGGGAGTACCACAGCCATGCCAAGAGAGATTGATATTGATATATGTGAAATTTATACAGAAACTGGAAGAGTCGGAACCAAACGCCGATAAGGAAACAGTAGTGAAGAAAGTAGTTTCAAATAAACTGATTTGTTCATACGCAAAAAATCATGGTAGTCGGTGGGTTCTATTCTCAGTTCTTTTAACAAGTTTACATGATGCATTGCTTTGTTTTCAAAAGCCACTCCATACACAATTTTCTGCGTTTTTTTTATTTTCTGCTTACGGCACTCTATCGCGAGCAAACCATCTATCACCACCAGTGTGTAGTCCTGTGTTGATACCATGGTCAACTGAAAACCTCTACAGTTTACTGCAGTGTGTGTGTGTGTGTGTGTGTGTGTGTGTGTGTGTGTGTGTGTGCACCACACATGTGCAGGTAAACCTGACAGATATACCGCAACGTGTGTTGCCGCCTTAACTATATATAGAAATCACTGATTCATCAATCGATTGTTTAAGTCTACGTTCAGGAGTTTTAAGATTTATAATACTCAAGAAAGCTCTCATAAAATTTAATTAGTTTTATCGTGTAAGATTTGAGTAATCGTATGTCTCTTTGTTGTGGGGCAATTAGTTGGAACATTGGTTTTGGGGTTAAGAGAATCAAAACATTATTCTGATAAGTATTGGTGTGTTGTGTGTACATGAAGCTAATTTCTGTGCACGTTCTGTTTGTATACTGATTTTCACAGTTAATAAGAATATCTGATGGAAGATTGTTAAAATGAGACCATTTTTTTATGGCAGTGTGATTATTAAAATTGCATTGAGTACCTGAATAAATTTTGTTGATATAACAATTTCCTTTATTTTTATATAGTTACGTTTCTTCTAAGATGTGTTACTCTTTGTAACAACTGTTCCTTTTCTATTATTAACTAAGGGTAGTGCAATTTTCTATGCTTCTTCCTGAGCCATGCCACTGCACTGTCTCCAACCAGAATAACAACAATATTATAACTAAATATGTTTATTTCACTACGACTCGGAACACAAAACTTTTTATGGTTAAAAACGTAAAAGTTTTACCTTATAGAGGTTTTAAAACCTCTGAAAGTGAGGTTAAGCTTTTTAAAAGTGAAAACCGGTTCAGGTTATAAGGTAAAACTTTTACGTTTTTACCCATAAAAATTTTTGTGTTCCGAGTCATAGTGAAATAATTATATTTAGTTAAGTATTGGACACATCGGACAATGAAATCCAAGAATATTATAACATTTTAACACCCGTAATTTCTTTTTACAGCTTCGTTTGTAGAACAAACACTTGCATGAATATAACACCCTGTCATACAGTAGATGCATTTATAATTATTTTCTTAAGCATCTCTATTTCTGAGTAATAATATTATTTCTTTTCAGCCATACGTCAGTAAGAAGCTGCAAAACGTTGCTAATAATTGTTTTTTTTCATTTTTGAACCAATTTCGTATGTGTATATAACAACTTGACAGTGTAAATAAATAGATTTAGTCTGTTTTATTTTGAAAGACAAAATTAGTGTAAGGAAAATCTAAGACTGCTTTATGTATATTAACTTTGTTGTAATAATGTGTGTACTGAGTTAGTTATCTGCAGTTTTGAAACAGAAAAATTAACTTCATACATAATTTGTATGCATGTATGTTTTATAGGTAAATTAAATTTACAGACCTAGAGAGTACAGTAGTAATAATATTTGATAATATATTTATCTGATGTATGCAGGATAGGGTAGGTTTTTATGTAAAGGTTTAATGTATTTCTTTAGTTTTGTACATTTATATTTTTTTATTTTGTAATCAGACTATTAAATATGATTTTACTAGAGTACAGTAAGGAAAAGTTATATGCATTCATTTACGTTCAGTATAGTGTCAAGCTGGTGAATCTGGTTTGAACAGAATTTCTGTTTGTGAGTGCTTTTGAAACCTACAAGACGTCTTCAGAAACCATGAACCAATGACAATTGTCTCTGTGCCAGAAAAATCACAACAGCGGCTGATACTCTTGTTTCAGTAATTATATATGTTTTATCATGGTAAACATTTATCACAACCCGTGTTTCTTGCAAACTGTTTTTTAAGTAAATAATAAAAACATTTGAACACTTCATTATTTTTTATACTCGCATTTGTTTTGCTGTTGTTGTTTCCAATGGCTCAATTTGGCTCATGCCATTCTTGATCTAACTTCCCAATAAAGGCCAGATAGGTCTTTTCTATTGTGCCTTTCTTTATCCAGTTTTTCGCAGACCAGGAGGTGGTCCTTGTCCATTTTGTTTTCAAAGAGTGCACGTCCCAGAAGGGAGGATGTTGATCCTGTTGAGGAGCCCTGCTAAGCAGTCATGTCCTGTGGCCATGCAGAAATTCGCAAGCGATGATCTTCTTGGAACTTCTTTGTTCTTGGTGTAGAGACTAGATATATTTTCATATAGTTTGCCTTTCATGTGTTCTTTGGTTCTGTGATGGAAGGCAGTCTGGCAATGCTTTTTAAGTTGTTTAATCCTTCTATCTATAGTACTAAGTCTTGAAGGTTTCTGTTTTATAGAGATGCCCTTTTTAGCCAACTTGTCCGCTGCTTCATTATCTTTAAGTCCTCTGTGTGACAGCACCCACTGTATTGCCACCCTGCAAATATTATTTTTAACTGTCTTGTACTTATCTCTGATGGAACTGTATTATGATGCTCTTGGATGAGTCATTATTTGCAATGGCTTCATAGCTGATTTTGAGTCTACCAGAATTACAGAATTCTTTCTCAGCCAAGGTCTCATCAACAGTTGTCTCAAGGTTTCATCAATGCGTTTGTTTTGTTAAATCATAGTTTTGATGCCTTCAGATTGTTGTGTAAAAGCATGTCCAACAAAAATGTTTCAGTAGTACTTATTAAATAAACATTAAAAAATTAAAGATCAGTGTAAATTATTCTTAAATTATTAAGAAATGTAAAGTATACAAACTTTAGTAAACCATGTTCCTCTGTACAGTATCACTGGATAATCTATAATTTTTATTGCGTTGAAATGAATCTCACTTCTAACTGATAATCAATGTTTTTAAAGAAACCGTGTTTGTAGTTTTGTAAACTGAAAACAAATTTTTGAAGTTCATATCATTTTGGTGGCCTTCCCTAGCTGTCTCCCTGTATTACATACATGTTCTGTTATTTAGCCAACGCAATTTCCTTGTTTGTTAACAGATATTCCTAAATATGTATGAACATGTAGTCAGCCACTTGGTATTTTTGTTGTCCAGTTCAAGATGTTCCTATTGTTCGTTTCAATCAGTCCAACTAGTCTATTGTAATTTTCCGACTTACTGTTTTGTATTGTTTTTAAATTTTTATAAACATAAAATTGATGTCTTACCAGCCATCTGATGTCACTGCTCGATAGAAAAATACAGACTAAATATGAATTTGTCTTCTTCTTCTGCCCTTCCTGGATTAGACACAACATATTATTGGTCTCCCAGCACTTCTCATACCCAGTGATGTATAAATTATGGGGTTCAAGATCCCTCGGTCTACAGTAAACACATATCTAACAGTGCAAATGTGTGTATACATTTGTAAGAGTAGAGTGCTGTATACAAATTGTAGACATTTTGAGGACATTGAAACTGTAAGAAGATGTCAAAGATCTGGGAATGAAACGTGTCATTTATTTCTCCATTATATGAAAATGAAATGCTTTGAATTTTGATTTTTTTTCTTAAATATTTTATTTAATTAATATTTATATTATGTACCAGGTTAATAAAAATAATAATTAACACGTTTTCAGTGTATTGATTGTGGTGCAACATTGATTTTCTGTACTGACAGCTTTAAACTTGTTACTTTTCTTATATTGTATCTTTACTATCATTTTGTTATTGTGTATCATTATTAGCTATACTATTGATTTGTATGAATTTATTATTAAATTTCTATACACTGATAAGGTTAAATTAAGTGTGTGTGTGTGTGTGTGTGTGTGTGTGTGTGTGTGTGTGTGTGTGTGTGTGTGTGTGTGTGTGTGTGTGTGTGTGTGTGTGTGTGTGTGTGTGTGTGTGTGTGTGTGTGTGTGTGTGTGTGTGTGTGTGTGTGTGTGTGAATCTCAAGTCTCATAGTAGGAACAGTGTCTGTGTACAGCTGACTGTTACTCAGTTTATTGTTAGTTACTTGGTTTGTACTATAATAACTATTATTGTTAAGTTTAAAATCGTGTTACTCTTCTTAATAAATAACAGTTACAAACGAGTAACTTTATGTAGGAACAGGTAATTAACTACTGGTTTTAAAATTGTATAGTCCTGTTACTTTACGACAGTTATTATAATTTATACATTTTGGACACTTACCATGTTTTACATGTTTTTTTGAATTATGGGCTTGGAAATAACTGTGTAAAATTATGATGACAATAAAAATTATTACCAAATAACCAGAGAGATCATATGACTTGTGTTATACAGTAGAGTCTCGCTTATCCGACATAAACGGGCCGGCAGAACGTCGCATAAGCGAAAATGTCGGATAATAGGGAGGTGTTAAGAAAAAGCCTATTAAACATCAAACTATGTTATAATTTCAAACTATGTTATAATTTTACACATTACGAACATAATAATCATGTTTTACAACAAAACAACAGAAAAAATGAACTTACAGTTATAGAATTGTCTGAAGTTAAATACACGTAATAAAAAGTTCAGTCCTGTCATGATTTAAAGAAATTTTTGATCGTAGTCTGCTTTCCTGACGAGTGCCGTTTCTTCGCTGCCAAGTCTCGCCATCTTTGCAGCATCATTATGTTGATTCCTGTAGCTTCTTCTTGTTGCTCAATGTATTTAATTGCAGTTTCTAGAACCTTAACTCCATCGTTATGTGAAGTTATGAGAGGCTCAACAGTTGGTGCTTGATCTTGATCTTCAATTTCGTTGTCATCGCAATTGACAAGAGCGACAATTTCTCCATCATTTACATACTGATCATCATCCTTCATCCAACTTTCGATTTCTTGCAAAGATGCATCCTCACATCTTACGTATACGTTGCACTAAAGGTAGAATGGTTTCTTCGGTTTCATCTGTGCTTTCCGTTTCCATACTTGCATCATCGCCTAGCAGCTTCTTCCATGATTTGGCAATTGTTGGAGCCCTTATGTCAGCCCAGGCCCTTGCAACCCAATAAGCAACATCCTTTACATTGATGCGTTTCAATTTTTCAATCATGTCTTATCCTTCTTCAATTTCTTCTATCATTGTGGACAGTAGCTTCCTGCGATAGTTCCTTTTTATCGTTTCCAAAACGCCCTGATCCATAAGTTGGCATATGGCGGTTACATTGGGGGGCAGAAACATTGCCTTAATGTCACCATCTTGAAGCTCCTCTGCATCAGGGTGCATTGGAGCATTATCTACCAACAAAACTGCTTTTCTGGGTATATTATTTTCTTTCAAAAACTTCTCTGTTGAAGGAATGAATTCCTTAAAAAACCAGTCTTTGAAAATTTCACTGCTCATCCATGCGCTTTTCTGACTAGTATTTTATAGGGAGAGCATTTTTTGAAACTGTTTTAAAGTCTCTAGGATTTTTGGATTTTCCAATCATTGCAAGGTCCATTTTGAGGTTTGCTGTAGCATTGCTGTATGCTAAAATTGTCAGCCTTTCCTTACTACGCTTGTAGCCAGGCGCTGCCGCTTCAGTTCTGGCTGCAAGACTCTTACTAGGTAACATTTTGTAATTAAGGCCTGACTCATCACAGTTAAATATCTGATCACCCTTTATGCTTTCAGTTTCAATAAATTCCTGAAATATTTTCTTGAATGCTTCAATTTCTTCAAAATTCGATGATAGTTTTTCACCACAATCACTTAACTGATGGATACCATAGCGTTTCTTCCATCGGTCGAGCCAACCGACACTTGCTGTGAAATCTGGGTTCCCTTCATTGAATTCATTACGAAAATGCAACGCCTTTTGCTATAAAATAGGCCCTGAAATAGGCACACCTTTGTCCCTGAACTGTGTAAACCAAACATACAAAGCTTCACTAACTTTTTCAGTCACATTTTTTCATAGTTTTTCTTTCTTTTAATGCACCCTGCGTAACTCTTGATGCACAATATTTTTGTATTTCTATTCGTTTTTTTTTCCAGTCTCCTACTGTTACCCGTCCAACGCCAAAGTCGTCAGCTGCCTTCTGCATTGTCTCTCCCTTGTCCAGTCTCTTGATTGCCTCAAGTTTTTGTTCCATCGATACAACACCTTTCTTTCTTTTCATCACCATACTTGTATAAATTTCAACTTTTAAACAACACAACAACGTTTGTCAAATTAACACACACAGACACATACGCATTTAACAGACGATAAACCGATCCGCATACAATGATAAACTGCACTGCACTGAGTAGTGAGTTGTGACAGTGAGTGAGTGAGGGTGGGGCGAATGACAGACACATGAGTCATAGTGTAGACTGTACAGTCGGGGTAACTAATTAGCTGCGATAGAGTCGGGAGCAACAAAAAATAGACTATGCTCACGCTCGCAACTTGCAGTTCTTGTTGCCGATTAATGCGTTTTGTTGTTGTTTTTTTTTGTGGTGGGACGTCGGATAATACGGAATGTCAGATAAGCGAAGATGTTAACTCTCAAAATAATTACAAATAAATAAGTCCCTAGTTCTGGGCGACATCTGTTAACTTACTTATCTTCATACTAATATGACAAGTTATTTTTATGTTTTTAATTGTAAATAAAACAGTACTCACCATACATCCGGTGTAAACATGTGGCTTTATTATCAGCATTAATTTTATCGTTCGGGTCCAGGGCTTCGTTAAGCGAAAAGGCAGAGGTAGTCGGGTTTTCGAAATAACCATTTGCACAACATGTAGTTAAACAATCTATGATTTATTTTATTTTCAATATTCAAATGTTATGAACAATTGGAGTCATTTCTCATCTAAACAATTATCAAAATGGCGGCTTCATGACTTCCGTTTTTTTACCATGCTTTGACCTCTATATAGCATTTGCTTTATTCTGGATTTTAATCTTTTAAACAAATGTATTTTAAAACTGCAGTATTGAATTCAAAGTTACTTGTTTCGTTATACTCATTAAATAAAATATGTGCATAACACGAACCAACGCCTCAGACTATGGTTTTTAAATGCCGGCAACCATTCACTCTCGCTTTCTCACTCGCACATTTCATACATTGATTGTGATTACATTTTGTATTAATAATATTTTGAGCTCATTTGACTATTTAGAATTTGGAATATTTAAAAGGACTTCCCTGAGCTGTAGTGGTAATGGCGTTCCTCAGACTATTCCCATGATGGGCGGCGGATGTTCGGCCGAACTTTGTGATCTGTCTGTTTCTGAGTGCACTGAATTTAGATTACTTCATTTAAACTGTTCACTGAAGCTAGTTACATTGTGTGATTACATTTTTACAAATTTTCAACACCTTTGCTGGCAATAACTGACCAGCACACAATTGAACGTGTGTATGCTCTGAGTTGATAATGCAGACTGAGGACGGGTTATATGCAAAATCTGCGTATGTAGTAGTATATATGACGTCACCGTCTTTTGTTTCTACGGCCAACGCCTTGCTTTATACGTTATTACTGATACGTCATTATCATTTATTAATGACGACGCACATTGCTGGCCAGTGAGATTTTATATTTAGAGTTTGTCTTCACTTATACCGCCATTGTATGTGTTCGGTTGCACACGTCAGCCGGTGACCTTGGAATCATTCCCCTCTTGTTGAATATGCGTTGTTTCTTTGGACATGGGTAAAACTGACCTAACCATGGTTGACATTCATAAATATAATAAAAATACAATATGAAATCCCTTAATCCCATAATTATGATAACAGGCCTTTTTCTACTGTCACAAAGATCGGATAAACGAGACTCTGCTGTATATCCATAAACCGTAATAGCACTGTCGTGGGCAGACGGTTTCACCTTGCCTTTCTGCTCCTGTGCTATTAACTTAATTCCTATCCTTGATTCAGATGCCTGAAGACCATTTCTAACTTTAAGGGCAGTAGACCACACTGTTCTGTCTGGGAACAGGGAGAAGGTTTAACTGTGGTCAACACTTGATTAACACTTTGAGCTGGTGACCTTAAAAGAGCAGTATCTCATCTGATCCAGGCCGTTTTTTCATGTACTTAAAATGCTGTAACTATTAAATGTGACTAGAAATATTCAAAAATATTAGAAATAAACATTAATATTTTTATAAATGTCTACATGTCTTCTTTAAAGTTATGGGATCTGTATAAGGTTTAGGTGTTTATGTTGCTTGTAATTTTTTTTGTAAATTTATGTTTGCAAAAAATTAAAAATTGGTAAAACACTATAGTTTTTAAAAGCTTCCAATTTTATTAATTTATTTGTCCTAAATATATATTACATAACATGTTATGTTAAATTTTCATATAAAAATTTTATATTATTCCTTTGTAAGTAACTCGTTGAATTTTCTGCAGGTCTCCCATGTAATATCTTCAAATAAGTAGACTGCACGTAGGTTTGTTTTCACCTGACGCACGTTTCACATTGTAAGCGAAACATTCAATTACAGTTCAAACAAACCTCTGAAGATACAGAATAATTTCTGTGAAACATGCGTCAAGTAAAAATAAACCTACTTGCAATGTACTTACTTGAAGATATTAAATAATTTTATAAAATTAGGGTTTGCCTTATCTGAAATTTGTACTCGCAAAATATGTGCAACAGACTATAAAACAGGTGTTTGCAAAGAGCATAGTAGTACAACAGCTAACACACGCTGAGTGCTTATTTATTAGTTCCTAAAACAATGAATACACATGCCATCTAGTGGATGATTTGGGTACTGGTATTACAAGATTTCATTTTAAAACAATTGCTAAGGCATCTTTATACACGCAGGGCCATTAGAAACGATACAAAAGTGCAGGATGTCAATTGACATACTCCAGGATTCTCGGAAGTTTTCGTATCAGACTCAAAGTGTTAACTACCAAAGAGATTACATTCAGTTTTACCACTATTCTTTACATGAAAGTGTAAGATGGACTGTGGACCATTGAGTCTGAAGGTAAATTAATGTGGGTGAGGAGCCGCTCCTTCCAAGGACTTCAGTAGGAAAAGCACAATTTATTTTGTAAAATATTTATGAAATTAAATGTATTTTATCTAATTTAACTAACTTTAATTAACCAAAATTAAGTATGAACAACTAATTCAACTGAAATTATCAGTGTTGAATTTGAGATTAATCAATGCGATTTTTGGGCTATCTTTTGTTTCACCGTCTGTGGAATTTGTGGGCTGAAAATGCTGCTGAAAGCTGGTTATATACCATCACTTGTTCTTCATCAACCAATTGAATTTCACTCTTGTGTGCGAATTTTGTTTATACTACATGTTATAAGCTAGACTAGTTGAATTTTTTTGTACATGTATCCAGGTAGCCTCACGGTCCACTTTTGAACTGTTCCTGACCACCTCTGGTCTGAGGACTACCGAGTGGGAGTCACGCTCTAAATTGTAGCCTACCATACAGTACTCCTATAGTAAGCAGTATGATTGGTCTGGGAAAGATGATTCCAGAGAGAAAAGATGGATATTAAAACGTGTATTACCAACAAACTGTAATCTGGGTGAAGGAGGAGGAGAAGGTTTGTAGATAAAATATTCTGTTGGTTGTGCAGGGCATCGTTTCCAACCTTCGTTTATACAGTCACTGAAACGATGACTATATCATCATTTATGATTTTATTATATCAAAATCATTTATGATTTTGTTCACGGAAAGTAATTATGTTTCATGGTTTGTGTACAATAAGTTTGTTTTGTTAATTTCTTATTTTTAACACATTTAATTTAGTTTTTGTATCAAGTTGCAGTTTTGTTATATCAGTTACAGTCTGCACATTTTGGCAAAATGTACAAACGAGTTAACTACAATATGCACTCCTAAAATCAAATCCTCCTCCTCCAAAATCAAATCCTAAAGTCATGTCCAACCTGAACATTAAAAATCAGAAGAATTAATGCTTTTAAATGTTATCCTTAAGTGTAATTTTTGTAAGTAAATTATAGTATAGGTTCTGCTCGTTATAGTTTTGAAAGTTTCTACATTAGATATGGTACTTTATAAATTAATGACTAGAGAATGAAAATGCCCTCCAAAGGTCATTGTTTTATCTTACTAACATTTTAACAGATTATAATCAAACCATTTCCTTATCCAAAACAAAAGTTATGGCTTTTTCTGGGGCAAATCATATTAGAACAAAGATTTCCATAGAGGACTCGTCAATAGAACAGGTGCCAGATTTCAAGTATCTAGGGTGCAGCATGACAAACCAAGATGATAAGGAGGGGGAAAGTAAAATTAGTCTCTTCCAGTCACTTTGTGGCTGTATCATTAAGACAAGAAGAAGAAAACAAGGAAAGAGATGCAATTGAAATATTATAATGTAATAACCATACTTCAACTACTGTATGGTAGTCAGACTTGGATTAGAAAGGCCAAAGATGTGTACTAGGAGCGGAAATGAAGTTCTTGAGGGCTGTAAAGGGTTGTACCAAGAGAGATCGTATCAGAAATTATTATATTGGAATGGAGCTAGGCATAGCTGAAAACTTAAATGAGAAAATCTTCCAATACAAAACGGAGTGGCGGTTACATGTAGAGAGAATGGATCCAACTAGATTTTCAAGAAGAGCCCTCGACTACATCCAAGGGGGAAGAGATGTGTGGGAAGACCCCGTAAAGTGACGGTTGGATGACTTCAATTGAGACTGGAACAGGCTACTAGCCGAAGCCGTAAAGTATGGCGACAACGACGATAAGTTAATGTGTATTAATTCTTTTCAGCTTCTTTTCGGAAATTTCAAAATCCGAATTATAGAATATTTTATAGAAATTCGTACTACAGTATAGGTAAAGTGCCATAAAAATAAATATTAAAACTACGTAAATATTAATGGAAATTTAAATTTATTGTACTTACAAAATGGATAACTAAATTCACATAAACAACAATCTTTCACCATCAATGTTTTCAAGTTAAGTTCGCACGCAAAAAGTTTATAAGTAATGCACACCTGCAATTATTAATGTACGTAAATATTAATGGAAATTTAATTTTATTGTATTTTACAAAACAGAAGAATAAATAATTTCGCGATACCAACAAAAAAAACTTCACTGACAGTGTTTTCACTTTAGCACACAAAGAGTTATGTAATATTAATGGCTGGTCCCTGAAGTTGACGGTTTTGATTCTTCCCGAACTGAAGCTACAGGCTTAAAAAAGGTTGAAATTGTAGACTGTTTTGCCCTGTTGTATTGTTTTTTTAATAATTTCTTGACGCATTTCTTTGATGATTAAATAGTATGTTTGAAATTCTGGGTCAGTGTCAATAAAGTTAATAACTGCATCGAGATTTTCCCGCACCTTGGAAAGTGTAGGCTTAGGAACATTATCGTCGTCCTCTTCATCGTCACTATCATCTCCAACTTCTTCTTTCTGACCTTGCATTTGATAGACGATCTCTTCCTCTGTTAAATTCTGGTTGCCTACGTCATCTTCATCAGCACCCAACCATTTTCTTATGTCTTCAATGTTGGTAGCTCCAAAAGCACCTGCATAATCTTCATCTTCCAAACCTTGCAGGTCGATCTCTGGCTCTTTATCGTACAACATCTTACTCCAAGCATTGCATAATGTAGATATTTTGATCTCATTCCAGCTGTTTGCCCAGTTATAAATAGCACTTTTAATACTGTATTCCTTTATTTTTTTAAGAGTTTGTTCACCCCTATTGTCCATTTCTTCATCGTCCTTAAAGAATACCATGCATTCGTCAAGTCGTTTATGTCTGTAAAGGAGTTTGCAACTGAGGATTACTCCCTGATCCATTGGTTGGATAAGCGAAGTCGTATTGGGAGGCAAGTACATAGTTTTGATTTTTCCATCGCTGCTAGTCAATAAATTACTGGAGGGATGAGCAGGAGCATTGTCTAATATCAACAAAGCTTTAACATCCTCTTCTTTTATTTTTAAAACATCTAGCTGGAATTTTCTAACCTCTGGCACAAAATTATGAAAAAACCAATCGCTGGAAAATTTCTGAGTAAACCATGCAGTTGTTGAGAAACAAACTTCATCGAAATAATTTAAAATAAAAATACTGCCAGAAACTTACCTGCGGTCTTTTCATTTACTTACCTTTTTAAATTTTAATCAGAAGTCCAGAGTCGCCACGATATTTTTGGTTAAATATCGAAACCTTTACACTTTACCTTAATAAAAAATATGGGACAATTTTGCAATCTGACTACCCCCAAATAATAATATTGAAGAAATCCGGGAACGTTAGACGAATCTTGTAGCACAGAAAATTAGGAAGTGGTAATGACGAAATAACTGCGCTAACACATGGTATATGCTGTTAAACAACTCCTATTTATTAGATCCAATATTCAATTCGTTCTTCCTTTAAAATTTACTTTAAAATCTTTCTTTTACTGCTATATGGCCACTATCCTATTAACAACTGTAAATAAACCTTAACCTATATAACTGACTAAACTACGAAAAGCGACCCAGCGTCTTGCTCACACACACATTTGCATACATCCCCATAATTTATATTTAGAAATCTCCCCTTTTTATACATTCAGTGGATTTGCGCAAATACTGTAGTATTAATAAATTTACAAATAAAGGTTTAAAATGTACTCATCCTGTTCGTAGTTGCCGCACTCTTATTAACACTAATTAAACGTCTTCTCTGTACGGGCCGGTCGGTTCACATTTTCAGGTGAATGATTTCTTTTTCGTGCAGCGCTCTAACGCAACGACGCGGTTCCGAGTTTATACGCCGAACTGTCTTTGCCCGATCTCCCCATTTTAGGCATGGGCGAGCTGTAAACTGCGTCCAGTCGGCGGACGCACACACGGCTCGCGTCCGGGTTGTTAGGATGTTATTTTCCGACTGACTTATATGCGGGCGGACATTACTGCCTTGCCGGCAAACAAATTTCTTCATCGTTCGCAGCCTTCGTGGCTAAGGTTTCATTCATTGCACACACGACACACAGGATTCTTGTGTGTTGGACGTCGACGATATTTAGTGTTCCCTGGTCGACGTCACAAATGTGGGCAGGACTTGATCTCGTTTCCGTCGCCTCCGATACACGTGGCGAACCAAAATTCATCTCCAAGCCATGTTGTTTTACTAACTTGGCGTCGGTCTGCGCTCCGCCGATGTTAGTGCGTTTGGGCGTGTGTGTCACACCATCGCAAAGTTCCAAGAATTGTGTCACCCGCACATTCCATTACAATTGTTTCATCACCGTTTCTTTGTTCGAACTACGCTTCTATTCAAACACATGTCTGGCCACACAGATGAAGTGAATTGTGAGATTTAATAAAATGAAACCCAAAGTTAATAAAATAAAAAGGCCCTCCTTTTTGCCCCGTTACACAGTCTTGTTTGCTTTGTAAATAACTGGTAGGCTTTCCATAATGTTTTTAATTGCTCTAGGCTTAGCTGATTTTCCAACAACGACAGATGTTAGATGGTGAGACCCATCTGCGTTTGCACATAAGAGAGCAGATAGTCTTTGTTTATTTACCTTTCGGCCTGGTGTGGAATTGTCCATTCTATAGGCCTGAGTATTCTGAGGAATGGATCTCCAAAACAAGCCTGTTTTGTCACCATTATAAATTTGGGAAAGAAGAAGTTTTTCATCAGTAATTACTGCTTTAAGTTTCTGGCGAAACGGTTCGACACTAGAAACATCGGAACTTAAACTTTCCCCAAATATTTTCTGGTTTACAATGGAATGCCGCTGCCGAAATTTAAAAAGCCATCCTGTACTAGCTTTAAAATCAGTTTCTCCCAATTTTTGAGTGAATCTTTCTGCCGCAGCCTGTAATTCTACACCTCTAACTGGAACACCAACTGAACATTGCTGCTTGTACCAAGTGTATACAGCATCATCAATATTACTGAACTTTGCTGCAGTCGTTCGTTTTCTTTTAACAATACTCACATTTGGCGTATCTTGCTTTAAAACAAAATTGGAAATTTTTTTCTGTCTTTCTTTATATCATAAAACGTAGACTTACTAATTCCAAACTCGTTTAAAATATTCTGCACAGAATAACCATCGTCTATTTTACTCAACACTTTCATTTTGTCTTCTAAAGTTAAAGTCTTGTATTTACCTCTAGCACTCATATTGTAATACAGTACTGTAAATTAATACTAAACAGTGTTTGAAGAAAATGTGGTTTGAAAAGCTGTACGCAACTAAGAAATAACTTCAGACAATAGAACGCACACGAATACAATAACAATGATGCACACACTACCAAAGCAGCAGTTGAAACTGGACTAAACCCAGTCAGGGTGGGGGTGTGTATCGCACATTTTGCCAACATAACACTTTGAGAATTCCCTAAAGGCAAATGTTTTCACAAAGAATTCACAAAATTAATTTTTTTTGTGAATTATAATTTTTTTTTTAGGGAGTCTGAATTATCGTAAATTCCGAATTAGAGAGGTTTAACTGTATATGAGAGCCTGTAGTTCATTGTTATTGCATGGTCTGCAGTCACCTTCTTCTCTAACCAGGCCATAAATTGTATCCAATATTTTGTGCTCAAATGATTTTAAAGCAGTTTTGTCATTCTCTGTCAAAGTCCACACCTCAGATTCATGTGTAACAACTGAAAGCAGACGGAATGCCTGTCAGAATTATTAAAAAAGAAAATGTCACAGTATAAAAGGGTTTTATACTATTTGAAAGCTTGTTCCTTAATTACCTGCTTCAGAAGAAGAATAACGGATTTCTAGAGTGGGAGGTGTGTTCATCTTGACATCCATTTGAACTCGGTTCTGCTGAAGATGGCCTCTGGAGGCATGGCCAAAGTCTTTAGAATGAACCAAAATGTAAGCATTCAACCGGTCCAACACCCTGGTATTTTCTGATTTTAATAATCATTAAATAACTGTTTCATGATGGCGTTTTGAAGTGAACAACTTGTGTCTGTTTTTAAACAGAGGATAATGTTGAGTAATGAGCAAAAGCACCACCTTAACACAACCACTGTATTTCTTACATAATGTTTGTACGTGATGTTTTCATCTTCTCAAGAAGTAAACATAAAACATGAACATTTTGCAGTTATTGTAAATATAAATTGCTTGGACCAGCTGAAGGTTATAGTAGCAAGTTCATTCCAGACGTATTTTGAAGACTGAAAATATTTTGATATAAATCTGACATTATCAGTGAAAATTATATTAAAGGGGAAAATAAAAGTATAGATAAATGAAGGACAATTTTTCATATAAATAAAAACTGTATGAACTGTTTAATCAAACCTTATCTTCTTCTTCCTCTGGCTCTACATCCCTGTACGAGATTCAGCCTCCTCTGATCCCTATGGTTGTAGGTCCTCCTCAACACACTCCATCCACGTCTTTCTCGGTCTTCCTCTGGTCTAAGGGTTTCCATTCTGTGATAGCTCTCGTATTTCTGGTCTTCTCCATTCTATAAATGTGTCCTAGCCATCTAATTTTCTGTGATTATTGCTAGAATACTCACAGAGTATTCTATGTTTTCGTTGTTTATTAATGTATCAAGTTCAAGATTCAGGCGGGTCTACCAAGTGCCATCGTGTTGGACTACTGGCCCAAAATTCTCCTATGTATTTCCCTCTCAAATCGTTTAAGATCTTCATCTTTCTTCTGCATAGTCCTTGTCTCACAGCCATTAAGTCACTACTGGTCTTATAAGGCTTTTATAAATTTTCAGTTTAGAATAATGACTTCGGATCCCAGAGCACAATAGTTTCTTGTTTTAAAATATGCTGTTTCCCTTTGCTATCCTTGATTTGATTTCCTCACTGTTCAAATTGTCCTCATTTAGCAGTGATCCTCCAGTGGTAGGCAAAATTATCCACTTCCTTAAAGCTGTAGCCCCCAACATCCAGTGTATTTCTTTCATTATGTTCTTTCATCTTGAGACTCAAGGGTACTTTGTTTTGTCCTGGTTTGTTGACAACTCGGCCTCCTTTATCTGTTCTTCCAGTTCTATGAATGTTTCTCTTACTCCATTTTTGTTACAGTCAAGAATAATTATGTCATCAGCATATGGAAATCAAAGCTTATATATTATGTTTATGGTGACTCTGCATCCTCACTACGAAAATGTGTGTGTGTGTGTGTGTGTGTGTGTGTGTGTGTGTGTGTGTGTGTGTGTGTGTGTGTGTGTGTGTGTGTGCGCGCGCGCGCGCGCGCGCGCGCGCTTTTATCTGTAATATTTGAATGGGTGACGACATTTTCTCCCCCAGTTTGTTCTGGTTAGAAAAACGTATATGAGAAGAATTATATACGGTACAACTTAGTTGAACTTATTTTATGTTGGCAGCACTGTTTTTCTCTTGTGCATATTGCTAGTTTGACCAGATTTGCATTCGGGTTTTGATGTATAACCATGTGGGGGTCAGTATCTCATATATTGGATGTCAGTTTTGTCACAGTCACCCAGCATCTGGTATATCATATTCTCACAATTTTCTGCGCTGTTAGGTCATGCTCCAGCTTGTCTGTCACTTCCAGACATTTAATTATAGAAATCAGTCAGATATAAAACAAACAGTAATTTACAGTTGACTACAAAAAGTGTTCTTTTTAGCAGTGACATGATGTACGAGGATTGTTCAATAGAAACATGTTTAGAGGCTCCAAAGCATTTTTTATTCAACGATTTTAAAAGAAGTCTTAACATTAAGGCATGAGTCCCTCTATTGCACTAATTTGTAGATTCCCTGCTGGTAAAATTCTTGCGGTTGTTTACGGAACCATTCGCTAACAGCAAACTCTACCTCAGCGTCCGATTTGAATCGCCGTCCTTTTAGTGATTTCTTTAATGGGACAAAAACGTGATAATCACACGGGGACAAGTCAGGACTGTAAGATGGATGTTGTAAGACTTCCCACTTCGTATGACCAAGCAGATATTGAATCGTCTGAGCTACATGGGGTTGAGCATTATCATGCAGAAGAATGACACCATTTGTGAACTTCCTGGGACGTTCATTCTTGGTGCTGACCCGTAAGCATTTTAAGCTGTCTGCATATCGCTCAGCATTAATGTTCTTTAAAATCTATGACCAGCACACGTAATCAAAAAATACGGTCACTATACTTTTCCTGCCAAAGGTTGGGGCCGACATTTTTTTTTCCTTTGGAGATCGTGCAGATTATCTTTGGATAAAATCCGTGATTTTCTATCATAGATGCCATTTTTGAACCCCGTCACAACGCTTAGAAAAGAGTAAACTGCAAATATTTTTGACAGACGCATCACTAGTACTTAAACAGAGAATATAAACAAATGAATTCCGTTGTCATGGCAACGAAGTCACAGTTGCGCAGATCAAGCGAGTTTCTATTGAACAATTTTGTTTCCAGGTTTTGTTTGTGTTTGCAAAGTTAATAATGTTTTTTGGCAGATTTTGTTTAGTTTTACAGACTTTTGTTTAACATAATTACTGTTATGCTTACTTAGTGTACTTGTATAAATGTTGAACTCAAAAGCAAATTGCAAATTTTATGGTATGCACATATAAAAATTGGGCAAATGTCGAAATTCCATGAGCGTTCATGTTTTATGTTTATAAAACTTTATACACCTGTTTCATTGCATTTTGTAGTTTTTATTTTATACAATAATAATGCCAAACCATTGTTTTAATTTTTTTTAATAAAAGCTTATTTTCTTTTAGTTTGTAGTAGTTGATGTGTACAGATATTTAATGACTCGAAGAATGGATTATATTGGTATAGAGTGTAGAACACAAATACATGTTATTATCTTTCCTTGTGTCAAAAATGTAGCTTTTATGTTTTGTATAAATTTAGTACATAATGTGAGTCCATTATGTACAGTATTTTGGAGAAGAGAGTTTTTTTTTTGTAATTTGAGGAATATATTAAATGGAATTTTTCCACCCGAACAGTGGATTATTAATTCCTTAAAGCTTTCACAGCTGGCGTCAACATTGTTACTACTAGCCAAGCTGTTAGGTTGTGGTTGACTATTATTGTGGACAGACATTTCAACCCCACCATTGGAGGCCATCTTCATTGTCAGAAAATGTTTGGCAAGATGTCCCCCAATTCACCCCAGTACTGAGGTAGAGACCTATGTGTTGGCCCTGAAAAGGCCCACTTAAATAAACTCTTCAGCCCAGCACAATCTAAGGTGGAAGGCAGCATCAAGTGCTACCTGATTGGTTTGGGAGCACAGCATGCCAAATCCTATATAAAAAGGAGAATTTCTCCTCTCCGATTCATACCGATGAAACCATGTTTGAAGATCTCCACAGACTCATGCAGCCAAGGGTAATAGCCACTCACCGAAGACAAGATCTTGGTCTCCTCGAAGAGAACAAATCAGTGTTAGACAGTGCATGCTTAGCTACTGCAGACTTCTCCTAAGTAGTGATTGCTTGCCATTCTACTGTACATTTTTACCCTTGGCCTATTAACATTCTCTAAATTTTTACTGGGTGTTTATGCACTGTTTCTATTTTAGACAGGAAATAAAGGAATTATAACAAGAAAAGCTGAAATGGCTTAAGTAGACTGCAGATCTGTTAAAAAAGCTATGGATGTATTAATGAGACAATCGGATAACAAGCATGCAGCAGATTACCTCCTCCTTCAGTATTCAATGAGGACATTATGGAATTGCTTTAAATTCGATTCAACAGTTTGGAAACTTGGTTGGCAAAGATTTTGTTGATGGACAAAGGAAACAACTGAGTGACCGTTTTCTTATGTGTGCTATGCCTTTCGTTCCAAAAATATTATGAACTGTATTTAGCAATTATTCAATGAGCTCATTCTGTAAACATACTAAAGCTACTGCTGATAAGAAATTGTTAAGGCTTTCCTTCAAAAGGCATCCTCACGTTTGACAACAGGTAGGCTTGATGTATGAACCCCAGCAAGGCATACAACTTAACACGTGCATAATAAATGGCACTTTTAAGAGTTCCAACAAAATGGTTTAATGGATGGACTGGAACTAATCGGCAACATAAAGAAAAAAGGAGTCAGAGACTGAGTATTCATCGCCAGCAGAGCGTTTTTGCTAGCAGAAATACAATAAATTTATCTTGTAGCTCTCAAGTACACAAAAACGTGATGTTAAAAAGCTGATGCTGTTGGTTCTGCTGCAGTTCTGATGGTTCTCTTTAAAGGCCAGTGTATCAAAACTGGAATTTTACAACATGCTTACAGGAAATGTGATCTGCATGTATGATAAGGGCCTGAGATGATGACAATTCTATTTGTCTGTTGGCTCAAGCATTTTCATATGTTTTCTGAATAACATTGTAAAGAATGTAAAAGAGAAGATGGAAATATTTTCTAAAATATCTTTATAAAGATACATTTGCTACATTATTATAATAATATATCCTGTTGCAATCAGTTTGCAATAATTAAAATAAAATTAAGAGTTGGCTTCATTTGGAACATAGGTTCCTTTTAAATCCAAAACATCAACTTTTTAAAACAGTTTGAACACATTTTTAAGTTTTCAGCGTTATAATTTAGAAAATTACAAATTCGAAATGCAAGTGATTTTGTTTACATTTTTACATCAAAAACCATGAAAATAACAAGAAGTTAAACATTAGTATGGTCTTATTGGGCTCAGGTATCTTATTATATCATCATTAACATATGTAAAACACAAGTAAATCCTTTTTAATGTGCACTATGAAATACAATGTATTCTGGTTAATGGGGACCACTGGTTATTATTAGGGCCAACTGCTTTATTGAGCTAGTATTAAAAATACAAAAACAAAACAGAGTTACACATATAAAGTTGCTTCGCTTAATAGGCCTGGACCGCTGGTTATTTGGTGCAGTAATAGCTCAGTGTTTCTCCTCTTAAACAGAAGTAATAACCCATTTTTTTAGTACATAATTTACAGGAGTAGATTATTGAGGGCAACAAACCATAACAGTAAAGTACATTGTTAACAACAACCCCACGACATGTGCTCTGTTTCGGACTTTCTGTCCGATATTCATTGGCGACATACCATAAACTAACTATAGGCACCACTAGGGCCTACAAGATTGTTATGTCTAGTAACGGGCTGTTTAGTCTATTAGTATCATTCCTTTAGAACTGTCTGATATTTTCAACACAGGTCGTTGACACAACACATTTCTCTATAGCTCATTGTTATGATGGTCTACTGATCGTCGTATGGTACAGTGGAAAACAAAATACAAGACAAAAACACACTTGTAATGGTACAGAAGTGTGTGATCCAGTTTTAATCAGTATGTAATTCAGTAATTAATAAATTAACTTTCACCTGTGAGGAGCCCCAGTAACCAGCAATGCACATTGTTAGCCTAAACAATTGCCCAGACATATTGCATAACTGCCCCAGCAGCAGGCTTTTTGTGAATCACAGTCTGCAGTTTGTCATTAGAGTGTGAACAACAGACAGCCAGCAGCAGCATAAAGTGCAGGAAACAGTAAAAATAGTGGCCTCGGGAGTGTAAGATAGGCCGTAATTTTTAGTCGGCCTATCCTTCAATGTACTAAATAATACTACCAAAATAAAACCAGTGTATAAAAGTATAAACTGTATAACGTGCGGCCAGTTCCATTGTAACTCACTGCCGCGCGGCCAGCCTACAACATCTAAGTGCAAAAGTTATGTCGGCCGACTTGATCATCTTTTAGAACGTGAGACGTTAATCAGTAAATCAGTAAGAACCATGAAATAAAAACCGTAAAATCAGTACCAACAGTGGCGTGAGTGCGAGAGAACTCAGAAATCGGTCAGCTAGTGAACTTGTGTCACGGTTATTACACGTGAATAATACGGGTGTGCATTGGAAGGAAGCTATTATCAGGATGAGTACCACCTTTTAAAGTTCAATTACTATATTATAAAATTTGCTTTTATAAATACTTTAATAAGGAACAGAGATCTCTAATAGAGGGGAGTTTGTTTAAATATTGTAATAAAATAAATAAGATTGATGTGTGAATCTGTAAGTTGTAAGGTGTTTA
Source organism: Magicicada septendecula (assembly GCA_034769895.1). Taxonomy (NCBI): domain Eukaryota; kingdom Metazoa; phylum Arthropoda; class Insecta; order Hemiptera; family Cicadidae; genus Magicicada; species Magicicada septendecula. The sequence continues at coordinate 40,460,578 of CM068372.1, forward strand.
ATTGGTGTGGCTCTCGACGTCTTACTGGCCTGAAACACTTCCTTAAGTTTCCCAGCTGGTCGAGTCCCAATGGTAGCAAGACCGGTCGAGTAGCGTAAAGTTGATGAAGGAATATATATGTTCAGCTTCGCCGAAAGTTTCAAAACAAAATTTATTGTTTTGAAGGAAATTAAAAAAAAAAAATTATGTTTATAATAAAAATAATTAAAAAAAAAATTTTAATTTTATTAATTAATTAATTAGGATCAATTAATTAATATAGGGCTGTGAAGTTTTAAACAGTGTAATGCTCTTCTGAAAATTTTTATTAAAGTTTTAGTATATTTTAAATAAGCTATCACCACTCATAAGACTGTCTTCAAACCAATCGATACTTGTTTACCTTTTTATTTTTTAGGTTATCTTCACTTACGGGTGGTAAAGTCCTTGTAGATTATCAATTAGAATTATATTATTGGTAATTAGTATTATTGAAGAAATAAAGAACTATTAAGTATTGAAAAGTATTAATGTTTTTTATTAAGTAACAGCAATATTGACTCTTATCGATTAGTATCGATTCTCAGGATATCGAAAAAAGTTACAAGTATATGATATAAAAATTATATAGGGTTCTTTAAACAGCCAGTTATTACCAAAGTCAGAGAAATCGGGCTAATATTTAAAAAGTATAACGTTACAATCAAATTAATAGTTATTAATAAACACAGACATTGAATAATAAATTGTAAATATAATAATTGTTTTCACCAAACAGCTGTGCTGAACAAAGAAGAAGGCACTGAGATCGTCAAAGCAAATGGCCGCCGTCAAGTTGATCAAAATGTTGCTCGTTCCTGCTGCATTCCAAATAATGTATTTTGAAGCAATATTCCTATTCTTGTGTCTGCAAATCTCTTGTTAAATGTTGTGTAGTGATTGGTGTACTGTTTCTGAGTTGTATTTAGTGTATCCGTATAATTATTAGTTCAAACACTTTCTCCGATTCCGTCACTAATTTGGGTTAGAGTATTATACAGTTTTCTAGTGTTTTGTGGTGTTTTTCGGAGTAGATTTATATTGTTCTGTGTTATGGAGTGTTACTTGATCGTTTCTGTTATAATATGATAGTTTTAGAAGTATTTTACAAGTCACTCGCGATTTCACAATAACGCACTATACACTCGCTTTGTATGACGATTATAGGTTAGGTTATCCACGTTATCAAACGTATATCATGTTAACCGTTCAACTACCAATAATTAACTAACTGTTTCCTTCAGTTTCAATTAAACTCTTAGCCCATATAATATTATCCTTAACATTGTTCAAAAATATTTTCACATCCTGTGTACATTTTACTATTTCACTATATGAATGCCTAAACTTTGGTTATTTGTCAATTTTATTCACTAGATTTGATTTAAATTAATCTTTCAGTTCATTCTGGTTATTTTCAGATTAAATAATGCCATTTTATAGTGTTTTCTGTCCGAAAAATAGTAATTTTACTTTCAGTTTGGTATACAAACTGTTTGGAAGTCAAAACATTAAAATTTACTTCCTGTCATTATATAAATTCAGCCATTTTATCAGTTATATTTAATATTAATAATTCTATATTGTATTAAAAGGTTCCTATTCCCTTATTTTCTGGTAATTAATTGAATTAGTTGTATTCTGAAACATTATTCTGAAATATATGACTCCCATGTCTAAATTTCTGAGTTTAGTCATTTTCACTTTTATTCATAATTCTGAATATAATTTATTAAAATCTCTCTAAATGGTATGTGCAATTATATGGCATGATCTCAAGTTTATTTTGTCTAAACCCCTTTTGTTTATTTGCATTTAATTGAGCAATTTCTCTGTTTTGATGAAGTTTGGTTTCCATTCTTTTGGCCTATGATTTTTTAAACAATTTTTCTTACAAAATAATTTACAAACAATATATGATGTGTGATACCCTCTCTGACTTTTACAAATAGTATTATAAATTAAACATGTTTTTAAATTACACAAAAACAATTAGTATTGGTTACAATACAAACAATAGTTAAAACAAATAAAGAATATTTTTTTTTTTTAAATAAATGGTTGTCTTCAAGTCAGACATTTTGCAACACAATCCTTATTTCTAAACATGGAAATATGGCTTATAACAAAGGTTTTTTACTAACTAACATCTTAATTACTCTCTACTATTTACAAGTGGTAACTATTTTTATAGTTCTGATGTTAGTTGTTTCAGACCCAAACAAATGGCCTTATATCTAATACATTTTTAAACATTTTTGTACTATATACATAAAAAACCTTATATTTATATTCTTATTTCTAACTATTATTATAAGTAGGATTCTACAGTTTTTATACCGTCTTTTACATTATCTTCGGGGAATTGTACCCTGTCATTAACAAATAAATAGTATTAATTGTTCAAAAGGTATTATGAACTCTGTTTTTCTTTTTTCATGTAAAACAAAATGTTATTTTAAACAGATTCATGTCTTATGAACAACATATTGTCACAGTACATATTTTAAGTCATTGAAAAATGCATATTTCATTGCATCCAATGTTTGTGATTGCCAAGAATGAAACACAAGGTTCATTTTTTATAATACCCAAAACTATCACTGGTTCACTTTGCACTTATATATTATGTTAATGCTAAATGGTCGTATAGTCTTATTAACATAATAAATTGGTTAGCGTTTTTTCAATGGAGATTTGTTCCATGGGTACTATATTATTGTTTCATCTTAGTTCACAGGAAACTTTTACTTTATACACTCCTCTCTCTTAAATTTATATACATGTGGTTTTTATTTCGTTATACTTTTATTTTTAGATATTTATTTTGGGGATATAGGGATTTGGGTGTCTTTTATAAGAGCATGACATCTTCAGGATGCTGCCCTCTTCTTCTTTCTTCAGTCTTCTTTTCTCCTGCCTTCTGGGACTGGTATCTTCTCCATCTTCTTCTTGTTGCCATCAGGTTTCTTGGGATCTTCTCCATCTTCTTCTTTATTACAGAAATACACAACCTGTATTGGTTGATCTTGGCTTATTTTAGGGTTTCTCTTCTATTTATTCTTCCTCGTTGTGGGTTTGGTCATATTGTGTACTGCTTTGTTATTTACTATTTTACCTTCCTGGGTTATACCTTGAAAACCTTTGGTCATGATACTGGTCTTGGATGACTCATCACTAGTAACTCCTTTTATTTTAACTTGTATTTTCTTTATAATAATGATTTCTTTCCACAGTTGATATGAATTAATCTATTTATATTAGACTTAATGCTTTCTTCCAAATTTAAATATTATAACTTCATTATTCTAATGATCAATTGCCATTCAATATTATGCATACATCTGTCACGCTACAGATTGCTCCCCTCCAGAAGTAATTATTTCAGACATGTTTATGGATGAAATAATTTCTTATGATAATTTCATCATTCCTTATAATTCATTTTCTTCTCCATCTTTATATCGACTTTTTTATAATTAGAGTTTTATTAATTTTATATATATGGTTACTTGTCTTACTACTGATCCTTTTCGGATAGTTAGTGTCTTCTGAGATATATTATAATTGTAATACATTTTCTTTCTATATCAACTTCGTGTTGTATCCTTGGGATATTAATTCCCTAACATTCCCTATCACGTGGGCTGGGGCAGATCAGAGGGGCACTGTACGCTACTTCTCTGCTGGCCATACACCACTTCTATAAATTGAGTACAGGGGCATATCCATCCCTGCTCAAAAAACATAATGCTGCTGGAATTATCTTCAGTCAGTCATCGAATAAATAAATAAAAAGTAGTCTCATTTTCGACTAATAAAAATATCTTTGGATTCTCCACTTCGTAGTCTCTCAGATTATCTCACATTTTCTATCTTAATAAATCTTCATAATCATTATTATACTCATTATATATATATTTTTTCAAAACTCTTAACGTGTCTGATATATTTAATTTAATTATGGTTGAAAACCTTTCTTTTAATAATTCTGGTTACTGTTTACAGTGTAACTCTCTTTCTTCTCCATCTGAATTCTCTTTATACTTTCTTCTGGTTACTCATAGTATTAGCATGGTCTTTATAAATAGTCTTTCGTATTCATTATTTGAATGGTCTTAATATATTATATTTAATTTTTTGACATTGTATCTTTACATTAAATATTCAGGTTGTTATATTGATCATTTTATTTAAGCATTTTGGTTCTTTCCTTTCTCTTAGAAAGTTATTAATCTGCCTTCGCATTCATTAACATTAATTCATTTATATTATATTTCATGTGGTATTTCTTCTCTTTGCATTTCATATAGGTCTTATTATTATCATTTGTTCAAAATCATCTTCTCCATCTGTTTGGTATGAGTTGTTCTTCTTCGCTCTTAATTAACTGTTTTCATTATCATTTCATAGGTAATTAGTCTCTTTGCTTCCAAATTTTTTCCTTCTCTGGCATATTACACTCTTTTTTGTTATTCTTCTCTACTCCTTCAAATGCTATTGTGAATGTCTAGCATTTATTCTGGATTAACGTTAACTCTCTTTTCTGAATTAACCACTTTATTTTCTTCTCAATTCAATCATAATTGACACATAATTATTTTTTGGAACTTGGTTAGTTTTAATGTAAAATTCAAACTATTCTTTTTAATTAATTGAAAAATATTTCTCATAAATCCTTGTAATATGTTGATCTTATCTTGTTTCAAAGTACTGACGTTCTATCAACATTCAAATTCTGTTTAATTCATTTATTCCCAGAATTGTTTCATTCAGAATTGTTTATAGTATTGTGATTTTACTATTATTTCTGAATGTTTTGGTATTTCTCCAAATCCAAATTCTTCTTAATTATTTACCATAAAGTTTTCTCATAAACTTAGTTATAGTAAGTTGGTCTTACTTCATTTTTAAATTTTTTGTATAATTAAGTTCAAAATTCTCTCTCTTTCTCTTTCTTCCATAAAGTTTTGTTCTAAATTATCAGGTTGTAGTAAGATGTACTTACTCAATTTTAAATTTTTATAATTATATTTCAATTCAAAAGTCTTTCTTTTTCTTTCTTCCATAAAGTTTGTTCCAAAATTATTAGGTTGTAAGATGTACTTACATTATTTCCGAATTTTTAAAATTAAATTAAAAAATTCTTCTTCTTTTAATTCTCCAAAATGTTCTTCTCAAAATATTAGGTTGTAAGATGTACTTACATTATTTTAGGATTTTTTCAAATTTAAATTCTAAATTCCTTTTTCTTATAATTCTCCAGAATGTTCTTCTCAAAATATTAGGTTGTAAGATGTACTTACATTATTTTTGAATTTTTAAAATATAAATTCTAAATTCCTTCTTCTTATAATTCTCCAGAATGTTCTTCTCAAAATATTAGGTTGTAAGATGTACTTACATTATTTTAAATTTTTTTAAAATATAAATTCTAAATTCCTTCTTCTTATAATTCTCCAGAATGTTCTTCTCTAAATATTAGGTTGTAAGGTGTACTTACATTATTTTAGGATTTTTAAAATTATTAAATTAAAAAATTCTTTTTTTTTTAATTCTCCAGAATGTTCTTTTCAAAATATTAGGTTGTAAGATGTACTTACATTATTTTTGAATTTTTAAAAAATAAAAATTCTAAAATTCTTTCTTCTTATAATTCTCCAGAATGCTCTTTTCAAAATATTAGGTTGTAAGATGTACTTACATTATTTTTGGATTTTTAAAATTAAATTAAAAAATTCTTCTTCTTTTAATTCTCCAGAATGTTCTTCTCAAAATATTAGGTTGTAAGATGTACTTACATTATTTTTGAATTTTTAAAATATAAATTCTAAATTCCTTCTTCTTATAATTCTCCAGAATGTTCTTCTCAAAATATTAGGTTGTAAGATGTACTTACATTATTTTAAAATTTTTTAAAATATAAATTCTAAATTCCTTCTTCTTATAATTCTCCAGAATGTTCTTCTCTAAATATTAGGTTGTAAGGTGTACTTACATTATTTTAGGATTTTTAAAATTATTAAATTAAAAAATTCTTTTTTTTTAATTCTCCAGAATGTTCTTTTCAAAATATTAGGTTGTAAGATGTACTTACATTATTTTTGAATTTTTAAAAAATAAAAATTCTAAAATTCTTTCTTCTTATAATTCTCCAGAATGCTCTTTTCAAAATATTAGGTTGTAAGATGTACTTACATTATTTTTGGATTTTTAAAATTAAATTAAAAAATTCTTCTTCTTTTAATTCTCCAGAATGTTCTTCTCAAAATATTAGGTTGTAAGATGTACTTACATTATTTTTGAATTTTTAAAAATAATAAAAATTCAAAATTCTAAATCTCACAACTCATTCTTCATATTTCTTCATAGAAGCTTGATTGTACACTCCTTTGATTTTTCCTGAAACGATTTCCTTCAACTCATATGTATTGTTATGTTTATCATTTATCACAACATATGGGGTTATATTGTACTCTACACTGGCCCATATTATTTATACTTTTGTAAGTTGATCTTCTCTTTTTCTTTTCTCATAAATTTTCTTTTATATACCCAGGAAGATGTACGATTTTCTTTATGTCGTTCCATTGCTCATATTTTTATTTATAATGTGCATTTTCTTAAATAGTCTTCATTCATAAAACCCTGTTTTGTTTCTATGTTTATTCTTCGTATCATTTCCTTTCAATGATATTTATTTCGTCTCCTTCAACGTTGTTTTTCGCCGTAGTCGGTTATCATGATCCGTCCCTTTTCTTGATGTCGTGTGGTATTTGTGTCAACCAGGGTCCATCATCTCAGTTGCTCTTATAAAATTTACCCTAGGGCGCGACACTCGGTTATTATTACTGTTATTATTGTTATTACTAAATTTATCATGATAGTAATTTCGGTTAGGTTGGTAAGGTCTGTTACCATTATTGTTGGGATATGGATTTCTCTGACTGTATAGAATATTATTATTATGTTGATAAAAATTGTTTCTATTGTTTGGATAGGGGTTGTGATTCCTAATGCCGTTAAAATTACTGCTAAGTTGGTTATTAGGTGGCGGGTTGTTAGGGCCGTCGTAATTACTGGGCTGGTTCCCTCTATCATCATATTGTATACACCAATACTTCTCTGGTCCATGTTTTGTGTTACCTGACAATAATATGTGAGGATCTTCATCTGGGTTATCACTTATTATTTGTTTATCAGAAACACCATAAGCTGGTTTACCATCACATATCCACTCTGAAGGAATATATTTTAGTCTAACCGTACCCTGGAACTGTTCTAGATGGCACGCTAATGGAATACATTCTGGTGATTCATCTGTGTCATCATTACAGTCTGATACGATATCACATCTCCATCTTTCTGAAAAACATTGTCCAGTCTTGCGCTGAAATTGATCTGGTCCACATGTTGTATTCTGTTTACCTCTGGTCCTTTCCCATTGGTAGACTACTGTCTTGTGGTAAATTATTTCTGAAATTACTTCGATTCTCCTTCTATAATTCCTGGAATTCATTATGTCTTTGTCATAGGTAATTGGGATATTATTGCCATCAATTAACCCATGATTCATCATCTCCAACTCTTCCTTAGTTTTTATCAAATTTCTTGGATACATTCTCCTTTTCCTTGGTTTAATATTTTCCTGGTTTCCGCTAGTTTTAATTCCAGGTAATACCATTACTTGTTCTTGCATTTTATCATTTATTACTTCTTCTGGTTCTGGTTGGCTATCATTTTTTATTTCTTTGGTCCTCTCCTTTCTTAACTCTTCTCTTTTCAATCTGTCCTCTCTCATTTTCTTAGTCTCGTCATCTAGCATTTTATTTTGATCATCCAGCTTCTTCATTGTCGACTTGTGGCACTCATCCAGTTTCTCCATTAACGACTCGTGGCACTCATCCATTTTCTTACTCAAGTCTTCCTTCGTAGATTTAATATCTTCTTTCAAAGACTGTGTGTCCTTCTTCCTATTCTCCTCCATTTTCTTGTTACTCTCCTCCATTTTGTCTTCCATCTTTTGTAGCAATCTTTCCATGAATCTGTCCCACTTCTCATCTCGTGTAAGTTCTGCCATTTTGTTTGTCGTTATTCCCTTTTATTATCTTTCTCTGACTTTGTAGCTGTTGCCTAGCTCCAACTAGTGATTGGGCAGAAAGTATTGGCCTTCCAATCGCTAATTAAAGCCCCTAAAGTTGTGCGCCAATTTGTAATAAAATAAATAAGATTGATGTGTGAATCTGTAAGTTGTAAGGTGTTTAATTGGTGTGGCTCTCGACGTCTTACTGGCCTGAAACACTTCCTTAAGTTTCCCAGCTGGTCGAGTCCCAATGGTAGCAAGACCGGTCGAGTAGCGTAAAGTTGATGAAGGAATATATATGTTCAGCTTCGCCGAAAGTTTCAAAACAAAATTTATTGTTTTGAAGGAAATTTAAAAAAAAAATTGTTTATAAAAAAAATAATTAAAAAAAAAATTTTAATTTTATTAATTAATTAATATAGGGCTGTGAAGTTTTAAACAGTGTAATGCTCTTCTGAAAATTTTTATTAAAGTTTTAGTATATTTTAAATAAGCTATCACCACTCATAAGACTGTCTTCAAACCAATCGATACTTGTTTACCTTTTTATTTTTTAGGTTATCTTCACTTACGGGTGGTAAAGTCCTTGTAGATTATCAATTAGAATTATATTATTGGTAATTAGTATTATTGAAGAAATAAAGAACTATTAAGTATTGAAAAGTATTAATGTTTTTTATTAAGTAACAGCAATATTGACTCTTATCGATTAGTATCGATTCTCAGGATATCGAAAAAAGTTACAAGTATATGATATAAAAATTATATAGGGTTCTTTAAACAGCCAGTTATTACCAAAGTCAGAGAAATCGGGCTAATATTTAAAAAGTATAACGTTACAATCAAATTAATAGTTATTAATAAACACAGACATTGAATAATAAATTGTAAATATAATAATTGTTTTCACCAAACAGCTGTGCTGAACAAAGAAGAAGGCACTGAGATCGTCAAAGCAAATGGCCGCCGTCAAGTTGATCAAAATGTTGCTCGTTCCTGCTGCATTCCAAATAATGTATTTTGAAGCAATATTCCTGTTCTTGTGTCTGCAAATCTCTTGTTAAATGTTGTGTAGTGATTGGTGTACTGTTTCTGAGTTGTATTTAGTGTATCCGTATAATTATTAGTTCAAACACTTTCTCCGATTCCGTCACTAATTTGGGTTAGAGTATTATACAGTTTTCTAGTGTTTTGTGGTGTTTTTCGGAGTAGATTTATATTGTTCTGTGTTATGGAGTGTTACTTGATCGTTTCTGTTATAATATGATAGTTTTAGAAGTATTTTACAAGTCACTCGCGATTTCACAATAACGCACTATACACTCGCTTTGTATGACGATTATAGGTTAGGTTATCCACGTTATCAAACGTATATCATGTTAACCGTTCAACTACCAATAATTAACTAACTGTTTCCTTCAGTTTCAATTAAACTCTTAGCCCATATAATATTATCCTTAACATTGTTCAAAAATATTTTCACATCCTGTGTACATTTTACTATTTCACTATATGAATGCCTAAACTTTGGTTATTTGTCAATTTTATTCACTAGATTTGATTTAAATTAATCTTTCAGTTCATTCTGGTTATTTTCAGATTAAATAATGCCATTTTATAGTGTTTTCTGTCCGAAAAATAGTAATTTTACTTTCAGTTTGGTATACAAACTGTTTGGAAGTCAAAACATTAAAATTTACTTCCTGTCATTATATAAATTCAGCCATTTTATCAGTTATATTTAATATTAATAATTCTATATTGTATTAAAAGGTTCCTATTCCCTTATTTTCTGGTAATTAATTGAATTAGTTGTATTCTGAAACATTATTCTGAAATATATGACTCCCATGTCTAAATTTCTGAGTTTAGTCATTTTCACTTTTATTCATAATTCTGAATATAATTTATTAAAATCTCTCTAAATGGTATGTGCAATTATATGGCATGATCTCAAGTTTATTTTGTCTAAACCCCTTTTGTTTATTTGCATTTAATTGAGCAATTTCTCTGTTTTGATGAAGTTTGGTTTCCATTCTTTTGGCCTATGATTTTTTAAACAATTTTTCTTACAAAATAATTTACAAACAATATATGATGTGTGATACCCTCTCTGACTTTTACAAATAGTATTATAAATTAAACATGTTTTTAAATTACACAAAAACAATTAGTATTGGTTACAATACAAACAATAGTTAAAACAAATAAAGAATATTTTTTTTTTTTAAATAAATGGTTGTCTTCAAGTCAGACATTTTGCAACACAATCCTTATTTCTAAACATGGAAATATGGCTTATAACAAAGGTTTTTTACTAACTAACATCTTAATTACTCTCTACTATTTACAAGTGGTAACTATTTTTATAGTTCTGATGTTAGTTGTTCCAGACCCAAACAAATGGCCTTATATCTAATACATTTTTAAACATTTTTGTACTATATACATAAAAAACCTTATATTTATATTCTTATTTCTAACTATTATTATAAGTAGGATTCTACAGTTTTTATACCGTCTTTTACATTGTCTTCGGGGAATTGTACCCTGTCATTAACAAATAAATAGTATTAATTGTTCAAAAGGTATTATGAACTCTGTTTTTCTTTTTTCATGTAAAACAAAATGTTATTTTAAACAGATTCATGTCTTATGAACAACATATTGTCACAGTACATATTTTAAGTCATTGAAAAATGCATATTTCATTGCATCCAATGTTTGTGATTGCCAAGAATGAAACACAAGGTTCATTTTTTATAATACCCAAAACTATCACTGGTTCACTTTGCACTTATATATTATGTTAATGCTAAATGGTCGTATAGTCTTATTAACATAATAAATTGGTTAGCGTTTTTTCAATGGAGATTTGTTCCATGGGTACTATATTATTGTTTCATCTTAGTTCACAGGAAACTTTTACTTTATACACTCCTCTCTCTTAAATTTATATACATGTGGTTTTTATTTCGTTATACTTTTATTTTTAGATATTTATTTTGGGGATATAGGGATTTGGGTGTCTTTTATAAGAGCATGACATCTTCTTCAGGATGCTGCCCTCTTCTTCTTTCTTCAGTCTTCTTTTCTCCTGCCTTCTGGGACTGGTATCTTCTCCATCTTCTTCTTGTTGCCATCAGGTTTCTTGGGATCTTCTCCATCTTCTTCTTTATTACAGAAATACACAACCTGTATTGGTTGATCTTTGCTTATTTTAGGGTTTCTCTTCTATTTATTCTTCCTCGTTGTGGGTTTGGTCATATTGTGTACTGCTTTGTTATTTACTATTTTACCTTCCTGGGTTATACCTTGAAAACCTTTGGTCATGATACTGGTCTTGGATGACTCATCACTAGTAACTCCTTTTATTTTAACTTGTATTTTCTTTATAATAATGATTTCTTTCCACAGTTGATATGAATTAATCTATTTATATTAGACTTAATGCTTTCTTCCAAATTTAAATATTATAACTTCATTATTCTAATGATCAATTGCCATTCAATATTATGCATACATCTGTCACGCTACAATATTAACGAAAAAAGAAAGAGTGTGTGTGTGTGTGTGGTTATATACTGGTTCATTTTCAATTTTCTTATACGTATTTAGTAATGTTAATTATCATAGTATTTTAAAAACAAAAGTTAACAAAGATACTGTCATTTGTAGAAGTAGAAGAAGGGGGCGATTTTCGATAAATAAAATAAGTATGTATTTTAGACAGTAGAAAATGTGTTAGCGTCATTTTTGCACATATCAAATCCAAATAATCCTTTCTGTAGCTGCTTTCGTCTGAACGACCCTGGATCCGAACCCGAAAGGTAAGAGTAAGATATTATAAGATATTTGTCATAATTAATTAATGAAGTTACATTGGCCCCGAACTAGGGACCCTAGTTATATAATATATATGCCGTAAATCATAAAGTTACATTGGCGCCCGAACAGTGACGCGAGTGTAGGTTACAACTTACATTCGCCAGACCTAACCAAGCTGCAGAACGGGTTATTTGGAAGTGAGGGCGTAAATAAAGTAATTTCAGAATGGAGAATGAAAACATGTCAAATGAGCCGGCCAATAAAGGCGACTCAGGAATTCAAATGAGTGAAAATAATGATGAAGTCAGCTTCACTGACAGTAATAACCAGTTCACAGAATCAAAAATAATGAAAGATGTCGAACATCAATCGACACCTATCCAAAGTAAAAAATCTGACGATAGCTATGAAATGTTTAAAGTAATACAAGCAATGATAGAAAAACAGAGTGTGAAGTTTGATGAATTAAGTAGCAATTTCAGCGAACAGAGAGTAAAATTAAATGAATTAAGTAGCAATTTCAACACAAAATTTGACATTATAGATTGTCGGTTTGATGAAATAAATAAGCAGAATGCCAAGTTAGAAGATAATACTGATAATATTAATAAACGTCTAAATGAAATGGATGAATGTTTCAATACATTTAGAGAACAAGTGATAGGATCAGTAAATGAACAATTCAATAATCATATCATTAATGTAAACAAACAAGTGTCAGAGACAGTCAAAATACAAGTCCATGAGCAAATTCAAGAGATGAAAGATAATTTTGAAAGTAAAATAAATAAGTGTAACGTTGATAATGAAGTGTTGTTAGTAAATGTCAATGAGAATGAGAGAGAGTATGAAGACAGTTTAAATGAAGAGAGTGTACAGAGGGTAGAATTTTCCCGTGATGTGGTTGTGGGTGAAGAAAATGCTTCACTAGTATCGTTGGAGGACAAATGTTCCTCCTTAGTTTGTGTAAAAGACAAAAGGTCTTTAGATTATTTTTGTGTATCTGGTAAAGCCAGACGTTGTAATAATGTTGTGTTGCCCTCTGTGTGGAATGAGAATGTAAAATGTTGTGAGAAGTATTGTAATGAAAGTAATTATGAGAGAGAGAGAATGGTAGAAATATTTAAGGTAAAGAGAAATTATGAAGAGTTAATACAGAGTCTAAATAGTGAGAGAACTGGTAGAATTAAAAACATACCTTATGTGACAAACAATGTGTATATTGATGACAAATATTTGGCTGTTAATGAACCTATGGTAGCAGAATATGGTAATAATAATGTAATGGTAATAACAAAAAACACTGACGGAGACTTTACAAATAATACTGATGTCGACTTGATTTATGTTAAGATAATTTTGGGGGTAACCCTATAGATTATTGTTTTGGTACAATGGGAAAAATAAAATTTTATGGCCATAACACACAAACTAGCCATATGTTGTGTATCAATAAAATTGAAAAGTGTCATATACCAAAAAGACTAATTTTTGACGATGGAGGTTGAAGTAAAAAGCAGTGTATGGACATTTTAAATACTTTAATATATGGTAATGACCTGGCTGAATTAGATATTGAAGTGTGACAAATAATAATTGGATATGACGAAAATTTGTAAATAAATGTATTGTGTTAAAATTATTTTGCTGCAATGTACAGTATAGCTTATAGGTAACGTATGTTTGTAATAAGAACAAATGGCATAATAAGATTTAAGTCTATTTTGTATGATGTGTGTAACTTCATTTTTATTCAAATTGAACTGTAATTTTATATTTTTTATACATTAACTGCATATAACTGTAATTAAAGTTAAACTGTTTTGAGTGGAGATTATTAAAGAATTTTCAAGTTAAACAAATAATTTAAAATGGCTAATTTCATTAATGAAGCAAAAGTAACTTTGATCTGAATAGCAATTGATAAATACGTTAACTAAAAGATTTAGAAAAAACCAAATAACTGAAGGAAGTATATATGTCAGTATATGGTGTAACCATGAATGTTGAAATTGAGAGTGTTTGTAACACCAGTCTGGCAGACACTTGTTGATGCAAACAGGTAGTTGTATGTTGTGACTAATGTCTACAGACATACTTGGTGACAATAACAAAAATGTTGTAGTCTGCTGAATCATTGCCAGTAGAAAATCCTATTATGAAATAAAAAGAAATACCATATGTGAAGAAAGGAATGTAAATTTTTTGAATAATGTAGGTAATATTTTGTCGTATCATTTTGAGAAATTAATTAATTTTGAAATTGTTAATTAAAACAATATGAATTAAATCTAATGAAAGGTAATTAAATAAATTAAAAGATAATTTTTGATAATGACTTCGAATCTATTTTGATCTGAATTTTGATGGTAAAATAAATAATTGATAAAAAAAAATATAATGATTAAAATATTCATTTAAATTAAAAAATTGAAAGAACGTTAAAGCCGAGATAGTGTTTGGAAAATAAGATGTGTATTACTGTCCATATAGATTTTTCATATGTCATGAATTTTTTGTTCCATATATATAGTAGTAAGGATACCTTGTATAATCTATGTATTATTTTGGAGGGTAACGGTGTATGGGTAACGTTATTTAATTTGACTGGAATTTATATGTATTACTGTAAACCCATATTGTTTTGTTCACATTATGTTCTATGGTTAAGAGATATTTTATAATATAAAATGAGCCAGTACGTTGTCAATGAACCAGTATGGCTAAGAGGAAACAAATCAGTTGTGGGATATGGAGTGATGAAAGGCCGTTTGTTGATTTTTAATTGAATGTGCCACAGTCGCCAGACTAGGGGGGTAAGAACCCACAATTTTAGTAGAGTGTTCAGGGGGGTTGCGGCCCATATCCTCACTGATCCTCTTAGGTTTTAGGCAATAAGAGTTTGAACGCTTCGGCCTTCAACCTCTTATTGGGGGGGGGGGTATTGTAACGGTACAGAAGTGTGTGATCCAGTTTTAATCAGTATGTAATTCAGTAATTAATAAATTAACTTTCACCTGTGAGGAGCCCCAGTAACCAGCAATGCACATTGTTAGCCTAAACAATTGCCCAGACGTATTGCATAACTGCCCCAGCAGCAGGCTTTTTGTGAATCACAGTCTGCAGTTTGTCATTAGAGTGTGAACAACAGACAGCCAGCAGCAGCATAAAGTGCAGGAAACAGTAAAAATAGTGGCCTCGGGAGTGTAAGATAGGCCGTAATTATTAGTCGGCCTATCCCTTCAATGTACTAAATAATACTACCAAAATAAAACCAGTGTATAAAAGTATAAACTGTATAACGTGCGGCCAGTTCCATTGTAACTCACGGCCGCACGGCCAGCCTACAACATCTAAGTGCAAAAGTTATGTCGGCCGACTTGATCATCTTTTAGAACGTGAGACGTTAATCAGTAAATCAGTAAGAACCATGAAATAAAAACCGTAAAATCAGTACCAACAGTGGCGTGAGTGCGAGAGAACTCAGAAATCGGTCAGCTAGTGAACTTGTGTCACGGTTATTACACGTGAATAATACGGGTGTGCATTGGAAGGAAGCTATTATCAGGATGAGTACCACCTTTTAAAGTTTAATTACTATATTATAAAATTTGCTTTTATAAATACTTTAATAAGGAACAGAGATCTCTAATAGAGGGGAGTTTGTTTAAATATTAACGAAAAAAGAAAGAGTGTGTGTGTGTGTGTGTGTGTGTGTGTGTGTGTGTGTGTGTGTGTGTGTGTGTGTGTGTGTGTGTGTGTGTGGTTATATACTGGTTCATTTTCAATTTTCTTATACATATTTAGTAATGTTAATTATCATTGTATTTTAAAAACAAAAGTTACTATCATTTGTAGAAGTAGAAGAAGGGGGCGATTTAACGATAAATAAAACAAGTATGTATTTTAGACAGTAGAAAATGTGTTAGCGTCATTTTTGCACATATCAAATCCAAATAATCCTTTCTGTAGCTGGTTTCGTCTGAACGACCCTGGATCTGAACCCGAAAGGTAAGAGTAAGATATTATAAGATATTTGTCATAATTAATTAATGAAGTTACATTGGCCCCGAACTAGGGACCTGAGTTATATAATATATATGCCGTAAATCATAAAGTTACACACTAAAAGATAAATACAGGACATACAAGTTAATACTGTTACGATACAATTAAGCCAAATCCCGTACCAATGATAAAAAAGATAATTCTTGATATAAAAATACTTCATATAAATAAAATGTTTAAAAAATGATTAAAATGTAAATATCTTGACACGATGTACAACGATATTACCCAACCCAAGTGATTGAGCCAACAACATAAACATAAAGAAGGGAACCACGTAACATACTCAAGAAAAATATGATAGACGAAACAATGATGAACACAGAACTAAAGAAGAACCAGAGGAAGAGAACAGATCCCTACAATTAAACAGAATTTAAACCAGAAGAGAAGAAGAGGAAAACCGAACCAAGATGAAGACTATTGAAGATGAAGAAGAGGAAGAATGAAGAGGAGACAGGTTAAACCCAAGGGGAAACTAACACACATATAAAGGGGAAAGATAGTATACTCAAGGATAGAATACGGTCAATAAACCTCGAATAATTAAGTATTGATGAAACCAATATTATTGTTATCATTAAATTAACCTATGTACCCATTTTAAAGACAATACAATTGTAAAGTAATATAATATAGAAAAAGTACACTAACACAGTCAGAAAGGTTAGATTTAACAAAAAACAACTAACCTCATATTATTAATAGTAAATGTCATGCTAGAAAGAGATAGTGAGAAATGATAGGAGAAAGTATGGGGATTACCCATTAAATAACACTAAATACAAAACAGTGAACCAAAGTGAAGTGTAAGTACCCTAAAAATAGTGAAAGTGTATGTGAAACATTAAAAATATAATGATAGGTAAGGAGACACTTTATAAAACATTGATGAACAATCAATGATTGGAGTGACATTGTACACATTAATATATCTAGAAATAATTAGCAATAGTATTCCAAATTAATATAAAGGAAGCTTGTGATGTTATTTAGGGAGAAAGCCCAGACAAAAGTAACTTGTGTTAACATGGTATAGTAGAATAGAATTAAAGTTTTGTTGTTAAAATTAAGCCTGCAAAGAATATAACACCCCATGTTGAAAGGGGAATTAACTTTCATAATTTTATGAGAAGTGACAATATTTATCACTCTAGATTGTAACAAAAGAAAGAAATCAATATTAGAACTAATAATAACTAATGACTTGTAAAGAATAGTTGGTTCAATGTTATAAGAGGAATATGGCTGAAGGGAACCTACAGTCCATAAACCTAATTATTATTCTTGGATTTCGTTGTCCATGACGTGTCCGTTACTTAACTAAATATCACTATAATATTGACGACTCGGAACACAAAGTTTTTTATAAGTAAAAACGTAAAGTTTTACCTTACAGCCTAAACCGGCTTTCACCTATAGAAGGCTTCATCAGAGGCTGTTGTTAGTAGCGCTGCTCGTCTTGTTGTTGGCGACGAGAAAGTGTTTCGAAAGATTGAAGCTGTGTGTGTGTGGTGAGATGTGTTCGAATAATGCGTGCGATTTGAATTGTGTCTGTTCGTTTAGGATGTCGTTTTTATTTGTTTTTGTGTGCTTGTATATTTCTAATTGTTCTAAAGTGTCTAGTTTTCGGCCTTTTGTGTGTACGTGTAGTATGTTCATGTTATTGTCGATGTTTTTATATGTGTGGTTTGGTTCAATGAGGTGGTTTGCGAAGGTAGATTCTGTAGTGGTGTGGAGTGCTTTTGTGTGTTCAATGTATCTCTGTTTGAAGCTACGTCCTGTCTGGCCTATGTAGAATTTACTGCAATTTGAACAATTTAGTTTATATACACCGGGTAGATCGAATTTGTTTTGTGCTTTGGGCATGCGATACACACACACACACACTATCAAAACGCATGCCCAAAGCACAAAACAAATTCGATCTACCCGGTGTATATAAACTAAATTGTTCAAATTGCAGTAAATTCTACATAGGCCAGACAGGACGTAGCTTCAAACAGAGATACATTGAACACACAAAAGCACTCCACACCACTACATAATCTACCTTCGCAAACCACACATATAAAAACATCGACAATAACATGGACATACTACACGTACACACAAAAGGCCGAAGACTAGACACTTTAGAACAATTAGAAATATACAAGCACACAAAAACAAATAAAAACGACATCCTAAACGAACAGACACAATTCAAATCGCACGCATTATTCGAACACATCTCACCACACACACACAGCTTCAATCTTTCGAAACACTTTCTCGTCGCCAACAACAAGACGAGCAGCGCTACTAACAACAGCCTCTGATGAAGCCTTCTATAGGTGAAAGCCGGTTTAGGCTGTAAGGTAAAACTTTACGTTTTTACTTATAAAAAACTTTGTGTTCCGAGTCGTCAATATTATAGTGATATCTAATTATTATATTTTAAAAGAAGAGTAATGAAAATGTATGTTGAATAGTAGTTAAAACACAAACAAATAAGTGGAGCCCATCAGGCTGAATTCAAAATGTAATTTAGAAAAAAAGAAATACACCAAAAAACAATCATGGCTAATCTTTACTATGAAAACATCTAACTGACAAAGACATTCAAATGTAAATTGTATCAATTTCACAAGAAATCTTACTAATCTCAGACCAGTGAAGGGCCAGTAATTATATGTCAATTATTTTAAACCAGAAATATTATTGTAATAGTTTAATATAAGAAAGATATGTTATTTATTAAATGTCAAATAATTAGACTATAGTTAATGTATAACAGAATATGACCTTATGAGGTATCGTTGTAAACTTTGAAAGGAAAGAAAGATAATAGTGATGTAATTTATTACCCCAAAGGAATTATAAAGGAATAAAACCATTAGGAAAATACTTAATAAATTTGAATAAAAATTCAAATATTTTAACAATGTCTTTAAAGGAGTAATTAACCAATCACCGAATTACGGTTACTATGACAACGAGACGGTGAGGGCTTATTTTCCGTTAAATTATATAGACTCTGAAAAAACGACGCGTGGGTAAGTGGCACGCAAAATTGGAATGATTAAATTTTAATTTAAATAGTTACAAGAAGTTTAAAAAGTGAACCAAGATGACCAAAGACGAATAGATGTCGATCTACAAAGAATTAACGATGTCCAGGAGCCAAATTAAATAAATTAATTAGAAAAAACCCAAGACCAGATTGAAAAAGATGTTCGAAGTTTAAAACCAGCCCAAATTTGAAGAATATCCAACTACCCTGATGACTACACTTCAACGTGATATGAACTGATAAGTATCGAATAAATTCCTTAATCCCAAAACCCCAAATTACTTAAAATATTTTTCAAATGATAAAATTTCTCACTATTTAACAAGTATTATTTTCTTTCAATGGTGAAAATGCATAATTTACTTACTTAAAAAACATTTCATTAAACAAAATATAACCTTATTTGAGAGCACAATTTTTGTAACAGAAATACGACACTATCGAACAAATTGTAAAAACACATTATAATTTCTAAGTACATATAAGGTATGGTAGTGTACTTTTTTAATGTAACCAACGTTTATGTCTTATTTCATGATCCAAAGAACCCCAGATTTTAAACCTGGTAATGTTTTGTATGTAACTGAAGCCATTTTCAGCAATGAAAAGTGTTTTAGAATCAATTTTGCCAACTCTGAGATATTGGTGTTTTATGCTCTAAGCCGGAGCCGAATGTTATAAAATTATTTATAATTCATTTGTCATATTTATTGATGACCAAATTTGTATTACAGTATAAACACAGTACCGAGTATTACTATCTTGTTATTTCATAGGATTTTGTAGAGTATATGTGTGTTAGCGAGTTTTATTCAACAGCCAACTAGCGCTCATCACGAGTGGACGAAATGGCAACTTATATAGCGGCGGGAACCATTCGAACGATCCAGCTGTCCACGCTAACACACGTATCATTTTAGAATTTAACTGTTTTAATTGTTTTAATAGAAACAATTTGGTGCCACCCGGGATTTGCAATCCCTATGAATTAACAGGTAGGTTGTACTGGTAACATTGACAACGCTACGGACTCCAGTAGTGACGTCGATTTATGTAACGACCGGTGTGAGGCAAACACACTACATTCACACTGATACACAAAATAAACAAGTGTGATACATTTTAACAGGTACGACCCCAATAGATAGTTACATATTGACGAACCCAACGAGGGGCTTTAAGAAGAGAAGAAGTACCCCTATATATTTTATAGTTACAATACAGACTAAAAACCGGCTTTAATTATCACAGTTAACAGTTTGTAATCAACACGCTATTCAACAAGATTATACTCATACAATAATTAAAGTTAATTTGTCGACCCCAATAATAATGTCAACTAATAGAGTCACGCACCATAATCACTTTTCACTAATAACCACTTGAATGCACAGAGTAATTGCCTGAAGTAAACTCGAACCTCACTTGAATAAATCGCCTCTTAAACTGAAACTAAGCGTCGCTGAATGCTTGTATTTATACCCTGCTGAGATTCTAGAATAATCCATAATATGTGCCAAACACTACTAGAAAACACTAGAGCATAATTGGTTGCTGCCTTGAACATGGTGCACGTGGACCAATGAAGTCTCGGCTACAAACGCGTGACAAGTGTCACGTAATTGTCCTTCACCTCAAAGTAGCAGCAATATGTACACACACACATTATAGCCGGGCTCCACTGGAGTAGCCGATAAACACGTAGCATGTTCTGTAATGGGTTAATACTGCCCCATTTGGATAAACATATGGTGTCTCAGTTTGTTAAAGTTACACGTATCGGAGGGTAGTGACTTTCTTTGTTTTGCCATTGTGGAGTGACTATTTTTTACATTTTAATTGTTATTATAGGGACTTTTTGTTTTAATTGTCAATTTGCCTTTGAATTTTCTTACCTATAATTTTCATTTTAAACTATAAATATGTTGTGGAATGACATGACTTTGACTGAAAGAATTAAAACCTTATTTGGGATGATACAAACTTACCCGCCTAACACTAGTCAACGAAAACTCGTGGAACTGTGATTGGAGTACCAAAAAGTGCAATTAGGCCTATTCATGCTATTTCATTATGCTGCAATTATAGTATTATTATATATTTACTACTGTATTTCCTTAGAATTACTTCATTAGTAACAAATCTTATAATTGTGGTGTTTACTGTCGTTAAGAGTAATGTTTGGTTTTCCGGCATTAAGAAATTTCAGATAATAGGGCCAACTTGTTATGGTCCCGATAAAGCGGAATCCACTGTATCATATTTTAAGAACCTTTTATTAAATTTACATGTTATAAAATTAATTCTGCCTGTAAGCAATATAAGTTGAAGTCAAATGTGATTATACATAACCATAGGAGAAACTTTATATACATCTAAAAAAAAAGGGCATAGAATCGGGGTATTTTTGTATCTGGTGACAACAGAGAGGGTGCCTGTTCAATTGTCATGCTATATTGTGATACTTTTACTTTTTATATATAAAACCCTTATAATCCTCAGTTTCATGTGTTCTGAAATATCCCGTTGCCAAACTGAATATATGACTGATATATTATATGAATATATTGTTTAAATATTGTACAATCTGCCAAAATTGAAGTTCTTTGCCATGTATCATATGCATTGTTGCACATGCATTACTGGATGTGCAACACTACACAAGCATAAACATGATGTAATTTATTGTGTGTTACATGCTGACTGTATAAAAATTATACAATAGTTGTTTTTTAATTATTGGTTATTTTTAATACATGGAGATAACATCAGACTACATGAATTAGATAAAGTCATGATATAATTTATCAGTAAATTATGCTTTTAAAATAGTTAACAACATGAAACGAGGTGGGTGATTTCCGATACAGCTGGTTCCCTTGTTCAGTTACATAATACATCTTTCTAGATGTTTTGTATCTATTATGTAAGATGAGTGTTTACTTGTACTCTATTACATATATTATATAGTGATTATTACATAATTTGAAATATATTTTTTTAACTGTTTTCTAACTAACTTTTTTTTTGTAAGCTCACATGGCCAGTGTTAATATTATCAAAATGATTAAAAACTGAGTTGTTAGGTCATGATCAGTTGCTATATAACAGCGACATTGTCAGCTACGTTTCGAATCCCACCCTCGGAGATCTTTAGGCCACTAAGAGCGACAGTGTTGTGAAACAGTTACGATGGATCTTGGCTGAACAATACCCGGCAACTCTTGCCCGAAAAAAGTTGCCTGATATTGTACAGTCAAGATCCACCGTAACTGTTTCACAACACTTTGTCGCTTTTTGTGCCCTGAAAAAGATCCCCGAGGTGGGATTCGAACGTTGCCGATGATTTCGCTGTTATAATATATCAACCGACCACAGCGTAACAACCAGTTTTTTAATCATTTTGATAATGTTCTATAACTGTTTGACCCTGTAACTAACAAATAGAAGATGCAGGAGGTACCTGAGATAAATTCATGAGAGTCCCTTTATATATTAATAATGCACCAGATTCATGTTGGAACAATGCCTTTCACATACTGCATTATTTGCACTTTATTCTTTATAGTTGTTCTGATGGCCGAGCAACTGAAGCTTAATATTTTCTATGCAAATTGTGTATACTCTGTCGGCATGATTTTTGGCAAACGTTGCTGTCTTGACACTTTTATAAATGCCTTTTTCCATTTTTACACTCCCCTCAAAACTGTTAATGTTTACTGGCTGTGCTAGGTAGTACCTTTTTCCCGTTGTACAAAGGTAAATACAATTGAGCAATTTCTGTAAACAAAATTGTCGCTGTTGTAGCAAAAGCCAATCCCATTTCAGTTACAGTACCCCATTTCGAGTAGGTTAGGTGGATGAGGTGAGGAAGAGACAAATTAGCAATAAACACATCCAACATTTTTATCGTCCTTAGTATTGTTTACAGACATTTTATGGGTTTCATATGATTGGTTGACATCTTTGTTGTAGTAGACAATGTGTATTAGTTTATTTCGTTAATCTGTACTTATTATGAGTAAAAAAATGCAGTAAAACACAAGTTATCCTGCGAAAATATCTTGCATTACCACTATCTTACAAAATCAGAACATCAGTGCAATACTTTTAAGGTTTAAAAAAATTTTTTTTAAATTTTAAATAACATTAAATTTTATCTATAAAATGTCTGCTGTAGGCATATGTGAACCTTCAAAATGTGTCATTATTTTTTTTCAGTCCTCTTTTGTTACTGATTTTACAATTTTCAACAGTTTAAAGTACAAAAAATAATTTTAATTGTGATTTAATTGGTAGCCTCATTGACAACAAAGTAAATATTTAATTTAAAAAATATATTGTTATATTTTTTATAGTAAATACTTACTACAGTGTAGTATTTTTTAAATTTATTTACAAAAGTAAAACTGTTTGCTTAATGGCAATGCTTTGTAAGTAACCAGTGTGACCTTGATGGGACTATTTCCATGGCAGCAATTATAGCTGCAAGTGTAAACACAATGTACCAGCTTAGCATTTTCATATACCAGTTTTGTGTGTTTATTTGCATGGAAGGAATGAGCTTTTGAAATTCTAATTCATTTATAAACTATCCTGGTAGGACGTTTTAGAGCCTCATTCTAAAATATCGTCATCATCATCACTTCATGGATAGGATTTCTCCTGTTCCGGCTTCATGACTCCCGCCATCTTGTGACTGGCCTACCTACAGATCTTATTCCAACTGGCTTATACTCATAAGCCAACTTCGGAAAACGGGTATTGTCCATTCTTTCTAGATGTTGTTTCCAGCAATTTCAATAATTCTGAATGAGATCATTTAGGAAAACTATTTCAAGTGCTTGTCTAATATACTCGTTTCTTATATGACTGAGACACATATATCCCTTTACCGATCTTAAATAGCTCATATCTGCAGCATGTAATTGGCACCAGTCCTTCTTCCTTATAGTCCAGGTCTCGCATCCATACAGCAGTGCTCGTACTGCCATTGTCTTGTAGAATTTGATACGTGTCTCTTGTCTGGCTTTCCTTTTCAATGTCCTTCGCAGTATTCCACATACAGTTTGGAACCTGCCGAACCTGCCTAGTTCACTGCTGAGATCATCACTACCTCTATAAGAAAGACTACAACCAAGGTAACTGAATGTAGAGACCTGTTCTATGAGTTGGTCATTTAACATACAGTAATTTTAGATGGAGTGGAGTATTTTCCACAACAAGCCATAACCTTGTTTTTGGAGTGGACATTTTAAAATTATATTCCTTACTTATCTGTTGAGGCCATATAAACTTTTCTGCAGTGTATTCTCATTAGCCTGAATTACAGCCATATAATCTGCAAATAGCAGCATATTTAGTGCAGTACAGTTATTTAACTTGATGCCAGAAGGGATTCCATCATTAAGTCATCTAAGCAGATCGTCAGGATATACATTAAACAATAGCGGGCAACAATGTTCTAAAATATAAAATATATAAAAATATATTATAACAACTATACAATATCTCTTAATTAGCCACACGGTTGCGTCAATTTATAACAACTAGCTTCCTTCGTGTGTGTGTCTTACGATGTCTGAAACCTCGTAGCTTTCCCGATACTCGTCGTTCTTGTGACCTCGCCAATACCTGTTTACCTGTTTCCACGTAGTTTTTATTTTCCCGATTATAGGTGCCAAATTGTTTAATTCAAAACAATTAAAAAAATTTTATTTCTTTCTCTTGATACAACCGTATCTCTCATCGCTTGGTGTCGGCTAAATTTGAAATCCGCTCTCTCACGACAGTCGTACCAACCTGTAATTCTGGTAGAAAATTTTCATGGTGCTATATTAATGAAATAAACAAATAAATATTATTAATTGAAATAATGAACAGGTATTACTTTTGAGTATTCATTTATTAATTATCGGTTCTGCTTTTAATAGTTACTAAGACATGAAATTATAAAAATATAACTTTTTTTGCTCCGGCTATAAACAAATTACAACTCAGCGGTTGGCTATGTTGGTTTGGGTCGTTTACTGAATACTAGCGTCTATGTCGAAGTTAATTTTTTCAATGCTTATTCAGTTAAAGAGTTCTTTTGATTATGGCAAAAAGATAACAAAATGATTTTCGAAAGTACAATCCTTCACATCAAGTTAATTAAATATTATGATTCTTCTTTACAACAGTTTTCTTAGTATTTAAAACAATAGTGAGTTCAATTTACAACTATAGGTTAAGTTAGATATCGTGTACAAATGTTTTCTTATTTCCCAAAGTGTTAATAATTAATTTGAATAATCTTTTAATAATGATTATTGCATATTTTAATAGTCATTCAATGTTTTTAGTGTTTGAACCAAGTTTTGGATATTGTGCATTAATTTTGAAGTGTTGTGATCATTCTCGTAGGTGTAGTAAATTAATTAAATATTATACATTACAACTTCATCGATGTTTGGTAGATTATTTTCATAAATTCTGGTGTTCAGGTCTTCCATCTCTTATTTCATTAGTTTATATTGGTTTTATTTTCTGTAATTCTCAATTAAATTGGATGGATCTTGCTAATAGGTTCTGATAATTTTTTTTCCATTTCCATTTAGTATTATTTGTTTTAATTCATCTGGTTGGTTTATTTTCTAATTTTTATGGAGCGACTATTTTGTCATCCGCTCTCTTCTGAAGCTAAAAATGGACTCCCTATACGTTTGTAACGGTTTTTTCTATTAATGTTTGGTTGTCATGGTAGCCAGTCTCCTACTTCTATTGGTTGAAAGAATTTTGTACCTATTGTTATATATGGCTTGGGTTTTTGCCCAAAATGAATAAATATTTTCTAATTAGGATAATTTCCTTGTATTATTATCAATAGGATTTTTATTATTATCATTGAATAGCTTTTCTGAGTATATTAATTAGACATCAAACATGACTAGTTTCTATTGTCTCTGGGCTGTTCTAACATTTGGCTATTTTTGTTCTTTTTACTTATTTTGTTTATTATGTTGTTTTTTGCAATTATTTTGGGTTTGTATTGTTCCTTGGTTTGGTATTTTATGTTTGCTTATCTTTTTCCCTCACTGTGTACTGTTATTTGTTTATATTTTACAATTTTTGTTCACATAGTTTTAGGCCTAACTTTGCCTATCCTTTTGACATTGTTTAAACTTTAAGTTTACTCTTGTTACTAGTTTCTTATTGTTTTGTTTTAGCTAGTTTACATTAATTACGGATTTACATTCCTTAGTATATGTATATTACAGCTTCTCCGACATATTAATGCCTTTTATATCTAAATTTATAACTAAATATCACTATTACATTAACAACTCGGTATTCCGAGTCGTTAATGTAATAGTGATATTTAGTTAAGTAACGGACACATCATGGACAACGAAATCCAAGAATTTAAATTTATAACTTTAACATGAACTGTTTCTTAGGCTTTCATCACCACTCAACATAATACAACTTACTCTTAAGACTATTTCAACAATTATAACATTTGCACATTTCTATAATATTACTATTATCTTCTCTGCATATCTTTATGACATCATAACAATACCTGCAAACCTTTAATATATAATTTTAGTATTTAAACATTCCTTTCATTTTTGGGCCTACTTTTCTTTTATACCATATTATTGGTTTAAAGTTTGATCTAGCCCTTTAACCAATTCTAACTGCTAACAATAATATCTTTAATAATATTAATGGATTCTACAATTCTATAATAATATAATGCTACTACTAATTCTATAATGTAATATAATAATAATATTTTATCTACTACTGTTTATGGTCCTTTTCCACAATTAAACTCTAGTATTGTTCACTTATTTTGGTGTCTTTATACAGATTTTGTGTTTTATTTTTAATTAATCACTTTTCTCCCGCACTCTCACTTTTATATGAGTTCTGGCTTATATTTGTTGTTTTTTATTTATATTTTGGGTTACACCTGCACTTGTACTGCTTCACTGTACTTAGTGTCAATAGTGTTGTACACTTTTATTTTGTTTCTTTATATTAATCACATTGGTGTTATCACCCTTATCACAGAGTGTTTATTATTTAGTGTTTATTTGTAATTCACTCCCTATTCAATGTCATGCACTTTTGATTCACTTTGGTCTATGACTATTTTGATTATTAATCTATCTCTATTATATTTCATTTTTGTTATTATAATTTTCTGTATCATTGTTTGTGTATTTTATTATTTGTTTATTTCATCATTATTCTATGCTTACTTAGCTAATATTACAACATCTTCTTTTGGTTTGTACTTTTTATATGCAATTGTACATTTAATTATATTTACCTTTCTTAGTTTTTTATTTCATGGGTTTATTTCATATAATTTGTCATTTGGCCAATCACTTGGGTTGGGTCATAGTCATTTGTCTCGTATACGTTACAGTCATTCTAGTGCTATTTATTTAAAATTGTTAATTCTTCTTCTTTTCTACCTTAGCTGCCTGCGTTTTACTTTATATTCTATGGTATATCTTCCCTTGTACTGGGCTGCTTTTGGTATCGTAACAATATACACAGATGACTTTGCTATACTTTCTGAACATCTGACATCTGCAGTAACACAAGTTAATTTTGTAGAGGACATAGCCAGTAGAACAGGCTTAAGAATTTCTGCAGAAAAAAACAAATTTCTTACAAACATTAAAAACATGCCAAAATTCCTGGTAACAGATATTGGTCGAATAGAGAGGGTTCGAAAATTTAAGTATCTAGGAGAGATAATTCAAGAGAATGGCTTGGAAAAATCTGCTATAGAAGAAACAATTCATAAAATGCAAAGGGCATATGGTATAACTAAAGATATTTATAATAAAAAGTGCATATCTAAAAATGCGAAAATAAGGCATTACAGTACAGTAGTGAAGCCAGAATGCCTATATGCAAGTGAACGTCTAGCATTGAATTATAATTTAGACAAGCTAGAAATATTGGAAAGACGAATTATTAGGAAAATATTAGACCCACGAAAAACTTCAGAAGGTTGGATATTGAGAAGTAATGTTGAAATCAAAGTATAGAGAAAATAACAGATACAATGAGAAAAAGAAGACTACTATGTTTTGGACATTTATATAGAATGGACGACAATACGTTGACAAAGCAAATCTTCAAATATTTGTGGGGGAAGAAGTCAATATCAAGTTGGATTAAAGAAGTCCAAAAGGATTTAGAAAAAAATAATATACATGCAGAAGAAGCAATTGAAGGAGAAGTTTTTCGGACAAAAGTGTTAAAAATGGAGTGAGTCCAGTATAGGAGAGAGAAAAACGCAGGTTCAAAGTGGACTGAAGACAGGAAGAAGAGACACAATGAGAAGATGAAAGAATATACATTCCGCGTTTGCCACACACATACACACAAAAAACCACAGCTAAACCAACATAGATACTAATCTTGAGATATTACACTACTTACCCAAAAGTCGAAAACTTAACACAGCAGAACAATATGAAATATACAAACACTACACAACACAACCAAACAGCATACTTAACGACCAATTACACTATAAATCGCACACACTATTTGACACAATTATACATAAAACAAACAATAATTCAGAACCCCGCGCCAATCCCCTTCCACCACACACCACCCCCCTCTACCTACCAAATAAAACTGTTACAAGCTACTGGCAGTCTGTCTCACACCGCTGATGAAGACACACATCACACTGAAACCCGTACGGGAGGAAACAAAATAAGTTTCACAAGTGAAAGTTTAATAATCTATATTAATGATGAAAGAATATTGGAAATAAAGGAAAGATCAAAGAGTAAAGAATTGAAATTGGCATGTAGTCCTTAGATGGCCAATATGAAAGAAAAAAAAAAGTTTATACAGTAGGATGTCAAAAATCCAAGCATTAGTAATCCGAACGGTCAAAAATCCAAACTCCTTAAGAGACATGGAGTGAAATTAATATTGTTTGATTTTTACTTAAAATCAGAACTGTATTAGTATTTTCATAGAGTAATGTAAATGGAAAACAATAATGGTACAATATGGTGAACAATACAGTTAATTTGTGTATCTTATATTTTATACCAAACAACAAAATATGTACGTAAAATTTGTGTACGTGTACAATACGTACTTGCTGTCTGAACACCATATAACGTCTCTCCTGCAAAGACATTATAACATTGGGAACCAGTTCAATTGTTCGCTGTTAATTAAACTAGCTGCCGTAGTTAGTAAAATTTACTTACCAACAAATTATGACAATGTATATATCAGGAATTAGTCAAGGGTTACATAAATTTATTCATTCTCTGGGTATTAGCGAAAACATCTCTTTATTCTTGTATTTTAACTAATTATAAAAGTATAGCTTTAATGGTCATCCTTTAATTTTTTACTTACTTCACTTTACTTTTAAAAAGAAAAATTCTTAAAAATTCTGCATTAAATTTTCTTTAAACCTTTTTTTTTTTACTCTTTTTTATCTCAAAATCATTCAGCTGTGTATTATTTCAATTACCACGGATCCGGGTCTTAACTTTGCAATATTCTAATATATCACAACATCATCCAAACTATTTGAAGAATAGTCCGGTGTAATTTTCAGAATTACTTTACCTTTAAACATCATTAGGTTATTACTATATCATTACAGAAATTACAAACATTTATATGCTAATCTTTAAGTTATCTAAAAGTCTTTACAAGAAACTTTACTGTTCTTTTTGTTTCGGTTTTAAAAAAAAAAACAAGTTATGCACAAATGTTATGATTTAATGTCACCTGAATAGAACGTGAGTTTGCTGTGGGTGTTCGTGATGGTCTTCTTCAGTAGGTCTTCTTGGGTGTAGTTCGTTGTTCATCTGGATCCTCCATTTAGTTGATTGTTTCCGAATTGTAGTCTAGTTCATGACGATTGGATTCTGCTACTTGAAGTTCATACGGTTGTTGTTGTAACTTTCTTCTTCTGGAGTTGGTTGTTCACATTTTACATTTTAATTGTTCTTATTTTAGCAGCACTGATGTTTACTTTAATTTGGTAAGGTACATATCTTACCACTTACTGTTTGTAAAGAGATGTGTCGGCTAAGTTTTTTTTTTTTTTATATATATATTACCAATATTTGCTCCACGCACTACATTACTAGTTTTTTGAGTTTTATCCCAACGCTACATTGGATTAAATCAAATATAACAACTAACGTCTGGTTGTATCGTTGTTTAGCGGTGTACACCTAAGTGTAACTTTACAACACATTTTTGACCTGCTTACATGTCGAAGTTTCTCCGGCGACTGGGGCTTGTTTAGCGGCAGGGAGTCTGTAAGCTGGCGCGGTTTACGCGCTGAGAAAAGTAGTTCGTTCCTTTAGTATTATTAATTGTTCATTAATTAACTAGTAATAAATTATGCTACCTTTTTGTTATGAGTTAGATATTTCCTTTATTATTAATACGTCTTTTATTTAATTAAAAGAATTATTATTTTTCGCTTAATAACATAGTACTTTGCGTGTTCGTACTGGACAATTTGCACGTTGATACAGGAATCTAGGTACAGATAAGGGGTGGATAATACTCTCACTTGTTATAAGAACAAAAATTTTAATTTGTGCTATTTAAATAATTTTTAAATCCTCCTGCAATTAAAGATGAGGACGGGGCGACAGGGTATTAAATGAAAACCTAAGAAATACAATTACATTTGGGCACGGAACTTCGTGCTGAAATTTCTCTCCCTCAGATGATTTCTATCCATCAATTGATTATCTTACATCTTATACAAAATATTTAAAATCTAATACATCTACTACATATAAAATACACAAATACATAAATCTACCTTGTATTTAATTCTTACATCTACTACCAGTTTTTTTTTTCACTCGTTTTACGGAGTTATACTCATGAGTAGGTTACTAATAATAATAACGTATTGTAATAACAATCGAATTACTTTTAGTTTACTGCGCTAGAGGTTTGTTGTTCATCAGCTGACTTCTCATTCTTTATTTCATTCTCGCAGGACATTAGCTAAGGTTGATCAGGCCTCGCTAGTATTTGTACGAGGTGTTTGAGTTTATACTCAATTACGATATAGGATGTTGCAAAATCTTATTATATTCCTGTATAAGTATATACAACATATTTTACTCTTAATGCTTAAGTAGTATTCGTGGTTTACTATCTTTCTCGTAGTCGTGCTTCTTTTTTTTTACACGAAAACAATTTTTTTATTTGAGACACATGGCTTCTGCGAACATAATTGTCTGTATTGGGTTCATACAGCGCTACAGTTACGGGGGTGATGAACTTGTGAATCTTGTAGGGGCCACACCATCGGTATGATAGTTTGGAAGTGGTCCTATCAACGGCTTTACTCGTAGGGTGAGTTTTATACATCACTAAATCACCTACTTTGTACTTTATTTTCCTATTATGCTGCTCATGATATTTCCGCGATTTTTGTAAATTTGCTTTCAAATTTGCGCGAGCTTCGTTCCATATTTTCCTTATGTTATTCCCATTTATTGTTATTATTATTATTTTGTATTATTAATACAGGCTAACTTTTATATAATACTTTTTTATTACAGAAACCGGTTTGGTATCACCAGCTTTCTGGTACATGTATTATGTGGTAAAGTGTTGCAAAAATTATTAAATTTGCCAGTAACCAAAATATAACATTTGTCAGCTTATAGATCTATAATATAAGAAAGGTGGGTTGAACACCATGATCTGTGGAAATATGCTTTTGGTCTGTTATTTACATATGATGATCGCGGGTGTATGTAAATGATTTACAAATTTCCTTGTACATTGAACACACTCTGGAAGGTAAGCTGTTGAGGATGATTGCTGTACTGATACTGATACAGGTACACGTGAATAAAAACTGTGAATTTTTAGACCTGAAGAAATCAGCTTTTTGTGAAAGTCAGTTTCTGCAAGTTTGTTGGCTGTCAAGAAATGTGTAAGGAAAAGTAATATGGAATTAAGAAGAGTGGTTTTGGGGTCCAAAGGGGGTGTGACGCGAACATATGTTTTCATAGAAGAGAAATGCACCAGCCTCTCCACCTCAACTCCACTCTCACCTACATGTCGGTAGGCCCTGTTATGCCGAGCAATCCACTCCAAGGTTGTGGTAACCAATCACTTTAGCAGAGTGGATTGGTAAGCTAATGAGAGATGGGGGTTCTGTCAGGGCAGTCGCAGTCTGGGGTTATCCTGGGTCCTGGCCTGACAGGATGGTGCACATCGGCAGTAGGGTGTGCATCTAGTGTGGAGGCAATAGTAGCCCAATGGCTGTGCACATGGGCTGAGTCAGTTAGCCTACTGCGACCGGGGAGAGAGAGCTCATCAGCTGAGGAGAAAGCAATTCTCTAGAGGAAGAGCACCCTGAAATCAAAGTTCCTGGGTCTCCAGGTTGGAGGTTGGATCGGAGAATTCACATTTTCCATCTTTCAAACTCTTTTTATGTGCAGAAACCTGTCAGTTTCTCAGCCAGTCAGTTATACAAACCTGGAACTGGAGAGCAGCTGCACTTGACTGGGACAACTGGCGGAGGCTGTTAAAAGAGGACTTGACTCAGTAATGGGTTGTCGCTCCGCTGAAGAAGAAGAAGAGTGGTTTTAAAATGTGAAGGCTAGAGAAAGGGACCAAAGTCCAAAGTTGGTGTACAAAGCAGAGAAACACTAAAAGAAAATAAACAAATTGCCTAAAGACCACTGGATATAAAAGCGTTATAAAAACTTGGCAAGTTTGAGGCTACTTAAGAACATAATTTGAGACTTCTCAATGTTGTTTTTTCAGATTCATATCATTTCTGCTTCTTCAGTGTCATCTTCAGCTAAAAATGCATTTCAGTTCATTGAAACAAAGTCTGAAAAAAATAAAATAAACTTAGGTACCATATTTGAGGGTGACTTTGGACATTTTTGAACTTAAATTTGGCAATGAAAGATTGTAATTAGAGGGCTCAAAATGGCCTTAAAAGTTTAGTCTTGGCCCAAATAATAAGGTTCAATATGAAAAGAAGCAAGTTTTTTATTTTTTCATACCTTTTTTTAAAAAAAAAGTGCCTGTCCAAAATCACCTGCATAGTTGGGTGACTTTGGACAGGCTTGTTTTTTTAAGTTATGTCCAAAGATACAACCTCAAATGGGTGGCTTTGGACACTGTAATCGTTTTTTAAAAATATTCTGAGTTGATATGAGTAATACCAGGATTTAAAAAAATTACAACTCTTCTTAATATATACTAACACATAACTGACAAAAAATTACAACTCATATGGGAAGGCATACCTTCCTCGTCTCTCAAAAAGTGGTTTTACAATCTGTTTTAATGAAACAAAACTAATGTCTATTTCATTAGGAAAAATATAAATGTTTCGCTGCCTTAGTAGAGTGTCTCAAAAAAGAACATTTTATGGCGTCAGGTGTGGCTTTGTTTATAACCTAGCAAATGAATTTTTTCTTCAAAAATTTATTTTTGGAAGCTTCGTAGTCCAGCTCAGTAATTAAAAAAGCACCACATTTCAGTTCATCAAATTTAACAGTTTTCTGAATTTCTTCTTCACTAGACTCATTCCACTCACTTTCTGAAATCTCTTCAACATAACTGTCAATTTCTTCGCTGCTAGACTCAGATTCCTCTGCCGCTTTCTTCTTACTTTTTGCACTGCTAGGCTTTGGCTTTTTAGGTGTACTGGTACTTGGTCCTGCCTCAACATTTTCTTCTAAATTAGTGACACTTTTCCCTGCAGGAACATTAATTTTAGTTCTTTTTTTCCGTGTTCCTGTCGTTTCTTTAGTGTGCATCTGCGAAGGAACGTTTCAAAAGTTCCATCAAGTGAGGCATCGCTGTCATTTTTATTGCTCGTACCTGCATTTCCTTCACTTAAATCTTTAGGGATGACTTTTAAAACCTTTTCCCTGTCAAGTGCAACCACCCCTGTTGCTTTAAACCCAGCAATCAAGTTTTTTCCCTGTATCATTTGTGTGAATTTTCTCAAGACATGTTTTCAAAAGCCTCGGGAACATGTCTTTTGGAATTGTTCCCCTATGTTTCAATTTCCATTCAGTTAGTACTGCCCTCCAGTTAGATTTCAGGCTTCAGAAGCACGCTACATCAAGCGGCTGAATGATATGTGTACTATTGGGGGGGGGAGTAGAATGAATCTGATATTATTCTCATTACAAGATGCGATAACAGCCGAAGATATGTGACTGGCTAAGTTGTCACCCAGCAGTACTTTAGGATCATCTTTAGGCAATGTTTTAAAATAAGGTACAACAATTTTAAAATACCAGTCTTCAAATACTTCAGTGGTGAACCATCTGCTCTTGGTGCGGTTGTATCGCGTTCCTTTGGGTCCCATTGCAGTCCAAGACTCATAGAGATGCTCTGCCTTGTAGACTATATAGGGAGCCAACCATTCACCTTCAGCAGAACCAGAAAACATTACAGAGTAAGACTGTTCTGATGAATCCAAAACTCGGGTTGGGTGTTTACAGCCTCGACGGCATACAATTTTTTTCACGCCCGGATCATCAGTAAAATTAGTTTCGTCATAGTTTACTATTGCTCTTGGTTCTACATCTTGCAATGATTCATTCAGTTCATCAAAATATTCAGAAATCATTTCATGGCTTATTGGAGCCCTACATCTCTTTACATTGTGGCGCCATCTTGATGAAATAATATGTTTCTGGCGCTCCAAGAAACTCTTGGCCCAATCTTTTCTGGGTAAATTATTCTATTGTACGGCCATTACTATCTAAATAGGACTTACGTAGCAATCTGATGTCAAACACACTAAGCGGAAAACCCCATGTACTAGCTAAAATTATATTCTCAGCTAGTTTAGTTTCTTCTTCAGCACTTAACACACATTGCCCTCCGTAACTACTTTCGTGTTTACCTCTCGATTTATTATGGATGGTTGATTTAGGTATTCCGTACTTCTCTTGTAAATAGCGTACAGATTTACCTTTCAACCTCTCTTTAACAGCTTTGGTGAGACTTTCATTGGTGTAATTGGCATACTGCCGCCCTCCTATTTTTCTTCTGTACTTTCCCATATTTTCGTAGGTAAATCTGCACAATAAGTGAATAAACTGAAACAAAATACACAAAATTTGTGTAAAACAAGATAAATATTTTAATCTAAACTTGTATTTAATTAATTGTTATTGTTTTACGGCATACATGTAACATTTATAATAAAAAAAGATAATTAGCACTAAGAAGGTTATAAGGCAACACACTGTCCAAAGCCACCCTCCAAGTGTACTTTTTTAATAAAAGCCTAAATAAAAAATTTGAGGTTATGAATATTGCTTTGGTTTCAATTGTCACTTCATAACAATGTTTGAGTCAACAAAACTGTGGTTTAGTAATAAGACATTAGCCTAGGCATTAGAAGTTATTGTTTTTGACAAAAAATGTTGTAAAAGTTTAAATTAGTGTAAACATCACTTACCTTCAAATGTCAATGTTTTGACCACTCTCTCCCGCTTAATTGGAACCAGCCGATTGCAAACAACACCTTATAACAGCCTTTTTTGTTCTGACAGTGTTGCCAACAGAGAAAAAAAATAGTTCTATTTTGTCCAAACTCACCCTACTGTCCAAAGTCACCCGCAAGTACGGTATGTCATTAATAGAGCTCTAATAGAATAAAAACAATTTTTTGTACTTTAAAAATTTTAATTTTATTCAGGTGTTAATAACAAAATACTCAAATGCCAATTTACTTTACAATAAAATATTATTATTACAAAATATTAAATACTGTAATATTTTTCTTGTTGAATAAATATTTCTAGTAAGAAAACCATTATCATTAATACAAGAAATTTACCGATTGTAAATTACATTAAATTACTTTGGTGTATGTATCTGTCTGTCTATCTGCCTATCTTTGTGAAAATGTCTTGTTCTCACAACATCGCCTGAGACTATGCATGAAGGAGAGTTGAATGATGAAATTTATGTATTATTTTTTATGTTATAAATATGCAAAAAACAAAATATACTGTATTCACGCAGAACGAGACATAGAGTTGACTACGTTGCCGCTAGATGCCAGGAGTATGTACTTTTGGAATATTTATGTCACTTAGAAAAGGTTAGAAATTGAAAAGGTCAGGTAATCTATATTAGTCAGTGGCGTACGCAGAAATCAATCGGGGGGGGGGGGCTTAACCTTAGCAGTCCATATATTAGCCTACTCTTCTACAGTTTATTGTATAAGATAGAGTACATATGCCAGTTAATGGATAAAATTTATTAGTAGGCGTATTATTTTCAGTAGGTTTCACATTTTCTTTATTAAAAATGTATTATTCGCGATTGGGGGACTTATCCAAAAATTAAAAAACAATTATCCAAAAATTTCGTATAAATGAAAAGTGTTTTTAAAGGATATTTTTTTCATTATTCAGGATATGAAATTAGGAACATTATTAAAATTGTTGTTTTATTTATCATCAGTTTTATTTATCATCAGTTTTATTTATCTGCAAAAGACCTGAATTTAATTTAAGTATTAAATAATATTTTTATTAAAAAGGTTTATGTACTTATTTAAGTTTCATAAAATATGGTGGCCGGTGTGGTGTGCGTGTGGCCGCACAGTCAAATGAGAGCGAGAGAGAGAAAACAGGTAGCTTACTGAACGTTACACTCAGCGTGATACACCGCTCAATGAACTACAAGTTATGACTGAAGTAATAATTGTTATTATAACTACTTATTTTGTTAGTATTTATATCCCCGTCCAAATCGGCTGAAATATGCAATTTTGTAATTTTAAACGAGAGACTAAGTAAATTAAGAAAGTGTATATTACATTTTTTTCGGTTGGGGGGCTCAAGCCCCCCCTGCGTACGCCACTGATTACAGTATACATAAATTAATGAATCTGTATTTTAAAATCTCATAATCCCGTTCCATTTTATAAGACTATTATGCATCACTGACTTTATAATTTCACTTATAATTAAATCATGAATAGTGTGTACGCTACAAGAATTACGTACAATTTAGATTCTTGGATTTCGTTGTCCATGACGTGTCCGTTACTTAACTAAATACAACTATTTCACTAACGACTCGGAACACAAAGTTTTTTATGAGTAAAAACATAAAATTTTACCTTACAACCTGAACCGGTTTTCACTTTTAAAAGCATCTTCAGAGGTTGCCGCTGGTAGTGCTGTCCGTCTTGTTGTGGGTGACGGAATCGATTTTCGAAAGATCGATGTTCTCTGTGTGGGGTGAGATATGTTCGAATAATGCGTGTGATTTGAATTGTGTCTGTTCGTTTAGGATGTCGTTTTTATTTGTTTTCGTGTGTTTGTATATTTCCAGTTGTTCTAGAGTGTCTAGTTTTCGGCCTTTTGTGTGTACGTGTAGAATGTTCATGTTATTGTCGATGTTTTTGTATGTGTGGTTTGCTTCAATGAGGTGGTTTGCAAAGGTGGATTCTGTAGTGGAGTGGAGTGCCTTTGTGAGTTCAATGTATCTTTGTTTGAAGCTACGTCCTGTCTAGCCTATGTAGAATTTGTTGCAATTTTAGCAGTTCAGTTTGTAAACACCAGGTAGATCGAATTTGTTTTGTGCTTTGTGTGTGTTTTGTTACAAAACTACTAAGCCAGGTACGAGTGAAGCTCTGGATTCAATCAAGACAGGGAGTCCGCTGCCATCTCTCTCTCTCTCTCTCTCTCTCTCTCTCTCTCTCTCTCTCTCTCTCTCTCTCTCTCTCTCTCTCACACACACACACACACACACACACACACACACACACACACACACACACACACACAACTCTACAACCCACGAGAATCTTGGCTTTCTTCTTGATGTCCACTCTTCTCTGTTGCTTGCCATTTCTGTCCAAATTGTATGTTTAGGCCAAGTTCTTTCCGGTTACTGACCACATTGCTCCCTCTAGGGGACGTGCCTTATGGTAGCTTTCCTTGGGCGGAGAAGGAGGTTTGCGTGCTGTAATAACATCGAAGTAGGGCATTACCGGAGCTACTGGTAGGGCCTCCCTTGTCAGGCACGCCTCAACTGATCAGTTATGTTGCGAGGCAGGCTGCCTGGTCTGAGCCGTTCGTCGCTTAGGGAAGGTACTGTGGTCAGCCCAGGATGTTACCGCAGATACTCATTCCCACAGGCTGAGTCGACCGATCAATTGGATTATTATATTGATAAGAATACGAATCTGATGAATCTTCCGATGATGGAACAGAAATATAATTTTTTGTACACATAACCTAAATGAGTTACCCGGATTTTCATATTTATTTTATTTGTATTCGTTTGTCCTGTGGTAGTTATATTGGTTTTATTTGTCCGCATACCCATGACAAGAACCAGTGCTGCAAAAAGGGGAGGAGATCGTAACAGTGACTTGATACTGATTGGACTAATAATGATCTGCAGCCAATTCTCTCTGTGTTTGAACGAGAATCTGCTACAACAATTGACGAAAACTGTTCAGTTGTTTGACCATTTTTCATTGTTTTTGTTAGAGATTTATTAAGTTACCCATAAGAATGTAGACATAATCGGTTTAAACAACGAAGATTAAATAATCTTTTTAGTTGGGAAAAAGTATGTTAAGACTAATTTGTTTAAACTTACGTACATGTGATTAAAATACAGTCGAGTCTCGATAGTTCGAGGTACCCCTGTGACTCGTATGCAAAGTATTTTATTTTCAATTATAGGCCTACATACAGTACAAGTTTTAATATTACTATATGTCATTTTAGCTTTTAGTGTGTGCATTTAATAAATAAATTTGTGAGTGTTAACGAAAACCTTTTTTGAATTTTTATTTAATCCTCATTAATATAACGAATGACGATTCATCGTCGATTTTTCCTTTTCTTTTTGCTCGTAAATGTTCTCGAAAGCTCGCGCAAATTAGTAAACAAAACCCACATACACAGCACACCAGTTTACAGATTTTGTATAACATTTCTTTTAGATAAATTTCCAGCACACTTTACATTATCACACAGACACTCCACAGTAGAACGCAAAGTACATTAGGGCTAACTCAGTTGTGGCTTAGCGGCACAGCGGGGCAGATAA
Organism: Magicicada septendecula; assembly: GCA_034769895.1. NCBI lineage: Eukaryota > Metazoa > Arthropoda > Insecta > Hemiptera > Cicadidae > Magicicada > Magicicada septendecula. The sequence continues at coordinate 40,499,745 of CM068372.1, forward strand.
TACCGGCATTTTGCGTAGTTGAAGTTTTCGGTAGTTCGAGGCTGGTTTGGTCCCAATTACCTCGAACTACCGAGACTCTGCTGTACTAACAATATAGTCAAACCTGCATAACAGGACATTAAAAATGATATAATGTAGCCTAAGTAATAATTGGTTAAAAGATCAATTTGCTACAGTTGTTTGAAGTGATGATAAAAACGATGGTTCGTCAGGGAATGACTAAAAAAAAACCCCGTGGTGGTTGGTAAAATAAGTTCCGCTAAACTGAAAAAATATGAGTTAAATGTTTTCAGATTTGCACTTTATCTTACTTGTTGCTGCGGAACTGAGTTGTTATCTGTTGAAGATATATCGCGGTGTCTGGACATTATCAAGTCCTAAACAACGACAACAATATAAAGTCGCGTTTATACCGGTGTTAGTAGCAAATGTTGCTAACAGAACACTAGTTGACTTTTTGTTTGTTATTAACATTTTGCCACATCACCACGCCACCGGGCTTCGCCTCGTCAGTTGGCAGAAAATCTCGAGTGTTGAAGATGTTCTCGCTGCAGCTGCGTGTGTGATTTTGACGAAGCAGAGAAGACCGAGAAGATTCTGGGTGAAACCTTCACTGCAAGAATATTTAATGGTGTGTAACTTTGAATATTTAATGTCAATTATAGGCCATAAAATTGTCAAACAAGACACTAATTACAGGAAAGCATGTTACTAACATCGAAGAGGCGCGGTAACACGTGTTACTAACAAATGTTATTAACATTGTTTGATCTTTACCGACTTCTAGTGGATAACAATGTTCTTGTTAATAACATGGTATTTTTTGTTGATAACACAGTTTGTTGGTAACAAATTCATAAGCGTTTTTCAAAATGTTACTTAAAATTGTTTGTAACACGTGTTACTGACACCGGTGTAAAGGCTGCAAATAACAACGAAGTCTCGAATTACTGATATCGTGGACTACCTTATCCACGAGAGGCGATCAGTGTGGCACGGGACGTTTAGGTAATGTCGCAATAACGGTTTCCGTAACACGTTCTGACAACCGGGAAACGCATGAAAAAGGGTAGGTAAAAGGATCTTTGGAACACGATATAAGTTCAGGTAAGATACTAGGAAGTGGAGCCTTAGGACGCCATGTGTCGTTGTAGCGGTATTAATAGGGGAAGGATACGACGATAGTTTTCAGTTAGCCGAGTACAGCCTACAACTGGAGCTAAAGTTACAAAACATTTCAGGCGAGCTGTGTGTTGTGTCGCACGGCTGTATGTGCGCTCGTGCGAGCGATGCGGTTCCAGACAGAGGGTGGCGAACCCCTCGCTTGCCGGACCGCACCCTTCCGACAGCTGACACAGAGAAAACAAGTTTACAAGTGAGTAATCCTATCCTACTTATCGGTAAATTGTTTACAGGACGAGAGAGAGAGAGCTCTGTTGCAACGCGGCTGCTGTCCGGTGGTTATTCTAACATTGTGATTGTATACTAGACGAATAAATGTAACGGTTTCGGTCTTTTATGGTTCCGTTTGTTACACTTTCGCCGCAAAATGTGCTCCGTCAACAGAACTGTTCACTCCATGGGGGTAGTTTTAACGTTAAGATAAACACGTATGGACCCTTTTATGCATCCGATGTATATCGTACGATAACCTACGATAAAAAAATTGTACGACGTGTATAACAACAGAAACAGGTTGGCCGTTTTATGCAGTGTCGTACGATAAGTTTATCGTTCCCAACTCAGAAACATATCGTGTCCTAGGAAACGCGTCAGATAAAAAGTCGGACGACTTGTCTAGATACATGGGCCGTAATGGTTCTGTTTATGCACTCGCACGAGCACAGAGTACGAATATAACGAGTTCTGTATCGTATGACTTCAGAAATCAGTGCTGCCAACCTTCCTGCCTAGCGTCGCGAGGCAGCTGTGCCAAGTAATCAATGGCATTCACGTCGTAGTGTGTTTTCTGAGTTTGTATTGTAAATATGGATGTATAACATTATACAGATGTTATGTATGTAAATTAATGTATAACATTAATACAGAAAGGCTCATTGACGAAATCCAAAGTAGGTGAGCAGTATGGGATCCCCCTTCCGAAGATTATAAAAACGAACCGATAAGCGGCGTACAACACCCACGGATCCATTTTCAGTACTGATGATGGCAGCGTTTAAGAAGTTTATTCACATCCACTTCCGATATTTTTTACGCACGATAGAAATCGAAGTCAAATCGGATGCAAAACTTATCGTTTAATGTAAATCGGATGCAAAAAGGGGCTTATAAGCTATAAATATTACGATAAAACAACACAAACAATCAGTGGCGTAGCCAAGAAGGGTTACTGGATGCTACAACCCCCACTCCTCTATTTGGCGAGGTTTTATAAGTAAAACCTACACTCAGACAGTTGTTTCGCAATTAGCCGTCTATAACTGGTGACTTCAGTAAAACCTACACTCAGACAGTTGTTTCGCAATTAACCGTCATAGCAGGCTATAACGGGTGACTTCAGTAAAACCTACACTCAGACAGTTGTTTCGCAATTAGCCGTCATAGCAGGCTATAACGGGTGACTTCAGTAAAACCTACACTCAGACAGTTGTTTCGCAATTAGCCGTCATAGCAGGCTATAACGGGTGACTTCAGTAAAACCTACACTCAGACAGTTGTTTCGCAATTAGCCGTCATAGCAGGCTATAACGGGTGACTTCAGTAAAACCTACACTCAGACAGTTGTTTCGCAATTAGCCGTCATAGCAGGCTATAACTGGTGACTTCAGTAAAACCTACACTCAGACAGTTGTTTCGCAATTAGCCGTCATAGCAGGCTATAACGGGTGACTTCAGTAAAACCTACACTCAGACAGTTGTTCGCAATTAGCCGTCATAGCAGGCTATAACTGGTGACTTCAGTAAAACCTACACTCAGACAGTTGTTTCGCAATTAGCCGTCATAGCAGGCTATAACGGGTGACTTCAGTAAAACCTACACTCAGACAGTTGTTTCGCAATTAGCCGTCATAGCAGGCTATAACTGGTGACTTCAGTAAAACCTACACTCAGACAGTTGTTTCGCAATTAGCCGTCATAGCAGGCTATAACTGGTGACTTCAGTAAAACCTACACTCAGACAGTTGTTTCGCAATTAGCCGTCATAGCAGGCTATAACTGGTGACTTCAGTAAAACCTACACTCAGACAGTTGTTTCGCAATTAGCCGTCATAGCAGGCTATAACTGGTGACTTCAGTAAAACCTACACTCAGACAGTTGTTTCGCAATTAGCCGTCATAGCAGGCTATAACTGGTGACTTCAGTAAAACCTACACTCAGACAGTTGTTTCGCAATTAGCCGTCATAGCAGGCTATAACTGGTGACTTCAGTAAAACCTACACTCAGACAGTTGTTTCGCAATTAGCCGTCATAGCAGGCTATAACTGGTGACTTCAGTAAAACTTACACTCAGACAGTTGTTTCGCAATTAGCCGTCATAGCAGGCTATAACTGGTGACTTCAGTAAAACTATTTTTCAGGCTGTTGAGCCGTGATCCTCATCTTATAAAACTAGACATATCGACTGCAACTGCGGCAGTCGTCTTTAGCGGGTCTTCTGTTTACCATCCTCATCATCATTCTCAAGGTTTAAACCAAGAATGGTTTGTTCCGGTCTCAAATAGGCAAATATTTCAGCTGGTCACTGCAGGGCTTCCTCGGACGTCCCACACCTCTCCGTCCCCTCGGCTTATAGTTCCATAGTTGTTTGGGGATGCGGCAGTCATCCATTCGGCAAAGATTTTCCCACCAATTCAGCCGATACTGGGCGATCCTGTCGAGTATACTCATAATATTCGGTTCCTGCCGTATGTCTGTGTCTCTTCTGTGATCATGGAGAGTATACCCTGCCACGTGCCTGAGAAATCTCATTTCAGCCGCTTGGATGCGACTGGCCTGGCCTTTCGTTAAAGTCCAATGCTCAGACCCACAAAGAAGTGTGGGAAGAGCCATCACCTTGTAGAATTTTAGGCCTGTTCCTTCACCATCCTGCTCGTCCAATTTTAATGTCGTAGCTGGTGAATTTCCTACTACCGCCAACGCCTCCCCCCCCCCAAATCATCATCAGTAATTCGCCACCATTGAAAATACCGATCTACAACTCACCATGGGAATTGGTCAGTAACCCTCCCAACTTAAAAAGAATGTGGCTACAGAAACTGCAGTTTGTGGTCGGAGCCTCTTAGCACCCGGGGAGGTTGGTGCAGCATAAGGACGAAATGCGTTGTCCATCCTGAAAATCGCAGAGGCCTCAACTTGTTACTTGGTGGTTAGTCCTACATCGTCAGCGGCGGGAGTGGCCTAAACCCCCAAAATACATTTAATTTTTAGTTACAGCTTCGTCGTGCTTATTTGCTAAACTGCTACCTGTCACGCTTCGGACGAGGCCTTTCAGTGTCTCCACCATTATCAAGACCAAAAACACGACTTGTAATTCAAATAATAAGTTGAACATTTTTAATTAGTTTAGTCTCTTCCACCTATTACGATTGTAAGATTGGTTTTTTCTGTATTTTTTTATTATTGCCGCCAATATAAGGCCCTCTCATATTACTTTCTATGTTTAATTGTTATTGTTATTCTCAGTGGCGGCTGGTGTTGTGGTTGCAGCGTTGCACAACCACTAATATAGAATAACTAAACTATAAAATAATATACAAAAACATTAAGCAGCTAAAAGTGTCATAAATTTCAACGGAGATCGTATTAGATTCTACGCGGCAATGTCCGCGTACAATTCAAATATGGCGTGCAGGCTGGTGGTTGTAGCCCGCTTGCAACTTGAACAGTAAATGGCAGAGCTAACTACACAAATATATGGAAGGACGTGCTCTACTCTTCACAGTTCCCCTATGTTCCCAATGTAAGCTTGGTGGTTTCAAAGTTTCTGCAACGCTCCACTAGTAGCACTGTAGTGCATCTTTAATTTGACATGAAGTCAGCACAGCCTCCTTGATTTATAAGTTGTGTCAGGTATAGTGTTTACGTTGGTTCAAAGCAAACGTGTACGCGTTGTTTTTGAAGTTATAAAATTATAGTAATAATTTTGTGTAACTGTAATTTTGTATAGTTTAATGTCTTTCATCTCCTCTCCCGTCCAGTCAACCAACTACTGTAATCACCAAAAGTTTGAACTACCAGCCGCCACTGCTTATTCTTATCTACTAAGATGGCCGTCTCCGTCCTATATGGTCTAGAATTGCCATTGAGCACCTCTGCAGTGCCTCATGCCACGTGGTTTCCCCTGGAGGAGCAAGCCGCCTGTCGATAGGTCGCAACCGTCGTGGTCCATCAGCTGAGCCGTTCCGGTGGGGTGTCGAGGCTTTTATAATCTTCTCGAAGTTTTCTCTAAACTTTACTCGTTGTCACGTTATAGCTATCTCTTATAGAACTAAGGTTGCCTTATTTTGAAAATTTAGCTACACGCAAATTAACAAAGAAATTTCATGACATGGAACCGTTTGAAATACACTGTTCTTGAAACTGTTAAACTCGCCGGTTAAAATTTATATCTAAAACCATATTCAAACTCAGGGGCGTATTTTCGGGTGGACGAACGAGGCCGAACCCCCCCCCCCCCAAGGGTCGAAAAAAGTTGACGAGTTTTTGCTACTCTCTTAATTTTTAGGCTATTTTATTAATTTTCAGCTGTATTCGCTAATATAATAGTAACTCTTTTTTAAATATTCAGACACGTTTATGACACAGCGCCCGCTCGTTCCAGCGGCTACACGGGTCCACGTGGTAACGCAGACGAGTCGGTTTCGGTAGTTTCACACAATGTGTGTGGGCGACAGCCCTTCCCTAGGATGTGGACCACGGTTCAGTGGCTTCCCCCGGTATTGATCCACCGGGGATGATGTGGGCGCCGTAGGACGTCAGTGCCTGAGGTGTGACGTCGGACCGCTGGCTTTCACAACATCGCCAAACAACGGCTCAGCGATGAGGAGTGACAGTTTTCGGTTCTGTATCGGTAGCCAAGCGTGAATTAAAGCGTGTGTGCACGGATGCTGTTTGGTGGAGAATTACAGACAGCGAATGACGGGATTAGATCCGTTTGGTTTGGGGTGTCATTCTCGATATCTTTGAAAGAAAAAAATTACGAAAAATCCTGGGACCAGTTAATGACGTACACGGCTGGAGAATAAGATATAACTTTGAACTGTATCAAACGTATAAAGAACCACCGCTAACACAATACATAAAACTACAGCGTCTAAGGTGGGCTGGTCATGTAACCAGGATGGGGGAAGACAGAATACCACGAAAACTATTGAATACCAGAATCCACGGAAAAAGAACAGTGGGAAGAGCGAGGAGAAGAAGGGAGGACGCGGTGGATGAGGATGGGAAAGAAATACTGAAAGTGCGTTCCTGGAGTACGATGGCTACCGACAGAAGAGAATGGGGGGAAAATTGAAGGAGGCCAGGGCCCAACAAGGGCTGTAGTCCCATAAGAGAGAGAGAGAGAGAGAGAGAGAGAGAGAGAGGTTTGGGGTATCGCGGAGGATTACCTGTGGACCCCAAACGTCCATGTGTTCTTCCACCGTCAGTAGTCAGCAGTGATGCCAATTTGGGGGAAAAGTCGCTAAATCTAGAGGATTTGAATGTCTAAAAGTGACAAAAATCTATAGTTAGGATTAGCGACTTTTGTAGGGTTAGTTCAGTCATTTTATGGGAAAATCTGAAGTATATTTTGATATACCAGATTTGAAATGAAATCAGGTACAAATATTATGGCCTGAATTTAACGTTAATTTTGTCTGCAATCATAATTTGACTAACAACCTTGAAAATGGAGTCTATTACACATTACTGTCCACAAGTTTAGAAACTTTATAGTTTTTGTACGCAGAGTTTTTGCAAAGCTGACGAAGGAGTTACACCCGTTTAATTATTATTGTATTCGGAGAGCTGACAGAAATCACATGGGTTTCGAAAACTGGTTTAGGTAATAAAGGTAAAAATTTAAATCTAAATACTTGTGTTTCACGTCGAAACTGTATATATTACAAATTTGGAAGATTTGGACTTTTGCAGGCTAGGATGCGAAAAACAACTTCAATGTCGAATTCCCAAATATACCGGTATGTAAAATTAATTACCGAAAACGGAAATTATGATTTTCAAAATGTATACGAAACTGGATTAGTTTTATACTGGATTAATGGAAAGCATTACCATGCAAACGCTTAATGTACAGCATGAGAAAACAGCATCAGAGCAGTGAATTACGATTAGCTGAAGTGGTAATGTGGAAAAAGTGGACATGCTTAGATTCGCAGATGACATAGCAGTGACTGCAGAGAGCAACGAAGATCTACAAAAGATTCTTGACACAATGGATCAAGTAATGAAGAATGAATTCAATATGAAAATAAATGAACAAAAGACCAAAGTCCTAGTCTGTAGTCGGAAGGAAGAAGATCCAGTCAGAATAACTCTTGGAAATAATGTTCTTCAGGCAGTTAAAGAATATACCTATCTAGGAAGTAAAATCACAAGTGATGGACGTAGAAGTAAGGAAATTATAAGCAGAATTAACCAGGCTAAAATTGCTTTCAACAAAGAGAAAAATTTCTTCACTTCAAACATTATCAACCTAAAAATAAGGAAGAATCTAGTAAAGACATACGTGTGGAGTGTTGCCCTATACGGGAGTGTTGCCCTATACGGGAGTGAATTTTTGACAATTGGAGAAAGTGACAAGAAAAGACTCCAAGCATTTGAGACCTGGTGCTACAGAAGAATATTCAGGATAAGCTGGAGGGAGAAGATAACGAACGAGGAAGTCTTTAAAAGAGCTCAGGCGGAGAAGAGCTTTCTACGAAATTTAAAAGGCAGAAGAGCTAAGTTTTTAGGGGATATACTACGACACAATGGGTTGGTTATGAGAATAATAGAAGGAACAATTGAAGGGAAGAATCATAGAGGACGGGCCCGTTTGGACTACATGAAACAGCTTATGGTCGATACGAACTGCACATCATATTGTGAGTTGAAAAGAAAAGCAGAGAAGCGGGAAGTATGGCGAGCTGCTGCCAACCAGCCAATGGGCTGCTAACCTAGAAGAAGAAGTGGTAGAGTCTAATATAACTGCCTCTACTAATAATTGATAAACGGAAAAGCTGAAGCTGTCACACTTTCGTTTATTTAATAAATGTTCGAAACATTTGCACGACTGACACAATGATCTTCACAGAATTGTACGTCGAAGTATTTCATCATCATCAATGTCAGAGTTTACACCACCAGTTGGTTTTGGTCCGTCTTCACATTTATTACTAGAATCATCTTTTTCTACGTTCTTTACCATTACTTCTTCTTCAACCCAACGGAGTACTTTTGGTGAATTTCAAGTTTTTTCTCGTCTTCGTCGTCAACCTTTATCGGCTTAGGCTAGTAGCCTGTTCCAGTCTCAATGGAATTCACCCAACTATCGTTTCCTACACTTCTCTTCTTGCCTGGACGACAGCCAAGCACTCTTCTTGAGAATCTAATCGAATCCATTCTCTCCGCGTGTAACCGCTACTTAGCTTTGTACCGGGAGATTTCATCATTTAAGCTTTCAGCTAAGCCTTGTTCCATTCTAATATGAGAATTTCAGATAAGATCTCTCCTGGTACAACCCTTTACAGCCCTCAAGAACCTCATTTCTGCCCCTTGTGTTGTAGATATATGGTCCGCCTTTCTAATCAAAGTTTCACTACCATATAGTAGATGAGGTATGGCCATTTGTCTTTTCAGGAATTTGTCCACAACACCCTCATTAATACCTCCGTTTTCTTGGCGCTGCTTATGACTCTCGTTTCGCTCGGCTTTAATTTCTAACAATTCTGAGTAATCTCGTGTCGTCCATCCGTTCTATACGGCGTCACCAGTTAAGTTTATATTCAGTAGACACCAGCGGCGGGTCATCAGGGGAGGCAAGGAAGGCTAAGCCTCCCCAGTAAAATTTAGAAAATTATTAAAAAATAACCAACTAGTAATAGGCTCTGATTTTTATTGTAACTGAACCTGTCATCAATCTGTAATCACAATTTTGCATTTTAAATAATCTGATTACTTACACAAAATTTGTTTATTCGCACTTTATCAACAATAACACGGAATAGCAGCAGACAGAGGCAGGGATCTGAGTAGCCGCCGTAGTACAGGTACAACCATATATTTCTATACCAACTGACAAAATATATGTCTACTCAGAAGTTTACTTCTTTGCTAGAACAAGAGTAAGTTAATCTTCGGTTTATCTTGGTAAAAATACGCGTATATTTCTAATAAGACGTGTATGATGTAAAAATCAGATAGCTATAGTATAATTAATAGTGAAATCTCGAGTGTCGGGGGGCCGGGGGGGGGGTGCTATGACTGAAAGCGGCTCAGGTGACTGCCTCGTAGCCTCCCCATCCTCAGGACTCTCACCGGCCGCCACTGGTGGACACCTCTACCGTCTTCATTCCTTATTCCATTTTCTCGTGTGCGACCTTTGACCTACTCTACAAATCTCATTTTAGTTGCATGGGTTCTTGATTAGTACCAGTCTAGTTAATTTTTACCTGAACCAGTTTACTCTCATCGCGAACTTCACCTGAGGTGAAGGCTTTATCTAAAATACTTTTGCTCTGCGTCGGAATTGTATATATTAGTTCTTAATAATACCGAAAACGTTATGGACAACAAAATGCAAGCGTTTATAGTATTATTCTCAGAGTCGGTTTAAAAACCTCGAAATACAGATATCAACCTTCGTACAAAACTGGGGTGGAAATATTTTGCAAGGAATGTTATACTCTTGGTCTGCTTTCACTGGACATTTAGTTTTTATTTTCTGATAAATGTTCAAAAAGTAGAATTGTTCAAACTATACATAAATCTGGAAAACTCGGAGCGAATTTGTGCTAAAGCGTAAGTGTGTCTACCTGCCCCGACTCTAGGTCTGTAGGTTTATTACGGTTGTCTAGAAACTCGCCCGACCATCCCCTCGTACAGGAACTCGCACCTCGTCGTCTAGCGATTAGCCTGGTTCTATCGCCAACACCCGTCTTACAAAATTCCGTCCCTCCTGTAGCGTCCTGTGGATAGTTGCGCACATCACCGGAATTTGTTGATTCTGCTGTCGACATATCTGTCATAGCCATACTTGATAGCCAAGATAAATAAATGTCCAATAGTCTATTATCGTTGCCTATCTTACTTCGAACAGGCTCGGGCCCTGTAAAGGCCACCACTTTCGGTTTACGATACTGGGTATCGTATGAAGCTTACATATTGCTAGCATGAATTATAGTTACATGGTATATAATTATAGCATGAATAATACATATAGTTATATGAACTTATATACATACATATATTATACATATTAACGTATATACTTATACATATATTCATGTAACTTATCCTTCTCGTTCTGAATTACAAATTGGTCGTCTACAAACATCAAAGTATTTCTCCTCCCCCTCCTCTTCTTCACTATAAAAATTCCTGGTACCTTTATAAAAATTCCTGATTCTTGTGTAAGATGTGGAAAATCTCTTTCCTTTAATATCGTCCATAGCAAATTCGATCGAACACATTTTCTAAACTTTTGGGTGACTTTCGTATAATATCATACACGGTATTTAGGCAAAAATTTTCAATTTAATTTTACATTCTTATTGTTTTTTATGCATACAATATCGTTTTCAGCACTCTGGCTTGCAGTTGCGTAACTAGCAGTTGCTCCTGGGGAGGGGGGGGAGATAGCTTCTGGATGGGGGATGAGACTAGATTGAACGTTGTACCCCAACTTTTCCTCAACACAACTGAGAAAATTCATTCAGGATGTTTCCCATATTATTTTATACACACATTTTATAAATTCTTTGCGACATTTTATAAGTTTTTGGGTGAACCACGTGAGGTAGCCTATAAAGGTTGAAAAAATATCAAAAGCGCTGACTTCAAAATATTCTACCTTTGGTTAAACTTTGTACTTATTTAAACTTTGTACTGAAAAATCCGCATTGCGGTCCGTGCAGTGACGTCATTTCTCCCCCCGCTAATCTGCTGCCGGCTTGCATCCAAGCTAGCAGCAGTCAAATTTAGTTAGTTAATTGCAAGACTCCGGACGGGCAACTCGCCTCAGTTCGCCAGCCGCGGCTACATAAAGTTTTCAACATTTCAAAATTTTAGCATGATCATCATGCGATAATTACTTAGGCGATCTCGGCCTCTACGTACGATTATGGCTTTCAATATTTAATTCTATCTTAATTCTCAGTCATCTATGCCGCGCTAAACTGCACGCGCCAGCAACTATTTTCTAATAATTTTCAATAAAGGATTAACTCCAAAAAACATATACAGTCCACTTAGTTGTTTCATTTCTCACCAGCTAACTCAACAACTAGCGTTCTAAGACTAACTTAAGACTGCTTCGAGAGCGTCTAAGACGCAACAACCTTGATTAATCATTATTCAAATTGGAAGTACGTAATACATCTCATTTCTTTGGAAATCGATTTCACTCTAAATTTGTATTCATAATAAGTCTTGTACAAAAACTATGTCATTTATTGCATAGGGACTAAGATTGCATTGGAAAATAAGACTATATATCACATTTCCGCTATCTTGGCTGTGACATCACTTACGATGTGGATTACAATGTTGGTCATAAGGTGGCTAAGTTTCAGTCAATATGTAGCACAGTACGTCGATCTTTGTCGAGGAATTCAAGGAGAGAGGCTCTACTAAAACTTTATAAGGTGATGGCTATACCAGTGTTATCGTATGGTTCTGAAACTTTGATTTCGGGGAAAACATCTGACTACGATACATCTGATCCTAGATGAGATTCCTGCGATCTGTTGAACACTGCACACGAAGGGATAGAGTCTACAGTGAAGACATTCGTAAACAATTGAACATTTTTAATATCCAAGATCGTATTACAGAAAACAAAGAGAGATGGATCGCTCATGTGAATAGAATGCAGATGGCAGGTTGCCTAAGGAAGTTTGGCAGGGACAAAGTAGTATAGGAAGAGTTGGTGAAGTGATGGGACCGGGACAGCTGATTCGCCTAGTCCCTGATAGAAGAAGAAGAAGAAGAAGAGAAGAATAAGTCTTGTCAAAATGAGTCTTTCTGAACATGTTTTGAAAAACCCGTTTTTTTTTTTTAGACCCATTCGCTCTTTAATTTGAAATGCTGACCTAAGAATGTTATACTTTGTACTGAAATACTTAATTTTTATGTAAATTCTAGGAATAAAATCTTTTTATAATTTAATTTTTCCGAATTAAAGTTAAGAAACTGCTCGTTTACCTGTGCAAAACCGACGTTTCAAACCATAGAGATATTAGACTAGTGGAGTCATAAGATAGACTACACAGGAAGGAGAAATGTGTCTGGGTGAAAATATTAAGATAGATTAATGGGCTCTGCCTTCGCTTTCGGGGGCGTGCAGAATTGTTTTTTTTAAGGCTACAAAAAAGTACGTTATTTATCAAATAATAGGTGATTAAAACTCTATTTTATTATTATACAAGTATTGTAAACACAACACAATTTGTGTTATATTTTTTGACCGATCCTCACAAACCCTTCACCGGAAAAATACACTTATGATGTTTTTATACGACGAATATTTTAATTAAGTAGTAGGATATCGTTAAGAAAAACAGGATCTTATCGATTATAAGATTGCAAGGTTGAAATGGTAGGTGTTTGGAAGAAAAACAATTGTCACGATAACGAAAATATATGAAAACGTATAAAACCTGTTTGACGAATTTTTCAAAGTTTGTTATGCATTTTATAATCGGCCTGCCTGTGTTTATCAACCTTGCCTGTAACCGATAAGATCAAAAAAATGTATACAACACAAACCTGTTGATTGATTAATTAGTAACAAGTTAGGCCACGTTACGAAACTGTGTGTATACGTAAAAACAACAAAATCACAGCGCAAACGCAACGAAGCCGCGACGTCGGCACAACAAAACAAAACAGCTGTTCGACGGCGCTGATTACGCGAAAACAGTGCGGCGGACGCATGTGGAGAATAATTATTAACAAGCGGTGTCGAAAGCGCGGACTGGTTTTATTCGTCTCGAAGGGGGACAACAGAAATTATACCTACGGATAACGTGAACGTAATCTGATCGCGTGCAGGTTGTGCGACAGATAGGCTGCTTACAGAACATCGCCCCCTACCTCTTCGTATGTGAAGTAGTAGTAGTTAGCTTGGTGGCTCAGTCAGTTAACCGTTGCGGTAGATACAGGACGCAGTGACCATGGCTAAACTCGCTTGAGTGCTTCGTCTTCGTACACAACGCGCGTAAGTCTTTGACGTAATCGTTCACATATAATTAAAACAGTGTTTATAAATAATTTACGTAAAAACTCATTTCACTTCCATTTTATTTTTCCCTCATTAGGTCTTTTTTTTTAATGCGGGCCAAATTATGATAAATATATCAACCCTGCTCTTTCGTCTCTGCAAAAGGAACCTTTAAATATTGTAACAATGTACTAAAAAATACCCGAGTGAAAATATATATATGTACACATACCAACAAATTAAAATATACATCCCCATATCCCCACGAGACGATTCTTTGATATGTGGTCCTTTTTTAGTAATAAAATTTGTTTTGTGTTCTGTATTAATCAGATACACCACGCTGTAAACTGAATTTTAATAACTTTCAATAAATGGAGTAAACTGATTTTAAATTCCTAGATGTTCCTATGTTATAACTAAATCTTTTATCGTCTGATTAATGTTGTTTAAAGAAGAAATAAAATGAAGTTTCTTCATTGTTTTATTTTCACCGAATCGGTTAAATTTAATCCTATATACATATAATTTAATTATATTCGTAATTAATTTATATGTAGTATGTTTATTGTGTATAATATATTTTATAAATGATGTATGTGTTTATTATATCATTTCTGTATACGTAACTCGATCAGTTTTTTTTTGCAGTATTGTAGAATATTATTATTATATATGTTATCAAATATAATTTCTTCTGCTAGTAGTTGTAATGTTAGTGTTTTTAGTGTTTAAATTCACCTGACATACGTTTCATTGAATATATCAATGTCCTCAGAGGTTTGTAAATGCAATTTAAATGTAAATAAAATGTAAGTTTCAATTACTAACCTCTGAGGACACTGATATATTCAATGGAACGTACGTCAGGTGATCTGAAACAATAAAAATACATTACAACTACTTGCAGAAGAAATTATATTTGATAATATATGTTATATTTATTATACGTATATATAGGCCTACACACAATAAACATTATAAAATATTATGTGTATATGTATAACAGTTACTTTATCCTTGTAAAGTGACACTCTCTGTATCCTCATATATTTTGTACTTAATATATAATTAATACATTATTTTTTAAATATTTGATGATAATGATAGTTTGAGCTACTGGTAATATTTATGATGAACGTAACCTTGTGTTAAAAAGTGTTAATTAATTAATTGCAAAAAACACGCACACACTCACGTACGTGTATAAAATCGAATCGCCAAAAACATGTTTTGATAGAGCAAACAATTTGTCACATTTTTAGGATTTTTCTGTAAAATAATATTTTTTGTTTGGTATTAGAATGGACACAATAGAATTAATTCAGAAGCTAGATTAATGATATCAATTTACTAGCGTATAGCCAATTTGTTATTAACTCGTACTAATATTAATATTATTATTAATATATTATTTGTAACTATTATAAGTAAATGTTAATAACGGTGTTAGCGTTAATACAACTTTTAAGATCGATTCCTAATAAATAAACCGCTCTTGCCAAACAACTCGATGTTAAAGCCTATATTTTCGGGAGGAATATAAATCATGTGTATAAAATTGACGTGGGCGCTGAAATCAATCAGATGAGGTTTTTCAACGTTCACGGATCGAACCAACGGATACTAAGTGAAACCAAAAAAATGCTAATTGTTGCTATTTTCTTTGAGCCTTAATTGTTTCCGCTTCGTTTAAGATAGTTGTACACTATTCTGGCGTGTCTTTTCTAGCGTGTCTGAGTATGCGACGTAAGTAAAGAAACAGTCTTCATATCATCCTTCAACATACAACTGAATTCATTTAAATAAAAGCTTAGCAAAATTTGTTTCGGTATTTATATTTTTTTAACATTGAAAATGTTTATAAGGACGTGTCGCACATTTGCGGCCGATCGCTGGTGCGTTATCGAAAATCGGAACCGGTGAGTTTCCATAGAAACTACTTCTTTGTTGTCAATAACGTAGTACACATATAAAACTTCGCTTATGAATGCGACTACATTTAACTTATAATCTGTACATTGGTAAATGAAGAATGAATTCATTGATTGGTGAATGAACATAAATATATATATTTTTTAGATTTATTGAAGCATTTTCAATGCTCTTCTCTGTGCATTGCATTTGTGCAATGCCTGTAAAAATTTTGTTTATTTACTATTCTAATTAAGCCTAAGAGTGTTTTGTTTACGTTTAACGTGTTATTAAGTACAGT
Organism: Magicicada septendecula; assembly: GCA_034769895.1. Taxonomy (NCBI): domain Eukaryota; kingdom Metazoa; phylum Arthropoda; class Insecta; order Hemiptera; family Cicadidae; genus Magicicada; species Magicicada septendecula. The sequence goes on from CM068372.1 coordinate 40,515,349, forward strand.
TCGCGTCCTTCGCTAAATTTTTCCCTATAATTTCGTAACATACGGTAGTTTAGTTTTGGTGAAATTGCGTGAAAACTGTGGCGCGCAGGCTCGTGCCCCACCCACACCTCCGCCCGTCATTAGCGTGCGCGTATAAACGAGCATACGAAAACACGTATTTTTAAAAATAGGCGGTAGTGGATGAGGCGGGTATAGGCTTTGGGGTATTTTTATTAAACATTTTAGTGTATCCCTAAGTGAGCATCTTGCACAAAAAATTTCTCATACACTACGTGTAAATTTCTTTATAAAATTAAATAGGTTGGCGTTATCTTTCACAAAATTTTGTTATAAGTAAAGAAAATTGTAGACTCTGACAACATCTGACAACTCTGTCTTTATCAACAGCCAGCTCGCAGTTGCGATTATAACACAAGAATTTTTGTAGTTGTAACAGCTCACGTTTTATTGGAACGTTTACGAAATTCTCTTTTTAGCTTTTATTTTAGGATTTTATAAGCTTTCAAGTGTAGTCGTAAGCTTACACGGCTGGTGTCAGTTGCTGTAAATTCTCGATATCGCCGGCAACGTTTCGTATCGCACCCTCGGAGATGTTCTTCAGGCCGCAAAAAGCGACAGAGTGTTACGAAAATAGTTACGGTAGATCTTAGCCCGAACGATACCCGACAACGTTTTTCGGGTAAAAGCAACCGACCCGAAAAATAGTGTTGGGCTGCCTGTCGCTTTTACCCGAAAATGTAGTCCGTAACTATTTTTGTAACGCTGTCACTTTTTGCGGCCTGAAGAAGATTCCCGATCCGAAACGCTGCCGACGGTGTCGAGAATTTACTGCAACCGACCACGGCCTAACGACGACGAGTACACTTCTACAGTTAAAACTACGGACGACGACACTTTTGAAACTATAAATTTAAAACTAGTATCGTTCATCGTTAATATCGAAATAAACTCGTCCAAATTCGTCTTCATTATAGAATACGCGATTTAAACGTTGAAGACTATATGATACGTTGTATGCACGGAAAAAAATAATGTATTTATAAATAGATTATAATGTCCTCATATTGTATTTCTTTATCAAGTTCCGGTGAATCACTTTCTAAATCGTATCTTCCAATCCATGACATAATTCTAGTACTTTTTCCAATAATAAATATATTTTAAAAACTGCATTTACTATTGCTGCCGAAGCATAGAAGTTTTTTATGCAACTGTTCAAAACTGTGATCGAAACTTTGGTAGTAGCATCATTGGAATAAATATTTTAATCAGATCTTAAATAAAATAAACGCGATAAAAACGTTTATACGAGATCTTTAGCAACAATATTTTATAGTCTAACTACGTCAGAAGAAATAAAATTAAAAGTAAGGAAAAAGATAAAAACCCAATTAAAATTAAAAAGTTGTTAACCTTACGGACGTTGAAGAGTTGTAAAATGCCTGAATGCATCACAAAAAATAAATATTCCTTTCAGCTGTACTTTGTGAAAGGAGTAATTAACGTGTGCGGGATAACTGTATAAGATATTGTAATTGTCACGACTTATTGGTTACTTTGTACTCGAGCATGCTGGAAGACAGTTACTCTGAATCATCTGTATTCAGATTTCAGTTACACAGAACCGGCACCCACCAATAAAATATATTTTTTTCGATAGTATATTTATTTGTTACTGTCCCAATAACCGTACCCGCACTCATTTTCGAAATTTCGATTATTGACATCGATATGTAGTGAATATCGCATGTAATTTTAGTTAGTAAATAGAATCGCGAAAATTTATTTGCGTATGCTATAAAATAGTTTGTTGACGATTACAATCGTGTTTCATTGTCATATTTTTTAACGAAAAATACTCCTTCCAATAATATAACTCCGATGTGTGCCTGTGACGCCAAAAGTTAGATTAACATGCAAACTAACATTACACGGAAACCAATATGCCTATAATGCTCGCTTTTCGTGAAATCCTCGTAAAAAACCAACTCGAAGTGAGGCGGCTTGCCTGTTACTATACATGTGGCAGAACTCGTTTTCCACTGATATTCGTTTTTCACTAATAGGCCTACTCGGCTTTTGTGCAGATCACTGGAAAAGCAACCAACTCGAAGGAATTAGGGATGCTATACATGTCTCCAATTTTTTGTGTGTGTTTGACACAAAATTTGCTTCCAGTGAAGTTTTCGAGATTTTACTGAATAACACAAAATAATATTGACCTAACGAAAAATAAATCTTGTTTTCATTTGTTAATACGTGGTTTTATGTTTTAATATTAGGCCTACTATTCAGAAATGATAGTATTTTTCAGTTCACATTTTCTGTTGTTGTTTTTGTTAAAAATACTTTATATTCTTTGTTGTTAATGTTTCTCTCTTTCAAACGTGTAGACACATTAACACTATTTCCTAACCATGGCTTTTATTTTTTAAACAGTAAGCTAAAAACCGAAAACCATTATTACCTAACCTCACAAATGAAAACAACACGTATTTTCGCTTTACATTAAAAAATAGAATAATTTACAATTAGTACACTTCTTTTTCACGTCATAGTATATCGATACAATCGCATATTCAAAACATCGAGAATGTAGTGCGGGTACGGATATTGGGACAGTCCTTATTTTTAATACCAGCGACAGTTTAGATGTAGAGACATTGTTATTTTGTAATGAAACGATTCAGCAGTAAGCAAATAATTATTTTATTTTATAAGGTATCCATCAATTTGTTATCTTACGGTGGTGTTGGGTACATTAAACTTGGAATAATCAGATAACACCGATTGAAAACTTAAAACACCAATAACAATCTTAAAATAATAGGCCGTCAATAAAATATTGGTACTTTCCAATTATCTGTACCCGCATTAATTTTTGGTATTTCCACTATGCGACAGTGGATACCGACACGTGATGAATATCGCTTATAAGTTTAGTAAAATAAACTTGTTAACGATTTGTTTTATGAAATTCATTTGTTTTGATTGTAATTATATTTTTATTTGTCATTTATCAACAATGGCAAGAGTTTCTAGTAATATTATAGGCTACATCTGTGTTGGTGTTGGCAGAACGTGGTGTTGTTAGGTTAACACGCAAACACCCGAAAACCAATGAAACAAATAAATGGGTATACATTTTTACCTGTACAATCCACACAAAAAGCAACTCGAAATAAGACGGCTTGGTCCGTGCTGAACTCGAATTGTGTAACAGAACTCGCTCCCATTGTGTTAAAGAATAACGCTTAACTGTAAAGGTTTTGTGTTAATATCGTATTATCATTGGGGAGGGGGTAATTATTTTATATATGTCAGTGACTGCACACGCGCGCGCGCGCGCGCACACACACACACACACAACCAGTTGAAAATAATCACGGTGCCGATACCTGCCGTAGTTAATAAGAGTGCGAGAAGCTAGTGACGCGTACCGGCTCAAGAAGGCACAGACTTCGACATTTTGTTGTTGGAGTACATATTTATTTATTCAGTTAAGTCTTTAATAAAGTGGACACTCAACGTAATGATTGACATTTTATTTCTTCTTGCCTGTTAACCATTATTAGGTACGTACAAACATTGTGTTACTAACAGATTGTTGAATCAAGGTATTGTTTAAGCGGGCCGTTTTTTTGTGAACGGTTAAATTGTTTTGCACGGTACTCCGATCGTTTTGTTTTGTATCATAACGTTAACTTTTACTGATGTGTTGTTTATGGGATTTGTTTCCGCGTAAATCTGGATATTGTTTTCGCGTGGTTGTCGTTTGTTTTTTACATATTATAATATATTATTCTTATTTCGCGTTGTGGTCTTAATTAAGGTATTATTGAATATAGCTATTATCTATGCAATACCTGTTCGTGACACATTATAAACACAGCTGCTGTTTCGCATGGTGACATTTTGTTGGCGTAGTGGTTTTTTCGTATCATTGTTTTCGCATTAACCTGAATTATAGTTTCTCAGCTAAATTTAATCGTCATTTCTTTTTACTTCCATGTTCCATAAGGAAATGGAAGTATGGTGATGGCTAAAAAAATCGTGTTCGAGATAACGACTGATTCTGATTGTACTACCCCTCAAAACGTGAATAAAAGTCATTTTCCGAAAAGTGTCTGTGTGTGTCTCTGTGTAGAATTTTTTCTATGACAGCTGATAACTGCCGCAAATTCAAACATAATACAATAATTTTTTTGCACATGAGCCTGAGTTGTAGAGCACTTAAGCCCTATTGATTGTTGTGAAGATCGGTTAAGGGGAAGGGGTAGTTTACCTGCAACGTTTTATGTTTTGAGTATTTTTACTTCCAAGTTCCATAAGGAAATGGAAGTATGGTATGACAAAAAAAATCGTGTTCGAGATAATTGCAGATTCTGATTGTACTACCCTCTTAAACATGAAAAAAGTCATTTTTCGAAAAGTGTCTGTGTGTAGATTTTTTTCTATGGCAAACGATAACAGCCGCAAATTCAAATAGAATCAAATAATGTTTCGCATACATCCCTGAATTGTAGAGTTCTTAACTTGTTTTTGGTGAAGATCGGTTAAGGGAAAGGGGTAGTTTACCTGCAACGTTTTATGTTTTTTAACAAGGGTAATTTTTACTTCCATATTCCATAAGGAAATGGAAGTATGGTGATGGCAAAAAAAATCGTGTTCGAGATTATTGCAGATTCTGATTGTACTACCCTCAAAACATGAAAAAAGTCATTTTTCGAAAAGCGTCTGTGTGTGTGTGTCTGTGTGTCTGTCTGTCTATAGATTTTTTTTCTATGGCAAACGATAACAGCCGCAAATTCTAACAGAATCAACTAATTTTTTGCATACAGCTCTGATTTGTAGAGTACTCAAGACCTATTGTTTTTGGTGAAGATCGGTTAAGGGAAAGGGGTAGTTTACCTGCAACGTTTTTTGTTTTAACAAGGGTATTTTCTATGGCAAACGATAACAGCTGCAAATTCAAACAGAATCAAATAATGTTTTGCATACAGCCCTGAATTGTAGAGGAATGAAGGCCTATTGATTTTAGTGAAGATCGGTTAGGGTGAAATGGTAGTTTACCAGAAACATTTTTTGTTGTAACAAGAGTAAAGTACTTAATTTTGATAAATAAAATATCCTGATAAGAAGATCTTAATAATCCACTGTAGAAACGTAGATGAAATATCTATAAATGAAGAGGCTAGTTGAACGGGGTGGGAGTAATTTTCTATCAAATACGTTTTTGCACACCTTCCTGAATTATAGAGTACTCAAGGTCTGTTGATTGTGTGAAAATCGGTTAAGGAAAAGAGGTAGTTTACCTGCAACGTTTTATGTTTTAACAAGGGTAATTTTTTCTATGACGAACGATAACTGCAGTAAATTTGAACGAGAAACAAATAAGTTTCTGCATACGTTCCTGATTTGTAAAGGACTGAAGGCCTATTGATTTTGGTGAAGATCGGTTACGGGGAAAGGGTAGTTTACCTGAAACATTTTTTGTTGTAACAAGAGTAAAGTACTTAATTTTGATAAATAAAGTATACTGATAAGAAGATCTTAATAATTCACTGTAGAAACGTAGATGAAATATCTATAAATGAAGAGGCTAGTTGAACGGGGTGGGGGTAATTTTCCATAAATGAAAATTATAGTTGAAGGGGGAGGGGATAATTTTTATGTGTACTACGTTATCGGCAACAAAGTAGTAGTTTGTTGTTAAAATTCCTTCCCGGCCTGTTTGGCCGTAGTCCAATGTTTTCTGCAAAACCAGACGTTTCGGCAGCGCCGTCGACTGCCGTCATCAGTGAAAATCGAGTGCGATAACGTGTGGTGGTATACGTTAGTGACCACAGTACTGTGGATAAGGCTGAAGAAGCAATAAGTGGAAAGAAGTAGTTTCTATGGAAACATTTCATTTCGTAAATGATTTTAAATATAAATCTTAGAACATGGAAGTCATGTATGGTTCTCCATACCGATATTTTTATATGGCGAACGATAACTGCCACAAATTCAAATAGAACCAAATAATTTTTTGCATATATGCCTGAGTTGTAGAGTACTCAACGCCTAATAATTTTGGTGAAGATTGGTTAAGGGGAAGGGGTAGTTTACGTGCAACGTTTTATGTTTTAACAAGATGAAAGTACTTAATTTTGATAAATAAAGTATCCTGAAAAGAAGGTCATAATAATCCACTGTAGAAAGGTAGATGAAATATCTATAAATAAAAAGAATAGTTGAAGGGGGAGGGGGTAATTCTCTATAAATGAAAATGATAGTTGAAGGGAGGGGACAATTTTTATTTATATTCATGTGTAATACGTTATAGGCAACAAAGAAGTAGTTTGTTGTTAAAATTCCTTCCTGGGCTGTTTGGAGTGGTCCAACGTTTTCTACAAAATCAGACGTTTCGGCAGTGCTATCGACTGCCATCATCAGTGAAAATCGAGTGCGCTAACGTGAGGTGGTATACGTTAGTGACCACGGTACTGTGGTTAAGGGTGAAGACAGTAGTAGGTAAAGGGTGTAGTTTCTATGGAAATACTGTATTTCATTTCGAAAATTTTTTTAAATATAAATCTTAGAACATGGAAGTCATGTATGGTTCTCCATACCGATATTTTAAGTTGTATCACTGTGGGTGTGGACAGTATTTCAATATTTATTTACCTTTTTTTTCTGCTTATGGAGGGACCGCATCAGACGGGCCAGTTCATTGAGGATAGTGCATTTCTTAACACTCAAGATTTGAACTACTCAGTTTCTTGATTGAGCTGTTTCCAAATAACTCGGTTTTCCAGAATTTTTGTGTATTAACTAAAGAGAAGTATGTTGTACTTCGCATACGAATCACTTTCACATAAGTTGCGAGTTTAAATTGTTTTCTGTTTCGTTCACGTCGTTTTGTTGAATATTGCGCAGGATTATTTGTACGTTAAGAAAAATTAATTGGCCGTAAAATGTTAAAATGTAAAGTTTAAGCTGCATCAAGACGTTTTATTCTTTTACGCCTAAAATTTATAGCACTGAAACGTAATGTAGAAGAAAAAACAATGACAAATTGCCATAACTTTAAACCGAAGTTTAATTTATGAACTGAAACGTGCATAAATTAAAATATAATTTACGAGCTGTCCCTTTCAAAATCTCATTTAATAAAATAGAAAACAGTGGATGCAGTACGTTTTAACGGTTTTACATTTTAGGTTTATGTTTTCCCAAATTCATTTAACATGTCACGTAATATATTTAGATTTACATGGCTTTCTTGAAGGCTTAAGGCCAGTCGACAGAGTACTTTTTAAATTAGGCGTCGAAGCCGAGACAAAAGTTTGTGTGTTTAGGTAACGTTGCGCGCAACGAATATTTTAATAATGATAGATTATTGTTTAATGCATAGTTATTGATTAATGTTTAATTGTAGTTTAATGTTTCATACTTATTTTTCGCCACAAGTTTTATTTAAAAATTTAATTTACTTTCCTTAAAGACAGAAATCTAATGTAAAATCCAATATATTTCTGAATAGGCCACGAAGTCGAATTCAAGCCAGGGAAGTTTATCCGAGAAAAGTTAATTGTGTGCTTGAGATTGTGTTTTAATTATACGTATTGCGCAGAGAACTCCATCATATTGTGTACATTCACCTATGAGACTGTTCCGGGGACAGATTCAAGGAGAATAATTCATGATAAAATTTTACTGAGAGTAAAATTCTTACTAGGATTATATTCTACTGATAGTGGCATCGATGTATACTATATGGATCGCGTGCTGCCAGGCAAAGTGAACGGCAGAAAACGGTCCGAAGCACATCCAGCTTCCTTCACCACAGGGGGGAATAAAGCGTTTGACGCTAAGTTACCAGGTGCACTAAACGAGTCATTCAGTCAGTAATCCACTTGTTTTGACACCTTACAATTATTACATTTGGGACAGTTCTACTGAAAATTTGTGCTTATGAAGATTATATTATTATAACAGTTTGTTTTTACTTTTGCCTAACCGATAACAGATGACAATAACTTGAGCGTTTACACTCATTTTACTGACTTTGTATCAAGCGGAAAATTAATTAGAGCGTCATCAGACGTTTTAAAGATTGTAAAATATATGTATAATTTATTGATTATATCTGACAGTAAACTTAATACCAAAAAATGATTATATCAGCTTGCAAAAACTTTGCCGGCACAGTGTTTAGAAAACGTATTTCAAACAATGATTTTTCTGAAGACAGCCACGAATTGAAACTTATAAAATTAATAGTGACATTATTTTATAAAATCTTGTGCTATAATATTGCTAAGGAAAGAACAGCTGCAGCTGCCTTCTCTAAGCTTGGTCTCCGTTAAAAGTTAAATTATTGTATTATTTAGTAATATTTAATGGGGTCTTTTCAAGAAAGTGTCTACAAACAACTCTCGCAGCGTCACGAGCCCGCCAAGCTCCCCCACCAACGTTCCCGCCAGTCCCTTCTCCTACAGTAGCGGTGTGAAGGAGAAGTGTTTAGCATACATTACACACATTCATATGACGCAAGCAAGCGCGCGTGCCTTTAATTCCGCACGCACACACGCTTCAATTCTATTCTTTTTATTTTGTTTCAGCTTTTTGTTTTTTATTTATATTTATATTTTATTAAACGCACGCACGCCTTCAATTCTTTTTTATTTGTTTCTTTTTTATTTTTATTAGGAGGGTTTTTTAGTTTATTTTCACGATTATTTATATTACATTAATTACATAATCTAGGATTGTGAATTAATCCTTTGTTTTGAAAAAAAAAAACGAACGGCATTTTCCTCATTTCAGGCGACAATTAGCAACTCTATCAGATTCATTTTCTGATAGTTACGTAATAACGTAAATAATAAACACAAAAGGACTGTAAAGAATTAAAAAAAAAAAAGACACAAACTAAACGTATGAAAGAATGAGCGTATGTAAGAAGAAACGAATGTAAATAACTAACGAAAGAGTAACTTTGAAAAATAAAACAAAGGTAAAAATAAAACAAAATAAAAGCACAGCGTAAAGGTAGAATCGTAGACTCCAAACAGAAACGATAAATGTGTTATAGTAGTAGTGGTATGGTAATCACCCCTCCTTCACACCGCTACTGTAGTAGTAGGGACTGGCAGGCGTGTTGGTGGGGGAGCTTGGCGGGCTCGCGACACTGCGAGAGTTGTTTGTAGACACTTTCTTGAAAAGACCCGTTTAATGTAAACAATTTTTATACAGTGAATACGTAGATAATTAAATCAAATAAAAAAAATTAATGTAAATTATCATGGCTTACTGAACACTTTAACGACCATGGCGAGCGTATAAGTCAGCTTATTTTACGCAATAAACATTTTAAAATTTACGGCTCACGTCTTTTATTCTTTGTTTCCCTTATTCTTATCTTTATTCGTCTGGCTTCAATATTAAATGTTCATAAATAAGAACGGAACAGAACTGTTTATGAACGCAACAGAACTTAGCGATAAACTGAAGTAATGTGTCAGAATACTGAAATCTTACAGTGAAACAAATGTGTTTATTTTGGAAAAGAACTTATTAAAAACCTCCCACTTTGTAGTCATTAATTGTTAAAATGACATAGCTATACCGCTTAACGCAAAATGTGCTCCGCTAAAGCAACAAAAGCTATAACAAAGCAGAAAAGTCAGACTTTGTACAGGTACAGTATATAGCATACGCAGTGTTCTTGCCTCCCGCTGGTGTAGCGGTCGGACCGAATTCAGTGAATGCAGCACGCGATCCATATAGTATACATCGATGGTGGTCACACACAAAGTTTCCTGGAAACGATGCAGCACTGTTTTGATTGTTGAACCCGTGTTAATGAAGCGTGCAGTAAACAATGAACAAGGTCAGCGGTCGTGTGACGTGCCCGTAGTGTATCGTAACGTACCGTACGCTACTCAGCTATACTGTACTGTTTCCGTTCTTAGCTTAAACCTGATGTAAACAAACCGACGTGGCTCATCTGAAAACCGTTGAATAAATAATTAAATATGAAGCCAGTTGAAAGGATACAGTATGTTGCCCGTCACAGAACAACAGATAATAGTCTAAGAGCTGGCTACATAAAAATGTCCTTCATCAGGTACACGAAGAATTTAGACATGAAAAGTGTCCATTAGTGTAGCCGAGTACTGAGCACCGAGTCTGCCGGTGCCATCCGGGGATGAAAGCGGGGGCGGACGGTCAAAGATGACAAATTTCTGGGCAAAAAATATTATAAGGTACAATTATTTGTTGTTATAAAACGCGGAAAAATGTTGGCAGACTGTTTCCTGGAGGAGAAAATGGCGGCAGACGATGTCAAAGTGGCGTAAAATTATGAGAAAAAAAATCATAAGGTACACGAATAAAAACTTATTGTAGTGGTTGTTTATATTTTTAAAAAACTGTATGCAAAATGGCAGACTGAAAAGCGGGGGATAACATCACGGTAGACGGATATAAAGGGCGGCGGTGTAGCTCGAGCAATCTCACCGAGCGCTCGCCGCGCTTAACTTTTAACTATAAAATTATAACTGAAAATGATAAGTTACATGCATGAAATTCTTTGTTATCTCTTTTATGACTATAGAATAGAATAAATAGGCCAAGGCAGATTGATATTCGGGTGTTAACTCAGTGGCAGACCGCGATGACATGTCAGAAGCGCCCGTAACGAACGTGCATTATACACGTCTTTGCTTAGTCGGCTTTAAAATTTTATTATTTATAATTATGTTATTGCTTTATTAATGGGTGGGTTATGAACGAACAAAATAAAATGAGATTAATTTAATATATTTGTATTTTTATTGCATTTTTATAATAAAAAAAAGGTAATCACGCAGTAATTATTCGATTTCGCTATTTGCATCGGACTCGTCGTATTCCAGATTCTCGCTGTCGCAATCGGTTTCTTCTTCGGAGTCGATTTCTGTACCGTCATCTGAAATAAAATTTAATTTTTATGTATTCGAAACAAAAGTACAAAAGTATGATATACAAAAGTATGATATATGTAGAAAGCCTTTTACCTTCAGTTTCCTCTGAATCAATCACGACATCTTTAACAGTGCTTGGCAACTCCGGCCCATCAAACCATTTAAATTGATATTTATCGTCTACTTTTATCCATCTACAATCCTCTGGTGTCAAAGCAGTCGGTATTTGTGTGTGTGCAATTCTCCATATTGTAGCATATGTTATATAGGAATCAAAATTTTTGTATTGTTCAGAAAATAATCTGTGCAATGCATTTTTTGAATATTCCACAAGAAACTTTAACGAATAGCACTGTTTATTTTTAATAGTATTATCTGCAATAAAAGAATAAAGTTCATTATATAATAAATCATTAACTTCTCTCGTGATATGCCAGTCGGATTGTTTATGAATCGGAGCTGAAATGTTTTTCTTAAAATAATTCAATTTGCAATTATTATGATAGTAAATTACTCGATTTGCTCCTAAAGCTGTAATTTTACTTAATGTGACAATATCGTTCAAAGTGTTTGCATTTATAACAATTTTTCTATTATTATGTCATTTGTGGATGTGACTAAAGGAAGTATTTTTCCACAATGCTTTTTTCGCGATTGATTACAAAAGAAACACGTTAATATGTTGGTTCCTTTTCCTTGTGATTCCTAAAGCGAAAATTGTGCAAGTTCAGAATTTTCACGTTCATTATCTACAGACATTGGAGATGACTGTGACATTTCGTGTCCAAAAATTGATTGATCGTCGTTATTTCCTAGAAAAAAAAACTCCTTATCAATTTGTTTTCATGCAAAACATTTTGAATATTACATGATACACTAAAGGAAAAACTTGCAATTTTATTTAACTTTTTGAATTAGTCCAGTAAGCAGGGATCAAAACCATGCATTATGTCGGAATAAGTCGAAAGAAATTGAATAATATCCTTCAACTGAAGACTTTCATTGGAAATGAAGCACTTCGTTTCGAAATCAAACTCCTTCGATTCTATGTTGTTTCAATTTAAGACGAACATAAAAACTTTGATAAATGTAATTTGGCAAATTGAGTAAATAAAAACAATTACACACACAGGCAATTATTTCACAAAATTTCAAATACAAATAAAAAATAAATGAACAATTCTTTTAAACCAATCAGAAAAATGTTTAAAATGCTAATATAAGCACAAGATATCGTGTTTCGCGCATCAAGTTTTAATACATTTTTCACGTTTAGAATATAAAAGCCTTTAAATTATAACAAAAAAAATTTATATAAAATATTGCATATTTACCATGAATACTTGACAGTGTCTCCGACTCCGACGTAGGGTTTGCAGGCTGTTGAGATTTCAGTGAATCATTATATTTGTCGACATACTTTTGTTTAATAGCCGTGAATGTTTTATAACAGGTTGTATGGTATCCATTGATTTCATCTGGTGTTGCTGGTAAAACAATATCGTTGTACGCGTATTTGAACTTGTAAGCCACACGAACTTTTAAAATATCTGTGCATTTTTGTAAAATGTCTTCTTTAAAAAGTATTATTTTCGTATCTGCATTGTCACAACAAAAAACACATTTTGTCACGGAAGTCATGTTGCACGCACTTCAGTAATTTGATATAATTATAACCTCGGCAACTGCTATCACACACGGCTCGTACACAACTAACTTCATGCTGCAAGGCTGGTATATGGTTGATCTACGTGGAGGTCTATTGCTTATAAACAAATAGTAAGGAAAATATCAAATTCCATGAAACAATGAGTGGGCAAATACGAGGGCTGCCTTTTAAGTTTTTACAAACGACCACTAGATGGCGCTAGTGAGATGTGACATTAGCATTGTTGAAAAATTTGTCATATGTTATTTGTTAAACAATTGCAGCTTGGTTCGAACGCATGCAAAAGTGTGTAAATCTTAAAGGCGAATATTTTGAGAAACAATAAAACGATTTGTATCAAAAAATGTTTTTTTTTCATTGTCTTTGTAAAAACTTAAAAGGTAGCCCTCGTACGCAGTATTGCATATTAACTAGAGGTGGACTAAACTGTTATTTTAAAATACTAGGTATGAAAATACCGTTCCAAAAAAAGGCAAGTAGGTTTATTTTCACCTAGATAAACTTATTAATATATTAATAAACCTACTTGCTGTGTATTTATTTGAAGATATTATATAACCTATACTATATAATTTGTTAGAAGAAATAAATTGAAACTAAAAGTATTAACAGTGTTACTTTACACTGTGACTTTATTAAACTATTACTGTTTAAATGAAAATAAGAAACAAGAGAATTTATAGGCGTATCTCCCTTTGGGAATACCAATTTAAGTTTTCACTAGTACGGTAGTAAACAAACTAACATTGGTTAGACAAATCAGTTGCGAAACTCGGGGCAATTAAATAATTTAGTAGGCCTACACGTAATACCACAAAAAATAATATGAAAAAACATCAGAAACGTATAATAAAAACATAACAGTAAGCCACAAAAGTGAATGAGAATAAACAAAATTTTACAAATAAAAATAAAAAAACAAATTGTAATAAAATAAATATAAATACATAAATAAAAACTTATAAATAATAAGCAACTACAAAAATTAAATTAAATGCATTACAGATATTTAAGGAACAGGACTAGATAAAGTGCATAAATGTCCATTAGGCCTACAACAATCTCATCATTTACGTGAGATGTGTAGTGAAGTTAAAATCACATTAATAAAAAGTATAATATAGCTTATCAACATCAGCCACTCTATAGGTTATAACTCAATATAATTAAATACAACTATTTCACTAACGACTCGGAACACAAAGTTTTTTGAGTAAAAACATAAAGTTTTACCAACCGATTTTCGTTACAAGTTGGTGACTAGTATAATATATAATTTATTAGCATATAATCTGTATTATATATCTGCATCTCACACGAGAATAAATGTAACATCAGGATGAATTTTTTCCTTTATTAAAAACAGCTCCGTCTCTTTGCGCAGAATGAAGTATACAGGACGAAAAAGTGGCTCGTACTAGTTCCTACTCGAAATATGCTTGATACTACCTGTTCCTAAAATACTAGGTGTTCCTCTGGAACGCGTTGTTCCTTGTGTATCGGTGATACCACTAGAATAGTATTTGAAATACATAGTATTTTAAATATGCGTTACTGGCTGTTCCTTGCGTTCCAGCGATATTTTTGTACGCCTAGTATTTGGCCTTGGCGTATTCGCTTACGTGATCTTGCGTACTTTTTGTGTGTGTGTGTGTGTGTGTGTGTCTGTGTAGGTGCGTAGGGGGTGTGCCTCGACTCGGAACAGCGTCGTCGCGAATACCAGGTATTTCAACTTTTCAGTCACTGTTACATCCGTTCCACAAAAATATCGTTCCAAAATACCTGTTACAGGTATATCGGCCGCCTCTAATATTAACTGCCTAACGGTACCTGGAAGGGCCGAAAGTTTGATACCTGGCAAAATGGCTATTGCACGAATTGTTTCAAGTTCAAAATATTGCATTGGGATTTACGCAGAAATCCATAGATGTAATACCATTAATAAAGTACGTAATAACATAATTATAAATAATAAAATTTTAAAGCCGACTAAGCAAAGACGTGTATAATGCACGTTCGTTACGGGCGCTTCTTACATGTCATCGCGGTCTGCCACTGAGTTAACACCCGAATATCAATCTGCCTTGGCCTATTTATTCTATTCTATAGTCATAAAAGAGATAACAAAGAATTTCATGCATGTAACTTATCATTTTCAGTTATAATTTTATAGTTAAAAGTTAAGCGCGGCGAGCGCTCGGTGAGATTGCTCGAGCTACACCGCCGCCCTTTATATCCGTCTGCCGTGATGTTATCCCCCACTTTTCAGTCTGCCATTTTGCATACAGTTTTTAAAAAATATAAACAACCACTACAATAAGTTTTTATTCGTGTACCTTATGATTTTTTTTCTCATAATTTTACGCCACTTTGTCATCGTCTGCCGCCATTTTCTCCTCCAGGAAACAGTCTGCCAACATTTTTCCGCGTTTTATAACAACAAATAACAGATATTCCCAGAACGTTCATCCTTGTACCTTATAATATTTTTTGCCCAGAAATTTGTCATCTTTGACCGCCCGCCCCCGCTTTCATCCCCAGGGTGGCCTCGGCAGACTTTCTGCTCAGTACTCGGCTACACTAATGACCCTTCTCATGTATAAATTCTTCGTGTACCTGATGAAGGACATTTTTATGTAGCCAGCTCTCCGTCTAGAAACTGCATGATGCAAAACAACACTTGAGTCTGCAGACTGACGAGCGTGAAGCCACTCGGGCAACTTCGGCTACCTTCGTTTCATCTATGCCAGCCTATATTCTGTTGTCAGATGTGAGTTAGATAAACGTTTGGTTAAAGTTTTGTGTATTTATTTTAGCACAATAATTTTATTAAGTTCACGGCTTCAAATACGTAAACTCAAGTGTAAATTTTTCGTGTATTCAAGTGTCTGTGTGTATTCGTGTAAAGTTTTATTCGTGTATAACCTACCTATAGATATCCTGTAAGCATTTCGATGTTTCATTTTTAAAGTTTTAATTGTCATTTTATTTTTAGTGTAACAGTTTTTATTAGGTACACGCGCTGTAAGTGTTCGATGTGAGGTTCGTGTAACATTTCAAAGGAGTCTTGTCAATTTAAGGGGGGGTGGGAACCATATATGTTAAAATACATTTAATGTTAAAGTGAATGTTGATTATAAAGGTAACTATATAATTCTCGAAGATAAACAATAAACACAATTGAGAATTAATTCATATCATATCGTTTCTTACATTTATTACCCTTAATTGTATATTTTATTTCAGCGTTTATCACTCCAGAAACAAAAATAATTGATTAATTTGACTCCAGATAAATACGAAACCAACCTGCGAAGATAGTGCACAGGTAAAGAGGAGTTTTACCACAACTGATTACAGCAATATATATCAAAACTAACATTGTGAGTACAAAAAACTGAACCTAAAAACCGGCCAAACAGTATAAAATAAGTTTTCTTAACAAACGTATATTTCATATACTAATGCGACGATGTAGTCAAAAGGTTCATATTTATCTGGGGAACTACTAAAATTGTGTTTGTTTCTGGAGAAAACAAAGGTTAAAACAAAAACTACTGTAGGGTGAATTGTTCAGGGTAATAAATGGAGTACAACGATATGGTTAAATTAATTCTATATTATGTTTTAATATTTAACTGTGACCACAATCTATATTCATTTTAATATTCAATTCACCCGCTATGCAGACAGGCTAAACCCGATTTTGATAAAAATACGTGGATTTCATTATACACGTAAGTGTGGAGTGTCGGTTGACGAGAGAGTAGACAATAGCGGCGGACGAACAGTAACGAAGTTGCCCGAGTGGCTTCACGCTCGTCAGTCTGCAGACGTCTGATAGGAAGACGGTAAATGAAAAATAACGACAGACAATTGAAGTCGTTGTGTCGAGCATACATGCATTAGTGAGCATTATTCAAGGAAGAAGATAAAGGAATTGGGCCAAATTACAGACGCCGTCGTGAACAATCTTATCATTCACACTGCTGACGACTCAGCGATGATTCAAGTTCCGACACAGAGATGAAAGGCATTGAATTACTCTCTGACGGCAGCTGATAATATACAGTACACTGGCAATTATCACAGCTTCTACTTTTGCTTTAAGTATAGGCCTACTTTATTTTTTTGCTTGCGATATTCAAAAAGTGAAAAAAAAGAAAGTCATTCTTATTCACTCCGTCTTATAAAATGTGTCATTGTCGCTCTGACACAGTCACAAATATTATTTGGTCAGGACAAATTGTGACAATTTACTTGTGTTTATACAGTATCGACATTATATGTACCCTGTCTGTACTCCTTCGGTCAGAGTGACACGCCTCTAATTCAAGTAGCAAATAGGGGGATGTGTCACGCCTGTTTGTTTACATCAGGATTAAGGTAAGAACGGAAACAGTGTACAATGACACTCACAAATACGTTCCCGAACTCACCCGTTTACCCTTGGACTTCCTGGCCAAACACTAATAGTATCAGGAACACTTACCCTATTTCATAGTGTTACGGTAGAGGGGAGGTGTCTTCAAGAAAGTGTCTACAAACAACTCTCGCAACGTTCCCTAGCCGCCAAGTCCTCCCACCAACATTCCCGCCAGTCCCTACTCCTACAGAAGCGGTGTGATTGGCACACCACTACACACTAGGTTCAAAAATGTGTTTATCGTGTAACTTACGACAAGAATACAAAGAATGTTCATTAACAACGAATGTCATTACGAAAAATGATAAAAGCAGCTGCCTGCCATCAACAACTACAGTGCGTGCATGCGTCAAATGTATGTGTGTAGTGGTGTGTAGAGGTGGGCCGATATACCTGTAATAGGTATATTGGAACGATATTTTTGTGGAACGGATGTAACAGTGACTGAAAAGTTGAAATACCTGTTATTCGCGGCGACGCTGTTCCGAGTCGTGACACGCCGCCCTCGCTGTTCCAAGACGAGGCACACCCCCTACGCACACACACAAAATGTACGCAAGATCACGTAAACCAAGGCCAAATACTAGGCGTACAAAAATATCGCTGGAACGCAAGGAACAGCCAGTAACGCGTATTTAAAATACTAGGTATTTCAAATACTAGTGGTATCACCGATACACAAGGAACAACGCGTTCCAGAGTAACAGTAGTATTTTAGTAACACCTAATATTTCAGGAACACCTAGTATTTCAGGAACAGGTAGTATCAAGCATATTTCGAGTAGGAACTAGTACGAGCCACTTTTTCGTCCTGTATACTTCATTCTGCGCAAAGAGACGGAGCTGTTTTTAATAAAGGAGATAATTTATCCTGCTGTTACATTTATTCACGTGTGATATGCAGATATATACTACAGATTATATGGTAATAATTATATATTATACTAGTCACCAACTTGTAACTAAAATCGGTTGGTAAAACTTTATGTTTTTACTCAAAAAAACTTTGTGTTCCGAGTCGTTAGTGAAATAGTTGTATTTAATTATATTGAGTTATAACCTATAGAGTGGCTGATGTTGATAAGCTATATTATACTTTTTATTAATGTGACTTTAACTTCACTACACATCTCACGTAAATGATGAGATTGTTGTAATGGACATTTATGCACTTTATCTAGTCCTGTTCCTTAAATATCTGTAATGCATTTAATTTAATTTTTGTAGTTGCTTATTATTTATAAGTTTTTATTTATGTATTTATATTTATTTTATTACAATTTTTTTTTATTTTTATTTGTAAAATTTTGTTTATTCTCATTCACTCTTGTGGCTTACTGTTATGTTTTTATTATACGTTTCTGATGTTTTTTCATAAAATTTTTTGTGGTATTACGTGTAGGCCTACTAAATTATTTAATTGCCCCGAGTTTCGCAACTGATTTGTCTAACCAATGTTAGTTTGTTTACTACCGTACTAGTAAAAACTTAAATTGGTATTCCCAAAGGGAGATACGCCTATAAATTCTCTTGTTTCTTATTTTCATTAAACAGTAGTAGTTTAATAAAGTCACAGTGTAAAGTAACACTGTTAATACTTTTAGTTTCAATTTATTTCTTCTAACAAATTATATAGTATAGGTTATATAATATCTTCAAATAAATACACAGCAAGTAGGTTTATTAATATATTAATAGGTTTATCTAGGTGAAAATAAACCTACTTGGAGTGTATTTATTTGAAGATATTACATAGGAGACCTGCAGGAAACTCAAAACGAGTTACTTACAAAGGATAATATAGGTTACGTATATATAGTATATAATAACAGGTATTTGTACCTGTTATTTTTTTGGAACGGTATTTTCATACCTAGTATTTTAAAATAACAGTTTAGCCCACCTCTAGTGGTGTGCCCATCAATCCTCCCTCAAGCCGCTACTGTAGGAGAAGGGTCTGGCGGGAATGTTGGTGGGGGAGCTTGGCGGGCTCGCCAACACTGTGAAAGTTGTTTGTAGACACTTTCTTGAAGAGACCCGGGAGGTGTTATGATACAAAATGCGAAACAAAACGGAAAATCCCTCAGCAGTGGCGTATCTAGAATTAGGCTTTGGGGGGGGGTCCGCTTCATACAAAAGAAAAACTAAGTTAAGACTAACCAACATTACTATCTTTAAAGTGGCTGAAAAACGCGTGATAACATCCTGAAATCAGTCCATTTAAAGTAAACGCTAATAACACAATAAAAATACGCTTTATTGAAACATTGTTAAAAGATATTTATTGACTGAATTGATTTTCCTATATTTCATATTTCAGTGTTAATTTCTGTTGTTTGTTTTGTGTTTTGTGTAGGAGTTTACTGACTATTGTTCTGTCATAACCGTTAGATTCTGCTAGATATTTTATCGTGTTTAGTTCGTCTTTGTAGTCTATTTCATCTAAGGGGATGTGAAACAACAGACAAAGACAGAAAACAACAAATTCATAACACTAACATACATCAACAAACAAACAGAAAAAATTGCCCACAAATTCAAAAAAGCAGGATACAGAATCGCTTACAAAACTACTAACAAAACAGAACACACACTATCAAAACGCATGCCCAAAGCACAAAACAAATTCGATCTACCCGGTGTATATAAACTAAATTGTTCAAATTGCAGTAAATTCTACATAGGCCAGACAGGACGTAGCTTCAAACAGAGGTACATTGAACACACAAAAGCACTCCACACCACTACAGAATCTACCTTCGCAAACCACCTCATTGAAGCAAACCACACATATAAAAACATCGACAATAACATGAACATACTACACGTACACACAAAAGGCCGAAAACTAGACACTCTAGAACAATTAGAAATATACAAACACACAAAAACAAATAAAAACGACATCCTAAACGAACAGACACAATTCAAATCGCACGCATTATTCGAACACATCTCACCACACACACACAGCTCCAAACTTTCGAAACACTTTCTCGTCGCCAACAACAAGACGAGCAGCGCTACTAACGACAGCCTCTGATGAAGCCTTCTATAGGTGAAAGCCGGTTTAGGCTGTAAGGTAAAACTTTACGCTTTTACTTATAAAAAACTTTGTGTTCCGAGTCGTCAATATTATAGTGATATTTAGTTAAGTAACGGACACGTCATGGACAACGAAATCCAAGAATAAAAAACCTTTGTTATGTATCAAACAAATTGACAGGAATTCAACCAATGACCAGAGAGATATTGTAATTAATACAAAAAGATTTGTGTTATTGTTTAAGAAGAAGTTGTGTAAACATGTGTAACAAAATAATTAAAATATTATAGTAAGATACCATACTGAAGTCATGTTAGTAGTAGCAAAATACTGCATTAAAACATGTTGTACATTGTTACATAACCCCATAGGAAAGACACCTATGAAACAGAAACTCATACATGTTAATGTAAATAAATGACCATCAACTATGATATCAATCAAGAATTTGTTATAAATAATAATACATCCTAATAGACAGTGTATTATATTGCAACACAATGTAAATAAAACAGATCAAATATGATGGCACAGAGATAGAAGAAATAGAGCATAGTATGCCAATTTAGTTAGACAAAATACAATATCAAGACAAGTAACAATGTTAATGAAAGTATTACCAGTAGTTAGATAAACATCTGGTACTACTGTGAGAACAGATTCTGAACATAATGATAACAGTTTTGTAACCAAAATATTGTAAACTAGCTAACTAAGAACACATAGCCAAAAGTAAGCAGAAACATTGTATAACCAACTAGTTAAGCAAAATACTGTATTAAAGCTTGAACAAAGATTGTTAAGAGTGTTACCAGTAGTAAGAGGAAAACCTAATGCTACTTTGAGAACAGACTATGACCATGAAAACAGTCATTTTCTATATAAATAATTAAAAGCCAAATGACCATGATGGAGGAATCCATATGTAAACAAACGATGAAGAGCAAGTTATATATGCAAAATATAACATATAAACTTAGTTAAAAGTAGATGAAAATGTTATCAAGAATCAGAATAATGTCTGATACTACTTTGGAAACCCAAATCAAGTGTAACAATAACAATTTAGTTATTGTTTTAACAAAAATAAATGACTACCATGCTATGACACAATGTAAACAGACCCATTACTAAGAAATTGAAGGGTTCTGAGATAGCTAAAAGCTAACCATTATATGTAGTGAATTAGGTACAATGAGTGTACACTAATTACAATTAGTACATGATCTAAATTGTATAGAAAAAACCAGAAATAAAGTAACAATTGTATAAGAGAGATAGGAGAGGACTAAAACAATGTAAATAGTAGATTAAATACAGCCATGTACATATATTCTAGTGTAAAATTATGTAAATAGACGTTTCTAGTATTATTAGATTGCAGTATTACTGTTATTAAATAAGAAAAATTAGTTTTAAGTACATTTATGAAAAATCAAATATGGACGCCCAAAGACGCCATAACGAGATATTGTTTAGGGAACAATAATTCCCAAGTTTTGAATTAAACCAGTTGAGATATGGACTCAAAGCGTTTAATTAAAAGTGTTTTAGTATAAATAATTAAATTTGGTGTAATAGACTTATAAATATAAGATGCACCATAAATAATTAATAAAATCGTTATAGTGATAGAAGTAATGGACGGAAAATAATCTTGTTTAGACTTGAATTAAAGCGCAGGTTGTCCGCAATTTACTGACACTAACCATTTAACGATAAGACATAGATTAAGAAAGTTATTGTGATTTTAAACTTTTCAATTATGTTTTGTACCAGTGCTGACGTCATAAAGCCTCAAACGCAAAGACCAAATTTGGTAAAAAATTAAATATTTTAAGAAAACAAAGGGCTTTGGGTTAGAGAGTATAGTTTTTTCAACCAATCGAATGAATGAACATTGGGCAGACGAGCCAGAGACGCTTCGGAGAAGCATCACAGTTCACGATCAGGCATTCTACGGAGAGGTCATGTCACTCGCCGATATGAAGAAGTTTAATTTTTGAATTGTGCGCGACAGAGACAAGTAAATCAACATACACATAACCTGTAAACTACACCAACATAAACGAGTGAAATGTGCGGAGTGTATACATTTAAGTACGATTAGTGTATAATATCAATCTTACTTGCGAGTGTTGTGAAAGATAAAAACAGGGAGTACAATTTTTTATTTAATTAACATTGAATCAGAAACAAAATTTTTGTAAATAAATAATGTTGATACTACGCAAGTCAGTAAAAAGCGAAGTATCAAAAACGATGATGGAATTTATCAGAATTAATGGAAGTATTAATTCGCAATTATTAATATGTTGAATAAATATTTTAATTATTTATCATAATTAAAAGAATTATATTTGAAGTATTTATTACAAAATACGAGCAATACCAATAGTCGCTAAATTGACTAAAGTTGTTTTCTTGATTTTATTTCGATATTTTAAAGTAAACGTTTTTAACTTTCATGCGAAAGAATAAATATAATACTGATAATGACACATCAAAACTATTACGAATAATGTGTTTATATTTAGATTAAGAAATAATAAATATTAAAAAATAATTAACCATTATAATAATACCCGTTATAAGGTAACCTTAAAGTCGTAACGGTAACTTGCCAATTTCTCTGTTACAAGTCTGTTCTCAAGTAAAATCCCAACCAGATGGAAATAATAACAAGAGTTTTTTAATAAATTTTTCTCTTGCAAGTAAATAATTCTCAAAGTGAATTATTAAAATAAAGTAATACATTTTAACTGTGCAAGCCAACGAGCTTGGTAATTGTCAAACGAGTACTATAGACTGCGTGCGCATTCCCGCGTACGATAATACCATAACTATCAGTTATATGGTACTAATTTTCGATTTTTATATTTGTTTGTTTGTTATTAATTATTGTTCATTTTATATCATTATTAAAATTACATCTTGTACCTGGTATCATGCTACCTAAAAGAACCATACGAACATGGTAATTCACTGATACAAGAGGACATAACCTCTTAAA
Source organism: Magicicada septendecula (assembly GCA_034769895.1). Lineage (NCBI taxonomy): Eukaryota > Metazoa > Arthropoda > Insecta > Hemiptera > Cicadidae > Magicicada > Magicicada septendecula. The sequence goes on from CM068372.1 coordinate 40,538,458, forward strand.
ATTAAACTATTGTACAACTACAGGTTTACCAGCCTTGAGACGAAGAAGAGTCTTATTTTAAATTTTATTAATTGTAATTATTATCCGAAAGGTTATTAGCAACTGATTGTTAATTGTTCAAAAATTTTATAATATCTTGAATTGTTAATAAACCTCTACTTTTTATTACCAGTGAAAAAGAGTATCATTTCAAATTTAAATTAGCTCATTCATTCTTAGTCAGTCCTACCAAAAGGTGGCGGAAGAGTTTAAATAGATCTAATAATTCAGAACATTATTTAGATATTATATCATTTATATTGTGTATGATAACCATATTGAATATTCAACCTGAATATTTATTTGTATGTAAAGTGTATGTATTTCAGCTGAACCGTCACTGAACAGGACTAAAATATCCACGTGTGGTAAGTGAGGGAGGTTAATAACGGAGTGCGCGAAACATTTTAAATCGAAGAAGTGAACCATTAATACGCACCTATTAGACAATACAATCACACTAATATAAAAAACAACATTATCGTAGATACCGGTGCGTATCTGCAATTACACTACTACACCACCATATCAATCAGTATACACTACATCTAGTAGTATCTAGTATCTTGTTATATTACAAGATTGGCGCTCCATCGCGGGGCAGAAGTGATTGAAGATCCACTAAGAAGAGTTATAAAATATTATCACACTATCACACCACTATATCTACTATTCCTACATACATCATACATCTATAATAGTTGTTATATTACAACGTATACCCTAACACTGTGTAATAAACCTGTTTGTATATTTAAAAAATATCTACTACTGTGTTAGCGTAAACAGCCGGAAAATATAAAATAAAACAACATAAAAATTAAGAGATAACAAAATTTGTCAACTTTTTTGACGCCCTCGAGGGAGGGTCCGTCCCATTCGTCCCCCCCCGTAAATACGTCCCTGTTCCCCAGGGGAAAACCCTAAAATTGAACCCCTCTCCATAAAGTGGCTAGAAATAGATTCATTATATTAATTCCAGTTTTATGGTACCACAAAAGTTATCTGCCTTTTTGTTAACTGCCTTCTGGTAAAAACTCAAAATGTTTGGAAAAGAAAACAAGTAGGATCGTTGGCAACTATATTTATATACTGTTAAAATCCTTAAACGTAGCCTATATAAAGTTATCAAAATGTCTGTGTCAGAAGTGGAAACTTTGAAAGCGTTGAAAATTGTCCATAACTCGCTCAAAATTTTGAAGAAGCAGATAAATTACATTATTAGACTATGTCAGCAGACTATTTATATTATTACATAAATTTTGCAATTAGAAATTTTTTAATTGTCAGAAAGATTAGGAAAATCCCGATTAGAGAGTACTTTTTCTTTTAGTAAAACAACAAAAGCACAAAACATACAATAAAATTAAAAATTCCAAACATTCGGTTTTGTGTTAAAAATCCAAGATTTTGATTTCTTTGTTGGGCTCTGGGGTCGAAAATTTTTGAAATTTTCAAGAATGAACACTAATTTAGATTGTGGCTAAAATTTTCTTTAATTCGATACCTCACATGGGCTTTTGCGATTTTTTCACTATGTTGCCCCCCACTTTTAGCCCGCCACGCCCTACTTTTTGGGGGACCAACCTCGAAAACAATGGGGTTCTGTAAGGACACGTATGCCAAGTTTTGGGGGACCAACCTCGAAAACAATGGGGTTCTGTAAGGACACGTATGCCAAGTTTTGCGAAAATCGGTTGATACGTATCTTGAGACATAGGCCTACCCGAAATTGATAGGCAGACATATAGACAGACAGACAGGCAAATGACAAACGGCCGAATTAAAACTGAGAATATTAAATGAGTAATAATAAAAACGTAGTATCACGACTTACGGCTCAGAAGTTTGGGCTACTAGTAAACACACAAGAACAAAATTAATGACAGCAGAGATGGACTTTGGGAGACGTTCGGCAAGAGTATCCAGACGTGAGAAAATTATAAATTAAGCCATTAAGGACAGAATGAAAGAAGTGAAAAATTCTATTGTTGTTTTTATGGAAAGAAAAAAATTACAATGGTGTGGACACACGAAAAGAATGGCACAGGAAAGATTGCCAAGGAGAGTTATGGAATGGATCCCACCAGGAAGAAGGAAAAGAGGATGACCGCCTGACACCTGGATAGAAGAAATTCAGACTATATTGAGGGAACGAGAAATTGAAGAAGATCTTTGGATGGACAAGCAGCAGTGGAAGATGAGAATTCAATCACTTCTGTATAATCTTTGATTCCGGAAAATGTGTAAACATTGTACAGCCTGAATTAAAAAAAAAAAAAATAATAATAATAACGTATTGTTGAAAAGTGTAAGAAAATATCCTTCAGATTTTGGTAATGTGGAAGAATTGTTGAGAATTAAAGGCAGCAAATTAGTTTTAAATTTGTAAATATCTTTTTTATATTTTCACACTGCATAGAATAGTATAAATTGAAATTATTTTGTATTTCATAAAAGAACGTTGTTATGTAATATGTATACCAGCCTAAGAAATTCTTTCTTTTTTATTAATAGCCTATAAGAGAGTGCTGGATCTCGTAATCAGGCACAACCCTCATATCGTGGGGTTACTGGTAAATCTACCCAAGTCCACTCATGTGAATTTACAGAAAACTGAAATTAAATTTTTTCAAGTGCAAAGATAAATCTTAAAACTGATTTTAAAGGTTAATTTTTATTATCAATAGAGTTTCTTTATTGATTACATAGCTGTAAAAAATAAAAAGAGAATTGCATAAAAAATGTGGTTTTTGAAACATCATGGAAGCTTGGACTCGGGTAGTTTCACCACTAACCCCTCTATATGCTCTGTTTCTTTTTTTCACAAAAAATGCCTGAGGCTTAAACTTTCAAGATTTTGTTGTTATGTATTCATGCAAAGAGTCAGTCCAGTTTCTTGCAAAAGGCGGCTATGATGTATTGTAGACATCTGAATTTGAATTTAACTGACGGATTTTTACATCACAGAAATAAGTATAAATGCTACGTTTCGGCGACATAAACAAATATTAGTCGTCTTCAGGCAAATTATAAATTAATACATGTTAGGACTAATACATTACATTGTAATAATTTCCGTTACGATAAGTGTAGATATGTTGTAAGTGATGCGTAATGCGTAAAGGTAATGCGTAAGTAAGACAGCGAACTGTTGTCTCCGCCTCTCTCCACACTAGATACTTTTACTTGTAAGCGGGTGAGTGGGGGGGGGGTAATTATTTATCGGGTTCGGCGCAGGCTACCGTTCTGCTACAAAGGTGGTCAGATATATAATTGTAATGGTAGCTTTATTATGTATTAATCGTAATCCGGACACCGCGCAGAATTCTGGTACCGAGACAACCTGAAACAGTTACGTGACCTGTCGTGTATAAACCAAACCATAATACACAATAACGAACGGATTCCCAATCCTGTAGAAACAGCGTCGAAATGTGGAAATGCTGCAACGCGCAGGAACACATGGTGCTCATTTTATAATAATAAGGGACTTTGTATCATACGAAAGAACGAAAAATTTGTATGAGACGCGATCCTTGTATCAGAAGAACTACAGTTTGTTCAAAAAGAATAAAATTAAACTGAAATGATAACGGAAACGTAGATTTAAATGTGGATGTGATACATTATACGCATATCATAAACCGTCTGCACGTCACTTTCAAGTGGGAGATTGTAATCGTCCATTTGATAACGCAAAAACCAATTCACGGTCGATAAAAAATAATGAAGTGGGAAAATGAGTTTATGCGGGTTTATGCGCGTACAAGTTTGTTGTGATACAATTAACTCTGTTGATTGTATGATCAGTTTGTATTCCGCGTATTCAGTATTAACACGTCACAGCTGGGGGTAAACGTAAACTTCAGAAACTTTGAAGAGTGATAGATCCGAGGCAAGCAAGGGAGAAGAAATACAATTGCGAATCGTGAACAATAACAGTGCAGTAATTCTGTTTGTTGTGTTTGTGTGTTTAGAATTGAAAAGCTCTGAACGAAACGATATTTGTTCGTGGAAGTGAAAAACAAATATGTGTTTTTCTCTATTATGTGTTGCGTACAGAGTAATGGAGGAAAGTAAATAATGATGATGGTAGTGATTGTTATTATATTGATAGTAAACCAGTGTGTCCAAGAACACTTACTTTTGTATTTATGCAGAGCACTTTCAGGGACTGGTAGCCCCTTTCTCGGTGTCTGCTCTTCTTGCTGTAGATATGTTATGTGTTGCGTACAGAGTAATGGAGGAAAGTAAATAATGATGATGGTAGTGATTGTTATTATATTGATAGTAAACCAGTATGTCCAAGAACACTTACTTTTGTATTTATGCAGAGCACTTTCAGGGACTGGTAGCCCCTTTCTCGGTGTCTGCTCTTCTTGCTGTAGATATGTTATGTGTTGCGTACAGAGTAATGGAGGAAAGTAAATAATGATGATGGTAGTGATTGTTATTATATTGATAGTAAACCAGTGTGTCCAAGAATACTTACTTTTGTATTTATGCAGAGCACTTTCTGGGACTGGTAGCCCCTTTCTCGGTGTCTGCTCTTCTTGCTGTAGATATGTTATGTGTTGCGTACAGAGTAATGGAGGAAAGTAAATAATGATGATGGTAGTGATTGTTATTATATTGATAGTAAACCAGTGTGTCCAAGAATACTTACTTTTGTATTTATGCAGAGCACTTTCAGGGACTGGTAGCCCCTTTCTCGGTGTCTGCTCTTCTTGCTGTAGATATGTTATGTGTTGCGTACATAGTAATGGAGGAAAGTAAATAATGATGATGGTAGTGATTGTTATTATATTGATAGTAAACCAGTGTGTCCAAGAACACTTACTTTTGTATTTATGCAGAGCACTTTCAGGGACTGGTAGCCCCTTTCTCGGTGTGTGCTCTTCTTGCTGTAGATATGTTATGTGTTGCGTACATAGTAATGGAGGAAAGTAAATAATGATGATGGTAGTGATTGTTATTATGTTGATAGTAAACCAGTGTGTCCAAGAACAGTTACTTTTGTATTTATGCAGAGCGCTTTCAGGGACTGGTAGTAGCCTCTTTCTCGGTGTGTGCTCTTCTTGCTGTAGATATGTTATGTGTTGCGTACATAGTAATGGAGGAAAGTAAATAATGATGATGGTAGTGATTGTTATTATGTTGATAGTAAACCAGTGTGTCCAAGAACACTTACTTTTGTATTTATGCAGAGCGCTTTCAGGGACTGGTAGTAGCCCCTTTCTCGGTGTCTGCTCTTCTTGCTGTAGATATGTTATGTGTTGCGTACAGAGTAATGGAGGAAAGTAAGTAATGATGATGGTAGTGATTGTTATTATATTGATAGTAAACCAGTGTGTCCAAGAACACTTACTTTTGTATTTATGCAGAGCACTTTCAGGGACTGCTGGTAGTAGCCCCTTTCTCGGTGTCTGCTCTTCTTGCTGTAGATATGTTATGCGTTGCGTACAGAGTAATGGAGAAAGTAAATAATGGTGATGGTAGTGATTGTTATTATATTGATAGTAAACCAGTGTGTCCAAGAACAGTTACTTTTGTATTTATGCAGAGCGCTTTCAGGGACTGGTAGTAGCCCCTTTCTCGGTGTCTGCTCTTCTTGCTGTAGATATGTTATGTGTTGCGTGCAGAGTAATGGAGGAAAGTAAATAATGATGATGGTAGTGATTGTTATTATATTGATAGTAAACCAGTGTGTCCAAGAACAGTTACTTTTGTATTTATGCAGAGCGCTTTCAGGGACTGGTAGTAGCCCCTTTCTCGGTGTCTGCTTTTCTTTCTTTTCTGGTTCACTTTTTCTGCTAGTTTACTTCAACAACAACAACAACAACAACAACAACAACAACAACAACTACTACTACTACTACTACTACTACTACTACTACTACTACTAGTACTACTACTACTACTACTACTACTACTACTACTACTATTGCTACTACTATTACTACAAAAGAGAACTAGAGAAGCAAAAAGTGTGTTGATTAGTTTCAACCTGTTTTTTGTTTCTTTTGTAAGAAGTTGAGGATATTCCAGTGTAACTTCAATTCTTTCAGAATTTTCAGTGTAACTTTTTTTTTTGAAAGCCAATATAGTTTTATAAATTTTGACTCACTCAAATGATCAAAACCGGTAGGCCTATTTCTATTACCGGTGAAATGCTTTCGTCTTCGTTTGGATAATTTTTTAAATACCAACATTATTTAAGCGTAAACATTTTTTCTCTAATCAATTTTTGTTTGTCATAATAGTATATTATATACGCATACACGACAATTGAAATAAAATCAGTTATTTAATGAAAGAACAAAAATCAGATAAAACAAATTTTATGGTCATAGGAATCAAACAAATATGTGCGTGTATATTACTTTTTTATTTTTGTTACACGAACAACTACCGTATTTCACGGAAAACAACGTAGACCCTACATAAATAATAGCAAACGTAATTTTAAGGTTAGCTCTCGTCATTTTAACGGCCCGTTACTGTACCTAACAGGCCAAATATCTCCCGTTAAGTTAACTGGCGATTTTAACTGCCGATATCTTTAACTGAGCTTCGTGAAACGGGTTTTCTCCCGTTAAATCCTCAACGGGTGATTTATTGGCTGTTAAATTCTTAACGGGAGTCAGCGAAACGGGGCATCAACCATATTTATTTTTCTGTTAGACCTTTGCCTTTGGCGGCATTTGCATATTCCACCGTCTGCTCACTTTCCGACTGTATTATGTCTGACCTTAATTTAAACATATTTAAAGCGGTCCAGGTCACTGTATGATAATTATATATAATTTACCTTAATTTCCGTCCAGTGACGTCAAGCGTAATTTGTATTTGGTTACGCGTTTCAGGCCATGTGGCCCATCCTCAGACCATCACTCCAAGAGGAGTTCGTTAAAAAATAAAAAATCCACAATAAAACAAACACATAATAAATAAATACAAAAATATATTAAAACATATAAAGGCGTTCTATTACACGAACACGGTGCACCGCGTGTAGCATGCCTGAACTGCCTTCAGGCATGCTACACGCGGTGCACCGTGTTCGTGTAATAGAACGCCTTTATATGTTTTAATATATTTTTGTATTTATTTATTATGTGTTTGTTTTATTGTGGATTTTTTATTTTTTAACGAACTCCTCTTGGAGTGATGGTCTGAGGATGGGCCACATGGCCTGAAACGCGTAACCAAATACAAATTACGCTTGACGTCACTGGACGGAAATTAAGGTAAATTATATATAATGACCTTAATTGCTTGTAGTCCAACGTGTCCTTATTAACACGTGTTCGCAGTGTATAGTTGTATAACAGTGACGTATCGAATAACATACTTTGGACTAAGCAATACGTAACACGTCGGAATCGAACTGATGACGTACGGTCTGAGACTAAACGTAACGCTTCTTCACACACCGATCGATTCCATGACCCTGAAAAATCCCACGATCGACTGCTAACTTACGTAATATCGTGTAATAACCTGTAATTTTGAACGATGCAACATAATGTTATTAACTCTGCAGCGGCTGACTAACCTCCTGACTTAGTGCGCGCGCGCGTGCACATTCTTACAATCAAACAATCAAGAACAATTTCACCACACTATGAAATTCAATATGGTGTGATCAATCGGGTTCGGTCTCCTTAGCCGAATGGTAGGGTAGGCTATCCATGGCGCGTGTGTACGAGCGCGCGCCATTGCCATATGATCGAATAAAACCTGCATCTGCACATTAATAATAATACTTTCTCGTGAAACAACTAAGCCGTTTGACGTCGTAGTAGTCTGTTGGTAAGTGTGTACACGTTATACGTTTTAAACACTCAAAGACACGTTCAAAATTATTTTTGTTATTTCTCGTTATGCGTATGTATTAAATAAACTATGTGGAACACATAAATATGATAATCATACGGGCATTTTAAATTTCATTATTAGTTGCTAATGAAAGTCTTGTATGGCGTCAGAAGGTCGAGTTTGGGTTAACTGTGAGTTCGTTACCTATGACATTCAAAATGCATCAAAGCGATTTTCCGAATCATATATAATTTTGGGCCCTGGCGTCAAAAAAATTTGTTATTGTTATTTTTGTGATTTAATTACTGTTGGCGCCGCCTCTCGCATCCTAGCTCTACTGGCGCCGGTCTAAACAGTCCTGTTCTGTAAGTCCTCTTGGATTCATTGCATCTTCGACGTCCATTTTCCATGAATGTTTAGGTCTTCCTTTTTTGTTCTTCTAGAGGGTGGAGTCCATTCCCATACCTTCCTTGGCCATCTCTCATCCGACATTCTTTTTAGGTGTCCGAACCAATTCAGTCTTCTTGCTTCCATTGTTTCTATAAAAATTTGTAATTTTCAAAAATGAACACTAATTTAGACTGTGGCTAAAATTTCCTTTAATTTAATACCCCACATGGACTTTTGAGATTTTTTCACTATGTTGACCCCCACATTTTTGCCCACCGCCTCCCTACTTTTTGATACATAACACGCCGGAATCGAACTGATGACGTACGGTGTGAAACCCGTAACTCTTCTTCACACATCAATCGATTCCATGACCCTGTAAAAATCTACGATTGATGTACTGTTACGCTGTCACGGCGACGCGTCGTAAAGAGTATGCTACTAACTTACGTAATATCGTGTAATAATCTGTACTTTTGAACGATACAACGTAATGTTAATTGTCCCGCTTCAATTATTATTGTCTGTCGAGCATCTGTTTACACCGTATTTCCAAGCTGCCGCGGGTTTGTTATTAGTAATTTATGTTACTTAGCCATGTTATCACAATGTTCTTATTTTAATTCAGTCTAAATTAATGATACGAATACCTTAAGCTCGCGCATGTGTGTAATCGGGTAATGATCCGAATCATGAAACCCAAAAAAATAAAATACCTGATGTTTGGAAACGTGTTTGGGATCGATTTTGTCAAGTAACTTCATACTGTGTTGAGACCGTATCGAATTGCATGTTGATTCCGAACTCATGGATATTTGTTTACATTCCGCCATCTGTCGCAGGGTTGTTCTTTACTACCTTTATCTCAAATAATAGTAGTACAGTTTTTTTTATTAGGCCTATTTTTAACAACTAAATTATAATATTTTTCTTTTTTATTGTAATAATTTTACTATTTCAGTCATTTATATACAAGTTGAAATTTGAAAATTATACGAAGATTTTTATTAGGCCTACTGCTCCTGACAATCAGTTGACTGTTTTCTACCGATGTTCTTCATCGCTGAAAATTTAAAACATTTTTCTGTAGTTGTTTTGTTCGGATTTTCATCTATTCTTTAAATTAGTTTTTAAAAGACAATATAACATCTTAACTTGTGTTATAACCTAGGGAACCTGCATTAATTAGAAATGCCAATCATACAGGCTGCCTTCGTTGTGACGAGCTGAAAATTAATCACAACACCAAAACAATTAATATAAAAGGATTCTGGGAGGGGGAGACTGTTGATTTATGCACTCAGTTTAGTCGGTACTACGGATGACATCTCTTTATTACATATGGTATTAATTGCTCTACTTAAAATTCTCAACATATATGGTTCAACAGCTTACAGTTTACAAGATGATTATATTTTATTCTTTTACAAGGGCCCTCAAAATAAGATGTACATCAATTTAATTAATTCCCCGGATCCGGGATTGAATATAGTACGTTAATAATGGTCACCTCGCCATATACAATCTTTAAAATTGTGCCATTTGAAGAATGGACTTTATTAATCTTTTTAAAACAATAAAGCTTTCAGTTTAAACTTTTACTCTTTTACTACAAATAAGAATATAATTACTGTCAGTATTTAAAATGTCTTAATGTTGTTAATTTAATTGTCTTTTGTTGGATATAATATTTAGTATTTCATAACCACGGAAGGCTTGCCTCCGTGTCACCTTTTGGATATCCTCCAGCTCCTCGTTATTCCAGTCCTCGGTCCTCGGTTGCAGCATGTTTGATGTAGGTCAGGTATCTCTCGTTATCTTCGTATCCGGGGATGGTGTAGTCCTGAAGTCTTTTAGATCATTGTGGGGCCTGGTTCTCTGCTCTTGGCTAACGGGTAGTAATAGCTCGTTGATTTGAATGATTAACACAAAAGTTACATTCAACTGTATCCACTTCACATGATTGTTTATTTGTTGCACTTCACTTTATGGTCTTACCACAGTTTTAATTACATAAGTTTTATATTTTAAGATTTTTGTAGAGATGTCATCGGCGCTAAATTTTCATTATTCTTTCTTACTCGTTTACAACATATTTATATGAATCGCGGTTCAACTATATTAACGCAACACATTGTTTAATAGTATAAAGACTGCCTCTGTGTCTTAACTGACGGATTAATCACTTTAGGAAACAAACTATTTTTAACGTTCCACATTACTGCTGTGCGCAGCTTACGGGTTGACCGCTCCATTTCAAGTGGGTGAAAATAGTTAGGGGTGAGAGTAGTAATCTCGCGACATTACCAATCAACATAAAAGTAGTTCCATGTTTCTTCTTTATTTAAAGGATTAAAGTTTGACTATTTAATTAAGTAGAGATATTCTTAGTTACAGACGTTATTAAAATACATTACAGTGGTCTTATTTAATTATTTAAATAATGTCAAAATTTACAAGTATATATTTAGTTTGTTTAGGGGTCGGAAATCAAGTTAATTCTGGTTAGTGCCTGTTTATGCAGGATTAATTAACAAGCTTTACCCTTTCTGTACAATCGTATTTCTTTTATTTTATTATTAGACTTTTCATTAAATATTATTATTATTAATGATAGCAATAAGATTTAGTTTAAATGTGCGATTTTATTAAAAATTTAAAATTTCTCAGCCTACACATTACCAATTTAATAATTACCATATTTTTATTAATGAAATCGTCACATAATCCGCCGCTTAAAAATCAGACTCCGGCATTATTTGGTCAGCAATGTACCGGGAGTATGCTTGGGGTCAACGTGTGAAGTTATTTATTATTAGTATTATTTATTATTAGTGCACGGTTTTTTTTTTTCTCTTTAAATGATCTTGTTCTCATTTAAATGTTCTCCTTCGTGAAATTCCCTTTATCTCACTTCTTACAATGCTAACTTATATTTTAATTCTTAATACTAATTTCCCTAATTTCAGTAACTCACAATATCGTGGCCCGACTGACATAGGCTTACTCTAACTACTCAAGTTAGCTTTCAGCACGCACTCTTTTAATGATCTCTTGGCACCTTTCTGCCTCATCATTATCCTTTTCAGTCGGCGCCGTTGTGACTTGTTACATTACATATATATATTTTCCTTAATTACATCTACAGAAATCTAAAGCCAATCCCATACTTGACCTTAGATTCATTGTTATCCTAATTTCTTATACTACAGAGAGAAGCGGAATCTCACGAAGATAATTCTCATTATCTCTTTAACAATAACTAAACAAACTATGCGGAAGGGGAGACACTTTACACAATTCATTGTAATACACACGCGGGTGGTTTTCAATTGTTTAGGGACGCACCGGTTTATCACAATAGGGAGGGTGCGTGGCTGCTTACTACATTTCTTAACACGCTTATTGTTCTCTTACAGGCCACAACTGGTTGTTCACTATTCAACTATACTATTATTATTATTTACTTTTCTCTTATTTACTGCTACACGTTACACAAATTTGTTTAACTTAAGAATTATTCAGCCTTATTATTCAAGCAATTATTATTCACTTATTATTACTTTGGGGGGTTTAAAAAACTTACCTAGAATTATTTCTTATCGACTTACCATATTTATTTAGGACACTTTATTTACTTTGTTTTTTTTTATTTGGCTCTGTTTACAAGTTTACTGTTTTGGGACATGGTGTTTAAAACTTTCTCTAACAAGGGAGGGTTAACTAAGTCATTTATTCATTTGAAATTTAAGTCACAATATTATTTGCTCTACTATACAATACACAATTATCGCCTACACACTTTAGTACATGGTAAACATTTATTAACAGTTATTATTAAACATTTGCATTAGTTTCTATTTAAACGATCAGCTGTTACGCTGGAATGTAGGTCAGACTAGTTTTAAACAATGGCATTGTTTTGCTTACAAAGGGGGAGTCCTCGGTTATTAAACACAAGATAATACACGCTTCTTATAACAATAGAACTAACAAAGAGGGTGGCGTATTGTCTAACTCAACTTGAGGTAGGGCAACTATGACAGTTTCACACAGGCGCGGACAAGAATTCAACCGGTCAGATTTTGTTTACAAACCGACATGTTGATGAATGAAATTTTTGACAAGCACGTACCTGATGTTATTTCGTATTATTATGGCGTCTTAAGTTAACATTATGTACATTCCTATATCTAAATCATAATTAAAATTACTTATTTACTATACTATTATAATAATAATTATCGTTTTATTTTATTTAAAATTTTAGACACATTTTAGAGTAAATGAGTGAATAGATCAACAGTGTGTGTGTGTGTGTGTGTGTGGAATATTGGGACACAATTACTTCTTAAACAACACAAAACACAATTTTTTTTTTTACAAAGGAGTAGCAAAATTTAAACAAATTAGCAGAGTGGCGCAATTTATAACATCTTAACTTGTGTTATAACCTAGGGAACCTGCATTAATTAGAAATGCCAATCATACAGGCTGCCTTCGTTGTGACGAGCTGAAAATTAATCACAACACCAAAACAATTAATATAAAAGGATTCTGGGAGGGGGAGACTGTTGATTTATGCACTCAGTTTAGTCGGTACTACGGATGACATCTCTTTATTACATATGGTATTAATTGCTCTACTTAAAATTCTCAACATATATGGTTCAACAGCTTACAGTTTACAAGATGATTATATTTTATTCTTTTACAAGGGCCCTCAAAATAAGATGTACATCAATTTAATTAATTCCCCGGATCCGGGATTGAATATAGTACGTTAATAATGGTCACCTCGCCATATACAATCTTTAAAATTGTGCCATTTGAAGAATGGACTTTATTAATCTTTTTAAAACAATAAAGCTTTCAGTTTAAACTTTTACTCTTTTACTACAAATAAGAATATAATTACTGTCAGTATTTAAAATGTCTTAATGTTGTTAATTTAATTATTGTCTTTTGTTGGATATAATATTTAGTATTTCATAACCACGGAAGGCTTGCCTCCGTGTCACCTTTTGGATATCCTCCAGCTCCTCGTTATTCCAGTCCTCGGTCCTCGGTTGCAGCATGTTTGATGTAGGTCAGGTATCTCTCGTTATCTTCGTATCCGGGGATGGTGTAGTCCTGAAGTCTTTTAGATCATTGTGGGGCCTGGTTCTCTGCTCTTGGCTAACGGGTAGTAATAGCTCGTTGATTTGAATGATTAACACAAAAGTTACATTCAACTGTATCCACTTCACATGATTGTTTATTTGTTGCACTTCACTTTATGGTCTTACCACAGTTTTAATTACATAAGTTTTATATTTTAAGATTTTTGTAGAGATGTCATCGGCGCTAAATTTTCATTATTCTTTCTTACTCGTTTACAACATATTTATATGAATCGCGGTTCAACTATATTAACGCAACACATTGTTTAATAGTATAAAGACTGCCTCTGTGTCTTAACTGACGGATTAATCACTTTAGGAAACAAACTATTTTTAACGTTCCACATTACTGCTGTGCGCAGCTTACGGGTTGACCGCTCCATTTCAAGTGGGTGAAAATAGTTAGGGGTGAGAGTAGTAATCTCGCGACATTACCAATCAACATAAAAGTAGTTCCATGTTTCTTCTTTATTTAAAGGATTAAAGTTTGACTATTTAATTAAGTAGAGATATTCTTAGTTACAGACGTTATTAAAATACATTACAGTGGTCTTATTTAATTATTTAAATAATGTCAAAATTTACAAGTATATATTTAGTTTGTTTAGGGGTCGGAAATCAAGTTAATTCTGGTTAGTGCCTGTTTATGCAGGATTAATTAACAAGCTTTACCCTTTCTGCACAATCGTATTTCTTTTATTTTATTATTAGACCTTTCATTAAATATTATTATTATTAATGATAGCAATAAGATTTAGTTTAAATGTGCGATTTTATTAAAAATTTAAAAATTCTCAGCCTACACATTACCAATTTAATAATTACCATATTTTTATTAATGAAATCGTCACAACAAATAGTTCTGTATTTAGACAAATAGTATCGACTTAATTCCATTTTTTTTTAATTTAGTAATTCAAGAGATATCTACTGTTAACCACTTTACTTCGCCGTGACTTGTGAAAAAAATTTATTCAAATGGTTTTCCATGAATCGTCCGGCGTTCTTCTTAGACAGTTCCTTATTTTATTGTCATTACAAACGTTCAAATGTAGTTTTGAGATATCTTTGTACAAGGATATCTATATCTGCTTCACGAAGGGCGTTGGTTCTGCGGTTTTGTCACTCAGATCACAACTAGACCGGATAAATTATTTTTCCCCAGTGACCAAGAACAACATGCCACTTATCAAACTATCGACTATAGGCGTATCATAATTCTTTCAAAAAACATACTTAAGCCCTGGGTTTTAAGATATGCCATCCAATGGTCTGCTGGTTTTTTTTCGTTTAATAATGAATTTAAATACTTTTTACGATATAAAATTAATTTTATCATTAGACAGCATGAATTAAGTTATTATTACGTTATTATGTATACCGTACAAATACATTATCACAGGAAAAATATTTTCAAACATAGTACGAAGGTTTCACAAATACGGTAAAGTATCCTAAATGGTAAATAATTTATTAAAATATGATTAGATACGGTATACAAGTACTAATTAGATTTGTGAGTTCGTTCATAAAAAATTATTAAAATAATTAAATAACAGTTGTTGCGGGATAAGGGGATCTGTCGAAGTAATAAAAATACGAATAATTTCATCAAAAAAATTCTGTATATATTACTAAATGTCTGGAGCCCTCCTTAGATCGATTTTGTGAACCAGATTTCAGTCAACGGAATATGGAATTGTTTGTAAATTATTATTGTTTGTCGGATATCTATTTACACCGTATTTCCAAGCTGCCGCGGGTTTGTTGTTTCCAATTTATGTTACTTATCAGTACTATTAGTTTATATCTTTTTAAGAAATATATTGTAATTTTATCTTTTGTGTTTTAATCTTTTTTATAAATTTCAGTCATTTATATTTGTATTTAATTTTATAGATTGTGGAACTATACTTTTACTAGTCTGATGATCAGCTGGTTTTATAACAATGTTCTTTTTTTTAACTCGGTCTAAATCAATTATACGAGTACCTTATATTACGTTTCGTCGAAACGTTTTTCAGTGTAATGTGGTATACGAGTCTTCACGGGAAACTAAAAACTGTGTGAACTCGAATCGTTAAATACATACAAGTGCGATGGGTTTTGTTTTTCAACATATTAGAACATACGTTTCTGACAAAATGTTAATAAACTTGTGTCAGGAAATTTTGTGCATGGTCAGGAAATGTAGATTTATTAAGCGCATCGTGGTGCAATGTATCTCGTCAATTCTGACATCGTGCAAGTTAATTATTTTAATACAACCTATCTTATAGCAAATATAATAGTTTTGTTTAAATTACAAGGACTACTGCATGTTACGAGCTCTTATATCTATGAAAATAATGTTCATTTAAAAACTAAAATTGTACTGCTACACTCGAGGACTCATGCCCCGTTTCACCGACATCCGTTAAGAATTTAACGGCTGATAAATCAACGTTAAATTAACGGGAGAAAACCCGTTTCACGAAGCTCAGTTAAAGATATCGGCCGTTAAAATCGCCAGTTAACTTAACAAGAGATATTTGGCCTATTAGGTAAGTTACGGGCCGTTAAAACGACGTGACCTAACCTTAAAATTAGGTTTCGAATCATTCATGTAGGTCTATAATGTTTTCTATAAAGTAGTCGTTCGTGTGACATAAATAAAATATACATACATACATCCTCGGCGCTACAGCCCAGTCCGGGCCCTGGCCTCCAAAAGAAATCTTCCCCACTGGTCTCTACTCCCGGCCAATGTCCACCAGTTTGCTGCACCCAGCCTCACTGCCTCCTTACCAACCTGGTCCAGCCATCTTGTACGCGGTCTTCCTTTCCTTCTCCTTCCCATCGACAAATAATTCATAACTCTTTTTGGGATTCTATCCTCCGCCATTCTCTGCACATGACCAGCTCAACGCAATCTGTTAATTTGTATGAGTTGCACGATCGGAAGATCTTTAAACCTTTCGTACAACTCTCGATTATGCAGTCGCCTCCAAATGTCGTTTTCCTTCACAGGGCCATAGATTCTCCTCAGTATCCTCCTCTCAAAAACGGATAGTTTCTGCTCATCTAGTTTTTTTAGCACCCAGCATTCCGAGCCATACATCAGGACTGGTCTGATCAAGGTCTTGTATAGGGTGGCTTTTGTATCTTTACTTATTAATTTTAACTTAAAATGTTTCACCAGTCCGTAGTAACACCTATTAGCAGATAATATCCGTTTTTCAATGTCTCTAGAGGAGTAATTTCCAGAGTCCACATATGACCCGAGATATGGAAAACCCTGAATCTTTTCAAATTCATAATCATTAATGCGCAGGGACAGGGCACCTACAACCATATATTTGGTTTTGCTTTGGTTTATAACCAAGCCCATATAGCCTTAGCGGACAACTCCAGTTCCTGAAAGGCTTCCTTTAAGCCAGATTCAGACCTACTTATGACGTCAATGTCATCGGCATAGGCCAGAAGCTGTACCTCCTTGTGAGATACGTGTCCGCTAGTTTGAATTCTTGAATCCCCTGATGACCTTTTCTAGAGCTATGTTGAACAACAGACACGCTAAGGCATCTCCTTGTTTCAACCCATTCAATGTTTTTTAGGAGTTAGATAGATTTGATTTAATACATGCAAATATTTATTTGATTTGTGTGATCAGGAAATTGTTTTTGTTTTCTGTTCTTCCAATAAACAATCTACTTTATTTTCAATTAATTGTTGTGTATACGTATATAATATAACTTACTATAATAATATAATACTATAATATAATATTTTTTATAATCGTTTACCTGCCGACACAAAAAAAAAACAATTTTTCTCATACATTTGAAATCTTGGCTAATGAATACCTTTTGCTAATGAAAGGTCAGTTGAATACCTTTATCATCCTGCATATAGTTAATAATAATTTTAACCACATGAGTTGCTATCAACAACGGAAGAAATTTAATTTGAGTTTATATTTTATGTGTAAGGACTACAGCAAGATTTAGCTGTGATGTAAAAGTATTCATGATTTGTTTATTACTAAAAATTGTTAACAGTTATCATAATGATTTCGTTTAATTTGGAAAGATTATTTCAGATTTAGTTGAATGTGAAAGTGTTGATTTTATGTTGAATATTGCCATAACTGCCAAATATTAGGTTAATTATTTTATATTATTAGTAATAATTATAAATACTATATGTTAGTTGTAATCGTTGACGTGAATTAAGGTTAAAAAGGATTATTTCAGTTGGGGTTAATTTTGAAATGTTAAGGATTTATTTTTTTAGTAATGTTAAATTTTAGTAGGCCTATAGTCTCCATAAATTTCAGTGACTGCAAAATCAATATGTGACAATAGTGTTGGCGATAAGAGGTAATTGGACCTATGAAAGATGTTTTTTTGTAGCATTAAATATATAGCAAGGACATTAATAAACCTTAACTTGTCACTGTTCACAGTATGTGGTGAACAGGTAATTCCTAGTGCTGTGAATGTAATGAACATTGTAAACTTAAATAATTTAATTAAGAAAGTTGTGTTAGTGGTTATAATCACAAACAGAATTAACACTGTTGCACACCATTATAGAAAAATTATTCCGATTAGCGCTTTCAAGCTTCACAGCTCATCAGATCGGAAAAAAATGATCGAACCTAATCAATAATGTTTAATAATTGGAATAAAGATATATATTTTATTGTGACAAACAAAAATGGAGCAGAGAGAAAATTTTTACACTTTAGCAATATTGGTATTAAAAAATTATCCAAACGTAGACGAAAAACAAAGGCCACCGGTATAGAATAGGCCTACCGGGTTTGATCATTTGAGCGAGTCAAAATTGATAGAACGCTAATAAGGCTTTCAAAAAAAGTTTCTCAAAATTTTTAAATTGAGGTTACACAGGAATATCTTCAGTAACAGGAATAAAACAAAATTTACAATAAATTATAAAAAAAAAAACAAATAGGCCTACTCTTGAAAAATGAAAAATGACGAAACAGGATTGTCACCCTACAGGTTGTTTACAAGTTATTTTAATTTTTCAATCTATGTGAAGCAAAATCGACGCTTACCGTGGTACCATAGTGGTGTTAACGAGAGTTTTACTAACCGGGTCCTAACTTCGGGGGCAATATAGCGGACGTCCAAAATTCGCATGCGCAGATTACTTTTCAAGGATGCCAACGTCTTAAAAGTAAGCGCTCAATATTTAAATAAGAACTGTCTTCCATTTGTATTATTTGCAAAAATTGATCATTTAATTTCAAAAAATCATACTTAAATAAATCAAAGTGCCTGCTACTATATAAAAATACTTCTGTTAAAAGAAAATACGTCTGTAGCTTGCGGCCCCTTCTGAGCCCGCTAATGGTAAATCCGGCACTGCTGTAGCCACTCTGTTTCCAATATTCGGCCTTCCCAGATTCTATAGTCCTCTTGATCTGTTATTTGTTCGATCACAGTGTAGTATCCTACTAATAACAATATCATACTATGTCGTTTTAAGAACTCGTATAGACCTATTGTAATTTCATCTTATGTCGTTTTAACCATTTTTATAAATTTCAGTTTTTATATTTGTACTGAAATTTATAAATTCTTCTTCAGTACTACAGCCCAAAGTAAACCCTGGTCTCCAACACCAATCTTCTCCAAAGTCTCCTGTCCATTGCCATCTCAGTGTACTCCTCACATCCATTCTTCTGAGATCTTCTAGCACATCATCCAACCGTCTTATACTAGGTTGGTCACTCTTTCTGCTTTTACAGACTTGCGCCTTCAAGATTTTCTTTTGCATACGCTGATTATCCATCCGCTCTAGGTGACCTAGCCATTGTATTCGTTGAACCTTTATGAATCTTGGAATGTCCTCGTGATTCAATAGCTCATCTATCTCCTGGTTATTTCTTATTCTCCGTTCGTCGTCTTCTTTAACCGGGCCATAAACCCGTCTTACGATCTTCTTTCCAAACCGTCTTAGTGTTCCTTTTTTGCCAATGCCCATGTCTTACCTTTATAAGTAACAACTGGTGTCTGATAAATGTCTTTTATATATTTTTATTTCTATGTTGCGACTAACGAGTTTGCTTCTCAACAGTCTGGTATTGGCATAATATGGCATGAATGTATTAGCTTTTCCAAATTACCCTGATTTCTGTTATGGCAGTTTTATTTGCACGGTTTGACTCCTGTCCATTTGCATCTCAGTGTACCCCTCACATGTATTCTTCTGAGATCTGCCAGCACATCATCCAACCATCTTAGCCTAGGCCGGCCCCCCTTTCTGCTTTTATAGACTGCTTTGTCATACGCCGATCGTCCATCCGGTCTAGGTGACCTAGCCATTGTATACGTTGAGCCTTTATGAATCTTGGAATGTCCTCATACTTTAATATCTCCTCGTTACTGCTTATTCTCCATTCGTCAACTTCTTTAACCGGACTATAAACACGTCTTACGATCTTTTTTTCAAACCTTCTTAGTGCTACTTGTTTCTTTTTAAATTGTTTCCTTTTTTCTGTACAGACCTGTAGATACTTATAGAAACATACACAGTTTTTAGTTTTTTTTTAAAATATGATTGTGTGCTTTACAATTGTTTGTTATTTTAATTTTAGAGTAATCGAGGTTTTCGTAATTTTTTTGGAACGAAAAATTATCTAATATTTGAAATTTATGCATTAATTTAATTATATATTTCGTTAAAAACAGTGAGCGAGTTGTGCAGCTCGGGGAGATGTTACTGGTCCACCAGATACGAATTTGGCAGAATCTTAAGGCTTTTGGTTAACAAGATATCTGTCATAGATGCAATTACAAATTGTTCAGAGTCATATGCTTCTAGTATTTACAAACCGTGGCGTATCTAATATTTGGCCTTTGAGAGGGGGGGGGGTCCGTTCGAGTCGGCTTCATACAAAAGAAAAAACAACTAGACTAATCAACATTACTGTCTTTAAAGTGGCTGAAAAACGCGAATTAACACCCTGAAATCAGTCCCATTAAAGTAAACGGTAATAACACAATAAAAATACGCGTTTTTGAAACATGACAAAAAGATACTTATTGACTGAATTTTCCTGTATTTCGTATTTCAAACGTATACCCTAATGCTGTATAATACACTTTATTGTTTGTATATTTAAAAGAGAGCTACTACTATATTATTTAATAAAAAAAGCTTTTAACAAAAATACATTTTTAATTTTGTAATTTCATGTTTCGATAGTAATATAACTAACAGAATTATCACTGTTGGACACCACTATTGATAAATTATTCCAATTAGCGCTTTCAAACTTGTCGGTAGTGTAGTAATAGGTAGTAGGATTGTCGATGAAACAAAGGACGAATTTCCGATCTGACGATGAGCTGTGAAGCTTGAAAGCGCTAATCGGAATAGTTTTTCTATAGTGGTGTGCTACAGTGATAATTCTGTTTGTGATTATAACCACTAACACAACTTTCTGAATTAAATTTCTAGTAATATAACTATCATCAGATATAATTATATACAAGTTTTTTATTATTAATAATAACATAACACAAGAAAATTTTGAGCATGTATCAATACTATATTAGTGTACACAGCTGGAAAAATAAAATTAAACAGCGTAAAAATTCAGAAATTAACAAAATTCGTCAACTTTTTCGACCCTCTTAGAGGGGGGGGGGGTCCGGTCACTTTCGCCCCTGTTTACAAACACAGAGGAAATTGTATTACAGTGTTGAGTAAGTAATCACAAATTCAAAACAGCTGACATTATACGCTGACTGGTTGCGAGATGTTTGTGCGCAGTGTCAGTAGTGTTCATCAAGGAGTTCACGAACCCGCGGATCTGTATGCGACGTCTTAATTTGGTAATGTCTGATTTTTATTATGCGTTTCATTCTCCGTAGTCTCCATAACTACACTGCATAAATGATTCGCTTTATACGTCTCTTTCTTTTTTTTTGCTCTTTATGCTTGTGCCTCCAAGGTTCTCAAGTTTAAACTGTTCGTCTCTATATTCTCAATTTGTGTTCTGAAGCACGAATGAAAAACGAAAGAACGGGAGTATACGCTCAGGTGACAGAGCAATATACTCAGAAGGAATATGAAGAATGGAGACAATTAATAACCTGAAAATTGGCAATTTTTCAAAAAAAATTCAAATTTTTTTAAATTTTATTTTTGGATTCTACGTATATTAAAGAAAAAAAAATGCATATGTATCCATATTTAAAATTTGTTTTCAGTGTAACAAATTAATTTTTGTCACGCGCGTCACATCTTCGTTTTTGCGTTTTTTTCAAATCATTGACACTATTCACATTATTTCAAGATGATACTATTTTTACATTCTACATTTCATAAAATTAGTTTGAAATAAACATAAAATGTCATAAAACAGCTGATATTTATTGAAAAACTTTATTATAAGGTTAGGTTAGGTTAGGTTCTCGTAAATCAATTAAATTTGAACAGTATAAAAGAAAACTAAGAACTGCTCAAGCAGAAGAGGAAGAACGACTAAAGGAGAGAGAAGGATTGACTTATGGCGCTGGCATGTTTTAGAAATGCATAAAAACAAATTTTAGCATACCTATGGACTTGCGTCTGTTCAAAACGAGCATATATTATATGTATTATTTTTAAAATGTTGTATGTAATAATTTTTAACTAATTTTACTAAAAACATAGTTGCCAAAATAAATAAAAATATTTTAAATGCATTGTGGTTGATTACATTCATGTATTCTGGCCCAAATCGCATTCTCAACTTTGATCGTGATTTCTGGCAAGTTAGGTTTTTCCATGTTTTATGAAACAAAAATTGATATAACTCAAGAACTATTTAGGCTTCAGTCATTAAATTTTTATCACATATACAGGACATAAAAAGAAAACTTTTTGGGTATAATCATCTTTCTAACCCAAGTAATTCCTTAGTTATAAATATTAGAATATAAAGTGGTCACGGGAATTTTTTTTATATAAACGATTTTGTACATAAATAAGTAACCATAAAAGTTATGGTTGTGTGCATACCCAAATATTTAGTACTTGTTACTAGCTTCAAAATGAGACATCAACAATTAAATTTGAAATAGTAGTTTTAGAGTTGTATCAAATTGAATAATGGTCAAAAATGTACATAAAAAAATGTAAAAAAATTCATAACGGAGATACATATGCTTTTGAAATCAAACAAATGCCATTTTTATTGGTTTTTGGTCATAACAAATGAAAAAAAAAATATATAGGCCAATAATATTGGTATTTAAAAAAAATTACCTATTTCAGGCTAGAATCCCCTTACGAAAATTTTAAATCTCTAGTATTTAATTCGTTTCATAAGCATAATATTTTCAAAATGTATATTATACAATCATATATTTGATTTATTCTTTAATTGTAATTTCTACGTATTAATTTTTACTTCCACGTTCCATAAGGAAATGGAAGTATGATGATGGCGGAAAAAATAGTGTAGGCGATAAGAGCTGATTCTGATTGTACTACCCTCAAAACATGAAGAGAAGTCATTTTCCGCAAAGTGTGTGTGTGTGTGTCTAGAATTTTTCTATGGCGAAAGATAACTGCCGCAAATTCAAACAGAATCAAATAATTTTTTGCGTATGTACCTGAGTTGTAGAGGACTCAAGGCCTATTGATTTTGGTGAAAATCGGTTAAGGAGAAGGGGTAGTTTACCTGCAACGTTTTATGTTGTAACAAGAGTAAAGTACTTAATTTTGATAAATAAAGTATCCTGAAAAGAAGGTCATAATAATCCAAAGTAGAAAGGTCGATGAAATATCTACAAATGAAAAGGATAGTTGAAAGGGGAGGGGATAATTTTTTATATATGCACTACGTTATCGGCAACAAAGAAGTAGTTTGTTGTTAAAATTTCTTCCGTGGCTGTTTGACCGTGGTCTGAAGTTTTCTGCAAAACCAGACGTTTTGGCAGTGCCGTCGACTGCCATTATCAGTAAATGCCATTACCAAAATCGAATGCGCTAACGTGAGGTGGTATACGTTAGTGACCACAGTGCTGTGGTTAAGGCTGAAGAAAGAAGTAGTTTATATGGAAATATGTTATTTCAAAAATGGTTTTCAATATAAATCTTAGAACATGGAAGCCATGTATGGGGTTGTCCATATCGATTTTTACAAATAATAACAACGCGAAGAGTAAAGAATTTAAATTCGTCTTCTTCACTTAACGGTTTGGGTTCCCGACTTCACAGCATCTCTGTCACCGTCCCTTCTCCCAGCTGGTCTACAGTTCGATACTTACTTAGAAATACGTGTGCGCACCATTCCATATTTACGAGTCCGTTCACACGAGCCTTCCAATGTTGTCCAGTTTCCTTTATTTTGTCTAAATTGAAACTAAGTTGAAACCTTTGTTCGTTTGTTCGAGATTGTCTGTCAAGCTCCATTCCTTTTCACAACACTTCAGAATTTATTTCGCGGAAGTCTGTCTTTTTCCAGAATATTCAAGTTTCACTTTCATAGATTTAAGTTGATCGAGTAATTTTCAACAATTCTGACAACGTAGTGTTTTCATCGTGGTTTCGATTCTTTTGTTAGCTGAGTGTAAAATCTATGTGTTGTTTTGCAGCGTTAAACTTCTGTTAGTTTGGATCTTCTTAAGTTATTTACTAAAAAGCGAGCTTTAAATAAGTTCCCGTCAAGGGTAAAAAATATCCAAATTTGAAATCATTACAATTCTGTCACTTTTTTCTTAAGAAACGAACAGCAAATAAATGTAGTTGTATCCTGTAGAAAAAGTCTAAGAACTGTTCGCTAAAGTTAGTATTTTCCAAGTTATTTGCACAAAAACTGTTTTAACACTTTCAGCACTTTTAATAATCGAATTTTAAAATTTAGAAGTGTGAAAGAATTGGCATACCGATTTTATCTTTTAATATTAATCTGAATAAAATTTTATTCGTTTATGACATGAATTTTGACCCTTTTTCGTTTCATTATAGTGAATTCAACACATTTATAATCATAATAATATCGCTTAGACAAGTGTGTGTCAGTTCCAATTGGAACCAGAGGGAGACTGATCAAGCCACCACTCCGTAGGGTGTCCAACACTTCTTTTTATTTGTACCTTATGTGTGTATAATAATTTATGGATTTGATCTTCTGATATCCTTAAAATATCCCCACGCCACTATGTTGATTGCTCCTCCAGTTCTCTGTAATGTTCTTAACTTTCAGTTCTTCTACTATTTCAGTAGGCTTATTCCTTTTCTCCTAATCTGTACCCAGTCAATACCCATAGAAGTCTCATTTCAGCTGCCTTGTTGTAGTGTACAGTATTTATGTGACGTCCATGTAACCGCTGTTGCCGGCGGCAACAGTACTGGAAGTAAGAGAAAATAATATAATTTTAATTATAGTACAGAATAAATACTTTAGTTATTGAATAATTTGAAATCCGAACAATATTAGTAGGAAAACTTGAAGAAACGCGTAGCATTGCTTTCGAACTGCTGGGCGTTTTCACCGTCTTGTGTTGCCGGCTCAGGCATCGGCAATGTTTTTACTGCGTACGGTCATTGACCTCGTAGTAGTTGTCACTGTACAAACCTTGGAGAGGGGGACACATTCGTTCACCCAATATGTTGCCGCTGTATAAACCGGCAAAACGCTCAGTTAGCAGCTATGTTCGTTTTCGGAACTGACGTGCAGCAGTTACTACGTACCTATTTGTGTTTTGTTCGTTTAGTCATGTGTTTCTCTGTTTGTCTTTATTATTTTTAATTCGATTAGCTGTGTTCTGATTTATTCTGTGTAAGTATAATGAGAGTCAGATCCCGTTGAACCGGGACCCTCTTCTTCTGTCAGCGAATGATAGAAAATACTCTAAAAAGAACACTTGGTACAAGAAAAAATACAAATTAATTTTTAGTTTAAGTTTTAGGCCTATCACAACCGGCAACAGGTGTTATGTACCTGCGCCACGCCACTGGTTTATATTACATTTAACGTAGACACAAAGAAAAGACACAGGGGGTGAACTTTCAGCTATGAGCTTTTGTTGACAACTATGAGGCTAATCGGGTTTACAGTAACAACTCATTAAGGCGAACAATGTACACTATACACGACAGCATATTACCACGAGTCGTCGGAATCAGTTCCACGGAATACACTTGAAAGACAGGTGAAACTGAATCGGTATCAGATCCACGAAGGATAACTAATTATACGAAATTAATTAAACGTGTCCGGGGCAGCCTGAAAATGTTTTAAATAAACACGCTACATTTGTGGATAGGAGATTATTAAGTGTTTTGTGTGCGTCTGTATGTGCGCGCTACATTTGTGGATAGGAGATTATTAAGTGTTTTGTGTGCGTCTGTATGTGCGCGCGCGAGCGTTGAAGGTACGCGTATATTGAAGGTTGTGTTATTTCGTAACCACGGTATTTCGCAGAATTTTCAACATGTACGTCGTAAAAAAAAAACGTAAAAATCATCCAGATAACAGACGCTCATGGAAATATTCCGTCTTGTTACGACACTTGGGTACCGCGCGCGCGCGCGCGTGTTACATTTTTATGATACATGTATGGTATTGGTGCGCAAGATTATGTTATATTATTCGTATGTGTGTCACATGTACATTGCATGAACGATATCTATTCAGAGAGAGAGAGAGAGAGAGAGAGAGAGATTTTTTAAACTTCCTTTGCATTTTTCTGTTTAAAGAAACCGGGTCGTGAAACACTTCAAAAAAATTATATTTTTAATTTTATGTCTAAAGAATTTTCCTTTTATTAGTAAATTTTTTATGAAATAAGAATTCTGTAAAATGAAGAAAGATGAGAGTAATATTAGAGAAAATTGTAAATGATATTTACAAGGTTGTCATTCGATATTGATATTATGCAAATGAATTTGAAAAAAATGTCCAAAACTTTAAACGGGATTTTTCTGTAAGTGCATATTTTTAATAAGATACTGGTAACGTGTACCGAAACATGTCTGAGTGAAACAATTACGACTGTTATCTAATGTAAACCTTTTTTGTTGTCGAAAATAAGTCAAAATTTTTGCATTTTATAAATTATTTTCTTTGAAAAATTACCTCATTTACTTCTTATCAATATGTTTATTTAATTTGATTTACATATGCTTCATATATTTAGCTTTTACAAAAATATAAATGTAAATAATATGTATATTGTAATAAAACGATGTCCGTCTAATTGTAAACGTGTAAGAGTGTAATTGGGGTAATGTGTATACTCTCAAGTCTTACCAATCCGTCGTCGCTCTGGAACGTAACTCACGCAGATTGTGTCCGTCGCGAACGTACAGTAACCAGTATCGGAGTCCTTACCTGTTGATCACTAGGGGTGTATAAATCCCGGGTGGCGCCAAATTGTTTAATTAAAACAATTAAAAAAATTTAGGATGATTGGGCGATCTCAGCTCAGGCGGTGTGGAGAATTCAAATTTATTCCCGCCTTAGTTCGACCTTCTTAATCAAGCAGGTAGTTCGCTGAGTTTGCGACATGAGCGCTTGCCGTCAATCTAGTTGTTCGATAAAATGCACAAATGTACAATACACTTTCCTAATGAAATAAAAAAACAGTGGTTACACTCTGTACTAGTTTATTCATTGGTGATTGTTAATTACTCAGTTTGACATGAATTATATTTTGTTTTTTAATAAATTTGCACCGACAATTATTATGAGACAGTTTCTCTAGGGTTTAGCAAATCGATTTTGAACGATTATACAGTCAAAGATGGCGACTGTTTTGTTTTTTTACAATTTGTTCCGTTCAAAATCCAGGTTCTTGAGATTACGATAAAAGGATTATTAATGATTACAATAAAAAGTACACTACCTTACATTATTTGTACTTAAATAATATAATGTGTAACTATAATTTGCCCTGAACTGTAGTAAAGTGTGTTTCAAAAGTTCGGAATTTAACAACAGGTTATTTTATTAGTTGACAAATTTTCAGTGTCTTAATTTTTACTTAATCTTTGAAAGAAATTATATTTTGTTTATAGTGAGAGTTCATATTACTGTGAGAAATATTTAAAGTGAATTTATTTCTGAAAATCGGGTAATTTAATAATACTTATCAAATCAGTATACTTGATGTAAACAGTCGTTCAGTTGAAATGAAATGGTGCGGCATTAGTCATTAATTTTCAATGATCTTGGAGCTTAAGTATGTCTTACGTCCTTTTCATGTTAGTGATAGTAATTTATTCATTTAAATTTCAGGTAAAATGGTCCTTGGCATCAGTTAAAGGTTCTCGTACATCGTCTGCTTCTTACTTGTTCATCTTTTGTAATTTTGTTTACTTTTTTGACATTTTAAATTAAAATTTTGGAAATTCACATCCTTGCGTCTATTCTGGAAGAGCGTCACTTTACGAGTAATAAGATTTAACGGAAAATTCGTAACCAACGGTCCGTTGTCATGGTTACAAATTAATTCCGATTGGTTAATCTTGATATATAACCATTGTTATCAATTTTGAATTTTTTATTCAAAATCACTGTATATCTTCTGATTGCTTTTATTCTTCCGTCTTCCTTCCTATGTATTAAATATTATCACTACTGTTTGTATTTCCTTTTAAAGATTATTTTGACATCCCATAAGGTTGGGTTCTATAATGTATTATTGTTTATACAGTTATGTTAATATTTGTTAATTACTTTTCTTTTTTATTTTAAGTTCTTATTCTAACATTTTTCTTTTAATATGATTCACAAATTATCCTTGGCTAGTTCTTTGCCTTGGATTTGTTAATTTCCTTGTTAATTTTTTACAATTTGTAGTTATTTGTTTTTTGACAGTTAGGCATTTCATAGGTCTAAGTAGTAACTGATTCTATTTACTTATTTTACACAAATTACATCTTATTTTACCCTAATGTGTTTTGTTTTGTTATTATAATTGATTTGTTTATTTGTTGTTGTGTTTTGGATCTGTTTTTATAGTAATTGTATGTTCCCATTAGTTTTTACATTATGGTCTGTTAACTATTTCCTAACTGATTTTCTAGTGTTATTTGATCTGTATTGATTCACCTTCTTATTTATTTAAATTGCCATTGTCAATAATTTGGCTATTACTCACTATTCTTTATTACATAAAACATAACATCTAGGCCTATGGTCTGTATCATTCCTTCAGCCATATCCTATTCATAAATTTAATTGAACAATTTTTTAACAGCTATTAAGCAACGTTTGTTAACCACTGGTTTCATTCTTATTGATTTTTAGGTGATAACACATCATCACACCATTTAAATTTATTTAATTGATTATCCCTTATAACATGGGGTGTTTATTGATTTTGTTTTAATTTCTTTACTATATATTTTTTTCTTATATTATCTCTACTTTCTATCCATGTTAACACTCACTGTTGACATTCTATGGTCTTTCTCCCCTGAATAACATCGTATCCTTCATTTATATTTAATCTTAATACTATCTTTAACTACTATCATTAACAAAATTCTTACTTACTATTCATGTTCACCATTAAATCGTTTAGTGTTTATCACTGATTTATTAAGTGTTCTTTAACTATCACTCTATTTCCTAATTCTATCAATAACAATATTCTTATTTATTAATAACATCCACTTTTAAACCATTTAGCGTTTATCACTGATTTACTAAGTGTTTCTTATCGATCACTAGATTTTCTCATTATTTTGGGGTTTTTACACTTTCACTTTTGGCACTTCTTAAATTTTTATTTTAAGTGTTTATTAGTGGGTAATCCCTACCATTACTTTTTCTTTGTCACTTAGTTATTTTTATTTTCTCACTATCTCACTATCTCTCTCTTTACAAATATTATTTTTATTATTAATAAGTTTATGCCCTTATAGAGTTCTTTCTTACATATAACTCTAATTCTTGGGTTAGTGTACTTTTATTTATCGGGTTTTATCAATTATTATTTACATTTATCATTTAGTCAATACTAATACTTGTTTTTTTACATTGGTTAGTTACGGGGTTCGTTTCCTTTATGATATTTAAGTGTATCATTTCTCCTTCCCATATTCTATATTATTTGTCTGTGTTTTATCATTTGGTTTCATTCTATTTCCTTTATATTTGGTTTGTTTCATTTCTATTTTCCTTCTTCTTCTCCTTCATTTCCATTTTGTTTCATTTTATTTTGGGTTTTATCTGGCCAATCTCTGGGGTTGGTTCAAAGTCGTTTGTTTGTCAGTCTAGTCTATTCTTTTAATAATTACTTTTGTTTACCATTCTTCCTTCTTCTTTCTTAACTACATTTTATATTTTTTCTTCATTATTTATTTATCAAATTATATTACTTTTTAGCATTTCTTTCATACTTATAGATATCATATATGACCTGAATTTGGCGATGTTATAATATTTATATAAATATAAAAATTTTGCTTCCGAAAAAATTGATAATTATATCTTGAATGAGTTGAGAAATAAACGTATCCAACTGATAAGCGAAACACTGTTTAATAAACATGGGACTGCTACTTACAACCTGGTGCCTTTCACTGATCTGGTAGGCATTGGAATATTTATATCAAGTTACATCGCCGGCACGTAGAAACACGTAAACCAGTGTTAGTAATAACATAATACAAAAACGAATACTGATTACGCAGTTAATTAGGGCAATTTTGTGCCATTGTCATAGGAATTTCTAAAGAATTTTAAAAGAAAACGTAAAAAATTGTCAGATGTGACTCATTGACTTGTGATCATTCGATATGTCCACTAACAAATACTTAACCCGGCTCTACTTGACCTATAGGCCTATAATTAGACGAGTCTGCGTATCCACTTTAGTACGACTGTGTGTGACTTAATCTGACGCGAAGAGAATAAAGTGAAATTCGTTTTTTTTTGCAGCGTTTCGATTTGTATACGTATGTAGGTTACAATTCCGCGACCTTGCAGTATACTGACATGTGGTTAAGTAAAATAAAAATTCGGTCCTTTCACAATATGCGTGCCCACACTACATATTTGATGTTTTGAATATGCGATAGTATCGATATACCACGATGTGAAAAATAAGAAGTGTAATAAGTGTAAATTATTCTATTTCTTAATGTAAGGTGCAAATATGTAACGTTTTCATTTGTGAGGTTGGTAATAATGTTTTTTGATTTTTGGTGTAGTGTTTAACAAAATAAAATAACGTTTGATGTGTATATACAATCCTTATGCTTATATGGGTAGTGTGAAAAGTTCCGGGCCTGAATAAAAAAACAACACTTTTTTGGATTAATTTGCATTTATTTCTCAACATAATCTATATTTAACACTAAACACTTTTTTCCAGCGATGTTCTAAAGAGGTTATGCCAGACTTATAAACCGATTGGTCGAGGCACAAAAAAGTAGACGTTTACAACATCGCTGACTTGATTGTCGCCACTAAATCTTTTTCCAGCGAGCCATTTTTTGAGGTTAGGAACGAAGTAGAAATCATTCAGGGCTAAATAGGGCGAGTTTGGTCTGCGAGGAAGCAACTAAAACTTAAATTCCTCGATTTTAGCCATCGCAACAATTGACGTGTGAGATGGTGCATTTTCTTGGTGAAACAGCACTTTCTTTTTCGCTAAATGTGACCGTTTTTTCTTTCCTCGTTTATAAGGTGCAGTGGGTTTGCATAGTAACCCCCCCCCCACTAAGTACTTTCCCCTTTTTAAGGTAGGCAATGACGATTACTCCATATGCTTCCCATAAACTTACCAGCAGAAGTAATTGTTTTTGTCTTCTTTGGAGTTGGTTCGCTTTTCATGATCCATTATTTATTTTTAGTGAAGCTTTCCACACGTATGTTTTGTCATCCATCTGTACCTCATCTACTTTGTTCACAGCCAACAGGCTTTGTTAAAATAGACCGTATATGCGTTGGTTGTACTCAGGAGGAGAATGTAATTTAAATTTTGTAGGCGATGCTTTACTAAATAAGGTATGGAAGTTCAGGGAGTGTTACTACTCTGAATAGGTGCACACAAACCAAACGTGAGTAAGTGCGCACCTACTAACGCGTACAATGCAGACCACGACCTCAAATGAGGTATTATGTTCCATAAGGAAATGGAAGTAACTTATGGTGATGGCGAAAAAAATCGTGGTCGAGATAAGGGCTGATTCTGATTGTACTACCCTTAAAACATGAAGAAAAGTCATTTTCCGAAAAGTGTCTGTGTGTGTAGAACTTTTTCTATGGTGAACTGCCGCAAAATCAAATAAAGTTTTGCATATGTGCCTGATTTATAGTGGACTCAAGGCCTATTGATTTTGGTGAAGATCGGTTAAGGGGAATTGTTAGTTTACTAGCAACGTTTTACGTTTTAACAAGAGTAAAGTACTTAATTTTGATAAATAAAGTATCCTGAAAAGAAGGTCATAATAATCCACTGTATAACGGTAGAGATTTTACTTATTGCAGTCCGTACTACAGGGAAAAGTACTTGGAAAGAGAGGGGTTGGGCGACCGAGAATGTCATGGCTGAGAAATTTAAGGATCTGGTTTGGCATGAATACAACTGACTTATTCCGTGCAGCAGTACAGAAAGTTAAAATAGTCTGTATAATATCCAACATTCGAAACGGATATTTGATATTCTTCTATCAGGAAATGAGAAAGGTAGATGAAATATCTATAAATGAAAAGGGTAGTTGAAGAGGGAGGGGGTAATTTTCTATAAATGAAAATAATAGTTGAAGGGGGAGGGGACAATTTTGTATATGTGTTCTACCTAATCGGCAACAAAGAAGTAGTTTGTTGTCAAAATTCCTTCACGGGCTGTTTGGCCGTGGTCTAATGTTTTCTGCAAAACCAGACGTTTCGGCAGTGCCATCGACTGCCATCATCAGTGAAAATCGAGTGCGCTAACGTGAGGTGGTATACGTTAGGGGACCACAGTACTGTGGTTAAGGTTGTTGAAAGAAGTAGTTTCTATGGAAATATTTAATTTCGAATAATAATAAGCCTCCGCTCCACAGTCCGTTAAGGACCAAGGCGTACCGCGCGGCTTTTGTGTTAGTGTGACGGCGTATGTATGGCTAGTGCTACGCGCCACCATCCGCTAGTTGCGGGTATTCACGGCCAGGAGGCGGCGCTGTTATCTCAGCGCCTACTCAGTTTGTCTCACGACGCTGAGTGCACGCCGTATGGAGCCTCCGCCGGGAATTGAACCCGGGACCACGAACGCATCAATCGCCCGCGTTAGCCACTAGACCACCTGGAGGCTCCATTTAATTTCGAAAGTGATTTTAAATATAAATCTTAGAAAGTGAAATCATGTTTGGTTCTCCATACCGATATTTTAAAGATTTGATGATGAAGCATATGCTTTAAAACGCGTGACCAAAACTATCAATAAGAAGTCACAAGGCGAATTGAAAAGGTTAGTTTATCTATTCACAGAAGTGATTTGGATAAGAATAAGAGGGGAAGGCAAACTGAGGTAAATATTGTGGGAACATTATTGGATATAAAAGCGATTAGGCCTAAGCGGGGTGACGCGGAATGTTTTGTTACAGAACACACAACACAAAAGATTGGAAGAAAGTTTTGTTATACTAAAATTCAAGTGACATCTTTGCTAAATTTACACTACATCTTTATATGGTAACAGAGTTTTTTGCCAAATATTACTGTATGTAAACGAAAACTCTATTTGTCCACGGGGAAAACAATCCACACTAGCGGCAGAAATGAAGTGTTAAAGTGAATTGCTTTATTTATCTACGTAGTGTCTTTTAATTGTCTGTACGTGTGTGGCTGTGAATGCACATAAAAAGCCTGCCATAACTCTATCGCTAGTGTAGACGTCACGGCTCCGCGTCGTCGTCGAGGCAACATGTGTTAATCTTGTAACAGCTGTACGCTAATGCATTGTTTGGTTCAAGTCGTTACTATTTCGAAAGTTTTTGGACGGGCTGGTCTTGTGTCTAGTATGTGCGTTCTGAAACCAACGTTCTGAAGGTACGAACATTTTGCTTTGTTTTTCGTTTTCCGTTTATGTGTGTGAAAAGTTAGTGCCGACCAGGTTAGTCATACACAGTTGAAGTAGTTTTGTATCAACATACGTTTAACTGCCTTAAAGTAAATAAATCAACGTTATTACTATAACATATGAATGAAATTATATTGTAGTAAATATTAGTTTTGTATGTTTATTCACATCATCCGTTTACATAAAACATTTGCTAGGAAAGGTTTTCTAATTACAAACATGTCTCGGTTTTCACATCTGCATCAATTATTTTTCAAATTTAACTGTAGAAAAGCTAGGTTAAGTGCAGGTGCTAACATGTACAATCACGTTACTTTACGGTGGCCCCTCCATAGCTGCGCGAAAATTGGGGTAGTGGGGAGACTCAGTGTGCTAAGTTGTAACACTTCATTTCAAAAACGTCCGTCTTACTGATGCTACAACCGGCTGTATGGGTGCCATTAACTATTTAATTATTACAACTCGGGTTCTACACATTATTGACATTTCCGGATTTCATTCAACTAACTACTATTTATAATTCTACTCAGTATTACTCGAAATTGTGTGAAATATGTATTCGTAATACCATAACAATGTTATTTGTTACATAATGTAAATAATAAATAATTACTAGTGTAAAGCAAGCAAGTGGAATACTAATAGAAGAAATAGAGAAATCTAAATCTAAAATGACCATAAATATGCATTTATGCAAGTGCTGCTAAAATAGGACCTAAACGAAAAAGTGGGTAAAAGTGGGTAACCACGCATAAAAATGTGCATACTTTATATAAAATATCACATAAAATCGAGCCCATTAATTTTTCTTGCATTTAATACAATTGTTAATACAAATTTTAAAATTAATATGTAAGTAATGAATGTAAGTAACTTACCGACTTATAAAGAAGTATATACGAAGTCAGAATTAACTGGGAATTCAGTATCATTCTCCAAGTCCGGCGATGTTTCTCTGTCCAAAATTGCTTCAACACCGGAGATATAGTTGCCATCATCTGAAGAAGATTCAGCGCTTGATAGATCGTCGTCGTCGTCGTCGTCGTCATCATCATCTTCGTTTAAGTTAACTACAAGCCTATCTTGCATTTCATCTGTTACTCCTTCTCTTTCCAAATATTCGTCTTCAATTTTAATTACATGTTCACACACTGATGTCCATTGTTGTTTTTCTATTGATTGATTGGGATGCTTGCCTAGTTAAATCTATTGTTTTTATTATCAAAAGTGTTGTTGTTTTTTGCAACAGAGTGTTTAAGTTGAGCCCAAATAAGTTCTATGGGGTTTAGATCAGGATGATACGTAGGTAGACGAATAACAGTGTGGCCGTGATTTCCTAAAATACTATCTATTTTATAGGGTTTCTCTAACGGTTTATTCATTTTTACTAACTTATGTAGCTCTGGTTTAAACATATTAGGTGTAAAAGGAATTTTTGTATTAGATAACCACTGCATTAACTCACTTTTTGAAGAAATTTGATGTGGGACATTTTTCAGATTGGTAATTGTGGTATGGTGCATTATCTAATACTAACACTGAGTTTTTTGGTAATCCCGGAATTAGCTTTTCAACTAACCATTTCTCGAAATTTGTACTATTCATATCCCCATGATAATCACCTGTTTTCTTTCCAGATTTAAAAACCAATAAGGCACCATCGATGAACCCTTGATCTGTACCCGCGTGAACTATTATGAATCTGTCTCCTTTATTTAACGGTACACTCGCGCCTTCACCACTTTCGTCGTACCACGACTTTTTTACTGCATGAGACGCGTGTATATACGTCTCATCTGTGTAAACGATTGGCCGGTTTTCTGTCCTGAATTGTTTTATTTTCCTAAGGTATTCAATTCTTTTTGCCCTTATCTCTTGACGTTCATTTAACACACTTCTATTATTTCTAATCTTTTTCCACTTAAACCCTAAGTTTATAATAACTTTCCTTAAACATGATAAGCTACCTTGAAAGTTCACACCAGACTTCAGAAGTTGATGAAGTTTTCGTAGCGTAGGATATGTTTTTTGTGTTGTCGTAAAATTGTAAATTGTTCGTCTTATCACACATTTATCAAAATCATCAATATTAGATTTTGTTGACCTCCTCTTTTTTTCTTTACGAGGTGTTATAACGTGTGGTGACTGTTCATTTTCTATTGTTATACCCTCACTTTTAATACGGCGAATCGTTCTTTCAGAAACTCCTGTTGCTGACGTTATTCGTTTTGAACCTTTTTTAGTGGAATACTAATTCCATTTTTTTCACTTTCCATTAATTTTCATACATTAGAAATGACTTCCCGAGCTTGGCTATGCACAATTTTTTTACCTAACTTCGATTTAATAGGAGGCATTTCTTCTGATTACGTCATGAAATAAAGTGTACTGTAAAAGTAACAATACGTTAAGCAAAATAAAATTCAGTTTACCTTAACGTGATGTCTGAAAACACAACCACAGACAATATTAAATGATATTAAAATGTAATTAGATTATTTATCACATGTCACAGTCCCAAACTAAACACTAGTAACGATACAAACTAAATAATTAAATGAAATACAGGCCTACACGATAAATGTTTTTGAAAACGCATCAACGCTTATGCACTCAATGAGACGTGCCGTTACACCGACAAAAACAGTGTTCTGCGCACACTGCTTTCACCAAGGTTGGCGGCCATCATAAAGTAATAAAGTTGTAAGTATTTCAGTTAGACGAGTTATGCCCCGTTTCACGAACGATTGCTGTTTTCTTCCTAACGGACCTTTTGTTAACTGGCGAAATAAATGTTAACGGCCGTTTTTAACCAACTCTCGTTTGGATTCGGTTAGTAAAACTCTCGTTAACTCGACTATGCTACCATGATAAGCGTCGACTTTGCTTTAGATAGGCTGAAAAATTAAAATAACTTGTAAACAACCTGTAGGGTGACGAACCCGTTTCATCAATTTCCATTTGTCAAGAGTATTTGTAGATTTTATATTTCATTGTACAGTGTTTTATTCCTGGTATTGAAGATATTCCT
Source organism: Magicicada septendecula (assembly GCA_034769895.1). Lineage (NCBI taxonomy): Eukaryota > Metazoa > Arthropoda > Insecta > Hemiptera > Cicadidae > Magicicada > Magicicada septendecula. The sequence goes on from CM068372.1 coordinate 40,574,934, forward strand.
GTGTAACCTCGATTACAAAATTTTGAGAGTAACTTTTTGAAAGCCTTATTAGCGTTTTACAAATTCTGACTCGCTCAATTGATCTTAACCGGTAGGCCTATTCTATACCGGTGGCCTTTGTTTTCGTCTACGTTTGGATAATTTTTTAATACCAATATTACGTGAGCGTAAACATTTTCTCTCTTCTCCATTTTTGTTTGACGCAATAGCTCAGTGGCTACTGTGACCACTTTTGCCGGCGGCAACAGTACTGGAAATAACAAAAAATTAATTGTACATAGAATAAATACTTTAGTTGTTGAATAATTTGAAATCGGAACAATATTAGTAGGGAAACTTGAAGAAAAGTAGTATTACTTTCGAACTGCTGGGAACTTGCACCGTCTTGTGTTGCCGGCTCAGACATCGGTAATGTTTTACTGCGTACGGTCACTGACCTCGTACTAGTTGTCACTGTACAAACTATGGAGGCTGCGACACACTCGTCCGTCCAATGTGTTGCCGCTGTATAAACCGGCAAACCTCTCAGTTAGCAGCTATGATCGTTTTCGGAACTGTCGTGCAGCAATTACTACGTACCTATTTGTGTTTTGTTCGTTTAGTTATGTGTTTCTCTGTTTGTCTTTATTATTTTTAATTCGATTATTTGTGTTCTGATTTATTCTTTGTAAGTATAATGAGAGTCAGATACCGTTGAACCGGGACCCTCTTCTTCTCCCAGCGAATGATAGAAAATGGTCTAAAAAGAACACTTGGTACAAGAAAAAATACGAATTAATTTTTAGGCCTATCACAACCGGCAACAGGTGTTATGTACCCACGCCACGCCACTGCAAAAGCTTATTTAGTCTATATATGCGTACGCAACAATTGAAAATAAAATAAATTGGTTACTGAAAGAACAGAAAACAGGTAAAACAAATTTTATGGTCATAGAAATCAAACAAATATGTTAATTATGTTGCATGAACGACTACTTCAAAGAAACAACGTAGGACTACGTAAATGACACCAAACGTAATTTGAAGGTTAACTATCGTTATTTTAACGGCCCGTTACTTACTTAACAGGCCAAATATATTCTGTTAAGTTTACTGGCGACTTTAATGGCCGATATGTTTAACTGAGCTTTGTGTTCCATTAAATCCTTAACGGGCAATATATCGGCCGTCAAAATCTTACCGGAGGTCGGTGGAACGGGACATTAGTTCATTTATTTGATCGTTAAAGCTAACTTTAATTTGTTCTGTTCCATGATAATTTTTTAGATTTTTATTCCAAAAAGTATGCAGCTATCTATTTTGTGTCAGTGAAATCGTGTGAATTGCTAAAAAAAGTATATTGTTCGAATGAATAATACAGGTTTACTAAAGAAATTTAAATCGTATTTAAAACGCGGTAGACTGCCGGTGAAACTTCAAGATGTAACTTCAAGGTTAGCTAAACTGATAACTGTGTTATTTGATTTAAAATTTACATACACACAGACAGACAAATATTCTTCCACGGAGAATATCTGAATAGCACAGTGAAAAAAGAGTTATTAAAACCATCAGAACCCCCCCCCCCCCGTGCGGAAAATACACACTACTATGTTAAATATTTGTTTGTGTATTAAAAAGTGACGATTTTATTTTCATTCCATTAAAATTGTCCGACGTTTTGAAGCCAGCTGTTTAAGTTATTTTCACTAAAATCTCGTTACGGTTGTACCCTTTTGGTATTAGAGCACATCAACCGGTTTCGATGAAACAAAGGCAGAATTTCCGATCTGATGATGAGCTGTGGAGCTTGAAAGTGCTAATCGGAATAATTTTTCTGTAATGGTTTGCAACAGTGTTAATTCTGTTTGTGGTTATAACCACTAATAGAACTTTATTGATTAAAAAAAGCGAAACGATTGATTTTTTTAACGATTATCGTAGGATATGTAAAGTTTCTAAAAATTAATCTATGAATCGGCAACAACAAAAATTCGTAATAAAATTTGCGCATCAGTTTTTAGTGTGGTGTCGTATAATCAGGCGCGTATTTACGGGGGGGGGGGGGGGGAACGGGACTGGACCGCCTAGCAGAGAGTCGAAAAAGTTGACGAATTTTATTGTCTTTATTTATTTGCTGTTTTATTATTATTTTTTTCAGCTGTGTACGATAATATAGTAGTAGGTGTTTTTTAAATATACAAACAGGTCTGTTACATAGGATTAGCGTGTACACGTTTGAAATATAGGAAAATCAATTCAGTCAATGGGTATCTTGTAAAAAGTGTTTCAATAACGCTTTTTTTCGATGTGTTATTACCGTTTACTTTAATGGGACTGATTTCAGCCACTTTAAAGATAGTAATGTTCAGCATTTATTTAATAAAGTTGTGTTAGTGGTTATAATCACAAACAGAATTAACACTGTTGCACACTACTATAGAAAAATTATTCCGATTAAAGCTTTCGAGGTTCATAGTTCATCATCAGATCAAAATCTCCTTATTTCTAATTTAATCCATAACTTTTCACTGTGTTCTTTTACTTTTTTAGCTACCTCGTTCTTATTTTTAATTTTAACTTGCGCGTATTTCGGAATGACATTATTAGTCAGACATTGTTTATTAAATCGTGTTTTACTTAAGACTTTATTTAATTTGACTTTTAACTTAAGATATTTAAAGACTCTATTGTTGTCGTCATTACCTGTCGTCAATTACACATCTTATCAGAAAATTTAATTAATTTTGTGTTAGTGGTTATAATCACAAACAGAATTAACACTGTTGTACACCACTGTAGAAAAATTATTCAGATTAGCGCTTTCAAGCTTCACAGCTCATTATCAGATCGGAAATATTAAGCTTAACAGATCGGTGTGCAACAATGTCAATTCTGTTTGTAATGTTGAGCAGTCTTAACTTGATTTTTCTTCTGTATGAAGCCGACCCGACCCCGTACCCTTCCCCCAAGGATAAATTCTAGATACGCCACTGCGTGTAATAATAACTATAAAAGTGGTGTCTTGGTTCTCCACTTTCTTTTTAAAAATTTTTTGTACCCAGTAGTAGTGTTCTCCAGATAAAATCTACGTTTTCACCAGCGGCGGCTCATCAGGGGAAGGAAGGGAGGCTAGGCCACCCCAGTGAAATTTAGAAAACAATATTAAAAACAAACAACTAGTAACAGACTCTATTTTTATTGTAACTAACATGTAATCAATCTTTAATTACGATTTGGTTTTAAATTACTCACAAAAAAACCTTCTAATCGCGCGTTATCAATAATAGCGCAGAATAGCAGCAGAGGCAGGGATCTGAGTAGCTTCCGTAGTTCTCGTATGGCTACGTGCCTCACAGGTGGCGGGGGGGGGGGGCACTAGTGCGTCTGTAACCGTATTTGGCACTTGGGAGGCAGCGAGTGAATTAGCCTCTCGGCACGGTTTAACGTGGTTCGTGTTAGTTTTACCCAGTCTTTATGTTCTCGTGCTCCTTGTGTGTGTATGTTTATTATTTATCTCTTCTTGGCGTGTGTTTGTGACTCTACTACGAGGATAAAATGGATTTAGCAGAAGGAAATGAAAGTGATATTGCAGTATCGAACAAAGGAATTATTACAACACTACTGAATAAACCATTTTCCCGGTTGAGTGACTTTGAGAGAAATGAAATACTGAAAACTGGTCGACCTACTCCAAAATTTTTATTTCTTAAAAGGCACAAAAACAAATCTACAACTTCCCAGTCGTCATTGTACAACCAACATAAATGGCTATACGGTATTCGAAGTTATTCTGCTGGCTCTGCTTACTGTTAAGCACAAACAAGACTATATGGTCTGCTGAAGGGGCTTACAAGAAAATTCATCACAGCTTTCAAACAGTGTAAAAATCAGATAGCTGTACCATACTTAAGAGTGAAGTAACGTGTGACGTGGGGGGGGGGGGCTGCTATGACTGAGCGCGGCTCAGGTGACTGTGTCGTAGCTTCCCCTTCCCCAGGACACACAGCCCGCCACTGGTTTTCACGTTCCTATTATTGAAGTTGAATTTATCGAGTCATGTTAAATATAACGATGTCGAAATGAACGTCCTCGGACAGGGAAACGTTACCTCCTTGCTTATGCGCAGTACAAAAAAATGAATGAATAAAAAATGGAACGGGTAACTTCATTTTATTCCGAATCGATGTTATTATTGTCATGACTTCTAAAGCAGAATTTTAGCCGCAGTAAAGTATAAACGAAAACTTGACTGGATAACGTTATTTACGATGCTACAATATTATTGCTCACGTATATACTTACGACAATATGATAGATACATTTCCAATTCCCGTACTCCTTGTGTATTGACATTTGGATATTAATGAACATTACGAGCATTGTCTAGCCAGAATTTTATATTTTATGTATGGCATACGACGAGCGCGTGCGCTCTCGTTTGTATAGTTCGAAACCTTGACATCACATAATAGTGGGGGTAAATTTCCCTACTTGTCAAGTTGTGTCCACTCCGTCGGTGTCTTCTCTTCTCCCCATATTACAACTTCGTCATCATTATCTCCACAACACAGCATAGGCAAGGTGATATCTGTTGCATCTTGAAAGATCCTCAAGCCATGTCTTCCTGGGTCTACCCACACACCTGTGTCCAATAGGTTTGTATTTCCACACTGTTCGGTAAGTCTGCAATCTGACATTCTTTCTAAGTGTTCTTTCCACCATTGTTTATAATCTTTTAATTTTTATTCAACTTAAAAACTTGTAACTCTTCTCTTATGGGATCAGTTCTTTTACGGTCTTTTAACTCCTCTTAAGGATGCCATTTCCGAGCCCTGTAATTTACTGTATTGTTTTTGGGTTATTATCCATAATTCATACTCGTAGGACAGTACAGCGACTGTCATAGCTTTGTAAAACTTTAATTTTGTATCTCGACGAACCTTGTTTCTAAAAACACGGTCGATTGTTCCACAGACCGTCTAAATTAACATCAATGTCGTAAGTGCCGTCGTAGCCGATATCATTTCCAAGTGGCTCACCGGTTCTAGAATTCGATCTGACTAATCATTATTTTTGTTCTAATTGGCTCCTTGCCTCAAAATGCCATTACCTTTGTTTTTGTAGTGGAGATTTTTAAATTGTAGGCCTATTGATTGTAAATCTGATGAAGCTTAAAAACAGATTTTTGCAAATCAGATTCTGTATTTTGCAAGTCGTAAGCACGCAACAGCACATTCAAAAATCTGTCTCGTGATAACGTAATACCAGAGTTCACTAGATGTTACCATTTCCTTACCAAACCCCCATATTAAAACTTTTCGGTCTAAAATTGTTCTAATTAGCCTACATTGATCATTGATAGAAGGTGTTGCCGCTGTATAAACCGGCAAAACGCTCAGTTAGCAGCTATGATCGTTTTCGGAACTGACGTGCAGCAGATACTACATACCTACTTCCTATTTGTATTTTGTTTGTTTAGTCATATGTTTCTCTGTTTGTCTTTATTATTTTTAATTCGATTATTTGTGTTCTGATTTATTCTGTGTAAGTATAATGAGAGTAAGATACCGTTGAACCGGGACCCTCTTCTTCTTTCAGCGAATGATAGAAAATGCTCTAAAAAGAACACTTGGTACAAGAAAAAATTCGAATTAATTTTTAGGTTACGTTTTAGACCTATCACAACCGGGCCCACGGCACGCCACTGGTTTTACCTCAGGACATTTCCCTGCCTCGATCTTTCCGCTTTTGTCTGTCTGTCTACTTGTCTGTTGCTTGGGGTATGTCTCGCGTGAACTTTCAAACTTGGCATGCCTGTCCGTACTTTTATCCTGCAGAACACTGCTGTTTTCGAGATTCGTCTCCAAAAAATAGGGAGGCAGGACGCGGGGTCAAATTTTGAAAAAAAAAAAAAATCGGAATGTCCGTGTGGGGTATTAGAATAAAGAAAATTTAAGCCAAGAAGTGGGTGAAAATTTGGATAACATCGGATAAATGTTTGTGGCATATCAAATTAAAAGTTGACGGTTTTGTAGAAAAGTAGGTCTTCAATTATTGTACTTTCAGATAAATAAAATCATTGTCATAAATATTCCACGTGTTATTTTTATGCTAGTGCAATTAACGTTTTAGCTGCCCCTTGTAATAGTTCACACGCTTACGAATGATGTCTGCATTCTTGATAAGCGTAATAAATGTTATACAGTATGAAAACGGTTATCTATTTTATCTTCGCCGCTGTTATCTCTTTGTAGCAAGTGATTCGTTTACCGGTTTGCGTAGCATGATTCACGTAGTTTTCATTTTTGTTTGTTTGTATTTTTTTTTTTGTCATTTAACGATAACAATACGCAATTGTCTTCTTGGAAAGTACAATTGCACTCTATTAGATAATTAGGATTTGATTGTGTAACACCGACATAATTACTTATATTTGTTATTTTATTTTTTTAAATGTCACTATTTCGTAACGTTAACACACATTGTACACAGTGTTCTGAAATTTTTTCGACTTTCTAAGCGATCGATATTTTGTCGAGGTCGCGGATTCGCTGTGTCGTCGCGTCGCGTCGATTGTTGTGATTCTCGGTGAACGACCGCGGAATCGATGCTGTAAGAAACTGGCTCATAAGAATTTGAGGGCTCTGTAACAGAACGTTAAAAGGGCGTTTTCCTGTTACGTCAGACGAAAGTGAAAAGCGTTTATTGAATCGAGTAGAAAAATAAAACCAGTGTCAAAAAGTAATTCTAGTATTTGTGATTGTAACTGAAAGAGAAACAATCACTCCCTACTTCAGGAGTTCAGCTGAAAAATTGAGAAAAGCCAGTTACTAATGGTTTTAGATTCAAGTTCCTCCGTAAGATCCCAATATTTGCTTTTCACAAAAAAAAGTTGTAATTCACAAATAAGAAGTAAACGTCAAGAGGTTATTTTATCTTGATAAAACGGTTTTATCCACTGACCATGTTGTTGCAACTCATGCTAGCCACCAAACGTTTAGTTATATCGAAACTTGCTTTATACTTTGGCAAGTTAATTTTTTATTTTTTATTTATGTTTGTATTCCGAGGACCACATGCCAATTTCAATCCTTTATTCCTTGTTCCTTTATTTTTCTCCAGTATTCTTTCATCTTTTCATTATGTCTCTTCTTCCTGTCTTCAGTCCACTTTGAACCTGCGTTTTTCTCTCTCCTACCCTGGACACCTTCCATTTTTAACACTTTTGCCCGAAAAACTTCTCTGTCAATTGCCTCTTCTGCGTTTATATTATTTTTTTCTAAAACCTTTTGGACTTCTTTAATCCAACTTGATGTTGACTTCTTTCCCCATAGATATTTGAAGATCTGCTTAGTTAACCTATTGTCGTTCATTTTATATAAATGTCCAAAAAATAATAGTATTCTTTTTCTCAGTGTTTCTGTTATATTTTCTATACTTTGATATATTTCATCATTACTTCTTAATTTCTAACCTTCTGAAATTTTTCGTGGGCCTAATATTTTCCTATTAATTTGTCTTTCCAATATTTCTAATTTGTCTAAATTATAATTCAATGCTAGACATTCACTTGCATATAGGCATTCTGGCCTCACTACTATACTGTAATGCCTTATTTTCGCATTTTTAGATATGCACTTTTTAATGTAAATATCTTTAGTTATACCATATGCTATTTCCATTTTATGAATCCTTTCTTCTATAGCAGATTTTTCTAAACCATTCTCTTGAATTATTTCTCCTAGATACTTACATTTTTTTTATTACTTGTCATATTTTATTACTTGTTTGTTTTCAAAACGAACCTTCTTTACTCGGTTAACTTCATTAGCCCTACATTTTTAATTTGTTTTAAACTAAAATACACATTTCGAATACTTCACAGCCTTTCAGGACAATGATCCTCATTATCCCAGAAGTTCTGTAAAAGAAATATCAATAAAGTACTTATTTAAAACTAAATTAAGATGTTTTCGGGTGTGCTCAAAGGCTTGTTAGAAATTCGTAACATGGAGTTATTTATTTTATTTTTATAGTCTACGACCAAAAAATGTCATCACGTTTCACTTTATTTCTGTACTGTGCTGACAAAAAAAAAAAAAAGAATTAGCCAACAGCGTTCAGTATTGAATTATTTGCGTCATAACTCATCAAACCCACATCCTTGGTATTCAAAATTGGTGTAGACTATTTATTGAAAGCAAAACTCGCCTTATCCAAAATTCCAAACTACTGTGGGACTTGGTTATAACGAGATTCAAGGGACCGGACAAATGTGTTCGTTAAAACTGGGTGCTCGCTACATCCGAGTTGTCGACTCGCAAGCCTAAATTTTTATACCGCAATTATCGAACACACAACAAAAAGTCTATTATAGAAGAAGCTCTGTACAATACAATTTTGACACGTTTTACATTCTACCCTTGTGAAATTTAGACTTTAAACATTTTTCTGACGCTAACAGAGGCGGATTAAGCCGATTGGAGGCCCCTGGCGGTAAAAATTTCGAGGCTCTTAGACCCAAGCCCCAAAACAAAAAATAGTGTAAGGAAGTAATGGCTTTTTCGGAAAGATTTCAGTATTAGACTTTTAATGATTTGCTTAAACCAGCAATATCTAGCTAATAATAAAACTCAAACTTTCAAGAAAATCAGAAATTTATTCAAAAAATTTAACAGTAACTAAGTTACCTGAGTGCTTAAAAAAGGTTTTATATATGAATTTGCGTCTTGTTTTCTCTTTGGCAAATTCAACAATCATTTTTGCAGTATCTATTTCGTCCAAAATTTCTTGTTCTATGTATAATATGGCCATGTTGTTCAATCTGTCTTCTCCCATTGTACTCCTTAAATACTTTTTAACGCGTTTCAAAACTGAAAAAGTTGTTTCACCTGATGCATTTGATATCGGTATTGTTAAAAATATTTTCAAAATAATCTCTACGTTAGGAAAAGTTGAAGACATTTCTCTTGCAGCTCGATAAATTTCTGATGCGGTTTTGATGGTGTTTTGTTTTCTTGTAGAAATAGTACGAACTGGTCCAGTTCATCGTCAAAATTAGAAATATCAATGTCATTTTTGTAAATATCCTTCAGTTTTTTGTTTTTTTTTTCTTTTTTGCTTCAGTTGGTAATCTTTGATCAAAAAATACCCTAAAATGTTCTATAACAGCTTCATACGTCTGAGTTCTTCGAGATAGTTCTGCCTTGGTGCTATCGCATATGACATAAAATGAATTGACAATGAAATTTTCCCTTCTTGCAAATTCATGACCGACTTCTTTGCTTTCATCGAAAAACATTTTTCTCTTCTCTGGCCTACGAGCTTGTCCATCTTCTTCATCAAATGATAGACCTGATAACTCAGTTGCTTCTTTTTCAACTAAGATCTTCTTTTTCAATCAATCACTTCTTATTACTAAGATGTATATTTGACATTATAGTATACTTGATGTAGATAATAAATTAACAGTTTTAGTTACGAGTCTTTCGCTTTTGGCTTTTGCGTTTACATGTAGAATACGTGAATAATATTAAATATTGCATCTTTCGCTTTTCTGCTGTGGTAGTTTTTAACTAGGAATCTATCGATCTCGGGGCCCCTTGGAGATTCGGGGGCCCCTGGCGGCCGCCAGGTCCGCCAGCCGCTTAATCCACCCCTGGACGCTAACATTCCTTGCCGAATACTGGCGTATAGTGCATTCGCGAAATATAGTAACAGTAACTGTGTAGGAAAAACTTATCAAAAATCAGCCGGCTGTCTGGCAAAAAACGCAAAACTTTCCATGCCACATGTACAATATTTATTTTTAAATTACAAGAACATTCACTATAATTTATTTGTCTGTTTGTTCTTCGTTCGAAATGTCAAAATTATATATCTTTGTCAAAATTATATTTCGCACATAGAATTTAATTAACCTGAAAAAAGCCATCCATTCTTGTTTGTTTAATAATTTTGTATCTATAGCTATCAAAAACAGTTTTATAATTTATTTAAATGTTCCACGAATTCATCGCTTACATTATTAGTTTCACTAAGTTGCGTTAATGATTTTAAACGAATGTTTAAAATGCTGTATTGTAACCAAATTTTGTTAGACTTAAAACCATGAACAAGCCTGCGATAAAATGATCGTTATAACCAAGTCTCTAATGTGTTCCTACTCGATAAAAGTGAGTTTAAGTAACATTACTAAGATACAAAACCAAACAAATCTCGTAATTTTGCTCGTTACATCCGAGTTCTCGTTATAAGCGAGTTCCACTGTAGGCCTATATCATTTAATTAAAATATTCTGTCAAATACATTTTTCTATAAATGGCTTTTCTCAGGTCATGAAGAAGTAAAATATTTAAAAGTTTAACAATACTTTTTTTATAAGTTTTTATTTCTTAACATGTTTTTGCAATTTTCTGAAAATTAGTTATGAGGGGTAAGACAGTTTTGCAAAATTCAAAACGCTTTCTAGGTGAACGCACTTTTATACGTGAATTTATAAAATTTAACCAGGTACGTGGAATTTATTGTTACTACGAGGAGAACAGTTTCTTTAGCTAATAAACGCGTTTTATTATGGAAGTTGTAGACCGTAAGTTTAGACCATTGTAAGGTGGTGGGGTATCGTCAGTGGGATCCACAGAATGAGCGAAACCTTTGCTTCTGGCACTTTTTTGACTATTTTGATAGCACCAGGATTTCGTGCAGCCAAAAAACTTGTAAAAGTCATTAGGGACAGTATAGATATAAAAAACAACCACACTACTGCAAATCTCACTGACTTTATAAATAAGGTTAAGATTGTTAAGTTACCTCCTAATTATAAATTGGCCTCCTTTGACATTATCAACTTGTATACTAACATACCAGTTACGGAAACGTTGCAGATTCTAAGGCATAACTTGTTTGAAAGTAACAAATTAAACGCCCAAACGATAGAAGAGCTAATGGGCCTACTTGAAGTCATTTTAGGACAAAATTATTTTACTTTCAATGACCAATTTTACAGTCAAAGTGATAGTTTAGCAATGGGCTCGCCGCTGTCTGGTTTGCTTGCTGACATTTATTTGAATTTCTATGAAAAACATTTATATTTTCTAACAACATTCACAAAAATAACATCATATTTTATGCACATTATGTTGATGACACATTTATAATATATAAAGGTACTTTGCGACAAATTTTAAAAACTTTATGAATAATATAAATAAAAACATTCAGTCCACTCTTGAGACTGAAACAAATAATAAATTAAACTTTTTGGACTTGACAGTTACTAAACACACTGATAAACTGAAATTCAATATCTATAGAAAACCAACCACAACCGATGTAACCATACCTGTCGACTCACATCACCCCTTTTCGCAAAAAATGGCAGCCTTTAATTACTTTATACACAGACTTTTAACAGTACCTCTTGACGACGAGGATTTTAATGACGAACTAAACACAATAAAATACATAGCTCAAGCCAATGGCTACAATAGTTCCTTGATTGACAACCTCCTCAGAAAACATAAGTAGGCTACAAGCCAGCTAAACCTCGTATAGAAAAAGACACAAAAAGCATTTTTATTTCAACGACGTACACCAACATAATGCCAAAAATTTTAACTAGTGTGTTAAATAATAACAATAGAACCGTAATACTTAAAACCAACAATAATCTTATGAACATACTCCGTAATAAAATAACTATCCCTTTAGAAAAGAAAACGGGGGTGTATAAATTATCGTGCGACGATTGTGAATGCTTTCATATCGGCCAGACGGGAAGGGGTTTCCAAAAACGTTTTATTGAACACACATCAAAGCACAATCTGAAGGGTCAGACAACACTATCCAACATAAAATCGAACTATGCACGTCACTTGATAAACGAAAATCATAAATATACAAGCTTTAATTCCAACTTGAAACACATATATTTTTGTAATAAAGGCACTTACATGAACGCCTTGGAAGAATTCGAGATATATAGAGCGTACAATGACGTACACAGTCGTGACTTCATGCTAAACGATCATTTAAATTTCAAATCAAACCCGCTCTACGATACCGCAATAAACCTGTTTACACAATAGCTGTTGATAGTCAGTGTCCGATCGGTCCGACTCGAGTGCGCACTCATGTAACGCGGATATGTGTGGAATCGTTTTCCAATATTTGAAATTTTAATATGTAACGACCTCGCTAAGAGTGAATTTTTATTCATTTCTGAAGACGAACATATGTTTCGAAACGCGTTAATCAAATCGAACGCAACACGATGTCACACGACGGAAGAAATAAGGTAAATATTATACAGATTTTGTCAATAAGTGACTTGGATAAGAATTCAAACATGCATTTTTTTGAGTTCCACGACTTTTCGACCACCGCATGTAAGTTCAGCGATTAAGAACGAGTGATAAAGAGGAATCTGTTTTGCACTACTCATCAGTTTAATTCTCAGTCATCTTCACAACACGACATAGACACGATGCTACTTGTTTCGCCTGCAAAAATCCTCCAGCCGTCTCTCCCCCCCCCACACACACACACACACACCTGTGTCCTATAGGCTTGTATTGCCTATAGACTTGTTCGGACAGTCTAGAATCTGATATTCTTGCTAAGTGTTCTTACCACCGTTCTCAGTAATCTTTTAATTTTTAATTCAACTTAGACACTTATAAATCTTCTCTTATGGCCTCATTCAGTATACGGCCAAGTTTAGAACACCTTTTAATTCCTTTTAAGGACGCCATTCCGAGGCCTGTATTTTACTGTCTCGTTTCTTGGTCGTTGTCCATAATTCACGCCCATAGGACAGTACAGGAGTGCCATAACTTCGTAAAACTTTAATTTTGTATCTCGACGTACCTTGGTTCTAAAAATATGGTTGATTGTTCCACAGATCATCTGGAACTTACCTAACTTAACATCAATATCATAATTCCTATCGTAGCCAGTGTCATTTCCCAAATAATGAAAGTGTCTTAATTTTCAGTATTTTTCCTTTTCTTTTAACACAAGACTTCCATTTATTGGTTGTACTCAGCGTCTTACTGAGGTACTTGACTGAGTTCGCACAGGTACCATTTGGTTGTTTTTAGTTATAGCTCCCTTGCTCAGAAGGATAACAGTCGGTGTCAAATCAGCTGTTATCAATGGTAATTAATTTTTTATCTCGCATCAGTGTAGTTACACGGTCATATCGACAGTAGAATGAAGGCACACAACGGGTCGGCTCCACCGAAGACGATAAGCTGCGGTTTTGGACTCACGGGCAGCAATATGGACTCAAAACGGTTAATCTCGTCTCACTAACTGTGTAGTCTGATTGGTGTCACAGAGACAATGTCGAGAAGTGCCGCGCAATTAAGAACTCGTTATTACGAAAGGCTTCCGAATGTTATCGTTCTGACCGAGGCAATGTTACAGTATCGATTGGTTGTTCGTAGTTACCGACATACGAGAATCAAGTCATGTGCTCCTAACATAAAATGTAAATAGATTTTAATACTCTGTTCAATACGGAATTTCTTGTCTAGTTCTGAATCTGATTAATAGCTGTCTGAAAACTCTTTTCAACTTCGTTTCAATGAAAGCTTAAATTGCGTAGTCGAAAAGCCAATTTTGTGATCGAACATCTGTTGAGTTCTCAACGCTAGTATCTTCTCCATTAATCCTAACTGGTTTGACAGTAGACATAAATTATCGTGTGAAAAGTCTACACAGGCTTCGTAGACCGGCTGGCTCCCAGTCTCGAGGTCGCGGTTCCAATTTCCAGGAAGCACCGAAAAACTTGAAATGTATGCTTTTTTCAGCCTTTAAAGTCGATTACGTTTTTAAATACAGTATATCTCTCTTCCTTCATTAACCCACGTGAAAGTATAGTTGCATTATGATGTTCATCATCATCATCATTACCTTCAAGGGTTAAACCAAGGATCGTTTGTTCCGGTCTCAAGTAGGTAAAAATTAGAGCTGGTCACTGCAGCGCTTCCTCGGACGTCCCACACCTTTCCGTCCTCTCGGCTTAGAGTTCCATAGTTGTCTGGGGATGCGGCAGTCATCCATTCGGCAAAGATGTTCCCACCAATTCAGCCGATACTGGGCGATCCTATCGATTATACTCATAATATTCAGTTCCTGCCGTATATCTGTGTTTCTTCTATGACCATGGAGAGTATACCCTGCCACGTGCCTGAAAAATCTCATTTCAGCCGCTTGGATGCGACTGGGCTGGCCTTTTGTTAAAGTCCAATTCTCAGACCCATTAAGAAGTGTGGGAAGAGCCATCACCGAGTAGAATATTTTAGGCGTGTTCCTTTACTTGCTGACTTACGGGTCTGCCTAATGGTCCCGCACATAAGGGTGAACTTACGCAACTTATTCACAACATCGTTGCTTGTAGTATAAGACACACTGTAGCCCAGGTATTCAAAATTGCTAACTTGTTCCTGGAGAGTACCATGTACAGTATAACAGTGTTTGCCCATACGGGATCAGTTCCACGAAAAGCCATTACCTTAGTCTTAAGTGTGGATAGTTGCAACCCAGAGTCTTTGCAGATTATGATTATTATGGCGTTGCTACTTTAATTGCGATTATTATTCAACTGAAATTTATTTTCGCTTATAACAAAAAAAACGCGTTGCCGCAGATAATCGGGAGTATCTTTGTAAAGTGATTATACTTTAAACAAGCAAATAAACGTTAGTGAGTTTTAAATATAAATATCTAAAATAACTGAGTATGTAATAATGGTCGGCTATGACCGGAGTACTTGTCACACTGCCCTATTGTAGCCTATCCTGTTACCGGTTTCAAACTGTACCTACTGTCATATACCGTTTCCGCAGTACTAAACGGAATTTATTTGAACGATCGAAGCGATTTCTCAGTTTTAACTCGACCGCTTGGCATTTGTCTGTCTGTCTATCTGTCTATTTAACGTATTTCTCACGATAACTTTTGAACGCATCAACCGATTTTCGTAAAACTTGGGTCCATGCTTTTTCCCTGCAGAACCCTACAGTTGCTTTTAAGATTGACCCCCCCCCAAATAGGAGACGGGAGGCAAAAATGTAAGGGGTTCAAAATTGTGAAAAACTCGCAATGTGGGTTATCGAATTTAAGAGAAATTCCACCACGATCTGAATACATTGTTCACTTTTGAAACTTTCAAAATTGTTAGACACCAGAGCCCAAAAGGTGGGTGAAAATTTTGATAAAATCGCAAAAATTCGTGTTGGGTATCGAATTTTAACTAATGTCTGAATGTAGTGTTAAGTTTTGGAAATTCAAAATTTTCGGATCCAAAGGCCCAAAAAAGAGATGAAAAAATTGAGGAAATTCCGCAATGTCCGACTAAAAGGAACTGTAACCCAAATCCGATCGTTTCAAATTTTTAGCGTTTATTATATATGATGGTGTGCTCTCTGCTAAAGAAATAACAGAGTAATCGGGATTTTTGTAATCAAATTGCAATTGCTATTTTAATTTTTGTATTGTAATTTTGTATTTCCTATAATTGAAAAATTATGTAATATCGGAATTTATGTAATAATAAATGTAGGCTACTTCGTTCAACATAGTGAGCGCGTTCTGCAGCTCTGGGAACTTACTGGCGTTACTTCAAAAGGTCGAGTTAAAACTGAGATCTCGCTTAATAATAGAATTTACTGTTACCCAAGTTGATGCTGTTATAGACAAGTTGAAGTATATACATAAATTAGTTTAAGAGTGAAAGTTCCAACATGAAACTATACAAGGCTTGTTGTTGAGGGGTGGAGGGGATAATGAAAGCGATTAGCTCGTTTATCGTACACGATCTAAGTTAACCGCTTGTTTTGTAGACGTATGAGGAAGTAACTGTTAAATTGCTGATAAGAAATAATTTGTTCTGATATCTGTACTGCGTCGTACCGAGACACGAATTTGGCTCTTGTTTGTAGCCAGTGCAGGATTTACGACAAGACCGCTGGCTCAGAGGGGGGCGCAAGCTACAGATATTTTTTTTAACAGAAGTATTTTTATAAAAGTAGAAGGCACTTTGATTTTTTTTTTGTATCGGCCATCTAAGGACCACATATCAATTTCAATTCTTTATTCCTTGTTCTTTTCTTTTTCTCCAATATTCTTTCATCTTTTCACTGTGTCTCTTCTTCCTGTCTTCAGTCCACTTTGAACCTGCGTTTTTCTCTCCTACCCTGGACTCCTTCCATTTTGAATACTTTTGGCCGAAAAACTTCTCTTTCAATTGCTTCGTCTGCGTGTGTTATTTTTTTCTAAATCCTTTTGGACTACTTTAATACAACTTGATATTGACTTCTTCCCCCACAGATAATTGAACATCTGTTTTGTTAACTTGTCGTCCATTCTATTTAAATGTCCAAAAAATAATAGTCTTCTTTTTCTCATTGTTTCTGTTATATTTTCTATAGTTAGATACATTTCATCATTACTTCTTAATTTCCAACCTTCTGAAGTTTTTCGTGGGCTTCATATTTTCCTGATAATTCGTCTTTCGAATATTTCTAATTTGTCTAAATTATAATTCAATGTTAGACACTCACTTGGATATAGCCATTCTGGCTTCACTACTGTACTGTAATGCCTTATTTTCGCATTTTTAGATATGCACTTTTTATTGTAAATGTCTTTAGTTATACCATTTATACCATATGCCCTTTCCATCTTATGAATCCTTTCTTCTACAGCAGATTTTCCTAAACAATTCTCTTGAATTATTTCTCCTAGATACTGAAATTTTCGAACCCTCTCTATTCGACCAATATCTTTTACCAGGAATTTTGGCGCATTTTTAATGTTCGTGAGAAATTGTATTTTTTTTTTTTTTTTGCAGAAATTCTTAAGCCTGTTCTACTGGCTATGTCCTCTAAAAAATTAACTTGTGTACTGCAGATTTCAGATATTCAGAAAGTTCAGCAAAGTCATCTGCGAATGGGAAACGATTTATTTCAATACGTTTGTTCCTTCTTCCCAACATGATTGGTGATATTTTGCATTCCTTTAATTTTTCATTCCAAATTCTCACTACTTTCTCCAGGACACAGTTGAAAAGAGTTGGGGATAAACCATCACCCTGTCTTACAACTGTATTTATTTTGAACGGTTGAGACGTTTCTCCCATGAATTTTATTTTGAGACGCACTTTAGTATTGTAATTTTGCCATTTCCCATAATTGAAAAATTATGTAATATCGAAATTTATGTAATAATAAATGTAGGCTACTGCGTTCAGCATAGTCAGCGAGTGCTGCAGCTCTGGGAACTTACTGGCGTTACTACGAATTAACGCTCTTATACTGTCAAAAGGTCGAGTTAAAACTGAGAACTCGCTTAATAATAGAATTTACTGTTTCCCAACATCTATCCTAATAGATGGTTATAATTTTGAAAAAGTAAAAGTCTTCGTATATCTTCGTACATATGTCGATTCTGACAATAACTGCACAAAAGAAATTGAAAGAAGAATTCTGGCTGCCAATAGAAGCTATTACGGGCTGAATAAACATTTTAAATCAAAACTATTAACCACAGAAACTAAAGCCACACTTTATAAGAAATTGGTAAAGCCTGTACTGATATATGGCTCTGAGTGCTGGGTACTCAAAAAAATTGATGAACAGAGGCTGGCTGTTGCTACTCTAATTTAGTGTGCCTCTAGTTGTGGGTGTCATACTTTAAACTCGTATTGGTAGTTGTGAAATTTAATAGTATGAAACTCATGCATCAATTGTTTACTCAGAAGTGATGAATACTAATTCTTTAATTTATTTGTTGGGGTTCATGAAAACTATTTCAAGTACTAGTGTTGTACAATCCATAAGGTTAATCTTTAATAAATGAAAACAGGACACAGTTGTCAGTCTAACCAACACATTTATTGAATTTATATTAACTGTCATTAATATCAGTTCTCTATGCCTTTTAACATATTATTATCATTAATTATTTTAAACACGATTTCTACCAATAGACAATTTATATGCTAAGATCTCTATATCTCAGGGTTCATTTGATTTTGTATGTAAACATGAATAACACTTACATCTAGTTACTTATCATATTACAAAATATATATTTATTCCAAATGGATTCATTTTAAGATATGAACATAATTGAATATATTTCATATTCTTAATTGAAGTGATATATTTATTTTAAAGTGTGCGTAGTTCGCTTTTATATTCTAAACATATGACTTTAAGTTTTAATGTGTAATTCATACGTAAGTTCTTTTAGAAGGACAGACAGGTGTATTGTAAAATAGTAATTACTACATAAAAGTTTTACTGTTGGTACGAATATTCCTGTCTACGGCGTGCTGATGTACTGTGGTTCCATCTCCGGCTCCTTAGGTCCGCTGAGTAGATGTAGATTCTCTCCCAGCTTCTTTGCATACAGTATCACTTGGATGAATCATAGTGTGGTTCGCTCTCGTAGTGATAGATTGATTAACACTTTTAATCATTTTACTTTAACTAAGTATATCCGGCTTCTTCCGATATTTACATTAGTATAAGTACTGTTCACTAGTTTACAACGGTTACTCTCGTTACGTAAGTTCACAGTTCGCAAACGACTTATTCCGTTTCAATAGTTTATATCGTTAGCAGCACATGATAAGATCCGATTTTTTGTTTTTACGAGTTATAAACTAATAAAAACTCTAGTTCTCACTCTTTCGATATTTAACTGCGTTACACAAATTGTTCGTTCGTTTTGACTCTACGAAAATTTAGAATAGATTTCTAAATTTTCACAAACTATTTACTGATGTTGACTTTACGGAAATTTTAAGTAAACTCTCTGAACTTTCATCGTAGAGTCCACGAAAACTTTACAACAGACTCCACGAAAATTTACCACAGACTCTTTCCGATTTTAAGTAGAGACTCCTCGATTTTTAAGTAAAGACTCCTCCGATTTTTAAGTAAAGACTCCTCGATTTTAAGTAAAGACTTCTCCGATTTTTAAGTAAAGACTCCTTGATCGCGCCTCAGTTCATTGTATATATTCAATACACATAATTCTCCACTAGTTTCCTACATTTCACTTTGCTCCATTTTAATTGGTCCTTCTTTCTTTTCTTCTAGGAAAATTCACTCCTGGAAACCCGCCTAGCTTTAAAGCTGTTTTCTGATAGGCTATCTCCGTTCCCTCTTTATTTCTTTCTCTTGGTTCAACCACCTCTGCCATGGTATGTCCGATTTCAGAATCGTAAATCTTCCTGGCGTTTTTATATGCTATTTAGACAGAACAACCCCTTACTGTCTTCTAACGTCCAGCTGCCCTGTTAATTAGTTCACTCACCTCTGCTGTAGCTTTTTCGATATTGAAATCGTAATTCTCTCTCTGGCATTTTTCTACAACCTTTAGCCAGAAAAAACCCTTAGTTTCTCCAAGCGTCCAGCTGCTCTGTTGATTAGTGCAATCACCTCTGCTGTGCCGTTCTTGGTATTTCATAATTGTACTTCTCTCTGGTGTTTTTCTACGCCTTTCAGCCAGAACAAAACCTTAGTTTCTCTAAGCTTCCAGCTGGCCTGTTAATTAGTTCAATCACCTCTGTTGTATCCTTCTCGGTATATCCCATTCGTACTTATCTCTGGCGTTTTTCTGTGCCTTTCAGCCAGAACAATCCCTTAATTTCTCTTAGCGTCCAGCTGCACTCCAGATTTATGATACATCCATACACATGCACGTCGACGTTGAAGGATTTCACACTCTTTTGTACTAACTTCCTCTCCTAGTTTCTCCCCATACATCAATGTCATTTCGAGCGGGGACAGATGGTTTCCCTTTTTTTTAGCGTTATACTGTGTTTGAAAGGAAGATTCTGGGACGGAGTCTGGAGAAAGAGAAATAACAATGAATTATATGCTAAGTACAACGACATTACTGTTGTCCGATTTGCCAAAATTAATAGATTAAGATGGGCAGGACACGTTCAGAGAATGGATGACGAACGTACGGCAAAAAGAATTATGAAACACAGGCCAATAGGAAAAATAAAGATTGGAAGGCCGAAGAACAGATGGTTGGATCAGGTCGGCAGTGATGCGAGGAAGCTGGCCGCAGTAAATTGGTGGCGGATGGGTGAGGACAGGAATAAGTAGAGGCAATTTCTTTTGGAGGCCAAGGCTCGATCTGGGCTGTAGAGCCAAGGATGTATTATGTATGTACTGTTACGCAAGTTGATGCTGTTATAGACAAGTTGAAACTATACAAGGCTTGGTGAGCGGTGGAGGGGATAATGAAAGCGATTAGCTCGTTTATCGTACACGATCTAAGTTAACCGCTTGTTTTGTAGACGTATGAGGAAGTAACTGTTAAACTACTGATAAGAAATAATTTGTTCTGATATCTGTACTGCGTCTTACCGAGACACGAATTTGGCTCGTGTTTGTAGGAGGTCCTCAACATAATACGTTCCCGAAAACGTGTTCGAAACTCGAACTGTCCGAAAGTCGAATACTGTAGGCGTACTGTGTACGCAAGTTAGTAGGATCGGTTCTATGAACTGTAGTACACTGTACTGTAATGAAATCGGATATTGTTCTTGATTAAAATTACACCACATGACCACTCTTACTACAAAATATCGGTATGGACAACCACACATGACTTCCATGTTGTAAGATTTATATTTAAAATCATTTTCGAAATGAAATATTTCCATAGAAACTACTTCTTTCTTCAGGCTTAACTACAGTACTGTGGTCACTAACGTATACCACCTCACGTTAGAGCACTCGATTTTCGCTGATAATGGCAGTCGATGGCACTGCCGAAATGTCTGGTTTTGCAGAAAACATTGGGGCACGGTCAAACAGCCCGGGGAAGAATTTTAACAACAAACTACTTCTTTGTTGCCGATAACGTAGTACACATATAAAAAATTATCCCCTACCCCTTCAACTATCATTTTAATTTATACAAAATTACCCCCTTCCCCGTCAACTACCCTATTAATTTACAGATATTTCGTCTACGTTTCTACAGTGGATTATTATGACCTTCTTTTCAGGATACTTTATTTATAAAAATTAAGTACTACTTTACTATTGTTAAAACATAAAACGTTGCAGGTAAACTACCCCTTCCCCTTAACCGATCTTCACCAAAATCAATAGGCCGTGAGTCCTCTGCAACTCGGTCACACGAGCAAAAAATTATTTGATTCTGTTTGAATTTGCGGCAGTTATCGTTCGTCATAAAAAAATTCAACACAGACACTTTTCGGAAAATGACTTTTCTTCATGTTTTAAAGGTAGTACAATCACAATCAACCCTTATCTCGAACACGACTTTTTTCGGTAATACCATACTTCCATTTCCTTATGGAACATGGAAGTAAAAATGTAATAAATTAATAATTTCATACATTTAGTAAAGTTCGTAAGCCGTGTTTGTGAAACACCCTTCAGCACAGTCTTATTGTATGAAAGAATTAATCACTTCAACACTTTGCATTCTTTATATTGTTACGGCATCACAGAACAATCCACGTGTTTGTCGAATGTGCCAGAAGAATCTCGATGTAACGCGTGTGGCGTACGTGCTTGTCGACGCATTTTCGAGAGGTTTCTCGAAGGCGCCAGCCGCGCGGACTGTGTCAAGGCCGCAGTTAATTACGTAGTTCACACGAGCGCTAAGACGCAATTAGGAACATTCTGGTATGTGATCGCAGGTATAAATACATGGCGGCAGCGGCCTTAAGAGTCAGTATTAGTGGGATATATTGACAGCGCGTCCGAGAGTTATTGTCGGGCGAAATTACTGTGCGCGTTCAAGTGGTTATTAGTTAAGTGTCGTGTTTTATAATCGGACGGTAATTGTAATACAATTGTGTTTAATTTTAGTGGACATTTTATTGCGTGTGAACAATGTTTATTTGATTTGTTGTAGAGACTGTGTTGTTAATTACGAACTGTTAACTGTGGAAATTAAAGCTGGTAATTAGAGACTTAATTGGTGTCTTGTATTTTGTTGTTTTCCACTGTACCTACGACGATCGAGTAGACCGTCGTAACAACATTATATCATCATCATCATCACCATCACCATTTCAAGGACTACGCCTTAGCCCTGTTCCGGAACCCATCTCGGTCTACCGACATCTCTCTTCCCAGTAGGGTGATAACCCAAGGCAGCCACAGGTAGACGGATATCAGGCATGCGATTCAAGTATTCACACCATCTTCTTCTGTGGTCTTCAATCTTCTGGTGTAAACGATACAATGTTTAAATCGCTCTAATATCCTCGTCCTTTCTCCGATCCAAGAGAGAACAAACTTGCGTCCGTCTTAGAAATTTCACTTAGGCTGCCTGAATCATCTGCACATCCCTTTTACCAAGAGTCCATGTTTCACTAGCATACAGGAATGTGGGGACAGCCACAGTTTTATAAAATTTCATTCGGGTATCCTTCCGTGTTTTATTTTTTATATAATCCATGTTTGTTTATATTTTATATTATATATATATATATATTATTTATATTTCCTAAAAAGTTAAAGTGGCTCACCGGTTCTACAATTAAATCATTAACTATTGTGTTGTTCTTATTGGTTCCTCGCCTTGAAATGCCATAACCTTTGTATTTGTAGTTGAGATTTTCACATTGTATTGTTTGCAAATCTGATGAAGCTTAAAAACTGACTTCTGTAAAGCAGATTCTTTATATTTAATTGTAGGTAAGTCGTCAGCAAACAACAGCACATTCAGATATATTTCTCGTGGTATGTTGAAGTACGACTTAAAATCGATTTAGTTTTGTTGTCTAGAAGTAATATCATAACCAAAGACGTTAATACGATTTGAAGTGTCGTCAATGTGTAAAAGAGAGACATAATGTTGTAATAGTGATAGCTAAAGAGAACCGGAAACATGAACTAATTACGGTAATTAAATTAGAGACAATTATAACTACTAACGCCATTAAGTATAATCAAATGACATATAAACAAAGTTAGTCCGCGGAAGAACAGTGCGAATTAAAAAGAGAGCATCCAACACTTAGTATAAATTAAAGAAACCGCTAATATAATAAGAATAATTAAATGACACTTGAATAAACAAGTCAGCGAAAATAGACTTATCGAATAACGTGTTAAAATTAGAGGTTCCAATAACGAGAACTAATCCAAGCGTTATATATGTGTCGGAGTGCGAGAGAATAAGTGATTTGTACAAGTGCCTTCCACGAGATGATAGTGCCATCCACAAGGACATCGGCGAGTCTGGAGAGCGAGAGAAACAGAATAGGAGCTCAGAGGAATCTCCGCAGTAAAAACGGATTAACGTACCAACAGTAAAATTTATATACATGCATTACTAATGTTACGTAAAACACTGCCTGTGTCTGTTCCTCTAAAAGAACTCACGAATCATATTTAAAGAGAATAATATCTAGTAGCAATTCATGTTAAATTGACAAAACAACTTTTCACAGATAATTTTAACTATATCCAATAATTATGAATCCATTTATTAGGAATACCTTAGTATAGAATAAAAGGTTATAATTATGATTGTTAATGTTTAATAAGTAACTAGAAGAAAGAGATTATAGGAGAGTAAGCAATTTTTGATAAAATAATAAATGATAGATTCATTTGCTAGTTCATATTGCAAGATAAATGTTGTATTTCCTTTCAGGGAATTATGAAAGTGATATCAATGGTAACAATTGCAAATAAATTAAGTTAATCTCGTAAAGTCTGGTGTACGTTGTTAATTATTTGAAAGGACCTAAGATGGAATACTAATGATATCAATTATGAAAGATTAAAATTTAGTATATAACATCAAGGAATCAAGGAATAGTAACAACGCCATCTAAATCGTACATATCTAGTGAATACATATAATTAATTCATAACAAACACAAGGTAAATTATTATTATATTTGGCATCCCATCACGGGACATTAATTAACTAATAACACATAATAAGTAAACGTTATAGGACTAACAGGGTAACGGACACTTACCCGAATGGACATTTTCCCGAATAACGAGATACCCCAGTGCCACCTCCACTTACTACGTAAGTAGAGGTGGCACTGGATACCCGGAATCATTTTGGCCTAATACCTTTTTCCTGAATCTATTCACCCGAACGTTCTTTTTCCCTAATAAAAATTCATTCGATTAATACAAACCTTTTATTTAAAGTTTTCATTTCGTTTACAAAAAATTAAAGCAAATAGGAATCAATATAGGACGTAATTACAAATTTGTAAATTGTTATAAATTAACACTGTTTCAAACCACTATAGAAAAATTATTCCGATTAGCGATTTCAAGCTTCACAACTCATCATCAGACCGGAAAATTTTTCGATGAGCAGTGAAGCTTGAAAGCGCTAATCGGAATAATTTTCTATAGTGATGTGTAACACTGTTAATTCTGTTTGTGCTTATAACGACTAACATAACTTTATTAATTAAATGTTATAAATTAATGTTGTGGGCTCTCGCGTGCAAGAAATCAATGTCATAATTTTCTTCAAAGTAGTCCACAACCGGCCTTTCATTGCTTGTAAACTTTACGATTTCCGATCGACATTCCTCTTGGTTGGGGGGACGCTCGTGGGGTGACTTTCAGCACGGTTACTTCTGCACCATAATTGGTGTCAACAGTTATAGCTCTTGCTCGGCACTGTCCCGCTCGTAGTCTTCGACAGTACCAATATACACTTAATTTTGAAACGTGAAATATAAATTTACAGTGAATTCACGACTTCATCCCAAACATGCATTTTACAAAACTTTTTATTTATCTTGTAAATTACGGTTTACCATGGTCACGAATAAATTATTTCGATAACTACTATCCGATAAAAACGTATTTTGATTTCTGTTTAATTAAATAAATTTTCTCGGGAAACAGGGTGTTCGGGAAAATGGATTCGGGAAAAAATTACTCGGGCAAAACGATTTCGGGTATTTCGTCATTCGGGAAAATGTCCATTCTAGAAAATCGATTCGGGAAAATGACCGGGAATCAAGTAACAGTATTGAAGTAAAAAATCTATTGTCGTGTAGTGACAAGTAGAGTTGTTTACGAATTGACCAACCATGTAGGCGGATTCACGGGTTCCTGTGGTATATTTGTTTGTCGTGGTTTAGGACTTGATAATGGTGGAGACACTGAAAGGCCTCGTCCGGAACATAACAGGCAGCAGTTCAGCAAGTAAACATGAAAAAGGTAGAATTACAGATACTGCTAATTCAAATAACAAGAGTAACTGCCCAAGGTACATACCGTAGGTTTCCAAACAAAGAAACACGTTGTACGTTTTCAAAACAAAGAAGCTCTTCAAAAATCAAAACGGATGGTTGGTCTCGTCCGTTGAATTACCCCTGGTAATCGTAAGTCGAGGGGGCATACATATACACCAGATGTACGTGATCGAAACAGTGGTCTTCGACCAATGCCTCCTATATGACGATGTTGCTTCGACATACTATAACTGACTGTTATTGCGTCATAAAGGCGTGCGGGTGTCGCGTCCGCGATACAATAATCTTACCGTCAGATTAAGTAGCGACTCTAGATCTTGTCAGGACCCCCGCTAGGGTGCTTGCCGCCCGTGTGCAGTTTTACTTTTGTTTCCCTCATGAACATTATTTTAATTAAAAATTGGTACAGGCATAAATAGTAAAATTGACAAAAAATATATTTTGCAAAAACCTATTCAGTTGAGAACTTACATAAGTGGAATAGATATGTTGAATAGAAGTGTTGAATAGATTTTCGCCTTTCTTTTTTATTTATATTGAAAGCCCGACAACCGTTTCGTTTTTTTCTGTCAGACATTTTGAGGATGTTACAAATATAAACCGTATACAAATACGACACGTCGCAGAGTTACACCGCCAGACCGTAACCAAAAACAAGACCGATATGTCTTAAGCATAACTAACTAATTTCTGTTACTGCTCGCAAACTGCTGTTGTTTTGAGTACAAGTTGACAATCGTAAAGGCGCCCATTCCTCAAAACAAAACAATTTCTTATTTATCGGACAGGTACTTTACTCTTTAGCAACATCGACACGGACGCGCCTGTCTACAAAACCACAAAGAGCCCACAACTATAACTCAGATATAAATGTCGCGCAACAGTACCTATACGCTTTCTTGGCAGTCAAAACAAAGGCTGATGCCAGTACACTGCGGCAATGCTAACAAAACAAGTATCAAGAACAACTCAATAAATGTTAATGTCATATACCTGGACCTAGTCGGTATTAATTGTTTTAATTTATTTTGCAATATGTGCCGATGAATTTGGCAGTCTACGGCCGCCCGTGTGCGGTGCACATTTCGCACATATGGTAGCGGTGGCCCTGGATATTGTGATCTCTCAGAAGTAGCAACGTTGCACCACTACGTCGGTGAAGAACACTTGTGCTAATTGTCGTTACACGTACTTAAGCACTTTATATAGCTATCAATAGTTTATTACCTTAAGGATTATGTACAGTATGTAGCAGCAATGACGCAGAATGTGTGTACGTGTGTACACAGGTGTTCGCGTATGGCTTAAACTCAGTACCGATCTCTAGTAACCGTTTTATATGCCCATAGCCTAATCGTTTGTTCACATTCACAATGACGTGAACGAGACATCGTGTTGTTCTCGACCGTCAGCCTACAAGGGATTGCTGTAGATTTCTCTGTAGCACATAGCAAGTAAATAAGAAAGTTAAGAAATACAAATGAAAAATGAAAGATATCCTAGCCCTGAATTTTGTTGGTAGCATCGAGGGCAGAAAAAAGTAAAAGTCAGTCGAGAGAGACTACATTGGAAGGATTAAAGAAAGGGATCTTTCATCTTTAATCTTTAAAGAGAAGTTCAAGCAAATTCGTCAGTAATCTTGGCTACAAAAATCGCATTTAGGAAATGCTACGTATTTTTTTTTTACAAAAATCGTATTTTCTAATGTTTCTTTAACGTTCAGTTTTTTTATGTTTATGAAGTTCAGTAACTACAGCGTAATTAGCCCTACTATGTGAAAAAAAAGGTTTGTATTTTTATCTTTTACAGGCTTTGAGAAAAAGATACATAACAATGATAAAAAGTCCTTTTTGGAGAAATCTGACTTTATCAGTGTTACCATAATTCTACAACAAAGCTACACAACGGTCCTCCACGGTAGTTCTATCTGATTTCGTATTTTTTTCTTTTTTTTTCATGTTCTATCTTACGTACACAAGTTCCTCATTGAAGATGAAGAAAAAATAAACTGAAAGTCTCTAATCTTTAAATTCAATGATTCAACGCAAAATTGTGCATTATTTATATTTATTATAAATTTTAATTGTAATAGTTAAACAAATTGTATGATTTTTTTTCAGAATAAAATGCAGTTTGAAAATGTGAAAGTCATAAAATATAACATTTTTAGAATATTTTAGGTACATGATCCCCTTAATGTACTTCAGCGTCGGCAATATGGGCCTACAGTAAACTAGCGATTATCCGTGGAAACCCACGGATTTTTTTTTTTATAAGCAGAAATAAATTTCTGCTGAATAATAAAGCTTCTGTTCCACTAATCTTAATACACAGTTTTGTTAACTACCGTTAACAATATTATTTAAAAATATGTTAAGGTCAGCAGTCATTTCACTGACATGTATTTTTCTGACATTTTCTAACTCATACGTATGAGGTACTGTAATTGATTCCTGTATCTAATCCCTGCTGCACGTGAAAACGTGGGAGAAGTTCACTTGGATTTTGTATAGGCCTATACAGAGTGATTCAAAACTGCACGGCAATCTCTCGGAAGCTGATTCTGTAGCTAAAAATAAGAAAAATTTCATATAAATATAGGTCCGAAAATGGCTTATTAGCGAGTTACGGCTCGCGAACCAGTTCGCCCGGATTTCTGCTCCCACGGTAAAATGATGCCATACTGAAATTATTGGGGTATAAAGTTAAAGGTAAATTTTGTGGTTTCTTATGGTTTTTGATCTACAAAATTGAATAAAAGAGGTCCCAGAGCTCTACCTTAATTAGTTTATACGAAAAACTGTGTAAAACACAAAACATTAGCGTAAAAAAACACATTTTTAGATTTGGGATAAAATAACTTCGTTAATTTGCTAGTGAACAAATAAAAATTTCTAACTAACTTTCCAGAGAATTTAATTTTTACTTTTTTAATTTAAAGAACTATTTTGCTTTACTTTAATTAAACAGCTAATGTCAATAAGGTATTATCACTAATTTTTGCCCTTTCTTTTATATATTGTGGATTATCCGCGGGGATCGCGCTATTCAATTCCGCGGATAATCGGGAGTTTACTGTACTAGGTTTGGTTTCCAAATAATTCGGTTAAAAGAAAAAAAATATGACTCATTTCGATTGTTCGTGTGTCCTTCTTGGTGAAAAACGATTGAATAATATTCTTTTACTTCGTTTCGTATCAGTGACGAATCGGTCACCAGATAGGATTAAAACAAAATTCGCGAGTAAACAATGCAGACACGAATTCTGTTATCTGAAGTAGCGGTAGTGTGTGTGTAGTGCTAACTGCTGCTGTCTTGATAGCGTGCGAGTAAATGCAAGTGAATGACGTAACTCTGCTGCTGTGTTCTATATTGCTAGTGCGCGTGTTCGATCCCTACCACTCAAGGCCGTTTGCTATGAAGTATGGTCCAGCAAGGACGCTCCGTTCATACCACACGTATAAACTAGCAAACTAGATCTCGTTCACTATTTTCAACGGAATACATTGATTACTAGATATATTCAATATTAAATAATTTTTCGATTATCAGAAACATTACGGAAAGCCCGAATACTCTACTGTGTTTGTAGTAAAATATCAATCGTAAAGGGGACAATCATTATTACTTTTTTATTATTATGAATACGATAAACGCTAAAAATTCCAACAATTGCATTGACTTTTTTGACTTTATAACCATAATTCGTAACTGACAAATAATTTAGTCCTAGCGCATGCGTTTAGGCCTATATGTGTTTTCATAAAAATATGCACATGCCTGTACGTAACACTTTTCAGAAATATACATAACCGATAATAATATGTAAAAAGATTTTGTTGCAAAAATAACTTACAAACTTTCTGTAGGCGGTCCAGAATGTACAAGGCTGTTAACCTTATACTTTCGCCAGTTTACTAAAGGTACCGAGTTTATATTGCGAACAAAATTCCTTACAATTTCATGCCCGCATAGACTTTAAAATTTCTTCAAAATTTTGACTCCCACTTTTGGTCCATAAATTAAAAATAAAATTTAGAGTAAAAATTACATTCGGATGTGGGTTTAAAATTTCTTTAGTCTGAGAGACCCAATGTAGCAATTTTTCAATATTTTGATCGGCTTTTGATGCAAAATTTTGAAAAATTTTAAAAAGCTGAACATTATATTCAGATTCTCTTAATTTTAACACTGGTTAAAAGTATCTTTAATTTGATACCCCATATGGATTTTGACTAATTTTCCCAAATCTTGACCCCTCACATTTTTGTCTTTTGCTTCCCTATTTTTGGGGCATGTCAGTCTCAAAAACAAAAGAGGTGTGTAGGGTACATGCCTACCAGCGGCAGATCCAGCGAACAATTTGAGAGCGGAAACAGTTGACTTTGGAGGAGGAATATGAAAAGTTAGACCATTCTTCAGTTGTTAAAAGTATAAATGATAGGAATGAGTGAAGATAAAAATATACCATGTTATTATCAACACAATAAGTTCATTGACGTACAAGTATAAAATCATATCTGTATTTGACAGTTCATTGTTCACTTAATTGTATTCACTTACAGTTAAAAATACTACTCATTAAATTACGTATCAAAGAAATATTAACGTGGTGGTAAGGTACATATACAATTTAAAGTAATTTTAGAATAAAACCATGAAACTACATAACGTGATATATATTTTGTATCATATTCGCAATCACAAAACCATTCTACAGTAACAAGATAACGACAAAATTTTGGGTCGTGAAGTGACCATTTGGCGGACGGGGGTGATTTCCCCCATTATCCCCCCCCCCATGGATCAGTGTCTGATGCTCGCCAGGTTTTATGAAAATCGATCAACGCGTTCAAAAGTTGTTGTGTCACATATTGCAAATAGACAGACAAACAAATGACGAACCATCGAGTTGAAACCATATAAATGGTTATAAATATATTACCATATTCTACTATAATAATTATACCTCTGTGGTTGAAATTGAGAACTCGCTTTCCTCGTTCAACTGTAATAATTACTTGAACAGAGAGTTGAACATTTTCGTCTTTGTTAAACAGGAATTAAACATACGTTGTATGTTAATTCTGAAAGTACTAATAGGAGAAACGATTTACATGTTATGCATGAAAAAAATTTCATAATCATTTTTTTCCTTCTGCTTCATATTATCTTCTTACTTTCGCAATTGAATTTAAAAAAAAAACTATACTTCATTCAGAAGTGACATGACACAATGGGGAAGATATAGAGAAATACATTGCGTATATGGGGTTTTCTCTCGTATGTATAGCGCGGACTGAAAATTTACTCGTCCAAAAATTAAAGTTAGACAATAATAATTTTTAAACTTTTTTATTGTCAAACCCGTTATTCTCCATCGTTCAACAAATTTTTGGCCATAAACAAAACGTAAGAAATATAAAACCAATAAATTTTACATTTCAACAATTTAGTGAACTTAACTTGTATTTCCGTTGTTAGTTGACGTAAACATCTCATTTTTACTTCAATTTGTAGTTTAGTGTATCCGTAAGGCAAAGGAATATTTAGTGTTTCTGCATTTTTTACATGTTTTAACAAAAACTTATTTATAACGTTTGGTTAGGATTGTTTTGAATTACGACATGAAAAAGTTGGCCTGTGAGAAAATGTTTTGTTATCACAGATACGTGTCCTTAATGGTAAACTGTCTGAGTTGAAACCCGCTCACAATTTCGAATGAAATAAATCTGTTATTATTACTTAAAAATTAAATTAATAAGTTTTATCGGGTAAATCCTCTACTGGGATTGCTTCCGTCATAATATTTATCTCGCTTGTCGTTTCGAGCCGTAGAATTTGGGATCGTGCTCAGAAGCTGTGAGTGGCGGTAGGAAGACTCCGTTGTTAGACCTCCATATTCTAGGAATCGAAACGTCAAGCGAAAAATATTACGATGAAAGCAGTCCCAGTAAAGGATTTACCCGACAGCAATCACCTGTAATACACTTTTAAATATAGGCCATATATCACTACTATTTTGTTACTACTTTGCATACTACTTGGCCTACGAGCATGTATAAAGTAAGAGTTTATCAAATTAAATTATTCCATGACAAAATTAATATTTATCGCATATCAAATTTTAATAATAAGATATCACACTTACTTTCATGTACCGATTCTTTAGAATTATCCCAGGGCGCCAGTAATAAATAAACACAATTTAGTTGTTATTAATTAAATTTTTTAATAACAGTTGTATTCAAATATTACAAATTTATCATTCAGTACTTTATTCATTTTCTATCAAATTTATTAGTGTTTATTTCTTAGCAATGGATTCTTAGACTGATTGAGTCACCAAAACAAGATTGACATATATTTGATATTAATAAGCAATATAAAATGATTGTTCATTGTTGTTATTTACGTGTCTGTTGAATTACTCTGCGATGCGATGTCCTCTGCGATGTGGTTTCCAGGCTGGTGATCAGAAGTTATCCGTTGGATAGTTATCCTTGTCAGGTCGCACTAATTACACTGGTTTCACAAGTATTACACCATTCACTCAACTTGCTTAGTGATAATTACACAGGTGCTGTATACTAATACACTTGTAGAAAAACACACTATTTCATTAACAAAGCTAAGTGCGTCTAACACCAGATGAATAACTACTATTGATCGACCGTCCCGTATAATGACGTTTCACACATTTAAATCGCTAGGTAACTCGACTTTTAAACGGTTGATGTTGTATTAATTAAAACTTAGATATGTTACTCGGTTTTAAGTTGATTTTCTTTAGTTGCGCTCGAGTCCTTCTTATTACATTTATTAAGTGTTTACAATGCTAACTTCCGCACAGATTACTATCGCGTTATCGTAACTGACTTACGTGGCGATTGAAGTATACTTAATAAACTTACTGAAAAATTATTATAACAACTAATACGATTCTTAGTGTTGTGATTTTCCCGTAGACTAAAATAAATATTACGAGTCTACTATCTGTAATCTCTCCGTTGACTGCCCTAACTTCTTACACTCCGTATTTTTATACTTCGCTACAAACTACCCTCACTCAATATTGACAAACTACACGCCTATTGGTCTGACTTACCGCTAAATTCAAAACTACCCAATCTGTTTTAACGAAACAACCCGCGTAAAAAAGGACGCTATCCGTTATTCGTCCACAAAATGCGCGTGAACACGTGGTAGGAAAACTTCGCGTCACTATCCATCTCACTTCATACGCTCTCTTTCTAAAATATAGCTCCTTTTGTTAGATGCACGTAACTTTTACAACCTTAGTAAATGTTTCTTACACCCTAGCAAACAATACAGTTTTATGACGGTCCGTCCCGCACGTGACAATTTGTAATTTTTTAGCCGACTTACAGGCGTCGACGCAAGGTCGTCTATTGAATTTCTGCCGCTCCTTACTACACATTTTAATGTTTTCTTACTTCTAAAGAAAACCACCGCTTTCTATAAATTTATATTTCTCCCTGGGTACCATATGACTTTGTCCCCGTAAAATTGTTGAGAATGCAATTTTCCGTGATACACCCACCGCTTAGGAGTTTTAAATAATCAATTTTAATTTTTGAAAGCTGTAAGTAAAGCTGTGCGCATCTATGATTTTTAACGTTAACGGGGAAACACCACGGGGATGTGACCAAATATCGTTATTTTAATTCATGTTTTTTGTTTTAATTTTTAAATATTGGTGTGTTTTTGTATCTGTACAAAAGAAAACGCTACAAATAACATACTAAGTATCAAAGTTGATATTATTCTATACCAAAAAACTTACGGTTCTGTAGTCTTATAAACGTCCTATATAATTTTATAATTTCTCAAAAGTTTTACTTATATTTTCCGGTTTGTGGTGCTTCTAAAGTAAAAAAAAAACTTTTAAAGCAAACACTGAATTTGGACTTCGGATTATAAATTCTCTTTGGTCTGATACGCGGCATGAATTCTGCCAAAATTTGAAAATTTCCAAAACTGAGCACTCTATTGATCGATGACTCCTTGGGCACTTGGTGAAACATATTACTAAAAAGGTTTTTTAAAAATACAAACACTAGGTAAGTTTCACAGTTTATTCTTAACCTCTGACAATTATTTCAGCCTTTGACCACTCTATTGAGATTTTTGATACTCTGTCGTTAATATTTGATACCCCGCTTAGATTTTAAAAAAATTCTGACCCTTCCTTTTTCTCTCCCTCCCGTCCCCATTTTTGGGGATCAATCTCAAAGGGTTTGTGGGGTAAAAGTACGAACACGCGTTCCACGTTTCACGAAAACGGTTGATGTATCCTAAATTTATCGTGAGACATCTGTTAAACTGATACAGATACAAACAAATGCCAAGTGGTCGAGTTAAAACTGATAACTCGCTGAGCTGTTCAAAAATCAAGAATCTGTCGGAAACGCGTATTATGTCAAAGAGAGTCATGGCGATGTAGTTCAAACAGAAGAAGAAATAAGTCAGTGCGTGCGTCTGTTTAAGTTCACTCTACGGAATTTGTATTACTTGATGTAGTTTGACATGTTTGTAAATAGCTGTGAAACTAAAGGTCATATTTTGTTTGAAAATACAGCAGTCATAACGAAAATTTAGGTCAACAGAGAGGTGATAGATTTATGAAAACAAAAATAATTTTAACTAGAATGATAGTTGTTACAGGTACGGTAAACTATCCGACTCGAAGGTCGGTGGAAATACGGTAGTGTTCCCGATTAACACCGCATCAGAGAGTTAGCCCTTTTCGTGTCCACAGTTTGCAAATATCGATCTGTCCATTGGTTTCCAGGTCTTCCCATACGCTTTTCTAGTAGCAGTCTACTAGTAGTCTACTGATTCTTTGGTAATCAGTTTTCTTGTCATTCTTTTTGTGACAGTTGCTTTCAATTTGTCCTTATATAAATTTTTATTCTGTTGTCTATTTTATGTGTTTACTCCTTTCCTTAACCTGAAAGAGGTTATAACGTATCATTGTATTTTAAGTTTCAGAAGTATCATCAGAAGTTTCAGATCCTGTTTTAAGCTTTGTTTATCTTGTCTAAATATTGCTACAGTTATTTAACGCTCTCGAAAATTCGGCAGGTGCAGTTAGGCCTACGTAAACGTTCTACACGTTTCTCGGCTAGTCGAGCGGGTGAAAAGTCTCTGTCAAGGGCGTGCACTCAAGTATTTTCCAGACTGTTCGATCACTCTTAACTACGCAAATTATGCCAGCATGCCGCTAGAAGAATGGGAAATTATTCTGGAACACCTGCGGGATCTATATAAGCAACAGCGGCCGGCTTAGTCAGTCAGTTACACCTGACGTTATTGTAGAGTGCGGATAAAGTGGTAGTTTGTGATTAGTGGAAGTGATTATTGTGTTATAATTAGTGCGGAACTCTAATAGTTGCCGATTATTGCATGTGGACAAATTTAACTTGACAGCCTATTGTATGAATGTACCTTATTGACTTCAAATTATTATTTGTGACTAATTAGTGACTCCACTGGTGTCTGTATTTTGTTTCCACTGTACAATACGACGATCCGTGAGACCGTAGTAACAATATATGTTTCTTCTAACACTCTGAGATGTACTCATCTGTCCAATGTGTTCCACAGGACTTGAGGTAATAAATTCCGAAGTAAAATCATTTTCTGTTTTGACAGATTTGGTAACAGGAGCAAATTCATCTATTTAAAAAATTTAATTTTTTCCAAAGTTTGTTTAGAATTATTTTTATAACGTATTTCAGGCGTTAAAATTAGGCCTACTTAAACGTCGAAATTTTGAGTATTTAATTGTTGGGTCCTTCAAAAATTTGAAAATTTAACTGAACTAAAAAAATTAAACAAATGCGTTTCCATGAGGCCTGGAATGTTTTGATTAGGGTGGGTAATTTTCTGGGTACAAGGTCCTTTGATGCGGATTTACGAGTGTCATTTGTATCATGCACACTATTATACGTATTTTTCAACTCATAATACACACATAGAGTGTGCATTGCGGTTATTTAATACGAAAGGCCAACGAACGAAGTCACTTGGTCACAACAAACACTGACGCTTCACATTAAATTCGGCAGTTGTTTTTATTGAACTATTTACAGATGACGTGCGCGTTATCAAGGACGAACGGTTAATAATAAATAACCTACTGCCATGGGTTAGACGACGACAGCGTATAGTAAATTGTCATTGGTACAATCGCGTGACGGGTCCGCGGCACTAAAAACTCGACTTTAGAAGGCCGACGCGCGTCTGACTTTCAAGATCCCACCGTTGAATTGTAATAACAGTCGTAATTGCTCTAATAATTACACTTTGCGTACCCATTACCCATTTGCCTGTACACAAATGTAAACAAAATAGTTATTTGTGTTGTCAGGCGATTTTCATAACAGTCTACATTCAAGTTTCAAAATCCTGGATTCCACCGTACGTTTCGACCAATCAGAGTCAGTGAACAAACTCACAAAAATATTATTTTCTTAAATACCTGTATCAGGTGTCGTTCTGGCGACTTGATGTTATATTAACGCGCGTTTAGACCTCACCGTTCCATCTTCAGGTTACACTTTATGAAATTTTAAAACCTGTGGATCCTGTGGTCCAAAAAATAGTATAAATAAATTAACAAGAGGTTTAATAATTAATAATTTTCGAGAGGGTTCGAAAATTTAAGTATCTGGGAGAAATAATTCAAGAGAATGGTTTAGAAAAATCTGCTATAGAAGAAAGGATTCATAAGATGGAAAGGGCATATGGTATAACTAAAGATATTTACAATAAAAAGTGCATATCTAAAAATGCGAAAATAAGGCATTACAGTACAGCAGTGAAGCCAGAATGCCTATAGGCAAGTGAGTGTCTAGCACTGAAGTATAATTTGGACAAACTAGAAATATTGGAAAGACGAATTATTAGGAAAATATTAGGCCCACGAAAAACTTCAGAAGTTTGGAAATTAAGAAGTAATGAAAAATATCAAAGTATAGAAAATATAACAGAAACAGTGAGAAAAAGAATACTATTATTTTTTGGACATCTATATAGAATGGATGACAATAGGTTACAAAGCAGATCTTCAAATATCTGTGGGGAGAGAAGTCAACATCAAGTTGGATTAAAGAAGTCCAAAAGGATTTAGAAAACAACAATATAAACGCAGAAGAAGTAATTGAGGAGACGTTTTTGGGAAAAAGTTTTAAAAATGGTAGGAGTTCAGGGTAGGAGAGAGAAAAACGCAGGTTCAAAGTAGATTGAAGACAGGAAGAAGAGACACATAGTGAAAAGACGAATGAATATTGGAGAAAAAGAAAAGAACAAAGAATAAAGAATTGAAATTGGCCTGTGGTCCTTAGACGGCCGATACAAAAAAAAAAAATTATCAAATTGTGAAAATCCAGCCTGGTGTCAGACTAAAGAGAATTTTAACACAAATCCGATTGTTTCGAATTTTTAGGTTTATTGTGTGATTTCTGTATAGTTGTTACTTTACTAATAAAAAATAGTAGGATAATTGGGATTTTCGCAATTTTTCTGATATGTGAAAAATAATCTAATATAAAAACTTATCCTGCCATATCTGTACTTTGTTCAAAACAATGAACGAGTTCTGCAGCTCAAAGAGCATACTAGTTATTATTTGTCAGTTTCTTGATGCATTGTCTAAAATATAACAAAAAAATGATCTAAACCTTTCGTCAGTGGGGGCTGGTGTTATGGTTACAGCGTTGCACAACCACAAATATAGAATAACTAAACTATAAAATAATATATGAAAACATTAAGCAGCTAAAAGTGCCATAAATTTCAACGCAGAACGTATTAGATTCTACGCTGCAATGTCCGCGTACAATTCAAATATGGCGCGCAGGCTGGTGGTTGTAGCCCGCTTGTAACTTGAACAGTAAATAAACGGCAGAGCTTATTACACAAACATATGGGAGGACGTGCGCTACTCTTCACAATTGCCCCATGTGGCCAATGTAAGCTTGGTGGTTGCAAAGTTTCTGCAACGCTCCACTAGTAGCGTTGTAGCGCAACTTTGTGTCATGAAATCAGCACAGCCTTCTTGATTTATAAGTTATGTCAGGTTTAGTGTTTACGTTGGTTCGAGGTAAACGTTATCCGTTATTTGAGGTTATAAAATTATAGTAATAATGTTGTATAACTGTGATTATGATAATTTAATGTCTTTTAACTCCTCTCCCAGCAGCACCCAACCAACTAAAGCAACCGCCAAAATTTGGAACCACCAGCCGCCACTACCTTTCGTAATCTGTCTCATCTATTTGAATGGTGAATCGCGACGCGCTATAGAACACCTACAACAGTGAACACCTACCTGTATTTACAATACACAATACGTTTTCCGCGATGTTACATTTACCATACCAATGCCGCTTAATTAGAACGTCTGGTATTGTCACAGTGGTTCAATACAGTATTCAAAGGTTTGACAGGAGATGACGTCATGTCACCGCAATTAGTTATGCTAAATCATTTATTGTCTGTAGCTCCGACAAAGTTAAATAAGTTGTTGTATAACGTTCCGGGCTACGTTATAAATCCAGGGAACCCGTGATAATTGACGCTAGCCAATTATACAGGCTGCCTACGTTGTAACAAACTGAAAATCAACATAAAACTTAGAACAATAATAATTACTCTAATTATAGGACACAAGGGAAGGTAATTTAACTGATTTATGCACTCACTTCAATATGTAACAAGATGACATCTCTTTATTAACAAATGATATATATATATATATATCCCATTACATAAAACTTTTCTCATACTGAAATCGTTAAAAGGGGTTTTCTGCCAAACAAACGATCAAACAGATCATGTATTTTACCTCGGATCCGAGTCTCTTTAAATCTAGTAAAGACGTCTGAAATTTACTTTACTTATCAAGAAGGTTACATTGTTACATGAACACCATTTGAAGAATGGTATTATTTAGTTAAGGGATTAAAAGTTATATCTCAAGAGTAATGTTACAACGTATGATTTTAGAAATTACTGGTTACATTTTTCTAAAACTTAATGCTTAGAGATTGTCTTTTTAAAAGTCTTTGACATGTATGAAAACTTATATTTTAAATGTACATAATTCTCGGTAGACGAGCTACCGAGTTACCTCTTAGATACGCTTTTTCTGTCCGTGTCCTGGGGCGTGAATCTTCGGTACTCTGTTAGTCGGGGTAGTCATCTGGATAGTGTTTCCGGTGTAAGTCCTC
The DNA here is from genome assembly GCA_034769895.1 of Magicicada septendecula. NCBI lineage: Eukaryota > Metazoa > Arthropoda > Insecta > Hemiptera > Cicadidae > Magicicada > Magicicada septendecula. The sequence goes on from CM068372.1 coordinate 40,613,447, forward strand.
TGGGTGTATTAACGAGGAGATGGATGTTATGCTGCGTGAAGTCGGGCTGATCCTCGGCGGTTCTGGTAAGTGTTGTTTAGGTGGTAGTCGTCCGTATCTGCAGTGGTGCACGTCACATATTTACTGGCAGCGTAGTACTGGAGTTTGCATCTTCTTTTTACATTAATATTTGAATTACATTACTCGAACAATATTCGAGAGTTCGTTTTTTAATTAAGTTGAGACATCACCTTATATACGAATTATTTTTACATTATCACACTTTCTAACAAATTCCTCACTACATCTTCAATATATAACTAGCTCTCCACGCTTTTAGTGGAAGCTAACACTCAATTAGAAATCAAAAAAATAACAAAACATTTTATGAAGAGCCCTCGCTTGGAGGTGTTTACAGTCTGAAAGCCGCATCGTTACTCTTGGATTGTTACAACAGGTAGATTGCAACGACGCGGAGTGAGTACTCCGCCTTAATATAGTTCCAACTCTTTATTAATAATACATTCTTATAGTATGACAAAATAAACTATCTAGACTTATCTTGTTTACAGGGATTATTATTACTACTACTTGTAACTTTAAATTATTAATTATTTACATTACGATTTACAGATATTTCTAATTTACTGCCGGTTCGGTATGCACGTTGTGTCCGGAATAGACAGACAGGTCAACGCATGATAAATTTACTAAAGGGTTAACTGTATTATTCTTAACTTTTACATTCAGATTTTAATTACTTATTTAGTTAGATTTTCTTAATTTATTTTTCATTACTATTATGAGTTAGTTCAGGGTTATTTGGTTTAATCGTGCGATTTAAAGTACTTACTTACTTTCCGTTTTTTTATATTTTTATTTTTAAATTTTTTTTTATTTATTTATTTACCATTTAAATCGTCACAGTTGGTAGTAAGAATAGACAGACACTATTTTTGAATTCTAAGAATAGTTCGCCCGCAATAATAATTGTCAACTATTAGAGTTCCGCACTAATTATAACACAATAGTAATCATTTTCCACTGATCCGCAAGAATCACTTGAACCGCATACTACAGCCTCGCCAGGTGTAACTGATTTCTAAACCGGCCGTAAACCCTTATATATGGCCCGCAGAAGTTCCAGAATAATTTTCCATTCTTTTAGCGGTGTGCCGGCAAGAGCTGCGTAGTTACAAGTTCCCGAATGGTCCTTGAGTGCACGGCCTTAACCGAGACCCTGCACCTACTCGGCTAGCGGAGAAACGAGTACTATGACGCTCTCCAAACATAATTGTTGTAGGAATATATAATTCTTCTTCTGGTAAAGAGAAGAAGCTGGCTGCTGTGAATCTTCTTGTACTTATCGGCAAGCGGAGCGTATTTCGTTATCTTTTCGTGACAGCCGTTTGTACTATGATTCACTAGATGAGTAGTATCAGTCAGTGACGCCACCAACCACATGAGGTGCTTCATGTATATACGATGTCTAAAATGGGTTCGTGTGCATGAAGTTTGCCTCCCGATGACTTCATTTCTGACTCTGGACACTCCACGCGACAGAACCAGTGCTTGGGGGCGAGCATTCGAGACTTTCTTTAATGCATCTTCTATGTTTCAGAGCGATACGTGACTACGCTTTCTAAAGTAGACTAAATCATCTTGTTTTTTTGGGTTTATTTTTCCACTCCAAAGCACACAATTCCGCTGCCCCTGTCACAATTTTTGCTTGTCACATTTTGCTACTGATATATTTATAACTGCTATCATCTTTTGTTAATGTTATACCAAAATACATACAAAAGCATTATTTGTAATAATATGCGAATCTACGAGGGTCAGTTGGAAAGTTCGCGGAGCGACATCTAGACTATAACTCGGTGGTAGAACTAAAATCTTTCGTGTGCTGCAAGACGTATATTTCGCGCGAACACCTGTTAATTTCCAGTTATATGTGTCAATTTATTCACTTTTTACCAGCTGTTTGAAATTTTCCAGTCACGCATGTTTTTAAAATGCGCAAAATCAAATATCGTGTTGTGATAAATTCTTTGTTAAAAACGTTTTAGCGCCAATGGAAAATCAAAACGAAATTGTAAATGTGTTGGTAGCTGCTGCGCTTTCAGAAACAACGGTAAGTGGGGCACACTCGAGTTTAAACGTGGTCGTACAAGCACTGAAGACTATCCCAGCAGTGGATGTCCAAAAAGTGCAACAAAAAATGACATTATTGAAAAAATTTCATAGGGTGTCAGAAACCGCAGCTTGAGGAGTGGATGACGTTGCTGAAATCATAGGCATCTCATATGAGCGTGTGCATCATACTTTAACTCAAGAACTTGGTGTGAAAAAGCGTTGTGCAAGATGGTTGACGCATGTGGAGTTGTATTTTTTGGGAGTCCAGAAGGGGGGGGGGAATCATCTTCAGTGCTTGTACGACCACGTTTAAACTCAATTGCCTACTTACAAACCGTTGGTTTTGAAGTTGCAGCGTCTCCTGACACGTTTACAATTTCGTTTTGAATTTCCGTTGGCGCTAAACAATTTTTAACAAAGAATCACACCACGGTGTTTGATTTTGTCCGGTTTTCAAAACACACATAACACGTCAATTTTAAGCAGTTTCTAAACAATGAATAAATTGATAGATAGATTTGGAAATTAACAGGAGTTCACATACAAATTTTGCAGCACACGAAAAATTTTAGTTTTATCCATAAGCTACAGTTGTTGCTCAGCGAACTTTTCAACTGACCCTCGTACTACGATCTCAGCGTTCCAAACACACATTTTAAATTAAGTTAATAAATTAAACAGAATAATGTAAAAATATTCGTGTAAATGTAGAGCTATGAGTACACTTGCAGGTTAGGCCTATGTTTTTATGTTAACGCAAAAATAATTATGTTTGTTTCTTTCTTTCTTCCAGGTATGCCACATTCTGAAATAAGGATTCCTACTTTTCATGTACGTAACATATTCTATTTTTTTTTTTAATTGTTTTATGTATGTACGCCACCGTAGTCAACAATTCTCTGTCTCCATTCTTGTATATCTTACACAAAACATTTGGAGTTAAGGTAGGGAAGTGAACCTGTGACGGGGTAATTATTATCGCAAACATCGTCATCACTGCATGGCCGGCTCTAGTAGAAGGCCCGAACATTAAACGTGGCAACGTTGCGTCTGAGGCCTATAAGCATAGTGCAATAAAATTGCTAAAGTGAACATGTTATATTTTGATTTAATTTCATAGCATTACTTAAAATCATGAATAGGCCTATTTATAGCTAAATCTAAATTATAGGTATGTGCGAACTTAGTACTATACGTTTAATTTGAAGAAACTAGTGAATTAGTGTTAGGCCTAATGAATTAATTTTGTTCGAATTATTGAATTCGTATCATATGAACGAGATAATTTTCTATTTCTTAAATAATGTAACAGTATATTACATAATGAACTTTAATTTACAAAAAATGAAGAATTATAAAACTGCTGTTAACCGGCAATTAAAAATGACGCGATTTGATTATTGAAATACATAAATTAAGAGATCGTCTGGTCGGCCCCAAATATCAGCTGGTTCCAGTGTTGCCACGTTTAATATTCCGGCCTTCTACTAGAGTCCGGCCATGAATGACTATCGTTTTACTATCATGTTACGTGAGAATTGGAATCATGGAATAAGACAACAAAATTCTCATTTGATATAATTACAAGTTCGTATTCCACGACCTTGAAAAATAAAAACTGTAGTTTCTTAATAACTGTATGGGCGAGTTAAAAGAAAAACTATATAAATGTCTATAATGTTGAATGCTTGTTCAGGTTTTTCGATTGTTGTTGTTGTTGTAATTTCTTGGATTTGGCAAAAACATATTTCTGGTTCACCCTTTCTTCTATCGAGTCGTTCGTTGAACAGCTGTGTAGCTCTTTGCTTTTCTACGGGTTACCGTCGTTGTACGATTATTTCCGATCACCTCTTCCACCTGCCTAGGCTACACCGCAAGTAATGAGTGGAATTCACGAACAACTATCGTGCTTTATTTACCGCGATGGTGAAATCCACTGTGCAACTAATGTGCTTTCTAACGTTAATTCAGGGGTACCGTTGTGTTTCATAGAGATTTCGAAAATGTGCCGGGAATCGGTGTCCCAGTTTTTAGACGCGAGAAACGTTTTAGCACCAGAGCTATAATAGTCAGTGTCACAGAGCTCATTGTGACGCGATAATGCTGCGGCGACAATTAACTACAGCTGTTGTACATGTTGTTTCAAAAGTTTGACAGCTGTTCTCAATCTACATCACTTATTACTTGCTTTATATTTTGGAGCCTTATCGTCCCCTCAGTGTAACCGTTGATTACTGTTTCGATGATTTTCCCCCTTTTATTCCATTTCTGATAGTGGTGGCTGATGGTTCCAAATTTTGGTGGTTGCAGTAGTTGGTTGAGTGCATGGGAGATCGGTGAGAAGACATTAAACTATCATAGTCACAGTTACTATGATTACTGTAATTTTATATTATTACTATAATTTTATAACCTCAAACAACGGATAACGTTTACCCTGAACCAACGTAAACACTAAACCTGACACAACTTATAAATCAAGAAGGCTAAGCTAAAAAGAAATTTGTGTTTCATGACACAATTAAAGTTGGTGGGTTGCAACCACCAAGCTTACATTGGGAACATAGGGCAGTTGTGAAGAGTAGCGCACGTTCTCCCATATGTTTGTGTAGTACGCTCTGTCATATACTACTGAAGTTCCAAGTGGCCTACAACCACCAGCCTGTGCGCCACATTTGAATTGTACGCGAACATTACCGCATAGAATCTAATACGCTCTCCGTCGAAATTAATGACACTTTTAGCTGCTTAATGTTTTCGTATATTATTTTAGTTTACTTATTCTATTTTGGTAGTTGTGCAACGCTGCAATCATAACACCAGCCGCCACAGGTTTCGGACAGCTGTGGACCGCGTTGATTCAACCGTTTTCTTTCTTGTGCTTTAACGTTTGCCCACTATTCGTTTCCGGACAAGAGCTTTAATTTCTGAATCCGTTTTCGGTGCGCTTCCTTTCCTTGTTCAGTCCACGTCTTGCCTGTTCTTAGCTTTGGTTTTGGCCAGAAACACTGGTACGCTGCAGCTTTCTTCTGAAGAGGATCAGGTTCCTAGACGTCTTCACGTGTGACTCCCCCCCACTGCTTACAGGTCCCCTTTCACCTCGGTGAACCAGTCCCACTTGATTTTCTTACTTACAACGTAGGCAATGATTTGGTTGGTCAAAGTCTCTGGGCCCATTCGTGTCATGTACGTAAACATAGAAGGCAACCCTTCTTTTGCGAACATTGTCCATTACCTTTTCCTCAAGTGTGTCGTATTATGTATAGACCTGACGATAGAAATTGAACACTGATTTCCAGATCCACAGTGGACAAACACTTCGTTGCGAGGCTAACAAAATTTGCATTCAATTCACACATGCGCACAGCAGTCTTGTACAGTGTTTCATAGTGTGAACATTGGCTGCAACAACAGAACATTAGATGAGAACATTAGAACCATGCGTGTGTCAGAGATGGATGTAGTGAATGAGTGAGAGAGTGTACTGTTTTCGTGTTGTCTCCCCTCACTCCCCTCTAGACAACTTAGCTATACTTTTAAGTGGGGGTAATTCATTCGCTGGGTCGGTGCAGCTCATCGACCAAGAAAGCCTTTCACGTTTCTACTCACAGTTTTCTTTGACCGGCCCCAAGTTTTCCTAGAACCATTATTTCTTTGGCCTCCAGTTTCTATCCATCGCGAGACATTCTGCTGCCTCGAGACATTCCGGTCCAATAGCTGTGCAGTAGTGTGTGAACTTGGCATTGAAGGACACGTATCGTTTGTTGTAGACGCCTTCCGCTAACTGGTATGCTATTACCATCTTGTTGATCGTTGATGCCAGGGCTTCTTTCTCACGGATGTTCGGTTCTGTCCACGCGACTACATCATTTCTTCAGCTGCCGGCTTGACGTTTGTTATGCACACCGTTTTCTCAAAGGAGCTCGGAAGGCCCTTTGCTCACCTTTATATATATATATATATATATATATATATATATAACTTTAATATTTATAACTAAATTTACCTCAAGATATACTTTTTTCCTATTAGGAACATGTTTCGAGAGTACAGGAACTCTCGAAACATGTTCCTAATAGGAAAAAAGTATATCTTGAGGTAAATTTAGTTATAAATATTAAAGCATTATATACATCAAGAAACGGACTGTAGCAGAAAGTGATGAAATATATATATATATATATATATATATATATAAAACATCTTATAACAATTTATATATATAACATCGGTTTATAGTGTCTGTCGTCGCTGTCCGATTTCTAGAATTTCTCTCCAATATTTTTTGTCCTGACAATGCTCTTCTGTCAGATTCCTCGCACTTAGAGCTTTCTGGATACCTCTCCCCATGATCGTCAGGGTCTTCCCCTCTACCTCTTCTCCGGGGGTAACCATTCTATTATCCTTTTTGGCAACCTTTCTCCTCCCATCCGTTTAACACGTCCAAGCCAAATTAACTGTCTTCTTTCTATTCCGTCTACTACTGCATGTTTCACATTTATCATTTCTCTAATCTCTTCATTTCTTATTTTCTCTCGCCTGGATACTTTGCATGATCTCCTTAGTGCATCCATCTCTACAGCTAGTATTTTCCTTGTGTCCGCTTCTGTCATTCTCCAACTCTCAGCACCATACAACAGAATACTCTTTACGATAGTATTGTATATCAGTACTTTCCTTCCTCTAGTTAGCTGGTCATGCCATCATATACTATTTAGCCTTTTCATAGCCCTCCGTCCCATGCCTACTCTCTCCTTTATTTCATCTGTACTCCTAAATACTTATATGCCCGGCAATTTTCAATTTCTTCATTGGTTTCAGTACCTCCCACGTATAAATACTTGGTCTTTTCTTTTGATTTATTGACAGTCCCCAGCTCTCGTATTCGTCTTTGATCTTCCGAGTCATATACTCCAAGTCCTCTTTATCTTGTGCTACTAAGACCTGGTCATCCGCGAATTGTAATGTGAAAATATGGGTTCCATCTATTGGAATTCCCATACGTCTGCACTTTCTTTTCCACTGATGCAATACTGTGTCTATATATATTTTGAACAATGTCGGGGAGATGCTTTAGACCCTTGCTTTAGACCTTTCGGTACTGTAAACCCTGCTGACACTTTTTTCTCTATCTACTTTTATCGATTCTATGAATTATTCTTTTTAACAGAGTAGATGGCCAGGTGCTCTGGAATATTCTAAAATTATGGGATACCCACATCACTTGGCAGAGTGCATAAGAAGCTTATACGGGGAAGTGCAGATTTGGAGCCTAAGTTTAACGGGGGTCGGTAATGCCCATCTTTCCCATGTTAACGTTTGGCCTGTTTTCTCAGCTGTCCGAACATGGAATCACTTCAAATGTTACCACTTGTTTACTAACATCTTTTGTTAAGACAGATGGAGCAGTTTATAGACATATTTTTTTACAATGTAAAAAAAATTTTCGAACATCTAGTTCATCTAGTTTGAAATGTCATAAATCCATTAGAAAAGTGTCTGATTCATTTCTGAATCAATATTTTACAAAATGCTGGACGTATTTTTTCGTTCGAAACTCCGGTAAAACTTTTGAAAAAAATCGATCCAGCAGTTCCTAAAAAAAAGACCTTTTATACAGAAGAAATTCAATTTTGAGAAAACGGCGACTAAAGATAAATAACATGATATTATAAAGGATTTTTATAATTTAAGATGTATTCGTAAAAGGTGTAATTGAATTAGAAGATAAATTAATGTATATATAAACCAGAAGCTCGGAGCTGTCGTTACATGTGCGAGATTTAATTGTGCGTGACTGTTTAAACTTTGTACTGTTTTGTCAGTTGTAAGCAGCCTACTAACATTGCACGGCACGCGCGGATGACGTCACGCTTTTATCAAACCTTGCAATCGGCCAGCCTAGCCGACTGCAAGCCAGTATTAGTTTAGTATATAACACGACTCCGAGCGCAACTCTCGTTAAACACTTCTCTTACAGCCGCGGCTTTTGGCTATTATTCAGCATACATTTATAACATTCAACTTTAATCGTCTACCTGCGTCCATCTACCATGGACCACGATTTCATTCAAAGTTGATTTCGGGCATTATCGCCTCAAAACGCATCCGCACGTGCCGATCGTAACTAACAAACCAAATTATTCAATAAACGCATGTTCAATATCTCAAATACAGTCCACTTCTTTCTAACAAACAATCCAGCCTTCCTTATTAGCGTCTTTGGAACAACTCGCGATTCTTCAAGAGCTTCCAAACCGCAACATTTTTGGTCCCACCGGACCGGATTTCACATTTCAGGCCAAAAACGACATCATTTTTGGTCCCACCGGACCGGATTTCACATTTCAGGCCAAAAACGACATCATTTTTGGTCCAATCAGGCAGGATTTCACATTTTCAGGCCAAAACAAACTACATCATTTTTGGTCCCAACGGCACAGATTTCTCATACCTGAGTACACAGGCGACAACATTTATTTATATACATCAGTTCTGGAAAAACCAATCTGAAGTTAATCACGACAGACGGGCATCATTTTCGTCCTGAGCGACACCATTATCGTGAAGCACGTCGCAGTCATCTCGACAAGATTCAGCCAAGCAGTAGACCAGAGACGACGGGACGAAACAGGACAACATTTTCGAGATTCCACAGCTTTAAATGATGGAGGGTACAACATGAGGCAACGGCTAACCGGCAGAGACAGGAGGTGTAGCAGCTCCAAACGGGATCGAAGCCAGTTTCATCACGAATGGATCGACGGCCACGTGACTATAAACTTTACCTATATTTGATTTATTTTTAATAATATTTCAATCAGTGTGTATTTTTTGACATATTTATATAAACAATTAACTTATTACACAATATAAATTAATAGATGGTTGGCAGCTCATTATCAGTCAGAACTTTAAAGATAAAGCTATACTTTGTAATCATTTAGATTTATAATTTCAATAATTTAACTGCCAACGAGTTTGATTAGTTAGAGAGAGTAAGTTTATGTTCAAACCAACGATCGCTAGCTGCCAAACGTATTTAAACTCATTCAAAATTAAGTTTGTGGTTCACATGCTCGATGCTCAATTGCTTTCCAAATATCTTTCCCTTTTTTATCTTAAACTGTAATAATGGCCGATGTAAGGGCTCTAATAAAAAAACGAGGTACAATTAAGGCCTCAATATCCCGAATAAATACCTTCGCGGATAATTTCGATTTGTTAAACAGCGATCCTCATGCGCTCAAAATAAAACTGCGTCATTTGATGGAATTATCCACCAAATATGACGAGATTCAGTCACAAATCGAGGCTGAGGAAGCAGACGCTGCGTTAACAAGTGATAGAGTGCAAACGGAGGACGATCTCTGTGCTATAGAATGTAAACTGCAACACTTGTTGGAGCAATCTGAGCATTTGAACCAAAAACCAATAATTAATACTGATGGTAAACAGCCTAAAACACCCCCCATTCAATTGGAACCAATAAAATTACCACGGTTTGAGGGTAGTATTGTGGAATGGCAACATTATTACCATATTTTTATGGAACTAATTCATGTCAGAACAGACCTGACAGATATACAGAAGCTTCATTATTTGCACTCGTCATTACATGGCGAGGCGCTTAACGTAATAAAAGCATTGCCCATAACACATGAGAATTACGCGGTGGCTATCGATCTGTTGAGGAATAGATATGATAGTAAGCTGATTGTCTCCGCTCACCACGTGTGGAATGTCCTAGACGTACCATTAGTTCAGCAGGAATCCCAAGGTAGCATATCGCAATTTATTGATCAAATCTCTGGAAATATAAACGCTTTAAATAATCTCAAACTGCCAGTCAACACGTTTGAAATTATTGTCGTAAATTATCTAGCCAAAAAACTTGACAGTTATACTTTACGTTTGTGGAAAGAGAGTTTATCGGAGCATAAACTCCCTGATTTTAATAGTTTTATAAATTTTTTAAATTCACGTAGGAAACTACTGCAAAATATCGATAACGCGACTAGCCCAACGAGCAGGTTGAACAAAAGCGATAAGTCTCCTTATCGCAAGGCAGTTAAACAGATAAGCACTCCAAAGGGCGCATTCCACTCACATATTAGAAATAATTTATGCAGGCTATGTAACGGTGAACATAGACTTAGCGATTGCCCACAGTTTATATCGCTGTCTATCCCTGATAGAAAAAATGCGTTACTAAAAAACAAACTTTGCTTAAACTGTCTCCGTTCGGGACACGAGGGTTCAAAATGTCCCTCCAAATTTTCGTGTAAAAAATGTTCTAGGCGTCACCACACCATGATTCATGTCCCCAACAGGGACGTAACTTCTGTTAACAACCAGTGCTCACTGAAATCACAGACCAATAAATCGGTATTGTTATCTACCGCCGTCTGTATGACATACAATAAGGTCGGCAAAAAATTTCCCGTTAGGATATTACTGGATTCCGGTTCTCAAGCGAACTTTTGCACAATGGATTTCGCCCGCAGGATGGGCCTCCAATTAGTTAAATCGCAATTGCCCATCACGGGTATAAACAACTCGCTTTCCCAGGCTGAATTCAGCACTAATGTAAGGCTACATTCACGCTATAAACCCTTCACGTTAAACGTACATTGTGCCGTATTACCCAGTATAACTAATAATTTACCGGCGGAGTCATTCAATCTTACCTCTTTAAATTTACCCAAGCGCATATTCCTGGCGGATCCTCACCTACATTGCTCATCGCAAGTCGATATATTAATCGGCGCTCAATATTTTCTACAATTAATTGAACCTGTGAAATATACGCGCGGACCACACTTTCCTATAATTCAGGAAACCAAGTTAGGATTTATTTTGGCCGGTGACTTACCATTCAACGTCGACATGACTAAAACGGTTTCTTCATTTATGGTCTGTAAGGATGATAATCAGGTTTCCTCGCAACTAAAGGAATTTTGGAAGTTGGAGGAGATCTCTAGTCGCGAAACCCGATCTGAGGACTCACCGTGTGAAAGGCATTTCGTGGAAAACACTAGCCGCAATCGCGACGGGAGATTCGTGGTAGCCCTGCCCCGCAGATCTGATAAATCTTATTTGGGAGATTCTCTCCGCGGAGCAATACGCAGATTCCAATCGTTAGAATTCAAATTCAAGCAGAACCCTACCCTTTACAAGGATTATAGTGAGTTCATGAGTGACTACTTAAGACTTGGCCACATGTCGCCGCTTAATGAATACGATCTGTCGCTTGACAGGTCAGAGATCTTTTATCTGCCCCATCACGCAGTCTTCAAAGACTCTAGCTTAACCACTAAATTGCGCGTGGTATTTGACGCATCCGCTAAAACCACCAATAATTTGTCCCTTAACGACACTTTAATGGTCGGTCCTACGATCCAGCAGGATCTGTTTTCGATAATGGTTCGGTTCCGCACCCACCGATACGTACTTATTGCGGACATTGAAAAGATGTATCGCCAGATCATTGTTAATCCTAAGGATTCAAACTTGCAACGCATTGTTTGGCGTGATGCACCGCATAAGGAATTGCGACATTACGCGTTAAGGACGGTTACATATGGCACTGCTAGTGCCTCCTTCCTTGCTACGCGTTGTCTGGCTCAAATAGCATATGAAAATAAAGCCGACTACCCTACCGCTGCTAAGGCCATAGCAAATGACTTTTACGTAGACGATCTCATAACGGGTTCGGATGATCCGAACAGCTTAGCTGAAATGAAAGGCGAGATCGAGAAGTTGTTGAGGAGGTATGGTTTTTCGTTACACAAATGGTTCTTTAACCACCATAAGATTATGACTCTTCGCGCCCAAGTAACCCGTGACTTCAGCAAGGGTCAAAACGTGCGTACCTTGGGCATACAGTGGAATGTTGAGGGGGATAACTTTTTGTACACCGTTAGGGGTGATGACAATTTAACCGTTCTCAACAAGAGAAGCGTGTTATCAATCATTGCCGGGATCTATGATCCACTAGGTCTAATTGCTCCCATCACATTTTGCTGCAAGCATTTCGTGCAGCAGTTGTGGTTGGCGGGCACTGATTGGGACGAACCCTTGTCCGGGTCACTAGCCAATCAATGGTCGGAATTATACACCCAATTAGTCTCCGACACTCATTTTGAGATTACGCAGGTCCGGTGTTTTTGCGCCATGGCGGGCAGCGCTCTAAGTCCACGACCAAGGCATATATCGCTCTATTTATATGCATGTGTACTAGGGCCATCCATTTAGAATTGGTGTCGGATCTTACTTCCAACGCCTTTATAGCGGCTTTAAAAAGGTTCATATCGCGCAGAGGTATTCCCGCGCAAATATTTTCGGATAATGGCACGAATTTTCGTCGTGCCAACCACACGTTGCATGATTGGTACAAATTTTTAACCTCCAAGGAAGTTGAACAATCTTCTCTGGAGTTTTGCGGTCTCCACGGCATCAAATGGTCCTTTATCCCCCCTTCAGCCCCTCATTTCGGTGGTTTGTGGGAAAGTGGTGTAAGGAGTGTCAAATTCCATTTACGTCGCGTAATTGGCAGTACGATCTTGAATTTTGAGGAATATTCTACCCTTCTTTCTCAAATTGAGGCTTGCCTTAATTCACGCCCGTTATGCGCCGTGTCCGACGATGCTAGAGACCCTGAACCCTTAACACCCGCTCATTTTTTGGCCGGTGCTCCACTGACGGCACTTCCGGAACCCGACTATACACAAGGCAATAATACTCATTTGGGCAGATGGCTTCTGCTCCAAAAATTTACGCAGACCATCTGGAAACGGTGGTCTAGGGATTATCTGCACCAGCTGCAGCAGCGCAATAAATGGCGCACCCCATTTAAAAATTTGAAGGTCGGACAACTTGTCCTCATTTTGGATGACAATTCCCCCCCTCTAGAATGGAAGCGTGGGGTAATTACCAATGTTTTTCCGGGTCAAGATTCCTTAGTACGCGTCGCAGAAGTACGCACTGCGCTAGGTATCTTACGCCGACCCATCCACAAATTATGCCCCCTTCCGGTGGCAACAAGCTAATCGTATGCGTGCCATACGAGACACACGAGGTGTGTGTGTGTGTGTGTGTGTGCGTGTCATTACATGGAACACGCCCGGGACATTCCCCGGGGCGAGCATACAAGTCAATTGTATCATAAGCATTGTAACATTGTTAAGTGTCGCTAGCTATTGCAGCAACAGTGACTATGTCTCATATGTACTATCAATTATTATGAATGTTGTGTATCGTTAATATGTTTGTGTGATTCAAATTCTGAGAACCACAAGTGTCAGTTATAGTGGCAATTATTCTATATATGTATTTTTTATCCACATGTTATGCTTTAAGAGAGATCATGTTCAGTTATGTAAAGGTTCATTTTTATCACGATTTTTTATTTGTTGTACCTTTTCTAGCACAGAAATTGTTTTGTTTTGACTTAAGCTTTGTGCTAGATTAATGATTTTTGTTTTTTACAAATTTTATGTATAAGTCTTTAAGTATATTATGTTTATTGTGTCTATGCTCTCTGGCCAGTGCGCCAATTATTGTATCGCTTACGACATGTAAGTCTAATTATTATATTGTTCAATTTAACCGTTAATGTACAAAATCGTCCCGATTTTGGCGGGCAGTATGTTTAAACTTTGTACTGTTTTGTCAGTTGTAAGCAGCCTACTAACATTGCACGGCACGCGCGGATGACGTCACGCTTTTATCAAACCTTGCAATCGGCCAGCCTAGCCGACTGCAAGCCAGTATTAGTTTAGTATATAACACGACTCCGAGCGCAACTCTCGTTAAACACTTCTCTTACAGCCGCGGCTTTTGGCTATTATTCAGCATACATTTATAACATTCAACTTTAATCGTCTACCTGCGTCCATCTACCATGGACCACGATTTCATTCAAAGTTGATTTCGGGCATTATCGCCTCAAAACGCATCCGCACGTGCCGATCGTAACTAACAAACCAAATTATTCAATAAACGCATGTTCAATATCTCAAATACAGTCCACTTCTTTCTAACAAACAATCCAGCCTTCCTTATTAGCGTCTTTGGAACAACTCGCGATTCTTCAAGAGCTTCCAAACCGCAACATTTTTGTTTGGACCAAAAATGATGTCGTTTTTGGCCTGAAATGTGAAATCCGGCCCGGAGGACCAAAAATGTTGCGGTTTGGAAGCTCTTGAAGAATCGCGAGTTATTCCAAAGACGCTAATAAGGAAGGCTGGATTGTTTGTTAGAAAGAAGTGGACTGTATTTAAGATATTGAACATGCGTTTATTGAATAATTTGGTTTGTTAGTTACGATCGGCACGTGCGGATGCATTTTGAGGCGATAATGCCCGAAATCAACTTTGAATGAAATCGTGGTCCATGGTAGATGGACGCAGGTAGACGATTAAAGTTGAATGTTATAAATGTATGCTGAATAATAGCCAAAAGCCGCGGCTGTAAGAGAAGTGTTTAACGAGAGTTGCGCTCGGAGTCGTGTTATAAACTGAACTAATGCTGGCTTGCAGTCGGCTAGGCTGGCCGGTTGCAAGGTTTGATAAACGCGTGACGTCATCCGCGCGTGCCGTGCAATGTTAGTAGACTGCTTACAGCTGATAAAACAGTACAAAGTTTAAACAGTGACCTTCGATCGCTAATCTGTTCTGCATTTTATACTGTCGTGATCGTTCTGTGTTCGATTTCATTTGTTTTTCGCGTTCTCCTACAGACTCCTGCACATTTAAACGGTTTTCTGCGCACGGTATTCGCGGGCTCCTTCCGCACGACTTTCTGAAAAAGATGCAGAGGGTACTGAAGGGTAAGAAGACAGTGAAGAAGAGACGTTCTCGTAGAGCACGAGGGGTATGTTATTACTGTTACGACTGCGACGTGGAGCAGCGAGCGACTCATTCCCGTGGCGTTCGTTCGTCAAAAACTTTCACTAATTAGCGTTGGCATAAACAACAGCAGCAGACGTGACGCAAACAAGTTGGATCCGCGCCGCCGCAGAGAAAGCTACACAGACTGTTTGGTATGCACCGAGTTATGAAGGAAGCCGGTTTGCCGACCGCCAGAAGACGTACGCCTCTCTGCAAGAACTGGCTCAGGCGAGATATTGCCTGTTATTCCCAAGCAACATAATAGAACGGCGAGATTTTATGAAGGACAGACAAAGAAAATGTTACATAACGCGAACTTTCAACACCACAGTGCGTGCCTGAAGCTCGAATATCTACGAATATAATTTACCCACAAACTGCCTAAATAACAAACGTCAATATCCAGACGTTCCAATATTAAACTCACAATAAGGCTACAAACTTGATCTTCTGCAAAATTTTTAAACTTAGCTCACAATTTCTCCGCAATATAGGAAGATATGATTATAAACGCTATTTTGGTCGCTTGAAGATAATGTGACTGTTTATTATCAGCCCCGTTTACTATCAGAGACTAGGCGAATCACGTGTTCCAGTCCCAAACGAATTTTATCCACTTCACCAACTCTATAGTTCTTCCTATAAATTCGTTGTCCAAAATTAATATTTGGAAATATCTCAGTATATACAAACGTGATAATAATAATTTGTTCATACTTGAATTTAATAAATAAACACTTGTAATAGCGCTACCGTACTTTTTATTTTTCTGATAATTGTTTCACCATTTACGACAGATTCAGAGGTTTGAAATGTGTGTTAGTCGGGGGAGGGGTGTAGCTAGTGTATGACCAAGGGGCAATTGGGAAGTAAAAAGTCAGTCAATAATTTAAATTTGTTTCATTTTTTTTGTATATTGTTGTATATAGAGGATGTCTCAACATTAATTCAGTCACTCATTTAAATCTATTTTATTTATAGTAGTTTAATATTATTCATGTTTTATATTTCAGAAAAAGACTGTTTTATCTAACCAAGGCCTAGCTGCTGCTCACATGCCCCTAGAACCCTGTATCCGCGCTTAAGACACCTTTTTGGGTATGGACGTGTGAATATGTGTTAAGTTGTCTGCATTTAGAATTACTTCTAAGCCTGCAATGAAGGGTTTGTTGTCTACGGTGGAACAATAGAAGGGACCCTGTGTCAGTGAAACTTAATGCCCTTGTTTGATGTTTCAGTTTGGTGTTACGGTCGTTTGGACGCATTTCATTTAGCTGTCAAATTCACGAGGTGCTATGACTCTACAACTTGACCTACAACACCAATATTATCATAATGACTAAACACCGGGTTGCTAGGCAGTGGTCGGTTGCTATAACAGAACTATAGCTGAAAAAGAAATAATAAATTTTGATTCGCTTTTCTTCAATCTGCTTAGGAAGTCTTATGATATTACTACCTCAGTGCGACAGGCGAACCCAATATTAAATCGCTAAATTAGTACATGCACGAGAAATATGAAATAAAACAGTAGAAACTGACTTCACCGACTTCTCAGAAAGACGAGGATACTTACGACTAAAAGTGATAACAACACTAGTTGATTCGTTAACATTTTTAATTGGAAGACGGCTGGATGTAAAGAGCCGCCACGGGCCCAAGGACCGGCAACAGGTTGGTGCCCGTCAACGACCTTTGCGTGCTCTTCGAGAAAGTCGTACCTTTCCCATTCAATTGTTACTGTTAGTTGGCATTTCTTCCGGTTCAAGGATTTCATTCCGCTATATGGCAGTGAGCGTGCGCAACACACAGACAATGCGCACTAGTGTATTGTAATTAGTTTTATCAGTTACGTAGTTACTGTGTTAAATTGTAAAGTCATTGCGGTAAGTCGCAATTAATACACAATACGTCGGATAAACAATACATCGGGTTAGGTTTGTAGGCAGCTGATCCTACTGCCGATATGGCAGACCAATAATCCGGTAAGCGGGCCAAGACATCGAAACAGGTACATTTGTACGACTTTGAAACGTATTAATTTTAGTCCGCTGTTAATTTTAAACATTAATTTTAGCCTGCTGGCTGGCTTAATTTTTTGCACAGTTAATTTTAAACATTAATTTTAAACATTCATTTTAGCCTGCTGGCTGGCTTAATTTTTTGCACATAAAGAGGCAAATCTTTATCCTACTAAAATAAAGCAATACTGATTCTGCTCACTAAGGCATGGTACTAATCATTTCCTATTATGCCTTAGTATTTCCTTACTGCATTCAATGTAACATTACAGTTATTGGTGTCGAAATATTTTTTGTGTTACGTCTGTTTGGGCCCAGCGGCTCATCTTGCAGGGCCAGAAGAATAGACTGCAAATTTTGTTTTAAAGAAACCCAGTTGTATTCCCATATGGATCATGAATCATGAAAATAACGGAAAACCATGTCTTTTAGCGTGTTGGGTAAATTTGGGTAAATTTTGAGGTCTGCCGAATTTATCCTTGGTACACAAAACGTCCTTAGACAGGCAGTATTTGTCCGCATAAGATCTGGACCCAACGTCATCTATGATTTTAGACAAGGAAACATCTTCTCGTTCACGATACGTGAACATTATCAGAAGAGTTAGGTCGCGCTATTGCCATCGTTAGAATTACCACAGAACGCTTCAGGTGTTAGTTAAACAAATATACATTAAATACAAACTTAGGAGTACCCGAGATTCGTTCACTAACAAGCGTGACCCGTCAACAGAATAACCACCACCAACTACTGCTACTACTCTACAGCTCATGAAGAGCCCTGGCCTCCACTCCTCTACTACTCGCCACCTTCTAATCCCCAGTCTTCTCATATCTTCATCTACATCATCCACCCATCTTTTTCTTGGCCTCCCTCTTGCTCTTCTTTCTCCTCATCCCCCAATGAATACTTTTTTCACTGCTCTTTCTTCTGTCATTCTTTACTCGTGGCCTGCCCTCCTAATTCTGCCTTGTTTTATTGCTGTGACGATGTCCGGTTCCTTGTATAGATCGCACAATTCGGCGTTTGTCCTCATACGCCAATTCCAATATCTAGTACCCCTGCATATATCCTCCTCAGAATCTTTCTTTTCCGTCTTCTGATCATATCTTCTTGGGCTGAGGTCATGGTCCAGGCTTCTGAAGCATATAATACTACTGGCCGCAATACGGTTTTGTAAATTTGGACCTTGTAGTTTCTAGAAATGTTTCTGGACTTTAGGATAGGCACCGATGAAAAGTAGCACCTATTTCCCATGGCCAGTTTGTCTTGAATTTCCATTGCCGTCTGATGTTTTGACGTCAAGAGGGAAGGAAGATATCTAAAACTATCAACCCCCTCAATTTCATTGCCATTGACTTTAATTTTTGGGACTGTTTCTTCTCGGACATTCTTCTTCATCAGCATATATTTTGTCTTTTGGCTGTTCACCTGCAGCCCTAGGCTGGTCGAACCATGCTCCAGAGAGGTGTACCCCTCTTCCAGTGCCTGTTTGTTTCTTGTCACGAGAACAGCATCGTCAGCATATGCAATGCACTGTGACCTAATTGTTCCATATGGTTTTTATGTAATGTACATTTGTTTAACTAACACCTGAAGACGGCCGCACATATGGTTTCTATGTAATGTACATTTGTTTAACTAACACCTGAAGACGACGGCCGCACATATGGTTTCTATGTAATGTTAATTTGTTTAACTAACACCTGAAGACGGCCGCACATATGGTTTCTATGTAATGTACATTTGTTTAACTAACACCTGAAGACGGCCGCACATATGGTTTCTATGTAATGTACATTTGTTTAACTAACACCTGAAGACGGCCGCACATTGTTTAGTGGTCGAAACGTTTTGTGGTAAATTGTAACGAAGGAAACAGTCCCACCTAACCCTTCTGATAAGGTACAATTGTAACGAAGGAAACAGTCCCACCTAACCCTTCTGATAAGGTACAATTGTAACGAAGGAAACAGTCCCACCTAACCCTTCTGATAAGGTACAATTGTAACGAAGGAAACAGTCCCACCTAACCCTTCTGATAAGGTACAATTGTAACGAAGGAAACAGTCCCACCTAACCCTTCTGATAAGGTACAATTGTAAAGAAGGAAACAGTCCCACCTAACCCTTCTGATAAGGTACAATTGTAACGAAGGAAACAGTCCCACCTAACCCTTCTGATAAGGTACAATTGTAACGAAGGAAACAGTCCCACCTAACCCTTCTGATAAGGTACAATTATAACGAAGGAAACAGTCCCACCTAACCCTTCTGATAAGGTACAATTGTAAAGAAGGAAACAGTCCCACCTAACCCTTCTGATAAGGTACAATTGTAACGAAGGAAACAGTCCCACCTAACCCTTCTGATAAGGTACAATTGTAACGAAGGAAACAGTCCCACCTAACCCTTCTGATAAGGTACAATTGTAACGAAGGAAACAGTCCCACCTAACCCTTCTGATAAGGTACAATTGTAACGAAGGAAACAGTCCCACCTAACCCTTCTGATAAGGTACAATTGTAACGAAGGAAACAGTCCCACCTAACCCTTCTGATAAGGTACAATTGTAACGAAGGAAACAGTCCCACCTAACCCTCTAACCCTCCTGATAAGGTACAATTGTAACGAAGGAAACAGTCCCACCTAACCCTCCTGATAAGGTACAATTGTAACGAAGGAAACAGTCCCACCTAACCCTTCTGATAAGGTACAATTGTAAGTAACAGTAATTATTCGCATAATATTATTAGCAAACGGTTATTACAATAATGAAAATAATTTAAATCACACTATGAACCGATTATTCGTTGGTACTGTGAATCTCTAATATTGGAGTTAGATTCAGCAAAACATTGGGTTTTAGCCTGCTCAATGACTTTCTTCAATTCCCCCCTCTCTACACATCCGTCTCCATCCCCTCACGTTCATACACCTCCACGTCATCCAACCCCATCTCTTTCTGGGTCTGCCTTTAATTCTTTTTCCTACCGGTCTCCAATCTGCAATTCTCTTAGCCATTATTCTGTTATCCATTCGCCTTAAGTAGCTCAGCCACTCTTAATAAACCGGACTATGTCGGGACCCTGGATCAGTTGGTACAGTTCATAGTTCATTCGAATTCTCCAATAGCCATCTTCAGTTTGTAGAGGTCCAAAGATTTTACGCAAGACTTTTCGTTCAAATATTCTTAGGTGTTGCTCGTCCGTGCTGGTTAATGTCTAGGGCTCGGATCCATATGTTACTACCGGTCGTATAAGACTTTTGTATGTTGTTTGCTTAACGTCCTGGCTTTTCATAGGTGTAAACAACACCTGTTGCAAAGCACGATGCGCGGGACTTTATTTCATTGCTGCATGTGTTGTAACTTTTATACTAGTAGAAGAAAACAGTTATTTTCGTCATTTCATTCATGTAGGAATATATTTTTTAAGCGCAATTTGATTTCTTGACTTACTAACACAATGTCTTGATTAATAAATTAGACTAAATCCAGCTGCTTTGCATGCGAGGTGCAAAACGTGATACATACGGTAATTTTCTGTCGTGTCTTCCTTTACAATAGGCTTCTGCTACACAAAGTAAGCTTCAACAAACCGATATGGATTTCGTAATACAGTTAGCGCCGGACTGTGTCATAGTCTAACTTAGAAGTTAGACAGAGAGGTTCCAGTCAGAAATGCTTCGGACCGTCACCACCGAGTTATAATGTATGAGCATTGTACAGTGACCTTGAAGTGTGCAGAGTGAAATAAAAATAGTGAAAACTAGTGAAAGATGCATCTAAAAGTTACAATTTCACCACAATATCCTAGTGTTATACTATGTATTGGAAAACGGTGAAAATAATCGCAGACTGAAAAGACGGTACCTCCTGATTTACTTCCTAGATTTTAAGATTAGAGTTTAGATTAAAAATTTTTAAATAGTATGCTCCCCGAGCTGCAGAACTAGCTCACTAGTTTTGAACGAAGCAGATTTATTATTACACAAACATCAGTATTATATAATTTTTCAATTATCAGAAAAATTATCGGGAACAAAATCCCGATTAGCCTACTGTATTTTGTTTAGTAAAGTAAAACAATTGTAGTCATTCAATAAACGGTGAAAATTGCACACAACAGGATTTTTGTTAAAATATCCTTAAGTCTGACACCCGTCTGGATTATCACAGTTTCTTCAAATTTTTGATATCTTTTTGGACCCTACAGTCCAAAACTTTGGAATTTCTAAAACTTAACACTACATTCAGATTTTGGCTAAAATTGTCATTCATTTGATAATCCCACACGAATTTTTTGCGACTTCATCAAAATTTTCATCCACTTTTCGGACCCTGAAGTCCAAAAAATTTTTGAAAATTCAAATATCATACTGTATTCAGATTCGGTTAAATTTCCCTTTAATTTGATACCCCACTGTGGGGTTTTGCGATTTTTCACAATTTTGACCCCCGCACATTTTGTCCCCCTTACTTTGGGGGGAGGGGGCAATATAAACAAAAACAGTATGTAGAGTAAAAGTATGACATGCGTTCCAAGTTTAACGAAAATAGGTTGATGAACCAAAGTTATCGTGAGATATACCCGAAGCAGACTAGCCTAAAAAGATTGTTTTAATTCCCAGTACACAAGTTTATTTCCAGATCGACACAAGTTGGTTAAACCATTAATGGGGCGGGGGCGGGTGTGAATCGATCGGAACCAATCGGAAATACAAAATGACAGGTGTCATTAACAAAAAAACATTCTTATTTAACACTTGGTCAATTTTATGAAGAGGGGCTCAAATATGAAAATGGATTTGAAATAAATTTTCTTTGAAGAAGCGAAGCGGTTCTCAGTTTTAACTCGACTGTTTGCCATTTATGTGTCTATGTTTCTCACGATAACGTTTCAATGGATCCGACCTTCGTCGTACGTTTTACCGACTTCGTAATAGTTCATAAATAGGGGGTGGAAGGAAAAAATTTAAAGGGGTCCAAATTTTGAAAAATATCGCAAAAATCTAAGTGGGATTCGTATTTAAAGAGAATTTTAACGAAAATCTGAATATAGTGTCCGTTTTGGACATTAAAAAAAAATGTTGATACCAGAGCTCAAAAAAAGTTAAATTTGTGAAAAATTAGTGAAAGCGTAAGGAATCAAATTATTATAAGGAATTTTGTTCAAAATACGAACTCGATATTTTTAATAATTTTTACAAAAATATTATTTGCTGTTTAGACCGCCTCCGAAATGTTTCTAAACTATGTTTGAAAATAAACTTTGCACTTTGTTGTCGGCTGTGTATATTTGTGTTTAATATTGTTTGTTACAAAAATTCCACTTAATTAAATATTAATTTACGAAAAAACACCATTTAATCTCACTCATGTGTTTTATTTTTGATAATTTTATGTATTTTTTTAAAACATTAAATATTTGGAAATTTAGGAAACACCAAGCGTATAAAAGGAAACAAAAAACCTTCGTTCGTGTTTTATTTATCAAGGAAACTACGTGTAGTTAAAGAGCTACGCCTCACACACACGCGCGCGCGCGCGCTAATATAAACTGGTTATTGCGTAAAAACCAGTCATTATATGACGTGGTTGTTATTGCTGCACATCGTCGTCAACGTTGTTGCAACCGGGTAACGAAGGCGCGGCCGTGCCGTGGAGGTCACTGCCTCCGGTATTACGATCGCCACTATTTTGTGTTTAAGTTTGAGGGGTAATATCACAATGACGTTAGCGTTAACCTAGGATGCGCGCGCATTTGATCGCGTGAGACATTTGTTTCTCTACATTGTTTTCTAACTTGAATGTCAAAATTGTAGCGTTTTGCAAGCAAATATTCTGTTTGGTTTAATTTGTGTCCGTTTGTTTATCACTTACACATTTAACCATATATGGGCCTACTTTGTATTGTAAAATCGGTTTCTTTTAAGAATGAATTTCAGTTCTTTTCTTTAATCTATGACGGAAGAAGGAAGGTCTAACAAAACAAAACGAAACCAACAAACTCTATTTACGGACAAATTGAGGTAAAGAAATTTTATTGCTTTAAAATAATTCGTTATACTTTGTCTCAAATAAGGGGATATCGAGGACTCGGGATAGGCTAAACAAACTCTAAACGTACTTTAGATTTAAAAAAATCTGTGATGGGCGATCTACTAAAGAAAAAAATGTCATTGTTGTAGCATTCAAGACATTTTCAGTTGTATTACAAAGTACATCTACAAGCAGCCTATAGTTTAAATCATTTGACTTAATACATTTTTAATGTCTATTTCGCTACAATTATATTTCTTGTAAAAATTATTATTTTTTAATTTGGTTTTTAAAATGCATCAAACTTCTAATTGCCACAACTTAAAATACAAAAATGTTAAGAATACAGGATCGAATAATAAAATATTTTTGTTTAACAAGTATTAATAAATTAAATAATAATGGGTTAATAAAATATTACTAATAACAGAATTGATTTAAAAATGGATTACCACAGATTGTCATTAAATTCATGGAATCTTCGTTTGAACAGTTTCTTTTCTTTACGAATAATTTTTGCTTCCTGCCATAAATGGTTCGAACGAAGATTTAAGTAAGCTGCTTTTATAATTACAATTATAAAAATTACGCAAGTCATCTTTTAATTCATCCAATAGTCCTTGCGTTTTAAAAAAGTGAATAAGTTGTCCTTTGAAGACTGGTGTGCGTTACGCGTCTTTCGGGTTTCCAAAAGGCGCGAGCACAAAAGAGGCGAACGCGATGCCATATATCGATAAGCTTTCGTTATCAGTAAAGAGATAAGGAATGAGAGAAATGGGAAACGGCTATTATAAAATTACCGATAAAGAGACAGGTCGTATGTAGCCTACATGTCACAACGGATTTATATTTACATCAAACACTGGGTTTTTCTTAAATCTGAAGAAGCGGCTTTCAGTTATTGAACGACAGAATCGTGTATTCAGTTTTAACTCAACCATTCAGTCAGTTTAACTCGATTATTCAGTCAGTTTAACTCAACCATTCAGTCAGTTTAACTCGAGTATTCAGTCTAACTCAACCATGAAAACTCGTTTAGAAATCTCAAAATTTTGAAACGCCGGGCCCCAAGAAAAGTGTTACATTTTGAATAAATTGTAAAAATTCAGCCGGGTGTCAAAAAAGAGAATTATAACCCAAATCCTAATTGCTTTGAACATTTTTTAGTTTAGGAGCATTACGGGCAAAAATGGAACTCCAAATTTTAATAAAATCGTGAAAGTTTATGTGGAAGATCAAGTTGTGAGGAATGTTATTCAGTCCCTGTGGTATAAATATCGTAAACGGACTTGGATACACTGAGGGCTGAGTGAACATTCGAAGGTGACTTCTTCCCTACTTAGTAAGAGGACGTTTCGTAAAAAATTTAACTATTCTTCAACCACCCATAATAGTTCATAATTTAACTATTATTCACGTTGTTAATGACAATTAGGAATTTTACAAGAAGCGAAATCGTATTCGCAAGATGGTTATCTTCTTCTTCTGATAGTTCCTATCCGTTTCGGATGTTGTATATCGTACAGACTATTTTAACTTTCTGTACTGCTGCACGGAATAAGTCAGTTGTGTTCGTGGCGGATCAGGTCCTTAAATTCTCAGCCATGATATTCTCGGTCGCCCGACTCCGCTCTTTCCAAGTAGTTTTCCCTGTAATATGGACTGCAATAAGTAAAATCTCTGTTATTTCTTATGAGATGTCCCAGATAGGCCTAATGAAGCTTTCTTATCTTCACTGTGTTAATGAGTTCCCTTCTTCATCTTTCTAAGAACTTCAACATTAGTTAGCCTATATGTGCTGTCCATGAAATTCCGAGTATTCTACGGTAAAGCCACATTTCGAAAGATTACAATTTTTTAGTTGTGGCTTCGGTTAAAATCCAAGATTCTACACCGCAGAAGGGGACCGAGAATGCGCGTAGGATTAGGAGCGTAGAAGTCTCATCTTTGTGTTTATTGTTAAATCATGACTTTTGAATAAACTGCTCATTCTAGTGTACACTGCTCTTGCCTTTTCAATTCTCCTCTTTATTTCTTGAGACTGGTCCCATTGTTCATTGACTATAGTACCAAGATATGTAAATTTGCTTACACGTTCAACCGGCCTTTGGTTTATATTAAGGGTGCAGTTTGTGAACTTGTTCTTAGATACAATCATTAGCTTCGTTTTATTAACACTGATGTCTTGACCATATCTAGGTGTTCAGAGCTGTTGGGTTGTGCGTCGTGAGACGACCCAATGGTATCCTAGTACCGAGCCTCCGGTAGGGGCTCCTGCCTAGTGATCCTGTCCAGACGGAATATTGATTAGTTAATTTCTACTGGTCGCTACAACGACATGCTCGTACTAGGTCGACTAGTACAGTATTTGTCGAGGCCGTTTCCAAGAATCACCTGGACGTGTTCGGTACTTGCCAAGGCCAGCTATGAGTGGGTTTGTCTGGGTCCTCGCAGCTCGGACGTAAAATTTACGTGCAAGTCGCCTTGCGGTGTCATCCAAGGAGCGGACACCGAGTCCTCTTCTCAGGAGACGAGAAGAAAACCGATAGGGGACTTTGGCCGCTAGCCGAAGGCCTCTATCGAGAACGCTTTGCAACCTTCTTTTATGAACGGTTGCGAGGTAACCCCAGACGGGAAGAGCGTAGGTAATGATCGGCAACAGGTACGCGTTGACAATCAACTTACCCAGCTTGCGGGTCATAGCCTTGTTGGCAAGTAGCGGAAACAGTTGCGCGAGACGAGCGGACGCTTTCTTTCGCATCGTCTCAGCGTGGGCACGCCAGGTGAGCCGACGATCGAGGTGGACACCGAGGTACTTTACTTCTCTCGACCAGGGCAAGTACGTTCTACCGAGTCTCACTCGGCCTCGTGGTTCTTTCCGGCGCTTTGTGAATAGCACCGCGGAGCTCTTGGTTTCGTTGACGGCAACTTTCCAGCTCTCCGTCCACGTCGAATACGCATCGAGTGCGCGCTGAAGTCGTGGGATAGCAAAGTCTGCGTTCCGATCGGCGGTATAGACCGCCGTGTCGTCGGCAAACAAAGCCATCTGGACTCCAGGCTCTCTGGGTGCGTCGTTGACATACACGGAGAACAGGAGAGGCCCTAGCACGCTACCTTGAGGTACCCCGGCTGTTATACGTCTCTCGGAAGAGACGTGGTCGTCTATTCGCACGCAGAAAGTCCTCTCCGTCAGAAAGCTAGCAATCAAGCGAAGGTAGCAATCTGGGAGCTGGATTTCCCGGAGCTTGAACAAGAGCCCGTCATGCCAGACACTATCAAAGGCCTTTTCCACATCTAGGAAACAGGCGACAGTCTGCTCTTTCCGACACCCGGCGTCCGTGATGTATTCCACCAGTCTCATCAGTTGATGAGTGGTGGAATGCCCCACACGAAAGCCGAACTGTTCGGGGACCAGTACATCGAAATTTCGTAAATGATCTAGTACTCTCCGTTGTACGAGACGTTCGAGGACCTTTGACGTGGCTGACAGTAGACTAATGGGCCGGAGGTTGCCGGGACGGGAAGCGTCCTTTCCCTGCTTCGGGATCACTATAACCGTTGCCTTACGCCATTTCTGGGGAAAATAGGCCAGTCTAAGACACGCGTTGAACAGCGCGACCAAGAAAAGTACTCCTCGCTCCGGGAGTCGAGTAAGAGCGGCGTTCGAGACGCCGTCCGGGCCAGGAGCTTTTCTCGGCACGAGTTCAACGAGCCGATCTGTGACCTCTTCCCTAGTAATGGGTTCGGGCGCCGTAGTGATCGGAAGAGACAGAAAGTCTTCCACTTCGTTCTCGACTTCTTCGTCGAAGTCCCAGTCCATGGGCGGGTTAAGTGCGAACTGTCGCTCAAAACACGCGCCCAAGTACTCGGCCTTCGCCTCCGGGCGAGCCAGGATTTGACCGAAAGGTCCAGCAATGGCCGGGATGCGAGGCCGGCGCCTCTTCCCTACCAACGCCGAAGGTATCCGGTAAGGGCTACTTTCGTCCGATCCGTCCCCTGCCTGGGCCACGGCGAGTTCCCAACAGCGTCTCCGGTAGGCCTGCATTTCACGACGTAAAATGCCGGTCGCCCGGTTGTACGCTGCCTTGTCGGCCGGATCACGGGTCCGCTGCCAGCGTCTCCGGAGGCGATTTCTCTCGCAAGCGAGAGCACTCGTCTCCTCTGGGATCCGCTGCCAGTGGGGCGTGACACCAGGCTTCATCCTGGAAGACGCGTCGATCGCAGATACGACAGCCTCGTCAAACGCGGCAACTGCCTCGTCGACTTGGCGGACGGTTTCGAGTGGTCCCGCGTCTGGCAATCGGCGACTTAACGCCGGGCCATAGCGGTCCCATTCTACCACCTTCCTGACATCTCTGCGTACGACGTGCTGGGTAGCGACGTGTATCAGGATGGGGAGATGATCGGACGATAGTTCCGTTAGCGCGGACACATGGACCGGACAGTCAATTCCTTGAATCACCACTATGTCCAAGACATCGGGAGCCGCGTTGCGTTGTGAGGGGTAGAACGTAGGTTGGGTAGGCCCAATCACTTGAATCCTGCGAGAATCGGCAAACCTGCGCAAACGTTTCCCGTTTGGGGCAGTCAAGCGACTGTTCCAATCGCGATGTTTGCAGTTCAGGTCGCCGGCCATGATGACCCTCCTGTGTGCATCGAACGCGACAGCTAGATCGGGGTGAAGGAGCTCTTTTTGCGGCGGTTTATACGCCGCGACCATCTGTACACCGCCTAGAGTGTTCAACAACTCCACAGCGGTGCCTTCGAGGTGAGTCATTGCAGGCAAGACGACTCGGTGATGCTCGAGAGTGAGCCTCACCGCGACGGCAGTACCGCCACCAGCAGTGCCCGGCCTGTCGTTTCGATAGCACACATAGTTGGCCAGTCGTAACCGACTCGCAGGAGTCAAGTGGGTCTCATTGAGAAGGACTACGTCGGGTTTGAGTCGGGCCAGTAATTCTTGGAGTTCCTGGATCTTGTTGGACAACCCGTTGGCGTTCCAGGAAAGAATTGAGAGATCTCGTTTGAGGACCCGACTCATAGAAAACCTACACAAGTGGCGGCTTCCACCAAGAGCATGAATCTCTCGGTTGTATCGGCAGTGTCCAAGCGGGAGCGGATGGACCTGAAGGTCTGGGCAACTTTGCGGAGGTCGAATTCCGCAAGGAAGTCTTTGACGACCTGATAGTCGTCAGGAACGGTTTTCGAGGCAGAGTGCCCGGAGACTGTTTGCGCGTAAGAGCGCCGAGGCTTGTCAATCGGGGGATTGGTGGAAGCCAGGGGTTTCTTGGGGCCAGGTGTAGCGCCTCTAGCGGAGGTGCTAGGAAGAGGGACAGATGCGAGAGCGTCGGCCTTCACGCGCTGCGCAGGCTGTCTGGACTGTGCGGCTGGGTTGGCAGGAGCCCGGGATCTAGCGCCACGGGGCTTACGTTGCCGCTTCTTTTTGCCTGCATTAGGGAACCGCGGGGGCGGGAGGTCAGGCGAGGCTGCTTCTAAAGCAGGGGCAGGGTTCTCCGGTGCTGGGGAGGGTTGAGAATTCTCAGGCTCCACAACCGAGATGTTTGGCAGTGGCTGGTCTGTCTCACTTTGTTTAGATGCCGCGAGGTTACGGCGCTTTTTCGCCTGAGGCGGGACAGGGGCCTGGGAAGGAGCCTGAGATGGAGATGCCTGAACTACAGGTGTCTGCTTCGGGCCTTTACTACGTTTCCGTTGCCTGTTAGCAACTTCAGCGAAAGTCACGGCAGCCGTAGCAGGAGGCGAAGGGCCTGGCTGCTCGGTAGCAGGTCTAGAACCAGCTTCCGGATGCCTCGGTGGTGGCAGGCGCCCTTTCGGCTTTCGCCGCTCGAGCTCCCGCTGAAACACCGGACATGCCCGGTAGTTGGCGGGGTGACTTCCGCCGCAGTTGATGCACCTTTTGAAAGCAGGGGCATCGCAGTGTTTACTAGCGTGAGGTAGAGAGCACCTCACGCACGCCGGAGCGTTTGAACAAGTCTCTGAATGGTGCCCGAAGCGTTGGCACTTGTAGCACTGAGGCAGAGCCCCGGGAGCGCGGCTTCTTTCCACTTTTACGCGGAAACCAAAAAGCCGCGTAAGAG
This sequence comes from Magicicada septendecula, assembly GCA_034769895.1. Taxonomy (NCBI): domain Eukaryota; kingdom Metazoa; phylum Arthropoda; class Insecta; order Hemiptera; family Cicadidae; genus Magicicada; species Magicicada septendecula. The sequence goes on from CM068372.1 coordinate 40,642,613, forward strand.
AGAGTAGGCTTGCGCCTGCCTCGCTGTTCTCGACCATGATGCGAACCAGGGGAATTGGACGCCTTGGTCCGGCGGGAGCAAATACCCGATGTACCGCGCGAACCGGATAACCCAGCTCGCGCAGCTCATCGAGGATTTCCTCGAGAGGAGAGTCCACGTCTAAGCCTCTGAGCACGAGGGACAGAGGCTTCACGTGTTTCGGGGTAAAGGTGTGGTATTGCAGGTTGGCTGATTCGACGAACGCCATGACGCTGCGGTACTCGTCCATTCCGCGGACAGCGATCTTGACAGTGTCGCCCCCAAGGAGCTTCAGGTCAACGCTGGCCGGGGAAAGTCCGGGAGCCACTATGAGTCGCCGGTAGAAACCGGTGACGTTGTTCACGCCGTGAACGAACACAGGCGGGATGCGACGAATGACCGGCGGTGCTTGGGCAGCGCCGGGCACAGTCGGCCCCGAGCCGGATTCGCCATCGGCGGGGACAACTTCCATGGCGGACGCCGAGGAAGAGGTTGAGGAGGACCGGTTCCGCCTCGGTTTCTTAACCGGGCGCCCCCGTGGCCCAACCGCCACGAAAGCGTCGGTCTCGTCACCGGGCAGCGGAACCGTCCGGGGATCGACTACTTGGTCCGCATCCATAGCCGGAGAACACGGCGAATCGCTCGTGTGGGGTATGGAGGAGGCGAGCGACTGCGTGCTCGTTGACGCGCCCGGAGCGGGCATTTCCGCCAACGAGCGGGAGGTTTGCCGACCAGAGGCAGCCAGGCTGCCTCCGGCGGTAACCAGGGACCTAGGGTCCGGCCCGAGCCGGATCGCAAGCGGGACTGAAACGCTCAGGCTTACTACGAGCTGGGCAAATGACCGGCTTCGTTAGATACCTCCCCTTACCAAGAGAGGTGTCCACCGGCCTCTTTACCTAGGCGATATCCAAGCTCGCTTACCACTGGTGGGGGCTCGCAAGGATCGTCCTAGGCAGCGCTACCTAAGAGCCTGAGCGTCAGCGGGCTAGATGCGCTGCGCAACCAACAGCTCTGGCAGGCTGGAAATGCTTCCTTTCCAACGGCGGTTGGTGGTCCTGAAAAGGGTCACTTGGCTGGTGGCCCTTAGAAGGTCCGACGAACGAACTCAGCTGTAGTGCTGGCTACTCGGTTCACCAGCCAGCTGAGTTGCAGTCTTCTGTCTTCTTCTAAGGCAAGGTGTCCAGCAAGCAGGGCAGCAGATGTGTGTCTGTCCTCAATACGAAGGCAGCAGGGCAGCAGCTTTAAACAGCGAGAAAGCTTCCGATGTCGTCCAGAGAGAGAGCAGGTCCTTCCAGAGCGAGCAGCTGACCATATCTACGGCTGCTTTCTGCCACTTTATAGCGCACCGCAATTACAAATGTTCATACTCACGGGAATAATCAACGTAATCTTTTAATTCGACTTATAATTACATTTTCACAGGCACATTTTTTTAATTTTTGCCATTTCAGTTTTTTGTTTACTCCTCTAGTGGGAGGTTCAGCCATCAAAACCACACTCGCTGCCCCAGTGCTAAACCAATATGAATAGTCACTCGAAACCATCGATGTATACTATATGGATCGCGTGCTGCATTCACAGAATTCGGTCCGACCGCTGCATCAGTGGTTGGCAAGAACACTGCGTTGCTATATAGTGTACCTGTACAAAGTCTGACATTTCTGCTTTGTTATAGCTTTTGTTGCTTTAGCGGATTATATTTGCGTTAAGTTGTATAGCTGTGTCATTTTAACAATTAATGACTCCAAAGTGGGAGGTTTTTAATAAGTTCTTTTCCAAAATAAACTCATTTGTTTCACTGTAAGATTTCAGTATTCTGACACATTATTTAAGTTTATCGCTAAGTTCTGTTGCGTTTATAAACAGTTCTGTTGCGTTCTTATTTATGAACATTTATTATTAAAGCCAGACGAATTAAGACTAAAGGAAACAAAGAATAAAAGACGTGAGCCGTAAACTTTATACTATACATCGATGCTCGAAACAGATACGAAATAGCAACGTGACTTCCGTTCGCAAGGTGTTTATTTTAATAAAATCTAAGCGTTCGTTGAAACGACGACGAAGGACACGATCGCGGTAGAATGGAACCTGGTAGTAACAGCGAAAAACAGAAAAAGTTGTTTTTCTCGCGCGAAGAAAACGAACGCTCGTTTTCCTGCTTCACAAGGCCGGACTTAATGACAGACGGGAGCGCGGCGACCTTCTGACGGAACGTCATGAGATCCGTCAGGCACAGCGGACCGTGGAATTTGTTCGCGATTGTTGTAACTCGAACGTTGTACGAAAATTTTACCCACGGCGTGAAGTTGTCACGTAATTTCCTTGTATCTTCACTTATAGAACCTACCTGTCTTCTGAACCTTCTACTTCTTCTTCATTAGGTCCTCATCGTAGCTGCCTTTGTTCCTGTGCATTAGGAAAACGCCGTGAATTAGTGCCTTCTGTGGGAGGTGCCTAAAAAAGAAGGTCTTCTGGCTACCAATGTAAAGATCTCGGGTTTAATTTCCAGCAGGCGGCATAAAAGTCGATGTGCATTTCACAGCCTGTGGAGATGAGTACCTAAGGTAACATCTTGAAGCAACAGTGGAGGGATGAAACGTAATGCCAGCCACACTAAATTGCTGGCAACATTGCGCGATAGGATGCGCAAATACGTGTTTGACAGCAAACTTTGTTGAAGTCAACGTACAAATCGGGTCGACTGATAATTAGTACGCATTTAATAGCCTACGTAATTATTTAATTCGACTTTAATTACATTTCTACGGGCTCATTTTTTTAAATTTTGACCATTTCTGTTATTTATTTACCCCTGTGGTAGGATGTGAATAAAGTCCCTTGAAATACATATGATAATAACAACGTGACTTCCGTTCGCAAAGAAACTAAGACTTCGAACCTTCCGGTTTTAAGTTGGAGACTAGTACGAAGTCTGACCGAAAAGTATCCGACCCGTTTGAATATTACGGGAACCGGATGCGCAACTGCTTCGTAACTCGACAACTGATCATACCGTACATTTTAACGCATGCGTGACTGTTCGTTAACGCAGGTGTGACACTCTGTTGTACAAACACAATCATGTTGTCTGTGACTGGCACATTCATTAGTTTTCTACCGCGTTGGCAAGACTGGGCTTTTGTTTCGAGATGGTAGCCATAAAGTCACACTTCATCTCCAGTTACGACCTTTCTGAGGACGTCTGTGTCACTGTTAGTGCTATCGAGCAAATCTTGCGCAACTTCAGCGTAGAGTTCTTTCTGCTCTTGCGACAGCAGCCGGGGCACGAACGGTGCTGGCACACTTTTCATTCCAAGATCTTCCGCCAAAACTTCCGCGAAATTCTCAGGTCTTCTTCTAATTCTCGCACTGTCAGGCGGCGACTTTAGTAAACTGCAGCCCGCACGAGTTCAACATTTTTGGACGCTCTGCTCGTTAAAAGCCTCCCAGAACGTGGATCACATTGAATAGATTCCCCGCAGTGGCGGATTATCCATAACGCTAGGATATGCTAAGGATCCATAACACCAGATCCTTAGCTGTCAGAGGGGGCACCATCCAGCCGTAAATAACAAAAGATAATAAATTTCTGAAGATAATAATTGTGAAACAAAACAAATGTCCTCAATTCAAAAATCGTAAAAAGGTGTGGCACACGTTTCGACGAGTTCGCCGTTATGTTTTTTTATGTTCGAATGAAGATGACAGATTTCATGATACTACAGTTTGTCCGTTCAAAGTATTAAACTAGATTATTGATTGTAAAATGGCTGATGCATTTCCGAATGCATACATTGCTTATCGTCTGTTTTTGACGATTCCAATAGCCAACTGCGAATCTGAAAGATCATTTTTGTATTAAAGAGATGTTGAGTACAATTATGGGAGATGAGAGATTATCTTCATTAGCAAGGTTTAATATTGAAATCGAGATACTTGAATAACTCGATTTAGAGGAAATTATAGAAGACTTCGTTAAGGCAAAATCAAGAAAAAATGGATTGATTAGTATTTTCTAAGCTTAAGTACTACTATGCTCGTTGTAATCACTATTTAGCTAAATATTTGTTGTAGGCTAATTTGAAAGTTTAATAAAATAATTGTTAACTTCCGAAATTGTGTATGCCATTTATCAGTGTGAATAATGGACAAAAGGTTGAATTTTGAATCGGTGGACGTGCGGGCACCAGCATTACCCCCTGTATAGACAAGATCTCGTCGGTAATGGCACCAGTCTGATGGCAGCATAGGGCACCACGCACTTCTAATCCAAGCCTGATTCCCAGACATATTTAAAACGTCTGTTGTACCATAAACCAAACTGTGTAACACTCTTTGAAGCCTCTCCATAAGACTCCATAACTTTTGTGATAGTTTCCGCGGGCAAATGTTTGAGTTTTACGCATGATGCACTGATCTAGTCGTTCAAACATTATGAATATGACAATCACAGAGAATACGTGTTCAAACAGGGGCTCACACCTGACTGTCGTTAATGAACAACAGGTCCCGTGCGTCAATACGCGTGCGTCAACAGGTCCCGTCTGATTGACTATCGAGTTACAAACCATTTGCACAAACTGTTACCGCTAATATTCAAAATAGGCGGATACTTTTCGGTCAGACCTCGTATGATACGCTGGCGGCATATCCTGTGCCTGCAACTTCTATAAGGACACTAAGATGGTAGAAATTTTTATTATATTTTTCACGTGGATTGCACAGGAGTCGACCTATTGCATAACGCCAGTCTTAATTTTTGGATTTCAGATTCTATGTCTCGAGTAGATAACGACGCTCTCTTTGTAACGTAATCCGTCTTGCGATTTATTGTTTTCGTCAATACATATTTCGGGATTCCCATCATCAGTCCTATAATTCTTGTCCTGTCATGAGGACGCGTCGGCGAAATTCGTGGTGTCGTGTGTGTTGTGTATTATGTGTCTGGAACTGTCCCAATATCCGTACCCGCACTACATTGCGATTGTATCGATATATTACTTACGATGTGAAGAAGAAGAAATGTACTAGTTGCTATTTCTTAATGTAAAGCAAAAATACGTATTGTTTTCATTTGCGAGATTAGGTAATAACGGTTTTTGCATTTCAGTTAACTATTTGAAGAAATAAAAGACATGGTTGGGAAAAATACGAGAAAAAAAATATCGTATGATATTTAATGTGTCTGCACAATACTTGAAAGAGAAAAACATTAAAAACAAAGAATATAACGTATTTTAATAAAAACAACAGAAAAATGAAAAATGCAATTACTAGTAAGGTTATAACAAAGAAACAGCAACGAATTAACAAATGAAAACAAGATTTGTTATTCTTTAGGTGGTCAATATTATTATATGTTTTCAGTAAAATCTCGAATATGTTATTCAGCAAATTTTGTGCGAAATACAAAAAAAATGGAGACAGCATTCCGCCTTTCTTGGAGTTGGTTGCTTTTGCAGTAATCTGCACAAATATCGAGTACTAGTACAAAAACCAGTATTACTGGAAAACACTTCTGACATAAAAAGGGAGACATGTGTAGTAACATGCAACGACTCGCCTTACTTCGAGTTGGTGTTTTTACGTAGATTTCACAAAACGCGAGCATTATTTTAAAGGCATATTAGTTTCCATGTGTAATTTTAGTTTGCATGTTAACTTAACAACGCCAACTTTTGGTGTCACAAGCATATATCGGAGTTATATTATTACTGCAGACATTTTTCGTAAAAAATATGACAATGAAACACGATTGCAATCGTCCGAAAACTATCTTATAACATACACGAATAAATTTTCACGATTTCTGTTACAGTATCTAACAATAATTATATGCGATATTCACCACATATCGATGCCAATAATCGCATAATCGAAATATCGAAAATTAATGGGGGTGCGGTTATTGGGACAGTACCATGTGCCTTTTTGTTCAATAATTTATATAATGACTGGTTTGAATTTTACCGACACGTCGCCGTCATCAGGCAAAACGGCGGGAACTAGTTCAGGGATGATGGGAACTAGTTCTGGAAACATGTCCTATTAACGAAAACAAGACGTCTTTATATCATATTAAGTCGCAAGACGGACTACATTAAGGTAATTAAATCTCTGTTTATGTGTCTTAAGCGTAGACTGTTATAGCTCAGTGGTAGGTAGGAGTCGGTCGGTTTTGCATAGCGTTCACGTCATGATAGGCGTTAGGTTAAAAGCGAGTCCCTCCGACTCTTCCCAATCTACTGACCTACTGATACCGTACGATGTTAACTTGCAAGATTATAGGATGGAAAACGTAAAGGTCAGGGGTTGACTTTAAAACGGGCTTCTTAATGCGAAAAGTTACATTGCCGCGAGTTTTTGTTTGTTAGCCAAAGTGTGATCAACTGACCAGTACAGGTTAGTGACGAAGCAATTAAGTAAGTAGTGACCCGCACGAGTAAGTATAAGACGCCGCGCGCTGTTTATGTAATGGTACCGTGATAGACAACAAATACTGAATGTTAATGTGGCTGTCACTACGTACTGAGTGGGCGCCTGTTTGTGTAGTCGATACGTAATAAGTGCGGCTCTACCAGGGTAGGGTGAAACGTCCCGGGCCTGAATAAGAAAACAATACTTTTTGGGATTAATTTCCATTTATTTCTCAACAGAATCTCCATTCTGCTCTATACACTTTTTCCAACGATGTTCTAAAGCGATTATGTCTGTCAGACTGATAAACCGATTTGTCGAGGTCCTCAAAGCAGCTATTTGCAACATGGGTGACTTGATTGTCGTCAGTAAATATTTTTCCACCTAATCATTTTTTGAGGTTAGATAAGACTTAGAAGTGGACTAAATCGGGCGAATATGTTGCGTGAGGAAGCAATTCGAACTTCAGTTTTATGAATTTTGGTTCTCCTTTTGCGGTCTATTGTTTTGACTGTTGTTTGGTCTCAGGAGTGTTGTGGTGGACCCTAGGTTTATAAGGGGCCATGAATCAACCTAAAATTTAGTTGGCGTGTGTAACTGACATTGACTTGGTGAAACAGCACTTTCTTTTTCTCTAAATGTTGTTACTTGATTTCGTCGTTTAAAATCTGCAGTAGGTTTGCATAGCTTCGCCACTAATTTTTTCCCCTATCTATACAATGAAGATTATTTTACGGTCATCCCAAAAAACAGTCGCCGTAACCTTACCAGTAAAATGAATTGTCTTTTCCATCTTTGAACTTGGTTCGCGTTTCGTGGTTGGTTGTCTTGACTGTTGTTTGGTCTCAGAAGTGTTGTTGTGGACCAAAGTCTCATAAACTCGGAGCAAAATTTCGGTTGGATTGCTCGTATAGAGTGCCAAACAAACGGTTGAAACATCCTTTCAACACGGTTTTTTGGTCAAGTGTCAGCAAACGCGGGAACCACCTAGCGCACAGCTTTGTCATACACAGATGTTGATAAGATATTGGGCACACTTCCCGTTGTTATACGAACACTCTCTGCTATCTCGCTCACTACACGGTCTGGCGTAGTCACTTCATTGCGACGCCCAACACGTGGCTCGCTAGTTGTGACACATCGAATTAAATATAACTGAAGTTATAAATTAAGTCTTATTCTTTTGGTGTTGTGTCATGGTATGTCAGCCAGGTTGCGTTATGTATACACTTCACATCTGTGATATAATTGTCATTCGATAGTGTGCGAGACCAAGGACAATCCGGATAAGGTTGACCGTGGTACGCTGGCGGAAGACGCGCCACGGCATAGATTCGTCCAAATAGGTCACATATTTAAACCTATAGACATTTCAAACAGCTTAGACGTATTAATTATAGACTACAAGCAACATAGTTATGGAAACTCAAATTCTGCCTTATCGTGTTGATGTACAGATGAATTATTTTAATTATGCTGAGCGGTGATTGTATTTGTACAGTCATCTCCAATTTAAAACCGTCTGCGGGCCACAGTTGTACTCAGGTACCTAATGGCGCGCCACATCATAAGCGGTAAATTTTCAACAAGTAAAGTAAAAATAAAAGAGCCTAATTTTGAAGTAATTAGAGTAAAGTAATTTATAATAAGAAAATTTAGTAATTATTGAATTGGTTTCACAAGATTAGGTCATGGATGGCATAAAAACGTTTCGTGGGCCTCCAGTTGGAAATCACTGTACTATTCTTCTTCTTTTTCTTCAGCGGCGCGACAACACATTACTGAATCAAGGTCTCCTTTAACAGCCTCCGCTAGTTGTCCCGGTCAAGTGCAGCTGCTCTCCAGTTGCGGGTAGTTCCGGATCCCAAGGATATGGCGCGCATCGTAGTTTACACCGTCTTCCCAACGTAGTTTGGGTCTACCAACTCTCCTATTGCCATAGATCTGTTCTGCGAGTGGCTTTCTTGGTATTTCATTCTCCCCCATTCTGATCACGTGTTCAGCCCACCTGAGTCTACCAAGCTTTATAATTTTCACAATATCTGGTTCATTCAGAAGTGTGTTCAGTTCTTGGTTGGTTCTTTTCCTCCATTCACCTCCTACATATATTGGACCAAATATACCGCGGAGGATTTTGCGTTCATGAACCAGCAGGCTTGACTCAGACTTTCTAGAAATGGTCCAGGTCTCAGAACCATAGGTGAGAACTGGGCAGATCAGTGTTTTATACAGAAGCAGTTTGATGCTCCTGGCAATTGTTCTGCTCTGGAACAGGGGTCTCAGATCAAAGAAGCACCTATTAGCTGAGGTGATTCTTCGCTTTATTTCTTCTGTTGTTTCCCCATCGGAGTTAACTTGGCATCCTAAATAAACAAAGTTGTTGACTTTTTCGAAGGAATGGATGTGCTCTCCTTCTCTAGCCTCCTGTCCTGTGGCCATGTATTTTGACTTACCGTACTATTACCTCTGAATTATTTCATTGTAAGTGAGTAAAAAGAGGTAATTTGCGCATTTAACATGATACGATGGTCTCCCTGATCGTTGTGTTGTACAGAGGAAAGAAAATAACTGACACCGATGAAGTCGTTAGTAACAAACAACAGTTAGAAATCAAAGAAGGCACTCTTATACAATAATTTAATTTAAATCTGTTCAACACACAACAATAAATGTCACCTTTTACAGTTCTGCACTAATTAACGCAATAATTTCTTTCAAAGATGTCTTGTGATGGATTGTTCATATTTGAATTTAATTGACGGACTTTTGCCATCACAGAAATAATACGTATAAATGCGACATTTCGGCCTCCGAAACAATCGGCAGCCGACTTCAGGTTAATTATATAATAATACATTTAAATAAATGAATCTAAATAGATTCGTAGACATGAATCAAATAACAAAAATACAAATGCAGATAACATATTAAAACAAATCAATAACATACATCCAAAAATACAATTCACAGATGAAAAAGAAAAAACATAACAAAATCAACTATTTAGACATAACCATCACAAGAAACAACAACCACCTACAATATGCAATATACAGAAAACCAACTTCCACTAACATCATTATACGTAACCATTCTGACCACCCACCAAAACATAAAATGGCAGCATTCTATTCACTATTTAACAGAATGTACAAAATACCCCTAAATAAACCAGAAACAGACAAAGAAAGAAATATAATATACCAACTTGATTATGAAAATGGATATAATAAAAATACTGTAAACAAAATAGAAAGTAAAATCAAATATAAAATAAAAACTGAACAATTAAGAAATAATCAAAATGATCAAAACATAAATAATAACAACAATAAAAATGGGCCACATTCACATACATAATTAATAATAAAATGACAAAGCTAACAAAACTATTTAAAAACACAGATATTAAAGTAGCGTACAAAACTAACAAAAATAATCTACAAAAACTAAATAACCCACACAACAAAGATAATACAACAACCAATGGTATATACAAAATTGAATGCCAAGATTGCAATAAATGTTACATAGGACAAACAAAAAACAACTGAAAAAACGTTATTTTGAACACCTAAACGCATACAAAAAAACCAGAAATATATAAATCCAATTTAGCCACACACGCAATAAACACAGGACATGAATTCCCAGACATAACCAATGTGACACTAATAAAACACATACCACACAAAGGCACCATAATGAACATTTGGGAAAATTTACAAATATACAAACATAAAACACGAAACAAACTAATACCCGAACAAATACAAATCAATACAAAACATGACACAATTTTCAAAGCACTCAACATCGGAAATACATAAAATACTAATACATACACCACAATTACACACAATAATACCAATTTAAAGTACCAGAGTCCAACGGGAAACCACAATAACAACCAACCAACACACAAGTACTTCACTAGACTCAAAATCAGGAAGGCTGAAGATGGGAACACAATGCTTCCCGAAACATGTTCCAAATAGGGAGAAAATATCTTTAGGTAAATTCATTATTAATATTAAATATATCGTAGATATGAATAGATAAATAAATACTGTATTAATATATGAATAGAATATATTAGATATGAATAGATGAATAGATATTTAATGATAATAAATAGATTTTAATAGATGAATCTCTATCAAACGGTGACAGAGAGTCAACAAATTAATAATAACAAAACTTCACATAATAGATAATCAAAAGATAAAATAATCCAAATAATAATATACTACGAAAACCCACAACAATCACAAAACACGAGCACAATGAGCACGAACACTTGCACAACAAGAAGGGCAAACGTTCGTGTCGATATCAATAAATAAATGCGAGCCTTACAATGTGAGACTATTGGCATAGGGTGAAAGCCCATGTGGCACTTGCGGCAATCGGATATTTATCAAATCTTTCCTTATCAATCGCCAATATTAGCCGTTCATATAATAAGCTTTGGTTTATAATTTTCCAACTTTGTCGACACCCTGACGCTTCGGTCTTTTCGATAATGGTTTCTTGCTTTTGTTTTGTAAATTCTAATCGCATAATTAAGTCTTCTGTCGTTATAAACTGACGTACACGCTAAGTCATTAGAAAAAAACTGCACAAAAAACGATAAATAAACATTCCTAGCGATACGCGGTGATTATTAGTTACTAATATCCAATTACGTCGGACTGGCCAAAATTGAAATTATCCACAGATAAGGAAAACCGTATCGAAACGTGAAAAATCAAACGTTATTCTTTAGTGGCAGTTATTTATGGAATTTCTGTAGTATAAATGATTTTTTTTTTTAATTACAGCGTAAAAATATTACTCCGCCGATAATGCTTGGCGTTGTTGTTGTTGTTGTTGTTGTTAGGGTTTTAACAATAGTATACGGTAGTAATGTAATTCCTAGGCTTTTCCATAATTAAGATAAACGGTTTAGTGATAAGACGGGCGTGCAAACAAACAAACAAAGGTAGTGAGTGCTTATGCAAAGCGAGTGACACACAGTCAGTGCATAAGTTAACGAGTGCGTTGTAGGCCTATGTCTGAACGGGACCACCTCTCTCCCGTGTTGTACGAATCGTATATGGCAAACGCGTCGCTGATCAAAGCCGCGGCCGTCGCATGCTGGGTGAGTATCGATTTACTGTTGACGGCTGTGATCATCTTGTTAACTGTTAACCGAACACAGCCATAAGTTAACGTGGCTTATGACGAAACACAAAAACGGATATTCTTTTTCGAGCTCGATATATAACGATATAACGACACAGTAATGTATATAAAAACAGCAGAGGCATATTTACGGGACCCCCTCCAGAGGGTCGAAAAAAGTTGACGAGGAATTTTGTTAATCTCTTAATTTTTAGACAGTTTTATTATTTTGTCAGCTATGTACGCTAATACAGTAGTAACTATTTTTACTTTCATGTTCCATAAGGGAATGGAGGTATGGTGATTGCGAAAAAATCGTGTTCGAGATAAGGGTTGATTCTGATTGTGCTACCCTCAAAACATGAAGAAAAGTCATTTTCCGAAATGTGTGTGTGTGTCCGTGTCTCTATGCGTCTACGTGTAGAATTTTTTCTATGGCGAACGATAACCGCCGAAAATTCAAAGACACAAATAATGTTTTGCGTATGTGCCTGAGTTGCAGAGGACTCAAGGCCTATTGATTTTGGTGAAGATCGGTTGCGGGAAAGGGGTAGTTTACCTGCAACATTTTATGCTTTAACAAGAGTAGAGTGCTTAATTTTGATAAATAAAGTATTCTGAAAAGAAGGTCATAATAATCCACTGTAGATAGGTAAATGAAATATCTGTAAATGAAATGGTAGTTGAAGGGTGAGGGGATACTTTTTATATGTGTACTACGTTGTCGGCAACAAAGAAGTAGTTTGTTGTTAACATTCCTTCCCGGGCTGTTTGGCCATGGTTCAATGTTTTCTGCAAAACCAGACGTTTCGGCAGTGCCATCGACTGCCATCGTCAGTGAAAATCGAGTGCGCTAACGTGAGGTGGTATAGGCCTACGTTAGTGACCACAGTACTGTGGTTAAGGCTGAAGCAAGAAGTAGAAAGAAGTAATTTCTATAGTAATATGTCATTTCGAAAATGATTTTAAATATAAATCTTGGACATGGAAGTCATGTGTGGTTCTCCAAACAGATTTTTAAATATAGGGCTACAAACAGGTTTATTACACTGCATTTGCGTACACGTTTGCAATATGAAATAGCATATAGGAAAATCAATTCAGTCAATAAGTATGTTGTAAACAATGTTTCAATAACGTGTACTTTTATTGTGTTATTACCGTTTACTGTAATGGGATGGATTATGATGACGATGACAATGACGACGATTTTATTGCAATATGACAGGTTATGGTCCGTACGTATAATTGCAAATTTTTTGGGGTGAATGATTAATACCTTTATTAACAATAATTTTTTTTATACACATAAAATTTATCGAGTGTTGCCTTCATAAATTTTAAAAATTAAATTATTTTTATGCTTTTAATTTGAATTTTTTTTAAATGCAGCTTTTCAAGCATAGGTTAAATATCAAATATTCAAAATTCTTTAATATAACTCGATTGAAACTTTAACGAAATAAATTTCTTTAAAAATACTATTAAAAAATAATTTTATTAAAATCTAAAACGTATACTTTTGCTGGACTTACATGGCGTAATGTCAATTACATTACAACTACAGTCTTTTAATAGTGTTTATTAAAATAAGTATTTACCATAAATTGAAGTGTCTTTAGAAGTTTGCGCCTGTGTTTAAAATGATATTTTATAATAAATTTACGAAAACAGCGAGTTTCTCACTTCTCAGGTGTCAAACGTCGGATTCCAGCAATTTCATTAATATAAGTCTTTACAGTATTAATCAAACTGTCTTTAAAAGTTTGTATCATTGTTTAAAATGTAATTTTATAATATATTAATGAAAACCTCGGTTAATGTTAATATAATACCTATTGATATTATGGCATAAATTATCCCTAACGATCCAAATGATTCAATCTTTCCTCCTTTCTAAGTGATAATATGGGAAATTAATCAAAACCCAGGTAAAATTAAAATATATACTTCAGGATGACCAAAAAATCAAAATAAATGTTTATATAAAATTGGATCCCCTTCACCCGAAGGATAAAAAAAAGAAATATTTAAATTTCGATCAGTTAATAATATAGAAATTGCTCCAGCAAGAACTGGAAATGAAAGTAATAATAAGATAGCACTAGTTAAGATCTGTTTAAACTCCTACTAAACGTATATCAATAATTGTTCTAATAAAATTGATCTTGCTCCAGCATTGTTAAATCAACGCAGGAGCCCGAATGTGCAATAGCTCTAGATAAAGGTGGATATACTGTTCATCCAGTACCTGCCTCACCATCAACTATTCTGCCATTGAGGCCGAATCCCGACGTTCTCCGACTTCTCCCAGAATGTTATTGGGAAGCCTTCCGTTCATATCGCCTCCGTGTTCGGTCGGACGATTGCAGGAAATCCCTTGCTATTGTGGGGGGGGGGGGTCCTGTACAATCTGGAACAGCGACTTGACGAGTCGATGACGTTAAGGCTTACTTGATCGAAGTTCCAATCAGGACTAATTATACAGATATTCATTACGCATAATTGACGCTATATATATTTAATGACGGGACCGTGGTCAGTTGCGACCAATTGAATTATCATGTTATTATAATAATACAGGAATTACCGTTATAATTCTATCCATTCGTAGCCTATTCGAACCTAACGTAACGTAACGTAACGTAACGTAACCTAACCTAACCTAACTTGACCTGCCCTAACCTAACCTAACCTAACGTGACAAGAATATTGAAAGAAAGAGGTTACTCGCACAAACGAATTGAAATCTCATCGAAGTTCAGAATAGGAACGTTTCTAAATGTAGATTCGGTCAGTAAATGAAAGTGCGGGGCGCAATTGACCGCCTGAGAACAGGTAAAACGTTGCAACTGACCGAGACCGAATTTAATGACGTCATGTTGCATTTGCAGAAAAATATATATTGCGATCCGATTTCCAAATAACAATAACAGCTGCAGTTATACTCAATCCCAAACTTTTTCAAAACGTTTTCTAAAGTGTAGACCACGTCCCAATAAAAAGACTAGCTTCCTCTTCAAATACATTCGAAACCGTGTGGCTTGAATCACCATTTAAATTCTATAGATTTTAATCCATGATTAGGATTAATGTAAGACGTTTCAACTATCTTGGACGTTACATTACTTATGATCAAGACACAGATATAGAAAAAAAATGACGAATTTTACAAGAACATGCGGAACGATTTGGAGAACGTTGGGAAATAAATGTAGAAAGGAAACCTAAATAAAATTTTATAAAACAGTGGCAATGCCTACACTACTGTGTGGTTCTGAAACTTGGGTCATAAAGAAAAAGATGAACAGAAGATACAAACGGCAGAAATTAAATTTCTGAGATCAGTGAAAAGGTTTAATAGACGAGATCACATAAGAAATGTGGAGATAAGAAGTGATTTAGATATTTTTGCAGTTAATGAAAGGATTAAAGAATGCAGAATAAAATGGATTCAACACATAGATAGAATGGCAGAAAGTATAATACCGAAGATAGCGAAAGATTACAACCCTAGAGGTAGAAGAAAACTTGGTAGGCCTAAGAAAAGGTGGACTGTGGAATAGGAACAGGCCGCTAAAGCCTAAAACCGTTAAGATGATGCTGATGATTAGGAGAAATAATATTTTGTTTTATTACAGTTTAAATTGTTCGTCAAAAAGTATTTATATCATTCTGCAATACGCTAATATGGATAAGCAGCGTGCCCGACAGTGAATGGACTGTCGTTATTGTTGGGCACGTGAGTTTAACAATGCGCGCACAACACACTAATTCCCTGACACAGATTTTTTACACACACACAGACACTGCACTGTAGATTATGTTATTAACTTCTTAATAGTATATTAAATCTAAGTCCCTAACCTACTGACAGTAAGTTATTATTCATTCGCACCTTCGTCATATACAACTATGAGTTGTGTGTGTGTGTGTGTGTGTGTGTGTGTGTGTGTGTGTGTGTGTGTGTGTGTGTGTGTGTGTGTGTGTGTGTGTGTGTGTGTGTGTGTGTGTGTGTGTGTGTGTGTGTGTGTGTGTGTGTGTGTGTGTGTGTGTGTGTGTGTGTGTGATTCTTTATCTGTGTAGATATTATAACTTGCTACAGTTACATTAGAGTGTAAGCATCGTTATTTAAACTAGTAGAACTCGCTACTGCCTTAATATTTTGAACGAGTACATATATTACTGGATAAATTTTGAAATTAGACAATTTTTCAATTATCAGAAAAGTTACGAAACTCCCGATTACCGTAGTAATTTTTGTTTAGTTTAGTACCATTATGGAGCAACGGTTTAAAAAACGCTGAAATTTTCAAACTATCGGATTTGTATTAAAATTTACTTGAGTCTGACATCTGGCTGAATTTTTACAAGTTTTTTCATATTTTTTTATCTTAATTTTGGGCCCTGCGGTCAAAGAATTTTGAATTGTCCAAAACTGTGCAATGTATTGAGATTTTGTTAAAATTCTCTTTCTTTTTTATACCACATGGCATTTGCAATTTTATCAAACTTTTTACCCACCGGCGTGCAAAAATTTTTAAATTTTCAAAAATGAATACTACATTTATATTTTAATTAAAATTCACTTTAATTTGATATAGCACGTAAGTTTTTTGCGGTTTTAAAAAATTGTCTCCCATTTTTTGGCACCTGCTATCCCAAAATTCCAAAAGTGAACACTAAAGTTATACTTTTGTTCAAATTTCATTTAATTTGATACCCCACATGGAGTTGTGTGATTTTTAAAAATTTGGATTCCTTTGGGACGTGCAGAGGATTCAGGCACCCGAAATTAAATTAAACGTTGTTCTCTCTTCGATCGGAGAAGGAACGAGGATATTGTATCATTGTACCAGGAGACTGAAGACTACAGAAGGAGATGGTGTGAGCACTTGAATCGCATGCCTGATATCTGTTTACTTGTGCCTGCCTTGGGAAGAGAGATGTCGGTAGACCAAGGAGGAGATGGGTTTCGGAACAGGTCAAAGGTCTAGTCCTGGGAGTGGTAATGATGGTGATGATGACTAAACTAGTAGTAGAATAATCGGGTTTTCGTATTTTTTCTGATAATAATTTGAAAATTATTCTATATTCAAATTTACCTAATAATAAATATGTTTCAATGAAAATAGTGAACGATCTCTTCAGCTCAAGGAGCTTACTACTTTATTAATGGCTTTGAAATGCAACGAAAATATTAATTATATTACTATTCGTAGTCCTTCAGTCTTCGACTGGTTTGTACCCTCCCCGCATATATACCCGTGGTGCGTGTGGTACTGAGTCTCTCACAGGTATATGGGACCTACAGTTTAACGCCGGATCCGAACGGCATAGTTGGGGAAGGTTTATACTAAGCAGGATACCTCTCGCTGGTTTGCCATTGCCTTGCGAGGAGGAACGGTCGTATCTAAATCAGATGGCCCCCGGCGGGAATTGAACCCGCGCCGACAGCGTGGCAGCGTATATTACTATATGTAACGAAAATGGCAAGACTATTACTAGGATGTCCGCTATCTAAACGGGATCTTGAGATAACAAGCACGTGCGAAGGTGTGGAAGAGACAACTTTTGACGTTAGAACAGGCCTATGTGCCTAAAGCTTGAAAGCGGAAGAAGAAGAAGAAGAAGAAGAAGAAGAAGAAGAAGAAGAAGAAGAAGAAGAAGAAGAAAATTTATTTTGCTTTTAATTAATTAAAAACGTGTTTAATTAATTAATTATTTATTTAATTACAATACGTTACCTACGTGTTGTAACGCAGTAAAAATAATCGTGTTTGCGGCACTGGTTTGTACTGGCTTTTTTCGGTTTTAAAGTTTCCAATACTGATTTCTTAATAGTTATTTTTGTCAACCAAAATCCTACGTACGCCGATGGTTGAATGCAGTGATTAACTCGCCAGCCGACAGCACAATGCCGTGGAAGATTAACGAGCGCGCTATCTCGCGACGATTAATATAGTACGGTGTAGCTTGTTCACGTGGCAAGAAGATGAAACGTTCCTGATCGGATCTGTGAATAAACAAAATTCAATTTTTAATGACTGCTTAGCAACGACCAATTTTGATAATGTTTTCTTGTAACTCGCGGGATACAAATTTTTAATGGCGACTGTTAGCGTACCTGTTGGCAACGCTTCCCTTGCCGAGCGGATCCGACGATAACCGAGGACCCCGGTGAAGTGTGTGCTGCAGTGAGTCATCTTGTGTGTGACGAAATATCTCTGTCCATCTTTATCGGTTAGTTTACGCTTTCTGCGCCCTCCCAACATTGAAAAGGAGTGGCTTAGGATCTTGAGAGTCCATTGGTCCTGGTTAGTGTGTACTGTAAATTCTAAGAAACGTCCAATCCTACGTTCACGTTTCGTTGAAAATTGAACGTATCAAATCGTACCTTAGAAGGAGTCTTCTCCTTCGGCTTATTACGACATTCCGGTACCGTATAACGGGCCCTCGACTGAGCAGTGTCATAGACGTATACAGAAGTGTCCGTTACCATCATTATTATATCCGGCTGTACAATGTTTACAAATTTTCCGGAACCAAAGATTACAGAATTGACTGAATTCTCATCTTCCACTGCTACTTGTCCATCCAAAGATCTTAAACTTCTCGTCCCCTCAATATAGTCTGAATTTTTTTTCTATCCAGGTGATAGGAGGTATTCCTCTTTTCCTTCTTCCTAGTGGGGTCCATTCCATAACTCTCCTTGACCATCTTTCCTGTGTCATTCTTTTCGTGTGTCCATACCATTGTAATTTTTTTGTTTGGATAAAGTCAAGAATTGAATTTTTCACATTCATTCTGTCCTTAGTGACTTCATTTCTAATTTCCTCACGTCTGGATACTCTTGCCGAACGTCTCCAAAAGTCCATCTCTGCTGTCATTAATTTTGTTCTTGTGTGTTTATTAGTATGCAACCCACGCCGACACCAGAATGGCGACAATACGAGCAGTCGGTTTCATTAATGTGTTAAGCTGCGGTAGATAAATACTAATTTTGGCAACGCTGCGTTCACGTGAACTGAACGTGATAATGTCATTTTAAGTATTTTTGCAGCAAAATATAGCGTCTGTTACCTTTTAATTTTTCTTGTAATTGCCGCTTTCTATTTTTTTTTTTTTTTTTGAACAGTCGACAGAATAATAATTAAGAAAATACCGTAGCGGTATAAGATTCTTAGCATATAGCCCCGCTAGTGTAACACAACACTGCTTGTTTGATCGCATTAATGTTGCCTTACCCGTAGAGACACAACAAGTGATCGTGTAAACAAATATAAGGGTCGTGTAACCGTCTAGATTGCTGGAAAGTAAACAAGTGCTAAAAACCATCGTAAAATCCTTAATTAGAACAGAACGGAGAGGCGCCGTGGTGGCAATGCCCTACACCAACAACGCGACGTTCGTTCACGACGAGTAGCTACGTAGGCCTACGCAGTTCGCTTACGAAGGACGAGCTGAAGGTTGCCAGACGCATCAGCAACCGACAATTAAGGGACTTACCTTATCAACCCATTTTTCCCTCTATAAATATTTATTTTGTCTTTTGCATATAGCCTGATGGGATTCCAACTATTTTAGGATGTACAAAGTTTTCTATATTCTGTTTCATACTAAAATAATAATAATATAATAATAAGTTTGTAAAATAATAATAATCATTATCATCATCACCGCTCCAAGGCGCTTCTCGGTCTACCCACATCTCTCTTGCCTGTAGGGTGATAACCCAAGGCAGCCACAGGTAGACGGATATCAGGCATGGGATTCAAGAGTTCACACCATCTCCTTCTTCCATCTTCTGGTGCAATTATACAATGTTTAAATCGCGTCTAATATCCTCGTTCCTTCTCCGATCCAAGAGAGAACAACCGTGCGTCCCTCTTAGAAATTTCATTTCGGCTGCCTGAATCCTCTGCACGTCCCTTTTACCAAGCGTCCATGTCTCACTAGCATACAGTAATATGGGGACAGGCACAGTTTTATAAAATTTCATTCGGGTATCCTTCCATGTTTTATTTTTCAGGTACCTGTGAATCATTCCACAGATGCGTCTAAATTTTGTTAGCTTACTATCCCAGACAATATCAGTTTCATATGAGTTATTACAACCCAGGTAATTATAATGACTAACCTGATCCAAAATTTCCTGCTTCTCTCTAGGGGAAGAGCAGCTTGAAATCAAAGTTCCTGGTTCTCCAGGTTGGGGGTTTTACAGCAGGCCAGTAACCTGCTTAAGTAAAAATATATGCACTAACAGAACTCATACGAGCCTCGGAAATCGGATGGGAAATACGACAAAATAATAATAATAATAATTATTATTATTTATTTTTTAGCGATGGCCTCTACATCTCCCCTTATAGCTATCCCAATCACCTTGAAGGTTTCTAACTAACAGGGAAGCAGAATGACTATTCTGCTGTGAAGAGAGTGCGCAGAACAGTATGAGCACCATGGTGTATGCACTCTACCTAACTGGGACGTGCTCCAGGGGGAACGCCGATATACCATAGGAGAAAGAGAAATATACCACACAAATATATAAAATAAACAGTAAGTAACATGAATTTATACACAACACACATTTCTAAAATGATTAGATGTTCTAGTCAGAGTCTTCATATCATTCTTCCTAAAGGTATTAATATTCTGATTGAAACAGTCACCGCCTTCACTGTCACAAACTCAGTTCGTCATTTTGATGGATCTCGCCAATGGAGCCAACACAGTCAGTCGCAAGTACATGAACAAGACGCGCCTTCTGTTTCTTACGTAAGGAATTCTGTAACCGATCCCCGAGACATCTACATCAATAAGGCCGTGAATACTCTTATGTATGAATAACACATATTTTATGTGCTCTCCTGTGTTTAAGGGCCATAATTCCCCAATGTTTTCACTTCGTCTCATATGACTAAAAATGCTGACTGATGTCACAATATTGTAGATAAGAAAAAACTCGTGTTTCGACTGCCTCAATCTTTTGATCAGTGTCGTCCCTTGTATATCCCATAATCGATAAAATCATCAAATATCCCAATTTATGTAGTAACGAATGTACTCCGTTCAAAACAGTGACCGAGTTCTGCAGCTCAGAAAGCATACTAATATACTAAGCCCCTGTTCGCTGAAGTATTAAATTTAAAAATTAATCACATATTTGTATTACAACAAATACTAGAAAAACGAAAGTCTCGCAATCTGTCTACGCACCTCGTATTTGTCGATTTAGAGAAAGCTTACGACACAGTATCCTTAAAAAGACTTTTTGAAACATTAACCAAGTTTGGCCTGAGCAAGATTTATGTTGCGCTGTCTGGAACATATATAAGGACTCAAAGAGTTTGGTGACAGTGGGAAATGTTCTGTCAGAATTGTTTCCTACCACAAAAGGGCTTAAGCAAGGGTGCAACTTGTCACCTACCCCGTTTAAAATATATATCCAAGAAGCCGTCAGTAACTGGAGAAGGAAAACATCAGCAATGGGAATTCAAATGGATGAGCAGTGCTTAACAACTCTCCTATTTGCCGACGATCAGGTAATTATAGCGTGTGACGAGGACGACACAGACTATATATTTAGAAAATTGAAAGTGAAGTACGAGAAATAGGGTCTAAACATACGAGAAACTACTAAAACAGAATATCTTAAAATAGGAAACATGCAAGAAGAAGACCCATATCTGCAAATCCATAGAATCGGAAAGTGTAGCGAATTCAAATATTTGGGAAGCATTGTTTCAGAAGATGGAACAACAAAGAATGACATCAAAAATAGGATACAACAGGGAAAAATTCGTTTTCTAAACTCGTTACTTTGGTCGAACAAAATGAAACTTCATACTAAACTGACAATCTACACAACTACTGTGGAGCTCATTTTAACTTATGGCTGCGAATGATGGCAACTTTCAGATAAAGAGAAAAAGATGATAGAAACTGTGGAAATGGACTTCTTAAGAAGAGCGTGTAATATTTCTAGAATGCAACATGTTAGCAATGAAGATATAAGAAGGAAAACAGGACGCATATTTACAACAGCAGAAAGAATAGAATCCAGACAGTTGCTATGGTATGGTCACGTAATGAGGATGGAGGAGAAGCGATGGCCAAAGAAAGCATTGACTTACACACCACAAAACAGGAGAAAAAAAGGAAGACTGACATCACAATGGAGGACAGGAATTAGGAAAAGCATGAGAGATCGAGCTATTGAAGACGATGACTGGAAAGATAGGGAGATATGGCGATCGAAATGCGGGATGTGGCATAGACTGTAGGACCCCCGCTAATAATAATAATAATAATAATAATAATAATAATAATAGTAGTAACCATCACATTGTCGGCTGTGGAAAGTAGTTTATTTGACGGTGTTTATAAATGAACGAACGCGCAGAATATTCGGTGTTCGGCGCCATCATTATCACCGAGTTTGATCGATAAGTCGTCGCGTCCACAACTTCGATTAAAGCGTAACGTTCACTATTTAACGACCTTGAATCGATCTGGCCCCTTCATTTTCGTAGGTGCACAAAATGCGCTACAAAGGTGTGTGTGTGTGTGTGTGTGTGTGTGTGTGTGTGCTGTTGAGATTTGAACCCGTGACCTCTGATTTTGATAACAGACACTTAATAAACGGATTATCCTTCCATTAATGAAAATAATGAACGCAAAATAACCAACTTCTGTTGTTCTTCAAGCAGATTTCGTGTGACGACTTTCTTGGTCGCGCCGTCGTTTCTGCGAATTCGGCAACTATTTTGTATTATTTAATTTAAATTTACATTCCTCAGGTGTTTTAACGCAAAAACGTACCACATTGTACAACTTATAAAACTTGTTAATTTAAAGTAAGAAGCTGTAGAACTTGGTCACGATTTGAAAGAAATACATTTGTTATTAGGTAAATCCTAATTAATTAGTACGCCTACGCCCCCTGAGCTGCAGAACTCGATCACTACTTTGAACGAAGTACATTTATTATTACTTAAATTTCAATATTAGATAATTTTTCAATTATGGGAAAAGTTACAAAACCCCGATTTTTCTATTTCTCAGTAACATATATATTAATTGTAGAGCACACAGTCATACAATAAACACTAAAAATTCTTAAACATTCAGAAAATTCCTTTTAGTCTGACATTCTTTTCGATTTTTGACATTGTTTCATATTTTTTTAACTCTTTTCTGGGCTCTGGGTCCCAAAATTTTTAAATTTCAAAAAATTAACATTACATTTATATGTTAATTAAAATTCTATTTAATTTGATACCACACATGAATTTTTGCGATTTTATCAAAATTTTCACCCACTTTTTGGGTTCTCCTGTCCAAAATTTGAAATTTTCAAAAATTAATACTATCTTCAGATTATGGTTTAAACTCTCTTTATTTGGTACCGTACATGGGCTTTTGCGATTTTTTCACAATTATGACCAACCGAAAATCGGTTTATACGTTCAAAAGTTGTCGTGAGGCATACCGTAAACAGACAGACAGATAGACAAATACCAAACGACCGAGTTAAAACTGTGAACTGGCCATCATGATAAGTATCTATTTTACTTCAGATGAGCAGAAAAATTAAAATAACTTGTAAACTATCTGTAGAGTAGTGTGTTTCTGTTTCATTATTTTCTACGTCTTTAGTGTATTTGTATATTGTATATCTCATTGTAATGTTTATTTGTTTATTCATGTTATCGAGGGTATTCCCGCGTAACCTCCCTCAGTTCTTCAAGAATCTTGAGAGTAACTTTTTTTTTGAAAACCTATTAGCGTTCTATAAATTTCGACTCACTCAAATGATCAAAATCGGTAGGCCTGTTTCTGTTACCGATGACATTTGTTTTTTGTCTCCGTTTGAATAATTTTTTAATACCAACGCTGTTTAAGTGTAAAAATTTCCCCTCTGTTCCACTTCTCTTTTTGGCAATAGTTTCTATTATATATGCAGCAATCGAAAACAAAATAAATTGTGTAATGAAGGAACTCGCAGAAGAAACAGATTTTTTCCTGACCACAGAAACCAAACAGTCACGTGCATGTATTCATGTTACACGAACGACTACTTCACGGAGGTACTACAACATAGGGGTACATAAATGACACCAAACGTAATTATAAGGTTAGCTGTCGTCGTTTGAACGACCCGTTAGTTACCTAACAGGTCTAGTATCTCGCGTTAAGTTGAATGGCGATTTTAAGGACCGTTATCTTTAACTAAGCTTCGTGGAACGGTTGTCTCTCGTTATATCTTTAGCGGATGATTTACCGGCCGTTAAATTCTTACGGAGGTCGGTGAAACGAGGCATCAACCATGTTTATTTTTCTGTTAGCAGTTTTGCCTTTGGCGACATCTGGACATCCAACCGTTTGTTCACTTTCCGACTGTACTCCGTCTGACCTTAACTGCTTGTAGTCCAACGTGTTCGTATTAACGGATACTTGCACAGTGTGACGTATCGAATAACATACTTCGGACTGAAGTGATACGTAACACGTCGGAATCGAACTGTGGTATGATTTGAAAACCGTAACGCTTCTTCACACGCCGATCGATTCTACGACCCGTCAAGACAAATATCTGGCGTTAA
The DNA here is from genome assembly GCA_034769895.1 of Magicicada septendecula. Classification (NCBI taxonomy): domain Eukaryota; kingdom Metazoa; phylum Arthropoda; class Insecta; order Hemiptera; family Cicadidae; genus Magicicada; species Magicicada septendecula. Next base: position 40,666,828 of record CM068372.1, read on the forward strand.
GTTAACCGACGACTTTACCAGCCGTTATCTTTAACTGAGCTTCGTTACCTTTAATTGGTTTATATTAATCTCCCGTTCAGCTGTTAACGGCTGGATTACAGGCCGTTAAATTTGGTAATGGAGGTCGGTGAAACTGGTCGTTATTCAGTCAGTCTGTTATCTACAGCTATTTTTGATCGTACAGTGTGTCTCCCACAAAAATTCGTCATCATTGTCTTAGAGCACGATGTATGTAGGTCATAAGATTCTGCTAATCTCTGCAATTTACACAGCGATAAGAACTGCACCTGCACGTCTCTACTCTGTTTTCCTGTAAAATAGTTAAAACCTGTGATAACAAAAGAACAAACGTGAGAAAATCGTTATTGTTTGTAATCTCGGCCTCATTAACAGTAATACACCCGTTGCACTGGATTAGTACTATTGTTTCACTAACGTAAATCACCACATCAATAGTATCGGTAATGTACAACAACTGTAGCATACAGTATTTCCTGGACTGTTTACTGCTACGAACGGCCCAGTATTTACTGTTTACACGCTATCTAATCATCTGGCGCTTATCTCTCGCCTAATCTTAACTGTTGATTAATAGCGCCCGTTATTGTTACTTAATGTTACACACGCTGATAACGGACCGCGGTCGTATGGTATGCTTTTTGTTAGTACTGGAAAAGTACTGATTTATTTACTTTTTTCTATTTGTATCGGCCACCTGAGGACTACATTCCAATTCCAGTTTATATTTCCTTGTTCTTTTCTTTTTCTCCAATAAACAAAAATTTTTTACTAAATTTAAACATCATCTAAACCAACTAATTTTTTTTTAATTTTTCTTAAAAAATTAATAGAGCCATTATGAAAAGACGTTGAAGAGATGTGATAATTAAGTCTGTCTTATGATTCTGTCTCTTGAATGTCGCTTGTTGGCTCACATTACTACTACTACTACTACTACTACTACTACTACTCCACGGCGCTACAACTCTGGTCTCCACTCCTCTCTATCCCTCCACTATCCTAAAATTTCCATTGCCATCTGATTTTTTTTGACGTCAAGAGGGACCCAACATATCTATAACCATCTACGCTCTTAAATTCACTGCCATTAACTTTTTTTAGTTTTGTATCGGCCATCTGTGGACCACATGCCAATTTTGGTTCTTTATTTTATTTCAGTTCTTTTCTTTTCTTCCAATATTCTTTCATCTTTTCACTATGCCTCTTCTTCCTGTCTTCAGTCCACTTAGAGCCTGCGTTTTTCTCTCGCCTACCCTGGGACTTCTTCCATTTTTAACACTTTTGCCCGAAAAACTTCTCTGTCAATTGCTTCTTCTGCGTTTATATTATTTTTTCTAAATCCTTTTTAACTTCTTTAATCCAAATTGACGCTGACTTCATCCCCACGGATATTTGAAGATCTGTTTTGTTAACCTATTTTCGTCCATTCTATATAAATGACCAAAAAATACTAGTATTCTTTTTCTCACGGTGTCTGATATATTTCATCATTGCTTCTTAATTTCCAACCTTCTCAAGTTTTTCGTGGGCCTAATAGTTTCCTAATAATTCGTCTTTCCAATATTTCTATTTAGTCTAAATTATAATTCAATGCTAGACATTAACTTGCATATAGGTGTCACTACTGAACTGTAATGCCTTATTTTCCCATTTTTAGATATGCGCTTTTTATTGTAAATATCCATTGTACTGATTTTTAATTGTTTAAAATTTTTATTTTATTACAGTAAAACTCCCGATTTTGGGTGACACGTTCGCCGAGCATAACCGAATTCTGCGCATATAAACCACAGCATGTTACAAAAAATGGCAGGAAGTAATGAAAATGACATTGGTCGTTTATTTAAAATACAACAGTTTAGTAAAACCTCGTTAAGCATTAAGGGACCTCGTGAAAACCGCATATTCAGCGGGATATTAACAAGTAGCAATATAACGTAAAAGCCGTCCCGAATCTGATTTAAATAATGTGAGGTATAATATAAAAGCATGCCAAATGTGATTTACAGCCTATTATGTAAAAGCCTCCCAAAGTGATTCAGGTAATGTGCAGGGCGAAGACGGTAGTCAGAATTAGTTATCCTTACAGTGGTTAGAGTCTGGTTGGCCAGAAAAGTAATTGGATCCACTAACTTCCTTGGAACTTTATTTCAATATTGGTTGTAAAAAGGATCGTTGAATCAATAATAATTATACGTATAATAATTATTTTTTGTCAATATTAGGAATAGTAGCAATTTTACATTATCGTTGACAGAGATAAGTTGTTTTCAGTCAGTAAGTCATTCAAGGCCGATTAACTGTCACCGTATACAGGCGCGATTCGACCAATTAAAATTCAATGTCAATCACTATCATCAGTGTTACTAGTTACCTATACTACGCGTACACTGTTACACGTGATCAAACGCTACGCGGAAATGATACAAAAATAAACCGTGACTGCCACTGATAAACCGTCACTTAGTGTTTGCTATTTTTTGTATTAAAAATTATTTACAAATTATTTCATATGTTTTTGGTTATTTTTTCCTTTTAAGATAAAATCTAGTGTACGGTACGAAATAACGTATTCAAGGTAAATATTTTATGGGAAAATGACAAGGGGAATTTGCTTACAACACAATCACTTCATAGATACAAAAAGAAACATAACACTACTGCACAACATACAAAAAGGTAAAAAAAATGGATTTATTAGAAATTCTAGAAATTATAAAAATAATAAAAAGTAACAAAAATTTAACAAATTGACAAACTGAATTCTGTATCCCCTTTATTAAAAGTTGTTATTTAGTTTAGTTAATTTTTATATTTTCATTCAGATTATATTCAGTTTTTACAGACACTTGACCTTCGCTTAGCTTCTCCAACACCCCTCCATCATCACACGCCACACGTGTCCGGATACACGCCCTAAACACATGTCCACCACCCTAACATCCTTTGTTTAGTTGTTCACTGATCTCTGTGACAATAGCTTAAAAAGCTGAAACAGCTGTCAGAGTTAACTAAAAACTGTGAAACGCACCAAGTGTTTATATATTTTTAAAAAGCTTTGTATTAATATGTTTTACTAAGTGCTCAACGAGTCATCAGTTAATATTGTGACAAGAGGAAGGTCACACGGTACATCCCAGTTTGTACCACAAAATCTTATTGAAACTGGCATGCGTTAACTTTGTTCTATTTATGTTGTTATTAATAATATTGTTGTTGTTGTTGTTGTTGTTGTATTTCATTAATCTGGGGCGATACACTATAGATAGAGAAATACAGGACACGAATGGTATCGCTGTAGAGAAGAGGAGCCCTCAGAGGTGGCATCCTCTTATCGGTCATTGCCAGAGGTAGTTGCCCTGGTGATAGCGGGAGTGGTTCCCGTAGAGCTTTATGTTGTTATTAATAATATTATTGTTGTTGTTGTTGTATTTCATTAATCTGGGCCGATACACTATAGATAGAGAAATACAGGACACGAATGGTATCGCTGTAGAGAAGAGGAGCCCTCAGAGTGGCATCCTCTTATCGGTCATTGCCAGAGGCAGTTGTCCTGGTGATAGCGGGAGTGGTTCCCGTAGAGCTTTTGGCTCTAGAGCAAAAGCACCTCTTCGAAAGAAGAGATTAGACTGGAATAGATGCAGCAAAGAATGAAGTCAGGAAACTCACTAGTCCCCGGCACTGGGAAGATCGATAGTATAGGGAGGACAGAGAAAGATGAACCGCAAGAATTGGATTGACCGCCAACACGTTGAGGTTAACTAGCACTGGACACAGTTCCTCGGCGGTCATGCCAATTTTAACGCCTACCTCCACAGAATGGGAAAGGTGCAAAGCCTTTGAAGGTACAACTCTTCCCATGAAGACGCCTTGCACATCTTTTTCAAGTGCAGTAGATTCACAAGAGAGAGGACGGCATTAGAAATGGAGCTCGATAAGTTCACGCCCGAGGGCGTAGTTGACATGCTTCGTGGCAAGGAGGAATGGGGACGAATTTCTCAATTTATTCAATGGGTTCTACAAGAAAAGAAACGACCGTCCCAACTTACACCCAGCATGCAGTAGAAGACAAGGGTGTGTGAGGAGGTAGGTCACAAAGGGTGCAGTTTGGAAAGATCACAAAAATTAGAAGCAACAAGACGTAAAGATGATGATGTTGATTATTAATGTTCTAACCTGCAGTCTCTTCCTGCGGTCTCACAACATTTGTATCGGTCTTAAATTGTATATTACAATGTTGGCGTGGCGTGGGTACTTAACACCTGTTGCCGGTTGTGATAGGCCTAAAACTTAACCTAAAAATTAATTCGAACTTTTTATTGTACCAAGTGTTCTTTTTATAGCATTTTTTTATCATTCGCTGGGAGAAAACAGGGTCCCGGTTCAACGGGATCTGACTCTCATTATACTTACACAGAATAAATCAAAACACAAACAATCGAATTAAAAATAATAAAGACAAACAGAGAAACACACGACTAAACGAACAAAACACAAATAGGTACGTAGTATCTGCTGCACGTCAGTTCCCGAAAACGAACATAGCTACCAACTGAGCGTTTGCCGGTTTATACAGCGGCAACATATTGGGTGGACGAATGTGCCCCCCTCCCCCAATTTATACAGTGACAACTACTATGAGGTCAATTATCGTACGCAGTAAAACATTGCCGATATCTGAGCCGGCAACACAAGACGGTGCAAGTGCCCAGCAGTTCGAAAGCAATGCTACGCGTGTCTTCAAGTTTCCCTACCAATATTATTCGGATTTCAAATTATTCAATAACTAAAGTATTTATTCTGTGATATAATTAATATTATTTTCTGTTATTTGCATTACTGTTGCCGCCGACAACAGCGGTTACATGGACGCCACGCTACTGTTACAATGTACAGTGCACTGTATTAATTTGTTAGCGTCATACAATCTGGCTACAGACGTCGGTCGAGTGGGACAAGGTGGACAAGGCAGCGCCGCCGAACATTATAAGTAACCTTGAGTAGTAATCCGATATTTTATAAAAAGTAGGAAAGAAAAACCAGTGATCTTGAATTTCGCTCCGCTAAACAAGGAAATATCGGTCGGTAAGACGGGTTTTGTCTTCAGCGTTTAAGGGGCAGTACCTTTCACTTCGTCTTTTGTCCGTGCTCTGTCGTCACAGGACATAGCGATACAAGCGGTATCGTTTGTAAGAACAGGTAAATGTCCCTTTCTTCGATCGAATTAAAACCTTGACCGTAAATCTTTAAGGGCAATCGTAACCGGTGAATCGACCAAAAAATCGATTTTTGTTTTTTTGTCTTCAAACATTTTTTAATGTTTTCTGAGTTATTTGATACCGAATTTATGTGAATACTTCTAATAATAAATTTTTTATAATTAATTTTAAAAACATTGAGACCGTAGGAAAGGTTTTCCCAAAAGTGCTGATAATGTTACCATTTTGTTTGGGTAACGTGGACTTTCAGATTCCAAAAAGTTATAGGGCCGCTAGCCTTACTGACTGTAGAACTCTTCAGTGTTTCAATCCTTTAAGCACTGAAGATGGTCACCGATGAAGTGGTTGAAACGTTTGCTGTCAATAACATCTGACCACGGCCTGATAGCCCGGCCGTAAAAGCCTAAGGCAACATGCTCAACATTGCCTAAGTGTTATGAAAATTAGTTTATTGCATGAATCATTCGAGTCTTTCAAAGAGAAATTTTGTTAATCTCTTAATTTTAAGATACTTTATTAATTTTTCAGCTATGTTCGCTAATACAGTAGTAACCCTTTTCTAAATATAGGTCTACAAACAAGTTTATTACACATCATTTGCGTGTACGTTTGAAGTATAAAATATAGGAAACTGGATTAAGTTAATAAGTATTTTACAATGTTTCAGTAGCGCTTATTTTGTATTCCGTTATAACTTTAATGTGATTGATTTCAGTATGTTATTACACGTTTTTCAGCCACGTTAAAGATTAGTCTTAACTTGGTTTTTGTTTCTTTTGATGAAGCCGACTCGACCGGACCAAATTCTAGATTCGCTACTGCCTTCCAGCACAGCACCCGGGGCATATGCCCCTCTTGTCCCCCCTAAGGTTGCGGTCCAGGCTTTGAAAGTAGAAAATTTAAATATAAATGGATAAACATATAAATTTTCACGTAATCAAAAATTGCGTTAACTTTTCGATCGAACCTCCTATTAAGACAAAATTTTGCGCTCAATCAGCATCGTTTGAATAAACAAGGCACATTCTTCTACAGTTTTGTCTGTGTAAATTGCGAGGTTATTTTCGAAATACGCGCAAAGCGTTGGGCAATAATAGTCAGTCAGTCATTCACACAGTACTATTTCTGTCTGCCCGTTATCTTTGTGAAGTTGGGAAATCACACCGCCATAGGTAACGATTGTATAAACGCGCGCGCCCTTGTGCACGCCGACGAGTGTGTACGTAAGGCCGAGTTATTAACGTGTACCATTACACGTAAACTATGTACTAAACTATAGCCGCACGTGATTCATTATTTCAGTCAGAGATAATATTTTTCTGTACTTACTATGTATAATAAGTGAGCCTTTTGACTGTATATATAAATAAGTGTGTCTGCTGATACGTTGAAATTTGACTGACAAAAAATGGAGAAACGTAACTGAAGACTTCTTCTAGTACTAAACACGGTAAGTTACAAATTAGACATTTTTTTATGGTCATATAAAAATAATTTACATTGACCGGCCATCTAACATACAAGAATCACGTTTGAAATAATGGGTGTTGTCAGAGGTGCGCCAATGGTCAGCCCTCGGTCGACGTACGCCGATTCAAAGTGTTTCAAGTTAAATTTACTTTTAAATAGTATCTTCTCCTGATAGCTCCTATCCGTTTCGGAAGACTATTTTAACTTTCTTTAGTGCTGCACGGAATAAGTCAGTTGTATTCATGCCAAATCAGGTCCTTAAATTTCTCAGCCATAATATTCTCGGTCGCCCAACTCCTCTCTTTCCAAGTACTTTTCCCTGTAGTATGGACTGCAATAAGTAAAATCTGATTATTTCTCATGAGATGTTCCAGATACTGAAGCGTTCTTATCTTCACTGTGTTAAGAACTTCCTTTCCTTTCTTCATCTTTCTAAGAACTTCAACATTAGTTATATGTGATGTCCATAAAATGCTCAGTATTCTACAGTAAAGCCACATTTCGAAAGTTTTCAATTTTTTAGTTGTGGCTTCAGTTAGAGTCCAAGACTGTACACCGTAGAAGAGGACCGAGATACGTAGCAGCGTAAAAGTCTCATCTTTGTGTTTATTGTTAAATCGTGACTTTTGAATAAACTGCTCATTCTAGTGTACACTGCTCTTGCCTTTTCAATTCTGCTCTTTATTTCTCGAGAGTGGTTCCATTGTTCATTGAATATAGTACCAAGATATGTAAATTTGCTTACACGTTCAACTGGCCTTTGGTTTATATTAAGGGTGCAGTTTGTGAATTTATTCTTAGGTACAATCATTAGCTTCGTTTTATTAACATTGATGTCTAGACGGTTGCGTTTTGTCACTTTATTCATTAGCTGTTGCAGCCCCTCTAAGCTATCTGCGAATATGACGGTATCATCCGCATAATGTATGTTATTTATTCTTTCACTGTTCAGAGAGATTCCCACATCACATTCATCTAAAGCTTCTCTAAAAACACCTTCCGACCAGATGTTGAATAAAAGCGGAGATAGTATACATCCTTGTCTTATTCCACGCAGAATAATATGGACCCAGTTTAATAAACAGTTGGGCTTTAAGTCCATAGAAAATAAGGAAAAGAGTAAATTGTATTAATATAGAATGTTTTTACTTCTTACACTTTACTAAAATTAGTTAGTTTACTCGTAATTTTTACTTTTATTGTGATCAAAACTTTTAGCGAAATATAATGTTTATTATAGTCTTTAGTCTTTTTCTATAAGCTTACATTCTTTTTTGAAAATAAAATAAATACATTGCATGTAAATAAAATACACCTATTTACATAATTCTTCGTCTCGCGATGAAATATTCCGCGAAGTATTCGAAGTATTAAACGCTTCCGTTGAACCATATCCGTTTATACATTAAACCAACTGTACCTTTATAATATCACAGGACAATATGACGAATATATTGGGCGACCTTTCAGGTTTGTCAATTACTTCTTGCAGTCAGTGTTGAAAGCGCTCTGTCAGTGAACGGAGGACTTTATTTACTGCATGTTTACATAAGAAGACTTTGTCTGCTGTCCACTGGTTTGTTCTTTAAGACTTCATATACTGACAAGACGCGAATTTTATGAAATGGATCCATAAAATCTGCCCAGTAGAATATTCCATGTAGAGGTTTCCCAATAACTGTAGTTTGTTTTTGCATTGACCGTTGTATATTTTCCTTGGATTTGAAGAGTTACAAATTCAAATGTCAGTTTCTACTTGCACACTTTTCAGAGCAACAACGACTTCTGTTGGTTATTATCTGTTGCGACACAAACTCTGGAATTACCTGCGGAATGCTATAACTATGGAGACGCTTCGTTTCCGGTCCTTTACCCGACTCCTTTGGCCATGCCGCACCTCAACCTTACCCGAAGTACGAGGGCCAGTTGAAAAGTTCGCGGAGCTACATGTGTAGTTTAGCGGTAAAACTAAAATTTGTCGTGTGCTGCAAGATTTATATTTTATGTGAACTCCTGTTAATTTCCAAATCTATCTACAAAATCAAACATCGTGGTGTGATTCTTTGTTAAAAACTGTTTAGCGCCAACGGAAATTCAAAATGAAATTGTAAATGTGTTAGAAGATGCTGCGCTTTCAGAAACAACGGTAAGTGGGGCACACTCGAGTTCAAACGTGGTCGTACGAGCATTGAAGATGACCCACCTCCGCACTGGACGCCAAAAAAATGCAACAACTCCAAATGCGGCAGCCATCTTGTACAACGCTTTTTCAAACCAAGTTCTTGAGCTAAAGTATGATGCACTCGCTCATATGAGATGCCTATGATTTCAGTAACGTCATCCACTCCTCAATCTGCGGTCTTCCAACACCCTATGAAATTTTGTCAATAACGCCATTTTTTGTTGCACTTTTTGGAAATCCACTGCTGGGATCGTCTTCAGTGCTTGTAACGACCATGTCATTACATTTTGATTTTTCATTGGCGCTAAAACGTTTTTATCACATTCATCACAACACGATGTTTGATTTTGTGCATTTCAAAACACGCGCGACAGGAAAATTTCAAACAGCTGGTAAAACGTGAATAAATTGACAGATATATCTGGAAATTAACAGGTGTTCACGCGAAATATACGTCTTGCAGCACACGAAAGATTTTAGTTCTACCGCGAACGTTAGTTTAGGATGTTGCTCCGCGAACTTTTCAATTCACCCTCGTAAGGTCTGTCTTGGAATAAAAACAAAAGTGAATGATGTAAAAAAGTGTACCGTGTTAAAACCCCTACACGTGTGTACTACGTTCCACGTCGTTCACATGTTTTCAATCGGTTCCAGTAACGTCTTAATTCCGTCTTCTAAAACTCGTCAGCAGGTGATTCAAACAATCCAGTAATGACTTTACCAGCTCATGATTCTTTTCAGTGATCTGTGGTACCGATTGTTAAATGCAGGAAAGACAGTAAACACTTCGCGCAAGATCGAGCCTATAAAGTCCTGATAGTCCTTTATACGGACCTTATAAGGGCCCAGTGATACTTAAAAGGCTCTTAAGGCCGTATTATCATCATCGTATTCACATCACGGCATAGGCAAGGGGCTGCCTGTTCCGCTTTCAAAGATCCTCCAGCCATCTCTTCCTCTGGGTCTAGCCACACACCTCTGTCATGTAGGGTTATATTTCCTGATTTACTTGGCCGGTCCTTAATCTGACATTCTTTCTAAGCGTTCTTTCCACCGTTGTTTATGATCTTTTAGTCCTTCATTCAAGTTAAAAACTTGTAATTCTTCTCTTACGGCCTCGTTCTTTACACGGTCAGATTTAGAACACTTTTAACACCTCTTAAGAACACCATTTCCCAGGCTTGTATTTTACTTTTTGTTTCTTGGTTACTGTCCATAATTCACACCTATAGGGCAGTACAGAGACCGCAACTTTGTATCTCGACGTACCTTGCTTCTAAACGTTCCTAACTTAACATCAATATCATAATTCGTATCACAGCCAATATCATTTCTCAAATAGTTAATATAGATCACCTGTTCTACAGTTTGATCATTAGTAATTATTTTTGTTCTTATTGGTTCCTTGCCTCGAAATGCCATTATATTCGTTTTTGTTATTGTTTGCAAACTTGATGAAGTTCAACTTTGTGGTGAACACATTAAAAAGCATCAGCCCGTGCATCTTCTGTCTGTCGATCGCCTTATTTGATTCCAGTAGAGTACTTGAACGACACCGTTTTTCGGACAAAAGGGTTACTGTTTCAGAATTTGATATTAGCTTTTTGGACTGTGGGACTGACATTAACGTAATCCGACTACTGTAGGCTAATTCGAGTTTTAGGTTCAGACGTGAAATTCTGTTTATGTATGTTCGCAAAACTAAATACAGTACGTGGTGATTGTGCATCAGGAAGGAGAAGAAATCTATGTTGTTACGGCATTCCAGAACAGTCTACGTGTTTGTCGAATGTTTCAGAGGAATCCGGCTGTAATCTGTGTGCCGTACGTGATTCTCAACGCGTTAGCTAGACTGTCACAGAAGCCGCGCACACTGTGTCAAGCCCGCAATGAATCACGCTCTAATGTTTTCCTTTATTGTTAATGCGTAGTATGGAATATTCTGGTATTTCGGCGGGATATAAACACAAGAACTCAGTTCATTTCAGTTTGAGTTGCGATTTATTGGAATGTGGTTCGTAGTATTTTAGTTCAGAGTTATTGTCGGACGAGTACACAGTGCGGTTTGAAGTATTGTGGCGAAGTATTATGTGTTTTATAATTGTGCGAGACTCTATTAGTGGACACTTTTATTGCGTGTGAACAATTTTTATTTGATTTGTTGTAAGAGACTATCTTGTTAATTACAAGCTGTTTAATTGTGATAATTAAAGCTGGTGATTAGTGACTTAATTGGTGTCTTGTATTTTGTTTTCCACTGTACCATACGACGATCAGTTAGACCGTCGTAACAATATCATTTCTGCATATAGGATAATTCATTTGATGCATCAGATACCTGAGTAACATGATAGATAATGAATAAAGGGTCCATACACACCACAATACAGGAGAGGATACAAATAGGAAATAGGGCATATTATGCCAATAGCAGACTATTGAGAAGCAAACTCATTAGTCGCAACACAAAAATAAAAATATATAAGACACTTATCAGACCAGTTCTTCCTTATTGATGCGAGACATGGACAGTGACACAAAAGGAACGAGTAACACTAAGAAGGTTTGAAAGAAAGATCGTAAAACGTGTTTATGGCCCGGTTAAAGAAGTTGACGAGTGGAGAATAAGAAATAACCTGGAGATAGATGAGGTATTGAATCATGAGGGCATTGCAAGATTCATAAAGGCTCAAGGAATACAATGGCTAGGTCACCTAGAGCGGATGGATGATCAGCGTATGCCAAAAGTAAATCCTGAGGGCGCAAGTTTAAAAAAGCAGAAAGAGGGACCGAACTAGGATAAGATGGTTGGATGATGTGCTAGAGAATCTCAGAAGAATGGATGTGAGGGTTATAATGAGATGTCAATGGACAGGAGACTTCGGAGAAGATTGGAGTTGGAAGCCGGGGCTCACGCTGTGCTATAGTGCTGAAGAAGAAGTGTATTCGTGTAGTGCTGAAGTGTATTCGTTATCGTCGGTGTCAGGCCGTGACGAGGATGGTTCGTGTCTTACGTAAGCGGCGCACCATTATTGTGACAATAAGTGCTGCGATAACAGGTGATAATTGCCGACAATCAAGGACGCCACGACCATCACGTAATTGCGGCAGGCAAATGGACGTCAGCTGTCTTTGTTTCCTCGTGACACGGTCACGTGCCGGCGACTCAAGTCTTCTTTGTCAGGTTTTCCCGGTGCGACCGGTCGTTATAAAAGTAACGACGATCGGTTTAGGTTCTCCGTCGTTTCAAGAATTACTCTCTTCGACTTCATGTTTCTCTGTCATTCCGTGAGCCATTCTTAAGCTCCCATCCATCCGTCGTTTCCCGAATTTCTATCTTCATCTTCCTTTCTTTCTCTGTCATTCCGTGAGTCATCCTTAAGGTGCCATCCCTCATCTTCAAGTGTCCGTGGTCTCTCCTCTTCTCTTCGTAGATATATTTGGTCTCCTGGTTTGGACTTTTGATTTGACACGTGTTTTGCGAAGAACCATATGGGGGGTAAGAGTACTGGTGATGGAGGTACGGGATGGGAGTCGAGAGGCGGGATTAAGCGGAGGTGGATGAACTGAGTAAGGGATGACTGAGGGGAAAGCAGCTATCGGTAGAAGATGTGGACCACGAGGAAAAATGGAGATCACACATTGAGTGGGAGAAGATGTATACTCAACAGAGGAGAAGGAGAAACTACTTCGTGTGCAGTCCAAGGGATTCTGAGGATTATTCGGTAAATGTTCGCCTGCAGTCTGTATTTAAACATTCGGTGACCGTCTCTATACTAAATCAACTGTCATCATATGATATCCTCTATAATTTAATGGATAACCCCGTAATTTCTCTAATCCACCCATTTGTTATTTGTTTCGCTTCTGGGCCTCGCGGCTGCTCACCTACTAAAGAAAAATCTTTCTGGTGTTATTAACCTATTAAATATTACTTAGTAGGCTAGCAGCTTAGTTTCCCAGAATATTTCTTTCTTTCATTCCAGTTGTGTTGTTTCCTGTGAAATGTTTACTCCTTGTAGGCCCATGTATATACTTTGTATTTTCCCCATACTGCAGTATTACGTCTTGGTGTTGTCTTCGATTTCTCCTTTATCTATTTCCACCCCATTTTGTCTTTCCTCTCTCTTAAAAATTTGAAACAAAACTACGTTGTTGCGACAGTAAATTTGGAACTGTCCCAATATCCGTATCCACACTACATTGCGATTGTATCGATAGCCTATACTATGATGTGAAAAAAAGAACTGCTCTAATTGCAAATTATTCTGTTTCATAATGTAAAGCAAAAAAACGTGTTTTCATTTCTGAAGTTAGGTAATAATGGTTTTTGGTTTTTATTTTACTGTTTAAAGAAATAAAGGCATAGTTAGAAAGAATGTGACGTTTAATCCGTCTGCACAATGCTTGAAAGAGAGAAACATTAAAAACAAAGAACTTAACGTATTTTTAACAATAACAACAACAGAAAATGTAAAATGAAAAGTACAATTATTACTGAATAGCAAGATTAAAACACAAAAAACAACAACGTATTAATTAATAAAAACAAGATTTATTATTCATTAGATGGTCAATATTCTTTTGTATTTTTCAATAAAATCTCGGAGGAAACGTCCCTCCTTACTTTCGAGGTGGTTGTTTTTCAGTGATCTACACGAGAACCGAGTATAGTGAAAAAACGAGTATTAGTGGAAAACCAGTTCTGCCACAAAAAGGCAGACACGAATAGCAACAGCAAGGTTTGGTGGCACTTGGCCCCCCCTTACTTCGAGTTGGTTGCTTTTTCTGTGATGTCCAAAAAACCGAATATTATTGAAAAAACGGGTTCTGCAGAAAAGAGATACATGTAGTAACAGGTAAGGACCACCCCGCTTTACTTCGAGTTGATGTCTTTACGTGGATATCATAAAAGCTAGTATTATTTTCTATTCTCCCATTTTTTGTCCATTTTTCGATGTCATGTAGCGAACTCTTTAGTGAAACGGCGTCTTTGTTTATAGCAAGGATCGCAGTATCGTCACCGTATGTAGCAGTAACTGACACTAAATAAACGTACTGCCAGGTCAATGTGTAGTAACATTGGTGCAGTAGCGTTATTGAAATCCGTCAGTTAGTAACTGTTAACATTATCTTGGTAAACAAAGTCGTTTGTATCTGTATAAGTCTCTCTCGTATACATACAGTAATTAATCCTATTAGATTTTATTTGTTTGTTTTATTTGAATACATTTTGTCTGAGAATTTAAATGACTAGACGTAAATATATTCGCAGCGATAACTACTTTCTAAAACTGTTCATTTACATTGTCGTCGTGTAAATTACTTGTAGTGTAAGTCTGAATCTTGGACGTCTTCTGTAGCTGAGTGAGGAGGGAGAGAAATAGCTTCCAGCGCGACAAAAGGGATCTGCTCTCGTAAGGATAAATGTGTACCAGTTAATAATAGTCATAATTTCTTAATAAGTAGCTCACTGAGTTTAATGCAGTACTATTGTATAATCTATATATAATGCTGCTTTTTTTCAACTGTACGCTTCCTGGAAGTCTAATGTTTATTTTTTTACTTTCCTTTAGGCTTTTGGGGATTTACTAAGACAGTATTTTTTTCATCTAACCTATAACCACGAGGAGGCGCGAAAATAATCGCGAAACAGTTCACCATGTCCCTCTATTCCTTGGTATGTGGCGTTGAGGGTTTATTTTGAGTTCGAAGTTCGGCACATATATTTCTCTTCGCTTCTGGGTGCTCACTAAGAAAAGTTTTGAAAGCTTTAACGCCTATTCACGAAAAAATGCGAAAACCGCAACACTGATAATGCCCCTTTTTTAGTTGTATCCTTCCTGCTTTTTCCCATCACCTTCACGGAGCAAGCAGCCGTTGTCGCCAACCGTGAACACCTGAGGGATCTGTCTTATGATACCGTTCAGCTGTCCGAAACAGTTGCTGTGAATGTTCCAAAATTAAATCAAGAACAGAGGAAAGCCTACGATGATATCATGCACATCATTGCTTCTGATTCTGGGCAGTTGTTCTTTCTTGGCGCTCCTGGTGGCACTGGCAAAACTTTCTTGATCAATCTCATCAAAAACTTTGTGTTGGAGAAGCTGCGGACTGAGCATATGAGGTATGAGTCTGTGGACTCTGTGGTGGAGGTCGAGGATGCTGTACATTACCCTGTGGAGTTCTTGCATACTCTCAACCCACCAGGAGTACCACCTCACGGCCTCTACCTCAAGGTTGGCGCTCCAATCATGCTGTTGCTCAATCTAAACCCTCCGAAACTGTGCAATGGCACCAGGCTTCTGCACAAACATGTCATCGAAGCCACGATTTTCACAGGCGTCGGTAAGGGAGAAACCGTCATCATTCCTCTGATCCCATCAGACTACCACTTTCAGTTCAAACGTCTGCAGTTTCCCGTTAAGGTGTGCTACGCCATGACCGTCAATAAGGCACAGGGGCAGAGTTTGATAGTGGCTGGTGTGGATCTGAGGAGTGACTGTTTCTCCCATGGCCAGTTGTACGTGGCGTTCTCCAGAGTCAGTTCACCTGACATCCTGGTCATCCTCCAGCCTACGAGCAAAACCAGGAATGTAGTTTACAGGGAGGTCCTGAGCACTTAATCTAAGTGAGCAACTGAAAGTATATACTAAGTAAGTTATTAGCTTGGCTACGTAGACCAAAAAACCATGGATGATGGTGGGATCAAAGAGCTTAAGCCCATATATTTTATTGTTGTTAGACTTACAATAAAGGACTGTCTTAATCTCTAACAAAAACTTAGCTTACCCTCTCTAACTAAATAATACATCGTCATTTCTAACAACTCATTAATTTTCAAGCTTTAATAGTTAATTGATCAAATAAAACAAAGTAATAGTTAATTGAACAAAGCTTTCAAGCTTGATCAAATTGGTCATCTTCAAGCTTGATCATCTTCAAATTGATCTAGCTTAAATAGTTTCTCTTATTTTCAAAATACCGGTATCTAAGCTTCACAAATAACCTATTTCTATTTTCTGATTTTACATTCTGCTTTTTGTGATAATCACCTTAGCGAAGCACGGGTATCCAGCTAGTATTGTATATTATCAAATTGTATAGTTGGAATCCACTTCTAATTTAGCTGCTACGCTGTAAATAAGGTATTTTTTGCCGTAAATAAGGTAAAATTTACGTTGTTAGGTTAACAAGCAAACTAACCTAACAACTAATCTTTCTCGCTTTTTGTGAAATCGACGTAAAAATAACCAACACGAACTAAGGCGGGGTGGTCCAAGGCCCACGCCTTGTCTGTTACTATACTTTTGTCCCTTTTTTGTGACAGAACTCGTGTTCCACTGGTACTTATTTTTACAATAATACTGTCCTCGGTTTTTGTGCAGAGCACAGAAAAAACAACCAACTCGAAGCAAGTTGGAGTCGCTGGTTCTCCTGGGAGGGGGTTGTGCAACAGGCCAGTAACCTGTTCATGTAAAACTTTATAATACTTGTAGTACCCAAAGCAGCCCCGGAGTAAGGTGTGGAAACTGTGGCAGTTTTTAGTGGTCTGTAGTATAAATAGTAGGAATGAGTGAAGATAAAAATACAGTCTCTTATTATAAACACACCAAGCTTATTAACGTACAAGTATACAAGCTTATACTTGTAAGCTTATACACAGATAATCATATCTGTGTTTATCAGTTCGTTGTTCTTTTAATAATATTCACTTACAGTTTAAAATACCAGGTACTCATTTATGTTATGTATCAAACAAAAATTAACATGATGGTAAGGTACAATTACAACTTAAAGTAATTTAGAGTAAAACCATAAATCTACATAACGTGACATGAATGTTGTATCATACGTGGTGTTTGTCTGTGACCATTTGGGGTTTTGAAATTTCCCCCATTCCTTCCCGTGGATCCACGCCTCACGCACGCGCCCTCTCACTCTCTCTCTCTCTCTCTCTCTCTCTCACACACACACACACACACACACACACACACACACACACACACACACACACACACACACACACACACACACACACCAGGGGCGGATCCGGCAAGCAATTTGTTGGGAAGACTTGACTTTGTGGGGGAGGGGATATGAAAAGTTGGCATTCTTTAATGGTCTGTAGTGTAGATGATAGGAATGACTGTAGATAAAAATACAGTGTGTTATTATCAACAGAATAAGTTTATTAACGTAAAAGTATAAAATCATGTCTGTGTTTATCAGTTCAGTGTTCTTTTAATAAACATTCATTTACAATTTAAAGTACACACTACTCATTTAAGTTATGTATCAAACAAAAAATAATATGGTGGTAAGGTACAGTTACAATTTAAAGTAGCCAGTTTTAGTGTAAAATCATGGATCTACATAACGTGATATAAATTTTTATTGTGAATATCATACTCACAATCCTCGTTCATTTTCTTATTTGAATTAGCAGTCTCTGTAATTGCAACTTTGGTGTGTTTACTTGTTACGAGGTCGTGGTTTAGGACTTAAAAAAGTGGAAACACTGAAAGCCGTCGTCCGGAACATAGCAAGTACCAGTTCAGGAAGTAAACACGACAAGGTTGGAATATTCACAATCACAAGACAACGAAAAGACTTTTGTCTGTTGTGACTATTTGAGGCTGAAATTTCCCCCATTCCCTCCCGCGCGCGCGCGCACGCACACACACGCTTCATCATTATGTGCTTAGAAGAGGCGGAGTTAATGAGAACAGGTGATTTCAATAGAACTGAACTGTTATCAGTGAAGTATGTGTATCACGTAGTTGCAAATCTCACGCATTGATTCCGACAATCGAACTTTTGTGCCGCTTGCTTCAATGGAAAACAGTGTTTGTGTGGGAATCGACGCTGCGACGGTGACGATGGGCGTGTTAATCAGGTCAAACGTAGCGGTGAATGAAGGAGACGTTATCAGTGTGTTACTTGGACAGCTTTATCTTAATCTGTTATTAGTTGATATCACGAGTTGCGCAATTCAGTACTACTACACGCGCCATTTATTTTACGTTTTACTATTATTTTTTTGTCAAGTCACGGTGTTCAGTACGTCAAATCCAGACATTATCAGTCGATTAAGACCAGAGTTGGTTGTCTTCGCAACTTCTTTAAGTCTTCTTCTCTGTAGGAATGATTAGCTTCCAGTGGCGGGTGGTGGTTGCAGTAGTTAGTTGAGTGGATGGGAGATCGGTTAAAGGGCATTAAACTATCATAATCACAGTTATACAAAATTATTACTGTAATTTTATAACCTCAAACAACAGATAACGTTTATCTTGAACCAACGTAAACACTAAACCTGACGTAACTTATAAATCAAGAAGGCTGTGTGCTGATTTCATGACACAAAGGTCCGGTATAGCGCTACTAGTGGAGCGTTGCAGGAAATTTGCAACCGCCTAGCTAACATTGGGAACATAGGGCAGTTGTGAAGAGTAGCGCACGTCCTCCCATATGTTTGTGCAGTAAGCTCTGCCATGTACTGTTGACGTTCCAAACGGCCTACAACCACCAGCCTGCGCGACACATTTGAATTGTACGCGGACATTGCCGCATAGAATATAATACGCTCTCCGTTGAAATTTGTGACACTTTTAGCTGCTTAATGTTTTCGTATATTATTTTATAGTTTAGTTATTCTGTATTGGTGGTTGTGCAACGCTGCAACCATGACACAAGCCGCCACTGTTAGCTTCCTATGCCATGTCTTCTAACTACTCTCCTCCTGCTGGTAGTTGGCTTGTTGTCTTCACGCTGCAACCATGACCAACCCGCCACTGTTAGCTTCCTATGCCATGTCTTCTAACTACACTCCTCCTGCTGGTAGTTGACTTGTTGTCTTCACGCTGCAACCATGACACAAGCCGCCACTGTTAGCTTCCTATGCCATGTCTTCTAACTACTCTCCTCCTGCTGGTAGTTGGCTTGTTGTCTTCACGCTGCAACCATGACACAAGCCGCCACTGTTAGCTTCCTATGCCATGTCTTCTAACTACACTCCTCCTGCTGGTAGTTGGCTTGTTGTCTTCACGCTGCAACCATGACACAAGCCGCCACTGTTAGCTTCCTATGCCATGTCTTCTAACTACTCTCCTCCTGCTGGTAGTTGGCTTGTTGTCTTCACGCTGCAACCATGACCAACCCGCCACTGTTAGCTTCCTATGCCATGTCTTCTAACTACACTCCTCCTGCTGGTAGTTGACTTGTTGTCTTCACGCTGCAACCATGACACAAGCCGCCACTGTTAGCTTCCTATGCCATGTCTTCTAACTACTCTCCTCCTGCTGGTAGTTGGCTTGTTGTCTTCATCAATCCGTCCTGGCTGTGCGCCCATTATTCTACTTCAGTGTTCTGTCTGTTGTCCCATATAGCTCTTTTACGTTGCCATTGCTTTTCTCTACAATTCTTCTTAGAATTCATATTTCTGTTACTTGTATCTGTCTGTTTGTTTTACAATTTCTAATACAATCTCTGCGTCATATGTCAACGTAGGTCTTGTCGCGCTCTTCTAAATTCTATCTTTTGTCTAAGAGATTTACTTTCTCTACATTGAGTCGTTCATTAACCAGCTACAGTGTTGCATGAGTTCTCTCTCTCTCTCTCTCTCTACCCCCTGAGTGGGTGTCCAGGTGTCCAGAGCCATTAATTGCTCCTAAATAATTTAATTTTGTAACTTGGTTTGATTCCAAGTTGTCAGTTCCAACTCTATGGCCGTGAAACATGGTCAATGACTAATGCACAACATGAAAGTCGACTACAAAGTGCAGAGATGAGGTTGTTCAGATCAGTAGCCGTGTATACAAGGTTAGACAGGTAAAGGAATGAGGACAGCCGTCATGTGCCAACTAGCCTCCGACCAGTGAACGGCATGGTGAGCGATCACGTAGAACGTATGGACTAGTCAAGAATACCACACGTGAGTGCAAAATATATGCCTAAAGGTAGAAGAAGTCTGGGACGGGGAGATCAGTTGTAACCACAGACTACGTAATAGGTTTTGAGCCTTACACTTGCAAACAGAAGAAGAAGAACTTGGTCAATGATTACATAGGGATCAGGGAAGAGCCCGGCACCGAATACCGCGGACGCCGCGCCGCTCGCGGGGAAATGTCTTGTCAGTGAGGCCCCGCGCAACCGGGACTTCAGGCGGAGCGAAAGCGGTCCGAGACCATCCGTTATCCGTGTGACTGTACAGCTGTTTTGTCTTCAGTGACTGTGAAAACTCTATTTTTAATAATGTATACTGGCGGGCGTCAGTCTTTTCTTCGGGACAAGTGGTAATAATTGTGGCGACGTTTTCAAATACAGCTGGAAAAAATCTTTTACGTATTTCACCATTAGACGAATTGACATTTTAACAAAAATTATAGCAAAAACAAGTTGACCGAAAGTCACGGTCCGAGCAGTGCTGCTCTCTATCCACTATATGTGTTTCAGTGTGCCTTAGCACCTGAGCCGCATCATTAACCTTATTTTCAGCAGTCAGTGTGTTAATATTACTTCATATTATGTATATAATGTGACGTGAAAACTGTGAGCAGAACGTACAACTTGTCAGTCCACGGACAACAAGCAATAATAGACAACAATCAAACTAGGGAAAGAGGAACACAAAATGAATTTACTGGAGAGTTTAAAAAAAATTAAGATATAAAATTCATAATAAAATCATAAACGAGCAAACATCGTCTGAACGGAAGTGATACATTCAAAGCCTGTCACAGATATCTGCCAAGCACTGACAGTTAAAAAATTGTTTAATCAAACAGAAACACGTTCTCAAAGAAGAGACGAACAAATTAATATTGTGTATTCACGATAAAAAGTGTAAACAATAATCTTTATGTTATAACTAGTTGTTATTTAACATTTTTCATAAATATAAACAGTGGAAAACTTTAACGCGAAATGACGGGGACCAGCTGTTTCTCGTGTAAACAGAATTTCGTGCTAAGCGGGCAAAAAGTGAAATAATATAAGTGAACAAACACTTGTAGGCTGTAGATTACTTACCGTATTGTGTAGTAAAATAAACCGACAAAGGATATTCAGAAGGTACTTAACATAGCCTATAAACGAGATAAATGAACAAACACTGTAGGCTATAGATTACTTACCGTATTGTGTAGTAAAATAAACCGACAAAGGATATTCAGAAGGTACTTATATAGCCTATAAACGAGATAAATGAACACATACTGTAGGGTATGGATTACTTACCGTATTGTGTAGTAAAGATAATTCAAAAGGTATTTAGGCTACATATATAAAGGTTTTATTTATCCTCCTGGATAATTTCTGGTTAACTTTTCTTAAAATTTACACGCACTGTAGCTGTTGTTAACTTAGTTTTACTACTTAGGTTTTCTTGTGCAGTAATGTAGTATGTTTTCTAAAGTCCCGATAGTGACAGTGATCAATCCTTTTCAAAATTGTCCGTAAATTTCTATTGGACACAATTCTGCGCACTACTTTATTTTCAACAAATTATTCTGATTTATCAATATGGTCAAAATTTCACCTTCCGAGTTGGCGTCGGAATATCGAGAAACGCGGCTCAGCAACGAGAGCATCTCGGTAACTGTAAGAACTCGTAAATTTTCCGTGTCAAGTTCACCCTCCTCACTTTCACAGTTTGGGGCGTGCATGTATGGTGTAATTTAATATGCAGCTATTGAAAGCCAACAAAAGAATATTTTTAACAAAAGTTTTTCGTTATTGCCTTACGCTTTCACGGCCGGGGTGGTAGTTATTGCCTTACGCTTTCACGGCCGGGGTGGCAGTTATCGCCTTACGCTTTCACGGCCGGGGTGGTAGTTATCGCCTTACGCTTTCACGGCCGGGGTGGCAGTTATTGCCTTACGCTTTCACGGCCGGGGTGGCAGTTATTGCCTTACGCTTTCACGGCCGGGGTGGTAGTTATTGCCTTACGCTTTCACGGCCGGGGTGGCAGTTATTGCCTTACGCTTTCACGGCCGGGGTGGTAGTTATTGCCTTACGCTTTCACGGCCGGGGTGGCAGTTATTGCCTTACGCTTTCACGGCCGGGGTGGTAGTTATTGCCGTACGCTTTCACGGCCGGGGTGGCAGTTATTGCCTTACGCTTTCACGGCCGGGGTGGCAGTTATTGCCTTACGCTTTCACGCCCGGGGTGGTAGTTATTGCCTTACGCTTTCACGGCCGGGGGTGGCAGTTATTGCCTTACGCTTTCACGGCCGGGGTGGCAGTTATTGCCTTACGCTTTCACGGCCGGGGTGATAGTTATTGCCTTACGCTTTCACGGCCGGGGTGGCAGTTATTGCCTTACGCTTTCACGGCCGGGGTGGCAGTTATTGCCTTACGCTTTCACGGCCGGGGTGGTAGTTATTGCCTTACGCTTTCACGGCCGGGGTGGCAGTTATTGCCTTACGCTTTCACGGCCGGGGTGGTAGTTATTGCCTTACGCTTTCACGGCCGGGGTGGCAGTTATTGCCTTACGCTTTCACGGCCGGGGTGGTAGTTATTGCCGTACGCTTTCACGGCCGGGGTGACAGTTATTGCCTTACGCTTTCACCGCCGGGGTGGTAGTTATTGCCTTACGCTTTCACGGCCGGGGTGGCAGTTATTGCCTTACGCTTTCACGGTAGTTATTAACATTTCCGGGCTATCAGGCCGTTGTCCGATGTTATAATTTGCAAACGTTTCAGCCACTCCATCCGTGGTCATCTTCAGCGCTGAAAGGACTGAAATACTGACAAAAGTGCAAGTCAGTAAACCACAGTACCGTGGCTAAGGCTGAGAATATACGACCTCTGTCAGTATTTCAGTCCTTTCAGCGCTGAAGATGACCACGGATGGAGTGGCTGAAACGTTTGCAAATTATAACATCGGACAACGGCCTGATCGGAAAATGTTAGTAAAACTTTTTCGCGTTAATCGTACAAACAATAATTGTAAAATAGAAGCAACGATCGTGAGCTGAGCCATATTTCGTGTTAACCGTTTGCTCGCTCGTCGGCAGTCACGCGGGATGACAAGACTCGCGAATCACGTCCATCAGTGATGTAACTGCTGCCGTTTGGATTAATAAAGCTTAACAGAGCAAATAAATTACGAGTGGAAGCAGTCGCCCGTGCAACAGCACATCCCGGAAGCAGACGGGCGGGACTGCATAGGTTAAGATTTCAGCGTGTAAGTCTCAAGTATGGGTGTAGTAAAATTTCCAGAGTAATTCTCAACAGGTGTTAATGTTTTAGATGACTTATTTTTAGTAGATAAGAGAAGACAAATTCCTTGTATACAATGTGTAGGCCTGCTTGCTATGAAATAAGTATTTCCGCCAGTAAAACTAGCTCGACTGCATCGGATAGTGAATCCCTAATGATATTTAAGGCCATTCTTGCTAAGCAGGTTGTAGATCGCGTTCTCATCCTAATTATTATTTGTAATGGCACATCAGTAATAACTATAAAAAAAATATAGCCAATAAATTGAGTAAATTTCAAGCCATGTACAGTAGTATTCATCCAGCGAAGAAGTATGGCGTATCACCTATCGGAGCCCTACCTAACAGATGATGTAGGAGGGAGAAATGGCGTTGGATAGGTCACACTCTTACAAAACGTCATGATAGTCTAACGAAACTAGCTATGGAACGCTTAAGGAATAAGAAGAAGATAAAACAAAAGATTACGTGGCGAAGAAGAGTGGGAAATGAACTGGAGACTGCCGGTAGCACGTGGAAGCAAGCAAAAATTCGGGCCCGGGGATAGACGCGCATGGAAAGCGTTCGTGTAAGCCAGGAGTCAAAATGAATAAAGAGATAAAAATAGTGTAAATAGTCATATTCGACAAACCTGGAAAGAAAATTGTTGAAGTTTAATAAAAATATGATAGCAAAAGAACTATTTAAGGGAGCACTTAATCGAAATGGACATTTCTTGTGAGGAGAAAGGCAAAACACACGGGCGGCAAGCAAGCTAGCGGCGGCCTTGAACATTTTTGCATTTTCTTATATTACTTCCATATTCCTTAAGGAATGGAAGTATGGTGATGGCAAAAAAAATCGTGTTCGAGATTATTGCAGATTCTGATTCTACTACACTCAAAACATGAAAAAAAGTCGTTTTCCGAAAAGTGTCTGTGTGTCTGTCTGTGTGTCTGTGTGTCTGTCTGTGTGTCTGTCTGTCTGTAGATTTTTTTTCTATGGCAAACGATAACTGCCGCAAATTCAAACAGAATCAAACAATTTTTTGCATGCAGCCCTGATTTGCAGAGTACTCGCGACCTATTGTTTTTGGTGAAGATCGGTTGAGGGAAAGGGGTAGTTTACCTGCAACGGTTTTTTTTTAGCAAGGGTAATTTTGTTTGTTTGGCAAACGATAACAGCCGCAAATTCAAACAGAATCAAATAATGTTTCGCATACAGCCCTGAATTGTAGAGTTCTCAAGACCTATTGTTTTTGGTGAAGATCGGTTAAGGGAAAGGGGTAGTTTACCTGTAACGTTTTATGTTTTAACAAGGGTATTTCCTATGGCAAACGATAACAGCCGCAAATTCAAACAGAATCAAATAATGTTTCGCATACAGCCCTAAATTGTAGAGTTCTCAAGACCTTTTGTTTTTGGTGAAGATCGGTTAAGGGAAAGGGGTAGTTTACCTACAACGTTTTTTTAACAAGGGTATTTTCTATGGCAAACGATAACAGCCGCAAATTCAAACAGAATCAAATAATTTTCTGCATACAGCCCTGATTTGTAGAGTACTCAAGACCTATTGTTTTTGGTGAAGATCGGTTGAGGGGAAGGGGTAGTTTACCAGCAACGTTTTTTATCATGCGTATTTTCTATGGCAAACGACAACTGCCGCAAATTCAAACAGAATCAAATAATTTTTTGCATACAGCCCTGATTTGTAGAGTACTCGCGACCTATTGTTTTTGGTGAAGATCGGTTGAGGGGAAGGGGTAGTTTACCTGCAACGGTTTTTTTTATCAAGGGAAATTTTTTTTTTTGGCAAACGATAACAGCCGCAAATTCAAACAGAATCAAATAATGTTTCGCATACAGCCCTGAATTGTAGATTTCTCAAGACCTATTGTTTTTGGTGAAGATCGGTTGAGGGAAAGGGGTAGTTTACCTGCAACGTTTTTTTAACAAGGGTATTTTCTATGGCAAACGATAACAGCCGCAAATTCAAACAGAATCAAATAATGTTTTGCATACAGTCCTGATTTGTAGAGTACTCAAGACCTATTGTTTTTGGTGAAGATCGGTTAAGGGGAAGGGGTAGTTTACCTGCAACGTTTTTTTATCAAGCGTATTTTCTATGGCAAACGATAACAGCCGCAAATTCAAACAGAATCAAATAATTTTTTGCATACTTCCCTGAATTGTAGAGGTCTCAATGACTTTCAATTTTGGTGAAGATCGGTTAAGGGGAAGGGGTAGTTTACCTGCAACCTTATACGTTTTAACAAGAGTAAAGTACTTGAAAATTTATTTAAACTTTTTGAAACAATGGTAATTGTTAAAAATAAAATAATTTTGTTGCCAGGCAATATTTACTTCCATATTCCTTAAGGAATGGAAGTATGGTGATGGCAAAAAAAATCGTGTTCGAGATTATTGCAGATTCTGATTCTACTACACTCAAAACATGAAAAAAAGTCGTTTTCCGAAAAGTGTCTGTGTGTCTGTCTGTCTGTGTGTCTGTGTGTCTGTGTGTCTGTCTGTCTGTAGATTTTTTTTCTATGGCAAACGATAACTGCCGCAAATTCAAACAGAATCAAATAATTTTTTGCATACAGTCCGGTTTTGCAGAGTTCTCGCGACCTGTTGTTTTTGGTGAAGATCGGTTGAGGGAAAGGGGTAGTTTACCTGCAACGGTTTTTTTTTAGCAAGGGAAATTTTGTTTGTTTGGCAAACGATAACAGCCGCAAATTCAAACAGAATCAAATAATGTTTCGCATACAGCCCTGAATTGTAGAGTTCTCAAGACCTATTGTTTTTGGTGAAGATCGGTTAAGGGAAAGGGGTAGTTTACCTGTAACGTTTTATGTTTTAACAAGGGTATTTCCTATGGCAAACGATAACAGCCGCAAATTCAAACAGAATGAAAAGATTATTTGCATACAGCCCTAAATTGTAGAGTTCTCAATACCTTTTGTTTTTGGTGAAGATCGGTTAAGGGAAAGGGGTAGTTTACCTACAACGTTTTTTTAACAAGGGTATTTTCTATGGCAAACGATAACAGCCGCAAATTCAAACAGAATCAAATAATTTTCTGAATACAGCCCTGATTTGTAGAGTACTCGCGACCTATTGTTTTTGGTGAAGATCGGTTGAGGGGAAGGGGTAGTTTACCTGCAACGGTTTTTTTTATCAAGGGAAATTTTACTTCCATATTCCTTAAGGAATGGAAGTATGGTGATGGCAAAAAAAATCGTGTTCGAGATTATTGCAGATTCTGATTCTACTACACTCAAAACATGAAAAAAAGTCGTTTTCCGAAAAGTGTCTGTGTGTCTGTGTGTCTGTGTGTCTGTCTGTCTGTAGATTTTTTTCTATGGCAAACGATAACTGCCGCAAATTCAAACAGAATCAAATAATTTTTTGCATACAGCCCTGATTTGTAGAGTACTCGCGACCTATTGTTTTTGGTGAAGATCGGTTGAGGGGAAGGGGTAGTTTACCTGCAACGGTTTTTTTTATCAAGGGAAATTTTTTTTTTTTTTGGCAAACGATAACAGCCGCAAATTCAAACAGAATCAAATAATGTTTCGCATACAGCCCTGAATTGTAGATTTCTCAAGACCTATTGTTTTTGGTGAAGATCGGTTGAGGGAAAGGGGTAGTTTACCTGCAACGTTTTTTTAACAAGGGTATTTTATATGGCAAACGATAACAGCCGCAAATTCAAACAGAATCAAATAATGTTTTGCATACAGTCCTGATTTGTAGAGTACTCAAGACCTATTGTTTACTTCCATATTCCTTAAGGAATGGAAATATGGTGATGGCAAAAAAAATCGTCTTCGAGATTATTGCAGATTTTGATTCTACTACACTCAAAACATGAAAAAAAGTCGTTTTCCGAAAAGTGTCTGTGTGTGTGTCTGTCTGTCTATCTGTCTGTCTGTCTGTAGATTTTTTTTCTATGGCAAACGATAACTGCCGCAAATTCAGACAGAATCAAATAATTTTTTGCATACAGCCCTGATTTGGAGAGTACTCAAGACCTATTGTTTTTGGTGAAGATCGGTTGAGGGAAAGAGGTAGTTTACCGGCAACGGTTTTTTTTTATCAATGGAAATTTTTTTTTTTTGGCAAACGATAACAGCCGCAAATTCAAACAGAATCAAATAATGTTCCGCATACAGCCCTGAATTGTAGAGTTCTCAAGACCTATTGTTTTTGGTGAAGAGCGGTTAAGGGAAAGCGGTAGTTTACCTGTAACGTTTTATGTTTTAACAAGGGTATTTCCTATGGCAAACGATAACAGCCGCAAATTCAAACAGAATCAAACGATTATTTGCATACAGCCCTAAATTGTAGAGTTCTCAAGACCTATTGTTTTTGGTGAAGATTGGTTGAGGGAAAGGGTAGTTTACCTGCAACGTTTTTTTAACAAGGGTATTTTCTATGGCAAACGATAACAGCCGTAAATTCAAACAGAATCAAATAATGTTTTGCATACAGCCCTGACTTGTAGAGTACTCAAGACCTATTGTTTTTGGTGAAGATCGGTTGAGGGAAGGGGTAGTTTACCTGCAACGTTTTTTTATCAAGCGTATTTTATATGGCAAACGATAACAGCCGCAAGTTGAAACAGAATCAAATAATTTTTTGCATATATCCCTGAATTGTAGAGGTCTCAATGACTTTCGATTTTGGTGAAGATCGGTTAAGGGGAAGGGGTAGTTTACCAGCAACCTTTTACGTTTTAACAAGAGTAAAGTACTTGAAAATTTATTTAAAGTTTTTGAAACAATGGTAATTGTTAAAAATAAAATAATTTTGTTGCCAGGCAATAAAATTATAATTTTTTCATTTTAATGTAATATAATATTTTTCATTTAATACAGCAATAAAAAGGCAGGTAAGACACAGCCTGGCTGTTTGGCTGAAAATGATTTTAAATATAAATCTTAGAATATGGAAGTCATGTATGGTTCTCCATACCGATATTTAGACACAAGGTAGTACGTTTTGTGCGCATAATTTTTATTGTCACTTCGGTTTATCTCAGTACCCGACTTCATACGAATTACAACAATTCAACACAATTCAATTAATTTTAAACAACTAAATGGGACACTTCTGTTGGTATAGTTAGTGATAGTGACGGTCCCATGGATTGCTTCTACACGACTCTGACCCACATAACAGCATGCACTAAACACATGACCGTCGAAACGTTTATTACTATTTACTGTTTACAAAGTCGCTAATTACAACCACACACATACATGTCCTCCTAATAAGGCGTTACGAGCAATGTCGCGCACGAACTATACACACTTTTGATTTACGACCAGATTAAAATTCCATCTCTCAAACACTTATAGTCTTACTAAAATTTCAAAGTATCACCATTTAAGATAAAACCTACATAACTCGAACACATTAGAAGCTAATCGTTTATTTACAGTAAACATGTAATTAATAAAATACCAGAAATATTTTGCATACGTCATACGCTTTGCATTCTAGGTTGGAATTTTCGTCCGAATTCGAGTCTCGTGGATAAAATTCGTATCACGTTCTTCCGCATTCAAATGCCACCACATGCCTCCTTCATCCTACCGTGTCCTTCTATCTAGGTTGTCTAAGGACGGCTACGCACTATCCATCGTCGCTGTCCACGATCCCCGACGTCGGTAATGGATGTGAACACCACACTGTCGTGCAACTCGTCCAGCGTGCCAGACGTTCTTTAGTTCTCGTTGAGTTTTGTAAAAATCATTTTATGTAATCTGCCGAGGATACGTCCCACAGACATCTATTTAATTTATACTTTTCGTTAAATTTTGAAGTTATTTCACGGACCATTATGAATTGTAATTAAAACAAATTAATAATAACAATATTTAAAATAATAACTGGTAAAGAAAATTGAATGTATTATGTAAACGAAGAATAAACTAAACTCAATATTAAACTGAAATTTTATCTGAATCGTTACTTATTAAATATAAACTAAATAATGAATGTAACGTAAAATTAAACAGTAAACATTTATTACACGAATGTGCTCTAAAAATATGTACTGTACTTGCTCGAAAATGACCATTTGATAGACAGCAAGCGAACGCATGAACAAACATGCTCGATGCACGATTCCTTGACATCCGTCAACACTACACACGATCCATCCGCACGTCGTGCGGCTTGCGCTGATGGTCTTGCTGGACTCATTTTTCGTCGTGCACATCCTTAAAAAAATACACGATGTGAGGATGGATGTCAAAGCTACGCACTGTCGTTTTTGACTTGCTGTCCATCATGACGTCCAGCGGGGATGGTTAGTGCGTAGCCGGCTTAAGGATAACTAAGGTCAACACACGTCCCGGAAGTCTGGGATTCGTCCGAAAATTGTAAACGCTTCAATAACTGTACCTGAACTAATTTTCGGTATTCTGATTACTCCATAGTCGATATCGACGTATAGTGTATGTCGCATATAATTTTTGTAAAATAATAGAAAACCTATTAATTTATTGGTTAATGTTATAAAATAGTTTTTTCGGTTGTAATCGTTTTTGACTTTCATGTTTTTTTTAATAGAGAGCGTTTCTAGCAATATTATAGATTAAACCTACTCCTCCTCCTCCTCCTCCTCCTCCTCCTCCTCCTCCTCCTCCTCCTCCTCCTCCTCCTCCTCCTCTTCTTCTTCTTCTTCTTCTTCTTCTTCTTCTTCTTCTTCTTCTTCTTCTTCTTCTTCAGCACTACAGCCCAACGTGAGCGGCTTCCAACACTAATCTTCTCCAAAGTGTCCTGTCCGTTGCCATCTCAGTACAACCCCTCACGTTCATTCTTCTGAGATCTTCCAGGACATCATCCAACCATCTTATCGTAGGTCGACCCCTCTTTCTGCTTTTACAGACTTGCGCCCCCAAGATTTTTTTTAGCATACGCTGATCATCCAACCGCTCTTGGTGACTTAGCCATTGTATCGTTGAGCCTACATGAATCTTACAATATCCTCATGATTCAATAGCTCATCTGTCTCCTGGTTATTTCTTATTCTCCATTCGTCATCTTCTTTAAGCGGACCATAAACACGTCTTACGGTCTTTCTTTGAAACCTCCATAGTGGTTCTTGTGCCTTTTTAATCAGAGTCCTTGCCTCGCCTCCATAAGTAACAGCCGGTCTCATATATTTTTATTTTTGTGTTACTTAAACCTGCTCCTGTGGCAGCAAAATTTGGTGTTGTTGCGTTAACAGGCAAACTGAAAGAACTCAGGTAACCCAGTACACCTTTAGAATAGTACTCGCTTTTTTGTGTAAATCACACAAAAGAAAAAAAAATTCTAAGTAAGGCGGTGTAGCCCTTGCGGTTTACTATATAATATATGTATCCCTTTTTGTAACAGAATTCGCTTTCCGATTTGATCAGTAAATTTGACGCATGGAATTTTTTTGTCGCCAAAGTCTGTTGGTGGCCGACGCTTTCACCTGGCTCCCGTACTACATTCACAATGTTGTCATATACTGAGTATACGGTTACAATACAGTGTATGTTCTGTTTTATTCGCAACGCATTAGCAAAAGAAAGTAACGTTTTCGTACTCAAGCTTAGGTTCGTTAGTTTAGGTTTAAATATACTCTTCTTCTTCAGCACTACAGCCCAATGTGAGCCCCGGCTTCCAACACCAATTTCCCTAGAGTCTTCTGTCCGTTGCCATCTCAGCGTAACCCCTCACATCCATTCTTCTGAGATCTTCCAGCACATCATCCAACCATCTTATCCTAGGTCGATCCCTCTTTCTGTTTGTATAGACTCGCGCCCTCAAGATTTTCTTTGGCATACGCTGTTCATCCAACCGCTCTAGGTGACTTAGGCACTGTATTCGTTGAGCCTTTATGAATCTTACAATATCCTCATGATCAATAGCTCATCTATCTCCTGGCTATTTCTTATTTTTCATTCGTTTTAATATATTCACATAGTAATAGAATACACTCACATTATGAACAACAACATTTTAAGTGTAGGTTCGGCAAGATTGTGTATAAAGAAGGAGACATCGCTTCAACGCCACATCAGTGCTTTGTTCAGTTTAATTTTAGATGCGTATTTTTATGCGCGCTGAGATTGTCACCAGGTGTCAAACTGTTACAATCATTGTATTTATTTATCAAACATTACATTTTTCTAAACCGTGAGTTTTGTTTACTTTGAATAATGAACTAAAGAACCAAAACATTCTTACCTAACCTCACGAGCTAAATGACCCAGTCTTGTGCAAAAACATGTCATCGACACAACTGCACTGATGAGCGATAAAAAATTAATTACCGCTGGTAACAGTTGCTGTGATGCCGCCTGTGCGGTGAAGATATTAAAAAAATCGAAAAGTTATAAGCTCTGAGAAAAGAGAGATAAAATTATACCAAGATAATTTCAGGGAGGCGGTAAGCCAGATTGTCTGATATTTTAAATAGACTAAACGATGACTTTTCAACATAAATTTTTCCGACGGGTGCGAGTGTTGACAGTAACGAAGAAGCTGACGACGGTGCAGACAGCACTCGAGTCGATACGACTCGTCATACGACATGACGACGCAAAAGCAGCTCCCACAACCGCCATTATTAATGTGTGACAGCAGACGTGGAATGGCTAGCAGGACAAACTTTCTGCCGTGAAGCAAAGCGCCTGTAATTGGAAAATAGCAGGTGATCATAGTCGTCGCGATAAAGTTTGCATCACCAGACTGCGAATTGGGCACACGAAGTTGACGCCTTATTACCTCCTACTAGGATATGAAAGGGAGAAGAATGGCCCGTCTTCACTTGTGGCGGAGCATTCACATCGAAGCACACAATTGAAGACTGAAATGTTCTTGCAGAACTCAGGCAAGGATATAGAGTAAAACGTAATAACCTGAAAGAAGACCTGGAAACGAACAGTTAGCGATCGACAGAACTATATCCTTCATTTTTTTACGTTTATTTATGCAATCTCTTAATACATAAAAATAAGCATAATTTGTCACAGAATGCAGAGAATCAGTCCATTCGCTAGTTCTCTGTATGAGTATTTAAAAGTAACATATTATGTACAATATGTTGTCCCGTGGCATTTCGTGAAGGTGATGTGTGCTGATTTAGTTTCATTTAATTGTATTCTCCACTTCTATTGCCCATTTTTCAATCGCATGTAGCGAATTCTGTAGTAAAATGGTTGCTTCCACCGGACTTTTGTTTACAGCAAGGATTGCAGTATCATCAGCTAGTAGTAGTAATCACATCATTGCTAGTTGGCAGATCTGTGCGGTGTAGATATAGATCAGATACAGAATGGGACCAAAAACACTTCCTTAGGGAACTCCTGCTCGAATTGGAAACAAACTGGTAGTTACATTTTCGGTGGCGTACTCGAAAGTGTCTTTCTTGTAAATACAACTTTAATATGGTAAACATGGATTAGACAAGCTTTTTTTGAGTTTGTAGAGTAATCCCTGATGTCAAACTTTATCGAATGCTTGGCTGACATCAAGGAACCCCGATGAACAGTAGCTTTTTCCTCAGATATTTTAATTATTGCGTCTACTATTCGATGCACTTGTTCGATCGTAGAATGCTGTCTTCTAAACCCAAGCAGATGAGTATCAGCTATAAGATTCTTGTCTGTGATGGTATTTGTTAATCTCTTATAGCCAATAATTCTTCCATGATTTTAGACATTACGGTAAGAGACTTATAGGTCGATACGACGTCACCTCATTTGTCTATCCTTCATAAAAGTAACAAGATTATGCGGCAAAGCCTTTTGTCTTTTCTTGGAAAGGCTTGATAGAACTATTGAAACAACTGAGTTGGTCAGTTTCAAGGGCTGATGTCTCTGTAGGTCATGTTTCCCAGACGTTCTGACGCCAAGCGCTGTTGTCGTCCTCGTCAGCGGTGAGGTGTGAGTTAGTTTGTCTTAAGTTGCCCTACGTGATGGTTGTGACGGGATGGATGAGAAGGGGGACAAACACTTTAACCAGTGTCGCAAGACTAGCTGCACCGTTTAAACGACAAACCGGCTTGAACGGGAAATCTATGAAAATAGTCGTAATCCGAAGGTTGACCTACAGACTATATAGGCGACTACTGTGTATAGCATATATCGTTATTTACGACTTAATTAACGCGTGTAAGGGTTAATTGACCAGTATCAATGCCTACAATCATGTAGTATAGCCTATCTTTTCCGCGTGCTGTCACAGTGTTCCCTTGAAACTGGATGTTTCTGCAATAGTCTTTACTAACAGTCAGCTCGCATTTGCGATTATAACACAAGAATGTTTGTTGTTGTTGTTGTAACAACTCACGTTTTATTGGAACGTTTACGACGGTCTTCTTGATCGTCGCATGGTACAGTAGAAAACAAAATACAAGACACCAACAAAGTCACAAAAAAGCAACTTTAATTATCACAATTAACAGTTTGTAATCAACAAGTTATTCAACAAGATTATTCTCTTATAAAAATTCAAGTTAATCTGTCCACACGAAAAATAATGTCAACTATAAATAATCCCGCACTATAATCACTGTTTACTAATGCACCACTTGAAACGCGCTGTGTAAATAGCCCAATAATAACTCGAACCTCACTTGAATAAATCGCCACTCAAACAAAAAAACTAAGCATCGCTGAATGCTTATATTTATACCCCGCTGAGATTCCAGAATAATCCATAATATGCGTCAACACTAGAGCGTGATTGCTTGCGGCCTTGAACACAGTGCACGCGGACCGGTGTGTCTGGAACAGCCTCGTTAACGCCTGTTAAGAGTCACGTACGCACACAACATTACAGCTGGTTCAAAATGTTGTCTCGTCAACTTTCGATTCTCTGGTGGGGGAGGCGGTCCAGTCCTGGTCGTCCGCACCCCCGCAAATACGCCCCTGTGCTTTAAACGAGATACTTAATATTAAATTTAAAAAAAGTAAATGTTTATTACCGTGTTCACGGAAAGCGTTAGGCCCTAGTTGACGCGTTCCGAGACCATTTCCCTCCTCAGTTTATCAACATCTCTTTCTATTAGACTCAACTCTTAAGGCTACCATTCTTATTTGTCACCTGTTTCGCCATCTCTTCCTTTTCCCCCAATCTTCTCATGCAGACATTTGAGTTTATTTCTCTTCTACACGCCTTCAATTCTCTCCCGACCGAGGAGAGAATATCTTTGTAAACGCCTTGAAAATTCCATTTCAACCGACAAAATTTCTTCTATTTTATCGAGGGCCCGTGTTCCTCCAAACTGGGGGGGGGGGTTTACAGCAGACCAATAAAATAACCTGCTTAAGTAACACCAAATAGCCTACATACTTGCGGAGCACAAACGAGGCTCGGAAATGGGACGAGAATTATAAATGTTTGTATTTAATACATTTTTTCTTTTTCTTAAACACAAACTCATAATTTTAGTTGGAATGTATGTTTATACACTAACATTTTTAGAATATTTAATTAATAAATTTGTGTTTAATTATTAAAATCACAATCAGGAATAACACGGTTGCACACAACTACAAATAAAAATTTGTGATTTTTTGCTATTGTTTCCTTGTTGCATGAACAGGAATTTTTATTTATAGTGATGTGCGACAGTCTTATTTCTGTTATCACATTTTTGTTTTGAGGAAAATCGCACAAAAAATCTAAATACCTGTTCGTCAGTTTAATGAATATGTATTGTTTGTTAATGTGTGCGTCACTTGCAAAAACGTCTGTTACATTTTTTTAGATAGCAGTAAAGCAGGAAACAACATTCTTGTGTGTGTGTGTGTGTGTGTGTGTGTGTGTGTGTGTGTGTGTGTGTGTGTGTGTGTACGTGAGCGTGTGCATATGAAAACTAGTTTATTTTTGTTTTTAACAAAGCCAGAAACGCTTTAGATAATGCGGAGTGTTCATTACATTCCATAAACTATGCAATGCTGTCGCTGGTTAGCACAGTCGGTACGCAGAAAGTTAACTTTAACATTACGTTGTACCAGTTTTCCCTAACAACTGGCTAACTAATCAATTAAAATAATCTTTGTTGCGGCGATTCCATTCGTTAATTACATTAATTACACGAAAAAAGTTAATTAGTAAAGGGAAATTTTCTTTCCCTCCTGATCAGACAGAGGGAAGCACTGACTTCTTTGTTTTTTTGCGTTTATTTATGTAATCTGTTATAACATAACAATAAGAATAGTTGTTACAGATGACTAGTTTAAATAGATCCAGTGACTAGTTCCTCTGTATGAGTATTTAAAAGTGACATATTATAGACAATGTAGGCTACTTATAGTCTAATGAGTCCAGCGGAAACGTTAATTTTGATCTACAGGCTGTTATCTAGCAAATTTATGGCTAGAGGATTCCTGTGCTCTTCAAGCTGTTTCACATGTCTTCCACTGAAAATCGTGATGGTTTCATTGGCTGGAGGAGGTTTAGGTCATCCATAGATGTCTTCATTATTGACGAATCACAGTGCTTCGGTTATGGGACGCAGCACCTTGGTTTGAAACCTTTCAAACTGGTGCTGGTCCCAAGGGAGCGTTTGGTGGTCGCGAAGTCGGCTCCAAAAATATATTTTCTGTGTCTTAACCCAAACTGTCACACATCAGAAATTTTTCACCTGAGGCTCACACGGGACCCACATAAAATATTTTATTATTACAGAAGAATGGCGATAATGAAATCAAAATAACTAATGTTTTCACTAACTGTAATTTATTTAATACATAGTTTATGGACTATTATTCAGAACACACTGTGTTTAAACAAAACAATTGTTTTGGTAAAATATTACAATAATAAATGAAGGTTTACATAAATAATCTGTCCTTCAAAAACCAGTCACCTTGATTCGATGATATGTTAATTATTTTTAGTTATAAAATGGAGCAAACAGAAAATAAAATTAATTTTTGTATTAAATGAAAAATGTAAACAATTTCCAACATTTTCTTAGGCGGTCATATATTAGACGATGTAATGTACTTGGTACATTACTACGTAAGCTATAAAATGGTAAAATACCTGTACTAAATTATGTTATTATAACTGTCCTGTCACTAATGAGAGAAGTCTCCATAGCATTTTGTTGTTTGCCCAGAAAATCCGTATAATGTTGACTGTACATTTCTCTTCCTCTTACGACTGTAAATTCTGGTGGAAGCTCACGCTTATTTTTTTCATAGTCCCCTTATCTTTTTATTGATTAATTCATTTGCTACTTCGACTGATGAAAACCAGAGTTAGTCTCTGTTCTTCGCTTAGATACTGACCCGCAACTTAAGAGTAACAGGTACACTCAGTGCCTGGAAAAAGTTACACCACAGACACAGATAGGTGCACGGGACCCAGTAACTGTTATTTCCAAATCGCTGGAAATGTTAGCAAACAAACAATAATGCTGTCCCAAGACCAACTGACTGGTAGAAGCGTACACAGTCAGGTAGCTTAGTAATAACAACAACCTTTAGGGCACAAATCTGAAAAAAAATTTCCCTCTGGTCCTCTGATCCCATGTGTGCCAGTTACGGATTAAAAATCTATTACATATTTACTTTTCTAGAATTATGTAAGCATAATTTGTTTATCCGTAAAAGAAAGCTGTAAGTAGTCGATGTTAGCAAAAATATGATAATAAACTGTATGCACACGCCTACAAGTAATTCAGCCGGCGCCCATACTTATGGGTTCAATGAAGTCTAATATCCTTCGAGGTGTGTAATATCCTGCAGTGAGAACCACTGCATTATAAGAACAATTAAGAAGAGATCATGAGACGGTCGCGGACTGCAGAGGAAACGTAGGAGAATAAAGGGAAACAGGAGGTAGAGGCCGAACATCATACGTTGAAGGAAGTGGTGTTGTTATTGAAACTCTACAGGAAGGGGAATAGCAAAACGTAGAAAGAGTGGGGAGAGAGGGAGACAGATGAATACAATAGTTGGAAAATAGAAGAGTGAATGCTGTTAAAAACCTTTATGATGATTAAATCAAAAGTAAAAATAATACTAGTGCAATTTATGTTTTAAGTTTCTGTAAAAAAAAGTAATAAAGTGTGGGGGAAGAACGCCTACTTCTTCAAGAAAAGTCTTCACTTTGTATGCGTGATTAATGTCCTCTCGATTGGCTCAGGTTCCACACCCAGATGACTGGACTTCCCCGCGACTGTTGTCCACGTGTTAAAGTAATTTCTTTTATTTGACACGACTTCGTGTACCTAAAGTTTCCTTGTCGACTATTCCGCGTTTTCCTCAAACACTGTCATATGATGACAGGAGTCGCCATATGTGAATAGTTCGTTCACCTTTACTTGACCTTCTAACTCGTCAACGTTCTTGGATTTTGTTGTCTACGACGTGTCCGAGTATTTTCTAACGATTTGTATACACTTTTCAACACGGCACACTAATATTGTAAACACAATTTTTTTTAGTCTATCTGCATTACCTGTTCTATTATTCTGTCATTTATCACAAGCTTACACCTTAATGGGTCACGTGAAATAAAATTGTAATTGATTTTGTTTTCTCTTCCGCTGTCTTCATGTTATATTTCTGACATGCTTTGTTAAAATTATACACAAGTCTTTGTAAGTCATTTTCATTTTCCACTGTTAGAATAACGTCGTCTGCATAACACACAATATTAAACATACACAATATTAAACATCCTATATCCTCTCATATGCTTTACCTGCTTAATAATGTCATCCATAACTACATTGAAGAGTATGGGACTTAGGGAGTCCCCCTGCCTGGTCCCTTTAGTGACAGGTGTAGGCCTATTATCTGATAATTCGACATTGGCTTTCACTCTCATTGAAGTGTTCGTGTAGATCAAGCAATGAAGTAGATCTCATTGAAATGAAACGAATTTAGCAAAACAAGATCCGAGGTACTTATAGAAACCAGCAATAAAACAGTGACAAGGATAGACTGTCACAGAACTGAAAAAAAAAAACTGGAAAGAAATTCGCGTGAAATTAAAATGTTATTAAAAAATGTATCATTCAGCATTGTGTACTCTACTATTAATTAGAGTACAAATAGTTATTTTGAAAACTTGAAATTTTTAAAAACAATCCGAACACTTTGTGGCTGTGAAGAAGCAACACAGCGTATAAACAGCGGGTGAATGGCATTTTACCACTTGAACAAGTTCTGTATTGGCCACCGGCATCAGCTGTTACTGTAGTGGGCATTCGCAAGGTTGGATAGTTCGTGATCTGAATCTTTTAAACTATTTGAAGGTAATTGTCCGTCCTCCAAGCTCGGCAACGTTTCTCGTGTTGTGATCGCCACCGAACTCTTCTCGGATCCGGGCCACAGTCCTCCGGTGCATTCGTAATTTTTTATACTAATTAGTCAAATTTTAAAGTAATCTCTATGCCTTTTTTGATCCTTTACTTACATAAGTACAGGTTTGTTGTATATATTTTATTTTTTCTCTCACTAAAGGAGCATTTCGCCTTCTTCTTCTGTGTTTCTCAGAAAACGACAAAATTAAATTTGAAATGACTACGCGATTATAACTTTGAAGCGTAAAAAAAGCGATTCACTGAACCGTATCGGTTTTTTCATTTACAGGGCTTGGTAAAAAACCTCTACTATATCTCTTGATGGTTCTGCGTTCTAGGCTATGTCGGACTGTAGAAGTGACCCACTTAAAACCCGTGTGCCATTCTGTACCTAAATTCCCCCATGGTACCGCAGGCAGGGTATACATCGTGCGCGGTATCAGCGGCGGCTTTCCACGTTTTTGAGACAATATCCTACGTTCCCATCCTCTAAAGCAGTGGTTCTTCACCTTTTTAAGTCCGAGGTACATCTTGAAGAGTATTACACTTCACGGTACCCATAAGCATAGGCGCCGGCAGAGGTGTCCACCCAGTTTATCATATTTTTGGTAACTTCGAGTATTTTAAGTCTTAGTTTACGTTTAAACAAATTATACATACTTATTTCTACTTAATACTAAATGTAAGAGGTTTTTAAGACACGGTAAATAAATGTTCTAGCCCGACTTCGCTACCCCACTGCTGGGTCGCGACCCCAGTGGCGTGTCTAGAATGTGGCTTTGGCGGGTCCGGGGTCGCGGCGGCATCATAAAAAAGAAAAATCAAATTAAGACTAATCAACATTACTATCTTTAAAGTGGCTGAAATCTGTAACATTAAAGTAGACGGTAATAAAACTATAAAAATATGCATTATTTAAACATTGGTTATAAGATACTTATTGACTGAATAGATTTTCCTATATTCCATATTTCAAACGTATACGCTAATGCTGTGTAATAAACCTGTTTGTGTATTTAGAAAAGAGTTACTACTGTATTAGCGTGCACAACTGAAAAATAATGGAACAGCCTAAAAATTAAGACAACTTTTACAAACTTTAACAAAATTCGTCAACTTTACCGACCCTCTGGAGGGGGTCTGGGCCCACCCTCCGTAAATACGCCCCGGCTCACCTATAGGTTGAGAAACGCTGCTTCAAAGGTGAAGAATTTAGCTCCCATTGGAGTGGTGGGGACTGAAAGTCTACAGTGCTGTGGATTGATATGTGTGGCCCTTGAGGGCGGTAGACGGCTAGACGCTCTATAGGCCTACATCCCGTGCAGAAATAGAACACTTCATTATTTGTTCTAAATTTATCAACTACGGGAATATCACATATTTAATCGTTCGTTCAAATATTTGCTTATAATCCGAATCACCCTAGGTTCCAGATCCTCGGATTATTAAAGTTCTACTCTGTGTGTGAGCGTGCGCGCGCGCGTTGATGCACGTGACGACAGAAATTGCGAACAATCGGTGCATACAAATTCCACTGCCAGTTCAATATAAATCGTTGTGTTTATTATGTTATGCAATTTAAAAGCCAATAATTTCTAACAGTCTTGCATCCTTGACTTCGTTTACAGTAATTATATTATATATATATAGATACGCGCGTATAAAATCATCACTTTGTCTACCGTAAGGTGTAAGGTTATGTTAATAATCGTTATTGCTATTATTGACAGCATACAGTAATACTACAAATATTTATCTCTTGTCTTGTTTCCCACACTTAGCCCGGCTTAATTATAAACATTGCCGTATTATGTAATGTTATTATGGTATTACATAATGCGATGTGACGCATGAATCAGCTGTTCGCACATAAGGACACCATTGTTTGCAGTGTTCGCGATAAACGCGAATACAGGAACAGCTGATTCGAAGCGAGAAAATAGTTTTCCCGGAATCAATGTTTTGTGTGTTTTCGCGGAATCGTCGCCCAACAGGTAAATTTTTCAAAATTAGCGAGGGGTGTTGAACCCGTAACCGTAAACGTTGGACATGGACGAAATATGCACAAAATACTGAAATGTGTATGCGTATGCTTTAGGAAAGAACCAGAAGTATTTTCCCAGAAGTACCTACACTAATTTTCGATATTTCGTTTATGCGATAATTGGCATCGATGTGTACTGAATATCAATATAATTTTAGACAATCGTGAAAATATGTTTGAGTATGTTATAAAATAGCTTATTGACGACTGCAATCGTTTTCTGTTTTCATATTTTTTACGAAAAATATTTCTAGTAATAATATTGCTTTGATCGGCGCCTGTGACGCTGAAAGTTGACGTTGTTAGGTTAACAGGCAAACTAAAGTATATACACCAATATGGCTCTAAAATAAAACTCGCTTGTTTTGTGAAAATCGCGTAAAAACCAACTCAGAGTAAATCGGGTTGGCCCCTTACATGTTACTATACATGTCTTCCTTTTTGTGACAGACTTCGCTTTTCGCTTTGAACAGTAAGTTTTATATATGTATTTTTTTTGTCGCCGAAATCAATTTACGGTTGTCGCTTTTCTCTGGTCCCAGACTACATTTACAGTGTTTTTTCTCAAACCTTTATGTATACGGTGCATACGGTTACAATACAGCCCGTAAAGATATAATAGGTCTACATTCTGTTTTAATCGC
Source organism: Magicicada septendecula (assembly GCA_034769895.1). Taxonomy (NCBI): domain Eukaryota; kingdom Metazoa; phylum Arthropoda; class Insecta; order Hemiptera; family Cicadidae; genus Magicicada; species Magicicada septendecula. The sequence goes on from CM068372.1 coordinate 40,707,925, forward strand.
AAGACGTTTGCAAAAAATAATGTTTTCGTTCTCAACGTTAGATTCGTTAGGTGAGGTTTAAATGTAATTCCGTAGTAATAAAATTCATCCATATGAACAACACTTTAAGTGTAGGCTTAGCACGTTTATGAGTGAAGAAGAAAACGCTTGAATGTCACAAAATGCTTAGTTCAGTTTGATATTTTTTTTTTACTTTCTCAGATTGTCATAGTCATCAAGCGTCAACCTGTTACAATCGTATTTGCAACATGTCACAAATGTTATATTTTGTCAACCAACTCAGTTCATTACATTTTGAGTTTTTGATGGAATTTTAAATTGGTTTCAGGAAGAGCAGATCTTGTACAGACAGTGCTTTTATTATTACACAAATCACTGAGAAGCATCATAAGTTCAATAAAGAAACACATGTAGCTTTCGTTGACTTTTAGAAGGCCTTTCATAGGGTTTATAGATGGCTTAATTTAAAAAATAAACTAAGAAAACTGAAACATTCTTTCCTAACGTCACGTATAACCACGTTACGCATTTTCGCGTACAATTCAGCAGTTAGATCGTTTACAATTGGTACAGTTCGTCTTCGTCATACCGGGATATGCCTGTATCGATATTATCGCACACTCAAAACATAGAAAATGTTGTGTAGGTACAGTTATTAGGAATGTACCGCACTAGACAGTTAATCGGGTCCGCGGCCAGATTGTGTGACATTTGGTGATTAGCAAATGCACAGTGTGGAAGCGCACTGTCTGAAGTTGTTTTTTTAAATGTCTGGCAAAATAAATAAATAAGAATTGAATTCTATGAATTTCCGATATAGTTGGCACCGAACTATTATGGTGTATATAGTTCCACCGAACTAAGAATTATCTGCTTAGTTCTATCTATCGGCTAGTATTATCTATGAAAGCGACTGAGAAAGAAAAGAATTAAATATAATTAATTCACTACCGACTTGGAACACAAAGTTTTTTATGTGTCTACACGTACACACAAAAGGCCGAAAACTAGACATTCTAGAACAATTGGAAATATACAAACACACGAAAACACATAAAAACGACATCATAAACGAATAAACACAATTCAAATCACACGCATTATTCGAACATATCACACCCCACACACAATATCGATCTTTCAAAAGTCGAAACCGTCGCTAACAACAAGACGGACAGTGCTCCCAGCGGCAGCCTCTGAAGAAGCTTTTTAAAGGCGAAAAGCGTTAAGGCTATAAGGTAAAACTTTTACGTTTCTACACATAAAAAACTTTGTGTTCCGAGTCGGTAGTGAATTAATTATATTTAGTTAAGTAACGGACACGTCATGGACAACGAAATCCAAGAAGAAAAGAATTGTATACAAAAATGTCTACCAGTGAAGGACAAATGTTCTGGGACAAGTGTCCCAGGGGGGGGGGGACAAATGAATGCTGGATTAACTCGTTAGGGATGCACGTTAACACATTGTCAACAACTCTGATCTTCCTCAGTAAAGACCTCTCATATTAACATAACGTAGGGTTTCAGTACTTCCAACGCCATAAAAGAGGAGATTTTATACTTTTCAGTCATAAAAAACACTGTCTACTGGCGCAAGTAGGTTATATGAACATGTATACTATAGTATTTGTACTTAACCATGAAATTTACAACCGAAAGGGTTATTTTGTAACATTGTAACATCTTTCCTTTATTTTAAACTTATTTTATTGTTTTTAAAACTTCAAATAATTTACGTTAAAAGTTATATTTATTATTTTAAAAATCTTCGATCTTTATGTATAATTTTAATGAAGAAAGTTGTGTTAGTGGTTAAAATCACAAGGAGAATTATCACTGTTGTACACCACTATATAAAAATTATTCCGATTAATAGGAATAATTTTTATATAGTGGTGTGCAACAGTGATAATTCTGCTTTATATATAATGTAGCCACAGGTGTTAATCACCTTTAAGAAAATAATTTTTTTTAATTACATTTTGAGTCTTTGTAATTGTAGGCTACTGCACAAACAAAATTCCTTTAAGGGAATCCATGTTGAATTTGTTACTTAGTTTCCTTCTTCCACTGGTTTTTTGCATTAGTGAAAATATGCGCTCTCTATTGGCAGAAACAGGAAACAAAAACTGAACTACATTTAACAATTCCAAATGGCATTTAATGTTTATAGTTTATTGCAAATATTTTTCCTGCTTCTATTGTAAAAATTGTTTATCAGATTCATGCTCCCTGTCATATTAATCGGTTACAAATCGATATGCTCAAGAAATAACGTATAGGTTATACCATGTACAGAACTAGAGAAATTGTTTTCAAATTGTTTGACTTCGAAACATGAGAGATAGAATCGCTAAAATTTAAAAATACGTTAAAATCCAAGTTCCCATACCACATATTATCCGGACTATTATAAAGTGTTCAAACTTTCAGAAACGGCAGACGTTTCGGCCGCATCAACGATGACCATCTTCAGTGGTGCGGGAACACGGTAACAAAACCACCAGAGATTCTCATTCTCAGTTTTCCTTTAGCAGGCGTTACTACCGTGTTCCCGCACCACTGAAGATGGTCATCGTTGATGCGGCCGAAACGTCTGACGTTTCTGAAAGTTTGAACATTGGACTACGGGATAATAGCCCGGTTAATATGTCGTGCAGCTGTGACAACTCCGGCCGTCAGGATTTGCGTTCACTTTTTAAACTCCCGTGTTTTTATCGTTTTCCCACACAGAAATTTTATGGTAAAAAAATGAAAACAGAGGACGTATGATAAATGTACAGTAGCAGGAAAAGCATTCGTCATAAACAGTTTTAATACTATGGCATTACGCTAAATATATTAATACAGTACATAGTCCCAACTTTGTCGTGTTTACTTGCCGACTAGGTCGTGGTTTCGGACTTGAAAATGGTGGAAACACTGAAATGTCTCGTCCGGAACGTGACAAGTACCAGTTTGGCAAGTAAACACGACAAATTTGGAATTACAGAGATTGCTAACTCGATTAACAAGATGAAAAGTACATACTGTTAATTACTCAATATATTATCTGTTAGTCTGTGAATTAAAAAGTAACAATTTAATGTTTATTTCATTGAAATTAATTGAGTGGTTCCGAATACAGGTTTAAACGATTCCATTAAAAATTCCTCTTAGCTGTGCCCTCGTCAATCAAAAATCGATTTATATAAAAAAAGACGTACGTGCCTTTTTTCATAAAATCGTCCTAATGTAAGTACAGTCAAAAAATTTTTTTAACGGTGGATAATTAAACGTTTTTAGTTAGGCGTCGTATAATAAAACTACAATAAATGAGGGTCTGCGCTTGGAAGTTTATTTTTTAGAGCATTGTATGTAAAAGTACAAATTTTTAAAATGAAAACGGAACATTTTGACGTTTGTTTCATTAAAATCCATCGTATCCTGCCGAAGACGCAGACGTTGAAACAATCATCCCCAGATAAAAAAATGTTATTCTCCTTGGTAATGCGTAGTTGGTTAAAAACATGGCCAATGACAGTCGGTGTACGCAGTGAATCGTTTGTACACTGTTCATCAAAATCGTGCAAGCCGGTGATTCTCTCCGAGCTCAAAAAAATAATCTTGCTTGAGATAAATATTACCTTCGTTTGCGTGAGCGTCGTCGGGTAAACACAAACACAGCCGTAGCGCGCTATAATATAATTGTTAAGCAATTATACGTATTAACTTTTATTACGGTTATGCAATAAGCTAATGCTCCTCAACAGCTGTGTGCAGATAACGGCTGTACACACAAGTCTGCGACTCGAAATTTGCTTATACCAGACTGTTGCACACACTTTCTGTAAAACCTAAAAATAAGATGTTATTTTACAAATTAAGAAACTTTTGTTTGATGAAAAAAATACCCGACAGTTTTTCCCAACCGTTTAATTCGCACGGGAGCGATCAGCTGTATATTGCAAGTCGAACACACAATTATTTCCCGTACGGAGGCGTCACTTCCTGCGAAGAACGTCACGCGATTCGCCGAAATCGCCGGTGACGTCACACAGCGTTCTCACCTCTGCCTGCCGGATTTAATCAAAACTCTGTTATATACGACCGAGCCCAAGACGCTTTTGCAAGACGTCGTCGCGTCAGTAGTCGCCTGCTGACAGCTTAGTTAATATAAGTTGGTCGTTTCGTTTTACGAGTTTGCTTGGAATTGAGAATCACCACCAGGTAAATTGTGCACAAGTAACAGAGTTTTTAGTTTCAATTCAAATCACAGTGTTACATCGACGGGCGTTTGTAAAGCCCGCCCGAACGATTCGTTCACATTACATCAGACGTGAACGACCAAACCCATTATTTTTTATGCCATAAGATTTCTGTATATGAAGTTCAGATATGCTTCATCCTAGATGAAATAATATTTCATTGATTCGACATTTCGGTCATAAAATTGTTACTACTTAAAATAATAATAAAAAAAAATAACATTGTTAATAAATAAAACTTCAAGTCTACTCGTAACGCTTGTTGATCCTGGATCAGGAGTTAAAAGTACTCTATCGTTAGCGTTGCAAATAATGTTGAAATCAGTATTAACTGATTTGTATCGAGCCATACTGTTATTTTGTCCACTACTAAGTTAAAAAATATGGGACTAAATGAATCAAGTTGTCGTAACCGTGTCGCAGCCGTGATGGTTCACAGCGTGTGACGATGTGTCGTCTCCCCCGATACTAGATGTCATAAATCCACATTACATTTGATTTTTATGCTGTCTTTTGTATTTTGTTTTCTTACATGACCTAGCCAATGTAATCTACAACTTTATCACGGAACCTCCTTACTATGTAAACACCTTGTATCACTCGATACAGATACACTGTAATTGATTAGTGTTCTGCAGAATCTATTTAATAAATTTCATTATTCACCAACTTTGTGTTTATTACTTGATAACATGTGCGGTGTACTTGGTTTTCAGACCCCATCACATAGTAATTGGACTGCCATTTTATATCCAGACTCGATGCTCAGTAGAAAACGTGACCTCACTGTAGTCGGTCGAACTGTCTGCTTTCGGCTCAACAGTAAGATATGTTCAACCAACTACAGTGAAGTCACGTTTTCTACTGAGAACTCCCCACTGGCGTGGTCGAAACGTCTAGAGGCAGAACATTCAGCAATCAGCCACTGCCCGGTGTGTAATAATATCGATCATTGTTTCTCTTCATACGATTTTTCATTTCTCGCCTTTTTCTTTTTTTTATATATATTCTGAAAGTCTTCAATTACAGTAATATCTTTTTAAATCAAGCTCTTTTCATTAAATCTACCTTTCTTAATAAACATGTTAAATATATTGTTTTATTTTCAATATCTTTCTTTAAATCTACTTCCTTTTAATTTGTGGCATATTTAGGATAATACGCGACTTGTTAAAAAGCTTTTAACTTCCAGCTGGATACCCGTTAGGATTGGCTGAACTAGAATTCGACTGGACACAGTCCGTGATACACAATCGGTGTGTGCCCGTTCTGCTCCACTTTGAAAACAAGTGAGCTGATCCAGGTCGGGCTGATTTAAGGTTTTGGGGCCCCCTAGGCTGACGAGTGTTTTGCGCCTCCCCCCCCCCACACCATTTACCTTCTAAGCTCGCAAACAACGAGATTTACTCGTATATTATAGGCTACTTATTATTTAGGAACATGTGGGATGTATAAACAAAAAATTGTTTTGTTTCCATTTTAATCATGTAAATTTATTTATTACAATAGCTTGAACACATTGACAAATTAAAATAAATAACTAGAATATTACACACATCCTATACTTTCTTAACCTTTACACAAAGTAAATCAAAACTGAAGAAAAAATAAATGTTTTTTAAATAATTTTTATGTCCTTTACTAACTGTTGAAACTTTTTATTTACTTAGAGCTTATTTTGTCTGGCGTTTGCAGTTCAAATCGATGAACTATTTCACTAAAACAAATGATTTTGCGATTAAAAGAGATTATGCGCTTGAAACGCCGTGATGAAAAAATATATACAGTACAACATGAGATTTTTTTATTTATTCTTCTTTTAAATTTTTGCACCTCCTCCCCAAAACCTTGCGCCCTAGGCTAAGTCAGCCCCTGCGCTGAGTACTGTAAATGCCTCGCAGACAGAAGAATAGTTCCTCTATAAACTTGCTTACCGACTGCTGTGTTATCGTTACGTCCTTAAAATAGATTTCGTTATTGCGCAGTTTGTGAGGTCATAAAATTTGATCCTTGTTTATTACCACGTTTTATGTACGTCTAAAATAGTTTTTTTCTTTTTGTATTTTCATCGAGATTTGATACATCAACTGTCGTCGACACTACACGGTTTGGTTCTGTGCGAGGCCTCGACTTTGAATTTTGAGCCCAAAAACCTGGCCAACCTGACTACAGACAAGGCTATTCTCCTTCTGTTCGTCTAATTAGTCCGAGACTTGGGACTTCACCGCAAGTCGCCTTATGCGTTGCGCGACTCAGGTCTCCTTGTTGAAAGAGAGATTTTGTTTAAAGTTCTTTATCATGTGCAGAAGCGCTGCGAGGGGATTTTGGGGGAGTTAACCCTCCGTCAGTAGGAAAAAAAAATGTCAAAAATTTTAAAATCGATGGTAAAATGTAGTATAACAAATCGAATCGAATACAGTAAAACCCCGTTATAACGCTCAGTAAGGAACCGCGTATTAAAAGCGAGATGATTAAGTAGCATAGATATATAGGCTACTGTATTACTGTATATTCACATTTTTCACATATGCATTAGAATTTTTTCGAAATACTGTGTTTTAGTACAATATTTTAACCAAAGAGTTCAAATTTATTTCAGCAACTTACTTTCACTTAACTTATTTCACTTTGCGTTAAATATTCAGTGAATAAAAAATTATATGTTGACAAGTATATGTATAAATGTTTTCTGTCCCAATCCTTATATATAATTACTGCTTCTATAATTAATTACAAATACCATTAAATTATGAGTAATTTAAATTGTAATATTGAATTAATTTAAGTTCTCGTTGTATTTAAGGAAACAATATATAATAATGCAATTATGTTGATGATGTAAAACAAACTGTTTCAACTCCCACACACACACACACACACACACACACACACACACACACACACACACACACACACACACACACACACACACACACACACACACACACACACACACACACACACACACACACACACACACACACACACACACACACACACACACACACACACACACACACACACACACACACACACACACACACACACACACACACACACACACACACACACACACACACACACACACACACACACACACACACACACACACACACACACACACACACACACACACACACACACACACACACACACACACACACACACTTACTCGACTAATCAATCTGTTGTGTTTGATTTTTCTATTGTATTCATACACAGGTCCTGATGATGACAATAAATATTGTCGAAACGTCGACACAAATAATGTAAAATTCGTGTTGTACTTTTTTGACCGATCTTCGCAAACCCTTCATCGCAAAAGTTAAATATTCAGATATTTCTGTCGAAAAAAATTCGTTTATAGCTGTCTGCCTCGTAGGCTACGTGAATCCGTACAGTGAATAAGTAAATGAATCTGTCAGTAGCGTGGCGTCCATGTAACCGCTGTTGCCGGCGGCAACAGTAGACCTACTGGAAATAAGAGAAAATAGTATTAATTACATCACAGAATAAATACTTCAGTTATTGAATAATTTGAAATCCGAACAATATTAGCAGGGAAACGTGAAGAAAAGAGTAGCATTGCTTTCGCACTGCTGGGCGTTTGCACCGTCTCGTGTTGCCTGCTCAGGCATCGGAATGTTTTACTGCGTACGGTCATTGACCTCGCACTAGTTGTCACTGTACTGTAGTGTATGACCTAGGGTGCACTGGGAACATCCATGTAAGAGGTTTGACAGAGATATGCGTCTTCTACTGTTGGTAACAAAAAGTACCGTTACTGGCAAAAAACCCGCGTAACATACGTTTCAAATCTAACCTCTGAAACGGCCGTAACTAGTGAAACAATTGTCACGAAAATAAAAAGTATCTGCAGGACTATACCAAGTGCTTATTTATTGATTTTTGCTTTAATTATTTATTGTGGTGGGGGTTGATGGTGGGAGGGAATTGAAAATGTCACAGTTACACAAACATAGAGCACAACATGGAAATACTACACTACTTACCTAAAAGTAGAAAACTAAACACAGCAGAACAATTTTAAATATACAGATATCACACACTACAACAAAATAACATATTAAAAGAACAATTACATTACAGATCACACATACTTTTCGATACACTGATTCAAACACACAATTTGAACCCCAGCGCCAATTCCCTCCCACCATCAACCCCCACCACACACACCTACAGTCCATAACCGTTACTCTGTAAAGACATTCAGTATTTACTCCCACTGAAGAAGACGTATACCACGTTGAAACGTTTGGGAAAAAACCATAAAGTAAGTTCACAGTGAAAGTTTATATATATAATAATATTTAAAGTACCCAATAATAAAAGAAGTTATGTCTTCTGAGACATCTTGTCGGCGTTGTTAATACATGTTGAAAATGTCAGAAGGACGGTGGCCAAAAATATTGCAGTGAAAACTGTCCGGTATGTCTCATGCAGGCCTGTCTGCAGCGCGAGTTTCATAAGATCTGTGAAAGACCGAAATCTGTAATGAAGACAACACTTTCGACAAAATGGTGTAGCGGGAATACTGTAGGAAACTGCTATGTATTTGCATACATTTATACGTATATAAAGTTACATGTGTGTATAAGTGTTGCGTGAGAGAGAGAGAGAGAGAGAGAGAGAGAGAGAGAGAGAGAGAGAGAGAGAGAGAGAGAGAGAGAGAGAGAGAGAGAGAGAGAGAGAGAGAGAGAGAGAGAGAGAGAGAGAGAGAAACCGTATGACCTAATGACTGCTTCGATCAATTGTCTGACATTTTTTAAACGTATTATTCGAAAAATAAATTTATTAACACTAACTGAACTGTTAATCCGCCCTGGCGTGGAATTTACAATCGTGCATCCCATTTCTTCAACGTGATAAGATAAAAGCAAAGATATAAAGCCGACCCAAATACGGAACAGATTTACAACTAAATATGTGAACGTCAAGTAAATTTATAAAGTGGTGTCGAATGCAACTATTGATAGCGATAAGCGCTTTTAGAAATGATATCTTGCTTATTTATTTATTAACAATTAATTTTTCCTGTTATAAATGTTGGTTTTGCGAAGGCTGTTCTTCAGATCTATTGAACAACACTTGTAATGAGTAATTATGAACTTCCTTAATTCCTAGACTATGAACTGTTTCGTCTATTTGTTTTTGTTTCTTAACAGTTGCTTTCGTTTCCAAACTATCGATAGTAATATTATCGAAACGGTTGAATTTCGGGCTGTTAGGTGGAGGCCTCATGTTTGAACCTTACAAGTGACAGAGAAAGACAATCCCGAATCTTCTGTTCAAGAAACCGACAAGGACCACGGTGTAACAGAACATATGCTAACGGCTACAGAACCTGCTAACATGTTTGATAAAACTGGGAAATTCGTGAAGTTCAAATAAACGTTAAAAATGTAGTTTGTCAGTGTTTAAATGAAATCGACGACTTTGTTTACAGTGACAAATTAAATTTGACAAAAACAAAACAAAAATTACAGAATTTTTTTAAACGGATATAACACCAAAATCAGAAATTTTGAAAATTTCTTATTTTGAGTAGAGATGTATCTTTAAGCGCCGTAACAGGGAATTGTTGTGTGAAACGCAGAGGTGACTGACAGGCAATAAAATCATATATCAGCCCCAACACGCTCACGGCAAATAGGCTGAGTTCATCGCTCTCCATACTAAGAAACGTTAAACTTTGACAACTACCTCAAATCCGTAGAAAAAAGGGCACAGAAGTAAACGAACTCATTTGAAGAGCAGCTGTAGGTATTAACAATAGACCAGAATACATATACACGCCAGCTGCATATAGCGAAACAAAAAAAAGGTATATGTTATTGAAAGACTCAAACGGTCAGCGACAGGACTTCGACCTTACTGAGAAGAGAGAAAGCTCGGAGTAATGTCCTAACACAAGCAAGAAGTGTTGAAAGGAAGTTTGGTAAGGCCTGTAAGTAACAATAGTTGATGCCATTAGAACAACCAAATGCACGAAAACAATACTTGACGAGAAAGTTAAGGGTTGTTTTGTTTACTCCAAAAAAGTGACAGGCAAGAATTATTGCTACAGTATCTAGCAGCGACAACGACCTCAGTGTAGTGACCTAGGGAAGGAATCTGGTGGGAATCCAAAGGCCTATCAGAGAAGTTCTTTCGGAAAATAGGTGGTCTCTAAATCTGAAGAGTCGTAAAGTAGAACCAATTAGAAAACAGCGTAAGAAAAATCAGAAGTAAGTGGGAGAAATATGGAATTCGATATAGGAACGCGAGAAAGGCGCGCTCGGGGAGTTTAACTAAAAATTTTGACGGAAACGGGAGTGTAAGTCCGCGACCGAGATTCCCATAGTTATTGGACTTAGAGAAATTCGGTACGATGGTTAGAAAAGTAAGCTCGTACTAGAACAGATTTCGGTAAGGAGAAAAACTGTAATTTTACTAGTGACGTACAAGTGAATTAATACAACACAAATGATAATCAAATAACGCTGTAATTTAGTTGTGCAAATACGCAACAATAACTGTATCATCGAGTAACATTACGAAACGAGCTAAACCCGTAACAAAAGTAATTCAAACCATAACGCAGTTAATAAATAATAATTAATAATGGCTGTAGAAGCGAATAACTATAATAACAATTAACGCGAACTAATTTGAGAGAGTGAAGTTTGGTGTTGTGAAGTGTCTTGTGTCACTCCAAGGAGACCACGTTACAATCTGCTAATCCAGAGGGAAATATCGCAGACACGCCAGACGATCAACATGACAACCACACAATATGAACTGCTACCAGATTTGGATACATACCACAAGTAAAATTTTCATGCCATAATTAGTATTAGGTCCACTGTCTGTTCACTTAAAGAACTCATAAGATTTAATTAAAGGATTAAGATAAAATTTTATTTACAACAAAATTAAATAATATTAGGAAATTGTGGAAATTAAATTTATCCATGAGCACCGATTTTAAATGAATCCAGATCAATAATTAACAATGTCGTAGTATATTAAATTTATGAAATTTATTATTAAAAGTTTTGTCTTTGAATAAGAATTACAATATTTAAATTATTAGAGCTATGAATATGAGTAATGAAATAAGATTTATGAAAATGAATATGTTTATATTTTGATTAGAATTTATATAGTTCATATATAAATGATAAAGTATGATAATCAATCATAGCTAATTGTAATAAATCGAAGAACAATTTATAAGAAAATTTGAGCATTTATTTATATTTTACCCTGAGATAAAGAGCATAAAATTAAAAAGTTAAATTGGTGTCAACCGCTGGGCATAAACAAATTTTTATTATTAAATTGGCGCTCCGGAACTGAGGGGCATATAAAATTATTACATTGGCGTCCATCGCTGGGCGTAAACGGGAACAACTCGTATAATATATTATTATTACATTGGCGCCGCACCGCACGGCTTAATTAAAGAAATTAGGCTAGGGCAGTGACAGACAGTGGTTAGAGATAGACTAAGTTAAATAAGTAAATGTTAGTACTGTAGAATAAGAACGTTATTATTGTTATTTGTCGATAAGTATCTGAATGATAACCCGACGAAAGGCAAAAATGGCGACAGGGGAAAAAATTTCCGAGGTAGTCGAAATTAACAATCAGATGGGGATGGAGCAATCTGAGGACAGAAATGTGGTGAATGAAGAGAGCTCTGCAACGAGTGAAGAGAATGGCGCCCGGGGACCGCAGTCACAGTCGCAGTCATCTGAAGCAAATTTTCAAATGTTAATGGCATTGATGAAACAACAATATGAAGAATCGAAAATGCAACATGAAGAGACACTAAGACAGATAGAAGAAACAAGAAAACACATAGACGAAAAAATTGAAGAAACGAAAAAACAGAATGAAGAAATAGGTAAACAACTCGCCGAGAAATTAGACGAAAAAATAGAGTTAATGAGAAGAGATTTACGAGGAGAAATCCACCAGGTGGGTACTGATTTACAGAAACAATCAGAAAAAATGGAAGAAAACAAATTAAATGGAAATACTATGGATCAAATTGACACCGAGTATCAATCTTTAACAACTAAAGCATTGCCTGAACATCATGTCTCAAGAACAAAAGAAAGATCTACAATTATTAGTGGTAGATATGAAGGTGATAAAGACACTTGTACTGTGTTTGTTGGCAACTTGCCAAACACAATTACAAAAAAGAAAATTATCAAATATTTCAGAAAGTTTGGTACGATTATAAATACGAGATTGCGATATGCTGCAATATCTGATCCACGATTTCCCAAAAGACGTACTATCATTAAGAAAGAGTTTCATAAAGACAGAACAAATATCCATGCATATGTACGTTTTACTGATGAAAATAGTGCATATCGTGCTTTGGAAGCAAATGGTAATGTGTATGAGGGTTATCACCTGAGAATTGATTTAGCTAACACGGAGGTTGAAGAAAAGCAGAGAATTAAAAAGAAAAAATTGAATACTACAGTTAATATTACCAGTACTGATAGAAAATTTAGAAGTAGAACTGGTGAGGTGCGTAAAAATTTTGGAACCAAACCTGAGAGTAAGAAGATGAAAAACAGTTCTGATGATTATCAAAGGCGAACTGCATTAGCACGAAAGAAGAAAAGGATGAAATTTGCTGGACCATTCAAGAATATTGTGAAGATTGGTACGAGAACGAAAGGAAGATTTCAAGCGATGAAGATGAGATTTCTTAGAAGTCTTGAAAATAAAACATTATTATGTGAGTACGCGGACAGGAAAACGAAAATAATTAAAACGCCACAAGCTGTCAAAAAACGTATTTGTAAGAGGGTTGAAAAGAAAAAACCTCAAAAAAAACTCAGCGCGTACATAAATAATGGTAATATGACCGGGGAAAGTTGTCGAACAGGATGGGAAGATCCACTTTCAACACACCGTAAGAGAGAGAGAGAGAGAGAGAGAGAGAGAGAGAGGTCATAAATTCTTTATGTGTCAACGGCCGACTGCAGGGTAAGTGTTACTATTTACCAACAAAATGTGTTGTAACGGCACTGACTTAAAACGTACAACTATGTCTCCACAAATAGGAAATTAAAAGTAATTAAATGTAACGGATTAAAGAAAACAATCTTCAGAATGTCCGAAAATTTAATAATTAAGTTAGATAATATTGGGTGAAATACCGTAGGTAAAACTGGTTGTGTAAGAATATATTAGCCGAAGAAGATAAATAGATATGAATATAATAAGAATAAAATAAAGTAAATGGTAAATGGTAAATGAAAACCAATGCCAGTAAAACAATACGGCATAGAGAAAAATTCTTCGTATTGTTTAAATTAGCAGCCATCCTTACTTTTCTTTTATAGAATTGCTAAACTGCTATAATTGTTTTTATTATTTAGACAAAGCTTTTCGTCATTACTGACATCTTCAGGTCTTAAACAATCTAAGGTCCAGGTTGTTTAAGACCTGAAGATGTCAGTAATGACGAAAAGCTTTGTCTAAATAATAAAAACAATTATAGCAGTTTAGCAATTCTATAAAAGAAAAATAGAGAAAAATGTAAAGAAAGGAAAGGAGAACCGAGTCCTGACGTTTACTATCCTGATATGATCGCGAAAAAGATATCATTCAGATTCTTAGTTGACGCCAGTGAAAGGTTATGAATTATAAAGCAATTGTAAGACGCAATAGAGTATTAAATAAATTGTAATAATTTTAACATTAATTAAACTAAAATGATAATTGTATAATTGTATAAACGATGAAGTAAAATACTAACAAGTGTGGTAGTACTTATAATCTTCATGATAACGAAATGTGAACTAAAATTTTTAGCGATAATTATGTTAACATAAGTACATAGACAATATATATATGTGTTAAACGAATGCAAGTGTAAGGACAATTAATATGGTTAGAATAAGATTGTTTAATATATGTGTTTAATATAACAATTGAATGAGAACAATCAATAAAATTAGAATAGTGATATATACATGTATATGTGATGCAAGACTCTTAAAATTCAATTAAATAATGAAATGATTGAAAAGTTACAATAAGTAAAAGATGGGCTATCAAAGGACATTAATAGCGAATTATTGTAGAAAACTTGATTAATTTATGGCATTAAAATCTATAACATTATTAGAATAGCAAGATGTAATTGGTGAATTAGTAACAATTTTGATAGTAATTAGTATTTTATAAATCCTGTAAGGTAATATAGAGTAAATTAATGTAAATATAAAAATGAATAGTTAAATTAAATGTTAACATAATGATTAACATGTGTTAAAATTGTACAATGAAAATAGAGAATTCTAAAAATTATTTTACAGAAATATAAAATTTATTGATATGATAAATGATGCTAACATTGAATAAAACTTGCTAAATTAATTTTGTAAATATTATAGGTCCTGTAAGGGAGATGTAAGGAGTTGTTTTAAATTGATGCTGAATGACGAATTTAAATTTAATGTCTAAAGATTAGTTTGTAAGTATAATTATGTGTTAAGTAAGGGTTGTAAGAAAAGAAAGTTAAAAGATATATGTAACGGATTCATTTAAAAACGGGAAGCGAAAGTGTTTTGGAAAAGGGTCCTGGGGTACTGTTTACATTACATAATAAACAGCCCGCAGTGGGTCACTACAGGTAGCAAATCCATTTCACTACGTCCAACGGATGATGAGCCAATACTAGGAATATAAAATGTATGCATTTCGTCATGTTAAACCTCGATGACAAGGCGCAGAAATTTGAATCTCTTTTAGATGTATGAAATCCATCCAAAGCGACAAATTTCGGGGACGATATAACACCAAAATCAGAAATTTTGAAAATTTCTTATTTTGAGTAGAAATGTATCTTTAAGCGCCGTAACAGGGAATTGTTGTGTGAAACGCAGATGTGACTGACAGGCAATAAAATCATATATCAGCCCCAGCACGCTCACGGCAAATAGGCTGAGTTCATCGCTCTCCATACTAAGAAACGTTAAACTTTGACAACTACCTCAAATCCGTAGAAAAAAGGGCACAGAAGTAAACGAACTCATTTGAAGAGCAGCTGTAGGTATTAACAATAGACCAGAATACATATAAACGCCAGCTGCATATAGCGAAACAAAAAAAAGGTATATGTTATTGAAAGACTCAAACGGTCAGCGACAGGACTTCGACCTTACTGAGAAGAGAGAAAGCTCGGAGTAATGTCCTAACACAAGCAAGAAGTGTTGAAAGGAAGTTTGGTAAGGCCTGTAAGTAACAATAGTTGATGCCATTAGAACAACCAAATGCACGAAAACAATACTTGACGAGAAAGTTAAGGGTTGTTTTGTTTACTCCAAAAAAGTGACAGGCAAGAATTATTGCTACAGTATCTAGCAGCGACAACGACCTCAGTGTAGTGACCTAGGGAAGGAATCTGGTGGGAATCCAAAGGCCTATCAGAGAAGTTCTTTCGGAAAATAGGTGGTCTCTAAATCTGAAGAGTCGTAAAGTAGAACCAATTAGAAAACAGCGTAAGAAAAATCAGAAGTAAGTGGGAGAAATATGGAATTCGATATAGGAACGCGAGAAAGGCGCGCTCGGGGAGTTTAACTAAAAATTTTGACGGAAACGGGAGTGTAAGTCCGCGACCGAGATTCCCATAGTTATTGGACTTAGAGAAATTCGGTACGATGGTTAGAAAAGTAAGCTCGTACTAGAACAGATTTCGGTAAGGAGAAAAACTGTAATTTTACTAGTGACGTACAAGTGAATTAATACAACACAAATGATAATCAAATAACGCTGTAATTTAGTTGTGCAAATACGCAACAATAACTGTATCATCGAGTAACATTACGAAACGAGCTAAACCCGTAACAAAAGTAATTCAAACCATAACGCAGTTAATAAATAATAATTAATAATGGCTGTAGAAGCGAATAACTATAATAACAATTAACGCGAACTAATTTGAGAGAGTGAAGTTTGGTGTTGTGAAGTGTCTTGTGTCACTCCAAGGAGACCACGTTACAATCTGCTAATCCAGAGGGAAATATCGCAGACACGCCAGACGATCAACATGACAACCACACAATATGAACTGCTACCAGATTTGGATACATACCACAAGTAAAATTTTCATGCCATAATTAGTATTAGGTCCACTGTCTGTTCACTTAAAGAACTCATAAGATTTAATTAAAGGATTAAGATAAAATTTTATTTACAACAAAATTAAATAATATTAGGAAATTGTGGGAATTAAATTTATCCATGAGCACCGATTTTAAATGAATCCAGATCAATAATTAACAATGTCGTAGTATATTAAATTTATGAAATTTATTATTAAAAGTTTTGTCTTTGAATAAGAATTACAATATTTAAATTATTAGAGCTATGAATATGAGTAATGAAATAAGATTTATGAAAATGAATATGTTTATATTTTGATTAGAATTTATATAGTTCATATATAAATGATAAAGTATGATAATCAATCATAGCTAATTGTAATAAATCGAAGAACAATTTATAAGAAAATTTGAGCATTTATTTATATTTTACCCTGAGATAAAGAGCATAAAATTAAAAAGTTAAATTGGTGTCAACCGCTGGGCATAAACAAATTTTTATTATTAAATTGGCGCTCCGGAACTGAGGGGCATATAAAATTATTACATTGGCGTCCATCGCTGGGCGTAAACGGGAACAACTCGCATATTGTGTTATTACACGGTACGTTCGAATATTGTCGAGCATATTAAAATACAATCACACTGTTTTTGGATTTCTCTTCAATTTATTAAATAAAATTAACATTTATTAAATAATTCAATAATTTCATAACTTTTATTTCTTAAGTAAACTTAACATCTCTTTTGACGTAGATTTCTGTGTTGAGCATAAATTGACCAAGTTTCAAATAATACATAGAATAGTTCGTCTAAAATTATCAAGGAAGACAAGGAAAAAGACTACTAAAATATTATAAGGTAATGCCTATGCCGTTGATGTTGTACGGTTCGGATCTTGGGTTCCGATGAAACGAACATCTGAATAGAATATAGGCATCGGGGATGAGATTTTTGCGGTATGCACACAAGGCTGCATGCACACAAAGAGATACCACTTTACAATGAAGACATATGCAAAGAGTTTAAAATTTTTAATGTCCAAGATCGTATTGTGGAAAACAAAGAGGTTGACTTAAGGTTGCCTAAGGAAGTTTGTCAATTCGAGTCTACTAGACAACGAACTACACGAACACCTAGGAAGCGTTGGTGAAGTGGATGTATTTGTTTGGGACTGGAGCAGGCGATTCGCGTACTTCCTGAGGGAATAAGAACAAGAACAACATCAATTTTCTAATCTAACGAATTCCTTTCTTTCTTGCCTCAAGTATTGAACCCATGACCTGTTAGGTCCTCTGGCCTTCATATACAGCTCAGGCCACCTGTCTCACGTTGTTTCAAAAATTAATCGATTAATACCAAACAAACTGTTAATCCACCTAACAAGGAATTTACAATCCTACAATCCCATCGTGAACAAGATAAGATAAAAAATAAAGGTATGAAGCGAACCCAAATTGGGAACAAATTTATGACCGAAATGTCCGCATCAAGTTAATTTATATAGCGGTGTCGAGTGCCATTATTATTGGTTGTGGTAAGCCCTGTTTAGATATGGTTCACAATAAAAACGTTCTTCTTCTTCTTCAGGGAGTTGGCAGTCTGTCTGTTCCGCCCTTCCTAATGCCACCGCCTTCTTGATCCGCCTATCTATATCTCAATTTCGCCTCGCATTAAAATTTAAACAATTTTGGATAAACTTTCCTCCATCCGTCTGTATGCCGTTTCCACTTGAGCTTTAATTCTGATAACGGCTTTTAAGATACACTTCACTATAAATAAGTTCTTCTTCTTCCTTTTCATCTTCCTCTTCCCCCTTCACACACGCGCGCACGTGCCCTCACACACATCATCATAATCATCATATCGTCACCATCGTCATATTTTTTAAAGTGTATTAACAGTATTGAATATATAACTCAATCTGGAAATACATGGTTATGGGCGGCTGAAGAATAGTGCTGACCACACAATCTTACTTGTATGCTGGAAAACTCAAATAATGCAGCTAACCTGCCTAACTCCTGAACTACTTTGTGGTACAAAAGGAGCTATTATCATCATCATCATCATCATCATCATCATCATCATCATTAGCCTTCTTTGTAAAGAAGGGAGTTAAATACTTAGGGGTGAGGTTAGATTCAAAGCTCTCCTATTAGAAGTAAATTAAATATGCAACTGATAAGTCGGTTCACATCACGACAAAGCTCAACAGGCTTACGGAGGTCCCACTGCAAGCAAGAAGCGATTGTTGATGGTGGTCACGGATCTTTCTGTATGGTTGCGAAATCTGGGCCGATGTACTAAAGACGGAGAAAAACAGAAACGTATGGCATCGGTGCAGAGAAGAGGAGCCCTCAGAATAGCAACCGCTCATCGGAAAGTGCCAGAGCCAATAGTCCTGGTGATAGCGGGAGTGGTTCCCAAAGGCCTTTTTGCTATAGAGCGAAAGCATTTCTTCGATAGAAGAGATATAATTGGAAGGGATGCGGCGACACATAAAGCCAGCGAACTCACTCTCCGGCACTGGAAAGATCGATGGAATAGGGAGGAGAGACTACATGGACCGCGAGGCTCATATCGAACTTGAAGGAATGGGTTGACCGCCAAGACGGTGAGGTTAACTACCATTTGACGTAGTTCCTCAGTTGCCACGGCAATTTTAATGCCTACCTGTACAGAATGAGAAAGTAGCTCTTCTTCTTCTTCTTCTTCTTCTTCTTCTTCTTCTTCTTCTTCTTCTTCTTCTTCTTCTTCTTCTTCTTCTTCCAATTGGTTTGTAGCAGTTCTCCACACCGATCTTCTCCGTGTTTTCCGTTTCATCTCCTCATATAATTACTACTAACATCACCAATGATCCGTTTCTCGGTCTTCCTCTGATCTTCCTCTTTTCCCTTCAGTGTAACCTTCTATTATAGCCCAGTGATTTGACGAAAAATCTGCCCAAAAAATCCTACTGATCTCGATTTTTGTATACAGCTGTATTTTGACGTCCTGAATAACGTGTGAAAAGTCACAATGCCAATCGTGTACGCGTCTTGAGTTATTAAAGGTCAAAGGTCACAAAAAATGTTTTTTGCAGATATCTCGGTTCTTATTGGTCAGATAACAATAGAGGTGAATATCAAAACTGTAGATCTCAATATTCTCTCTAAAAAAAGTCCTATACAATTTTCACGTAAAACTAGCCGTTTCCGCTAAATGACGCAGAGAAAATATCAAACCTCTCAATGCATTCATTTCCGCGCCATCTTCGAGGTAGAATGCAAGACCCGTTTTTTTTTTACATGGTTTCCCCAGTAGGCCTAATCCATGTTATGCATGGTTATGACATTAATAATTAAAAACAAATTTTAGTGGATTAAAATAAAATTAATTAATATTATTAATTAATTTTCGTTTTTGTCTTTATCGTGCATGTCCTGAAAGTCATCAATGTTCGGCTCAAGCTCGTCGTCATTTTCTTCTCATTCCGTCAAGTTTGCGGATAAAATATCTATTGGATTAACATCATTGTCTGTGTCCAAAGCAGATGCGTCAGTATCAAATGTTTCACATGCTGCAGCATTAAAACAAGACTGACCATGACAGTGCCAACAGACTGCGGAACATTTTAAGCCAGTTTTTTTGCAATCGCAATTAGTACCTTTCGCACAGTTGCGCTGGTACTAATAAAGTTGTAACGGGGCCCGAAAAGTTGTTCCTGACAATCCATTCCCACTGTTGAGGGTCTGTTCTTCGACTGGGTTTGATTTTCCATTTTCATACCAAGCTTTACGCAAGTGTGTGTGCTTGAGGTTTACCAATAGTGTGTGCTTGAGGTTTCTTCGTAATAACAATCTTTTTCCCGAACTGCTCCATTAATTTTGCAAGTATTGTATCAGCCTTCGGACATAATGTCTAACTACATCTCTCAACTCCGTCAAAGTAAATTGAGATTTTTCATTATTTTCGATGCAAAAAAAATATTTTCCATAGCTGCTTTAACTTTCTCATCCAATGGGCACCCCCCCCCCCCGAAGTAGGTAGAAGGAAATGTTGCAAACATTTGTCATGATATTGTGCATCAGCCGCTACTAAATCGATCTCATTAATAACACGATTTTTTTCTTCTCTTCCAAGCTTGTCATCACATGCTTCGGCTGCTCTCATAATATTTTCTTTTAATGAAATAGCCTACTACTTACTTGCCTAATTATGCGTCGATATTGCTCTTTTTCTTCTTCTCAATTTCTTCATTGGCTCCTTCGCCACAAATGAACCACAATTCTTTAAAATTGAAAGAGCCTATACGGTTTTTAAGAGGAGAGCATTGAGATGTACTCGGAACGTCTGTCTCCTGCCTTTTAAACGCCTCGATGCTGTTCTTCGACGTATAATTTTTACGGCAATTAGTATGTTCAGTCACTGACCTCACATTTTTTAGATGTTCAATGTGTCCGTCGTTTCAACAAATACTTCCATCTATTATGCTCCGTATACCACGCTCAACAGTCACTGTATCACCGTCAGAAAGCGGTATACCGCAAATAAAACAGCTACTAGCCATCGATAGTTACTTTGAAATTACACAACACTCAATATTACACGTCCATTTCCGTTGAAAACACTTGTCAAACTGATCAACAGCTGCAACTCCAAGTTGTTAGGCTTGTGAGGGCCCAGGTTCCCTGTAAAAAAATATATTCCATTCTTCATTTACTCACGGACAACATACTATAATGTTTAAACACACTATATAATACTACACATAATATATAATGTATAGACTGGAGCATACAACTATATTCGCTCCGAGCCGATGCTTGGTAGGGATTCGTGAATCGACGTACCTTCTCATGTTGGGGGAACGTATCGTTTTTTCAGGACGCTTATGCACGCGTTTATATGAAACATTTGCAAAAAATATCATTTTAGTTGTTGTGTGGTAATTTTACTTACAAAAGTTATAATGTGTGAGTAAATTTAATAATGAACATAAATATGTAATTCATTTTAGTACTTACATTTATATATTTGGTGTATTTTTCAATTACTGTCTTTTCTCCATGCTTTTCAATGATGAAACGTCCTAGGACAACAAGGAAGGTAGGAAGGAATGTAGTCACGTGATACGCATCGGCTCGGAGCGAATAGAATATAAAGAGTGGAGTATATGCTTTGCTCCAAAATTAAGATGTGCGTTATTCGATAAACCGTTGGTTTTACGTAAACATTGTGCAGAACCTTTTTTATAGAGAATAGTTAGGTCTACAATTTTGATACCCACCTCTATTATCGTCCGACCAATAGGAAGCGAAATATTTGCAAAAAAACATTTTTGTGACCTTTGACCTTTAATAAGTCAAGACGCGTACACGATTGGCATTGTGACTTTTCACACAGCATTCAGGACGTCGAAATAAAGCTGTATACAAAAATCGAGATCGGTAGGATTTTTTGGGCAATTTGGTCCTCAGAACGAGTTAAATCACTGGGCTATTATTGTTTTTATCAGATTCTGTTGACGCATAATATGGTCAATAAGTTCAACCTTTCGCTTCACAGTATTTTGTCCGAAATTTCTTGTTTGTCCAACTCTAGTCAGAATCTCATCATCACTAACCTTGTCGATCCATCTTACTTTCAGTAACTTCCCATAATACCACGTTTCCAGTACTTCAAGTCTTCTCCTTTCCTCTGTTCCAATTATCTACGTCTCACATCCATAGAGCGATGTCCATGTGTAACTCTTCAGGAATCCCTTTCTTGTTTCCAAGGTTATACGCATCCATCTTCAACTATCAATACTACGAATGTCTTTAAGACTCTTAATGGAGTGGTTTTCGTATGTCTTCTCCGTCCTATGCCGTTGGCCACCTTGTGGTTCGTCAGCCTACACCTACATCTGCTGTTCTGCTCTTCGAGGAACCTGTTGGCACTTGGTGTAGGGCATCCCCTTATTCCGGGAGATACACCAATAAGCTAGTGTTGCCCCCGTCTCCACCGCGGGGAGGTAAAAGTCATGATTTTCCCTTCATCAAATCTAAGACCGAAAAGGCATTTCTTAGATTCTCCAGTACTTAGGGAGAGGACTTTCTTATTACCGAAATTTAAATGAGTCGATTTGTATATATATTACATTTCTGTCGAATCATTACAACTATCACTCTCGAAAATTACTGAAATCATTAAATTATTATAAGACAATTTGAAGGCAGCATGGTTTTGTGTCGCCATAACCAAGTACGACTCGTATTTGTTTTGCGTTTCGACTATCGTCCAAGGTTGCTGTACATGTTTTCCGCAGACAAATATGCATTTACATAAACTTCTCCGATTAAAAAGAGTAAAGAATGCGGAAAGTGTTAATGCGCCGTTGCGACTGGGAAACTAGTTTCGGTGTTGTGCCAAACGGTTCGGAGATTTACCTTATTCCCCTTTATCTCAGCGTTAGTGCTAGCCACAGGTTTGTTGTGTGATGTAGTGTCCCTTCCACGGAGAGCGGTTCCATCCGCACTGCGTCCATCGTAATTATTTTGTCGCTTGACGTTTCCATCCTTATCGTCCTCAGAAGCTAAACAACATAAAACACCTTACAATAAAATTAAAAAAAAATATTAGCAATATAAACCTATAAGAAGGGGTTTCCGGACTGTTTGACCGTGGTCTACGGTTTAATGACAAACCAAACGTTTCTACAGCACCACTGGCTGCCATCGTCAGTGGAATTGAAAGAAATCCAAGACCTCCTGAACGTAGGTTATCACAGCCTTTACCACAGTACTGTGGGCCTGACGATAACAACCTACGTTCAGGAGGTCTTGGATTTCTTTCAATTCCACTGATGATGGCAACCAGTGGTACTGTTGAAACGTTTGGTTTGTCATTGGCCAAACAGTCTGGAAAACTCTTCTTATACATCTGACACCGGCCGTGAAAGCCTTAGGACAATTTTATTTTAAACCAAAATACGTTTTAAAAATAACCTTTCATAACACTATAAGTCATACAAATATTAGCAACAACATGTAAGAATAGAAATATAAGACAAACTACAAAATAATGTAAAATAAAAGTATCTTTCTGAATGAATAACGTTAAGTCTTTCAACAGGGCCTTCCAGCCGCCACTCACAGGTAAGAAAGATTCAGCCATAGCTACCGGGCTGTTTGGCCGGGCTGTTTGATTGCTTGTGGATTGATAATAGTTTCTGTAAACGTTTCGGTCACCCACCGGAGAGCTTCTTCAGTAGTAAAAAAAAATGTTCGATAAGGGGTGGGAGGCCTAACGTATCTCAAGCTTAGGTATTTATTACTACTGAATAAGGCCTCCGAAAAAATCTTTATCAATTCATAAGCAATCGACCATGGCCCAACAACCCGGTGTAGTTTCTGATGCTTATAATGTCCGTGACTGCTTCCCTAATAGACTTCAAGGATGTTATTATTATTAATTTTTAATACGTGTGTGTGTGTGTGTGTGTGTGTGTGTGTGTGTGTGTGTGTGTGTGTGTGTGTGTGTGTGTGTGTGTGTGTGTGTGTGTGTGAGGGGGGGGGTTATATGGGCGAGCGAGCGCGTCTACAAAATGATGTAGCCAGATAATGTAACCAGCAGACACTATCATGAAAAACGCGTAGCAATTAGCGATTCACTTTCGTTAGTCAGGCCTATGGCAAGTGACAGCCGCTTGGCTAGAGAACTGGCTTGTTTTAATGGCCAGGGATCTTGTGGTTTAATTGGAGTCGACCACAAGATATATAATTATCCTGTCGAAGCACTACGTTAATTGTCCACCAGCAGGAAAGAAGTGCGTGTAAATGTACACAGTAATGCTACTTCACAGCTGTGCCAACGTCTGTCAGTGGCGTATCTAGAATTTGTCCTGGGGAGGGGGGGCGGTCGAGTCAGCTTCATACAAAAGAAAATCATGTTAAGACAATCAACATTACTATGTTTTCGCTTCACAAAATGCCACGGGACATCATCAGTTGTGAAATTAAATAACAGGGCTATCCCGGTAGCTGACACTGTAAAGTACTTTATAGATCTTAACACTCTAAATATATTGTACATAATATGTTAGTTTTAAATACTCATACAGAGAACTAGTCAATGGACTAGATCTCTTCATGCCATGTATTGTGTAAACAATTATGCTTATTGTTGTTATGTATTAACAGATTGCATAAATAAACGTAAAAAAAAAAAAATAAACCTGTGTCTAAAAATGTGTAATAAACCTGTTTGAATATTTAAAAAAAAGAGTTTCTACTATATTAGAGATCACAGCTGAAAAAACTAATAAAATACCCTAAGAATAAAGAGATTAACAGAATTCGTCAACTTTTTCGACTCTAGAGGGGGATCCGGTCCCATTCGTTCACCCTCCCCGTAAATACGCCCCTGACGTCCGTGAGCGCACACGTGTCCTGAGGTGGAAGTATTTATGTGGGCTCCAGCCCCGAAATCCCCGAATTTTCACTGCACAAAATAAGGTGTGAGCACCAAAATCTATATAGGCCTATATAAAACTCAAAGCCTGAGGATTTATGGGTACTGAATACAAATCCACACCGTTACACCGATTGCCACCTAATTTTGCACAGGTAACCTTTGACACAAGGCGCAAAATACTGTATAACTTAGAATTTGATATTTTGCGCAGTTCGCACGATTTAGACCCTTTTAATTATGCCTTTTGTTGACGCGTATGAAGATGTCAACAACACCATGGAGACCAGAATTAATTACCATAGTAACAAGTAAATAAACAAATGATATTGTTACGACTGTCTACTTGATCGTCGTAGGTACAGTGGAAACAAAATACAAGACACCAATTAGGTCACTAATTACCAGCTTTAATTTTCACAGTTAAACAGTTCGTAATTAACAACACAGTCTCTACAACAAATCAAATAAAAATTGTTCACTCGCAAATAAATGTCAACTAATATTAAAACACAGTTGTATTACAATATACTGCCTGATTATAAAACACAACACTTCACTGATAACCACTTGAACGCACACAGTAATATCGCCCGAGAATAACTAGAACCGCAATGTAAATATATCGCAGCTATACTGAATTGAACGTCGTTGAATACTGGTATTTATAGCCGGCCGAAAATCTAGACGATTCCACATACTACGTAGGCCTATTACCTCTAAACTATGACGTAATTTCTGGCGCCCTTGACACAGTGAGAGCGGCCGCGTCAATTCTCGCACCGTCTAGCAAATGCGTCAACAAGCACGTACGCCACACACTTACATTCTGGATCTCTCTGGAACGTTCGATAAACACGTAAATTGTTCTGTGATGTCGTAACACTTCCCCCTCTTTAAGCCTGTTCGTCCCGAACTGGCTTAGCCAGGCGATCTAGGTGGACGACCTTGAACTTTCACTGTCCTTCCTGGTGAGCGACCACGACGGCGCTTTGGATTGAACAACCAGACTTGATCTCCTTCTTGGAAACCCACACTATTGCTGCGAATGTCATACCGAGTTTTCATTTTATCACTGGCAATCTTCAGCCGTCCTCTTACCAAGCGATTCATTTCTCACAGTCGGTTGTCTAATTGCGAGGAATAGTTCTGTGGCTCTAGGGACTGAATCTCAGGTGATCCAAACATTACCTTCCCAGGAATGCGAGTCTTCCGCTCAACCACTAGTTTTGCTGGAATCACTCCCGTTACGTCATGTACTGATGACCTAAACACCATTGGCTGATCCAAGTTTGTTTGGTTCTCGTCTTGCGTAACCTCTTGCGTAACCTCAGCTTCAGCCATTTTGCCCTCGGGCACTTCTATCAGCTCAGGAACAAGCAAGAGTTTTGTCTCGACACCCATAGTTGGCTTTCCAATCACTTCTTTTGTCGTTACACTTATTTGTATTTCCTCTGCTAGTTCTTCCTCCATTTCCGCTTCCAATAGGGAGGGTTCCTCTTGTCCAGACCTGTTGACTTTTTCTTCGACTAATGCCACTCGCTTAATCGAATGGTTGGTAGACCCTGTCATTTTAGCCACGCAAAGCTTTATCTTCTCTTGGCCAACTTTCAGGACATTCTCTCTTAAGTCCACAACGAATCCGTAGGCATTCATAATGTCCGTGCCAAGAATCACTTCATCGACAATGTCTGCAACGAGCATTTGGTGGCTAAACTCAAGAATACCCTGGCGTACACGTACGTCTACCTTTCCTAGCACCTTGACAGGGCTTCCAGTCACAGTCTGTATTGTACAAGAGCTAATTAGAGGCTGGCGGTTGCTGACTAAGGCAGGGCGCACAATGGACACTGTTGCGCCCGTGTCAACTGTAAATGATGTTGGTTTACCTTCCGCAAATCCATTAACAATCAAGTTCCCACTGGTCTTATGTAGCGTGGAAACTGTGTGCTGTTCTGGGCCTTTACTTCTCCAATTGGTGCGATCACTCTCTTCTCTCGGTATCTTCTTCTCCCAACAGTATATCTGTAGATGACCACGTTTTCCACAGTTGTAACATTTTGGCCTTCTGTCTTTTTCAAATCGTTGCGACTCTCTTGAACTTTTGAATTGTTTGTCCGAAAACATTGTTTTTCTGCACCTATCGTAACGGCAATGTGATTCAGGGATCTTCTGACTGCAGTGTGATGGCACAAACCCATTAATGTTGCGGGACGCTGACTTGGCAGCTTCAAACTCTAGGGCGTGAACAAGCTATTTCGGTGCCTTGCCATTCGTAACACTTGCTGAATTCACAATCTCCGATGCCATCAATAAATGTCTGCACCGCAAACCTTATTCGAAAATCTTCTGGTGCGTCAGGATAGGCCAATCTAATCAATCTGTCGATACTTGCTTCAAACTCTTGAAGACTCTCCCCGGAACGTTGTCGTCTTGTTCTCAACTGAGCGTAGTACATATCTCGCAAATGTGTATCACCGTAGCGTAATTCTAGAGCTTTTGTCAATTCGGCGTAGGTGTTTTGGCTGTCAGGTGGCACTTTCTGTAGTAATTCCGCCGCAGGTCCTTTTAATGCAAGAACGAGTGAAACAGCCTTGTCTTTCTCTGTCCAATTATTTGCGCATGCAACAGCTTCAAATTGGCGGAGGTACGTTGCCCAGTGACTGCTTCCGTCAAAGATTTGAGCTTTGACATGAACTGTCCCTAATGCAGGCAAAGTGACTTTCTCTATTAACTTATTTTCTGTGTCTTTTTCTGTCTTTATCACTGGTACAGTCTGTTCAGAAATTTGTTTTGGTTGAATCTTCATGCACTGTTCAACTTCACTTTTAATTTGTTCTCTTATGTTTCCCATTGAGTTTTCTACTGCAGATATTTTTGCTGACATAGCTTCTTCCACAGTCAAGACAGATTTTTCTACTTCAGCTATTTTTAGTGTCACTGATTCTTGTACCTCCGATATTTTAGTAACTTGTTTATTAAGCTCACCTCGTAGGAGACCCAATTCTGCGGTACTATGTTCTTGCATCTGTTTCTGCTCCTGTATTAATGCTTTGATGTCTTCTGTTTCACGCTTCCGTTCCTCTGTCTCTAGCATTAGTGCTTTCTGACGTTCCACAGCCTCTTCTCTTTCCTGCCTGCGTTTCAACACAACAAATCTTAGTAAGATATACTTGATTATATTTGTATTAAAGGAATTTGTGTACCAATGAGTTTTGGCCACGTTAAAATTCCATTGCTTAAGCTCAGAAAAAAATCCAGCCCCGCTACTAATAGAAAATTTTATAAACGGCCCTAGCACAGTAGGCCTTGTTAACAGTACTTCGATTCCTTACGAACGTTCTGTACAATGCTTGCTCGCCGTCGTGAAATAATCTGAGCAACTGCTGCTAGAGGAGGTAGGTATAAGAGGTATTTTGGAACGATTATTTTTGTGGAATGGTTATAACAGTGACTGAAAAGTAGAAATACCGGTTCCGATTCAACGATAACTGAAAAGTCGAAATACCCGTTCCGATTAGTCGCAGTCTCGCGGTTCCGAGTCCCCTACGCAACTAACGAATAAACGAGTACTACGAGTACAAAGTCAGTTATTGGTGCTGAATACTTGATTCTGCGCATGTGCCGATTGCCATACAAGTACGAAACGAAGCAAAACAGCGAGATTCAGGTTCAGATTATCTCTACGCCAAAAAGACGAAGCTATTTTAAATAAATGAGAAAAATTTATATTGATGTTACATTTATTCTCGTGTGTTATGCAGATATATAATACAAATTATATATTGTACTAGTCACCAACTTGGTAAATTTTGAAAAAGCGGGTTATACTGTGTTATAACCTACAGAATGGCTGAATTGCCATATAGTACTTTTTGTTAATGTGATTTCGGAGATGATTTTAACTTCGCTGCACAACTCACGTAAATTTTTTCGACATTCTTTGTTGTGCTATTGCGTGCACTCTAAATTTCATTGTGTGAGTTTCCCAACTGATTTGTCTAACCAAAATGGAATCAATAATTTAATATTAAATCTATGTCAGTTTGTTTACTCCTAGTGAAAACTTAAATTAGTATTCCCAAATGGAGATTGGTCTATAATTTCTCTTGTTTCTTATTTTCTTTTAAACAGTAACAGCTTTTAAAGTCACAGTGTAAAGCAACACTGTTAATACTTTTAGTTTCAATTTATTTCTTATAACAAATTATATAATACAGGTGTATGCATAATAGGTATATAATAACAGGTAGTTGTACGTGATATTTTTTGGAACGGTTTCGTTCGTACCTGTTATTTTTAAATACTAGTTTAGCACACCTCAAACTGCTACAGTTCGCATGTTCAACAGACAGTCGTTACGTATGAAGCTTGCTCCCCCTCCCACAGTCGTAAAAAGAGAATAGTTGCCCTCCCACCCCCTAACATGCAGTATTAGTACTGTTTAAATATTGCGTCAGAATTCGAAATTTTAAATATATACAACGCTCAGGAAGACCTTTTATAACTTACAATAGTGAAAAGTGGCCACTACTGTAAAAAGAGGCAAAGAAGGCTTTAGAACCTTCAAACGGAATACGATATTTGGACCAGTCACAGACAAACGCTTCACTGGCGAATTAAGATGAACTTCGATTTAAATGCTTCAATAGATAATGAACATGTAGTTAGAATAAAGCAAGTCCTAGATGACAAGGTAAATACATGAGAGTATTTTCAACAGTTACTATTCACATAGAAAACACGATATTTAAAGTTTTCAAGAGTCGAAATTCAGTATTTAAAATTCAGACTTTGCCTCGAACGCGCGACCGTGTCCACAGTGTAGATGCCCACTAAGTATACTCGCCCGACTGAACTAGCTGATGGACGACAGTTTCCCGCAGGGTCGACGCGTCAATACGTTGCGCCGACTGTACGCACGAATTTGACTACAAACCAGATTTTTGAACCCTCGATCTTTCTTTCTTATTATGACTGTTTTTCATTGACCATATTTCATCAATGAAGAGTCTCAGAGTGACAGAGAAAGTCTCGTGATGGCATTACTCATTGACATGTATATTAATCACATCTGCCTTAACACGAAATCTAGTGAAACAATACAGTAACCAGTGTGAATCGGATGTAAACCATTGATTACCGGTTGTTAATAACGTGCTTGCAGCCGTATGGTCGACTCCCTTCGCCAATTTCCAGTAACGAACGGGTTGCGTGCCTGCGTGCGACAAATTTTCGCAGACATCGTTGTTATAAAAAAAGAATATACTCTTAATAATGTACATTAATTTATCATTTACTATTGAAAAAATAAATTATTAATGTTGTGTGCCCTCGTTCGCGCTCGTGTGAAATCATTATCAAAATTGTACATCCGTTGTGTGACGAGTAGCTTCACTGTCACTTGTCAGTTTTCCATTCCTGTTGGCCTCTTCTGCCAGTCTCCTCCCTCCATCTCCTCGCGCCCATCTTCTTCATGTCCTCTGTGACTTAAACTTTCGCCTATCTCTGCGTGTTTTTTTCTCTGGTCTCCATGTTGTAATAATCTTTTTTAAATCTACACATACGTCCACACCATCTTATTCTGTGTGCTTTATTATCCTCATAATATCTTCTCTGATTTTTCTCAAACACCTTACTTGATAACCTTTATTGCATACTAGGGAACCCCAGCCCACATTCAAAGTAATATTATAAATATATTAAGTAATACTGTGATTGATATTATTAAAACTACTTAGAATAGTACGTAGGTTATGTTACTCAACGTAGATTGAGTACGTGCTCAAGTGTATTTAGATTATCCACAATTTATGTATAACTTATGTATATTGATAGACACTAGATTGTTCTGTATAAATGTACTTTACATTGATGGGTAAACATAGTTTATTCTACGAAATTCCAGAATAAGCGCCTAAAATTTTATCGGCTTATCCAGTAAGTGACAAAGGCTGGAGCGTGACGTCATTACTAACCTACATAAGACAAAGCAAGGGGGAGAGTCAGTCAGTATGTATTGTGAGTTCGGTTAAGTGAGTTACAAAGTCAGTGTGTGTGTGTGTGCTCGATACCACATTTATGGATCAGTATTTTATTTGTGTTTTTGTTTGTATAAATTACGATTGTATCAATCAATAATCGATATCACAGCTGTGAATCGAAATTTGTATTTTCTCCCTTATTATATTTACTTGTGAAAAATTATTTGTGATAACGATTTCGATCGCTGCCTAACAAGACGACAATTTTTATATATTCCGTCTTCCATCTTTTTCAGTCTGTATCTCCTTCACACCACTCATCTCTCAAGAATACCCAACCTTTCCTCTTATGCTCTCTCGCTCACATTCTCTTTCTCTCTATTCGTTCGCGCGCCCTCGCCTGTGTGTGTGTATGTGTTTGCGTGTGATATCAAGGCGTGGCTGATTCTGCGGTGTGGTTGACAAAAAGGACAAGACCAGTCGTCAAAAGCACTCTGCAAAATTAAACAACCCAGTGGGATCCGGTAAAAGTGTTTGATACCAGCTGTGGTAGAGTTCTTGTGTATCTTTGTATGGCGGTGTCCGTTCATCGTGGTCTGTGTGGG
This sequence comes from Magicicada septendecula, assembly GCA_034769895.1. Taxonomy (NCBI): domain Eukaryota; kingdom Metazoa; phylum Arthropoda; class Insecta; order Hemiptera; family Cicadidae; genus Magicicada; species Magicicada septendecula. The sequence continues at coordinate 40,739,345 of CM068372.1, forward strand.
TTTGGGTCAAGGTCAGCCAATCCAACGCTGTCTACTTACTGTCAAGGCAATGGATTAGTAACAACTAACGCATCCACACACACACACACACACACACACACACACACACACACACACACACACACACACACACACACACACACACACACACACACACACACACACACACACACACACACACACACACACACACACACACACACACACACACACACACACACACACACACACACACTCACTCACTCACTCACTCACTCACTCACTCACTCACTCACTCACTCACTCACTGCACCCCTTCCCAGCATGCAGCTCTCATCACCGAACATGGATAAATGTAGATCTGTAGTCGTCTCGTATCAGTGTCGACACCTTGTTTATTTACAGTTGTTACAAATAATTTTTCACAAATAAAAATATATAACATAGAAAATACAAATTTCGTTTCACACCTGTAATATCGATTATTAACACACTCATAATTTATACAAACAAAAAGACAACCTACAAATAAAATACTGATCCACAAATGTGGTATCAAACACACACACACTGACTGTATAACTCACTTCAGCGAATTCACAGTAAATACTGACCGACTTTTGTAGCATGTAGCACTGTAGTAGCGGGGCGTCTTTGCACCCGGTGCATGATTGCAGCATCTGGGTCGAGCCCAGTGGCAGCCTGATGATATACTTAGTGCTGGTACAGTAAACGGGTTCCTAAAACTGGAAGTGATAACCGCCAACTAGTTTACTGAGGAGGCGGGGGAGAAAGAAAACTGTATTAATTTTAATTTATCGTTGGGCACTGCCGCTTGAACCGATTCAAGTGACAGATGTCACCTGTCTCAAGCCCAGCGAGCAGACGCCATGAGGCAGAGAGCCTGCGTGCCAGTGATAGGTGTAACGGCGCGGTCGGCGTGCAAGGAGGGAAGGAAGGACAGCTTGCTGAGGCAGGGGCAGATGTCACCTGTCTCAAGCCCAGCGAGCAGACGCCATGAGGCAGAGAGCCTCCGTGCCAGTGATAGGCGTAACGGCGTGGTCGGCGTGCACGGAGGGAAGGAAGGACAGCTTGCTGACGCGGCGTAACGGCGTGGTCGTCGTGCAAGGAGGGAAGGAAGGACTGCTGCAGGTAAACTCTGGGGCAAGGGAAGATGTCACCTGTCTCAAGCCCAGCGAGCAGACGCCATGAGGCAGAGAGCCTCCGTGCCAGTGATAGGCGTAACGGCGCGGTCGGCGTGCAAGGAGGGAAGGAAGGACAGCTTAGCAGGTAAACTCTGGGGCAAGGGAAGATGTCACCTGTCTCAAGCCCAGTGAGCAGACGGCATGAGGCAGAGAGCCTGCGTGCCAGTGATAGGCGTAACGGCGCGGTCGGCGTGCAAGGAGGGAAGGAAGGACAGCTTAGCAGGTAAACTCTGGGGCAAGGGAAGATGTCACCTGTCTCAAGCCCAGTGAGCAGACGCCATGAGGCAGAGAGCCTGCGTGCCAGTGATAGGCGTAACGGCGCGGTCGGCGTGCAAGGAGGGAAGGAAGGACTGCTGCAGGTAAGCTCTGGGGCAAGGGAAGATGTCACCTGTCTCAAGCCCAGCGAGCAGACGCCATGAGGCAGAGAGCCTGCGTGCCAGTGATAGGCGTAACGGCGCGGTCGGCGTGCAAGGAGGGAAGGAAGGACAGCTTAGCAGGTAAACTCTGGGGCAAGGGAAGATGTCACCTGTCTCAAGCCCAGTGAGCAGACGCCATGAGGCAGAGAGCCTGCGTGCCAGTGATAGGCGTAACGGCGCGGTCGGCGTGCAAGGAGGGAAGGAAGGACAGCTTAGCAGGTAAACTCTGGGGCAAGGGAAGATGTCACCTGTCTCAAGCCCAGTGAGCAGACGCCATGAGGCAGAGAGCCTGCGTGCCAGTGATAGGCGTAACGGCGCGGTCGGCGTGCAAGGAGGGAAGGAAGGACTGCTGCAGGTAAACTCTGGGGCAAGGGAAGATGTCACCTGTCTCAAGCCCAGCGAGCAGACGCCATGAGGCAGAGAGCCTGCGTGCCAGTGATAGGCGTAACGGCGCGGTCGGCGTGCAAGGAGGGAAGGAAGGACAGCTTAGCAGGTAAACTCTGGGGCAAGGGAAGATGTCACCTGTCTCAAGCCCAGTGAGCAGACGCCATGAGGCAGAGAGCCTGCGTGCCAGTGATAGGCGTAACGGCGCGGTCGGCGTGCAAGGAGGGAAGGAAGGACTGCTGCAGGTAAACTCTGGGGCAAGGTAAGATGTCACCTGTCTCAAGCCCAGCGAGCAGACGCCATGAGGCAGAGAGCCTGCGTGCCAGTGATAGGCGTAACGGCGCGGTCGGCGTGCAAGGAGGGAAGGAAGGACAGCTTAGCAGGTAAACTCTGGGGCAAGGGAAGATGTCACCTGTCTCAAGCCCAGTGAGCAGACGCCATGAGGCAGAGAGCCTGCGTGCCAGTGATAGGCGTAACGGCGCGGTCGGCGTGCAAGGAGGGAAGGAAGGACAGCTTAGCAGGTAAACTCTGGGGCAAGGGAAGATGTCACCTGTCTCAAGCCCAGTGAGCAGACGGCATGAGGCAGAGAGCCTGCGTGCCAGTGATAGGCGTAACGGCGCGGTCGGCGTGCAAGGAGGGAAGGAAGGACAGCTTAGCAGGTAAACTCTGGGGCAAGGGAAGATGTCACCTGTCTCAAGCCCAGTGAGCAGACGCCATGAGGCAGAGAGCCTGCGTGCCAGTGATAGGCGTAACGGCGCGGTCGTCGTGCAAGGAGGGAAGGAAGGACTGCTGCAGGTAAACTCTGGGGCAAGGGAAGATGTCACCTGTCTCAAGCCCAGCGAGCAGACGCCATGAGGCAGAGAGTCTGCGTGCCAGTGATAGGCGTAACGGCGCGGTCGGCGTGCAAGGAGGGAAGGAAGGACAGCTTAGCAGGTAAACTCTGGGGCAAGGGAAGATGTCACCTGTCTCAAGCCCAGTGAGCAGACGGCATGAGGCAGAGAGCCTGCGTGCCAGTGATAGGCGTAACGGCGCGGTCGGCGTGCAAGGAGGGAAGGAAGGACTGCTGCAGGTAAACTCTGGGGCAAGGGAAGATGTCACCTGTCTCAAGCCCAGCGAGCAGACGCCATGAGGCAGAGAGCCTGCGTGCCAGTGATAGGCGTAACGGCGCGGTCGGCGTGCAAGGAGGGAAGGAAGGACAGCTTAGCAGGTAAACTCTGGGGCAAGGGCAGATGTTAAATCGCCCGAAGACTGACTTCTCCATTTACTACCATCTTATATAGGTTGGTAGTGACGTCATTCACCGGCCTTTGTCACTTACTAGACAAACTGAGAAAATTCTAGATGTTTATTCTGGAATCTCGTAAAACAATGTTTACCTGTCAATGTAAAGTACATTTATATAGAACACTGTAGTGTATTCTATAAATAGTGTCTGTCAGTATACATAAGATATACATAGATTGCGGATGATGTAAATACATGTGAGTACATACTTAACCTATATGAGTAACATAACCTAAGTACTATTCTAAATAGGCCTACTGTAGTTTTAATAATGTCAATCACAATATTACTTAACATGTTGATATTACTACTTTGAATGTGGATTGGGGGTTCCCTAGTATACAACATGGTTTTGTCCTGGTAGTGATGTAGTGTAACATATAGCAACAAGCCACAGATGATAATGAAGTGGTGGTGGAGATGGTGGTTACTTTTCTTAATGTAATAAATTGTTAACATTATTTGTGACGTACAAGTTGAGTTGTATTCAGCTTAGTTTTGTTTTAGTCTTTATTTCATCTCAACAACACAATACAGCGGAGGTTCTCAACATTTTTAATTCCGGGACCCACCTTGAAAGATATTACACTTCAATGGACCCATAAGCATGGGCGCCGGCAGAATTACTTGTAGTGGTGTGCACCCAGATTACAATCATATTTTTGCTAACATCGGGTACTTTAATACTTTAAGCCATCTTTTACACTTAAACAAATTATATATACTGTTACGACGGTCTACTCGATCGTCGTAGGTACAGTGGAAACAAAATAAGTACAAGACACCAATTAAGTCACTAATCACACCTTTAATTGTTATAGTAAAACAGTTCGTAATTAACAACACAGTGTCTACAACAAATCAAATGAAATTGTTCATACGCAATAAAATGTCCACTAATATTAAAACTCAACTGTATTACAATTATACCGTCCGAATACAAAACGCAACACTTCACTAATAACTACTTGAACGTACACCGTAATAACCCGAACCGCTCTGTAAAATATATCGCACTAATACTCTCGAACCGCACAGTCAAAAATCTCGCATTGAACTGAAAACTAAGGCCGCGACGCGATGTATTTATAGTTACGCTCACACACCAGAAGCTTCCAAACTGCGTCTTATCTCTCGCGAACTACGTAATTGCTGCGGCCTTGACACAGTCCGAGCGCCCGAGCGAAGGCTGGCAAAGTCGAGAAAATTCTCGCAACATGCGTTTAGTAGCACGTACACCACACGCTTACGTCGAGATCTTTCTGGCACATTCGATAAACGCCTAGATTGTTCTATGCTGTCGTAGCAATACTTAATACTAAAATATGTTTTTAATATATAGTAGATACATTTTTTACCCCGAGTTTGCGGCCCACCAAACGCCCCCTCAGGACCCAGCAGTGGGTTGAGCCCCATAGGTTGAGAAATGCTGCAATAGAGTGATGAAATAAAATAACGGCTCCCATGACTATAATGGAGCTTCCCTCACAAACAAAAACATAACTAGGATTGCTTGCTGCTTCACCAAAAACAAATCAAATAATTTTATTGGTTTTCAAAAAAAATATTAAAATTAAAAACACAAATCCAAGTAAGCTGCATTAAAGAAATACAGTATAATACAAAAGAAACAATACAATTCCATGATATAACAAAATTATAATATAATTGTTTAATTAATTAATTATATAGTTTTTATTGATATATTATGTGGGTTTGGCGAGCAATGGAAAAAATGAGATGGGTTGATAAAGTAAGGAATGATGAAGTTTTATGAAGAATAGGGGAAAAGAGAAGAATCCTAAAGGTAATAGAAAATAGGAAAAGGAATTGGTTGGGTCATTGTTTAAGAAGAGACTGCTTGCTTACAACTGCCATGGAGAGTGTCATAGAAGGAGAAAAAAGAAGAGGGCGTAGAAGAATGAAGTTAATAAATAGCATTAAAATCAGAGGGTGTTATGAAGAAACGAAAAGACTGGCATGCGATAGGAAAGCTTGGAGAGCTCTTACCATTTGAAGACCTGCCTTAGGGCTGAACACCAAATAAAAAAATGGATATATTACAGTTATTAAACTAAATGCTGATCATCAGGTGACCTGTTGTATCTGATTTATTTTACTTAATTCTCTTGGCTCTGTGTGGAAGCAGAGCATTACTCTTCCAGTTTTCTTTATTGTAATTTTCCTTTCTGTCAAATCATGTTACTGTCTCCTAATACATTTCCAGGTTTCTGATGATTGTCCAGTTTCCTATTTTATGCTGGTGGCAATTTTAAAATTATTTTTCTAAATTGTTTTTACTTTCTATATTTCTATACACTAAAAACTCGTTTATCCGAATTTGATGGGACCATGCCTGCTTCAGATAAACGAAATTTCGGATAAACCGAAACTTATATTTCAATAGTAATACATATGTAAGTACAGTAACTTTATTTAATAATAATAATTTAAAAGTTACTTACAGTGAATATGACACAATAAACTATAAAACGGCACCGCACTGTAAATTATAGATTCTGCTACCGGAACAGTCCTATTGCTTGTTCGTTCAGTAATCAATCATAGTTTTTTGCCTAAGCTTTGAAGCTCGTTTGCTGGCTGCCCGATCTCGAAGTCGTTTCGTTGTTAGAAGTTCTGCAGGGGAAGTTTCGTCTTGTCGCTCCAAATACAACAGTAGCTCTTCAAACATTGATATTGAATCTGTATGGTTGACACCCGTTTTCTCTTCCACATCATCGTCAGAGCTTTTGCCCTTACCGGGCTGTTGTGAACATTGTGCAACAATTTTGTCATCGGATAACAGCTGATATCCAGGATCGTCTTTTACCGAATTTACCCACTCGGAAACATCTTCTTCTTGTAACTGTGTGCACCCTTCAATGTATTTTAATATTTCAACAAATTTTGTTTGGATAAACCGGATTTTTAGATAAACGCGATTCGGATAAACGAGTTTTTAGTGTACTTTTGTTTATATTTCTCTTAGTTGTTTTCCAAGCTTCTGACGAATACAATGGAACACTTTTAATATTAGATATCCTAATTACAGTAGAAAAAAGAAATTTAATAAAACCTATTTCAGTAAAGTTTCTAATGAATAGAAATTTGAATTATAAGATACTGTTATATAAAATGGATAGATTTTGTTATCACGGTGATATAATAACAGGATCCAAAGTAAATGTGTATAGTTAATGTAGAAACACTGTGTTCCAGGAAAAAAATTCACATAATTTTTAAAATATTTTTCATCTGTTTAATGACACAAGGACAAGAGAAACGTTATCTACAGTCGATCAGTAACCCAACGTCCAGAGTTGTGTTGTGGTCTGAGTCATTTATTAACACGTTATGTGAAACGCATGACTAATACATATTTAATTTAGGAGGCTGTAGTTAATTGCTTAACTGCCGCTCTCACTAATTGATAAATATAGTACACCAAATTGTTATGTGTCTGAATCAATTAGAAATAGACTACTTTCTCAGCTGTTACTACACTGGTTACTGTAATTTTTAAACAATCAATTCGCTTTAAATTATCGAAGTAGTAGTTGTGGCTGTGTGCGTTTGTGTGCATGTTTTGCTCATTCAATTCCCACTTTGAACTGCCAATTTATTTCAATATGTATGGTGAGCAGAGCGGTCAGTATGGATTCAGACGGCTGTGAACTTGTAAGAATACTGGCAAGGCTCTTTTACGCAAATGTGTACAAGGTAAACTTGTGTGATATGTGTTTGTGTGTGCGTGTGCGCCTGTGTGTATATTTTATTATTTGTGTGAATTATCTTGTAATTTGTTAAACCCGAATATCGTGTTGTGTTTAGAGATGTGCCGTGGCATCATTTGTACATTTGTACAGTACACATTAAACATTTTTTTTTAATGCAAAATATTTTTCCAACCTTCTGAAGTTTTTCATGGGCCTAATATTTTCCTAATAATTCGTCTTTCCAATATTTCTAGTTTTTCTAAATTATAATTCAATGCTAGACATTCACTTGCATATGGGCATTCTGGCCTCACTACTGTACTGTAATGCCTTATTTTCGCATTTTTAGATATACACTTTTTATTGTAAATATCTTTAGTTATACCATATGCTCTTTCCATTTTATGTCTCCTTTCTTCTATAGCAGATTTTTTTTCTAAAATAATTCTATTATTATTTATTTTCTTTCATTTCAATAACTTTCCTGAAGTAGATAATGATATAAAATTTGATTCTCAGTATTCACAAGGTTTGTTAGATCTCTAAGTCACTCAGTGCTCTCTCATCCTATCCATTGATCTCCTCTGCCCCCTCTCTTTTTCTCTCGTACAACACAGAGCGCATATTATCAGTTCATGGTATATATCAGTGGCGGCTGGTGTTATGGTTGCAGCGTTGTACAACCACCAATATCGAATAACTAAACTATAAAATAGTATACGAAAACAGCTAAAAGTGTCGTAAATTTCAACAGAGAGCGTATTAGATTCTATGTGGCGATGTTCATGTACAATTCAAATGTGGCGCACAGGCTGGTGGTTGTAGGCTGCTTGCAACTTAAACAGTAAATGGCAGAGCTTACTACACAAACATATGGGAGGACTGCACTACTCTTCACAATTGCCCTATGTTCCCAATGTAAGCTTGGTGGTTGCAAAGTTCTGCAACTCTCCGTTAGTAGCGCTGTAGCGCATCTTTAATTTTATCATGAAGTCAGCACAGCCGTCTTGATTTAATAGTTGTGTCCACTTGTGTCAGGTAACGTGTTTACGTTGGTGTAAAGTAAACATGTACTCATTGCTTTTGAGGTTATAAAATTATAGTAATATTTTTGTTTAACTGTGATTATGATAGTTTAATGTCTTTCGTCTCCTCTCCCGTCCAATCAACCAACTACTGCAACCTGCAACCACAAAAATTTGGAACCATCAGCCGCCATTAGTTTATGTTTCAAGACCCATTATGTGTGCGCAGTAATAAATAGATTTTAGTATTCGTTAATGTTGTTATCGTATATGTTGCACTGAAACAGCATGTCATCTTGGGAAATTCAGTTACATGTTGCAAAGTTTTTGTCTTTGATTCTAATATTGTTCTCATCATTATTTCTTTGCCAGGAAAAGCTGTTGTCTTGATCATGTTATTTGATATGTTATGTTTCCTGTAATTAATCCATATATAGTACTAATTTTTGCAATTTATATTTTTTGATTTTGAGGCAAAAACTAAATCATGAGCATATGATAATACTTTTAACTATAATACATAATGTTAAGATATTATTATTGCTAACCCTCTCGTATTAAACAATACGATTCATGGTTAAGACGTATATGCAATGTTTTAATTCAAACAACGACATCGATTTCCATGGTGGATATTAACAAACTTAATTCACAGATATCTTCACTTCGGTGTTCAACTGAGATTATTAGTAAATACAAATGTTGACAATATATTGGCTGAAAGTAGAAAATTATTTTAAAACTTATCAATTGATCATGAAGAAAGCTCATCGCCCAGACTGCATCCGTAGCAATGGTAGTACTGTGTTGAGCCTGAAGTTGAACTGCTGCCACAGTGAAAAGCGTTAAAGATATTTAACTGTGGTAAAAAAACCTGCTAATATTATTTCCATGTTTACATCAGACACACAGTTTCAGACATTTTTTTTAACAAAATGTTACCCATTATTAAAATATGCTGCAACGAATATAGGTATTTTAACGAAAACTACACAAATACATTACCATGTACTCAACGCAACTATGAAGTGTATTACACCGGCCAGGTCGCAGGATTTTTTTTTTTATTCTCGTTGCGTCAAGTATATGTAGTTGCACAATAATTAAATAATTTTCAAAGAGGAGTGAGATGTTGTTGACATGAAATAATTAATTAAAACCGTTTCAAAATAATCATTCTATGATTTATTAATATTAATTGAAATTATGCAAATATTAAAAAATTCGAATCTTAGATAAATAAAATAAAAATATTTTCTTTTATAAGTTTACACAAATACAATGTAACCTTCTATGCTGTTCATGACATAAAATAAACAACCATATAATCTTACTAGCCAAACAGACATGTTAAACAAATTATCTAGATACTTTTTATTTCAGTGTGTCTGACTTTGACTCAAATTCCAAATAATAATAGCAACTCATTTACAAACAAAAATAATATTAAAACTCAAGAATAAAACTAATTGTTGCTATAAACAAAATAGAAAATAACATTTACTTCCAACCTATTATTTATTTCTACTGACACACCCAAATTTTAATATACAACAAAAGATTAGTATTTTAAAATTTTCTTGTTAAATTAAATTATTTTCTTTAACTACTATTTAAATTTAAAACTTTATTTAAATTTAAAACTTTAAATAAAAAATTTAAGTCTTTACTGTTCATATATAGGCTAAGTTTCTTTTGAGAGTTCTTTTCACAAACAAAAATATAATTGTTTATTCATCACCTGCTACTGCCGACGTTACCGTTGCGCGCGCGCGCGCGCGTGTGTCCTGAATCCTGAGAATTTGATGATGATAATTATGCTGATGCTGTGTTCTCTGTCTCTACGGGTTGTTTGTGATGGTCCAGTTTCTCCAGAAGTCTTGGTGTGTGTGGTAACGATGTTCGATCGGTCGGCAGACCAGCAGCGTGACGTTGTGTGAAGATTTCTTGAGTCTCTGAGGCCGCCCCAAAATTGCCGGTGGTATTTATACTGGACGGCAATCTGACAGGTCCAGGACTGTTTTCGACCTGTTAGATATTGTCACTACGTGTAAAGCGTCCTTTTAATTACAAATCACTTTTTGGTTCATTTTCGCGATTTCGTAAACATACTCGTAGCATGAGCGGTATCATTGTTTGCGTAATTTTTTTCTGGTCACTCACATATAACACACATATTAATTACTAAATACAACTATTATATTAACGACTCGGAACACAAAGTTTTTTATAAGTAAAAACAAAGTTTTATCTTACAACCTGAACCGGTTTTCACCTTTAAAAGGCTTCTTCAGAGGTTGCCGCTGGTAGCGCTGTCCATCCTGTTGTGGGCGACGGAATCGAATTTCGAAAGATCGATGTTGTGTGCGTGGGGTGAGATGTGTTCGAATAATGCGTGCGATTTGAATTGTGTCTGTTCGTTTAGGATGCCGTTTTTATTTGTTTTCGTGTGTTTGTATATTTCCAATTGTTCTAGAGTGTCTAGTTTTCGGCCTTTTGTGTGTACGTGTAGAATGTTCATGTTATTGTCGATAATTAATTACTATTTAATTACACTAGTAATTAACATCAAATTACCTGGCGTCTTTATTATTGCAAATTTCTGCAATACTTTTACATCACTATATTCATTAAAAATTCCTTAATGTAATGGTGTTTTTATAATTTGAGTAAGTCTTTGTTCACAGGTTTAAAACGTATTAGTGTAATTAGTTTATTTTTATCCGGTTAAAACCTGACTACAGACGTACGCATCACCATCTTTGCCTGTCGTAGCTTGCGTTCACACACACAAACACACAAGCGCTGTATTCACTCGCGGGGGCAGATGTACGCTTTCTGACAAGTCTTATCCTGCATAATATTGTTAAAAACTGTTCATCATATATTTTTCTATGCTAAATATCTACAAACATACCGCCCTGGGCAAATATATGTATTGTTGCAATGCTGAGGAAAAATAAGATAACTGTAAGCAGCCAATGAGCAGCTCAGCCCTTCTCTCCTGCATCAGACTGAGGTAATGAACAACAAGATCATCAAACAAAAAGTGGGGGGAGGGGTTAACATAATGGACTCATGCTTCCTGACAATATTTAAATTAGATATTAAAAATTAGTTATTACTACTTAATATAAATTTAAACATTAATAAATTTAATATAATATTTAAATATAATTGGATGACTGCCGCATCCCCAAACAACTCTGGAACTATAAGCCGAGGGGACGTAGCGGTGTGGGACATCCGAGGAAGCGGTGGAATGACCAGCTCTAATCGTTGCCTATTTGAGACCGGAACAAACCATTCTTGGTTTAATCCATGAAGATGATGATGATGATTTAAATATAAATATAAACATAACATTTAAACCGTTATAAAATATCGGTATGGAGAACCATACATGACTTCCATGTTCTAAGATTTATATTTAAAATCATTTTCGAAATGAAATATTTCCATAAAAACTACTTCTTTCTTCAGACTTAACCACAGTACTGTGGTCACTAACGTATACCACTTCACGTTAGCACACTCGATTTTCACTGCTGATGGCACTGCCTAAATGTCTGGTTTTGCAGAAAACATTGGACCACAGCCAAATAGACCGGGAAGGAATTTTAACAACAAACTACTTCTGTGTTGCTGATAACTAGTACACATATAAAAAATTACCCCCTCCCCCTTCAAGTACCCTTTTAATTTTATAGACATTTATCTACCTTTCTACAGTGGATTATTATGGCCTTCTTTTCAGGATACGTTATTTATCAAAATTAAGTACAGTACTCTTGTTAAAACATAAAACATTGCAGGTAAACTACCCCTTCCCCTTAACCAATCTTCACCAAAATCAATAGGCTTTGAGTCCTCTACAGCTGAGGCACATATGCAAAAAAATTATTTGATTCTGTTTGAATTTGCGGCAGTTATCATTCGCCATAGAAAAAATTTCACACACACACACGCTCGCGCGTGCAGTTTTTGGAAAATGATTTTCTTCATGTTTTGAGGGTAGTACAATGAGAATCAGCCCTTATCTTGAACACAATTTTTTTCACAGTCCCCATACTTCCATTTCCTTATGGAACATGGCACTAATTATCGGTATGGAGAACCATACATGACTTCCATGTTCTAAGATTTATATTAAAATCATTTTTGAAATGAAATATTTCCATAGAAACTACTTCTTTCTACTTACTTCTTCAGCCTTAACCACAGTACTGTGGTCACTTACGTATACCACCTCACGTTATCGCACTCGATTTTCACTGATGATGGAAGTCGATGGCACTGCCGAAACGTCTGGTTTTGCAGAAAACTTTGGTCTACGGCCAAACAGAACGGGAAGGAATTTTAACAACAAACTACTCTTTGTTGCCGATAACGTAGTACATATATAAAAATTTATCCCCTCCCCCTTCAACTATAATTTTCATTTATAGAAAATTACCCCCACCCCGTTCAATTAGCCTCTTCATTTATAGATATTTCATCTACGTTTCTACAGTGGATTATTAAGATCTTCTTATCAGGATACTTTATTTATCAAAATTAAGTACTTTACTCTTGTTACAACAAAAAATGTTTCAGGTAAACTGCCCTTTCCCCCTAACCGATCTTCACCAAAATCAATAGGCCTTGAGTCCTCTACAACTCAGGTACATATGCAAAAAAATTATTTGATTCTGTTTGAATTTACAGCAGTTATCGTTCGTAATGAAAAAATGTCTCTTGTTACAACATAAAATGTTGCAGATAAACTACCCCTTTCCCTTAACCGATCTTCACTAAAGTCAACAGGCCTTCAGTCTTTTACAATTGAGGAAGGTATGCAAAAAAATATTTGATTCTGCTTGAATTTGCGGCAGTTATCGTTTGTCATAGAAAAAATTACCGTTGTTAAAACATAAAATGTTGCAGGTAAACTACCCCTTTCCCTTAACCGATCTTCAACAAAAACAAAAGATCTTGAGAACTCTATAATTCAGAGCTGTATGCAAAACATTATTTGATTCTGTTTGAATTTGCGGCTGTTATCGCTTGCCATAGAAAATACCCTTGTTAAAACATAAAATGTTGCAGGTAAACTACTCCTTTTCCTTAACCGATCTTCACCAAAAACAACATATCTTGAGAACTCTACAATTCAGGGCTGTATACAAAACATTATTTGATTCTCTTTGAATTTACGGCAGTTATCGTTCGTCATAGAAAAAATTACCCTTGTTAAAACATAAAACGTTGCAGGTAAACTACCCCTTTCCCTTAACCGATCTTCAACGAAATCAACAGACCTTGATTTCTGTATAATTCAGAAAGATATGCAAAAGAGTAGTTGATTCTGTTTGAATTTACGGGAGTTATCGTTCGTCATAGAAAAAAATTACCCTTGTTAAAACATAAAACGTTGCAGGTAAACTACCCCATTCCCTTAACCGATCTTCACCAAAACCAGTAGGTCTTGAGAACTCTACAATTCAGGGATGTATGCAAAACATTATTTGATTCTATTTGAATTTGCGGCTGTTATCGTTTGCAAAAAAAAAAGACCCTTGATTAAAAAAAAAAACTATGCAGGTAAAAACTACCCATTTCCCTTAACCGATCTTCACCAAAAACTGTAGATCTTGGGAACTCTACAAATCAGAGATGTATGCAAAAAATTATTTGATTCAGTTTGAATTTGCGGCTGTTATCGTTTGCCATAGAAAAACATCTTCAGACACACACACAGACACTTTTCGAAAAATGACTTTTTTCATGTTTTGAGTGTAGTACAATCAGAATCTGCAATAATCTCAAACACGATTTTTTTTGCCATCACCATACTTCCATTTCCTTAAGGAACAATGGAAGTAAAAACAGTAAGTGTATTCCCGCCTTGAGACCATCACACTATATTTTGTGTGTAAGAGAATAGCAAGACACCAATCTGTCTCTTCTGATTGTGTTCCTCTAAGAATGTTTTGAGTGATTGATAACAGCGACGTATCTTACAAGGCTAACTGTAGAAACTGGAAGTTCTGAACAATTTTTATACAGCTTTCTTAGGCGTAAAAGCTGTTGAACTACATGAAACATATGCATCCAATGTATTTTGGAGTTTGAACTTTCTTTTTTCATCCACATCCACTTTCATCATATGACTATTGCACTCAACTCTCTTATCCTTTGACAGTTGAGTACAACACTGCATGAATAGTATGGGAACCACAGAATAATCCGTTCGTATTGGTGTAGAGTTTATCGAAATTTCAACCAATTACATGTCAGAGCAAGTTTATATTTAATTATAAACATCTGTCCCAAATTAGTTTCTTATACATGTAGATTTATAAAAGAACTTAGTGGAACAATCTGATGGTTTCAATTTATTCATCATTTTAAACCTTTTTAATTCTTTATTTATAATTATTTTCTGTGGTCATACAAGTATATATTTAACAAAGAAGCTTGTTTTCAATCAAAAGTCTGGATATGTCAGCTGTCGCATAAAAATCAATCACACTATATTATTATTTTTGTAATTCCTTTCCATATTACAAAAATGTGATACCTTGTTTGAATCATTTTAATCTTGAAATTAGTAAGTAATCAGAAAAATTAATATTATTTTTAATTTCAATAATTGTATTTGAAATTAAATACCACTTTGTGCTTTTTACATTTACTTAACTTAGTTCTATGACTGTAATCATAATGAAAAGCTGTACACATTTTGTAAATCAAACTGGCTTTGAATAAATTAGATATTTGAAACAATTAATGACATATGGTTAAAGTAATATTTGAAGTTATGTATATTGTTTGTATCCTTTTCATGCTGACACGTGCATTCCAACTATATTTAATAAAACTGCATTAACCCATAATCATAGGCGATACTGATAAGGAGAATATACGTAAATAAAACCAAAACATAATATTGTAGATCAGTGAATGGGGGTCTCTTATAGTTGAGTATTACTTATGAGAATAGCAGAGACAAGTTTGTACGCATTAACAGAACTGTTTACATGATGATAAACAGCATGTATACAGATGTTCAGTTTTATCTTAGTAATTTGTGGCTGACAGGTACACAAAATATAGAACGCATCGGTTATTATAACTCAGCATTCTGGTTCACTTGCCATAATCACTGAACTCATTTCAAAATACATAAAAACATAAACTTTACTGCCGAATACGAACACAACAATAGCATAAACTTCTTAGACCTATCCATCACAAAACTTGAACACAGGCACAAATTCAGTATATACAGAAAACCGACTACAACTGACACACTAATACACAACTCCTCCAATCACCCAATACAACACAAACTAGCTGCCTTTAGAACTATGATACATAGACTTAACAACATCCCACTAGATGAAAAAGACTACAAACACGATAAAATATCTAGCAGAATCCAGATACAACAGAACAATAGTCAATAAACTCCTACACAAAACAAACAACAGACAAAGACAGAAAACAACAAATTCATAACACTAACATACATCAACAACCAAACTGAAAAAATAGCCCACAAATTCAAAAAAGCAGGATACAGAATCGCTTACAAAACTACTAACAAAACAGAACACACACTATCAAAACACACACACAAAGCACAAAACAAATTCGATCTACCTGGTGTTTACAATCTAAATTGCTCATATTGCAACAAATTCTACATAGGCCAGACAGGATGTAGCTTCAAACAAAGATACATTGAAAACACAAAGGCACTACACTCCACTACAGAATCCACCTTTGCAAATCACACATACAAAACGAACATATCACACCCCACACACACAACATCGATCTTTCAAAACTCGATATCGTCGCCAACAACAAGACAGACAGTGCTCCCAACGGCAGCCTCTGAAGAATCTTTTTAAAGCGAAAACCGGTTCAGATTATAAGGTAAAACTTTTATATTTTTACCCATAAAAAACTTTGTGTTCCGAGTTGGCAGTGAAATAATTATAGTTGACACGTCATGGACAACGAAATCCAAGAATTGAACTCATTTCGTTAGTTTCAGCAAAACCTATTATTAATGGATTGCTTACTCAGCATGTGGTGTTAATTAATACGATAAAATAGTAGTGATGTTGCTTCTGCGTCAGTAATGTTTGTGGTAAAAACAAACCACTAGTGGTTGAAGTGGTATCTGAAATGGTATATAGTCACTCTGATGATGATTACTTTCTGTATGTTGAAATATCCAGTATGCAGTACACTCAGTTACAGAAACCTTACTATGATGAGTGCAGTTTAATGAATTTAGTCTAAACCGTTTTAATCTGACTGAAGGAACCAGATTGAGTTATACCTAGGTATAATATTGTAAACATTCATTGCTTTCTTTATAGCTAATGGATAGATACAAAAATGAAGTATTTCAATTTTTCACGTGAAGGATGTGTGGGGAATGGTGAGAAAGTATAACACAAATTTTAATTGATTTGTGTCGACGGTTCGACAATATTTATTGTCATCATCAGGACCTGTGTATGAATACTAAAGAAAATGTCAAACACAACAGATCAATTATTTGAGTGAACGTGTGTGTGTGTGTGCATGCGTGCGTGTGCGTGTTTATCCGTGTATATGTGAAGCAGATGAAACAGTTTGTTTTAGAAGATTACAAGATTTCAAAGTTAGCAACTCAGTAAGAAGTTTATATCCACGTAACATTTTTTTTCTATTGAACAGGTATATATTTATAGGTATCTATCACTTTATGTAGAACCTTTATACGTATGTAGAACTCTTTCATATGGTATTTACCTAACAAGGAGGGAGATGTGCAATTGAATACCACCCTATATACCAGAGGTGTATTTGCAGGGTGGGATGAATGGGACCGGACAGGTTTATTACATAGCATTAGCATATACGTTTGATGTATAAAGTCCAGAAAAAGAAGGCCCGATTCGGCCAGTAAGAGTATCTTGTAAACAAGGTTTCAATAACACATATTTTCATTGTGTTGTTACTATTTACTTTAATGGGATTGATTTCAAGATGTTATCACGCATTTTTCAACCACTTTAAAGATAGTAATATCGATTAGTCTTAACTTGTTTTATCTTTTGTATGAAGCCAACTCCCCCCCCCCCAGACTAAATTATAGACATGCCACTGCCCTATACATACATACCTTAAACCATTTAAGTATAGGTCAACAGCCTGTAGAATTGGCTGGGAAAAGAAATTCCCAAATTCCCTCCCACGCTATGTGTAAACTGAAATATGTCAGAGAGAAAACGTACGCATCACTTGTGCTGACTTTCAGTAAACATATCAGATTTGCATATAATGCACAGCTCCAGCAGTGTTTACCAGCAGGTCACCCAATTCTTTTCTACATTTTGTTGAACTGTATATTGACAAGTATACAGCACTGCAATGTAAGTAGTATGCCGATATGATGCATAACTAAATTAACTAATTCTACTTTGCAAATCCCTAGTTTTGACATGTTTATTGAATCATCTCTCAACACTATGTTCACGGAGAAGGTGCTTCATCGGTTGTAGGTTGATTGTGATGCAATTTTAGCTTGGATGTAGGCACACAGGTTTTGAGGGGGGGGGAGGTGAAACCCTCCT
The DNA here is from genome assembly GCA_034769895.1 of Magicicada septendecula. Taxonomy (NCBI): domain Eukaryota; kingdom Metazoa; phylum Arthropoda; class Insecta; order Hemiptera; family Cicadidae; genus Magicicada; species Magicicada septendecula. The sequence goes on from CM068372.1 coordinate 40,756,974, forward strand.
GAACATTCTCATTTGGCCAAAAAAGAACTGTAATGTTGTCCCTTTTTGTTGTCATTTTAAGGTAGGTTAAGTAATAAGCAATAATAATTTATTCTGTGTATGTTGTCAGTTGAGTGACCAAACATTTATCCCCCCCCTACTTTTTGTTGAATCCACCCAAAAATTGTAATTTTGTAATTTGTTCTAACAATTGATTTTAACAAATTTGAATTTATTAATGTATATTTGATGATGGTAGTTGGATTACTATCGAAACATTTGTAAATTTACAAAACAATAAAAATATATATTCTTGTAAAAACATTTATTCTTATTAAAATATAAATACAAGAAAAATATGAGCTTATATGAATGTAATATATATGTATATTTAAACACTTTTTGCTACAGTCTATTTCATGATGCATATATAATATATTTAAAGTTTATAATTACTTTACCTTAAGATGTTTTCCCCTTAATTGGGACATGTTTCGGAAAACATATTGTTCCCATCCTCGGCCTTCTTAATTTTGAATCTTGTGGACTATGGCAGTGTACAACCAAACACAAGTACTCCACAAGATTTAAAATTAAGAATGCTGAGGATGGGAACAATATGTTTCCCGAAACATGTCCCAAATAAGGGAAAAACCATCTTGAGGTAAAGTAATTATAAATTTTAAATATATTGTAAATGTATATATAATATTTTATTCTTATTATACAAATTATTATATTGTTTTATTTTAAAGTGATAATAAATAATGGCTCTCGTGTGTACCACCTGAAGTAGTGTAGGAGAAGGCAGGATAGGCTGCCTTATGTGAGCCGTACGGTATACAAGGAAGGTAGTGTGGCCAGCACTATGCTTCAGCTGCCAATTATTATCCCCAGGTTGTTATCCCAGGTACTCATTTTCAACAGGCTGAGTCGACCTGAGGACTGAAAAACGCACCTTGATTTTATGGTGCGCGCCCGGGAATATTTTAAAGTAACATATTTACATTATTTTATACAGTATTAGCACATATTTTATTACTTTTATTATACAAATTACATATAGCAGTTTCAGACAGTTTTTATGTTTTATCCAAAAAGCTTTTTATCAGTGTATAGTTTGGCAGTATGTAACAGGTATCATAAAACATTTATCTGATTAGTTAATGATACCGTATGCTATGGTGATTTTTTTTGTTAAATTGTTAAGAGTGTTGTATTATGTGAAATAATAAATAAATAAACGTATTTTTTTAATAACTGAAGAGAAGATACATACACACAAATAACAATTTACAATCACAGACATTTTGCACACTTTCAGAATTGGGGCACACGTAGGATTTTATCAGAGCGGATGGATGTAAACCTAACTCTCACCATCTCGTTTTCATCGCTTATCATAAAATACAATCATTTTTTCATTACATAACCATCTTAATAATAATTCTGTAATGACCGTTCTAAAACAATGGACAATAAAACTAGCTTATTTATATACACACACGCACACACAGAGCCTTGTAAAACTTTCCTATAATGTTCGTTACATATCTAAACGACTTGTGCATGCTATCGCTTGGTGACTGGATTGTGTGGCAGTTTCTCAGATTCAACGTTAGTACAATGATCCAAGTCGTCTATGGTGTAACGGCGGCATTTCATGTTAATAGCAAACTGTGTTTGCGCTGTGTAGTAGTGGACACTGGTACATAAAATAATAATAATTGTAGTACACCATTGTTTTATTAATATTGAAAATCGCCACAAAAATTCTACTTGTATTTCTAACGTCTGCAATGTGTGTGTCTTTGTAGGCAATTCGCCCAGACTTGTGTTTGGACAGTGGCTCTTCACCGGGCTCCAAGAGTATGATCTCGGATATAAACTCTAGTAAGTGTATTTTTATTCATAAAATAAAATTTATTTTTAGATTAAAAATTTTTCATTCCACCACTAGGATCTATATATTATTGACGTCAGAAAGAATTGTTTTATATACATAATATTATTGATTATCAATTTATAATTATTTCTCCAAGTCGTTATATAATTTTTTAATTGTCCTGATGTACATTTCACTAATAGTATCAGTATCTTCAGAGGATTATAAATGAATTAACAATAATCAAAGTGATTTGATTTCAATATAAAAACTAAGGAATAATCAGATTTGTTTCAATTTTAATATAAAATAACGAATAATTGATTTATTTCAAATTTAACTGTTGACTGTTTAATGTTTATTTTATGTTTACAAGCATACTTCTGAAATATGAACAAATGTGAACATATATATACTTGTGAACAAAAATAACATTAATTTTTGTAACAACTACAAGAAATTTAAAAGCTAGAATTTAACAATAGATTTGTCTTCTGTATATCTCATAATAATTTATATCACACAACAATTATTATTATGCAAATATAATATAATCATGTAATATAATTTAAATAAAAACATAGTAATTAAAGCCATTATAATTGTAATTATCATAAAGTGTATGACAATTGTCATTATTTTCTATTGTTTGAAATCAAGGTCCATATTTTGGAGACGGATTTTTTTTTAATACAAAAATTATGAAGAACACCACTGAAAGTTTTTGTAATTAAAAAGAACCAAAAAATTTGAATGATTCAGTCAGTTATTTATTTATATAATAACTAGTACACTATTTAGGTACACTAATATAATAACTATTACAACTAATATAGTAATTTTTATACACAAAGAAATGTGTTTAGTAAATTATATTAGGTAAGTATAATTCTGAAGTATTCTGTGACGTTTTAATTCTGTCGACAACTAGATTATAAGTCATCTTCATCATCATCTTCACTGCATCTTTGTTATAGTCTTCATCATTGTAATAATATTGTACTCAATGAAGTACCATCAAATAGGAAAGATCACACTGGAAAGAATTTCACTTAACATATCAATCTTTTGCCACCACTTTGTACAGGTTTTCCCCTAACAATATGCAGATCAATAAATCTTTTATTCTATATTATATTATAATATAAGAATGAAGAATAATTATAATAGTTATGAATTGAAATGCATACTACTGTAAATGTTTTGGGACACTAATTTTTCATTTTTTCCAGTTTTACTCCATGTGTAAAATTTTGCTTGCAATTTTACTAGTACTTTATTTCCTGTTTTGCAATGAGTAGTCAAACCTGTATTGTTTCAGAATTCATTGTTATGCAAAACGATTGCAATATGCAAATATGTCCATAATCATTGTAAATATAGAAAAAGAATTAAACAATGTTACTAATTTCTTGGATTTCGTTGTCCATGACGTGTCCGTTACTTAACTAAATATAATTATTTCACTACCGACTCAGAACACGAAGTTTTTTATGGGTAAAAACGTAAAAGTTTTACCTTATACCCTGAACCGGTTTTCGCTTTTAAAAAGGCTTCAGGTTTAAGGTTATAAGGTAAAACCGGTTCGGGTTATAAGGTAAAACTTTTACGTTTTTACCCATAAAAAACTTTGTGTTCCAAGTCGGTAGAGGAAATAATTGTATATAATGTTACTAAGTTTTAATTAGTTAAATTAGTTAAACTTACTTAAGAAAATTAATTTTAATAATGAATAATGATGAATTAAGTGAATAATAAGAAATACAAAAAATAAATGCATGAAAATAAAAAATAAAAACATTTTTTTAAATAATCAAGATATTAAAATTATTACAACATGACCAATATCTCTTAAAACATGACACAGCATGAAAATCCAAGACTGATAATAATTAATATTATTATCAATAAGGTCTGCAAAATGCCCCTCTACAGATGAAATCACCTCTTGATCCAGTGAAAAACACTGACCAGCAAGAAAGAATTTGAAGTTTTGGGAAAAGATGGAAGTCTGAGGGAGCCAAATCTGGTTAATAAGGATGTTTTAACAATTCATATCGGAGATCTTGAGAAGTTTCAGCCATTGTAATAAGCTGACACACAAAATCTGCTTTGTTCTTATTAAAACGTGCCAAGCACTGTTCAGAAATTTTCATGTGCATGCATTTTTTATCTGCTGTGAGCAAGTGCACATAGCACAAAACTTTTTCATTTCCAGTGTCTGACGTGTTCTTTCAAAATTCCTATAGCCTCGAGCAATTTCATGCACTTTAATTCAGCGATTGTCCAAAACCACATCATACACTTTTTCGACAGTTTCCGGTGTTGCTGCCATTTTTGGATGTCCTTCACGTGGGTCGTCTTCCAGGCTGCTACGACCACATTTGAACTTGGTAACCCACTTTTTAACTTTTGAAAATGAAGGAGAAGAGTTCCCATACACTTCGACGAACCTTGAATAAATTTTGCTTGGTGTTAAACTTTCTTTCACAAAGCAAAAGTATCCATTACTTTTGACCACCAAACAAAAGACTCAATGACAATACTTTTTTTTTGTTTTTGGAATAGTCTGTAAACCATGACCATTGAGTACACCAAGAAAACTGGAGTTTTCTAGCTGTTTTATAGGCAAAATTTTTAATAGTTTACTTTTTAATAATTTCAAAAGACCTTACCAAATACTTCAAAAAGGTTGGGTTTATTAGTTTGGGGGCAACACATTGATTAGTCTTACACAAGAGCATTGAACCTCAAAATTGTTAAAATGCTTTTGTTTATATTTTTGTTTGTGCTACCAATCGTGCCAATAACAGTGTTTGATACATAATCATTTCAGAGGAATGACGAGCAAATCAATCACGTGATGTGTGTTAAACCTTACAACTGTTCACACCATTCAATGAGAACTAGTTGAGTGAGTGAGTCATGCCTCAATGTATATGATGGGAGGGGTACTGTACAATCCTCTTCCTGCTGTAAAGCCTTAAAACTGTAAACAAAAAAAACACACAGATGCAAAACAATTTTGCTTCAGTATTCAGTATCTTTAAGTATAACTACATCGACTATTAACGGTACTGTAATTGTACATCCAAGTCTAGTTACAATTTCACAACTGTGATAATGGGAAACGACACTCTTTTTGCTAAAAAAATATTAAATACCAGGCTGTTAGGTCATGTTCGGTTCCTATATAAATTCTCGACATCATCGACAATGTTTCATATCCCACCCTCTCAAAGTGTGGCCTGAAGAAGATGCGGGAGGGTGGGATACAAAATGTTGTCGATGATTTCAAGAATTTACAAGAACTGACTATGGCCTAACAGCCTGGTATTTAATATTTTTGAGAATATTGACACTTGTGTAAGCTTAAGACAAAAATTAAGACACCCTTTATGGTTTATTTAGAATTTCCAGGATAAGTACTGCTTCAAGAGCCTCAATATAACTTTACTACTGACTTTGTTTTAAAAAAATAATAAATTGAAAAATTAGGATATTTTTCCATTGTTATTATTTTGATTCTGGCCATGAATACATATGTACTGATTCATAAAATTAAAAAAATAATTACGTATGTAGAAATGTATGCATGTAGTTGCATACAATGTATGTAGAATAGTTGTATGCTTTATGTCGCGTGCTTGTATATGTGCGCGCGCGCACACACACATTGTAAGAGGTAGGTGGATTTCGGGGTTGAAAAATAACATTGCTTAGCTTTTGAAAGGATTTTTTTAACGTATTAGCTTGATTTAAAGTTAGTAGTAAATAATAATATTAGGAAAAGAAGTAGATTATTATGAGCACCAATAAAATAAGTAAAATTTTGAAAATAATATAAACTTCTTAAACCTAATTTCTACCACAATTTTTTTATACTTGAAATTTACTAATACTTGCCACTAGGAGCACTGTCCATCTTGTTTTTGGTGACAGAGCCAACATTTGAAAGATCGATCAACAAAAACAAGACAGACAGCGCTGCTAGTGGCAGCCTCTGACGAAGCTTATAATAAGCGAAAACTGGTTCAGGAGGCTATAAGGTAAACATTTTACATTTTTACCAATAAAAAACTTAGTGTTCTGAGTCAGTTGTATTATACTTATAATTAGTTAATCAACTAATTTAGTTAGACAACAAAATCCAAGAACTTGAAATTTATTACTTGCATATAATTTAGCACACAATCTTACAACAAAGTCAAACCCTTATTAAACTTTAAATGATTAAATTATGTCACTACTCTCCCTACTACACACATTTATTTATATTTATAAATGTATAATTACTACCATAATATGGTACATATGTGTACTTACCGATTTTAATTACTTGATAGCACGTGTTTTTCAAATTCTGATACTTTCTTCCTAAGGGGCCAGGATTCATTAACAGCGAGATTTTTGATTCAAAGAAGGTGACACAAATGATAACACTACTTCTTGATTGAATATGATTATTAGTTTTAATTTCATGAACAAAATAAACATACATTAAATGGTGCCCCAAAATGGCGTCAAGTGTTATTACTAAAAACAAAATGGTGGCTATATTCTTTCCAAACTTATTCAATTATTTTGACTGTATATGAATTGTGAATCTTGTTACCAGCTCTTGATATATATTTTCTTTTGTTTTCTAGCTACAGCATTTATCATGTAATTAGTCATAGTATCATATAATTCACAAACCAATGCCCTCTATGTATAGAAGCATGGCCATGCGTTCGTTCGATCGCCCACTCATTCACACTCACTGTTACCATTACATTTTATACAATTTTGGGGTTTATTTAATGAGCTCATTAATACGAAATAAAAAAATATTGTTGACTTCTCTGAAAAACGGTGTAGCATCGCTCCCTCGCTGGTATCAGATGTTCCCCAGGAGTATGGCCGGTGTTCGCCTCATCATTCTGATTTTTTAAATCGTCTGCACTGACTCTACATTTAATGTCTTTACTGTATATTGTTATTTAATTATTCTCTGACTTTGTTCTCACATTTTGTTAATTTTGAATAAACTTTTTACAACTTTTGTATGAAAATTACTGCCAACAGCGATACATCGCTGTGGCCTCTTTGGTGTACTGTGCTGAACTGAGACCGATGAATATGCAAATTTATGCTGGTGTTAGTGTGTTTGACGTCATCAGTCTTTGTTAAACGGGACAACGCCTAGTTACATGCGTTGTAGTTTCATACGTCATCGTCTTTTGTTATGACGAAACAGCATTATTGTCCAATCACAATGAATATTTATAGTCAGTCGTCACAAACACCGCCATGTCCTTGACCGGCTCTCGCATGTCCAACGGTGACCTTGGCATGGTACTCTTACTGAATCTGCGTTGTTCCTTCGTATATAGGGACAATGGACCTAACCATTCTGTATTTGATGTTTATACAATAAAACATTGGAAAATACCCTCAGATCCCATAATTACAGTATTGGGTCTCTATGTACTGTTACAAACCCCCTCAATGAAAGATTTTGTGTCGAGACACAAAAACTTTCATTGACTCATTCACACTTTTCCAAAAGGATCAGTCTAGATATGTCACCACAACCCCCTGTAATGTTACTATATAAAATTTATCATCACTTACCCTTGGTCCAATGATGCTGATCGCACCCTCTGACCTTACTGGACTTCTCCGTAGAGATCCCTACACCATAAGGCCATGAGGCACTCTACGCTCCTGTTCTGACGCTCCAGCCAGCCCAGGACCGTGGTCACAACACCACAAAACTCTGAAACATTGAATACAAAAACTTAAAATAGTGGTCTAATACACTTCCATATCTACAACTGATATGTTTCCTTTTAGATGCATTGGTTTGTGTTTAGGGGCATTGGTTTGTTCTAATTTTAAAGTTCAATATAACAACAACAAGACTTCAAAATATATTGATTTTTTACCACCAAACTCAATCTCTTCCTTGTAAGAGAAAAAACCATATATATATTGTAACAAATATAATGTTGTTACCTGTTTTTAAAGAATATGTTATTAATAAATATATCTATTCGGTTGTTACCGATGAAACCTCCTGAAAATATATTATTAGGCAAATATAATTATAATGATGTTCCTTTAACTTATAATCGTACTACGATATAGGTTTAACTTAGTATTCAGTAGTTGGGCAATATTAACGATATATATAGTGTATTGACTGAATGTAATGAGTATTCTCGTCAACCCTAGTCCCTCGATGTTAGAAAATTCTATTCAAATTTTGTACTGAAAACACGCTAGTTCGGCAATCTCCCGTTCCACCAGCTGTAAGCAATTAGCGCTGTTATTTGTAATAATCGTGCTTCTAGGTTAGCCGTTTATCGGGTTTGAATCAACCTTTTATTGTAAATTATTCCACCCACTACATATAGTATCTATTCTGCAATAACTTAAAACATTATCTCGTACAATAAAGATCCTTTATTAATTTTATCTATTAATTCACAGTTACCGTTATCTCCAAAATAATAATATTATCAAATCGATTATACACAAATATATCGATTGTCAATTGATCAAGTTACTTTGACTCATACAAATTAAATATAACAATAAATAATTCTTATCCCAGGGTTCGTAAGATTCTTTGAACCAGTAAGGCCAGGTAAAATGCAAAATTAAGGTTACTCAAGTATTACAAAACAAAATTATTAACTCTAAATATATTGAATTTAAAATAGGTTGTTTTTTACCGGGTTGGCAGAACTCAAACTGGCACTGGTCGTCTGTAAACAGTGAAGATGTTCAGCTTAAGTTACATTCATCCAGGAAAACTTGTTTTGGCCCTTAATAAAATTGATAGTGTAGTATCCGGGGAAGCTCTCAGGAACTCTTCTAACTGCTGTTCTTCTCCTATGATCTTGATAGTCGTCAACCACGGTGGAATGAAAATAGTATCCCAGTTTCTTCTGCAAGTGAAGGTTAACTCTGCAAAACGAGATCTTCGTATTGTCTTCTCAATAATTCCGTTAGTTTTGGCCTTTATTTCTCTTAATTAATCTTCTGGTTATAGGAGAAATCGGTTTAATACCGAATCCAGCGGAATTATTCTGGTGAATGAGGTGAGGGGTTTTCAACTCTTTTAAATGTATTCAGTTATAATTTGGAAGTCTAATTAGGTTTATTACTCATCAGTATTATGATAGAATTAGGTTTCAAAGAGGGTTTTTTAATTTTGATTCATATTTTCTTCAGAATTTATTATTCATTTTTTTAAATGTATCTGCCCATCTCAACTCAATAGCTTGTAACAATCGGAACGAATGATTCAATATAAACAACTCATGTACATTTCAGTTGCCTTAACAACCACTTTTTTCTGTCATTGGGTGAAATCAGATATCCTAGAGCCAGAATTATAGAATATTACTACTCTTTTTCAATAAAATACGCCATGCTTGGAATAATACTAAATTACCTAAAATTCTCACCTAACCTTCCTTCTTAAACAGTAAATGTTTTACCATAGTTTCATTGGACTGGACTTCTTAAAAAGGTATTAATTTCCTTTTACAAATATTAAATTTAGGCCTATAGGTTTTCTTAAACTGTTATAACATTGTTTGGTTTTTTAACTTAATTTTCTTTTACCTGACCTACTGTACAATTAATTATTGGTTAATGGTTATTTACATTAATTTTAACTTCCTGGTTTTTATTTTATTACCTTAATTAATTCGTCTTGGAACCCTTCATTAGTTTACAATATAATTATCAGAACTACTTGTCAAACCTTAAACACTGATTGCCCTCCTGGCCAAGTTTACAAACATTAATTAAAACAACAGCATTATTCAATTTTAGACAATACTTAAAACTTAGTATAATTCCTAACATAGGTAACTATACTTGATTGTCTAAAGACAGGTTTAACATAAATACAAACATTATCATTGATGAAGTATTCCTATTAAACAACATTAGTTCACTCTTACCATACTCAAAACATAACATAAATATTCTGTGAACATTAACATGCTACCGTATAAAAACAAGCACAATTTATTATATTAACTATTAATGGTATGGTATTTTATATTCAACATTAATTATTGCTTCTTTTGACTTGAGGTACTTCTCAGATGCATTAATTACCGAGCAACCTTAATTCAGGGTATGGTCCTTGACCATAGTTAATTCAATTTTTTATGTAATGTTGGGGACCTCAACTCTGTTACGTTACATAACACCCCCCTTCGAAAGAAGTTTATTTTGTCTTAACAAAGTTTAGTAAAAAATAAACTCACAACTTGTATCTGACCAATTGGTTCTCCTATTCATAATACTTTTTTATTTCAGACTGGTTGTATGTACCTTTCACCCTATTATTTGCATATGGAATTATCCGTTATTTTACTATTATTTCTTCTTTCCTTCTTAAAATCAATTATTTCCCAAGTTTAAATCTTACTTCTATAATCATTCTTGTGACATTCTTTATTAATTATACATTTTGGATCTGGTTTTATTTATTTATCTATATTTATTTGTGAGTTTTCCCTCTAATATTTAATTTTCCTAAACCTCCCTAACATTATAACTGGAATCGAATCGGTGGTGCTCTATCGGCTTACCAAATACCGTCGTCTGTTACATACCTTCTGGGATCAGAGGAACATCATCTCTGCCCAGTTAAATGATTGCTGGAATATTCTACAGTCAATCTTCATTAATAAACCTCGCAAGGTAGTCATCATGTGACCTTCAATAATATAATTAATAATAATAATACTCTAGGGATTATTCACTGTATCTTAACTCAGATCATATTATTTCTTCATATTAATTCTTCCTTCTATTATACACTTCTCCTCTCCAATACTTGGCTATTTTATTGACATTTATTAATTGGCTTTCTTACGGATAATTCTTAAATATTTGTTTTTTTTTTCTTTTATATTAGTTTAAAGTAATTTCTTCTGAATGATATAGTAAGGTGTTCTTACTTATTTTTTGAATTTGGTTGTTTTCCTTATGCTTTAGTACATACCCTTCCAATCCCAGCAGCGAGGGGTTACTAGATACTTCCACTGCTGTACTTAGTTTTCCATCCTATCCTGTGGACGATCGTCCCTTGCAGTGGTTCCTGGGTTGCCATCATCGGGTCTAAAATCTCTATGGGTTTCTTGGTGTCTAGGCAGATCCTCCTCTCGACTTCGATTATTGGGTTGATTTCGTTGGTCGTTGTTGGCACGATTATTGTTCCAATACTCTCTCCCATTGTCCCAATTCCTGCGGCCTGTTCTGTATCTGTTATTCTCATGATTAGTATAGTGATTACTTGGGTAATAATTGTTACGATAACGATTGTTCATTAATTGGTCATTCACCCTTTGGTGATAATTATTATTATTAAATCGATTTGTTCCTAGACGCGACTCTTCCCTTCTATTGTTGTAATATTCACCTTGCCGTCGGGACCTTTGATAATAGTCTTCCATTTCGTAACTTGCTAACAAGGTTGCCATTGTTTCTACGGTCTTTACTTATCCACTGCGTCTGGCACGAACTATCTCTTCTTCAAAATGGTATGACAATTTATTTACCAAACACTCCTCTGGTATCCGCGGTTCCAAATGACGCGCTAAACATACCTTTCCCAAAAAGTAAGTAGTTGGTGACTGCTCTTGGTTAAAATTAAATCTCCCATTAGTAATGTTATCTCTAATCATGTTGTGTACAGAATCTGACCAGTATTTTGACTTAAAAGTCCTTTTAAATTCCTCATAATCACTAAGTTCATTCCGGACAGCCGACCACCAATTATCATTTATACTTTTGAAACATTCATCTAAATAACTTTGTATTACGTTCCATCAAGTTACTTTAATTCGGTTAAACCATTCGTCTATTCTCTCCAGGAATTCTATGGGATTCCCCTATAAATTTTAAAATTGATATTATCTTTATGCTCAGGGGCTATGTGATGCGTTAGATACATTGGTCTATTTTGTAAAATCTCTATTGATTCCTTTATATTACTTATTTCCTGATTTTTTATATTTTCTATAGTCTCTTTGTTTTGAACTACTTGGGTTTTTATTTGTGTTATTTCGTTATTTACCAATTCAATTCTCCCATCTATATTACTTTGCACCCCATCCAATTTCTCTTGTGTTTCTAATTGTACTTGATTTATCATAGTTTTGTTAGTATTTTCCCCATGACTAATTTTGGCCTCTACTTCCATTGCGAGTTGTACTATTGTTTCATCTGTCCTTTCCAGACCCACCTTAATTCCATTTATTTGCTGTCTTACTTCCTCTTCACTATTATCTACCCTTTTGTTAATAGTTTCATTGACATTTGCAACCCTTTCATTGATGACTTCCCTCAGCGCTTGATTTTGTTCATTTATAATTTGCCGTAATTCCTTATTACTATTTTCAATTTTCTCGTCAATTTGTTTGTGATTTTCTTGAATCTGCCTTAAGCTCTCATCGTTTCTATCAAACCTTTCATTGATTTGGTTGAAGCTTTCATTTATCAGCCGGTTATTCTCATCATTTTCCTCTTTACTTTTGTCAAACTTCTCATTCATCAGTTTGATTAAATTCTCACTCAAAATTTCATTTTGTTTCTTTGAGTTTTCGTTGATACTGTCTATTTTATTTTCCAGTTTTTCTGAATTTTCATTTATACTGTCTATTTTATTTTCCAGCTTTTCTGATTTTCATTTATACTGTCTATTTTATTTTCTAGCTTTTCTGAATTTTCATTTATACTGTCTATTTTATTTTCTAGCTTTTCTGGATTTTTGTCAATTTTTTATTTAATTCTTCCTTCTGTTTCCTGGAATCTTCCTTAATACTGTCTATTTTTTCATTAGTTTGTTTATTCTGTTCCTTAATGCTGTCCATTTTCCCCATCATTAGCCTCATCATTTCTTGCCAATCTGGTTCTCTTCTGGCTTCCGCTTTATCTGGTTGGTCCCCTTGGGCATCCTCTTTATTGCTCGCCTGTTGTTCCATTTCAGTATCTGTACCTACCTCTGTTTCTTCTTCCCGCCTATCTTCTTCTGTTTCTTGCTCCTTCTCCATCCTTTTAGTAACGCCTCTCGTATGCATTCCTGTGCCTCTAATGGTTGCCTGCTCAAGTTAAGTAATAATTAATATGATTTTTTACTTAACTAAAGCCCACTCGTTGAGCGCCAATTTGTAACAAATATAATGTTGTCTAGCGTTTTTAATTATATTTGAGGACGTGTGAAAGCCCCACTGTTGGGTTCGCCAATTTGTAACAAATATAATGTTGTTACCTGTTTTTAAAGAATATGTTATTAATAAATATATCTATTCGGTTGTTACCGATGAAACCTCCTGAAAATATATTATTAGGCAAATATAATTATAATGATGTTCCTTTAACTTATAATCGTACTACGATATAGGTTTAACTTAGTATTCAGTAGTTGGGCAATATTAACGATATATATAGTGTATTGACTGAATGTAATGAGTATTCTTGTCAACCCTAGTCCCTCGATGTTAGAAAATTCTATTCAAATTTTGTACTGAAAACACGCTAGTTCGGCAATCTCCCGTTCCACCAGCTGTAAGCAATTAGCGCTGTTATTTGTAATAATCGTGCTTCTAGGTTAGCCGTTTATCGGGTTTGAATCAACCTTTTATTGTAAATTATTCCACCCACTACATATAGTATCTATTCTGCAATAACTTGAAACATTATCTCGTACAATAAAGATCCTTTATTAATTTTATCTATTAATTCACAGTTACCGTTATCTCCAAAATAATAATATTATCAAATCGATTATACACAAATATATCGATTGTCAATTGATCAAGTTACTTTGACTCATACAAATTAAATATAACAATAAATAATTCTTATCCCAGGGTTCGTAAGATTCTTTGAACCATTAGTAAGGCCAGGTAAAATGCAAAATTAAGGTTACTCAAGTATTACAAAACAAAATTATTAACTCTAAATATATTGAATTTAAAATAGGTTGTTTTTTACCGGGTTGGCAGAACTCAAACTGGCACTGGTCGTCTGTAAACAGTGAAGATGTTCAGCTTAAGTTACATTCATCCAGGAAAACTTGTTTTGGCCCTTAATAAAATTGATAGTGTAGTATCCGGGGAAGCTCTCAGAAACTCTTCTAACTGCTGTTCTTCTCCTACGATCTTGATAGTCGTCAACCACGGTGGAATGAAAATAGTATCCCAGTTTCTTCTGCAAGTGAAGGTTAACTCTGCAAAACGAGATCTTCGTATTGTCTTCTCAATAATTCCGTTAGTTTTGCCCTTTATTTCTCTTAATTAATCTTCTGGTTATAGGAGAAATCGGTTTAATACCGAATCCAGCGGAATTATTCTGGTGAATGAGGTGAGGGGTTTTCAACTCTTTTAAATGTATTCAGTTATAATTTGGAAGTCTAATTAGGTTTATTACTCATCAGTATTATGATAGAATTAGGTTTCAAAGAGGGTTTTTTAATTTTGATTCATATTTTCTTCAGAAGTTATTATTCATTTTTTTAAATGTATCTGCCCATCTCAACTCAATAGCTTGTAACAATCGGAACGAATGATTCAATATAAACAACTCATGTACATTTCAGTTGCCTTAACAACCACTTTTTTCTGTCATTGGGTGAAATCAGATATCCTAGAGCCAGAATTATAGAATATTACTACTCTTTTTCAATAAAATACTCCATGCTTGGAATAATACTAAATTACCTAAAATTCTCACCTAACCTTCCTTCTTAAACAGTAAATGTTTTACCATAGTTTCATTGGACTGGACTTCTTAAAAAGGTATTAATTTCCTTTTACAAATATTAAATTTAGGCCTATAGGTTTTCTTAAACTGTTATAACATTGTTTGGTTTTTTAACTTAATTTTCTTTTACCTGACCTACTGTACAATTAATTATTGGTTAATGGTTATTTACATTAATTTTAACTTCCTGGTTTTTATTTTATTACCTTAATTAATTCGTCTTGGAACCCTTCATTAGTTTACAATATAATTATCAGAACTACTTGTCAAACCTTAAACACTGATTGCCCTCCTGGCCAAGTTTACAAACATTAATTAAAACAACAGCATTATTCAATTTTAGACAATACTTAAAACTTAGTATAATTCCTAACATAGGTAACTATACTTGATTGTCTAAAGACAGGTTTAACATAAATACAAACATTATCATTGATGAAGTATTCCTATTAAACAACATTAGTTCACTCTTACCATACTCAAAACATAACATAAATATTCTGTGAACATTAACATGCTACCGTATAAAAACAAGCACAATTTATTATATTAACTATTAATTGGTATGGTATTTTATATTCAACATTAATTATTGCCTCTTTTGACTTGAGGTACTTCTCAGATGCATTAATTACCGAGCAACCTTAATTCAGGGTATGGTCCTTGACCATAGTTAATTCAATTTTTTATGTAACGTTGGGGACCTCAACTCTGTTACGTTACATAACATATATATTACTTTAATATTTATACTAAATTTACCTCAAGATGTTTTTTCTATTTGGAACATGTTTCGAGAGTTCCTATTCTCTCATCTTCAGCCTGTATCTCTCTCCTTCATCTCAGGTTGAAGATGAGAGAACAGGAACTCTCGAAACATGTTCCAAATAGAAAAAACATCTTGAGGTAAATTTAGTATAAATATTAAAGTATTATATACATCAAGAAACAGACTTGATATATATATTGTAAAGAAAGAGACTAATTATGGGTGTGTTAAGATGCGACGATGATGCCTCACGTTGCGAGCGTCAATTTGTAAAGAAAGAGACTAATGGACGTCCTCGTTTTCGTTTAAGCCCCACGTTGCAGGCGGCAATTTGTAACAAAATGAAATATATAGAATGTGTCGAGTACGTGTTTAAATAAGTTCCACGTTGTTATGTGCCAATTTGTAAAGAGACTAATATGTGCCGGTGCTAGCGAAAATGTCCGTCTTATTCAAACCCCACTGTTGTAATCAATTTAGTAACGAACTGCTTGTTCATTATGTGAGGACGTATGTAATAATGTATGATACCAGCTGGAGACGTCAAATTATAAAGAGATCTTGTCTATGAGTGTAATTAGTTATAAGAGACTCCGGTGTAACAAACGCCAAGTAGTACGTTGTAGGTGGCGATTCGTAACAATTAAAATGCTGTTACCTGGTTTAATTAATATGTTATTAACTAATATACCTTGCGGTTGTGACCAGTGAAACCCTCAGAACACAGATTATTAAGTCCACAAACTTAGAATTATATTCCTGAATTTATAATGGTAGTATTCTGTAGACTTAATTTAATTCTCAGTGGTTGTTTAATATGAGCAATATATATGGAGTATTTACTGAATGTAAGTGGTTTTTGTCTCAACCCTAGTCCCTCAACGATAAAAATTTCATTCAAATTTAGTATGGCAAAACCCGTTAGTTCAGCAATCTCCCGTCTCACCAGCTGCAAACTTGGAGCGCTGTTATTATAAATAAGTGTGCGTATAGGTTAGTTATTCTGAGTGTTTGTATCAATCTGTTAATAAATTATTACGCCAATTACATATAGTATTTTCTCTGCAATGATTAAAACGTTATCTCATACAACAAATGTACTTTATTTATTTTTCTCTGGTATTTAACCAGTTACGTTGTCTCAGACAAACAATAAGACAATACAATCGACTATCCCAACATGTATCGATTCTTAATTATTCTAATTCTAAAAAGAAAAACATATATACTTTGAAAATAATGACAAATAATTCTTATACCAGGGTTCGTGTAGTTCTTTGAACCATTAGTAAGGCCAGGTAAAACGCATAATTAAGGTTGTTCAATTTACAAAAAGAATAAAATTATTTACTTAAAATACAATGATATGAAAATAATTTGTTTTTTTACCCAAGCGGCGAAAGCTTCATTAGGCGGTGATTGTTTGTCAACTACGATCAAAATGCAGGTTATATCGTCTTCACCCAGTAAAACTGCTCTGGTCTTCAATGAATGGATGATGATAATCCCACAGGAACTCTGGTGCTTCGAGTCTTCTTTTGCGTCTTCACAATTCTTGGTCCCAACGAACTGGAATTAGGATCTCAGCTTCCGCTGTCAATGAAGGTTATTTCGTCAACCGAATCTTCTGTATTTCCAAATATTTCCGTTAATTCAGGCTTCAACTCTTTATTGGTCTTCAATTTATAGCATGAATTGGTTTGATACCAAATTCAGCGGAATTGTTTAGTGAATGAGGTGAGACGCTTTCAGTTCTTTTTTATTGTATTCATTGATAATTTATAGGGTTATTTAATTTGTATGATTCATTAACATTCCAGTATAATTGTTTTGCAAAATGCTTTTTTTCAATTTGGATATATATTTTCTTTATATTTATTCATATATTTTAAATATATCGGTTCATTTCAACCTAATAGCTTGTAACAATCAGTACCATCTATTCAAAATCAACAAGTTACTAAAAATCAGTTGCCTTAACAACCAGGTTTTCTATATATCCTTGAGCCGGCATTATAGAATATTACTACTCCTTTCCAATAAAATACTCCATGCTTGGATTAATATTGAATCACATAAAATTCTCCCCTAACCTTCCTTATTAAACAGTAAATGTTTTACTAGAGTTTCGTTGGACTGGGTTTACTAAAAAGGTATTAATTTCCTTTCACTAATATGGAATTTAGGCCTATAGATTCATTTACAACCATTATAACATTATTTGGTTTTTAACTTAATTTTCTTTTTACCTGACCTACTGTACAATTAATTATTGATTACATAGTTAATTACATGAATTTTAATTTACTGGTGGTTATTTGTTTTTACATTAATCAATTGGTTCTGGAACCCTTTATTAATTTATGACATAATTGTCAGAACTACTTGTTAGACTTGAAACACTGGTCACACTCCTGATCCAGTTTATAAACATTAATTAGAACAACAGTATCTTTCAATTTTATACAATACTGACAACTTAGTACCGTGCCTAACATTGGTAACTATATTGTGCTGTATAAAAACAAATCTAATATAAAATATAAACATAATTATTGAGTAAGTATTATTATCAAACAACATCATTTCATTTTTAACACATTCAACATACAATATAAATATTCTGTAGACCTTAACATGTCACAGTACAAAACAAACATTTCATTACATCCAATCATTCATTGGTCTGGCTCTTTTACATTTAATATTAGTCATTGCCTCCTTTTTACTTGAGGTCCTTCTCAAACATATGAACTATCGAACAACCTTAAGTCAGGGTATGGTCTTTGACCATATTTCATTCAGTCTTTTATGTAACGTTGGGGAACCTCAACTATGTTGCGTTACAATATATATCTACAAATAACACAATACATAAACAATTCTTTAATATTCCCCAAAACACCTTCACCTAATTATTTCTACGAAATTCAACCTACAACTACTATGGCAGACAAGTTTATTATTCAAATTTTATTACTCAACTTATAATCATTTATCTCTCTTGCAACTGGTATCATACTATATTTTACTCAACTTCATTGGTACATTTAGACTTTCAACCTTTAAAAGCTACTATTCTTTGACATTTGTTACCATCATTACCCCTGTAATGACCTCCTAACCACACACACTATTGTACCCCCCAACATAATAAAACATCATAGAACATTGTACATTAAACATTAACATTGTTACATTTACCTTACATTAAACAATTTACATTTAAACAACTGGTATCGAAACTTTATAACATTACTATCAACAATTCTCTATTAACTTTTATCATTTAACATTCATCATATGAGATTCTATAAAACAATTTCAAATTTATCCTTACCTTTCAGTTACAATTACCTTCCTACCATGAATTTTCTTTTTCTAACCCTTTTATCCTTATTAGTTTGGGTGACTCTCTATTATTCACTATTTTCTATATCTTATTTTGGCATTTGTCAACCTAACCTTACTCACCTCTTTTTCTCTACTAACAACCGCTTCTAACCATTAACACATTATGACACCAATATCTCTATAATAACCCCCTTCACAAATCCCATTTAAAACCTCTGGCACCGCTCATTTTTTGTACTAGTATGTGTGTTCCCTATCTATGCTCATTCCTTTATTGGTTCCTGACCCTTTCAGATAACCCTTTCCGGCACACAACGGTCCCTTCCTGTCCCAACACCTTTCGTTGCAGACTCCCTACACCAATACCCTTATTACAAAATATCACCATCAACAAATATATATATACCATTCACATTACTCAACTCTACATATAATCACTAACCACTGTGTCCCTAAAATATCTAACACCTCTTTATATATTATCTGTATCTCAACACTTTATTTTCACTAACTCCCATTAACTCTATTTAACTAACTCCAATGCCCTTATTTATAATTATAACCCAAACTCTTTTACAACATTTCACCTTAATATACCACTAGAAAATTCATCACTTATCTTACAATCCTAAAACAACTCAATATCCAAATATATCATATGCTTAATCATTTACTAACCATTAGAATCTAAATTCCATAATATCATTTAAAATCATTCTCATAATTATTTAAAATTCCACAGTACATAGTTTACATTAAAAATACATAAAATACACAACAGCAAAAATACACAAATACACTGACATTAATACACAAAAACATACAATCCAAAATTATCATTATATCGTTTACCATAAATCAGTCATAAACAGTCCATTTTAAAACACTGTCCACATAATTAAATGTTTATAAACACAATAAAATGTTTACCCTCCATCGTCAAATAATAGTCTTATCTTACGTATACATAACTCATTTTTAATTAAGTACATTATATCATCTTTTGTAATATAATAACTATTTAAATTTATTTTGTCCATTATACCATAGTAATACTCTGCAGGATTACTCCACATTACTATATCATAAAACTTGTCAACATTCGGTATGGTCCAGTCACCCTTAGTGTAATTAGTCATAATCAGGTAAGTTATATTATCATTGTTATCAACATCACCTCCTACTACCTCAGTTTCAATACAAGGTAAGTTTTTATTATATTTATCACTTCTCTCTCCACCTAACCTTTCAATAAACTCTTCATAATCTCTACATATCTTAAAAATCTCTACTTCTCTTTTTCTCTCACAATATCTCTCACTATCACACCAAGCTACATTCTCTCTCTCTATATTTGCATCGGGCACTACTATTTCATAAAAACACCTCCTGGCCTCACCAGGTACACTAACACAAAAAACTAAGGGATCATTTGGAGACCACACGTCTCCCATATAAACTCTAGAGGAACCTTCCTCCTCAAATAACAATTTTGGAGTCTTTACTCCAACTATACCACTGGGAAAATTTGCCCTCTGCTCACCATACTCACTTAAACTCTCCTTACCCCCACTTTCACTCTCATCTACAACTGTCACCTCACCATTAACCTCTACTCTCATTAAAATCTCACTATTACTACCAACATCCACACTATTATCTCCTATTACTATATTTTCATCTATTTTATCGTCATTTCCACTACTACTTACCTTGTTTTTGTTTCTATCTAATTTGTCTATTTCTCTACTCTTATTTTCTAACTGTATCTCATTAATTCTCTTGTCTAATTTCTCCTCTACTTGATCTAATTTTACATTTTGTAAGGTATTTTGTTTCTTGAGCTCATTCTCAAAACTATCTAACTTTACATTAAACGTACTATTCATTTGGTTGAATTTGTCTTCAAATTTAAGATTCTGTTGTTCAAATTTGTCACTAATTAACGTGAATAAATCTTCCAACAAGATTTTATTTTCAACTGTTTTAGGTGTTGAGCTGGCATGTCTTTCTAATAAAATAGATTCTGTATCTGTATTATCCATTTCCAGACTATTATTACTTTCTGCCATTGTTAATTTAACTATTTAAATGACTATTTATTTTTTATTCGTAATTAATTATACAATTACTAGTTACTTTGTTTTGTCAACATAACCTCTCGTGCACTAGGTTATGTCCCGTCTTATATCGCCTTCTTTGTTTCTAAATCTGGCCTGATTTATATAAAGTGACTATATAAAGTGATTTATATAATGTCCCTAGTTCAGGCGCCATTTGTCAATATTCTCCCTACTACACACATTTATTTATATTTATAAATGTATAATTACTACCATAATATGGTACATATGTGTACTTACCGATTTTAATTACTTGATAGCACGTGTTTTTCAAATTCTGATACTTTCTTCCTAAGGGGCCAGGATTCATTAACAGCGAGATTTTTGATTCAAAGAAGGTGACACAAATGATAACACTACTTCTTGATTGAATATGATTATTAGTTTTAATTTCATGAACAAAACAAACATACATTAAATGGTGCCCCAAAATGGCGTCAAGTGTTATTACTAAAAACAAAATGGTGGCTATATTCTTTCCAAACTTATTCAATTATTTTGACTGTATATGAATTGTGAATCTTGTTACCAGCTCTTGATATATATTTTCTTTTGTTTTCTAGCTACAGCATTTATCATGTAATTAGTCATAGTATCATATAATTCACAAACCAATGCCCTCTATGTATAGAAGCATGGCCATGCGTTCGTTCGATCGCCCACTCATTCACACTCACTGTTACCATTACATTTTATACAATTTTGGGGTTTATTTAATGAGCTTATTAATACGAAATAAAAAAATATTGTTGACTTCTCTGAAAAACGGTGTAGCGTCGCTCCCTCGCTGGTATCAGATGTTCCCCAGGAGTATGGCCGGTGTTCGCCTCATCATTCTGATTTTTTAAATTGTCTGCACTGACTCTACATTTAATGTCTTTACTGTATATTGTTATTTAATTATTCTCTGACTTTGTTCTCACATTTTGTTAATTTTGAATAAACTTTTTACAACTTTTGTATGAAAATTACTGCCAACAGCGATACATCGCTGTGGCCTCTTTGGTGTACTGTGCTGAACTGAGACCGATGAATATGCAAATTTATGCTGGTGTTAGTGTGTTTGACGTCATCAGTCTTTGTTAAACGGGACAACGCCTAGTTACATGCGTTGTAGTTTCATACGTCATCGTCTTTTGTTATGACGAAACAGCGTTATTGTCCAATCACAATGAATATTTATAGTCAGTCGTCACAAACACCGCCATGTCCTTGACCGGCTCTCGCATGTCCAACGGTGACCTTGGCATGGTACTCTTACTGAATCTGCGTTGTTCCTTCGTATATAGGGACAATGGACCTAACCATTCTGTATTTGATGTTTATACAATAAAACGTTGGACAATACCCTCAGATCCCATAATTACAGTATTGGGTCTCTATGTACTGTTACAATTACTTTTCTTACAGTTTGTTGTTTTAGGAGTCCATGTTGCTAACACCTCGAGACTTGACGTGCCCATCCTTTTCTTGAACTCTTCCCAGGAACGCTCTATCCATCCTTCTGTAACGCTTATTTATTAACTCTTATCCCTCACCTGTTCCCTTTTCTCTTCATATTGTAACACATAACAAGATTATGCCCTAGAATAAATATAAATTACTCATCAAAATTCATTGTGAATTATGCCTAAACGCAATCTTTCTTACAGATAATACGCAGGAAAGTATAAAAAAAAATTAACAAATAAAGGAATGAAAATAAGATGTAACTATTTGAAAGTAAATAATAATTTCAATGAGTAAAAAGTAATAAAAAAAGGAAATATTATAATAAGTACATACAATGGAAATAGGAAATGAAAAACTATTAATTAATTATTTTAATGACAATGACAAGACTATCAGACAACATGACTATGACTAATACACCCAGGAGGGAAGATCAGATGATAATAAAAAATGTAAATAATTGTTAATGTAAATAGAAATATAGTGTATACGTGTTAATAAGTTAGGAATTTGTAAATTAAGTAAGAACACATTTGTTATGGTATGAGCCTATCAAACTATATACAGGTCTGCGAACCTCAGACAATTATTTTATGTAATCTCACTATGGACTACAAGTGATATAAAAAAACAATTAAAATAATTTAAACAATAATTACCAACTACCTAATGTAAGAAAGGTGAAAATAATGAAAATAACGGTTATTAATGTTAAAAAACAGTGTATAGTGAAAGTGCATAGGAAATAGACCTGGCTATAATATAGGGGTAATAATTGTACCTTGGTCAGTTTTTTTTAAAGTAAATATTTCCAAATAAATTATGTTACATAAGAGTTTTGATTAGCATTGGATTAGTCACATTCTTAAGATCCTATGTTAATTTTTGAACAATTTTAACTTAACATTTTATATTTTTTAACTATTTAAAAAAAAATGATTAAATGGCCCAAGGTACAATGAATGTCATTGTACCTTGGACCACCCTGAATTGTACCTTGGGCCATTCACTATACTTTGAGCCAAAACCTAATAAGTAATCAGGAATATGAAGTAATTAACACTGAATCAAATTTCAATCTATATTTAATCATATATATTGTAACGCGGCATTCTGTACGTGTTTGTTAAAAATGTGTTTGTTTGTTAATGTATATGTCGTGTGTTCGCCTCACACTGGTGTCGTTACTTCAATATTTTACACTAACGAAGTCTGCAGCGAGGTTTCACATTACCAGTACAACGCGAGTGGAAACCTTACCTGTCATTCCATAGGGGTTTATAAATCCCTGGTGGCGCCAAATTGTTTATCTAAAACAATTAAATTAATGAATAATGTGACAAAATTGTTTTCAGCTATGACGGCCGGGAGTATTCGAATTTGTTCCCGCCTTCGCACGACCTATTGAATCAAGCAGGTAGTGTGTCGAGTTGCAGCGTTAGCGCTGGCCGTCAATTCTGGAAGTTCGCTAAAATGCACAAATTATACAATACATTTCCCTATGAAATAAAAACAATGGTTACACTCTGTACTAGTTTCTTTAATGTTTGATTGATAATTATTCAGTTGACAAGAAAATTATACTGGATTATTAAACAAATTTAGCACCGACAATTACTATGAGACAATTTCTCTAGGGTTTGGCGAAATCGATTTTGGAACGATTCATACGGCCTAAGATGGCTACAGTTTAGTTTGTTTACAATCTGTTCCGTTAAAATCTAGGTTCTTTTGATTATGAGAAAAACATTACTTATGATTACAATAAAAAGTACACTACCTTACATTATTCGTACTTAAATAATATAAAGTGTGGCTACAATTTGTTACTGCAGTGTAGTAAAGTGTGTTTCAAAAGTTCACAGTTTAACATTAGGTTATTTTCTTAATTAATAAATTTTCAGTGTTGGTTTATCTTACTTAATCTTTGAAAGAAATTATATTCAGTTTATAGTGAGAGTTCAGATAACTGTGAGAAATATTTAAAAGTGAGTTTATTTCAGGAAATTGGGTAATTCAATTATACTTATCAAATCAGACGACTTGGTATAAACAGTCGTTTTCGTAATGTAATTGGGCTGCAATCGTATTCAGTTTTCAATAATCTTGGGGCTTAAGTATGTCTTGCGTCCTTTTCATGTTAGTTGTAGTTATTTTTTCATTTAATTCTCAGGTAAAATAGTCCTTGGCATCAGTTAAATATTATTGTCCCTCGTCTTCTTCTTACTTGTTCATGTTTTTGAATTTAGATTACTTTTTATACATTTAAAATGAAAATTTAGGTCATTCAATATTTGGCGTCTAATCTTGACGAGCGTCACTTTGAGAGTACTATAAATTAACGGAAAATTCGTAACCAACGTCTGTTGTCATGGTTACATGTTAATCCTGATTGGTTAATCTTGGCTTATAACCATTGTTATCAAATTTGAATTTTTATTCAAATTTACTGTATATCTTCTGAATGCTTTTATTCTTCTGTCTTCCTTCCTACATATTAAATATTATCACTACTGTTATTATTTCCTTTCAAAGATTGTTTTGATAACCCATAAGGTTGGGTTCTAGAAAATATTAATGTTTGTACATTTATGTCACTATTTGTTAATTACATTTCTCTTTTAATTTAAGTCCCTATTCTAACATTTTTCTTTTAAAATTATTTACAACTTATCCTTGGCTAATTATTCGCCTTGGATTTGTTAAATTCCTTATTGATTTTCTACAATTTGCAGTTATTTGTTTCTGGCAGTTAGGCATTTCATAGGCCTAAGTAGCCATTGATTATATTTATTTATTTTATACAAATTATATTTCATTTTATTCTAATGTGTTTTGTTTTGTTATTATAATTGATTGGTTTATTTGTTGGTGTGTTTTGGGTCTGTTTTTATCCCATCTTTTTGTTTCTATTATTTTCTACATAACTGCTTTTCTAGTGTAATTATTTTTGTATTGGTTTACTTTCTTATTTATCTATTAAGGCCTTGTTAACAACATGGCTATTACTTACTATCAAAACATAACATCTAGGCCTATGGTCTGTACAATTTCTCCAGCCATATCCTATTCATAAATTTAATTAAACAATTTTTAACAGTTATTAGGTAATGTTTGTTTATAATTCATTTAATTCCTTATTATATTTTGGGTGATAAACATCATCACTCCTTTTAAACTTATTCAATTAATTATCCCTTATAACTTGGGGTGTTTATTGATTTCATTCCTAATTCCTTATTTCTTACATAATCTCTATTTTCAATCCATGGTAACACCAACTGTTTACCTTTCATGGGATTCTCCCTTTTAAATACTAGTGTATACAAATTAACTTAATTTTATTAATAATGGGATTCTTATTTTAATAATAATGTCACCATCACTATTCAGTGTTCATTACAGGTTGTTATCTGTTTACTCCTAATACTATCATTAACAACATTATTAATTATTAATGTGGTTCACTATTAATCATTTAGACACGTCATGGACAACGAAATCCAAGAATCATTCGAGTTTGTTTATTGATTATTAAGTGTTTTTTTTTTCTATTAATATGGTTTCTAATTATTTTGAGGTTTTACACTTTCACTTTTGCACTCCTTAAATGTTTATGTTAAGTGTTTATTAGTGGGTAACCCCTATAATTACTTTTTCTTTGTCACTTATAGTCAGCTGCATGGAAGTAGTATCGTCAAGGTCACTCACTTTCACTGCTTCTCCCTGTCACCTCCACGCCCCTCGCCCAGCGTTGTTGCCGGCTAGTACAGTGTGTAGCGTTTTAGCAGTGTTACGAAAAAAAATTTCATACATCCACATTATATTCTTCGTTTCAAATTTATTTATGCGTATCGCGTAAATGAATTTGTTTTATCAGGAATAATTAGTTGTGGGTAACACTACTCAGTTAAATTCTGGGCGCCAGTATTTGAGCTCTAAAAATTTGTGTGAGTCGGCAACATATTTTTTGTTGTCGCGTAAATATCTACAGAATTTCTATCTTTGCGTTTCTTCTGTTTCTTTGGCTTTTTTTTTGTTACGATTTGCAGTTCTCTGAATCTACTATTTATACTGCGCTGGTTTTTCTTATGTTAGAATCTAAACCTTTTAGCAATACACACCCTAACTTTACGAAGTACCATTAGGTCAGTTATTTTGTGATTTCCGTACAGTGCACTTACTTATTAAAGTTTTACTGTTTTCTTCATGGGCGGTTATCCTACAGACTGACAGTTGTCTGAGAACGCTGACCTTGCCTGCTGTTGTCGCTTTAATTTTTTCATACTCACGGTCTTTTCCCTTTTGTAAATGAATCTGTTTTTGTTCTCTACACGGTCATTCCTAAGCCATATGGTTCGGAAGTTCTGTTAGGTATATGTACACATTTGGTATGCACATTGCGTATACCCTGTCGGCATGTCTTTTCGGTAAATATTGCTGTCTGACACTTTTATGAATGCCTTTGTCATTTTACAATCCCCTCAAAAATGTGTATGTTTACTGCCCGCGCTACTACCTTTCTTCCGTTGCACAAAGATAAATAGGACTGAGCAATTTCTGTAAACAAAATTGTCGCTGTTGTGACAAAAGCCAATCCCATTTCAGTTACAGTACCCCATTCCAAGTAGGTTGGGTGGACGAGGTGAGGAAGAGACGAATTAGCAACAAACATCCAAAATATTTATCGTCCTTAGTATGGTTGACAGACATTTTGTGCGTTTCATGTGAACGGTTGACGTCTTTATTGTAGACAGTGTGTGTATTAGTTTATTTCAATAATTTGTATTTATTATGAGTGATATTGAGGAACAGTATCCTACATTTAGTTCGAGTACAAGCAGCGGTGGTGTACGTGCGGGCCGAGAGGACATTAGAAAACAAAGTAAAGTCATCATAGCAAACGTTTACAAGTTTTTTAAAAATCTTGCGTATAATGAAGAAGCCAGGAGGAACATAAACTTTGCACAAGTTCGAAAATTGACAGCGGAAGCTTGTGGCATTTCTGAACAGTCGGTGCAACGTATTAGCAATACCGTTGCTTCGGCAGATGATCAAGGCGTGAGTGTTGTGTTCAGTTCTCCAAGGAAAGGGTATAAACGGGAACACAAAAACACTGAACTGGACGATTTTAATAAACAAATAGTCCGCAGGACCGTACTAGAATATTACGACCGAGGGGAATACCCCACTGCAAGCAAAATTCGAGCTGATCTCTGTCAGAAAATCAATTATTCTGGTTCAGAAGCCTCCGTACTTCGCCTTCTGAAAGTGCTTGGTTTTAAATTTAAGAAGTGCAACGATGGATGAAAATTTTTAATGGAGCGCAGAGACATTGCTGCCTTGAGAGCGAAGTTTTTGAGAACCATGCATATACATCGTACGGAGGACAACAGGCCTATAATTTATTTGGATGAAACCTGGATATCACAGAATCATACGAATAAATACATCTGGCAAGACTCCAGAGGGAACGGTGGGCTGAAAGTACCTACTGGTAGAGGTGGCCGGCTGATTATTGCACATGCTGGATCCGCAAGTACAGGTTTCATAGCAGGTGCCAAACTTGTCTTTCGTGGCAGTAAGCATTCAGCTGCATCTGACTACCACACAGAAATGAATGCTGAAGTTTTTAAGACCTGGTTTGTTGGTATGTTGCGCTCCTTGGAAGAAGGCTCTTTCATCGTGATGGATAATGCCAGCTATCATTCTGTACAAATAGATAAACCACCATGTTCAAACTGGCGTAAAGCGGATATCATGGAGTGGCTGCGTAAGAAGAGAATTTCATTTTCCACAGCTGAAATCAGGGATGAACTTCTTTCTAAAGAAGAGATCCGAACGGCCAAGAAGACGTACGAATTGGATCAACTGGCAAATGAAATGGGACATACAGTAGTGCGCCTGCCACCATATCATTGTCAGTATAATCCGATCGAGCTGATATGGGCCCAAGTTAAACGGTATGTTGCAAACAAGAATACGACTTTCAGATTGGCCAATATTGAACAACTTGCACACGAAGCTTTGGACAGGATAACTCAGGAAGACTGGGAGAAGTGCGTAAGACATGCGGACGCACTACAAGAAGCCGATTACTCAAAGCAGTGCACGAGAGACACCACAGTGGAGCCCTTCATCATACACTTACGTGTGAGTAGTGACAGCGAACCTGAGTCCAGTGAATCCGAAGACGAAGACTGCAGGAGTGTTAAAAAGTGTATATAGGTGGTAAACGTGTCTATAGCGAAGCGTAGTATTTTCTATTTTTATTGAAACATAAAAAACCGTGTGTGCGTGTTTTCTTCAGGAGTGTTATGAATGTGCTCTGTGCTATCACTTTGCAAAGTGATAATTGTGTGACTAACCCATTTAAGGCGAGTTTTTCAACATACTGCTTATTTATAATAGTCATAAGGAATTCTATAGTTCATAAAATAAGGAAAATTTTAATTATAAAATTAGTAAGGACAATGCATAAAATATAGAATTATAAATTTAAATTCTATATTTAAAGATTTAAGTTAAAATATATATATATATATATATATATAAATAAATAAGGAATTTTAAATTTATTTCATGAGACATTTGTATTTGTTGTTTATAAAATTATCCTTATTTTCTTAAGAAATCCAATTCGTTTCACGTTTATACATACCATTATTTTTATGCTACTTGTGCATGTAACATCTTATAGTATAGTTCTAATTTTTTTACTTAATTATTAATAAGCAGCGCAGGAAATAAAAATAGAATATTTTTCTGAGTCACGAATAGTGCGGTGTCTTCAATAATTAAATGGGGCAAGCTTAAGACACAGGATGCGTATAAAATTCGTTCAAACAAACTATAGCTGACGCGTCGAATTGAATGTTATGTATAAGATACGGAAATTAATTGTTAATTAATTATTAACAATATATTAATTGTGATGTAATTATTATTAAGAATTATTGACAATGTAACAATGTACTCTAATGCATGTATTACAAACTTTCTCACTTTGTTATATTCTTTACATTAAGTAGGCTTACTTACTAGTGTAGCATTTTTCGGAAGAAAGGGAAACTGTTGCTTAGTGGCAACGCTACTAACTAAGTAAGTAAGCGGTGTGACCTTGACGATACTAGTTCCATGCAGCTGACTCTAGTTAATTTTATATTGTCACTATCTCTCTCATTACAAATACTATTTACATTATTAATAAGTTTATGTCGTTATAGAGTTTTTTGTTACATCTAACTCTAATTCTTGGGTTAGTGTACTTTTATTTTTTCACATTACGTTATTGGGATTTATCAAATCATTTACATTTATCTTTCAATCGATAATAATCATTATTGTATATATTGGTTAGTTATTGGTTTCGTTTCCAATATTACTTTTGAGTGTACCATTTCTCCTTTTCATACTCTATGTTATTTGTCCGGGTTTTTTCATTCGGTTTCACTTTATATCCCTTATACTTGGTTAGTTTCATGTTCATTTTCCTTCGTCACCTTCATATTATTTTGTTTCATTTTATTTTGGTTTTCTTCTTCTCCCTTGGTTTTATTTCATTTGGTTGTATGGAATTATCCACTTTCTTCAATTGGTTTCGTTCTTGTTTGGTTTCGTCTTTTCCCTTCTTCTTTTGGTTCTTTTTATTTGGTCAATCACTTGGGTTAGGTCATGTCGTCGTTTGTCGTGTCATTGTCATTTTATTTTCATTATATTAAACATTTTATTTTATACGATTTACTTTTTTATATTCATGATTCATCTTTTTTATCCCTGGTATTGGGGTGGCTTATTTGTGTTGTAACATAATATATATTGTGACGGCAGCGGTATGCGAACATCTGCTCTCCGGTACCAGCGGTGGACACAGCGAGCCAATCCAGCATCAGCATTCGGAGCTAGCCAATCAGCGATCCCGGTTAGTTAATAAAACCCAGGCCGGCAGAAAATTTTAGGCACACTTCATCGCCATGCCATCGGACGCACTTCATCTCCTCTCCTCTCTCGGACGACATCGAGGCGGAGTCAGCCGGAAGGAACAGCCGAAGAATAGAACCGCCGCCGTTCTTGCGTCTTCGCACTCCCGTTCCACGCCAGCGATGGATTTCGCTGGGCCGGCAGCCGACTCTACAACCGGTGCCGAAAGAAGAGGAGGACTGTAGTACGCCACGAACAGCAGGCGCAGCCGCCGAACATCTTAGCGCGGCACAACCAACATCAGCATTCTCGCCACAAGGTCATTTTTAGAGCCACCAAAAACACTAGAGTGTATGATTGGCGCCATTTGTCATGCGGCAAGTGGCAAGCCTTTTGTCCGGTGACAATATATATACTGTACAGCAGTAACAAAATCAAAATTTTTGTTGTTCAATTAATACTAGGCTATTATTTCAGAACTTTTGAAATTACATTTAGGTTTAAACCTTTTCATTAATTAACAAACATTAAATCCTGAAAAGGATACAGGAAAGGATAATTCCCCCCTTCTCCCAACAACTGGTGAAGGAAGAAAAATTACTATGTCTTCTCGTTGTGTTTCACTTTCATCATTCTCATGGGGCCATACAAAAATGGAAGTCTTCTTCACCCATCTTGCAAATTTTACAACTGGGAAACCTTCATTTACATCTGTAATTTGGCCAACGTAATGTTTGATTGATGTTTTTGTTCGAAATGATACAAGTACCCACTTGTTTAACTGATTTTGTATCGGTAATTCAGAAAAAATTTCTTCATCTTTTGCTTCTTCTTACTGCTCCATTTTATTTCTTTCTATCAAATCTTGAATACCAATGTTACTTTCTTCAGATAAGAATGATGCCAATGAATCATCAGATGTTGAATCTTCCTTTTTTCTTTTCTTCATTGCTGTTTCTTGATTTTTTACCATCATCAAAGAGTGCAGTCGTTACTTTATTCCATTTTCCTTTCACAATTTTCTTTAATCTAAGTTTCTTTTTCCTTTTTTCTGCATCTGCTGCTATTTCGTTTTTTTTTTCAGGCGTATCGGTAAGGATTCTACACCTACCAGATTTTCTGCCCTTGTTTGTAAGTTTCTTACGCTCTGTTTTTGGAAATGGTCTGATTTCTTCTAGAGATTTTGGTGTTGCAATCATGGTAGGTTTGTCCTGAGGGGTGGAAATAATTGAACTAGAAGGGCCAGCACAAAGGTTAGTGTCATTGATGGGTTCATTGTTAAGACTAAGCTCATCAGAAGCCGTTAGCATGCTTGAAGGGCCAGTGCAAGGAGCATGTTCAGAACTAGTACTACATTCAGGGTTGGGCCTATCAGTGACTAAACTAGCAAATATTGATGTTCAGCAAAAATATGTTGGTTGAAAGGCCACAGCCCAGAAGAAGGAAAGCCAGCTATTATATTCGAAGGGGTAAATGCCAGGGGATAAGCCTTCCCACAAATTCCAGCTACATCATATATAGTCAGTTGTTTCCCTGGGTTTGTCAGAAACCAACTCTTACAAGCATCATTGTAAGCATCTTTAGTGGACCAAAGACCCCCCGTCAAGGGGTTGTAGTTTATGGCTGGTATGTGGCGGTATTGTTAACATGACAATGCCATTATCTCTGGCTTTGTTGATAGCTTCGATGGAGATATGTGTTTTGTGATTGTCTAAAATTAAAATAACTTTGTTGTCCTTGTTTGGTTTTACATGCTTAATGAAATGATTTAAGAATTCCAAGAAGATATCAATAGTGGACCAGCCAGATGGGTTGCAAGTCCCGATACTTCCGGGAGGGGCTCCGTGAAGCATGTGACTTTTATAATTGACATGCGGAAAAACAAACACAGGTGGAAGAGCATTTCCTACTGCATTTATGCACGCAATCATTGTGGTGTTAAAACCTCTTTCAGTTGATGTGATTCCTCCCACTTGTTTAAGTTTTTTTGAAGCTATAATCTTGGGAGGAGTGTGGATAGATGAAATTCCTGCCTCGTCCATATTATATACGCTATCTGGGGTAAATTTGTATTTTTCCAATACACTTGCATATTTGTCAAAAAACGTTTTTACAATAGGTTTGTTGAATCCAGACGCACGAGCAATACTTGTAGGTCTCGGAGTTCTCAATGACAGCTTTGGGTTTCTTTTACGAAAGTCAACAAGCCATTGTTCTCCTGCTTGGCAATTGGCCTTCCACGCAGCTGGATATGTTTTGTTATTGGCCTTTGCAAATTGATACGCTAATTTCTTCACATCTTGTTTTGAGAGACCATAATGCATCGAGCTTGCAGTGAGTAAATAGTCTCGTAGAGCCTGCTCTTCTTCTTTAGAAAAAACCTGCCGAATCGAACAGTTATTTTTGTATGAAAATTCAGCATCCCCACTTTCTATGTGTGCACCTAAGTGGCTCTGGAGTGTTGTGCGAGACACATTGCATTGTTTTGCTGCTGTTCTTACAGAAAGTCCATTCTCCTGAACAAGTTTGACAGCTTGTAAATTTTCTATTGAGACTTTTACCCGCTTGTTCCCTTCTTTACTCCTCGGCATCTAAAATAAAAAAAGAATGCCTATGTAAAAATCAATTAATTGTACCTTGGGCCGGCCCATGGTACAATACTTCGAGCCGGCCCATGGTACAATGATGTGATGAAAAGTTTTTAGGTTATGTTTTCTAAGAAACTAGTGAACATAATGATTTGACCCTAATGTCATTATAAGCCTAAGATAATGATAAGCACTAATCAAGTATTAACTTAAACAATATCTACATACCTCAATGATGAAAAAATCAGAAACAAGTTGAAAAATATTTACTTTTTCACTGACTAAACAAACTTTCACTAGTGGTTGGCAAACAAAGAGTGTTAGACTAACACTTGTTAGATGGAGTAGGTTCTAGCAGTGCAGCCAACACAGTGATGCTACCAAAAACTAAATTCCCTCTGAGAATACAATTTTACCCATGGTGGCCCGAGGTACATTGCGGTCGAAGGTACAAGGATCTCCCCTAAACAGTGAGTAACACATGTAATTTATATAAAATAACAATGTAACTAATCTAATAAGATTAAGCAAGGTGTACAATACTTATAACTGGTGGAATATATCCCTAGAAACTAATTACAGTATGTACATCAGGGACAAGTAAAAATAAGATTAGAATAAATCATGTTAATTATAAGGCATAAAAACAACCCTGTGACCCATAAAACATGTTGTGAGGCCAAGAGCTTTACGAGTAAATCGAGAGATTAAAAGAAGAAAAAATTATTGAATTGTTGAATTTGAAATAAGCTAGAACAGATATAATTCGAAGCTGAACATTTCTACTAAAAAATAATGTTACACAGTAAATTAATGAAGGAAAGTTCCGGAAATAATGAGAAGTATATGTTAAATATTTGTACTTTTTATATAGCCTATGTTACTTACAATATTTAATTATAATATCAAAATGATTTTGTATATTGTTATATGGTTATGTTGGCTACTCTGCTATTAATAAAGAAACAACAGACGAGGTTAGTAAAAATGGCGTTTTATTAAAACCGTGTTAACTCTTCCAGTAATATATAAAAATTCATCAGGTTATGGGCCCAGTTAAAGCCTTAACCAGTAAAAATCATAAAATTAAAATCGTGTTGATTGAGGTCGTGTAAAAATGTCTAGTGGCAAAAGTGAAATAAACAATATACAAAAACTTAAAGATGCCGACGCTTACACAATGTGGGATTTCGAGGTCAAAGTGTTATTCAAAGCCAAAGGACTTATGGATATTGTAAATGGTACAGAAACTTTGGAGCAACAAGGTGAAGATACAGACAAGGTAAAGACATGGAAATTAAAGGACGCTAAAGCCCAACACATTATACTTATGACCATTGAACATCCAGTAAAATTGCACTTAGTCACATGTGAAACATCAAAGGAAATGTCTGAAACATTATCTAACATTTATAAAAGAGACACATCACAACAAAAATGCTCTCTTTTACAAGAATTCTACAACTACAAGTTTGACAACCAAAAGGACATGATGTCTAACTTAGCGTATATTCAGAACGTCGCATTCAAGCTCAATCGACTCGACCAGAAAGTAGACGATACAATGATAATCACCAACATTCTGAGCATTCTTCCAGAATATTACAAACATTTTTCCAGTGCGTGGGACTCGACGAATTCAACGGACAGAACCTTGGGAAACTTGAAGGCTAGGGTGATACAAGAAGAAGCGAAGTCATCGAGTGATAGTGAGAGTGTAGCTTTTAAAATCAGATCTCAAGGTATGCTTAGAGAAGTAAGATGTTATTCATGTAAAGATACCGGTCATATCCGTCAGAACTGTCCAAAAAACAAATCTAAGTTTTGTAATTACTGTAAAAAGTCAAATCATTATGAAAAGGACTGTTTCTTAAAAAATAAATCCTTTAAACCTAAAGTATCATGTAGTATTTGTAAGAAAACTACTACCTGACAACAACAACAAAACATGCAGGAAAAATGTGAACTAAGAGAATTCGAAGACAAACGCGCATGCGCGTCTCACCCCACCAAACAGTTTACAGTCATACTCAAAAGTCTGTCATTTGAATGTATGTTTTCCAGCTATGAATATCGTGAGCGTCGATTTGCGTTACAAGTACTAGGCTAATATTTGTGCGTGTTCGTGTTACAGAGTTTGCTATTTGAATTTATACTGTATTTGATAATTGTGAGTATCGTAGCGTTGATCTGCGGTATAATTAATATTTGTGTGTGTTCGTGTTAAGCCTACAGAGTTTGTCACTTGAATTTATGTTTATTAACTACGAGTAATGTGAGCGTCGATTTGCGTTAGGCCTGTAATTAATATTTGTGCGTGTAAACCCGATAGAAGTATTTAAACTTGAGCTTTTTGTATAGTGTAATTTCCAGACTTTTAACACCACACTCGACATATAAAATTTAGAACAGCATTACAACGTGACAATACAAGAGTTAAATAATAGTTTATAATCAACTCCGAAATTAAAACCGGAATTCACTAACTGTAGAATTGAAAGTTGACAAGTAACAAAGAAAGGCCTACAATTCGCAGTCAAGCACGCCAAATAGTTGGGCGAGTTATTGAATTTTTTGATGAAGAAAAAACAGTGGTTCTTATAAGTACCCAATAAACAACGCGATAAAACGAGCAGCAGCTAGCTGCAACAGGAAAGTCAGAATCCACAATTTGTAAGATACGGAAAGAGGTAAAAGTGTCAAAATCGACTGGTAGAAAACTAAGCTAAGAAAACTCAATAAAAATAAAACAAAGAACCAAACCAAAAATGTTTTAACTTTTAATCAGTTAATTTTATTTATCTTTAATCAGTTAGTTTTTGTAATTATTAACTACAACTTTAACTTAGTTTGTTTGGACAGTAATTGTAACTTTGATCAGTTAACCATTATTATGAGGTTTCCAAGTCCGTTTATAACGTGATATCGTGTTTATAACGTTGTATACACAATATCACATTAGAAACTTGCTAATTGAATGGAAATTAAATTTACTTGTTCCTCATAATTTCACTCGTTTATATAACTACTATTTGTAATAGCAAAACCTTTCTCTACCAGCTAACGTTTCATGTTGTAATTCGAAAAAATCATGAGCAAAAGTAACATAACTTTATACATTTATGAAGAGTACAATAAAATTAAACATTCAATAGCCTTATTGACATATTAAGCTCCAAACTGAAGTAACAATAATCCATTTATATTGATCAACAACGGAGACAAGACTAGCTATATTTTACAGATCAACATCTAATTGAAAGTGTGGAGTTTATTGCTCATATTGTTTATGTTTATGGTCAAAGTAATTTAATAATTTTTGAAATGGTGTAGAATAACAATTTTGACACCATACGCGTACAGTGTAAGTATTATAATGCTCTAACTTTAATTTTTGGACGTGTAAATTTTCTTGTCGCGGTGTGAGTTTTACTTTGACTGTACAAACGTCAAGCAGCGTAGGGGAACGTACTGAACCCCCGTACAACTGGCAGTGCCAGTGCTGCTACGCTTCCCCTCTCTAGATTCTGTGTTAACGGAGCCAGGTAATAATCACACTGATAAAGATAGCTATTTCGTAACAAATCTAAAGCAAAGCCCAATAGGCCTAATGATAGTAAAACTGCCTTTTTAACTAAAACCGTTGAAACTCATTCACCAGTTACAGTAGGCTATAGCAGTGTAAATCAAAATAGCATTATTCCAAGTAAAACTTTTTAGATAGCGGTTGTACTCCAAACCACATGAGAAACGACTTATCCATCCTTGAAAATGTAAAATCATGTAATAAAGACATTATCTGTTGCAAAGAAAAATCACAGTATGCAATCACTAGCTGTAGGCTATGTCGACTCAGAACAGTGTACTTTAAAAAATGTCATATGTTCCTGAATTAAGTAATAATTTGATGTCTGTCAATGCAATTACTGAAAATGGTGGTAAGGTATTATTTACTAGAAACAAAGTTCAAATATTGAAAGATTATAATGTAATTTTAGAAGGTAGTAAAAACAAAAATTGTTTGTATGTAGTTAACCTAACTGAGAATGAAAGTGTTCCAAAAGTAGCTGCTGTAAGTAACACTGAACAAAATAAATGTAGACCTAAGGCTAATATAAATGTCAAACAAACAGATGTACCCATAAGTGTTGATCAACATAGGGGTAAAACTAAAAGTAGTGAAGCTATGGAATGGCATAGGAAATTAGGTCACATAAGTTTTTGTAATTTAAAAAACTTGTCTAAAATGTCTTGAGGTATTTCAGCTAATTTAAATGTATGTGAAGATATTTTTTGTGATATTTGTCTCAAAGATAAACAAGTGAGATCTTCTTTCAATTCAGTAAGAGACAGAGCTTCTAAACCTTTACAAATAATACATTCTGATCTGTGTGGTCCAATAGAACCTCAGACGCATGATGGTAAAAAATATTCCTTGACATGTGTTGATGATATTACTCACTTTTGTAAAGTGTATCTTTTAAAATCTAAAAATGAGGTTTTCACATTTTTAAAAGAGTATGTTAATGAAGCTGAAGCTCATTTCAATCTTAAAACTTCTAAAATAAGGTGTGATAATGGGGGTGAATACATTGCCTCTGGTCTTAGACAATGGTGTAAATTAAGAGGAATTGTTATCGATTATACAGTACCCTATTCGCCACAGTTAAATGGCACAGCGGAAAGAATGAATCGAACACTCATGGAAAAAGCTAGAGCAATGCTTTTTCGACTCTGAATTACCCAAAGAAATGTGGAGGGAAGCTATCCTAACATCTGCGTATTTACTCAACAGAAGTCCAACTGTCACATTAGATACAACACCTGCAGAGAAATGGTATAGTAAGACACCTGACCTATCAAGACTTCAGACATTTGGTTCAGTAGCTTATGCTAAAGTTTTAGGACGGCTTAAGAAATTCGACAGCAGGAGTAAGAAAAGTATTTTTGTGGGATACACACTAAATGGATATAGATTGTGGGATCCAGTGAAAAGAAATATTTTTGTATCAAGAGATGTTGTCTTCAAAAGGGAGTCTGTAAAATCAAAAGCAGAAGAAATACCAAAAATAGTACCAAGTACTCAAGAAGAAGATATGGAAGAAATCATTGAAGAAGAAAATGTGAATGAAGAAAAAGGGAATAACCCAGTCAAAGAAAATCAAATAGGCCTAGAAGAAATTGGACTAGAAACTGATAGGCCTAATACAAATGAACAACATGAACAAGAACAACGTTACAATTTAAGACCAAGGGTAAATATTAAACGTCCTACTAGATATGAAGAAAATCTTCAAGATGGACAAGTGATGCTTACTTTCAAAGAATGTATGACAGGAAATGATAAAGAAAAATGGAAATTAGCCATTAAAAATGAAAAAGAATCTTTGAACAAGAATAACACCTGGGAGATAGTCGATGAAAAAGAAGTTGCAGAAAAAGAAATACTAACTAGCAGATGGATCTTCAAAATAAAAGATGACGGCACATATAAAGCTCGACTAGTAGTAAGAGGCTGCGAACAAACAAAAGGAAATTTGGATTTTAAAGATACGTTTAGTCCAGTTGTTGAAAGTGCTTCGTTAAGAGTTTTATTTTCCTTAGCTGCTCAAGAAAATCTTGTTATTCAGACTTTTGATGTCAAAACTGCATTCCTGTACGAAGAACTGGAATATGAAATCTATATGAGAATACCAGAAGGATTTGATGAAGAAGGAAAAATTTGTAGGCTAAACAAAGCCTTATATGGACTAAAACAAGCACCAAATCAATGGAATAAAAGACTCACATCCTTTCTTAAAAATGAAGGACTTACACAACTCAAAACAGATCAATGTATATTTAAAGACACCAAGAATGACTTATATTTAGCTATTCATGTTGACGATGGAATCATGATGGGAAAAGATCCTGAAAAACCGAAAAATTTACTAGAAAAACTTAAAGAAAACTTTGAAATGACAAGGAGTGAAAAGCCATCCACTTATCTTGGAATGGAGATAACTAGAAAGAAAGAAGGAATTTACATTACACAAACAAATTATGCAAATCGAGTACTCACTAATTTTAATATGACAAACTGCAAGTCAGTAACAACCCCAATTGTACAAGAAGAGAAGACTACTGTAATTGACAATGAAGGAATACAGTTTCCTTACAGAGAAGCCATTGGAAGTCTTCTCTACATGACAAACAAAACCAGACCTGATATGGCATTTACTGTCAATTACGAAAGTCGTTTTTTGGAAAAACCAGAAAAGAAAGATGTACAAAATGTGAAAAGAACTTCAAGGTACCTAAAAGGAATGCAAAATCTGGGCATATTTTTTCCTGCAATAAAATCAAACAGTATAGAAATTGAAACATTTTGTGAATCAGATTAAGGAGGAGATGTGAAAGATAGAAAAAGTACTAGTGGATACGTCGTAATGTTAGGAGGCGCACCAATAGTATGGAGTTCTAGAAAACAACCCATAACTGCCTTATCAACAACAGAAGCGGAATATATATCTGCTGCTGAATGCTGTAAAGAAATCAAATACATCAAAACATTCATCCAGGAGTTGACAAACAAAACTGTAAATACTACATTGAATGTTGATAATCAAAGTGTGATAAAACTAATAAAATCTGGACAATTGAGTAGAAAGAGCAAACACATAGATGTCAGATTTCACTATGTGAGTGAACAATTTCATGGTGGATTATTTGATATCAAATACTGTTGTTCAGAGAATCAGTTAGCGGATGTGTTTACCAAACCATTATCAAACACCAAGTTTGAAAGATTTAAAAACATTTTGCTTAAAATTATGTAAGCTAGTAAACATTCTTGAAAAAAAAAAACAATCAAACTTTGTAAATAGTATTTTTCTAAGATTAAAAACTGAAAAAAAAAAATTTCATTAGATAGGCTATGACAGACAGATTATTATGAATTTGTTTAAAAAGAAGCAACAAATATATGGTAGCCTTATTGTAAGTTAAATTAAAGTAGGCTAGGCTATTTTGTTTTATTAGAGTCAATATGCAATATCATTAAAACTAACAAATTATGCAGTCAATTTCTTTTGTACTTTATTTTAAAACATTTTGATATTAAGGGAGAGTGTTAAATATTTGTACTTTTTATATAGCCTATGTTACTTACAATATTTAATTATAATATCAAAATGATTTTGTATA
Source organism: Magicicada septendecula (assembly GCA_034769895.1). NCBI lineage: Eukaryota > Metazoa > Arthropoda > Insecta > Hemiptera > Cicadidae > Magicicada > Magicicada septendecula. The sequence goes on from CM068372.1 coordinate 40,797,009, forward strand.
ATGTTTTATGGTTATGTTGGCTACTCTGCTATTAATAAAGAAACAACAGACGAGGTTAGCAAAATGGCATTTTATTAATACCGTGTTAACTCTTCCAGTAATATATAAAAATTCATCAGTATACTGGGCTTAATATAAAACATGGAAACTGAAGGCCAGAAGAATTATAACAAGAAAATAATCTGTAAAACTAAACAGCAATTTGGTGAGATGGTTCTATTAAGCTAAGACATACATTTGTTCAATCATTATTCAATTTAAAGCAACTAGAACAGTGAACTGATGTAACAAAAACACTATAAACATTATGGTTATTAATTTTATTTTCTCATTGTACTATTTTAGTTTGTTCTGATTAGATTAAGTTGTTTCTTTTGTATAATCCAAAGAACCCATGACACAACACACATACCCAACATCACATTAATGAAACTAGTTTATATTTTTTATATTTTATATAATATATATGATATGTTGTTATGTATGACTTTGACTGTACATTGACTTTAATTTTTTATTAACCCTGAGAAAGAGTTCTTATGTTATTGAATCTAAAGGAGCTACCGAATGAAGAGAAGGGCATTGCATGTCAATAAATTTTAATATATGTTAAAAAGTAAAGAGTAATAAAATAAAGCTGAGAATTAAGACAAGACTGAACAAGAGTTAATTTTTTATTTCGCTTTACATAAATTGGCACCAACAACTTGGAGCTACAGGATATAATTACATTGAAGGGTAAGATTTAAGACTTATATTATAAATATAGAAATATCGTGTTAGAATATGTATGTTAGTTGTTGATTTGTTGTTAGGAAGGTCTCTCTTCTTCTTCTAGGTTAGTTGGCACCAACTCACCATTCTTCATGCTTCTCTGCTTTTCTTTTCAACTCACATATGATGTGAAGTTCATGTCGGCCATAAGCTGTTTCGTGTAGTCTAAACGGGGTCGACCTCTGTGATTCTTCCCTTCAAATGTTCCTTCTATTATTCTCTTAACCAACCCATTGTGTCATAGTATATGCCCTATAAACTTAGCTCTTCTGCCTTTTAAATGTTAGGAAGGTTCTTGGATTTCGTTGTCCATGACGTGTCCGTTACTTAACTAAATATCACTATTGTTTGACGACTCGGAACACTAAGTTTTTTATAAGTAAAATCAGTAACCTTATTTTTTAAAATAAGGCTGTAAGGTAAATCTTTACGATTTTACTTATAAAAAACTTAGTGTTCCGAGTCGTCAAACAATAGTGATATTTAGTTAGGAAGGTAAGAATGGATAAGTGTTTTGTGTCCAAGATTCCACACATGTAAAGACACACAGAGTTGGTTCCAAGCAACGTAGGTTCCAATCAGAAGTTCTCGCTACTGGAAGATTTGTTATTTTATTAAGTTTTTCTAGTAATGTTACTTTCTGGTTTATCAGATCAAGTGTACTGGTGTGTGTGTTTAGTTTCAATTATGGGTGCTTGGCAGCTTCTTTGTTCTGACATTTTCTCATAGTCTTACAAAACACACACAAAGCACAGTTCGACAACTGTACTTGTTATTTGTTAAGATTGACACGACCAGTGGTTGATTTCTAAAATTATAGGTGCCAGAACTCATCAATTCAAAAGTTGTACAGACACAAATATACTTATATTTTATATTAGCGTATAGGTTTACATCAGGTTATTACTAAGAAGGTTTACATTTTTAAAGCCTTATAAAATATGTAACTACGTATAAAGTTGTATCTAAAAAGATAATAAATTTTACTGATATTTATAAAGAACTTCATCATCAGGTTAGCCGCACGACAATCGGAAACATGTCACTCAAGATGGAGTCATCCCGGAGCCTCAATCAAACTCTAAAATGATGGTTTCGGTGGTTTGGACATTTTAAAAAAGTTTCCCCATAATTTCATCATTGGGTCCTCACATTGTTTGTTTCTTGGCCTTAAAGTTCTTTGTGTCCAATGATGTTTTTTTGGATCAAAGAGGTTCCGGAACGCCGTTCCAGCGCGTCCCCCCTGAAATCAAGTTTTGGAAAAGAGTATTTATCAGTCTAAGTAAATATGAATTTACTGATACCTTTGTAAATGTGTAATTATAAAAAAGATAATTGAATTGCTCCGCCCAACAACGTTGCAAACGCCAACATTTCCAAAACGCAGGTTTTGTTGAAACAACGTTGCAAACGACATTCTGAATAGTGTGGGGTATTTTTAGTTTGATAAAGTTTAGGTTGGCAGCTCTGAAATAAGCCTACAATCTCCCGCGTGTTTAGTTCCGCGATAGCAACAACGTTGTAAGTGCCTAACGTGCCTACCCAGTCAGGCGTCATGCTGTCACCTGGCGACGAAAAATGTTTAAACAGTGGAAGAAAAAGGAAGATTTGTGTGTCATCGTGGAAGAATAAGATAAGAAAAGTTTCGAGGGACTCAGGAAATCCGTACGTATCATCACAGAAGAAGCCAGTACCAGGAAAACTGCCCCCAACTGAGGTAAGCTCAACAACGTTGTAACCGCCACCTGTTGCAATCACTAGCTCAGTGGTTCCCAAAGTGGGGTCTGTGGATCCTGGGATCCGCAACAACGTTTCAGGGGGTCCGCAGATGCTTTTTAGGAAAAATTGAATATACCGTAATTTCCTACGATTTTTTGTAGTTTAACATCTAATTTTAGAATCTTAAAACAATTACTAGAAAATTCCAGTATTTTTTTGTGTGTGCAAACTAATTGTAATTGTAAAAGTAACTTGAAACTAATGGCTTTAATAATGTCTTTAAAGCTGGAAGCACATTGCTATCACGTCACGTGAGCTCAGAACTTGCCTTAACCCATGAAATCGCAGTACAGAGACACACTTACGTCACTTCATGTTACATCATTTCACGTGAACACGTGTGAACTCATGTGAACACACATGAAGTCGTGTGAACATTCGTGAAGGCAAATAAATTCTACTTAGTTGTGAAACATGGAGTGCTGCAGTTCATCAGATTTTGAAGAAGACTTGGAAAATGCTTGTGCTATTCTTGTAATCAAAAAATCAGTTAACAAAAGAAGGAGCTGGATACACAATATAAACTTAGAAAGACAAGAAAAAGGTGACTTTCAGAATCTAGTACAGAAAATACAAGAAGATCCAGCTAAGTTTCAAATGTATTGAATAAGGAAGAATTTGATTATTTATATGATCTTATTAAAAATTATATACAAAAAAAGAACACCCATCTCCGAAACGCTATAAGCTCGCAAGAGAGATTAGCCATATGTTTAAGTAAGCGTGAAATAAATTAAAAAAAGACTTCACATCTTGTAAAAATTTAGCATTTTTAAAAGCATAAAATTTGTTTAACGTCTTTCAACATGAAATTACTGATTGGTGGTTATAACAAAAAACACATTTTTTAAATTAAAAAAGGAAACATACTGTCATTTACATATCATTAATAATTTGAAAACCACCTAAGTTGATTAACATTTGACAATTGTTTTCTTCCGTAACTATAGTCTGTGATTCGACTGCGTTGGTCACTTGAGGTGAGTACGTTGAATAACAGCTAGTTGATGCCGATTCTGATGCTGAGTAAGTAGGAAGCATTTCTTGTTTTGATAAACGCTGATTCATGTCGATCTGGGCTTGCAGTACTGAGTTGCTCAGCTGTAATTTAATTTTAGCTTGTTCCAGTGGTGGTAAAGTTTTGGTCATCTTTGCCAATGCATAGAAAGAACATGTCTGTTTCGTCCATTTGTTGATGACATTTTTTTTTCATGCCTAGCTTTTCTTAAATTTGCATTGTCTGTTAATAAGTTTAACATTTCACTTACATCCGTGTCTCGCCCATCTTGTTTTCTTTTCTTTTTTTATTACTTCCAAATGATCAGAAACGTCTTCATTTCTGCCTACACTAGTTTCTTCTAACACACTTTCATTGGGCTGTGTTTGATTATACTCAGCTTCATGTATTTCAGTTTCTGATCCCTGTGTACAACTCTCCTCAGTAACCTCTTGTACATTCCCTAGTATTATTCTTGTGTCTATGAATGGCAAAAGGAATGCCATTTGATTTTCGTATTTCCATGTTGTAATTTTATTACAAGCTTGGCCACTTTTCTTCTGACGACGCCTTTTCAGTGCATTTAAGAAACACCTTCTCAGTTTATCCCACGTTTCTTTCACCGTTTCAGCTGCAAAGAGAAAAAAGTAACACTACTTGATTACAGCTGCTTAAAGTTCTTGTGTTTAGCAAAAGATTTGGAGTACTTAAGGGGAGCTTGAAGATACGTATGCTATCTTGATGCTTCTTGAATATTTCTATGCAAATTTTATTGACAAATTTTTATCCTATGTACTTTTTCACTTTTTGAAGATTTTTTTGTTTAAAATATTATGTCCCTTTGCCACAAATATTTGAATATTTTTGGAACAGATGACTTAGAAGGCTACAGTTTGCTTTATTTTAAACGTAAATTTATAAAATTTAAGTTTGCAACTGTTATTCACGTGAGCTCACATGACATGATAGCAATGTGTTTCCAGCTTACAGTCTGTCCAGGCAGAAAAGGCGGCTAGAAGATTAACAGGCCTATCGTGAACGAGCGCGCGCGCACATGCATACAGAAACTGAGTCACACAGGCAGCACTGTTAGCCTGGTTTAAGGGAAGAATCACCTCTGCTTGAACCAATTGTGTGTTTGTGTTGTGTGAGGGGAGTTAGATAATCCTCTAGCTGCCTTCTCAACATGATTTTATAAATCATGTCGTGTAGCAGATCTGTTTGCCAGCTGAACTGACTAGAGCGGCGCATCAACGTAGAACTGATCGCGTTGTTTTAGTCCACGTATAAGCACTGTATCTAAGCATAACATTTTTCCATGTCTCTGGTTTTACACCTAAGTAGCTGGATTTCTACACGTGTGGCTGGAAAGATAGAGCCGAGGTTGCAAAGTTACGAAATAAACTTGATGTCGAGAGTAACTTCATATTGAAATTATTAGACATTAAACCTAATATTGCAAAGCTACGTTCAAAACAGATTCATTCTTCACATTAAACTATGTTTGATATCATTAATATTATAATTTTGCAAGTTAAAAGAATTTTGATTTTAATACATTTTAATTAAAATATAAGAGTTTGTATCATATTTACGGTTTGTTTTATTTTATAACAGACAGGGTCCATGAAATTTTTAATTTTTTAGAGGGGGTCCGCGGACTGAAAAGTTTGGGAATCACTGCACTACCTGATACATAGAAAAAGTTTTGTCAGCTTGCGGTGAAACGTCCCCCAAAATTTTGTAAATTTTTTTTTTGAGGGGCATCACTTAAAATTTAAAACTAGACGCATGGTCTAGACGGAAGATAAAATGTGCGGGGCCCATGGTGACAGAACTTGCAATTAAAACGATGGTTTCAACATCAACAATTTTTATTAGCGTTTAATAACCAAGTCTTTACATGTATGATAATAAGTTACAGCACTTCAGAGCATCATCAAAATATATAATGTGAAATCATGTTAAAAACCTCCTTAAATGATTGATATAGACAATTAAATAATAATGTCACAGTAGCTCTGGCTATTTCAATACATCACCAAGCTATATAAAAAAATTTCTAAGTACTAGTTGCTCTGAATATTTAGTTACATCATCAAATATACGTATGTAGAAATACATAAATGCATGCATTAATAAATCATTAAGTTGTTATACACCCTTCGTACAATATAGACAAAACATTAAGTTACAGAACAAGGTAAGTCTTGCATGAACATGACCTCAGCTGATACAATCATTTCTAACAGTACATGTATAAAATGCCTTCACAAATTTTAATTACAACTTGGAATTACTACTCAATTCATCACATATATTTTCTAACAATTACATTAAGGATCCATTTACCTATCCATGATCAATTGCATTTAACAGAATCTACTAGAATAGTATGATTACAACCCACTGCATAATGGCAGAGCCAGACTAGCCAGTGCAAGACCTTGTTTAATTAAGTTATAACTATTGAGGTGTGAACACGCCTTTTTAGACGGCAATATACTTGTATTCAATTGGTATTTAGATTATGTACTGATACAATATAATTAAACCATTCTAAAGTCAACAATCAAGAACGTGAATAACTGATTCGCATGCGGCGAATTTGTCTAACAAAATGTCTCTTTTTAACATCATGGGTATCCACTGCTGTCTCTAAGTTGTGTTTAAATAAGTAATAGTTTGATCCCACCTGTGATCTGAAGGTAGATGATGTACGCAAGGCGAGGGTGTTGATCTGTGGTGAAGAATTCGTCATGAGCTGGGTTGATGTGAATTTGATGCGAAATCATGTGTTTCTCTGTCGGCCTGACGGCGATGGAGCTTAGGTGAGTTGCTCTGCCAGTGGAGAAGATCTAGGTTCCACGTCGGAATCCATCACTCTCGGCTAGTGGGCGAGGACCCTAATAATAAATGATAATTATAATATACCATCGGAACTTCATCAACCCCGATATATTTCTCGTCTCACAATCTCTTTCACCACTCACGCACACAGATCACGAATTACACAAATTGATTTTTAGTTGGCGGCAATATTGTTCAATATCAAGCATGATCTTGTGAGTCTACCATTACAGTTTCTATCAATACATGTAAGTATTCAAAACGTCTACATTAAATTAAGTTTACAAAGATTTGTCTGGTCTAACCTTCATGTTCTACTGTACTAGTTACCTTGTGGGTTATTAATTCAATTTAAATCTTTTAAGTACAGAGATACTCAAACTTTATCAGCACGTGCTCACATCTCTGCCGGAAGTAACACCCATCCACGCTCAACAAACACACAATTAAGTTACAAACGTAACATTACCTATTTATTTAAACACATGCCCCTTCTTTATTGAAAAATAGTTGTATACCTGGGATGCATTAGCACTTCACGAATGCATGAGAAAGATAAATAGATCACTGCTGGACCAGATCTTCACATCAGCAAGAATGGGGTAGAAATGAGACGGAAGAACTCGAGCACAGTACCCAGCTAACGGTAGCGAATTGCAAAGTCACGGTAACAGCTGATATAGATTACTAAATTTCTTCGCTGCACGTAATATCGATAGTCGACACTGCTGCCACAGCGACCTTGACCAACGATCCAGCAAGCGTAGCGCACTGACAAATTTAAAAACAAATCGCGGTGGCGCCAATTTAAATTAAATTCAGGCCGAGGTATTCCAATTTAAACCGTGCCTCGGCACACCCTCACCCCAAAATGGCAACCTGGTTGCCCCCCAAAAAAATCAAAGCTTAGCCTCTTAGCTAGTCAATACCACAAACAAATATCCTGGCTATCCGGGGAAATCTCAGAAAACTTATCGCACTTAGGAAGACAGAGGCTCAGGGTGAAAACGAAGGAAGAAGGAAGACGAAGTGTAGTGTGTATGCATGTTTGCCTGGGAGTGTATCTGTGCAAGTGTGTGGGTACTGCATGCTGACTTGATCAGGGCCAACATACAGCGCCAAGATATGAAGGAGAAAAGAAGAAAGAGAAGAAGCGGGTACCCTCTAAATTCTGGCCTCCCATAGTCAACAACTGAGACCCAAATTCATACCTACAGGGCGACTACTATCACCCCCTTCCCAGGACTGAACAACTCTCAACTTGACAACAACCATCCCCACCCGACCCTCTCCGCCCTGCCAACCCCACGGGACCGCCCCTACATGTCACCCTCACTGGTGACCACCACCTACTCCTACTGCTGCCACTCACATACGCGTCCGAAGACAACAAGGTATCACCAACCTTGATATGTGAGTGCCTACCTACTCTTCAACTGTCCACCTCGTGGACCGACCACGCATATGCAGCTCAACAAGGTAACCTCCGACCTCGACATATGCGTGATCAACTTCCCTACTCTAGGGCGGACGGCCCCGACTAACAAGGCAAAAAGATCGGATGGAGGTCGCACGGACATAAATCTCTCAATCACTTGTTTAGCAGTTAGACTTAACACCAGCAAAAAAGGGAGGTAACTTCTATTCAGCATGGCCAATACTCACTAGAACGAGAGACACGCAAATGGAACAGGGGACATCTACCCAAGAATGCGGCATGCATCAGACCTCAACACAATAACTGAGAAACGTCTTTCAACAATGGATCAGCTGATTGCAAGGAAACAAACTAAAATTACCCTTGAACTCGGAATGCCAAACCTACAATAATCCCATGCGGCTATGCACCGGTTTATCAGATAACGTGAACAATGACCGAAATTCCAATACATGAGCTATCAGCTGGTCAAAGGTTATCTCTCGTCAGTCTGTACTACTATTAAAAACTATTGCATTGATTCTGGTTTAATATTTAATTTATTAATTCTAAAATCTGTCGACTTAAGTGCAGTTGGCGTTACAATTCCCGTTTCAAAAACAAGGTCCCCCCAAAAAAAATCCTAATTCAAATTCATCTTAATTCCCTCTTCATTTGGAACGCCACTCTTACTACTTAAATTCGCTCAGTGTCCACCAGAATTATACAATTTAAAAAAACATCACTGACAACAATTTAACACCAACACATAAGTAAGAACTAGCCCTACTGCAAGTGATCCCAGGGTCCTCTAGCGCTTCGAGAGATCAGGACAAACAAACGGCAGAGAGACAGAGCTCCACAAATTACACAAGAAGACACAATAACCATAACACAATATATATATTTTTTATATATATATATATATACACCATAAACATAACACAAACACTATCTAACACTCAAATAAATACCACACGATATACAACGAACAAGTACATAATTCTCAGACTGGTCCACAACATAAATACGTGACCGAATTCTGCAAATAAGAATTTATCACCATAATTCACAACTTCAAATCCATGATGGAGTCGCGTGTCCGACCATTACCGCACTCATTTAAAAGAATTAATCCCTTATATACAGACATGAAGGGTAACTCAGCTATAATGAGCGCATGACCTTAATTGCTCCCAATCCTCGATGGGAACACATACCAGCTAGAAAATCATTGGACAAACCAATATGCTTCAAAAGTGCAAGTATACACAACAAGTTTATACAAATAGGAGCAACTTTAACAAGGTCCGACGGGACGTGTACATGCCAATTTTTGTATTATGTATGGTAGTTACTTCCGGCTTACATCAATAATATTCAATTCAACAAACGAGCATAATAACAGATCTTGCAGTAATTCTCACACTTCAACAAAACAATCCAACACAACATTGACATTTTATAAATTCATATATACACATATACACAAACACCAATAAAATTTTTGTAAGCTCATTTCATTTCCAACCTGGTATACATATACTTATTGAATTCTTCCAACACAGGTAATCCGTTTCTTAACCCAAGATTTTGATTCATTTAAAATTTGAAAATTCCGAAGTTGCAAGTTCTAACACAACTGTCCAGCACACAGAGCTTAACCCCCTCAGAACGTAACTACGCGAGCGCAACCACGCTCTGCTACCATTGGAACTTTTTTTTTGGAGGGGCGTTACTTAAAATTTAAAACTAGACGATAAGTCTAGACGAAAGATAAAATATGTGAGGCCCATGGTGACAGAACTTGCAATTAAAACGATGGTTTCAACATCAACAATTTTTATTAGTGTTTAATAACCAAGTCTTTACATGTGTGATAATAAGTTACAGCACTTCAGAGCATCATCAAAATATATAATGTGAAATCATGTTAAAAACCTCCTTAAATGACTGATATAGACAATTAAATAATAATGGCACAGTAGCTCTGGCTATTTCAATACATCACCAAGCTATATAAAAAAAATTCTAAGTACTAGTTGCTCTGAATATTTAGTTACATCATCAAATATTCATATATAGAAATACATAAATGCATGCATTAATAAATCATTAAGTTGTTATACATCCTTTGTACAATATAGACAAAACATTAAGTTAAAGAACAAGGTAAGTCTTGCATGAACATGACCTCAGCTGATACAATCATTTCTAACAGTACATGTATAAAATGCCTTCACAAATTTTAATTACAACTTGGAATTACTACTCAATTCATCACATATATTTTCTAACAATTAACATTAAGGATCCATTTACCTATCCATGATCAATTGCATTTAACAGAATCTACTAGAATAGTATGATTACAACCCACTGCATAATGGCAGAGCCAGACTAGCCAGTGCAAGACCTTGTTTAATTAAGTTATAACTATTGAGGTGTGAACACGCCTTTTTAGACGGCAATATACTTGTATTCAATTGGTATTTAGATTATGTACTGATACAATATAATTAAACCATTCTAAAGTCAACAATCAAGAACGTGAATAACTGATTCGCATGCGGCGAATTTGTCTAACAAAATGTCTCTTTTTAACATCACGGGTGTCCACTGCTGTCTCTAAGTTGTGTTTAAATAAGTAATAGTTTGATCCCACCTGTGATCTGAAGGTAGATGATGTACGCAAGGCGAGGGTGTTGATCTGTGGTGAATAATTCGTCACGAGCTGGGTTGATGTGAATTTGATGCGAAATCATGCGTTTCTCTGTCGGCCCAATGGCGATGGAGCTTAGATGAGTTGCTCTGCCAGTGGAGAAGATCTAGGTTCCACATCGGAATCCATCACTCTCGGCTAGTGGGCGAGGATTCTAATAATAAATGATAATTATAATATGCCATCGGAACTTCATCAACCCTGATATATTTCTCGTCTCACAACCTCTTTCACCACTCACGCACACAGATTACGAATTACACAAATTGATTTTTAGTTGGCGGCAATATTGTTCAATATCAAGCATGATCTTGTGAGTCTACCATTACAGTTTCTATCAATACATGTAAGTATTCAAAACGTCTACATTAAATTAAGTTTACAAAGATTTGTCTGGTCTAACCTTCATGTTCTACTGTACTAGTTACCTTGTGGGTTATTAATTCAATTTAAATCTTTTAAGTACTGAGATACTCAAACTTTATCAGCACGTGCTCACATCTCTGCCGGAAGTAACACCATCCACGCTCAACAAACACACAATTAAGTTACAAATGTAACATTCCCTATTTAATTAAACACATGCTCCTTCTTTATTGAAAAATAGTTATATAAGATAATTACCTGGGATGCTTTAGCACCTCATGAATGCATGAGAAAGATAAATAGATCCCCGCCGGACTAGATCTTCACATCAGCAAGAATGGGGTAGAAATGAGACGGAAGAACTCGAGCACAGTACCCAGCTAACGGTAGCGAATTGCAAAGTCACTCTAACAGCTGATATAGATTACTAAATTTCTTCGCTGCACGTAGTATCGATAGTCGACGCCGCTGCCACAGTGACCTTGACCGACGATCCAGCAAGCGTAGCGCACTGACAAATTTAAAAACAAATCGCGGTGGCGCCAATTTAAATTAAATTCAGGCCGAGGTATTCCAATTTAAACTGTGCCTCAGCACAGCGGTTGCTCTGCACTCATATTTTCGATCGCCTATTCCGAGAAGCGAGTTTGCATGTGTAGGATGGTGTGTACTAGCTCTCATACTTGCGGCTTGCGATATTTGCAAATGGCGCACTCGCGTAAACGCTTTCCACAGTCGCTAAAACAGATTTCCGTTCCACCGCTTTATTCATTTCTTAAGGAACTGATTTTAGCTGACAAAACTTTGTTCCATGTAGAATACCCGTGTTTCTTTAATCTTATTTTATTTTGAAGCTAATATAAAGTAGTTAAAATTAGGGCATAGCCATCCATGTATCTATTAGCAACAAGTTTTTATGGGTATCGATATTTTAAAAAATTTAATTTTTAAAATATTGACATAAAAATTCGAATATTTTTTGAATTTTTATTTTTTGTTAAGATTATATAAAAGAATATATAAATCATAGGAAGATGGTTTTGCCAAAAAAAGTCTCAAATTTTAAAATTGTTGGAAATTTTGCACTAGAGAATCCCCTTAAAGAGACAATTTTCGACATAATTTTGTTCCTTTCAGGGTAGAGTGTGTCGGTGCAGTTTTGATTGCGGGGACATCCTTCATGAAAAAAAACTAAAGCTCTTCCAGGATTTTCACAATCTGACCTATAATAACCAAACAAGATTTTTGGCAGAAACTTGCATGAAGGTGGTCGACATAAACTGCAGAAGGGTAAATGAGGAGCTTTCTACTCGCCATTGCACTGTTGAGTATTACATTCCACGGACAGAATCCAATGTTAGGATTTGCCAAAAAACTGTATGTAATATATTTCAAATCACTCCTCGCCGCCTTCAGATTCTGCAACAAAAAATTAAATTTAAGAAGCCTTTAAAAGACGAGCGTGAAATACATGATAACAGAAAAAACAAAGTTTCTCATGAAACTAGAGAGCTAGTAAAAAATCATATATCATCTTTTGCTCAACAAGAAAATCATTATTCCAGAAACACTAGTAACAAGAAATGCCTCAATCCAGATTTGAGTAAGAAAAAAATGTGGAAACTGTTTTTGGCCAAAAACCCTGGAGTAGTTTGCTCCCTGCATTTATACAGAGATGTTTTTAACAAAGACTTTAATCTTAGATTCGGGGTCCCAAGATCAGATACGTGTGCATACTGTGACAGATTGTATGTGCAGATGTTGTCAGCTAAGAATGAAAATGAGCTAAAAGCAGTCGAAACTGAAAGTAAAATCCACCATATGAGAGCAGACCTAGCTTATAAGTCACTTGCACGGGACGCCTCAATCTCTAAAGAAAATCGAAATACTGTTGTAGTATGTGTTGACCTACAGTAAGTTTTGTTTTGTCCCAATCTAACACATAACAATGTGTTTTATCAACGCCAGCTGTCTTGCTACAATCTTGCAATAAGCAATCAAGCTAACAACAAATCTATGATGTTCTTCTGGGACGAAACTGTAGGTAAACGAGGAGCAGCAGAGGTGTCATCTTGCATTCTCAAGTACGTAGAAATACACTTCACACCACTGAAGCCAGGTGAGGCACGTGTTTTGATTTTCTGGTCTGATCGATGTATTGGTCAGAATAATAACTGGCGGATGATTGCCCTAATGCAGCATCTAGTGGTGGGAAAGTACTTTTCGTCAGTAGAACAAAAGTTTATGACTACTGGTCATAGCTTCCTCCCATGTGACCGCGATTTTGCTGTCATCGAGAGAGCAAAAAAAGGGGCCAAAGTGTACATCCCTATGCACTGGGTAGAAGTAATTGCCAATGCCAGTCCCAGCAGGTTTGAAGTGTGTGTTATGGGAACAGACGACTTCAAGGATTTGAGTGTTGTTGAAAATTCTCTGCGTAAAGGAAGCTATAAGATTACTGAACAGGTCTGGTATCAAATAGCTTCTGATGACCCTACAACATTATGCGGCAGAACTTCACACAATGTGCTCCAGCCATGGAAAACACATAGCATTGCTAAGAAAGCTCAGGGAATGGGCGAGAGAAACCTTCCACCAGTTGAAGTAGCGCGATTTTGCAACTTGTACGGCGAGCACCTTCCAATTAAACAGGCCAAGAAAACTGACTTGGAAGATATGTGCCGATATATTCCTGAGGAATTTGTTGAATTTTATAATAACCTTCGAGGTGAATAAACATTGTTTTTTTACATACTTTAATGTCTTGATAGCTATCTTGAAAGTTTTTATTTGTATTGACCAGGTTAATATGTTTATATTCATTTTCTCAAAAAATTATTTTGTTAAGTTGACATTGTGTGTGTGTGTGTGTGTGTAAGTTTCATTAAAGAAATATGTACTTCAGAAAATTGTATTAATTTTATCGCTAGTTTCAAATAATATAATCAATAGGTACGATATGCAACAACATTGTAACCGACAGGCGCATACAACGTTGTTGCTCTATAAGGAGGTTAGGTTTTTATATATTTCTTAAAATAAGTGAACAACAATCGTGTGGGACTGTAAAATACTCTTTTCGAAATTGTTACAATACATTACGGCTAAAAAACTAGCCAAAAGATATATACAACACATGAAAAACAGTTTTTACCGTTTTTTGAAAAATTGTATTTTTGGCACTTGCAACGTTGTTGGGCGGAATTCAATTATGGGATACATTTGTCTTCATTGTGGACATATTTATAGGCAATGTACTTTGTTACTTTGACAGACAAATGTCCTCTAGTAAAAACCTCAGTGACACGGTGGCAAATAGTTTGCACTGACCTTTTGCATGCCGTCTGTTTGGATGTTTACCTTGTCCTCTTTGCTGCTATATGTCAACTTACCATAAACTCTCAATTGTTCACTGTAATGAGTAATGCAATTTTCAGGGACTAGTAAAAAACAATATAAAACAAAAATCCTGTTAAACACACACACACACACACACACACACACACACACACACACACACACACACACACACACACACACACACACACACACACACACACACACACACACACACACACACACACACACACACACACACACACACACACACACACACACACACACACACACACACACACACATAAAATCATAAAAGTAATTTATTCTAGGATTTCGTTGTCCATGATATGTTCATTAATTAACTAAATATAATAAATTACTACCAACTTGGAACACACTTTGTGTTCCAAGTCAGTAGTGATTTAATTATGTTTAGTAATTTATTTTCTAATGGAATTATTAAAATTATGATCGTCTACGTTCAATTCACCAGAGCGTTTCTTTGATTATTATATCTGCATGAATTTTTTTTTTTATAATTTTCAGTAATCGTGTAGCAATGTGGAATTAATTGCATTGTGTAATTGGATGGTTTGTGGAATATTGCATAAGGCAATAACTCATTACTACTTATACTTAAAGTTTTGACTTGGAAACTATATAATATGCTACACAACATTATGTATGTAACACTATGTAATTGTATATAGCATTTCATAAATTGAGAAATTTTCAAATTATTTTGAAACTTAACAATAACTTAACTTTTACCCAAAAGGTTTATTTTACAAAAATTGTTTAAGGTTTTATAAAGTAATTTTAAACTATAATAATTCCTGCTATATTTATGTCTTACATAGCAAATAATGAAACGCTTTGTTAGGAATAATAAACACTAGTAATAGTAATCAACAGTCAATAGTAATCCTAAAATAATTCTTGGATTTCGTTGTCCATGACGTGTCCGTTACTTAACTAAATATCACTATTGTTTGACGACTCGGAACACTAAGTTTTTTATAAGTAAAATCGTAAAGATTTTACTTATAAAAAACTTAGTGTTTCGAGTCGTCAAACAATAGCGATATTTACTAAAATAATTATTGTAAAACAGTAATCATGTCTACACTATTCTCAATAATATATCATTTATTTCAAGTTCAAATTGAAAGTAAAAATATTTTCAAATTTTAAGTTTAATGTTTATAATAATAAAATATACAAAATATATGTACACATTTTCATTTAAAATATATAGGTTGTTTTTAATAAGATCATATAAATTTAATCATATGTTTCACACCAGCTGAAGATGAGGGTTTACCAGTTAAATACATAATATATTCTAACAACACATATATCACACAAAGTGTGTGTGTGTGTTTATTTAAATGGGAATCTTATCCAAGGAAAAACTGAGTATAATCAAATATAAAGAGCTCCACATTAATTAAAAATGATTCATTATCTGATTATAATATGCACATTGTTTGATAAACATCTCCGTAGTAAAAAATGTTTTTAAAATTTCTAGACATTTGTTTAAAATGAACAACATTCATAGCAGTATGTTACATTTCCCATCATATTTATAATCAAATACAGTATAATTTAACCACTGTTTCAGTCAGTGCAGCTTTTCAAGTAAGTGGATTAAAGTTTTTTTTTTTTCATGTAATAAACTGGAGACGCTCATAAGTGAGAGAAATATGTTTATGAAGTTTGTTACTGATTTTGAAAGTTTCATTAACTTTCTTCTATATCCTGATTGCATAGAAAGTAAAATGTTGTGTATGTGTAAATATAATTAAACAAATAAATTACACACATACCAATAAATAAATAAATAAACTGATACCAATTAAGTCATTAATTACAAACTTTAATTGAACACAAACAGCAGTTAGACTACCAGCTTGATTATGTATGCTACATAAGGAATGTCCAGTACCAGTACTGTGGTTCAGCTGACTATCATTTACACTAGGTACAACCTTTGGTACTCATTTCCACTGGTGAGTGGACCTGTGGGATAAAAAAATGCAGGTTGATTTTGAAGTGCTGCTCAGGAATTGAATCTGAGACCTATAGTTTAGTAACCAAATATCATACCCACTTTTTTGTAGGTCTCCTAATTTTTGAATTATATTCATGTAAAGTAGATTATATTCAAGTCATATGATTTCTTATTTTCAGTTATCTTCTCTGTGTTAGCAGTCTTCATAACAACTTTGTCGAATTTTGTTGCTTCTCTGCTATGTACAATTTTCCCTCGAACGAGGCCTTTCGGTTTCACAACCATTATCAAGTTCTTCCTACCTTAGCAACAAAATTCGACAAAGTTATTTCTTATTTTGTCTTATAAAAACAAAGCAAGTGACAAGAGTCAGGCTAAACAGTGTATGCGTACTGCATATAATATCAGTCACTGCCTCCCTGACTTTGATTCACAGCTGTCTCCAACAATGCTTACCTTGATATTAATGGCATAACGGATAGTCAGTCTGCATACAGATTAAGAGATGGAGTTCTCTGCCAAGTATTACAGGAAATTACATAATTTGAGAGTGTACATCCTCGGTATCATATGATCTTGTGCTAAAAATGCTGTTGGCATACGGGTAGCTGTTGTAAAACGGTGAATACGTAATTGAAGTAATGTGTTTCTCTGCAGTGTCAATCTTAATCTGAACATTGGATTATTGAAGGTCAAGAAAATTTTAATAAACAGCAGGAAACATTGCTGCAATCATAATTTGTGGCCAGCCACTCTCACCCTCTTCAGTGTGTTACTGTCGTAACTTGAATGTTCAAAAACCCATACCGCATACTTACATCTGAATTTCTAATCATCGAAGACTTGGAAGTGTTTTTTTGTTGATGTGAATTTAGCATTATTCAAAAACATACCACAGACATAGAATTTTAATGTTGATAATAATTTATGTTTTGAGTATTATATAAGCAACTGTCCCTTTGTATTTGTTACGACGTCACAGAACAACCTACATGTTATCGAACATTCCAGAGAGATCCAGAATGTAAGCGTGTGGCGTACGTGCTTGTAGATGCATTTGCGAGAGTCTTCTTGATGCCGCCAGCAGTGCGGACTGTGTCAAGGCTGCAGTTAATTATGTAGTTCATACGGACGATAAGACGCAGTTAGGAATCGTCTAGATTTTCGGCGGCTGTAAATACGTGGCGGCAGCGGCCTTAAGTTTCAGTATTAGTGTGAATTATTGACCATGCGGTTCGAGAGTTATAGTAGCGATATTACTGTGCGCGTTCAAGTGGTTATTAGTTAAGAGTGGTGTTTTATAATAGGACGGTATAATTGTAATACAGTTGTGTTTAATTTTAGTGGACATTTTATTGCGTGTGAACATTTTTCATTTGATTTGTTGTAAAAGACAGTGTTGTTAATTACAAACTGTTTAACTGTAAAAATTAAAGGTGTGATTAGTGACTTAATTGGTGTCTTGTACTTATTTTGTTTCCACTGTACCTACAACGATCGAGTAGACCATCATAACAGTATTACTGGGACAATTGTCTAGTTGAATCCTGGCAGTCAAAAAATTGTCTCTCATTAAACATACTTAAACATAATGTTTCTCATAATCAAAATGTAAACTTATAAACTAAGAGCATTTCACTTGCAGACTTGTGTGGTTGGAATATGGTAATACATTTTTTTAGTTAACAGGAATATTTTATCGATATGATTTTCAACACCAAACATGTCATCCTTTCTGTGAAGAGGCATCATCAATGGTAGAGCTGAACCAAAAAAATAATCTGGCCCCCTCATTGTTTATATCCACCTCTTCAGTGGGTGGATCCTTTTTTCAATATTCAATACATAGTACATTATAGTTATGGACAATAATGATCGTATAACAATAAAATCAACCATAATAATATTACAAGCAGAATTATCACTGTTGCACACCACTATATAAAAATATTCCGATTAGCGCTTTCAAGCTTCACAGCTCGTCGTCAGATTGGAAGTGAACAAATAACATAAAAACAAACCCTTCACCCCCACCCCACCACACCCTGCTCACACACAACAAGCTATAATTCAATGTACCTCCCCCCCCTCTGAGCCCTGTCCATCCATCTGGACAGTTACATTTTTCTAGCAAATTCCTTGTGTTTCATTTGTGTGTGTGTGTGTGTGTGTGTGTGTGTGTGTGTGTGTGTGTGTGTGTGTGTGTGTGTGTGCATTCCTTTTAAACCTACCTGTCTTTCTCCCCCACATCTGGGCCAGTCACACACCCTTATTTAAAAACATCCAATTAGTCCTCTGCAATTTAATTCTTAATCTTATCTATCTGTCCTCTATCATTTACTTCTTATGTTATAAAATATTTCTTCATTATCAAATTTAATTTTAGTATTAATTAAATTGTCTAACCCTTTTTCTCTTTCTTTCAATATTTCTAACTCCTCCCTAAGCTTCCTTTCAACTGTGTTATTTACTACTTTTACAATTTCGTAGTCTTCCAAAGGATTAACAAACTTATGGTTGTCTTCTATGAAATGTCTTGCATATAACGAATTCGTTGTTCTATTACCTTCTCCACGTTTGTGGTCAGACAACCTGCATACGAATTTTCGTCCTGTCTCCCCTAGGTACACTTTGTTGCAGTCTTTACATTTTAATTTATAAATTCCGCTTTTCTGTAAAACTGAGATTTTTTCTATATTTTTATTCCTTATCTTATCAAATACCGTTTCACATTTTTTAATAGCTATATCTACTCCGTATTTATTAAAAGATTTTATAATTTTTCTAGTATGTGAACCTATGTATGTCAGTGAGCCTGCATAATTCTTTTGTTCTGGTTCTATTTTAGCTTTTTGTATGTTAACCCTTTTCATAACTTTATCCACTATGTTGGTGTTATAGTTATTATTCCTTACAATTCCCTTTATCGTTTTTAACTCCCTATCTTTTGATTTGGTCTCTTTTAAACACTTCTGAGCTCTATAACAAAATGAATTGATTGCCACCATTTTATATCTATAAGGGTGGTATAATTATATCAGAATACGATTCTTTCCTAAATATCCCAAACTGTAGTTTCTCATTATCTTTAATTTCTATGTTTAAATCTAAGTAATTTATTTTCTTACCTCCTATCTCTTCTTTAAATTGTAAGTTTTTATCCTTATTATTTACCTCATTTATAAACTCATGCACTTCTTCTATGCTTCCTTCCCAAATTACTAATACATCGTCAACGTATCTAGTCCATAATTTTGTATTGTCTAAATACTTAATGGAACTTATTAATTGCTTTTTAAAATCATTCATACATATTTCTGCAAGAATAAGGGATAATGAAGACCCCATAGGTAATCCTTTTTTCTGTATATAAAACTTGTTATTAAACCTAAAATAGTTCTGATTTACACTTTCTTTAATTACTTTAATCAATTGCTTTTTATACCTGTATTCTCCCATATTATTATCGCTTAATAACTTTATTTACTGTGATATTGGTAAACATGTCCTTAACATCCAGTGATATCAATTTTGTATTTTCATTAATTCTAATATTTTCTAATTTTTCTATCAATTTTACATTATTCTCTATGTTGTATTTTGTCCCAAATTCATATTTCTCTTTCAGTACTTTGCTAACTTCCTTTGATAATTTATAAATAGGTGCATTAATAAAAGAAACAATCGGTCTAATTGGTTTTCCTTCTTTGTGTATCTTAACCTGACTTTTAAAAGTTGGTGCTGTTGGATTACTTTCCAATAAATACTTTTTCTTATTTTCTTCTATAAATGTTATCTGTTTCATCATTTGTTTTATCCTTGACTGGTACTTACTTGTATAATCATACTTTATTTCTTCATATGGTCCTTCCCTTATAAATTCTTCCATTTTCTTTATGTATTCATCCTTTCTCAGTAGTACCATTGTATTTCCTTTGTCTGCCTTCGTAACTATAATATCATTCTTTTTTATTTTATTCTTTAGTTTAGTTACAGTTGATTTGATTTTTTGTTCATTTTTTGAATTGTACAAATTTTTCTTAAATATTTTATCTGCTACATTCCCTACTTCCCACCTTATTCTTTTTTTATCATTTTCATTTCCTAGTTTTTGTATTATGCTTTCGCATTCAATAATCGTTTTTTCTTGATGTAATTCTGGTGGCGACGCATATTTTAAGCCTTTTGCTAACATTTCTGTTTCTTCTGTATTGAAAGTTAATTCTGTAAGGTTTACCACACTTTTTTCATAGTTATTCTTAAAGAGGTGTTCCTTTTTTACTTCGTTCTTTCTTATTAATTTATTTAACTTATCTACCATTTTATTTGCTTGTGATTTTAACCACTAACACAACTTTCTTCATTAATCTGCATAATAATATTAGCAACAATAAAATGATTTAAAGTAAATTTATAAATTTGTAATGCTAAATCTGGAAAACTGAACTATAAATACAAAGAATGTATGTGAGTAGTATCTGATAAAAGATAATAAATACAAATTTTTGAGTTCTGTAGTCCATGGTGTGTCTGAGAATCACTTGATGATTTTCCAAACACTATTCCGATATAGAACAGTAGTTTTAGATAAAAATGTTTACCTTATTGTCTGAGCCAGCTTTTGCTCATTGTGTGCTTTGTCAGAGGCTGCCACTAGGAGCGCTATAATTTTTGTTTTTGGGGATGTTGCTATTGTTAGAAAGATTATTGTTGCTGTGCCATGTAATATGTTCAAATAGTGTATGTCATTTAAATTGTGTCATTTAGAATGTTGTTTTCACATGTTTCTCGTGAATTTGTATGTTTTTACTTGTTTGAGTATTCCCCGTCTAATAGTGTTTGCATAAGCATTATTGATAATAAATATCTTAGGTTAATACCAGATATTACTGGGATTGAATATAAACATATTTCATTGTTCATATTTTATTTCTCTGTTGTATAATTTAATATTATCATTATTTTAATTTTAAGCTATTGATTATTAATTTCTTAATATTATTCTCATTACCATTGATTGGTTTATAGTGTCTGTTGTCACTATAAAATTTCCAAACTTTTCCCCATTGCGTTCTATCAATACATAGATATTCAGTTAAATTGCACTCCATTAGCGCTTGTTGGATGTTTTCACCCCATATCCAAGCAGGTCCTCTTTTCCTTCGGCCTGTGAGTACCCACTGAAATGTCATTTTATCAACACAATCTTTCACCTCTCATTCTCTGTTAATATCCAAAACAGGTTAGTTGTTTCATTTCAGTCTCATCCAGAATAGTATGTGGCACATTCTTCATTGCCCTAATCCTCTCGTTTCAGACTCTATCTAGTCTGGATATTCTTTGTTTATCAGACTCTGTCACATTCCAAGTTTCAGCAGCATTGTATCTTTTACTTTTAATGACGCTATTGTAAATGTGCAATTTCTATTTTTTGATATTTCATTGTGCCACCATTTTTCATCCTAATTGCCTTCCATCTCAATCCATCCTAATTGTCTTATTTGTCTAATTAACATTCATTTGATATAATTATTATTTTTACATTCTATTAAATAGATTTATTTGTAAATGTATTTTAGAATATTTGGTCGTTAGTCGTTAGTATTGCTACATTTGATTTTTAATGTATAACATTTATTATTCACATATAATGTTTCACATAGTTGTAATAATGTTGTAGTAAAAGATTTACCTATTGATGGGGGGGGGGGATAAAAATATAAGGTGGGCCACACTGCTTTTTGGTCTCAGCTTCAACACTGAGAGGAATCATTTGGTATCAACTATAATCAATGACATAGCTAAGGGAGTTACTGGGGGGTCAGCAATGAGGTCTTATATGTAAAGTCTACAGACAGACAGACAGTTATATTTCTAGCAGCAATGATATAACATACTCAGTAAACTTTGCATAATAAATTGGTAATAATGAATTTCCTACTACTGCCAATGCTGCTCCCCCTATTTATACAACCCATCAATATTTAAAAAACTTGGTCAGTAACTCCCCATGAAAAAATACTGGCTGCTATACTCATGATAATCTCAATAATGTCAATAAAATGAGTTTTCAACTAAAAGAGGTGTTTTTCTTTGAGTTCTTGTGTCTTGTTGCCCATGTCGTGTCCAAGTATCAATATTGCTAATGGTTTGTAAACACTATTCTGAAGTGGAACACTTGTATTTTAGATAAAATTTAAAAAAAAATTGTACTTTCTGCCTGAGCCAGCTTTTGCTTATTGTCACCTTCATAGAGGTGGCTGTTAGATACTATACAAGTGAAGGTAATGAGCACTGAAAATATTAGAGTTCCACATCAGAGCAACGTTTAAAAAAAGCATTATTTCTTTTTATGTTAAGAATTCTCTCATATTATTAAGCTTTTCTCCTCTATCGATACTTTTATTGAAACTACACAAAAACTCCATTATGCACATGGTCATAGTGACTACAATAATAATAATGATAATAATAAAAGTTGTCAGATTTATTGAACTGTGCTTTAGAAAGCTTAATACACCTTGTGCTAATTATACCACACAAGTATATCACTAAATACCTGTGTCTGAGGTTATCATATTTTTATACTTTGAAATCAAGAAATTAGCACACTCAAACGTCATGAAATCATGAGTTGAATCATCCAAAGTAAAAATCAGTATATACGTATATAAAAACAAATTTACACAATATGATATGGCAGTGCAGTTTTACTATTGTTGCTGATATGTCAGTGGCGGCTGGTGTTATGGTTGCAGCGTTGCACAACCACCAATATTAAATAACTAAACTACAAAATAATAAACGAAAACATTAAGCAGCTAAAAGTATCATAAATTTCATTGGAGAGCATATTAGATCCTACGCGGTAATGTTCGCTTACAATTCAAATGTGGCTCACAGGCTGGTGGTTGTAGGCGGTTTGCAACCTGAGTAGTATATGGCAGAGCTTACTAACAAACATATGGGAGAACGTGCGCTACTCTTCACAACTGCTCTATGTTACCAATGTTAGCTAGGCGGTTGCAAAGTTTCTGCAATGCTCCACTAGTAGCGCAACTTTGTATCATAAAATCAGCACAGTGTTCTTGATTTATAAGTTGTCAGGTTTAGTGTTTACGTTGATTCAAGGTAAACGTTATCCGTTGTTTGAGGTTCTAAAATTATAGTAATAATTTACTACTATCAAACTGTGATTATGGTAGTTTAATGTCTTTTAACCGATCTATTCAAGCAACTACTGCAACCACCAAAATGTGGAACCACTAGCCGCCACTGTGATATGTTTCTAATCATGAATCTTCAGCAGATCATAGTTTTTATCATATGCTTTTATAAAAATCAGTAGACCTACACATGAAATCACATTTGATCATATTTATTAAAATTTCTTCAAGCATTTGTACAGGCAGATGAATTTTAAAGAATGTAAACTCTCATGGGCTCATGGGTGGAGTTATCAGTACTATAAAAATTACTATCTGATCTGTTAGACTGTGGTCAAATAGATTAACCATGGAAATTTCCAGATGTTTGGGCATGCCCATGACAACCATCATCAGTGATGTGGACCAAAGATGTGTAAAACATCCAAATTCAGGACTAAGTCAGTCCTAAACCATCTGTGTAGTTCTAAACTTAATCCCACACAGGTGTTTAAACATCTTTGTTCCTACACCACTGATGATGGCCATCATTGACACGGCTGAAATGTCTGGAAATTTCCATGTTAAATCTATTGGATCACACTCTTACAGCCTGGATAATAGTTTTAATAGTACAGATGATTGTTATCACATGCCCATAAGCTGTTCATGGACATTAATGCTGGCCCCTGTCCAGTGCTTATATAAACCAGTATTTATAAAAATTGAAAATCAAGTCACATTTTGGTGTCATGGTTTTCACCTAAAAGAAAGGTGGGACAGACTTAAAAAAAAGGATTCACCTGACTAAATCAAAATATCCGATAACCTGTACCCTTGCCAGCATTCTAATTTTATTCTTGCAATTTCATTTTATGCCTCGACCTTGCATGATGCACATCTTCACAACAGCACAATTTTATTGGGGTTTTATGATCTTCAACAGTGACACATAATACACCATTGCAGCTTACCATTTATGAAATTATTATTTGATCACATTCCATTATGCAGTCAACATCAAGTCATCACTGCTGTGGCAGTATTTTCCTTACAATGGTCAGTTAAAAAGTTCGCGGAGCAACATCTATAGCTCAGTGGTAGAACTAAAAATATTTCATGTGCTGCAAAACGTATATTTCACGTAAACACCTGTGAATTTCCAGGTATATCTGTCAATTTATTCCCTTTTTACCATCTGTTAGAAATTTT
Organism: Magicicada septendecula; assembly: GCA_034769895.1. Taxonomy (NCBI): domain Eukaryota; kingdom Metazoa; phylum Arthropoda; class Insecta; order Hemiptera; family Cicadidae; genus Magicicada; species Magicicada septendecula. Next base: position 40,821,627 of record CM068372.1, read on the forward strand.
CCTGTCACGCATGTTTTTAAAATGCACAAAACCAAACATTGTGTTGTGATAAATTCTCTGTTAAAAACGATTTAGCACCAATGGAAAATCAAAACGAAATTGAAAATGTGTTAGGAGATGCTGTGCCTTTAGAACCAATGGTAAGTGGGGCACACTCGAGTTTAAACATGGTCATATAAGCATTGAAAACTATCCCAGCAGTGGACATCCAAAAAGTGCAACAAAATATGGCAGTATTGAAAAAATTTCATAGGGTGTTGGAAGACCGCAGATTGAAGAGTGGATGACGTTGCTGAAATCATAGGCATCTCATATGACTGTGTGCATCATACTTTAACTCAAGAACTTGATGTGAAAAAGTGTTGTGTAAGATGGCTGCCACATCTGGAGTTGTTGCATTTTTGGGGCATCCAGTGCGGGGAGGGATCATCTTCACTGCTCATACGACCGTGTTTAAACTCAAGTGTCTACTTACAAACCGCTGGTTTTGAAGTCGCAACATCTCCTGACACATTTACAATTTCGTTATGAATTTCTGTTGGCGCTAAACAATTTTTAACAAGAACCATACCATGGTGTTTGATTTTGTCTATTTTTCAAAACATGCATGATACGTAAATTTTAAAGAGCTTCTAAACTATGAATAAATTGATACATAGATTTGGAAGTTAACAGGAGTTGACATAACCTACAAATCTTGCAGTACACAAACAATTTCAGTTTTACTGCTAAGCTACAGTTGTCGCTCCGCGAACTTTTCAACTGACCCTCGTAGTTACACTGTTAGGTTAGAATTGACTTTTGTGTAAATATGAGAAAAAAGGAAAGTCATTCTCTTTCTAATTTAACATTTGTTCTTGTTTTTTTTTTCAGCTGGAAACAGAAAGAAAAATAACAATGATTGGACTAAAGATGAAACAAATTACCTTAATAAAGGAGAAGAAGATGAAATGGTAATTATAAATTTATAAATATTTGTATATAAATGCATAAAGTGTCTATGTTGTCTTCACTTGTGTTGGTTCATACGTACATCACTTGGTTTAACATTTGTCAAACTTTTTTATATTCCTTGAAATTATTGTTACTCGAAGAAAATTTTCCTGCTTTCCAGGCATTAGAAACATTTAAGCATATTTGAACACAGTGTTAACAGAATTAAAAATATGCATATCTTTTCTGACTTACGTCATTTCAACTGAAGTTACAACTACAAGAATCAACTATGATGTAACTTTGGTGTCTGCCAATGCCGAATTTAGAACGTCATAGCTCATAGATAAAACAGAATTTTGTGCTCCCTTAGCTAAAAATTGACATGTTTTAAATTTCTGTGAACAAAGTAGATTACACAGTTGGGATAACTATAGGATTCATCCAAATATTAAAAAGTATTCATTTGACAAAATAGTAGTGTGATGTTTTTCAGTTATGTGAGAAATTATGATAACCCCATGTAATGTAAAACTTTATGATTTAATATATATTCCTTTAGTGAGCCTCGAGTTAGTGGTGAGACATTAAAAAGAATATAAATTTCAGATTTCAGATCTGTGTTACCTTATTACACATTCTGCAAGCTTCAAACAAAGTTTAAAGTGGGGTAGCAGGTCCATTTAGGAAGAAAGGGTGGAAGGAAAAAAGGATTACTTGCATCGTAAAAGAATAAAAGAACAGATAGGTGGACCAAATGTATAAACCCTGGTTTCTCAGAGTGTGAATATGTCGTCCCGGAGTTGGTGAGCAAGTTCCAACGAAGTGCTAATTGTTGGACGGTTGAAACTAAACTGAGAAAAACTGTCTGTGTGCATGCAGTGGAAACTGTTCAAGAGCACATTGCAAAGCAGTTGTTAGGACCACACAAATCAGTACACATATGCGATAGTTGAATTCAACTAGTAAACATTTTTGCATAACCCAACATACCGAACAGATACTTTATTTACAGTATGGTAACAAAACTAATTAGGTCTACTACTAGTTAGTTAATGGTTAACAGAGTAATGGTTTGTCTTGCCTTTTCGTTATCAAATTCGTTTATAATATCTTTTCAGTTTATTTTATTGTTAAATCATTTCCATGACAAGTACAGCAAGATGGCTAAAGCCTTTCAGATTTAAAAAATCAGAAGTTTGTACAAGCATGATATATAATGATAGGCTGATTCACTTAAACTTTTGGTGTACACTCATCAAGGTTTTTTGTCTTCATTATTGGTTTTATTTTCAAAAATAAAATTATATATATCTTAATGGGTGGATTTATTGAAAAAAAAAACAAATCAAGCTTTGGAATTCAGAGAGAACCCTGTATTTTATTTTCTTTATTTTATTTTGCAGTGTTTTGCGCTACTTCCGTTTTCAGCCTTAGTCACTTGGCCGCTTTGCATCTTACTTAAAAAAGAACTTTTCTAAATTTTTCAAATAAACATTTTTATTTTTTAAGTCTTATTTTTATGAGGGATGAAGTTGCCCATTTCTATAAATTTGACATTCTGGGTACAGGCCCATAAGGCCGATGCCTAAATTCAGCCATGTGTTGCCCTCTATATTAAAGTCACTATATTTAATTGAGATACATTAATTGAGTTCTTGATTTTTTTGTATATGTCCAAAAGGCGTCTCATTGGAAACATTGTCAGCAGTTTGTTTAGTAGGGAGGATGATTGAGAAACAAACATTAAAAAATGTTAAATAAATTATGAAGGAACAATTTAGAAGTTATGTTTAAACTGAGTAGTTGAATAATACAAAATTATTTCACTGTTCACCGTGTGTGCGTGTGTGTGTGTGTGTGTGTGTGTGAGAGAGAGAGAGAGAGAGAGAGAGGGGGGGGGGAGGACAACTTAAAATAAAGCCAGTTTATCCATGATGCCAAAAGTTGTTTTACAAAAGTGATAACATTTTTATTGTGGAAAGGGTTCCAACCTGATATACTTGCCCAGAGCACTTAAGGAAGTGACTGGTTAAAATTCTGTCATGATTGGAATGTACACGTTTGTCATAATTATTAATTTTTTATTTGAGGTTTTGGCAATAAAAGCAATAAAACTATTTTGTTCTATCCATAGTAGAGTAATGGAAAAATCTATAAACATCCTTGACACATGTGTAAAGGAAGCAATTAAATTTTGGCATTACTTGTGTTAAAATCAATCTATCCATTGTGGTGGATGTTGAATATACAAACTTGTGCAACAATCAATAGGTTTTGCCCTGTAGTTAATATTTAAATTGGAGTGATCTAGTTTCTAAGGTCTTTTGATGCAGCATGGCTTTTCCATTTGTTCCATGATTCATCACTTCATATTTTATCTTTCCATGAAGGTGGAGAATTCCTTAGTATGATTTTAATTGTATTCCTAACTGATGTTCAAAGAAGCCATATTGTTAAACTTCATAGAGAAAGTACTTAATAAAATTTGTTTTTCAGTTCTTGTTCTTGTGTTTTAGGTGAATATATTTTTCTTGTTGTATTCTATGTAGTGTTTCATTTATCTTTTTCTTCAGTGTTGTCAAGTAATGGTATCTTTATCACCCATATGGCAAATTGTGACACAAGAACTATGAAATTTCCATATGCTGGTACTTTGATATTTTATAAAAATATCAGTATGGATAACCAAAAAATTATTTGGTTCTATTTGAGTTTGTGGCAGTTATCGTTCGCCATATAAAAATATTGGTATGGAGAACCATACATGACTTCCATGTTCTGAGATTTATATTTGAAATCATTTACGAAATGAAATGTTTTCATAGAAACTACTTCTTTCCACTTATTGCTTCAGCCTTAACTACAGTACTGTCGTCACTAACATATACCACCACACGTTATCGCACTCGATTTTCACTGATGATGGCAGTCGATAGCACTGCGGAAACGTCTGGTTTTGCAAAAAACATTGGACTACGGCCAAACAGCCCGGGAAGGAATTTTAACAACAAACTACTACTTTGTTGCCGATAACGTAGTACACATATAAAAATCATCCCCTCCCCCTTCAACTATAATTTTCATTTATAGAAAATTACCCCCACCTCGTTCAACTAGCCTCTTCATTTATAGATATTACATCTATGTTTCTACAGTGGCTTATTAAGATCTTCTTATCAGGATACTTTATTTATCAAAATTAAGTACTTTACTCTTGTTACAACAAAAAATGTTTCAGGTAAACTGCCTTTTCCCCATAACCGATCTTCACCAAAATCAATAGCCCTTGAGAATTCTACAACTCAGGCACATATGGAAAAACTTATTTGGTTATGTTTGAATTTACGGCAGTTATCGTTCGTCATAGAAAAAATTAACCTTGTTATCACATAAAACGTTGCTGGTAAACTACCCCTTTCTCTTAACTGATCTTCACCGAAATCAATAGGTCTTCATTCCTCTAGAATTTAGGGATGCATGCAAAACATTATTTGATTCTGTTTGAATGTGCGGCAGTTATCGTTCATCATAGAAACAATTACTCTTGTTAAAACATTAAAGGTGGCAGGTAAACTACCCCTTTCCCTTAACCGATCTTTACCAAAATCAACAGGCCTTCAGATCTTTACAATTCAGGAATGTATGCAAAAAATTATTTGATTCTCTGTGAATTTACGGCAGTTATCGTTTTTCATGAAAAACGTTCTCTTGTTACAACATAAAATGTTGCAGGTAAACTACCCCTTTCCCTTAACTGATTTTCAATAAAATCAACAGACCTTGAGTTATCTATAATTGAGGAAGGTATGCACAAAATTATTTGATTCTGTTTAAATGTGCGGCAGTTATCATTCGTCATTGGAACAATTACTCTTGTTAAAACATAACATGTGGCAGGTGAACTACCCCTTTCCCTTAACCGATCTTCACCGAAAACAAAAGGGCTTGAGAAATCTACAATTCAGCACTGTATGCAAAAAATTATTTGATTCTGTTTGAATTTGCGGCTGTTATCGTTTGCCATAGAAAATACCCTTGTTAAAACATTAAACGTTGCAGGTAAACTACCCCTTTCCCTTAACCGATCTTCACCAAAAACAAACGGTCTTGAGAACTCTACAATTCAGGGCTGTATGCAAACAATTATTTGATTCTGTTTGAATTTGCGGCTGTTATCGTTTGTCATAGAAAATACCCTTGTTAAAACATAAAACGTAGCAGGTAAGCTACCTTTTTCCCTTAACCGATCTTCACCGAAAACAAAAGGGCTTGAGAAATCTACAATTCAGCACTGTATGCAAAAAATTATTTGATTCTGTTTGAATTTGCGGCTGTTATCGTTTGCCATAGAAAATACCCTTGTTAAAACATAAAACGTTGCAGGTAAACTACCCCTTTCCCTTAACCGATCTTCACCAAAAACAAACGGTCTTGAGAACTCTACAATTCAGGGCTGTATGCAAACAATTATTTGATTCTGCTTGAATTTACGGCTGTTATCGTTTCCATAGAAAATACCCTCGTTAAAACATAAAATGTTGCTGGTAAACTACCCCTTTCCCTTAACAGATGTTCATCAAAGATAATAGGTCTTGAGAAATCTACAATTCAGGACTGTATGCAAAACATTATTTGATTCTGTTTGAATTTGCGGCTGTTATCGTTTGCCATAGAAAAAATTACCCTTGATAAAAAAGAAATGTTACCGGTAAACTACCCATTTCCCTTAACCGATCTTCACCAAAAACAACAGGTCTTGAGTACTCTACAAATCAGGGCTGTAAGCAAAAAAATATTTCATTCTGTTTGAATTTGCGGCTGTTATCGTTTGCCATAAAAAATACCCTTGTTAAAACATAAAATGTTGCAGGTAAACTACCCCATTCCCTTAACCGATCTTCACCTAAATCAACAGACTTTGAGTACTATATAGCTCAGGAAGGTAGACAAAACATTATTTGATTCTATTTAAATTTCCGGCAGTTATCATTCGTCATAGAAAAAAGTACCCATGTTAAAACATAAAATGTTGCTGGTAAACTACCACTTTCACTTACCCGATCTTCAACAAAAACAATAGGTCCTGAGAATTCTACAGTTCAGGGCTGTATGCAAAAAATTATTTTATTCTGTTTGAATTTGTGGCTGTTATCGTTTGCCATAGAAAATACCCTTGATAAAAAAAAAGTTGCAGGTAAACTACCCCTTTCCCTCAACCGATTTTCACCAAAAACAATAGGTCTTGAGTACTCTACAAATCAGGGCTGTATGCAAAAAATATTTCATTCTGTTTGAATTTGCGGCTGATATCGTTTGCCATCGAAAAAAATCCACACACACACACACACACACACACACACACACACACACACACACACACACACACACACACACACACACACACACACACACACACACACACACACACACACACACACACACACACACATTCAAAAAATGACTTTTTTTCATGTTTTGAGGGTAGTAGGCGTACAATCAGAATCTGCAATAATCTCGACCACAATTTTTTTTTTGCCATCACCATACCCCTTTCCCTTAACCGATCTTCAACAAAATCACCTGACCTTGAGTTCTGTATAATTTAAAAAGGTATGCAAAAGAGTAGTTCATTCTGTTTGAATTTACGGCAGTTATCGTTCGTCATAGATCCAATTACTCTTGTTAAAACAGAAAATGTTGCTGGTAAACTACCCTATTCCCTTAACCAATCTTCACCAAAACCAACAGGTCTTGAGAACTCTACAATGCAGGGCTGTATGCAAAAAATTATTTGATCCTGTTTGAATTTGCTGCTGTTATCGTTTGCCATAGAAAATACCCTTGTTAAAACATAAAACGTTGCTGGTAACCTACCCCTTTCCCTTAACCGATTTTCACCAAAAACAATAGGTCTTGAGAAATCTACAATTCAGGACTGTATGCAAAACATTATTTTATTAAGTTTGAATTTGCGGCTGTTATCGTTTGAAATAGAAAAAAATTACCCTTGATAAAAAAAAACGATGCAGGTAAACTACCCCTTTCCCTTAACCAATCTTCACCAAAAACAATAGGTCTTGATTACTCTACAAATCAGGGCTGTATGCAAAAAATATTTCATTCTGTTTGAATTTGGGGCTGATATCGTTTGCAATCGAAAAAAATCTATGGACACACATACACAGACATTTTCGAAAAATGACTTTTTTTCATGTTTTGAGGGTAGTAGGCCTACAATCAGAATCTGCAATAATCTCGACCACGATTTTTTTTTTGCCATCACCATACTTCCATTTCCTTATGGAACATGGAAGTAACATGGATCAGTAACAGTGGATTATTATGATCTTCTTATCAGGATACTTTATTTATCAAAATTAAGTACTTTACTCTTATTAAAACATAAAACATTGCCGGTAAACTAACCTTTCCCTGTAACAGATCTACACCAAAATTAAAATGCCTCGAGTACTCTACAAATCAGGCACATATGTAAAAAAGTATTTGATTCTGTTTGAATTTACGGCAGTTATCGTTCGTCATGTAAAAAATATCTGTGCAGGTTAACTACCCCTTTCCCTTAACCGACCTTCACAAAAACCAACAGATCTTGAGAACTCTAAAATTCCGGGCTGTATGCAAAACATTATTTGATTCTGTTTGAATTTGTGGCTGTTATCGTTTGCCATAGAAAAAAATTACCCCTGATAAAAAAACGTTGCAGGTAACCTGCCCCTTTCCCTTAACCGATCTTCACCCAAAACAATAGGTCTTGAGTACTCTACAAATCAGGGCTGTATGCAAAAAATATTTAATTCTGTTTGAATTTCCGGCTGTTATCGTTGCCATAGAAAATACCCTTGTTAAAACATAAAACGTTCCAGGTAAACTACCCCTTTCCCTTAACCGATCTTCACCAAAAACAAAACGTCTTGAGAACTCTACAATTCAGGGCTATATGCAAAAAATTATTTGATTCTGTTTGAATTTGCGGCTGTTACCGTTTGCCATAGAAAATACCCTTGTTAAAACATAAAATGTTGCAGGTAAACTACCCCTTTCCCTTAACCGATTTTCACCAAAAACAATAAGTCTTGAGAAATCTACAATTCAGGACTGTATGCAAAACATTATTTGATTCAGTTTGAATTTGCGGCTGTTATCGTTTGCCATAGAAAAAAATTACCCTTGATAAAAAAAACGTTGCTGGTAAACTAACCCTTTCCCTTAACCGATCTTCACCAAAAACAATAGGTCTTGAGTACTCTACAAATCAGGGCTGTATGCAAAAAATATTTCATTCTGTTTGAATTTGCGGCTGATATCGTTTGCCATCGAAAAAAATCTACAGACACACACAGAGACATTTTTGAAAAATGGCTTTTTTTCATGTTTTGAGGGTAGTATGCCTATAATCAGAATCAGCAATAATCTCGACCACGATTTTTTTTTTGCCATCACCATACTTCCATTTCCTTACAGAACATGGAAGTAACATGGAAGTAAATATCGGTATGGAGAACCATACATGACTTCCATGTTCTAAGATTTATATTTAAAATACTTTTTGAAATGAACTATTTCCATAGAAACTACTTTCTTCAGCCTTAACCGCAGTACTGTGATCACTAACGTATACCACCTCACGATAGTGCACTCAAGTTTTACTGATGGTGGCAGTCGATAGCATTGCCGAAACGTCTGGTTTTTTAGAAAACAGTGGAGCAAGCCCAAACAGCCCAGGAAGTAATTTTAACAATTTTATCGGCAAAGGAATGTTGCCGATAATGTAGTACACATGACATATAAATAAAAATTATCCCCACCCCCTTCAACTATCATTTTCATTTAAAGAAAATTACCCCCACCCCGTCCAACTAGCCTCTTCATTTATAGATATTTTGTCTACATTTCTACAGTGGATTATTATGATCTTCTTATCAGGATACTTTATTTATCAAAATTAAGTACTTTACTCTTGTTAAAACATAAAACATTGCTGGTAAACTACCCTTTCCCTGTAACCGATCTACACCATAATTAAAAGGCTTTGAGTGCTCTACAAATCAGGTACATATGTAAAAAACTATTTGATTCTGTTTGAATTTACGGCAGTTATCGTTCGTCATGAAAAAAATATCAGTGCTGGTAAACAACCCCTTTCCCTTAACCGATCTACAACAAAATCAACAGGTCTTGAGAACGCTACAATTCCGGGCTGTATGCAAAACATTATTTGATTCTGTTTGAATTTGCGGCTGTTATCGTTTGCCATAGGAAAAAATTACCCCTGATAAAAAAACGTTGCAGGTAAACTACCCCTTTCCCTTAACCCATCTTCACCAAAACCAACAGGTCTTGAGTACTCTACAAATCAGGGCTGTATGCAAAAAATAGTTCATTCTGTTTGAATTTGCGGCTGATATCGTTCGTCATGAAAAAAATATCGGTGCCGGTAAACTACCCCTTTTCCTTAATAGATCTTCAACAAAATCACCTGACCTTGAGTTCTGTATAATTTAAAAAGGTATGAAAAATTGTAGTTGATTCTGTTTGAATTTACGGCAGTTATCGTTCGTCATAGAAAAAATTACTCTTGTTAAAACATAAAATGTTGCAGGTAAACAACATTAAAGGTAAATAAAAAAAATTATTTGATTCTGTTTGAATTTGTGGCTGTTATCGTTTGCCATAAGAAAAAATCTACAGACACATAGACAGACACACTTTTCGAGAAATGACTTTTTTTCATGTTTTGAGCGTAGTACAATCAGATTCTGAAATAATCTCGAACACAATTTTTTTTGCCATCACCATAATTCCATTTCCTTATGGAACATGGAAGTAAAAATGGTATATCCATTGTCATGTTGCTCTCATATATACATAGAGCATGAAGCTTTGAACATGAATCTGAGCTGAGCCGGAACTGATACCAGAAAGCTTTGACTTTTTTCATTCAGCCAAATGTAATACAATTTATTGACAAGTCCATGTTAAAAAAACTGTGTTATGTGTGTGTGTATGTGCGCTTTTTATTTTGTACATATAAGTAATTTTACTTATCAGTTAGTTAGTTTCCTGAATTATTCAGATAAGAATGTAAGTAATAGCATCGTATAGACACATTTATAGTGTACATTTATTTTCAATGTTATAAAATATTTTTATTTATTGGATTTGTCCAAACTGTTCTCTTTCACTGCATTTACTGTAGTAAACTTGTTTTCATATTCAACTTCAACGCTGTTATGGTTATTTCCTTTTATTTTATCCTTTTAAAATTAAAACTAATTCTTGACAAAATGTTTTATTACAATACTAACATATAATAAAATCTGAATATAATGTTATTCATGTGATATAAACCGAGTGTTAATAGCAGAACTGAAGTTTGTAATTAACAACTTAAAAAAAGGTTGTGATCAATGTACTGTGTTCTTAATTTGAATTAAAAATATGTAATGATATTAAAATTTGAAACAGTTTAACTAAAAGTAAATTTTAAATATAATAAGTATATCACTATCAACTCAGAACACAAAGTGTTTTATTGGTAAAAATGTAAAAGTTTTACCTTATAGCCTGAACCAGTTTTCGCTTATTATAAGCTGTGTATATTATTATATACGTAGAGGCCGCTGTAGTTCACCTCTGAAAAATATAACAGTGTGTCTGAGTGTGAAATGTGTCTGTGTTTCTTACCACTGCGTCCTCGCACGGCGATGTACCTCACGATATTTTGGCCCATAGCGAACGTACTGGGGACCAGGTATTGTGATTCCCGATTTGATGTTCAAACGTAGTGGATAATCTCCGGGTGGCGCCAAATTGTTTATAGAAAACAATTAAAATGGTTTGCTTATCAATGTTTTATTTGAACGAGGCGACGAATTCAATCTGTCCCGCCTTTTCTCAATTTCTTGTCAATCGAGATAGCGGTTGCTGGATTCGCTACTTGAGCGCTAGCCGTCGCATTGGAAACCTTCACTAGACATTATATTTTTAAACATACACTTTGCTAATAGAAATAAAACACGATTTAACACACGCAGTATAAATTTATTATTAATAGGAAGTTAATATTTTATAGACACAAGTTGTAATTAGTTTGTTCATATATAATTCTGCACCGGATAATTCTTTATAAGACTCTTACTCAAGGTTAAACGATCGACTTTTGAATACAAATAAACAGTAATGGCGTTCTATCTTGCCAATCAACAAATATTTCTGTCGATGTTTGTGAGTTGTTTGGATCACGTTAAAAGGTTCAGATGCAGTTACGACATTAAAAATACACAACCTTACAATGTTTTTTCCTTATGTAGGATAATGTGTAGTGGTAATTGTTTTGTTTAAGTGTCATACAAGATGTTTATAAGTCGTACATAAATATGAGGTTAGTTCTATAGTTAACAAAATTTTTCAGTGATATAATTTTATGGATCAATCCTTGTAAGAGGATAAAAATGATTTAGTGGTATTCAACATACATTGAGAAATGGTCAAAGTGCGTTTATTTTTTGGAAGTTGAAATAAATTAACTGATACTTAACAGCCTTGCAGTACGGTATTATTCGGGATGTCAAGAAGGAAGGATTATGGCATCAATATTGTTCGGCGTTCTTTATTCAGTCTTCGGCATCTGGTTCAAAGTTAGTTTGTACATATTTTGATATTTCATATTGATTTAAATATCTTCTCCCTCTGGAAATGGCATTCTGCATACATCAGTCTTCTGTACTCTCAATTTCTACACTTTGTTTTACTTCCAATATGTTTTAAACATTAAAAGGTGTTGTACAGACAATTCGCGTCTGGCTTGCCATAGCGTCACTTTTTCAGTCATAATATTTAACGGTAATTACCTCATTAAACGACTGTTTCCATGGTAACGTAATTATTCTCATTGGTTGAGCTCAAAATAAACACATTGTTTTCAATTTTCGAATTTCTTTCAAATCTTCCCATATCTTCGGACTTTCTTCCTCCTCTTATCTTCCTTCGGGGTTATTATCTAAATGCACTGTCATTTATATTTTCTCACAAAGATTATTTTGGTACCCCACAATATTGGGTTTTATCAATTTTTCTAAGTTCAAAATTAATTCCATACTTACTAATTACATTTCTTTATTTATATAATTCCTTAATTTAATATCTGGTTTTTAATAATAACTACTATTCATCCTTGGTGAATTATTCACTTGGGATTTGTCCATTACATGGTGATTTTTGTACAATCAGTAATTGTTTATGTTTGACAGTTAGGCCTGTTTCACATTTAAGTAGCCATTACTGGATTTTTGTGGCTTCATACCCAACATATTTCATTTAGTCCCAAATTATTATTTTGCATTTGTAATTATGTTTAATGTATCTGGATGTGTTTTAATTTAGTCTTTGTTAGTAACAACTGTGTTATTCAACCTTACTTGCTAATTATTTGCTATTCATTTCCAATATAAAATAAAACATCTAGGCCTATGGTCTGTATAACTCTTACAGCCATATCCATTTCATAACTAGCAGTTTATATAATTCATTATTTCTTATTTGTTGTTCTGGTGCTAAACAATTTCACCTCTATTGAACTTTTTCCATTAAACTCCCCTTATAACATGGGTATTGAATTAATGTTGATACAAACTTATTTTCTAATGCTTTTTCTCTCCCTTCCATATTAACACCATCTAATTACTTTTCCTTGTGAAACACACCTTTAAACTTTTACAATACATTTTTAAGTTATAACAATATTATTTACTAGTCATTACAGTGAATATTACTATTCAGTGTTCATTATTCACTGATCAAATGTTCTATCCTAAATACTATTCATTGCCACTTGTTAAATGTTATTGTTCACTCTTAAAACTAAAACATAAGTAATTTTACTAAGTCTTTACCTTAGCCTACCCTCCTCTTACTATTTATATTATGGATAATATTTGTATTTATTGTTCACTAGCACTTTCTTAAATTATTTAGTGTTTCTTTAGTATCATATCACTCTAGTACAAATCACTTTCACTAATTCAACTTCCATTTATTTCTCATCATTTTATTCTCTTTCTCCACACACTATCTATATAACATTATTAATATTGTGTCTTTCTTAGTTAATAAATTACATATATCCCTAACTCTTTTGGTTAGTGTATTTTTATACATTGTTTCATATTACTGACGGTTCATTATGGTCATTTTATCAATACTAACAATCATTAATAGTTTTGGTTCTTAACCGAATTTCGTTGTCTTTATTATTTTGGGTTACACTATTTCTCCCTTCTCTATTTTTCATTACTTGTCTGGTTTTCTTGATGCGTTTCATCTCGTCTTCTTCCTTCTGGGTTTGTTCTCTCTTGGTTTTCATTCTTCTTCTCCTTCGTTCGTCTTATTTTCTTTATTTTGATTTCTTCACTGGTTTCTTAACTGGCCAATCTCTGGGGTAGGGTCAATGTCGTTTGTCTGTCAGTCTATTATTTTAGTTTCTTTATTAATCACTTTCAGTTTATTACACCTCCTCCTTCCATGATAATTACCATTTATTTATTTTTTACTATCCACATAATTTATTTATTCAAACATAATATCATTTAGCATTTTTTATACATACTTATTGTTATCAAAATTTATCTGAGTTTGGTGATGTTATATAATGCTCTCCCACCAAAATTGATCATTTTATAAAACGTAATTCTAAGTTTGATGAAATTATCAATTGTATTGTATCATTTTCTTCTTAAACTCTCCTGCTTCTCACTCAATTTTTTATGCTTAATTCTGTATCTTTTATTTCCTTTCTTCTGATTCTTTTCTTCGTCATTTTTTCTTATTACGAACTGGCTTATTGATTTTTTATTATAAATTATTCCCTATAAATCTTATTTTTCCCTAACTAACTTTACTTGGTAGTTGCAATCGATTTGGATGGGCTCTATTGGCTTACCTAACTCCGTCGTTCAAAACTACTCTTATTCTGAGATCAGGGGGACATCATCCCTGCTCAGTAAAATGATTGCTGGACTTATTCAACAGTCAATCTCAATTAATGAATCTTAAATATAGTCATCTCGTGACTCACCATAATAATCATAACATTTGTTGGGAATCTTTTACCTTTATATTTCATTATTGCTCAGTTCGAGTCATATATTTTTTCATCTTTCTTTATAGATACTACTTGATAATACTTGAAGCATTGCTTTTTATTGATACAATTCACATTTTTATTCATTTTTAATTACTTTTTGTTTCATCTCAATTCATATTACAACTCTTAGAATGTTTATTTTATTTATTTCGTTTTCTGATCATTGGTTTTCTTAATCTTACTTCCATTTCTTTCTAAATAGTATTGGAAGTTGGTCATTTTGATTGATATTATTTTTTTTTCATAATTTTTAAATATTATAGTAAGTTAGTGTTTCTTACTAGTTAGGAATGTTTTTGGCTCATTCCTTTATAGTACGTTTTGCTTTTTTGTGCCTCACATTTTGGCTAAAGATTATTGTAACTTAATCTTATTTTGTTAGGAATGTTTTGTAACTTCACTCCATTATTATTAATTTTTTATTCAAAGATTATAGTAAGTTATTGTTTCTTACTTTATGTGGATTCTGGGTAATTTAATTTCTCCATTTTTATGATTGGTCTAAAATGTTCTCGAATTATCTGTGTAAGCTGTCCTTACATAACTTTTTTGAATTTTGAAATTCATTTTTTATATATATTTTTTCATTATTATTTATCAGTAAACTTACTTGCTGAGATTATTCTTTCTTTTTTATTCCAACTAACTTGGTTGGCTTTTTTAAATTGAATTCTTTTCAGTTAAGTTTGATCGTCATAGTATTTTTTAATCGATGCTTGGTTATATACCCCCTTTATTTTCTGGGTGGTGGGGTTGGTTATTTCATATGTGTTGTTGCCCTTGTCTTGTGTGATAGTGTACGGCCCGACATATAGCAATAGTAATTTTTTAGTAATGCCTTCAATGGAGCTGGGCAATTCCCTGTTCTTTATTAATACACTCTCTCCTATTTGGTACTGGATCGTATGTGGATGATTTTTAGAGTATTTATTTTTCTGCTGTTCTACCTTCTCAGCAATTTTGTTATAAATTCTTCTCTTTTCAAATTGGTATTCGGCATTGATGGGAAATTTAATTAAATCGTTTATCTCTCTAGGTGGTGGGCGTTCAAACATCATCGAGTATGGTGTGGTTTCAGTGAAGTTGTGGTAAGCAAGATTTATAAACTCTCGGTGGACCTTAAGTAATTGTGCCACTCCTTTTGTTTGTTATGGCAGTAGGTCCTCAGAATACGGCCCACTTCTCTAAGCACTCTCTCAGCTGGGTTACTGCTGGGATGATAAACAGATGTTTTGTATGTTTTGATGCCATGTTCCCCGAGTTTATTTTTCCACAAATTTCCTTTAAACTGTGTCCCATGATCGGTTATTATGGCCGACGGTCTTCCCACTTCTGGTATATAGTTGTCCAATATAATTTCAATGATTTTCTTGGTAGTAGCACGGTTAATAGAATATAATTTGGTATATTTGGTAAAGTGATCGAATATGATGATTATGAATTTAAATCTGTGCCTTCCTCCACTGCGAGGAAACGGACCACAAATATCAAGAAATACTCTCTCTAGTTTTTGGCTTGATATTATGGGTATCATCATACCCTCCTTCTTAGCATTGTTGCATTTCACCATTTGGCAGATTTGACACTTTTGTATGGTTCGGCTTACCTTTCGATAGATACTTTTGATATATACTTGCTCCTCTAGCGTCTTTACTACTTTCATTGCACCCATATGGCCGTAACGGATGTGGTAGTCCATGATTATTTGTTCTTCGGTTGTAAATGGGATTACCAGTTTCCATTCTCCGACGCTAGGGTTATTTTTTATGAATAATAAATTGTCATGTACTTTGTAATACTGTACAAGGGGTTCTTCTTCCTTCAGTATTCTTTCTCTGATACTCACTATCTTTGGGTCCACATTTTGCTGTTTGCTTATCTCCAGCATTATCTTTTCCAAATCTGTTCTGTCTTTAATGATGTTATATACTTTGACTAGCAACTCTTTTTCTCCGTCGAATGTTTGTTGCTGGATGTTGATACGTGATAATATGTCGGCAGCAATATTTTTCTTTCCTGGTATGTATTCCCAGTTGATATGGTATTCTTGCAATAGTAATATCCATCGGGTCAGTCTTCCATGGCTAAGCTTGCATTGTTTAAGGAAAGATATTGATCGATGGTCACTCCTCACTGTTACGTTGTGCCCTAAAATGTATGTCCTGAATTTGTCACAGGCGAATACAACACTAAGTAACTCCTTTTCCGTGACGTGGTAGTTCCTTTCACATGCATTCAGGGTCCTACTTGCAAAGCTTATGACCATATGTTGCCCTTTATCATCTTCTTGATACAAGACAGCACCGACACTCACGTCGCTCGCATCACAATTCATGAAAAATGGTTTTTGGAAATCCGGATGGCGTAGCATGATGGTGTCTAAAAATTTTTCTTTTATTTGTTCGAATACCTTGTCTTGTTCGGCTCCCCATGTCCATTTATTTTTTGCGGATAACTGTTTTTGAAATTGTGCTGTTAGTTTGGAATAATGGTCCTGGAATTTCCGATAATAATTACATATTCCCAGGAAAGATTGCAGCTGTTTTTTATTTCTAGGTGTTGGGAACCTTTGTATTGCTTCAACCTTCTCTGCTGAAGGGGTGATACCCTTCTTCGGTCAGATTAAAACCTAAAAATTGTACCTTGCTGGGTATAAATTTGGATTTGTCCAGCTTAAGGGTAATATTGTTATCAGATAACTTTTTCAAAACTGTTTCTACTCTATTACAGTGGTCTTGCCAGTTTGAAGATGTGATCAATAAGTCATCCACATAGATGGTAGTAAAGTTAAGTACCTCTTGTCCCAGTATCTGATCCATACACTGGACGAATACACCAATGGAATTAATTAGTCCGAATGGCAGTCTCTTGAATTGGTAGTTTCTCCCATCGAACAGAAAAGCTAGGTATTTTCTACTGTTCGGGTGTAGCTCTACCTGTCAGTATCCGCAGACTGTATCCCATGCGCTGATGTATTTCGTGCCATGGAATTTTTTAAGGATCTCTTCAATTTCGCTTGGGGACGTTCTATCATTTACTATCATCTTGTTGATTTCCCTTGCATCAAGGCATATTCTTACCTTGCCGTCCTTCTTTGGTATTGCCACAATCGGACTTGTATACGGGGATTGGCTTAATTCTATTATATCCTCCTCCATCATCCGGTTAATCTCGGCCTTCACTGCATTTCTTTGAGAGTATGCTATAGGATATGATTTCTTCTTAAAATCTACGGGTTCCTTAAATATAATTTGATACTGATAATCCTTTACCTTTCCCGGAGCATCAGAAAAAATGTGTCGGTATTGATTATAATTTTTTATGAGATCCTCGGCCTGGTGAGCACTAATCGGTTGATCTCGTACTTCCCTTTGGAATTGTCGGATCTCTTCCAACTTGTTTGACCATATTTCTTCGTCCTCCCACTCATCCATTATTTTTACCTGTACTTGTTGACAGTAATTATTCTGTAATATTGTATAACAGTGGTTTATTGAAGGTAAGTTGACATCCTTCACTATACTGGTTGTCCATACTCCATTTTCCGTGTTTAATGACACTTCTCCCTGCTTTAGGTTAATTATAGCAGAATATTGTCGGAGTATGTCACATCCCACAAGTATTGAAAGTGGTAGGCCACTGGCAACAAGAAAAGACATAGTGAATGTCAGTCCTTCACTTTCAAGTTCCAGAGACACTTGTTTCCGGACAGTTTTGTTTTGTCTGCCGGTAGCACCGATAATTGTTATGTTATTTATTGGTAGAGTGGGTATAGGTGTACTACATTTTTGTTGTATTTTGTTTAACTCTATTTGGTCAATTAAAGATATGTTGGATCCAGTGTCGATCATTAATATTGACATTACTCCATTGATTTGGGCATTTACGTACACTATCTCACTATTTCGGCTGGGCATTGGTTGATTACTTTCTTCGACCAATTCATCTCTGATATTTTTTAGATAATGCGTTGTAATTATAGTGATTATATCTTTCGTCGTAGTATTTCCCCCAAGAGATTGGTCCAGTGATGGGCTGTCCACAGTTTTCACTGGCCTTAAGCGTTTAAATGAGGGTTGACCTCATTGCCCCTAACATCATTAGTGTTTGATGGTTGGTTAGCGTTCGGCTCCTGTTGATTATTCCGGTCATCCACGCTGTTCCTGTGATCTTCTTCGAATGGGTGACTTCTCGTATCGGGTACCTGGTTAGAGTACGTTCGCCGATAGTTAGATGAGGGATAGTTTCTTCTTGGACTCCTTTGTCTTTGCCCCCTCATGTAATTTACCTGTGGCCGGTATCCTGGATTATTGTTCTGATTATTGTTGTTGTTTCCAGGGCGATAATTGTTGTTGTAACCATTCGATGGAAAGTTACCCCTGTGGTTGTTCCTGAAGTTGTTATTATTATTGTTTCCACTTCTGTTAAAATTTCTGGGCGCATTATTGCCCCGTGTGTTCCCTTGGTAATTGTTAGGGTTATTTACCGGTGGCTTATTATCTCCCTGTTGATTCTGTGACAATTGTCCCTCATTGGTTCTATTATTCCTGAAACTGTACCCTCTATTTTTCCTGTACTGCCACTCATGTTCATGGCTTTCCAATAAGCTAGCCATATCTTGGATGGTCTTTACCTGGCTGTACATCCGTGCCTTTTGGATGGCGTCGTCGTAGTGGTAAGATAACTGTATTACCAGACACTCTTCGGGTATACGTGGCTCCAAATTCCTGGCCATGCAGATTTTTCCCAAGAAGTAGGAGGTAAGGGATTGTCCGTTTTGGGTTTCATACCTTCCATTGCTCAGGTTATTGCGGACCATATTCTGAGTTGATTCAGACCAGTATTTAGCCTTGAACTGAGTCTTAAAGTCTTGAAGGTTTTGGATGTCTGGTCGGGTGGCAGTCCACCAGTTGTCATATGTCTCCTTGAACATTTCGTCCAGCATCCCTCTTATTGTAGTCCATCGAGTCTCTCGATTCTTGATGATTAACTCTTCTACCCTCTTCAAGAACTCAATAGGGTTTCTTTTATAATTACGGAAATTAATAGTATCTCTGTTGTCTGTGTTCACGACATGATTATTATTACATGGTCGGTCACGCCAGGCATCCACTTCTTCCCGTAATGACTCTTCTATTCTGCGCATTTCGTCAATCCTTTGTTGGTTTTTGTCTACTTTGCTGTCTATTTTATTTAAGTTACTGTAAACTCCTTCCATTCATTCTCCCAAGTCTGTTCGTACAGCTGCTACCTCTTTCTGGTTTTCTTCCCGGACTTGGTGTATGTCCTAGTCTATCTGGGTACATCTTCTGACTGTTTCTTCATGGTCCTCTCAATTCTTCTTTTATTCTCTCCTTCGAGATGGTTCATTTTATTGAGTACTTCCTCGCGGACTCCAGAAACATTTTCGTTGGTCTTCTCTAGCTTCTCCAACGTTTCCTCTAATTTGTCATTGATTTCCGTAACCTGCTGCTTTGCTTCTTCTCGGTACTCCATTAATTGGTGTGCCATCTGCAGCTTCGTTTCTTCTTTATTTTTCTCGTGGTCCTTCTTCAGCTGTTCCCTCAATTCTTCCTTCAATTCTTCGTTTCTTTGCTGAATTTCCTCCATCAATCGTTGTTGTAATATTTCATTATTCTTGTTAATGGTTTGTCTCAATTCTTCCTTCTGTTTCTGAAAATTGTCCTCCTGCTTTTTAAAATTTTCACTTGTTTCTTCCTTCATTTGTTTCAAACTTTCCTCGTTCTTGTCGAATTTATTGTTCATCTCCTTCAAACTCTCTTCATTCTTGTCGAATTTCTCCTCCTGTTTCTTAAAATTTTGATTGGTTTCCTTTATCATATTATTCATCATTTCCATTAATTTCAGTATGTTCGGGTCTCCTCTAACTTCTCCTTTGTCACTTGCCTGTAGTTCAATTTCTTCTTCTTGTGTTGGTTCTGTTGTGGTTATTGTTGTCTCCACTTCTTCAATCGGTGCTCCTTCCTCTTCTTCCCCTCTGTTTTCTTCCATCTCCTCCTTCGCCAATTTTTTCGATAAACCTCTTGTGTGCATCCTGATTTCCTTTCGTGACCGCCGCTAGAACTTCGTATCTTCCTTTTTCAAGCTCCACCGGTTGGTCGCCAATTTATTATATACGCAGAGGCCGCTGTAGTTCACCTCTGAAAAATATAACAGTGTGTCTGAGTGTGAAAATGTGTCTGTGTTTCTTACCACTGCGTCCTCGCACGGCGATGTACCTCACGATATTTTGGCCCGTAGCGAACGTACTGGGGACCAGGTATTGTGATTCCCGATTTGATGTTCAAACGTAGTGGATAATCTCCGGGTGGCGCCAAATTGTTTATAGAAAACAATTAAAATGGTTTGCTTATCAATGTTTTATTTGAACGAGGCGACGAATTCAATCTGTCCCGCCTTTTCTCAATTTCTTGTCAATCGAGATAGCGGTTGCTGGATTCGCTACTTGAGCGCTAGCCGTCGCATTGGAAACCTTCACTAGACATTATATTTTTAAACATACACTTTGCTAATAGAAATAAAACACGATTTAACACACGCAGTATAAATTTATTATTAATAGGAAGTTAATATTTTATAGACACAAGTTGTAATTAGTTTGTTCATATATAATTCTGCACCGGATAATTCTTTATAAGACTCTTACTCAAGGTTAAACGATCGACTTTTGAATACAAATAAACAGTAATGGCGTTCTATCTTGCCAATCAACAAATATTTCTGTCGATGTTTGTGAGTTGTTTGGATCACGTTAAAAGGTTCAGATGCAGTTACGACATTAAAAATACACAACCTTACAATGTTTTTTCCTTATGTAGGATAATGTGTAGTGGTAATTGTTTTGTTTAAGTGTCATACAAGATGTTTATAAGTCGTACATAAATATGAGGTTAGTTCTATAGTTAACAAAATTTTTCAGTGATATAATTTTATGGATCAATCCTTGTAAGAGGATAAAAATGATTTAGTGGTATTCAACATACATTGAGAAATGGTCAAAGTGCGTTTATTTTTTGGAAGTTGAAATAAATTAACTGATACTTAACAGCCTTGCAGTACGGTATTATTCGGGATGTCAAGAAGGAAGGATTATGGCATCAATATTGTTCGGCGTTCTTTATTCAGTCTTCGGCATCTGGTTCAAAGTTAGTTTGTACATATTTTGATATTTCATATTGATTTAAATATCTTCTCCCTCTGGAAATGGCATTCTGCATACATCAGTCTTCTGTACTCTCAATTTCTACACTTTGTTTTACTTCCAATATGTTTTAAACATTAAAAGGTGTTGTACAGACAATTCGCGTCTGGCTTGCCATAGCGTCACTTTTTCAGTCATAATATTTAACGGTAATTACCTCGTTAAACGACTGTTTCCATGGTAACGTAATTATTCTCATTGGTTGAGCTCAAAATAAACACATTGTTTTCAATTTTCGAATTTCTTTCAAATCTTCCCATATCTTCGGACTTTCTTCCTCCTCTTATCTTCCTTCGGGGTTATTATCTAAATGCACTGTCATTTATATTTTCTCACAAAGATTATTTTGGTACCCCACAATATTGGGTTTTATCAATTTTTCTAAGTTCAAAATTAATTCCATACTTACTAATTACATTTCTTTATTTATATAATTCCTTAATTTAATATCTGGTTTTTAATAATAACTACTATTCATCCTTGGTGAATTATTCACTTGGGATTTGTCCATTACATGGTGATTTTTGTACAATCAGTAATTGTTTATGTTTGACAGTTAGGCCTGTTTCACATTTAAGTAGCCATTACTGGATTTTTGTGGCTTCATACCCAACATATTTCATTTAGTCCCAAATTATTATTTTGCATTTGTAATTATGTTTAATGTATCTGGATGTGTTTTAATTTAGTCTTTGTTAGTAACAACTGTGTTATTCAACCTTACTTGCTAATTATTTGCTATTCATTTCCAATATAAAATAAAACATCTAGGCCTATGGTCTGTATAACTCTTACAGCCATATCCATTTCATAACTAGCAGTTTATATAATTCATTATTTCTTATTTGTTGTTCTGGTGCTAAACAATTTCACCTCTATTGAACTTTTTCCATTAAACTCCCCTTATAACATGGGTATTGAATTAATGTTGATACAAACTTATTTTCTAATGCTTTTTCTCTCCCTTCCATATTAACACCATCTAATTACTTTTCCTTGTGAAACACACCTTTAAACTTTTACAATACATTTTTAAGTTATAACAATATTATTTACTAGTCATTACAGTGAATATTACTATTCAGTGTTCATTATTCACTGATCAAATGTTCTATCCTAAATACTATTCATTGCCACTTGTTAAATGTTATTGTTCACTCTTAAAACTAAAACATAAGTAATTTTACTAAGTCTTTACCTTAGCCTACCCTCCTCTTACTATTTATATTATGGATAATATTTGTATTTATTGTTCACTAGCACTTTCTTAAATTATTTAGTGTTTCTTTAGTATCATATCACTCTAGTACAAATCACTTTCACTAATTCAACTTCCATTTATTTCTCATCATTTTATTCTCTTTCTCTACACACTATCTATATAACATTATTAATATTGTGTCTTTCTTAGTTAATAAATTACATATATCCCTAACTCTTTTGGTTAGTGTATTTTTATACATTGTTTCATATTACTGACGGTTCATTATGGTCATTTTATCAATACTAACAATCATTAATAGTTTTGGTTCTTAACCGAATTTCGTTGTCTTTATTATTTTGGGTTACACTATTTCTCCCTTCTCTATTTTTCATTACTTGTCTGGTTTTCTTGATGCGTTTCATCTCGTCTTCTTCCTTCTGGGTTTGTTCTCTCTTGGTTTTCATTCTTCTTCTCCTTCGTTCGTCTTATTTTCTTTATTTTGATTTCTTCACTGGTTTCTTAACTGGCCAATCTCTGGGGTAGGGTCAATGTCGTTTGTCTGTCAGTCTATTATTTTAGTTTCTTTATTAATCACTTTCAGTTTATTACACCTCCTCCTTCCATGATAATTACCATTTATTTATTTTTTACTATCCACATAATTTATTTATTCAAACATAATATCATTTAGCATTTTTTATACATACTTATTGTTATCAAAATTTATCTGAGTTTGGTGATGTTATAATATTGTAACGGTACATAAACCGGTCCCAATAAAGTAAATCATGAGAATAAAAGTCAGAAATGGGTAGAACTAAAGCTCGCTCAAAATTTAAATATATCATTCCACATAATAAACAATTCGAGTGGTATATAGTGCGAAGTGAGTTCTAGTGTACCCATTGAGGTGAAAAACCAAAGTGAAACTAATGTATTACTAAACTGTGCTGTATGTTTTGGATAGGATAAAACTATGGAAGTAGTATGTAATAATACTAATCGATTTTTGTGATTTTATTTATTTATTGTAATTTATATTGTATGAACCACAATTTGTTATACCCCAGTTAATATTATATTGTTTCAAATAATTATGTTAGATTGTAAGAAAACCCAGGGTTTAATTTTAAAAGACATAAAAATTTTAACTACCAAAGATAATATAAAATTAAAATAATCCTAGGAAGGAAAGGACAACAGGAAGTAGTACCGGGTATGAACACTATTCGATACTAAATAAATAATATATAAATTTATTTAATGATAATAAAATGATAAAATATTTATATACAAGGTCATAAAAAAATTAACCAAAACATATTATGTGAATTAAATTAGTAAATAAACCGGAATGGAAGGGAATTATTTTTCCATAAATAAAAATATAAATTTATAATAATCACAAACTGCCTACATAATAAAAATACTATGTGTTACTAAGAGTGATGGAAAATAACAAGTATTGTTAATAAGAATAAAATTTTGAACTGAACGAGAGTTGTTGAAGAACCGATGCGACAAAAATTATAAAAAAATAACCTTTTTTGGACATTGGAGGAGGCGAAATTCACGCAAGAATAATAAGCAAAGTGAATACTAACTAATTATACCAGAGGAATCCTAATTAAATGGTGATATACCTTAAAAACCAGTGGATGAAAACATTCTGAGGATCCAATATAGTTTGGCCTACTTCTAGTAGAAAATAAAAAAAAATACTCGAAATGAAGAGGAAATAATAACGCAAGACGTACCTCATCACAGAATAAAACTTCAACCCAGTAAGGACAACACGGAGCGAGGTAATATAAACTTTTTTCGTAATAAATCCAGAAGAAAACTCGGTTTTTAATATTGAAATAGAACAAAAAAAAAATATATTAATTGTATCATATGTTTATTTCAAAAGTAAACAAATACATGCTGCTCTCTTACGGCAGTTCCGGAAACTACGTAATATCTGAAAATTAAACCAAATTATTTATTATTTTCTTATATTTGTAAAGCGTAGCATTTAGCCATTTCTGACACTCTCATAACATAAAGAATTCACCCTGAACCCTGGGGAATTAATAAGAATTATGTAATAACTGATGTATTTTATTATAGCGTAATATTGGTTAAATAACAACATATATGTTTTGTTCTTTAGACAGATCTCTGTTTACTCGGTAAAGGCGAGAGGATGTTTTCTTTTTAAAAAGATTAATTGTGATACCTATACTTTGGTGGCTGGAGACAAAAGTCAATAATCAATAAAGCAATATTATTGAAAATTAATATTGAATTATAACGTGTTATAATTTATTGTAGTGGGTAGTTAATGAAAATTTCAGCACAACATACAGAAAAAATCGTCACAACAGAGGGGCAAATTTGATACTTACTCTCTCTTCTGCATAAGGCTGAACAAATTACCTCCTTGACCCCAAATCACACACTCTCGATTTCTTTTAGATTGAGTAAAACAAGATAAACGAAATCCTTTATTTATACCGTTTAAAACGTCAGTTAGTATAATTCATAAGTGACGCATACTGCGTGAGGCATATAATAACACTTCCATAAAACCTCACGAAAACAGCGGTACGTTACAGATTGGCGCTCAACGTAAAAGGGCGGTAATTAGAAAAGAATTTTGATATTTAATAAAAATATATATCAAAAAATCTAATTATCGTTGGCAGTTATGAGAAAACAAGAAATGCCTAATACCCGAGGAAAATCGAAGAAGAGGGCAGAAGAAAAGGAGATTGAAGAAGGTGGACAGGAACAAGAAACCGAAGTAGTTATGGATACGGAAACGGAAATAATTGAAGAGGATGCCCAAGGGGATCAACCAGATAAATCAAACCAAAAAGAAGACATAAGCATACAGGAGATGTTAAGAATTATAATGGAAGAAAATAAAGAAAATTTTAGGAGACAGGAGAAAAAATTTGACAAAATAGATGAACATTTTAAGAAACAGGAGGAAAACTTAAAGAGTTACATGAAAACCATGGAAGAAGGTTTCAAAAGGATGGCGGAAACAATGGATGGGTGTTCAAAGAATATGAATAAGACACTAGAAACCACCTCTGAAGGTAGAAAGGAAAACGAAACTAAAGAAGACCCGAATGCATTGCTATCTGAAAATAAGAATAGAAAGGACAAGGAGAAGATCCAAACCGTTGAAAGGAAGACCAAGGAAATAATAAAAACAAGTAGAAAGAAAATAATAAATACCAAGGAAGAATGGGAGATGATTACAGGTGGATTAATTAATGTATTCAACCTTCCAATTAACGAACAAAGGGAGTTAATTAAGTTTACATCCCAGTTAAATGTGTCGATGATTGAAGTGCATCAGAAGATATTAGTCAGATTATCAAGATGGAAGACAACATGCAAATATTGGGCAAATAATTCAGAGGTAAAAGGGAATGAAATGAGATTAAATATAAGCAACTATGTTATGCTAGAGGAGGTACAATACTGGTTAGTTAAGAAGGAACGAATTATGACGGAAGACCGGTACTTAAGTGAAAGTTTTATAGCAGCAAAGTGGGAGAGCCGGATGATAAGGAGATTATCGAGGAGAGAAGTAATTACGAACACCCCAGCAATCTGAGAACATGGAGTACCTGAAATAATGGACCACGGTTAAACAGACTCCAAACAAACCAGAAAAAAAGGGACGGATTTTATGGATACAGGACCAAGCAACCCATTGTAAATGAAAAACCACAAAATTCTAAAAAAGACGTAAGGACAACTTACTCAACTTATTTCGAACAATATAATTTAAAGTGAAGAGACTAAAACCCCAAAATTCAAAAAGTGTGTAAGTACAACTTACTTAAGATATTTTGCAACCATTAGAATTAATAAAAAGTGTGTAAGTACAACTTACTTAAGATATTTTGCAACCATATAATTTAAAATAAAAAGACAAAACACCAAGAAAATGTAAGAGCAGATTATATAATTTAGTTATGAAGAATTGATTTAAAATGAGATAACAGGAAAAAATAATATTTTTATGGTAACAAAAGAAAAATAAATAAATAAACAATTGATGGTAATGTGCTCAGATAAGAAGGTATAATAAGAAGAATAACGAATAATTTAATGACTCCAATGAAACTGAAGGAGGATGATAATTAATACAATAATTAGAATTTCTCGGAATTGAAGATTTTATAAGAAGAAATGATACGGAGAAATATGTCACAAGAAGTAAAGTCAGAAGAATTTTAACATAAGGCCTATCAATGATGTTATATGCTATTAGTCAATGGAAAAGAAGAAGGAATCCAGGAGAAGAAGAAATATATAAATAAATACAAACAGCTACAGTATGAAGAATCCCAAAAGTGTTTGGTACTAGTCGCTAATTGACTACTACTTATAATTTTTTTATTTTTATGTATTGACCGTAGAAATGTTCCGGCAATAATTTTTATGAGCAGGGATGATGTTCCCCTGGTCTCAGAAGGTGTAAGGATGGACAGCGGTGTATGGACCCAGAGTGGCCACCCGACTGGAACCACCGCACAAGATAGGGAAAAATGTTAGGGAAATTGAATATTTAAGGGATAATAATTATAAAATAGCTGAAAGGAGTGATATTAGATTCCAGAAGTATAAATGAAGAAAATAGAAGGAAGATAGCAGACCGAAGCTTAATTGATAAAGCGAATTTATAGAAGCAAATAGAAATGAGTGTTGAAACAATTTTAATATGATTAGTGTGACCAGTCCTTATCAAATAAAATGTGGAAGTACCACTAACCCCGAGAAATAATTGATGAATTTGCCTCCAAGAGAGAGAGAGTAAAGTAAGAAAACGACAATTACCACAAGTCTGAATTACCAGAGTTTATAATCAGTCAGCAATGAAACATTATTATGAAAACAAAGTCAAGACCAGTAGGAGACTTGAACCAATTAACAATTTATTTCTATCAACGAGTTGAACTAAAATAAATTTGTTCTAGTGGGGGGGCTTTATGTAACGGTACATAAACCGGTCCCAATAAAGTAAATCATGAGAATAAAAGTCAGAAATGGGTAGAACTAAAGCTCGCTCAAAATTTAAATATATCATTCCACATAATAAACAATTCGAGTGGTATATAGTGCGAAGTGAGTTCTAGTGTACCCATTGAGGTGAAAAACCAAAGTGAAACTAATGTATTACTAAACTGTGCTGTATGTTTTGGATAGGATAAAACTATGGAAGTAGTATGTAATAATACTAATCGATTTTTGTGATTTTATTTATTTATTGTAATTTATATTGTATGAACCACAATTTGTTAT
Source organism: Magicicada septendecula (assembly GCA_034769895.1). Taxonomy (NCBI): domain Eukaryota; kingdom Metazoa; phylum Arthropoda; class Insecta; order Hemiptera; family Cicadidae; genus Magicicada; species Magicicada septendecula. Next base: position 40,849,461 of record CM068372.1, read on the forward strand.
ACCCCAGTTAATATTATATTGTTTCAAATAATTATGTTAGATTGTAAGAAAACCCAGGGTTTAATTTTAAAAGACATAAAAATTTTAACTACCAAAGATAATATAAAATTAAAATAATCCTAGGAAGGAAAGGACAACAGGAAGTAGTACCGGGTATGAACACTATTCGATACTAAATAAATAATATATAAATTTATTTAATGATAATAAAATGATAAAATATTTATATACAAGGTCATAAAAAAATTAACCAAAACATATTATGTGAATTAAATTAGTAAATAAACCGGAATGGAAGGGAATTATTTTTCCATAAATAAAAATATAAATTTATAATAATCACAAACTGCCTACATAATAAAAATACTATGTGTTACTAAGAGTGATGGAAAATAACAAGTATTGTTAATAAGAATAAAATTTTGAACTGAACGAGAGTTGTTGAAGAACCGATGCGACAAAAATTATAAAAAAATAACCTTTTTTGGACATTGGAGGAGGCGAAATTCACGCAAGAATAATAAGCAAAGTGAATACTAACTAATTATACCAGAGGAATCCTAATTAAATGGTGATATACCTTAAAAACCAGTGGATGAAAACATTCTGAGGATCCAATATAGTTCGGCCTACTTCTAGTAGAAAATAAAAAAAAATACTCGAAATGAAGAGGAAATAATAACGCAAGACGTACCTCATCACAGAATAAAACTTCAACCCAGTAAGGACAACACGGAGCGAGGTAATATAAACTTTTTTCGTAATAAATCCAGAAGAAAACTCGGTTTTTAATAGTGAAATAGAACAAAAAAAAAAAAAATATTAATTGTATCATATGTTTATTTCAAAAGTAAACAAATACATGCTGCTCTCTTACGGCAGTTCCGAAAACTACGTAATATCTGAAAATTAAACCAAATTATTTATTATTTTCTTATATTTGTAAAGCGTAGCATTTAGCCATTTCTGACACTCTCATAACATAAAGAATTCACCCTGAACCCTGGGGAATTAATAAGAATTATGTAATAACTGATGTATTTTATTATAGCGTAATATTGGTTAAATAACAACATATATGTTTTGTTCTTTAGACAGATCTCTGTTTACTCGGTAAAGGCGAGAGGATGTTTTCTTTTTAAAAAGATTAATTGTGATACCTATACTTTGGTGGCTGGAGACAAAAGTCAATAATCAATAAAGCAATATTATTGAAAATTAATATTGAATTATAACGTGTTATAATTTATTGTAGTGGGTAGTTAATGAAAATTTCAGCACAACATACAGAAAAAATCGTCACAACAGAGGGGCAAATTTGATACTTACTCTCTCTTCTGCATAAGGCTGAACAAATTACCTCCTTGACCCTAAATCACACACTCTCGATTTCTTTTAGATTGAGTAAAACAAGATAAACGAAATCCTTTATTTATACCGTTTAAAACGTCAGTTAGTATAATTCATAAGTGACGCATACTGCGTGAGGCATATAATAACACTTCCATAAAACCTCACGAAAACAGCGGTACGTTACAATATATACAAACATCGACAACAACATGGATATTCTACCTTAGCAAACCACCTCATTGAAGGAAACCACACATACACAAACATCAAACATGGATATTCTACACGTACACACAAAAGGCTGAAAACTAGACACTCTTGAATAATTGGAAATATACAAACACATAAAAACGACATCCTTAACGAACAGACACAATTCAAATCACTCGCACTATTCGAACATCACACACACACACACACACACACACACACACACACACACACACACACACACACACACACACACACACACACACACACACACACACACTAGATCTTTCGAACGACGGCGCCATCACCAAGAACAAGACGAACAGCACTTCCAGTGGCAGCCTCTGACGAAGCTTATAATAAGCAAAAACTGGTTCAGGCTATAAGGTAAAACTAAGTTTTTACCAATAAAAAACTTTGTTCCAAGTCAGTAATGATATAATTATATTTAGTTAATCAACAGACGCGTCATGGGCAACGGAATGCAACAAAGTAAATTTTATATCTATTACTGCATGATGTAAGTAATCTGTATGACGTATAAAATACTATTTTCACTGTAGTGTGGATGGTGAATTGTAATTATGAACATCTCGTCAAGTCAAGTACTTCAGATTTTAATGATAATGTGATACCCCCCTTTTATTTTCCTAAGTTTTGTAATTTTTATGAATTTTATTTAATTTTATTTTTATTAAGTTTTTTTTTGTAAAAGGGGAGAGACATCATATTTAGAACTAGGTAAAAAAACCTAGAGGAAGCAAAAGTGTGCAAGGCCCAAATACAATTACAGACATGTCCCCCCAGGTGAATGACAGGACTTGCAAATGAAAAACTCTTTTAACCAACAAGCGTGTGCTTTATTCAACCTGCAAGATTTTACATACATGCCAAGTTCGTAATTGTGTGAGCACACCATTAAAGGCAGAATTATATATATATATATGTATATATATGTATATCCATTAATTCATAATGTCACAAAGTAAGTGAATTGATATTAAACTAATTGCAAAATTTCTGCCTGATTATGTATGAGTCAAAGTTAGTAATAATCTCATTCATAAAGCAATACTAATCCATCAGTGTTGTATAATATCAAATAGGCTAGCCTGTTGTCTCAGTAAGCACATTTATGGTTATTCTCTTTTTTAAATCCGTTACATATTCCCCCAAAAAAAGTATATATATAGTAAAATTACACACACAAACACATATACGACATGAATAACAAAACATCCCTCATTTCAACACTAACCTCGTCATAAACCCATTCCAACTACAGTAAATGAATGAACCCTAATATGTATAGATAGGTACAAATATAAATGACAACGTAAATGGAATATCTCAGCTCCTAAGCATAGATTTGCCAGCATATTCGCAAGCATAGTTCACACCAGAGAATGTAAGTGACCGCCCCGAAACTCAACCAGCCAAACGACCCCTTACCTTAATCATTAAGCGTTAAGTATGTGTGTGAAAGAAAATCGTTTCTCATCTACAGCATCAGACAACCCCCGCTACGTTATTAAAACTCAGCCATGACCAGATGACATGATAGCACGAGATGATTAACTCCCTAATGGTCTTAATTAGATGAAAGTTAGATCTTACAGCAAACTGCGGATGTGTGTGTATGTGTGTAACTTCTTACACATTATACAGTTATAAGATACTTCATTAGGTGTACTGTGGTAATGTTCACACATGCAGTAACATAATTGAACATGAGAGTTTGTGCTAGAGTATAACGTTCAGAACTTCACGAGTGAGCTTCTGGCGGCTTCTGTGCATTCACATGTTGTAGAGAGAGAGAAATAGATAATCAGAATTTTCCCACCTGGATTGTCCGGTGTACTTAGTTCGTATAGGCGCGGATCAGTGATGTCACAGTCGTGTCACAAGTCCCTGGTGCAGCTTAGCATTGGAAAAGTCCTCGACTGACGGCATTGTGGCTATAAGATCGTCTCTGCCATTAGGGTGGACAGATGTTCGTCCACCCCTGACACCCATCTCGCCCTTGGTCGAGCACCTGGAACAACACTTTATCTAGCCTATCATAGTGATAGGTTCGGAAGTCCTGGATAGAAGTTTGCCGCCAGCCGAGACCAAATGAACAGGTTGGAGGATCAAGCAGAAATGAGGCCGATACAATGTTTCGGTCCAGCCAAGTAACCTCCGAATGCAGGAATGTACAGACACAGCTGGCCGGCAGCGCCAGCTGTATTGCGTAGCTGCACAACCGTTTGTGTGTATAACCGACCGACAACAAACTATCGCAGCAGGGTGGCCATGCGTGACGTCAGCGGCGCTCGTTTTTAAAATACTAATAATACGTTGCCGAAGCCAGTACGGCACAAATGTTGGTCTAAGTCATCTTCAGAATACTATACGCCACCCTTTTAAAGTAAAAAGGGTCTGTTCACAAGTAATCGTGTAGATTTAGATGTTAGGAAAAGTTTAACAGAGGCTTTTGTTTTAAGTGAAACCTCAACCTTGATGAAGAAGAAGAAGGCTAACCTAGAAACAGTGGAGATATGAACGCGGAGAAAGTTGATAAAGGCAAATTGGCTACATAGAATAACAAATAATGGGTAATTATAAGTATAATACTACTGACGCGGAACACCAATTTTTTATTGGTAAAAATGTAAAATTTTTACCTTGTAGCCTAAACCAGTTTTTGCTTATTAGAAGCCTTGTCAGAGGTTCCCACTAGGAGCACTGTCTGTCTTGTTCTAGTGATGGTGCCATTGTTCGAAAGATCGATGTTGTGTGTGTGCAGTATGAATGTTTGAATAGTATGTGTGATTTGAATTGTGTCTGTTAATTTAGGATGTCGTTTTTATGTGTTTTTGTGTGCTTGTATATTTCTAGTTGTTCAAGATTGTCTAGTTTTTGGCATTTTGTCTGTATGTGTAGAATATCCATGTTAGTGTTTATGTTTGTGTATGTGTGGTTTCCTTGAATGAGGTGGTTTGCAAAGGTGGATTCGTTGCAAAAAAAAAAAAAATTAGTGTTCCAACTCAGTAGTATTATATTTATAATTAGTGAATCAATGGACACATCATGGACAACAAAATCCAAGAAATAATGGGTGTTTCAGAAGAAGTAAAAGACAAAACAAAACTTATAAAATAATTGAAAAAAGGAAGACTGAATGTCTGGGGTATGTGGATTTAATGATTTGTATATACTTTTCCAACATGGAAATAAATCCTCTGCCTTACCCAGCTTTCACTCATCACAAACTAGACAAATTACTAGTGCCAAAAACTAGACACATTTGAACAACTGAAAGTATACAGACACACAAAAACATATGGAATCAACACTCTTCTTCTTCTTCTCCTCTTCAAGAATTAGGTTATATAAACCTGTTCTGGTACCCATCTCATCGTCGGACGACACACCTCTGTTCTACCAGTGGCTTTATAGTTAATTGCCGCTTTCACAATCGATCCTCTGTCATCCTTTGCAGATGATCCCACCATTGTCTTCTGTAAATTGAAATAATTTCATTTATTATTGAAATTTTCTAATATTATAATTATATTGTTAATGATACTATCAATATTTCATAATTTGATGATGTCAAATGGCTTTTCCCACCACCATATAAATGATATTATAAAGTAGAATGGGCAACATTTTAAACACATAGACACAATTTAAACCACATGTACTCTTTGAACACATTACACATTGTACACACAATAATGATCTGTCAGCCAATTCAAACAGCAGCACTAAATTCAGTAATGGAACTGGCAGGCAAAGATAAACATTTTTTCTAAAACTTTAGCATTTCATGCCAGAACAGTGTGTACAATTCAGTATTACACGAATACCAGGAATACCATGGACAATTAAATCACTGAGAATTTGACTGAGGAGCGTTTATACAATATCCTGGTTTGATGATTGAAACCAGGAGATTTGATTGACTGTAAACAGAGGACTGAGTTCCTGTTACAACAACAATGCCTGGCGTTTAGATGAAGAATGAGAAGTAATCTTCAGCTTCAACATCTTATTAAAATTTGTTTTATAAACATTTGTAGTGAATTAAAAGTGCCCTAGCAATTTCCAATGCTTTCTCCTTAATACACACACTGCATACATAGTTATTACTACCAGCTTTTCTTAGAGAAATCACAATTTTTCCAGGTAATAGTGATTTTTATCAAATTCTGAGAAGAATTTATGGACCAGTGTGGGATGGAGAGAAGCGGAGGATAAGAAAGAATTGTGAGATAAGAGACCTTTATGGAGAAGTGGACATAGTTGCAGTAGTGAAGGTGCACATGGTTGGGGCACATGGTGAGAATGAGAAGCGATCAAGGCCCAAAAATGACATTGGAAAGGAAACCAGAGGGAGTAAGGAGGAGAGGACATCCGAGAAGGAGATGGTGTAAAGATGTGGAAGGGGGTTCGAGGAAGATGCAAGTGGCAGGTTGGAGGAGTAAGGCTCTGGACAGAGAAGAATGGAGGAGAATCATTGAGAGCAGGCCTGGGTTCTACACGGACCATATTGCCAGAGGAGAAAGAGTGATTTTCATCAGTTTCTGAAAATTTAAGCAAAATGTATGCATTTCAGAGACACTCTGAGACTTAACATTCGAGTCACTCTTTCTTGACATCGAAAAACCATTTGACAGCATCAACTGGAATATAATGTGCAGAGTTCTCAGAGATGTAAAGGTAGACTATATGGATAAAAGAATTGTCGTGAAAATCTACAAGAAGCAGACAGCTCTCATAAGCTGGAATGGACTCAAAACAAAGACATTGAAAGGCATTAGACAAAGCTGTGGATTATCACCACTACTGTACAACTTGTATGTAGAGTATGTGATGAAGGAGTTCAGGGAAACCAGCAACAATGAAATAATAATAGTCAATGGCATATGTTATAAAAACAATTGTTTTGCAGATGACATTGAACTTTTTTAGGAAAAAGTGAGGAATAACTAGAGAATGCACTTCACCAAATGAACAAGATGCTAAAAGATAATTTGTGACTTGCAGTAGGGTGGTGTCCATGTAAATGCTATTGCCAGCGGCAACAGTACTGCAAATAAGAGAAAATAATATTAATTATATCACAGAATAAATACTTTAGTTATTGAATAATTTGAAATCCGAACAACATTAGTAGGGAAACTTGAAGGAAAGCATAGCATTGCTTTCGAACTGCTGAGCAGCTGCACCGTCTTGTGTTGCCAGCTCAGTCATCGGCAATGTTTTACTGACTGCGTACAGTCATTGATCTCAAACTAGTTGTCACTGGTGAGGGGGGAACACACTCGCCCGTCCAATGTGTTGTCACTGTATAAACTGGCAAAACACTCAGTTAGCAGTTATGTTTGTTTTCGGAACTGACGTGCAGCAGATACTACTTACCTGTTTGTGTTTTGTTCGTTTAGTCATGTGTTTCTCTGTTTGTCTTTATTATTTTTAATTAGATTATTTGTGTTCTGATTTATTCTGTGTAAGTATAATGAGAGTCAGATCACGTTGAACCGGGACCCTCTTCTTCTCCCAGCAAATGATAGAAAATACTCTAAAAAGAGCACTTGGTTCAAGAAAACATTCAACTTAATTTTTAGGTTAAGTTTTAGGCCTATCACAACTGGCAATAGGTATTATTTTACACGCCACTGGTGACATGACAATAAATAAGGAAATACAAAAGTCATGGAATGTCCCAGTTCTGGAAAAGAGAAAGGTGAGATACTTCTGGATAGTAGTAAGTTAGTACAAGTTGATACCTTTAAATATCTTGAGAGCATTACACCAGATATAAGGTTTACTAGTGATGTAAAATTAGCATTTCTCAACCAAGAGGAGGATTTGTCAACAAAAAATTCCATCTGGTATCCAGAAAAATTTCCCTCACCTGCATATGGAGTCTGTCCAGATTCAGAAACATGCATCTATTGTAATGAGTCGGCGGGATGAGTTCCGCTCATTGAGTGCTCTTTGGACAAGAGTTGCACTAAGGATTTGCATTTCTTCTGATTGGCTGGTGGTGTCAGACAACAACTTCGTGCGGACACCAAAAACTTATAAATATGGGCGTCCTACTCACAGCCACTAGCCTTAACCATAGTTCAGTGGTCACTGACAACGAAACCTTTGTTGTCAGTGTTTTGCAACCTACTGCACTTAAGATGGCCGTTGAAGGCACGGTCGAAACATTTGGACCACAGGTCCTACAGCCCGGCAAGCCAAAGTTCTTATAAGACTGGAGCCAGTCGTGAAAGCCTCAGACAGAAATTGATTAAATTGTTTGTTTTTTGTTACAGGAAATATATGGGTACAAAGAATGCATTGTGTACAAGATGATAATGTGGACATTTGTGGTACTCAGTTTGGGAGCACTGCGGCTGGTCTTCCACTGGTGGCCACAATGGATGTTGTACATATCACACAAAAGATGCCCCCTTGAGGAAGCTGACAAAGTTCTCATTGTGGTAGGTCACAATGTACCTGCTTAATCCATGTTGTTTTTGAAGAGTATTGGCGGTCATTAACTTACATAAGGCTTCTGCTCTGTAGGTCCTTATATTTTATATAATATGAATTTACCCTCCTTTGGTTGACATCAGGTTTAACAGCAGAGAATGTTACAAATATGGTCAGGGATAGTATAGGTTTGTGGTCTCATCCCCCCATAAAAGGTTATCTTTCAAGCCTAAGCTGGCATTCATAAATAAGCCTTTTTTTCTATATTTGCATATTGTATAGTCCATGTTAAGAAAGGTGCAAGATAAACTACTGGTAATTAATCTCTCATGTCAGATGTCAATGTTAAAAGTTTCTGGGCTGTCAAGACACGGTCCAAGGTCTCCTTATAGAAATCCTGATGTCTCAATTGTTATCAGTGGTTTGAAAAGTGATGTCTTAATGCCTGAATATGACTCGCTTTTAACTGAGTAAGGACTTGCTTTCAACAAGACTTAGACCATGGCCTAACAACAGAGTAACTTTTAACAACACAGTCAATGAGATGTTAAAAATTAACAGTAGTAAGCAAATTGTCAAACCCATTATTTATGATGTGTAAAAACCTGTGCCTATGGGAAACTGTCTATCTGTATGCTATAATCAGTTTTGTAGATTACAAACGTGTTATTCAGTGTTAATAATCTATATATTACTAATGATGTATCTAGAGACATAGTGGCAAGTGTATTGGTTTCCATAGTGGAAGCTTTGTGGTTTTGAATTCACCTGAATATGTGCTTTGACATCAAAATCTCTTTAATACTAGTGGATACTTGTTCTCATCAGCTGGATAAGTTATAGATAAACTAGGACCATGACATCCATCCAGACTCTCTGTTCACTTAATCCCAATACAACAGACCCTTATCAATTTGATCAGTCAAAGGTAATCTGGAACCGTGACACGTTGTTGTTTGCAGTATGTAAAGTCTCAGCATAAGACTGAAAAGTCACAGGTCCATCCATATATCGTGGGGTTAGTGGTAAAACTACCCAGATCCAATTATGTTTCAAAAAACACATTTTATTTTCTTATTAATTTCTGTTTTTCTTTCCACTTTTCATAACCTATTTAATTAATAAACAATTTTATTAATAATTAAAATTAACGTTGAAAATCTTTTTAATAATTTTATGATTTATCATAGCACTTGAAACACTTTAATTTCAGTTTTCCAAAAAATCCATTTAAGTGGACTTGGGTAACTTTACAACTGACACAATGATATTTCTAAGCATTTGACTCTCCAATAGGATTTAACAGCAGGTCTATAATTTTAATTTGTATAGTAGTTCTGTACCATTTTATCATTTATGAAAATTGTATTCATTACAATTCCATGAAAAATCAGAAAAATTTGTGTTTGCTAATCATATAAGTCTATTTATTATTATTATTATTATTTCTTTTTATTCCTATTGGGATAACTAATAATGAAAGACATTTTGTGTTTGTTTTGTGGTGTCCCTACAATAATGTGCAGGTAATAATATCTGTCAAAGGATCTACTTAAATATGTTGAGACATAATTGTCAATGACTGCTTCATGTAGTCTATATAATATAAAACAACCAATAAATATATTCTTTTTCAAATTTCCTTTGTAAAATGTTTTGATACCTCTTATAAGAAATTCACTTGGGTAAAATTAAGTAACTAAAGGAACTGTAAATTACAACAAAAGAAAAAAACAATTATGTTGTTCAATAGCATAAAATATCTGAATAGCACTATATATTCATATTTAATGTCCATAAACATCAAAATGCTTCATGAAGGGTGTTGGTTCCATGACTCCTTTTTTATCACTGAGTTAATAACATTAGAGACCACAGTCTAACAAAACACAATCGTGAAGCTCTGTCATACATAATAACATATATTAAAAATATTTAGTTTACTGTTCTTAAAATGTTTCAGGATAACTATGAGAAGAGATTCAAATCTTTGTTCATCAAGAAAGTTAAGTGCATCTCAACAAAAAGTCTCCGGTAAGTGAACCTAAATCATATAAGTTACTTTGACTTAATCTAATAAACATAAAAATAATTCTGTGAAAAAATATTAATCTGTAAATTTTAAACCTTATAAGATTCTTATCTTGTGTGTCTTGTCATAATATTGTGTGTTTAACAGATAAATAGAAAATAACAATTTGGTGAAAACAGGAAGTGTGTGTATTGTGGCAGAAAAAATAAAGCATCTTTTAGCAGTATTTAACTCAATCTTTGTCCCTTTCAGGAAAACTAATTAAAACAGAATAGTGATTTAAAATCAGATAATCTTCATAGATTGCAGTCACTTTTGCACTTTTAATGTATTCACAAAAATTAGAGAATCTATTTTCTTCATATTATACCTTGATAATGTGGATGGTAAAAGACCAAATCCCATTTTTATTTCAGTCAAGGTCGTCACAATTTATAGAACTTTACATCAACCTCTTGCGAGGCAGAAATCTAGTGTATAAGAAGCAAGTACAATATCTATAAGAAGAAATAATAGAGAGAAGATTAACAAGAGCTGGTTAGTGTGTGTTGTAACTTAAGAATAAAACATTGCTTCATTTTCAACATTCTGATCTCCAATCAAAAATATAACATAATCAAAAATATAACATATAACATTTTTTTACATGTTACATTTATTATGGAGAATATGGTGAAGCCTAAGTCTTTGGTATAAGAACACAACAGAAACAGTAAACATTAAAGGTCAATGAATATTCATTTAATCTGAATATTTATTTTAGACACAAATGGAAAATTGAACCATGTTGAGACTAAAACAAAGTTATCAGACAATAACGCCATCCTAAAGTTGCCATTCACATGCCCTTCTCAGTAAAACATGATAAAAATAAAGTAATAAAATTGAGAACTAATGGGGCTTAAAGGATTATAATTAATTGAACGAATTATATAGTTATCTTAAAATGTTTTTACAAGTAAAAATATCCTTGTAAACTTGAGTTTTCTGTGGATTATTGACGTTATCATCTGCAGGCATCTATATAGACCTACACTGGACATACTTTATATGTTCAGTAAAAAATTGATTTTGTAAGGTGTCAGATTATTACTTTCTGCATAACATATTGTAAATCATCACATTAGATTGTTCTACAATTACTCTGTTGTCTGTGGCTGAAGTTATGAGCCTATTTAAAGTAGCCTATTATTAAATTTCACTGTTTTAATTTAAGAACATACTGGTAGATTGATCTAGGTAATTAGCTTACTTAAAGTGTCATTAAATAATTAACTTCAGTTTTATGATGTTTCATTTTAAAGATTTTCTTTGGTATGCCATTTCGTTATTATTATCTAAATAACTATACTCTTGGAAATATGTTGATCTATAAGTCAATTTTACAAATCTTAATTCATGATCCTTCTTAAAGATCGTCCTTCTTGATGATCCTTTTACTTTCATATTCTGCTGGAAATAAAAGAAGTACAGTAGAACCTCGTTTAACGGACCCCGTTACTACGGACTTCTTTTACAACGGACACGTCTTTTACATCGCACCCCCACCCCCTAGTAACTAAGTCAATGCACCGGAATGACTCACGTCTGCCCGCTAGTGCCGAATGACAGTTTTCAGAGACAAACACCCTTATCAGGTATAAATTGTTGAAAGTTAAAACCCAACCCAAATTCACCATTGAATTAACTGGTTTGAGAATTAACTGTTGAGATAATAACAACAAATACAGGAAACTGTTTGTTTGAATGGTAAGGGAAAGGGAGTTGAAAACAAAGAAAGGTTAACGCCTTAGCCAGGTATATTTTCACTCCCACCACTACTGGTCAGTATTGTTCAGTTGTTTGTCGCACACAGTCACACGTCCTGCCTATAACTTTTTTTGATTTATTCAAATCATGTCGTTAAGTAAGCCAAGTGTAGGACAGAAACGGAAGCGTAAGGCACTCAGTCTTCAAGATAAACTCTCCATTATAGAAAAATTAGAAAAAGGAGCATCTGTTTCTAGCATTTGTCATGAGTATGAAATCGCAAAACAAACCGTATCGGACATTAAAAAAATCAAAAAATGACATTTGTAACTTTGTTCTCAAGTTTAATGTAGAAAAGGAGAAGAGCGCAGCTAAGCATATGCGGCTGCCTTCTATGGCAATACTGGATGATGCAGTCTACAAGTGGTTCTCTCAGCTTCGTTCATGTGGAATGGCTGTTAGAGGAATTGAAATTCAAGCGGCTCTCCAAACAGATGGGATTTGAACAGTTTAAAGCGAGCTCTGGTTGGCTATTTAGGTTTCATCGACGTCACAACATTTCAAACAAGAAGATTAGTGGGGAAATTCTTAGCGCAGACTTTGAAGCTGTTGAGCCTTTTATAAAAGAATTATACGATTTGATTAAAAAAGAAGGTTATCAATTGAGCCAAATTTATAACTTTGATGAGACAGGTTTGTTTTGGAGAACTCTACCTGACAACACACAAGCTTCAAAACCCGAAAAAAGTACGCCTGGTAGAAAAGTCAGCAAGAGGCGTGTGTCAGTTTTGTTGTTTGCAAATGCAGACGGCACTCATATGCTTAAACCTGCTATCGTTGGTAAAAGCAAAAAACCAAGGGCACTTAAAAATGTGATGGACAATTTACCAGTTCACTATTATAGTTCCCAAAATGCGTGGTTTACAACTGAAATAACAAGTGATTGGTTTCATAAGAAAGCCGTGCCAGCAATTATAAACCACCAAATGGAAATTTTGAACATTCCAAAAGAAAAAATAAAAGCTTTGGTTCTTTTGGATAACGCACCAACCCACCCTGATGTTGACAAACTCTGCAGTCGAGACAAGAAGATAAAGTGTAAGTTCCTGCCTCCAAACACAACATCCGTGTTTCAGCCCATGGACCAAGGAGTAATTTATACTGCCAAGCGGCTTTATAGAAAAAACTTTCTCAATGAAATCTTAGAAGTTGATAAGCCATCCGCTGCTGAAGAAGACAGAAGGGGCCAAAAGACTCTTGAAAACTTGAAGGCCTACAACATTCGATCTATGATTCACAACTTTGCTGATGCTGTAAAAGAAATTAAACCAACTACTTTGGTGAACTCATGGAAAAAACTGTTAAAGAATGAAGAAGCATGTTTAGAAATAGAAAATTGTGAGCCAGAAGATTTCCGTGCAACTTTGCAAAGATGAGGGGAGGAAGAAGTTTTATTGGAAGATGTGGAGACCTGGGTTGAAGAAGATGAAGATGACCTTGGATTCCACTTGTTGACGGAAGAGGAGATTGTTGGCAGTGTCACTGAGAAAGAAGACTCTTCGGAGGACGAGGAGGAAGACTTACAAGAGGAAGACAATACTCAGGCAACAATAAAAGTGAGTGAAGTGAAAGATCATTTAAATTTTGTCATTGAATATGTTGAACAATCAAAAAATGAAAATGTGTTTGCTTACTATGAAAACTTGTGGCATCTTCATCAGCTACTGACCAACAAAATAAATAACAAACAAACACAACAAAAAATCAATACTTTTTTCAAACCAGTTAATGTTAGTAGTAATAACCTAATGAATAATAATGAACCAGGCCCTTCTTGTTCAAGAGAATAAAACAATAGAATGTATATAAAGTTTCAACTCTGGTCTATAATGTAAATATGAACAGTATGATCTCATTTGTCATGTATGCTATGTAAAATGATGTCAAGTAAAAATAAACATGTTTTATACTAATTTACCGAGTTTTATTGATGTAAATACGTCCTAACAAGACTTATTTGTTATATAACGGACTTTCATTACAACAGACAACCTTTAGCCCCAATTAGTCCGTTATAATGAAGTACTACTGTACTTTTAAATTTGTGTGTGTGTGTGTGTGTGTGTGTGTGTGTGTGTGTGTGTGTGTGTGTGTGTGTGTGTGTGTGTGTGTGTGTGTGTGTGTGTGTGTGTGTGTGTGTGTGTGTGTGTGTTTTAAAACTTAATTGATTGGCTGAATTTATATATTTTCAATTTGACTGTCTAGTTGAGCAGAATGTGTATGCACAATATAGTTTTAAGCAGATTTAGAAGTGTATTTTATTTTTAGAGAAATTATCTAGGAGTATTCATTTTGTTATTATATATATAAACTTTCACAAATGAACTTACTTTCTTTACACTTTCCCAAACGTTTCGAGGTGTTGTTCCTCTTCCTCAGTGGGAGTAAATACTGATTGTCAGTTAACAGAATAACGGTTATGGACTTAGGTGTGTGTGGTGGGAGAGGAACAACACTGAGGAAGAGGAACAAACAACACCTCAAAACTTAGTACGTAGGCTTTCACGGCCGGTGTCATTATGATTATCTTCTAAAACTTCCGGGCTGAAAGGCCGTGGTCAAGTGCTTGAAATACTGCTAAACATTTCGGCCGCACCACCGGTGGCCATCTTCAGTAGCGAAAAATTTTGTTCGAATAGATGACACGCCGAACACGTCTCCCAATGAACTGGGAACAAGCAACAGTGAGTTACGGCTACGATGCCTCTATTTATAACTTTTTGGCCGCTTAAGGTGTATCGCGCGGACCAATGAGAAGCCAGCTCGTCATTCTCGATTCTGATTGGCCATGGAAAATAAACCATGCCAGACACTATTTAAGGAGATGCTTTCACCTCGGCGGTTCATAGCGACGGACGCATTCTTATGAATATGGATGGACTCCAGATGCAGGCGAGTGAAGTAACCCCGGACAGAAGAAAAGTCCGCAGTTGCTGAACACGCTCTTTCCCACGACGATCACCGGGTGATGTTTGATGAAGCCCGCGTGTTGTCTTCTGTCCGGGGTTACTTCACTCGCCTGCATCTGGAGTCCATCCATATTCATAAGAATGCGTCCGTCGCTATGAACCGCCGAGGTGAAAGCATCTCCTTAAATAGTGTCTGGCATGGTTTATTTTCCATGGCCAATCAGAATCGAGAATGACGAGCTGGCTTCTCATTGGTCCGCGCGATACACCTTAAGCTGCCAAAAAGTTATAAATAGAGGCATCGTAGCCGTAACTCACTGTTGCTTGTTCCCAGTTCATTGGGAGACGTGTTCGGCGTGTCATCTATTCGATCACAATTTTTCGCTACTGAAGATGCCCACCGGTGGTGCGGCCAAAATGTTTAGCAGTATTTCAAGCACTCGACCACGGCCTTTCAGCCCGGAAGTTTTAGAAGATAATCATAACACCTCGAAACGTTTGGGAAAGTGTAAAGAAAGTAAGTTCATTTGTGAAAGTTTATATATATAATAATATTTTATAAAGTGAACGAAGAGGATGGATCAACAAGATAATTCATTCTACTTTTTGCTTATTCATGATATTTTAATTGGTGTATCTTTATTTATTTTCACTCAACTAATCTATTGGGGAACTAGTATTTGTCACCGTCTCAGTCTATTTGTCAGTTTACTTAATGTGTTGTCATCTAATGCTGTTAGTAGGTTTCCTACTGTTCAGAATTTGCTACTAATTTCCTTACTTTCATCAATGCTCATAGATTTATTTGTATCATTCTTCAATTTTTCTTAACTAATTGTTTTCATTAATTCACCCTCCTCAGCTAATTTATTACTTCATGTGGGGTTTATGGGTATGGAACATTTTGTGATGTTACAATAGTAGTGTAAAGGCAGATTGTTAATTTAGAATAATATCTCATGTATAGCAATTAGGATTTGAAGATAACGTAAATGCTATAAGAGCAATATCTGATTGAAATCGAAGTAAATTAAAGGACAAATTTATGTGTATTTATCTGCATTTATTATTTATGTGTATGTAAATAGCACAAATCACTATAATGTGTTTATTTTACCATAAACATCAAAATGCTTCATGGAGGGTGTTGGTTCCATGACTGTTTTTTTATTACCGAGTTTATAGCATTAGACCACAGTCTAACAAGACATTCAGTATACATAAAACTGCAACCAAGGAGACACTAGCACTCTTATTAGTGACTTAGTGTTACAGAATATCAATGCAAGTATATCTATGTTGCATCACATATATGAACAACTTCTATCTGTGATTTAAAGTTTCAAGTAAACACAAGACTATATTTATTTGTCTGCAGAATATTTTAAGTGATATGGAACACTGACAGTCCAAGAAATAGTATTTATCGTATTTTAATAAAGGCAATCTCACAAACTAACATTGTATGATTAAAGCCAAAATAACAAGACAGAAGTATATAAAAAATAACTCAGACATACTGTATATGTAAATTATAACAAAATAAACAATAGTGATCTCACATAACTCTTATAGAAAACTTTATGAACATATGGATGAGTGTTAATAAATAATTATTTTATTATACTTGAGTGTGTCGCCATCTATGTCTGTTGCATTGAGTTATGTATCCTAGATACCTACGTTGTTATTTACATTATATGTGCGGTTGTCATGAGTGATTTAATGTATTGTTTAATGTACTAATAAATATCAATTCATTTAATTAGATCATTGTGTTTTATCAGTAATTGCTTCCTGGTAAATATAATAACAGGTTATGGGCCCAGAGAAGTAATAAAACACATTGTTGAATCGAATTGTGGACAGTAAAAATACGCAAGAACCCTTTTTTTGTTGCACGTGTCAGTAAGAATTGAGTGCACAAAGTCAGTTGTAGAGAAGAAACTACATTAAACAATAGAAATGGATTTAGTCAGATCAAATTTAGAAATGTTGAAAGATGATTTGCAAGGAGGTTCCAACTATAATTCATGGATATTCAAACTTAACCTAACCTTAAAATCAAAAGGTATTTATCAAATCGCAACGCCAGTTAAAATTAAGCCTGAAGGAGATGAATCAAGCGCAGCTGTAAAAGAATGGATTGAAAAGGATTTAGAAGCACAAATATTAATTGGATTGAATGTTGACAGTAATATAGCCAAGAAAATTGCAAGGTGCCAGTCCGCAAATGCTATATTAGAAAAGTTGGAAACCTTATATGGAAAAAAATCAAACGTTTCAGTTGAAGGCCTGCAAAGATTATTTTTTAATTATAAGTATGATGAGCACAAATCAGTAATAGAAAATTGCATGACAATTCAACAATATGCTGATGAATTGTCTGCACTAGGTGAAAGCGTTAAAGAAAACTGGATTATGCAAAGGGTAGTAGGTATACTTCCAACAAGACTGCATCATTTTAGAACGTTTTGGGATAATGTTATTTCCACAGACAAAACGTTGAACAACATGTTTGAGCGTTTGAAACTTGAAGAAGACAGGCAAAAAGAAAGTGAACAGGCCAATAATGAGTGTCAGAATGCTTTCATAACAAAGGGACAGAACAATAATAAAACAAAACAAGTGAACGTAAAGGAATGCTTTAAATGTGGACAAAAAGGGCACATAAAGAAGTAGTGCAAGAATAAACCTAGTAAAAGTTACATTGAATATTGTAAGAAAAATTATCCGTGTAATAAGTGCAACGAAAAAGGTCACTTTGCCAAAAATTGTACAAAAAAATGTAGATAGTAAGTCAGAAAAATCAGACAAATCTACGTCAAAAAGTAAATTGATGATTAATGTTGGATTGTCTGTTACTAATATACAATATATATCAATGAAGAATGACTATCAAGATCTATGGTACCAAGATTGTGGTGCCACTCAGCACATGACTTTAAGGAATGACTGGTTGAAAGTTATACTGTTTTACAAGAACCAGAAAAAGTCATGATTGGAGATTCAACATTTATAGAAGGTGTTGGTGTCGGAGACATAGATTTGTTAGCTTATAATGGTCAAGATTGGTGTAACATAACACTGAAAAATGTTTTGTATGCACCAAAGATACCCTTTAACTTATTTTCCGTCACTAGTGCCTTGGACAAGGGTTATCATCAGGAAGCAGACACAAATTGCTCGTATTTTTTTGATTCAGACACTAGTGAATTAACAGCCATGGCAAACAGAGATGGAAGATTGTTTAGAATGATGTTTCGCTATGAAAACTTAGAAAAGTGTATTGTTGCTATGTCAATTAAAAAGTGGCATGAAAAATTAGCACATCAGAATATTAGGTATGTAAGAGACATTTTGAAGAAAAATAATATAAAGTATGTAGACGATTGGGATGACTATGTGTGTGAAGGATGCGTTTATGGCAAACACCATCGACTCCCACATCCAAGAAATTTTGAAGTGGCAAAAGAGGTACTTGATGTAATTCATGTAGACTTGTGCGAAATGAATATAAATTCTTTTGGAGGAGCAAAATATTTTATGCTCAAAGATGATTTCTCTCATTTTCGCACTGTCTATTTCTTAAAAACTAAAAATGAAACTTTTGAGAAATTGAAAATCTTTATGACTTTAGTTGAGAATCAGTTTAGAAAGAAAATAAAAGTTTTAAAGTCTGATAATGGGAAAGAAATTAAAAATGGAGATACTAAGAAGTTTTGTGAAGAACTTGGAGTTTTCCACATTAAGTCGAACCCATACACTCCACCACAAAATGGTCGAATTGAGAGAGAGATGAGAACCATTGTAGAATCTGCTAGATCAGCTATACATGCAAGAAATCTAAATGAAAACTTATGGGAGAAGCAATTAGTTATGCTACATTTATACTGAATCAGACTGGAACAAGTTCTGTGAAAGGTAAAAGTCCTGTGGATTTATGGTTTGGACGCAGAATTGATGTAAATAAGCTTAGAATCTTTGGATGTGATTGTTATGTTTTTATTCAGGATTTTAAGAGAGCCAAAACACAGAAGAAATCAGAAAAAGGAATTTTCTTAGGATACAGTTTAGATTCAAGTAGTTACCGAGTTTACTTAAGAGACAAAAGTGAAGTTGTAACATCAGGAGATGTGATATTTGATGAAAAAGTAAACAGTAAGTCTAGTTGTACAGAAATTGAAGCTACCTTCTCAAATGAAGGAAAGGAATACATAGTGTCAAGTGAAGAAGAAAAATCTGATAGTGAAAGTGTTTATGAAAGCTCTGTGTCTTACAATAATATGCAAAATGAATGTCAAGAAAATCATTGTGTAAAGTGTTTGGAACGAGATCAAACTGTTTGTATTCAACCAGAGAAAAGAAGTCTTCGAAACAGGGCTACTTTAAGGATGCCAGCAAGGATGGTAGATTATGTAGTTGAAGACAACAGAAACAAAAATGTAAATATGGCCATGATAGGTGAGGTAGAAGATATTTCCATTTTACAAGCACTACAGGATGAAAACTGGAAGAAAGCAATGTTAGAAGAGTATGAATCTTTGATGAAGATGAGAACTTGGAAACTAGTAAGTCTACCAAAAGAAGAAAAAGCTTTGACTTGTCGGTGGGTTTTATGCCAAAAACAAGATGGGCGATACAAAGCCAGGCTAGTTGCAAGAGGGTTTGAGCAAGAACAAGGAATCCATTATACTGAGACCTTCAGTCCTGTTGCCAAACATGCATCCTTTCAACTGATACTCAGCATTTCAGCCTCCGATGGGATGCATCTGATGACTTTTGATGTGAAGACAGCGTTTTTACATGGATCTTTGGATGAGAAGATTTACATGTATCAACCAGTAGGCTTTGATGATGGCTCAGGTAGAGTTTGTGAGTTGCTCAAGAGTATATATGGACTTAAACAGTCATCGAAAAATTGGAATGTGAAGTTCACAAACTACCTAAGGAAATTAAATTTTGTTTGTTCTGACGATGATCCTTGTATTTATTATAATGGTAACAGAAGCATTATAATTGTACTTTTTGTAGATGATGGTGCTATTATAGGAAAAGAAAAACATAAAATGATAGATATACTAGATAAACTTAACAAAGAATTTGAAATTACTTATAATTCTGGGTCAGACAACAAAATAACTTACCTTGGCATGGAAATTGAAATTAGACATAAGGAAATTTTTGTAAGCCAACATCATTACACTGAAAAGATATTGAAAAGATTTAGAATGGAAGATTCAAATCAAAAGTCAACTCCAATGGAAATAGGTATGTTAACCGAAGAACAACATTTTCATAATGATCAGCCACTCGATAAATCTGTCCCATATCGTGAGGCAATAGGCAGTTTACTTTACTTAGCTACAGTATCTAGGCCAGATATCAGCTTTGCAGTAAACTACCTAAGTAGATATTCAAACAATCCCATGGTACGGCACTGGAATATGGTAAAACATGTATTTTCATACTTGAAAGGCACTGTAAACTTTGGAATAAGTTTCAATGGAGATTCTGAACTCATTGCTTATTCAGATTCAGATTTTGGAGGAGACATTATCTCAAGACAGTCAACTACTGGAGTAATTATTATGAGAGGCGGTCCTATTTTATGGTTCATCCAAAAGCAGGGACTTGTTGCTACATCAACTGCAGAGGCTGAATTTCGAGCTGCTGTTTCATCGCTTGATGAAATTTGCTGGATAAAGAGACTTGGTATCGAACTTAGATATTTCAAGGATATTCCTACAAGGCTCTGTATAGATAATCAATCTGCAATTTTAATGTTACAAAATACTACAGAAGGCAAAATAACAAAAGGGAAGAAGCACATTGACATTCCTAGAAAATTTATACAACAACACATTGGAAATACTGTTTTTTTGGACAAAGTAAGCAGCGTTGACCAGTTGGCAGATATCTTGACAAAACCATTGTCGAAGAAAGTATTTGAACGACTTAGAAATAAAATTATTATGGAGGAGTGTTAATAAATAATTATTTTATTATACTTGAGTGTGTCACCATCTATGTCTGTTGCATTATTGAGTTATGTATCCTAGATACCTACGTTGTTATTTACATTATATGTGCGGTTGTCATGAGTGATTTAATGTATTGTTTAATGTACTAATAAATATCAATTCATTTAATTAGATCATTGTGTTTTATCAGTAATTGCTTCCTGGTAAATATAATAACAATGAGGTTAAGCAATATTTATCATACTATAAGTGGAAATTAAATATCTTCACTCTTATTTTAATATTGTCTATATTGTCAGAGGCTTGCACGGCCAGAGTCAACGTTGTTAAAATTGTTTACTTCTGGGCTGTTTGGCCATGATCCAAAGCTGTTCATATCAGCAAACATTTCAACCAGGCCTTCGCTGGCCATCTTCAGTACTAACAATGAGCTAAAAAGCATTGACATGGATGTCACGTTAGTGACCACACTACTAACGTTTGAAAGTGGCCCAGTTGAAATGTTTACTGATATGAACAGCTTTGGACCACGGCAAAACAGCCTGGAAGTAAACAATTTTAACAACATTGTCTATATTGATTTAAATAAAAGTATTCAGTTACCATATTATGAAAAAAAAAAAAATTAAATTAATTGAAACCTATCTACAGTACGAAGAAAGTTAAGCTTTATTTGTTGTTTACTCTTGTGCTGTGACATACAGAAGGATGTCATACATATAGCAGGTTTTATTTTGTACACTAATTTTTGGTAAAACTGTTTTTGCATATATTTTTTTGCTTCTCCACATAGTTAAAGCCTTTTTTTTATTTTTGGGTTAAAATGTCCTGTGATGTTGTCCGATACCTAATTGCTAATATCTCCTGTCATTGCAGTTTTCTTCAATTAGACCTCGTACACTCATTGATCTCCTTACACCCTGTATCCATGTTACTTTTGGCCTTCCCCTTTTCCTGTGGTATCCATTTCATCACTGTCTTTAGCAATCTCTCCTCCCCCATTATCTGCACGTGCCCATACCAAATGAATTGGTTTTTCTCGATGTGTTCTAAAACAGTTTCTTTTATATTCATTTGTTGCTTAATCGTTTCGTTTCTAACCCGGTCTAATTTTGATGTTCTACATATTCTTCTTAAGGCGTCCATTTCTGTGGCTTCTATCTTTCTTTTCAGATGTTCTTTCATTCTCCATGTCTCAGACCCATATACTAATGTGCTCTTAATCATTGTGTTGTATATTCTCATTTTCCTTTGTTTTCCTATTTTGGTTCTCCATAGTATTCCATTTAGAGACTTAATTATTGTTCTTGCTTTGTTTGCTCTACACTTTATTTCTGTATCGTCTGTCCCTTCCTTGTTAAAATTTATTCCCAGATATTTGTAATTCTCACATTTTGCTACAATTTCACCGCTTTCCAATACTGTGTCGGTCGTGTCCTCTCCTATTCACAAATATTGTGTTTTTCCACATTCATCTGCAGTCCCCATTTTCCATATTCTTCCTTCAGTTTGCGTGTCATGTATTCTAAGTCATCTTTGTCATTTGCACATATTACTAGATTATCTGCAAACTGAAGTGTATATAGACAGGTGTCATCATCGATTTGGATGCCCATTCCACTGCATTTCTTTTTCCAGGTTGTTAAAGCTTTGGCGACATATATTTTAAAAAGTGTTGGGGAAATGCAGCATCCTTGTCACAGACCCTTGTTGACTGTAAAGGGTTCTGATATTTTATTTCCTAATTTCACTGCAGATTTCATGTCAATGTATAAGTTTAAGGCTTAGAACACATAATATGTAAAAAACGTTTTTGCAAGTTTAATGGGCATCAGTGAATAGGTAGTGACAGTAAACTATTACTATTTTTATCATTTTTTTCTTATTGTTACTATAATCTGTAGCACTTGTGATGATACAAAAGACGCCAAAATATATTAATACATAAAATACACTGCCAGAGCTTACCTGTGCACACTCGCAACTACTTACGTGTTACTTAAATTTTATCAGAAGACCAAGGTCGCCACGATTATTTTTTATAGGCTAAAATATCGAAAACCTTTACACTCCACCTTAAATAAAAAGGACAATTTCGCTATCTGACCACACCCAATTAATAATTCAGAAAGATCCCGGTACGTTAGACGAATTTTGCAGCACAAAAATGAGAAGTGGTAATGGCGAAATAACTTAGACTAACACATGGTTATATTGTAAATTAAATAATTTTAATTTCTCACACACGTTTTATGGATACTACCAGAACACTACAAGATCAAATTTTTTAAATCTAATTTTTTGGTACCATTTTAATGATCATTATTAAGACAGCCTATTCTGCACATTCTCTCTTTCATTCAAATTCATACGTTACCCCTCGTTTGATTAATTTACAGATCTATTTATTTAGCTTTTCACTGTCACTATTCATGACGACTAAAACACGTATCGGTCACCCGATTCAAATGTTATTTATTACTCATTGTTGTAAGTCCCAACGCCACCGCACAAATGGTACCCGGTACTTCGTGAATTCCTCGAGTCCCGGTCGGTATTAGCGATATTGTTGTTTTACTCACATCTTATAAACTTACACCGACCGGGACACCGGCAAAACTGTAAACGTTTGTTAACGGAGTCCGCTTCTCGTGGACTGCCTAATGTAGACTGCGTAATGTGGACTGCCTGCGAGCGGAAGCTGTGATTCACTGCCACCGGATCTCGTCGTCGTTCATAGCTGAGTTGTTGTATTCTACCGACTCTATTCATGATACATAATGGTTATTTTGGTAGTGAGTGCCAACGATATTCGGCACTGCTAGACTGACGTCACCAAAAGGAGGCGGTCCTTAGCTACGTTTCCTGCAGGTCGGCTGGTTGGTCTCACCCAACGTCGTTTCTGCACCATTTTTTACAGCGTCTGTTGGTTTTCTTGGCGTCCCAACAGCGCGCATACTTGAGTCGTTGCGTACAAGCACATGACCACACATTCACGCACAGTTCTGAGAAATAGAGGGTGGTGCATACCTCGGTACTAATTTCACAACGGAATATTGCGTCGCTGCTTTGTTACACTGTTCTACTTGCCACGTGTTCTGGTTTGTTGGAAAATAAAACTTTCACAACATTTTTTATAAAAATCCCGAAATGAAATACCCCATATTTTTTGACACTTACAATACCCCCTCAATGAAAATTCTTCTGTCTAAAACAGAAGAAATCTCATTGATAAACCCCGAAGAGGACCGGTGAGGAACTGGTGCCAACAACCCCCTCTTTGTTCTTACTCTTCATGGGTACACGACCCCCCTGGCTCGGCGACTATGGACGCATCTCAACGAGATCACTGGACTTCTCCGTAAGAGATCCCAACACCGAAAAATCGAACAGACACGTACCCCAGCACACCTCACCTTCTAACATGCTACCCCCCAAAATCCTCAATCCCTGGCTTAGATTATGCCAGATCCTCCACCGATATGTTCCCCCTTGTATGCAAGCTGGGCTGCCTTTAGCAGATACTGGGCTCACACACTCTCACATTACATGTTATAAATTGAAAACTTCTTTAAAATTTATTTAAGTTACAACCCTTTGGTTGTTTTCATGTAAAATCACTTCATAGATTTTGTATAAATTTTAAATTATTCTCTTCACTGGTTTCTGTTTTTATTTAAAATAAATTGATTTAAACATTTCTTAGAATTAAGAACATCCTTAACCTAACATGTGAATACTTAGAGTCTAACAATACAAGTCAATACAATAAATCAATAAAAATAAACATGGTTAGTACACAAACAATAAAATAATCAAAGCTTAAAAATATTCATTAGCTGGCAGGTGAAAAATCAAGATTTTTTTTTTTTTCAAACAATATTTTCCAAAAATTTTAAAATTCAAAGAAAAAAATTTAAATTTATTAAAATGTTTCCTTTACATATAGAAATTATTTCAAGTTTGTTTAAATTGATCAAAAAACAAAAGTTGAATTGACTTCCTTACTAAACAGGCTTAGTATGTATATGACCTTGCTGTCAGCTGATTAAAACTAGGTCAAGTTCAAAACCTTGACCTACATGTGTTATGTATAATTTCTATCTGAAAATACATTTAACATCAGCAACATTCTAACTTGAAACACAAAAACATAATAAAATAAAACCTTTAAAAGAACAAAACATTACTATAAATACTAATCAAATTGACATTCAAATTATTTAAAATAAACACTTTCTGACTTTATATTTCCAAATTCTATCAAAATTTTGTCACTGGTTTCAATAAAAATATTTTATTATTCTTGTTATAAATCTCTGTCTGTATTTGACAATCTTACTCTCCATTACTGTGGGTGATCTAAATACTTATAACAATTTAATTTACTACTTGCTCGGTATACATATATAATCTTTCTCCCTCTGACTCTAACCACTAACAACTTCAACTACCATGACACCCATCTCTATCAAAACATCTACCAAACACTCTCTAAACCCAACTTATCATTAAACTCAAATCGCCACCTTCTCTCGATATATATAAAAAAATACTCTCTAACCCTTTGTACTTAGGATACGTGTTCCCCCCCCAAAGCTCATTTCCCATTATCTGGTCCCTGGATTCTACCTGAGGCGACCCCTTCCCACTAAATCGGTCCCATCCCGTCCCAACCCTTGTTGCGGACTCCTACATTACACTATCCCCTTATTACAAAATTGCCATCCCCAAAATCTCAATCTTATTACCTCACTTCAAACACAACAAAATAACATCACTAATTAATAACATCAATATATCACTCAAAATTCTACATATATTTCCCATGACTACTGTGTCAACCTCAATACTTCTCAAAACTCTATAATATACATTAACTCAAAACAACATTACATTATTTTCATCTCTACTATTTCTTTAACTTTGACCTCAACTAGGACAGATCTATATGTCCCACAGAATATTCATCACTCCAAAAACTACCTTTTATTAACTTTCACAAATTACTACTTTACTTCTCACTTTATCACATTACTTTATTTTAAATAGCATCTGCAATACATTGAAACATTGCACTAAACATTAACTACCTGGAACATTTATAACCAACATACCAGTGACATTTTATTGCTGATCAGCTGATATTCCTAACACAATGAAAACACATCTCATAATTGAACCAATTACATGAAATATATATATTTATCAATACTTACTTCTAACCTCCATGTTTCCCATTTCTCTGATTCTGATAATTTATGTTAACCGCCTACCGGTCGGTTTAATTATTTACTTAGGTTCAAAGATACACATATAATGAAAACACATATTTTTATCAATGCTTACATCTAACCTACAACAATAAAATAATACATTTAAAATTATGGAATGAACACCTTATAGTGAATGTATGAGCATCTAGTTATTTAAACAGATCACAAGCATTTTTATTGGACCAAAATTTGAGTTAGCAATTTTTATGTTATAGAATTTAAATTCGTGACTCATCTGAGCCACCTCCCATCCACACACTCTATTGCAAGTTATGTAAGACTGTGGCGCCTTTTCGCTTCCACAAAAACTGCATATTTTGGAGTAGCTTGACCTCTCCGTGTCTTTGCTTCGGCAGTTACACTTTAACTTTATGAATATCAACATATTCTTGTTTATAATTAAACGCCCTTAAACGGGTCTACCACCTGGCTTTGCTGTCCCCATGCGGACAGAGTGGTAGCCGCTGTTCCCTAGTTTGGTGATTCCCCTTAATTCCCCCCCGTCAATTTCAAAATTCACCTTGACAACGATAACAGCTATGGTCAGGGTTCGGTGAGGCTGTGACCGCCCGAAAAGTTGGGGAATCACAAGTAAGATACCTTTTGTAACACTAAACTTAATAATTAAATACGAAATTAAATGTACAACATCATACTATGAAACTTTCATCCATCATTAATCATTTAACTCCTCCATAACTTTCCACAATTGGGTTACTTAAAATTTTCAAATTCATTATTAATAATTATCATGTATCATCGTTCAATTATTATTAAATTTTTTAATTATCATTTTTATTTAACACAATTATCTCAAACCATCTCCTTATTTAATTAAAATCTCTTTATTTGAGCTACACCTGTAAACATTTTTATTATACTTGGTTTGTACTATAAAATTTTTATACTTACAGTCCATTTAAATTGACACACACAAAATATCTACCCCCTACACCCCAATGCTTTCACCTCACCTCTGAAACATTTAACACACATTTTAGTTTACATCAAACAATTGATCATTTAATCACCAAATTTCCAAATCTCATAAAATAATTTAAATTCGTTAGAAAATTTAATTATATTACCTTTAAATAATCAATCAAAATATTTAAAACATATCAAATTATTTTAATTATTAACAATACAAATTTCATTACCATCACAACAACTATTATTAGTCAATTACTGTTTTTCAAAATTAATTCTGTTTATTTATTTAAATTACAAATGTTATTATTATTATTACAACAATTACACACACTTGTTTACTTAACATTCTACAATGCACACAAATAAATTTACTACATTTTTTTTTTTTTACAAACTTTTGTTATTAACTGTTCAGTTTTTCCGCACTTCATTGTCCAAATCTGCCATGTCAAAACCACAAAACAAAATATTTATAATTGTCTTTTATTGTTTTATAGCTTAGCCTCCATCGTCATAGATTAACCTTGGTTTTATATAACATTGTTCAATTTCATTCACACACAAATTACTGTTTTGTGTGTTGTACCCATAAAAACCAAATTCATTCATTTTACCAAAATAATCATAAAACAAGTCAACGTTTAGTACATTTGTTAAGTCTCCATCAGTAATTGTATTCATTATCGGGTTATTCACCATTGTATTATCAATTAAATCATTATTATTTCGACACACTTCTAACCTCACCTTCCACTCATCATACTCTCTATTCAATTCATACAATTCTCTACTTAAATCTCTCTCTTCATAACACCAAATCACACTCTCAAAATTATTACAGACAGAGGGTACAAAATTACACAACAAAAATAAATACTTCAATTCATCTACCAATACGGGACTCTTGCCCTTCTTAAACAATACTTGTGAACACATTAAGTCATCATCATAAATAATAAAGGGAAAATCTACCCCCTGTCCCCACTCTACCACAACATTATTTTTCCTCTCTCTCTCTAACTCATAAACACTCATTAACATTTCATTATCATATTCTACAAATTCATCAGTATTTTCATTACTTATGTTCACCGTATCTCTTACTGATACTAATTCTTTAAACACATTATTATTCTCAATGTTACATTCATTATTTTCGACATTATTGTTATTATTTGTTAACTCTTTATCTGGTATCGCATTTTTGCACTTGTCATTACAATTTTCATTTGTTTTACTTTTGTTTATACTCATCACATGTACTCCCATTTGCTCAACACTCTGTTCTAATTTATTCAAACTAGTTCTCATCGTTTCATTAGTATTTTCTAAACATTTATTTATTTCTTGAATCTCATATTTCAGCTCATTATTCTGATTTTTTAACTCATTGAATTTAGCGTCAGAGTCACTCTTCTGTTCTTTATTTTGTTTTAAAAGTAATTGTAACATACTCATTACATCACTATTGAATTGGACGTTACATTTTGTTGAAATCGGGGTCAATTGCCCGCCCGAAACTTCAGTTACATTACTCTGGTTACTCATATTTAACTCTGTTTTATCTTGTATTTTAGCCATGTTTAAAGTTCATTGATATAATACTTTTTGTATATAAAAAACCACTATTTACTACAATCCAAACGCCTAAC
The DNA here is from genome assembly GCA_034769895.1 of Magicicada septendecula. NCBI lineage: Eukaryota > Metazoa > Arthropoda > Insecta > Hemiptera > Cicadidae > Magicicada > Magicicada septendecula. Next base: position 40,878,093 of record CM068372.1, read on the forward strand.
ACCACTGTAAGTCACACTAATACAAACCTAACCTACTCGCACGTCCGTAATTATGTGCGATACAATTTTTACAAATTCGTCATTACCACATCCTATTTTCTGTGCATTAAAATAGGTCTATCTCGTATAAATAAAATTAAAACGAAAATCCTGGCAGCGAGAGCCAAATGTGATGTTAAAAAATATGCCAAAATATATTAATACATAAAATACACTGCCAGAGCTTACCTGTGCACACTCGCAACTACTTACCTGTTACTTAAATTTTATCAGAAGACCAAGGTCGCCACGATTATTTTTTATAGGCTAAAATATCGAAAACCTTTACACTCCACCTTAAATAAAAAGGACAATTTCGCTATCTGACCACACCCAATTAATAATTCTGAAAGATCCCGGTACGTTAGACGAATTTTGCAGCACAGAAATGAGAAGTGGTAATGGCGAAATAACTTAGACTAACACATGGTTATATTGTAAATTAAATAATTTTAATTTCTCACACACGTTTTATGGATACTACCAGAACACTACAAGATCAAATTTTTTAAATCTAATTTTTTGGTACCATTTTAATGATCATTATTAAGACAGCCCATTCTGCACATTCTCTCTTTCATTCAAATTCATACGTTACCCCTCGTTTGATTAATTTACAGATCTATTTATTTAGCTTTTCACTGTCACTATTCATGACGAATAAAACACGTGTCGGTCACCCGATTCAAATGTTATTTATTACTCATTGTTGTAAGTCCCAACGCCACCGCACAAATGGTACCCGGTACTTCGTGAATTCCTCGAGTCCCGGTCGGTATTAGCGATATTGTTGTTTTACTCACATCTTATAAACTTACACCGACCGGGACACCGGCAAAACTGTAAACGTTTGTTAACGGAGTCCGCTTCTCGTGGACTGCCTAATGTAGACTGGGTAATGTGGACTGCCTGCGGGTGGAAGCTGTGATTCACTGCCACCGGATCTCGTCGTCGTTCATAGCTGAGGTGTTGTATTCTACCGACTCTATTCATGATACATAATGGTTATTTTGGTAGTGAGTGCCAACGATATTCGGCACTGCTAGACTGACGTCACCAAAAGGAGGCGGTCCTTAGCTACGTTTCCTGCAGGTCGGCTGGTTGGTCTCACCCAACGTCGTTTCTGCGCCATTTTTTACAGCATCTGTTGGTTTTCTTGGCGTCCCAACAGCGCGCATACTTGAGTCGTTGCGTACAAGCACATGACCACACATTCACGCACAGTTCTGAGAAATAGAGGGTGGTGCATACCTCGGTACTAATTTCACAACGGAATATTGCGTCGCTGCTTTGTTACACTGTTCTACTTGCCACGTGTTCTGGTTTGTTGGAAAATAAAACTTTCACAATATTTTTTATAAAAATTCCGAAATGAAATAAAATGAAATGCCCCATATTTTTTGACACGTTACACACTACACATGTCACATTTCCACATTTTCAAGTACAGAATGTAATTTAATAATATACTGTTAAAAACAACCGTTTTACATAATTCATAACAGCTATACATACTGTTGCGTCTTAGACGCTCTCGAAGTAATCTTGAGTTGGTCTTATAACTCTAGGTGATGAGTTAGCTGGTAAGAAATGAAATAACGAAGTGGACTGTATATGTTCTTTGAGTTAATTGTTTATTGAAAATTGTTAGAAAATAATTGCATGGCGCGTGCGGTGTAGCGCGGCATAAATGCCTGAGAAATAAGGTAGAATTAAATATTGAAATCCATAATCGTGAATAGAGGCCGAGATCGCCTAAGTATTAGTGCATGATGATCATGCTAAAATTTTGAAATATTGAAAATAATTATGTAGCCGTGGCTGGCGAACTGAAGGCAAGTTGCCCGTCCGGAGTCTTGCAATTAACTAACTAGATTTGACTGTTGCGAGCCTGCAATACAAGCCGGCAGCAGTTTAGCGGGGGAGAAAATGACGTCACTGCACGCACCGCAATGCAGATATTCTAAGTACAAAGTTTAAACAAGTACAAAGTTTAACCATACTGCCCGCACAAAATCGGGTGATTTTGCAGCTTAAGTCATTATGCGAATAGTGCATAATAATTGACATTACATGACACTAAAATTCAATAATACATAACAAAGGATAATACAATAACAAAAGACATAATAATTGACATGCATAACAATAGAGCAATGACACCAAAAGAAATTCAATAGTACATAACAATATGATTGACATACCAAATTCATGTAAGGATACATAATACATAATGATTGACATTACATAGTAATAGAATAATGATACTAAAAATTCCATAAAACATAATAACATGATAATAATAGTTGACAGTACATAATAATCGAATGATGATCCCAAAAAATTCAATAATATATAACAGGTAATAATACAATGATAAAAGACATAATAATTTACATGCATAGTATTAGAATAATAATCCCCAAAAATTCAAAAATATATACCAGATGATAATACAGTCATAAAGGACATAATACTTTACATGTATAGTATTAGAATAATGCTCCCCAAAAATTCAAAAATATATACCAGATGATAATACAATAATAAAGGACATAATACTTTACATGAATAGTATTAGAATAATGCTCCCCAAAAATTCAACAATATATAACAGTAGAATAATACAATAATAAAGGACATAATACTTTACATGCATAATATTAGAATAAAAAATCCCAAAAATTCAATAACACCTGATAATATGATAGTGATACATAATAATACAATAGACATGATAATAATATAATAAGGATAACAACGGAAAGCATGCGATCGCCCGGGGGATGTCCCAGGCATGAAGCACGATAATACGATAAAGTTCAAATCACTGATACATGTCGCATGAACGCTCATGCAATTAGTCTGAGGCCACTGGAAGTGGACATAATTTGTGAATGGGCCGACGTAGGATACCGTTTGCGATGCGAACATCCGCGATGCGCACTATTGAATCCTGACCCAAATAGACCTGAGTAACTACCCCGCGTTTCCACTGCAGTGGGGGGGGGGGAATTGTCTTCCAAAATAAGGGTGAGTTGTCCGGGAGCCAAATTTTTTGACGGGATGCGCCATCTGTTGCGTTGTTGCAACTGGTGCAAATAATCCTTCGACCACCTTTTCCATATAGAATGGGTGAATCTTTGGAGCAGCTCCGATCTACCCAGATGACCAATTTTGACTTTGGAATAGTCAGGTTCCGGGAGTGCAGTGAGTGGAGAACCAACCAGGAAGTGCGCTGGAGTTAAAGGTTCGGGATCCCTAGAGTCATTTGAGATGGCGAACAATGGGCGTGAGTTAAGGCAGGACTCTATTTGAGTTAGGATAGTGTAATACTCCTCAAACGTAAGAATGGTTCCGCCGACAACGCGCCGGAAATGAAACTTGACGCTCTTGACTCCACTCTCCCACAGGCCACCGAAATGAGGTGCTGACGGGGCAATAAAGGACCATTTGATGCCTTGGGCACTGGTAAAATCCTGGGTGGTCTGTTCAAATCCGTTAGATTGAAAACGTTTGTATAAGTTGTGAAGTGTACTGCTAGCACGACGAAAATTTGAACCATTGTCGGAAAATATCTGAGCAGGGATACCTCTACGAGCTATAAACCATTTTAAGGCTGCTATGAAAGCGTCTGAGGTAAGATCTGAGACTAATTCAAGGTGAATGGCCTTAGTGGCCATGCATATAAATAGAGCAATATAAGCCTTTGACGTCGATTTGGAACGCTGCCCGCCATGACGTATAAATACAGGACTGGCATAGTCAACTGCAGATTGAGAAAATGGCTTAGCAGGAGTAACCCTGGAAAAGGTTTAACTGTCCTAATAATTGGCTTGAGCCCCTAGCACGGAATCGAAAGCAAGTGATACATTTGTGTATTACTGATCGTATGTATGATTTATCATTAATTATCCAGTATTTTTGCCGTAGAGAGTACTGAGTCAATTGTACCCCAGCGTGTAGTAGACGAAGATGCTCGCCTTCTATGATTAATTTACTGAGATGAGAATGCGGGTGGAGTATGAATTGGTGTTTGCTGTCATAGGTAAGCTGGGAGTGCTGAAGGCGTCCGCCCACGCATAATATCCCCGCCTTGTCCAGAAAGGGGTTAAGTGAAAGAAGTTTACTATTATTAGTGATACAGCGTTGTGCCTCAAGTTCCTTGATTTCGATGCTAAAGTGCGATCGCTGGAACTGGCGAATAAAAACCAACAGTGTAACATGTAACTCATGGGAAGTTAAAAAGGAAGTGTCTCTATCAGCAATGGGAAGCCTAGAATTCCGAATGAATCGAAGGCAGTAAGAAAATACACGAAGGAGTTTTGAAAGCAAAGAGTAGTTTTCAAAATAACTAGACGTAGATGAAGCGGCAACCAGTGAGGTTTGGACTTGCTTACGTTGTTCTTGCTCAAGATCGGGATGAGTGCAGGGTGAATGGGCATCGAAAGCACTGATGGGCCATGATGATGACTCATGTGACAACCAGGATGGACTATACCACCATTGTGGGTGACCGTGTAAAAACCGAGGGAGACAACCACGCGATAGAATGTCGGCAGGGTTCTGCTTGAACTTAAGTTTCAGTGATTGAAATCTGCGAATAGTTCCGGGAAGAGAATCGCCTAAATGAGAATTGTATAACCTGCGAGGTAAGGATACCACAAATCTACCACTATTATTACGGAAAGTGTTAGCGACAAAATGCCTTTTGCATTCTGAGTCCTCAACTGAGGGGGCATGAGCAGCAACGTCCTCCAAATGCCAGAAGTCTTTTAATTGCGATGCAATGGCATTATTATCTTCGCATGCTATAAATGACGAGACAGGTTTTGTCATGTCGACATTAAAGGGCAGGTTACCCGCGAGGATGAATCCCAATTTCGTCTCCTGTATTTATGGGAAAGTGTGGGCTGCAGATAAATTTGACAGGTTCAATCAATTGTAAGTAGTACTGGGCACCAAGTAATATGTCGATTTGCGAAGAAAAGTTCAGTTACGGGTCAGCTAGGAAGATGCCTTTTGGTATATTTAGGGATGAGATATCAAACGATTCCGCAGGAAGATTATTCGTAATGCTGGGAAGCACAGCGCAATGCACGTTCAAATTAAAATCCTTGTAACGAGAATGTAGCCTTACCCTTGTACTAAAGTCAGCTTGGCATAAGGAATTGTTTATACCAGTGATGGGTAATTGAGACTTAGTTAGTTTTAGACCCATGCGACGCGCGAAACTCATGGTACAGAAGTTTGCTTGCGATCCTGAGTCTAATAAAATCCTTACTGGGTGCTTCCTACCGGCATGGTCAGTTGTCATGCATACAGCGGTGGATAATAAAATAGATTTGTTTGTTTGCAGTTTCAGTGAAAATTGATTGTTGCCTCTACTCGAAGCGTTATTGCCTGATATGTGGATCATTGTGTGATGGCGTTTAGCACATGTCCTACAAGCAAATTTGGAAGGACAGTGTGAGAGATCATGGCCTGGACGTATACAATTTAAGCAAAGTTTATGCTTGATTAAAATGTTTTTTCGTTCAGAGGGAGATATAGCCACGAATTGTGGGCATTCAGAGAGTCGATGTTTACCTCGACACAGCTGACAAATGTTATTGCTGATATGAGTATGAAAGGTTGACCTAGTGAGATCAACCGGTTTAATAGTTTTGTGATAGGGAGTCTTATCGCTAACTTGTATTCTATTTACTGAATTGGCCGAGGCACTGACGTTTTGCATTAATTGCCTTCTACCATTTAAAAATTTAATAAAATTGTTGAAATTAGGGAATCGCTCGTCGGATAGGCTTTCCTTCCATAGTCGGCATGTCTGGTTATCGAGTTTTTGCGTTAAATATTGAACGAAAATGATTTCAAAGGTATTTACCGGTAAATTTAATGTATTTAAACCATTTATATTTGCGGTGATTTTGTCAATGAATTTGGAAATGCCAACCATGGGCTCTTGCTGAATGGACTTCATGCCCAAGACATTCCCTATATGATAGGCTGAGACAATTAATTTGCTATCATACCTGGCCCTCAATAGATCAATGGCTACCGCATAATTATCATGGGTGATTGGGAGAGATTTTATTATATTTAACGCCTCGTCCCTTAGTGAAGAATGTAAATAGTGTAATTTCTGAATGTCCGTCAGCTCAGTTCTGACGTGTACTAGTTCCAAAAACATATTATAATAATGCTGGCAATCAATAATGTTGCCTGAGAAGCAGGGCAATTTAATTGGCTCTAACTGTATAGAGGAGGTTCTAATTGGCGTAACTTCAGCTTGAATCAATGGTTTTTTGTTCACCTCCTCTACTCGCTCTAACAAATTGTGCAGCTTGCACTCAATAGTACAGAGACCATCTTCTGTCTGAACCCTGTCACTTACCGATGTGAAATCGGAATCATCAGCCTCAATTTGGGTCTGAATTTCATCATACTTCGCGGACAATTCTATCAAGTGGCGGAGTTTAATTTTTAGGGCATGGTGATTGCTTATGTTCGGATCGAAATTGTCAGCGAATGTATTTACACGGGATATAGAGGCCTTAATTGTGCCATGTTTTTTAATTAACGCTTTCACATCAGCCATGACCGAAATGCAAACTGTGTTCGAAAACGATAGCTAAATATAGAGCAGGTGAACAATTATTGTAGTTTGAATACTTTACTAAATCCTGATATGATGAGGGAGCCAGTGATCGGTATGCAACTTAATCTATTACTTATTATAATAGGTACTTATTTTCTTTAAAAAAAAAATAGTTATGGAAGTTATTGAAAATATGACTCATTCAAAGTGACAATATACATATAGCTTCATCACATTGCTTAAGTTTCTGAATGCATTATTGTAAAGCTGCGTAAATGAAAATTTAGGTAAAAATACAAGTCTATGGCCACTTGACACTAATTTCTGTTTATGTAAAAATTATTAATGATCTTATATTAAATGCTATTAAATATGTGCTAAAATATTACTGACATTGCTGTACATAAAAATTATAAAAAATGCAAATTCATAGCCACGTGGATTGTGAATCCCGGCGTGTTCAAGATGGCCCTGATCCTGTTGTGTCCTTGGTGATCCTGTTCAGCAGTCCTTAGATGTTGGCGTAACTCTTGTTTCTGCTGGTCGGGTGACGCTTGAAGCTGTAGCTCTCCGTTTAATTTTGAAGTTCTAGAATTTCGCTGCTGTACGACAAATGATGATGACTTGTAGTGTCTTGCTGTCTCAGAGATGATGCTCTGCAGAATCTTGTAATGTCAAGTATGAAGTATTTCAAAAACAGTGAAGGCATGCAATGGCCAGCAATCTTAAATTTGAGAATATTTGGGCTTGAACCAAACGTTGTTTGTGCACATTAAATGAAATATAGATGAGAATCTTAGTCCGAATCACGATCTGGATCCGGCCTTGGTGGACCAAAAATGTTGTGTCTTAGACGCTCTCGAAGTAATCTTGAGTTGGTCTTATAACGCTAGGTGATGAGTTAGCTGGTAAGAAATGAAATAACGAAGTGGACTGTATATGTTCTTTGAGTTAATTGTTTATTGAAAATTGTTAGAAAATAATTGCATGGCACGTGCAGTGTAGCGCGGCATAAATGCCTGAGAAATAAGGTAGAATTAAATATTGAAATCCATAATCGTGAATAGAGGCCGAGATCGCCTAAGTATTAGCGCATGATGATCATGCTAAAATTTTGAAATATTGAAAATAATTATGTAGCGCGGCTAGCGAACTGAAGGCAAGTTGCCCATCCAGAGTCTTGCAATTAACTAACTAGATTTGACTGTTGCGAGCCTGCAATACAAGCCGGCAGCAGTTTAGTGGGGGAGAAAATGACGTCACTGCACGCACCGCAATGCAGATATTCTAAATACAAAGTTTAAACAAGTACAAAGTTTAACCACATACAAGCAGTCTTACTCAGCTAGAAGTGGAATGATTGCAGTGAAAACAATCAAAAACACTGCAAACTTTGTGATATATATTTTGTTAAGCTGTGATTATACTATAATTATGTATTTTAGACACATGGAGAAGAAAATGTGTCATAGTTTTAGCTATAGTATTTACTTGTACTGATTTACTTAAAAAATGGCCGAGTTTGTTTTTCATGTATACTATAGTAGTAAATAAATATGTACAAGGTACTATCCAAAAACTTCTCAGAATTTGGTGATTATGTGAATCAACATAAGCAAGTCTACAAGCATTATTCAGAGAGGATTTTTTTAGGGGATGGGAAGCAAATGAATAAGTATTCAAAAATATTTTAAAACATACTGAATGTTTATTGAAGCTGATGATAACTTCAGCTGTCCCTTAATATTCTTTCCAATAACACATACATAGATTCCAAACTAGGAAGACATTTCACAATCTTTGTCAGGACTGGATCCAGAACTTTAATAAGATAATTATTTAAAGAACATTTCAAAGCCAGTTTGGAAAACTAGTTTAGTCATCAGTATTCTGTGTTAATTGTATGGTTATTCATTATTAAAGTTTCTTCTTCTTCTTCTCCTCTTCAAGAATTAGGTTATATAAACCTGTTCCGGCACCCATCTCATCCTTGGACGACCCATGTCTCTTCTATCAATGGCTTTATAGTTCAGTGCAGCTTTCGACAATCGATCCTGTCATCCTTTGCAGATGATCCCACCGTTATCTTCAGTAAATTGCAATAATTTCATTTATGTCCTTTATTTCGAGTTCTGCTCTGATATCTTCATTTCTTATTCTATCTTGCAAAGTATAATTCAAAGTATTTCAAAGAAACTGCATTTCAGCACTCTGGATCGTGCCGCTTTTCTTTTTTTCACAGCGCAACCCATGCCTCACTTGCATAAATCAACTTGGGTATTGCAATTGTCTTATAAAATTTAATCGTTGTGCTGTGTCTTATTTTATTTCTAAGTTTTCTATGAATCGTACCACATATGTTCCTAAATATTAAGTAATCTATAATATATACGGTGTAAGGTGCCAAAACCTTTAAGTCAGGCTCTGCACATATAGATTGTAGACCTCAGCCATTATGGTGTCTGTACCAAACATCACTGTTAAGGTAATCATGCTTAGGTTAAATGTACAAATAATTTTGAGAATTTTGGGTAGTGCCTTGTTATGTAAGTGTAAGTCACAGTGTATGTGTGTGTCGTGTCGATAAAGCAGTGTTTGTCCCGTTAACAGCTACCACATACAGTATACAGTACTGTATGTGTCCTTTCTTCATTCTGAGGTGTGTGACATTATGTCTTAATCTTACTCAGCTTATTTGACTCAAGTCTAGACGACGGCGTAGAGATGGTGGAAATCACAGCTGACCAAGACTATCAAGAATCAACACAGCTTAGCAAAAGCAACATCAAGCTGTTTGAAATCCATCTCAGCAACGGCGTTACAAAGGGTAAACAATGTTTCATACATAACTACTGATTATTAGGAAATAGAATTAAATGTTTCCCTCATTTTCTTCTTCTTCTTCTTCTACTTCTTCTTCCTCCTCCTGTGGACCTTATGATCCATTGGAAACGTCTTGGTCCAACCATCTTTTCTTTGGTCTTCCAATATTCCGCTGTCCTTTTGGATTGTAATCCAAAATTTGTTTTGGTATCCTGTTCTTATGCATCCATCCAACACGGTCTGTCCAATCCTGTCTGTATTGCTTTATCCTTTCGTTTAGGTTGTATATTCCAAGGATGTTCCTTATATCATTTCTTAGCTGGGCCCTCCATGATAATCCTAGTACTGATTCACACTCCTGTATCCGGATTTGGGTCTTTGCGTTAAGTGTCCAAGTCTCGCTGCCATAAAGGCCGCATGGCCATCACTGCATAAAATTTCAAAAGAGTAACTATTTTTAACTTCACACTGTTTTTAAGTATGTATTTTAAACGAATAAAAATCTTGTGGTCCTCAACGATCTCAGCTTTTTTTCCTCTTATGTATAACCTAAACTTGAAAATAATATGAGGAAGGAAGTTTGAAATGAAATCCTTGGAATGCTGTTTCAGTCTTGTAGGGTATTTAAAGAAGAAATGTTTCTGGAAATGTTATTGTGGAATGTTCCTTAACATCATCATTAAGGCCCTATTGATATCATTCTAATATCCTTTGCAAGTAAATTAATAGTAATCTAATTATTTCGTTTTAAGGACATCATGACTGTAAGGTAAAATGTAAAACTCAGTTTACAACTTGAGCATAGCTGGCAAACTCTTTTTTCTTCAGACTTTAAAAATTATAATTGTATGTTACACTTATCATTCTGTACATAGGCCAAATATCTATTTAATTAAGAAATTGTTTTCCTGAGGGTTACATTGGTCTTCCTCTATCTTTGTTAATATTAAGAGATAAAAACAATTTTCTCATATTGTGTTTTAGAATTATATATATTGTATTCATATGGTTACAAAAATGTGACCTCTTTCAGTGTTTTCTACAAGCAATTGAGGGGTTCACAACCAAAGTGGACCAAGTCCACTTTTTATGAAATTTTAGTTAGAGGCTGCAATGTGTCCATTAGTCCCCATATTATGTACTGCCATAGTAAACTAAGTCCAATAGTTATAGTAAATCCCACCAGAGTGCAGTTTTCTTCTTGCAGTGAATGATTCAGAACATTTTTCACAGCCATAGTGAACCAAGTCCTCCTGTGTTGTTTTCGTTTTGTGTTGTAGTTTTCATAATATACACCAGTTATTTTTGGCAAGAGAGTCTTTGAATTGTGACAAAGATTGTTGTATATTCTTGTTCCTTTGATCTACAAAAAGCTCTACCTTTTCCAAAATTGTCTACATCTGTTGCATACTAGAAACGAAATCTGTACATATATAACCTAGGAATACATTCCTTTAATACAGGTATTGGCCACATTGTATGTGTGGAATGAGACACAAGGAGGAAGGGGTTCACAAGACATTTCTTCTATTGTTAGAAAACATCTCATTCATTATGCTTCAACCCACAAACACATAGTTTTGTATTCTGATGCCTGTGGCAGACAGAACTGTAATATTAAGATGGCACTGACCTTACTGAAATTAGTTCAGAGTAATGAAATACAAGCTGATATGACTGACCTTAAATTTATGGTCTCTGGGCACAGCTACTTGCCGAACTATAGAGAATTTGGAATTATAGAAGCAGCAAGTAAGAGAAAAGAGTTTATTTATTCTCCCGATGACTGGATTGATATTATTACACGAGCAAAGCGAAAGATTCCCCCATTTCAGGTGGAAGAAATAAAATTCACTGACTTTTTATCAACATAGTCACTGGAAGATGCTGTAACTAACAGAAAGAAAGATATTAATGGTGACAACTTCAGTTGCTTGAATATACAATGGTTAAGAATCATAAGGGGATATAAATTGTTACTGCATTTCAAACAAAGTCTAAGTGAAGTAGAAGATTTTCGACAAATTAATTTGGAAAAGACAAGGCAACGTGGGCGACAGCTACTTTGTTTATCCAGTATTATTCAAGCACCTTTGTACTCATATTGCCGACCAGTTACTGCTGATAAGAAAAAGGATATGACTGACTTACTGCCTTACATCCCTCAAGTACATCATTCTTTTTACAAGTATCTACCTGTTGAAACTGGGACTAGATTACAAAATCAACCAAACCAGGAGCAAGATGTCGATGGTGAAATAAGTTTCAATGATGAATTTGTTTATGATTAAAAAAAAACTGTGATCTGTAAACAGTGTAAAGACTGTTGTGTGTATAAAACACTGGCAAAATTAAAATTTTAATTTTGTATTAAAAAATTTAATTTTACTTTTTAAATTTGTTTTTAATTTGGTTATTCCGTCTTAAAAACATTTAATTTGTTCATTCTGTTCGAAAATAAAAATGTATAATTACAGTCTGGTTCAACCATTTCTCAAAATTTTCATAGCCACAATGAACCAAGTCCACTTAATAAAAATCTCATGTCAATAAAAATTTTGGAGTTTAATTTTGGTGTATGATATTTGTGTCATTTTTTAATACAACTTTCCTCTTTAGCATCATATACAAAAAGCATAAAGGAATTGATTTGGAGGAAAATACTTTGAACTCTTTTTTCCCCAAACCATCTGACATGGACTTGGTTTACTTTGGTTGTGAACCCTTCAATTATCATCTGTCTTTGTCATTCGTATACTGTACTATCACCCACTTCTAACTTGTATCTATATTGTTTTTTGCTGGTCACAAAGTGTTTTTAACTTTAATTTCTGACTTTGTATGTACTTTTTGGGTCATATTGTAAGCACATATATTTGAAGATTCAATAGAGTAGTTCACTGAATTCTGTTAGGCTTCCTGTCACTCAGATGGCACATGCTTTTATCAGTTACAGGAATAAATTGTTATCTAATTTATTGTCAAGCTAAAAGAAATATTTAAAAAAGTACATTTAGTTAAATAAAATGTTAACTTCCTCAACTGTAAACCAGTATTATGTTTTCTTGTACCAAAACATTGAGAGTCATAACCTGTCTGAGAATTGACTGCCATTTCCAACTGTACGTGCTCATTTACTCTTTGGCTCTATGGTCCATGTAAGACATTGGTCTCCTAAAAAACAAAGAGTCCAATTCCCATCATCAGCTGTCTCTGTCCTCTTATTTGATGATTCACATACATCTTAAATCCTCCTCCTGATTATTGAACCATCTTTTCCGAGTCCGTCTGCTTAGCTTCATACTCCGGATTCTCATAAAGAACCTTTATGTACCCCCCCTTCCTTAAGTATTTATACAACATACTTAGCTACATGAATCTGTTGCTTTTAATTTGGCTTACAATTTCCTTACAATTCCAGACAGCCAAGTTTCATTAAGACAATGTTATTTGTCAACTTACCATATGTTCATAGTAACTAATCAGCAAAATAAAAGATTTTTTGAATTTCTACTTCCTAATTTTTGTTATTCTTTTCTCTAAACTGTCAGCCTCACCCCATAAAAATCTATCCCATTCACCCTACACGTTTCTTTAGACTCAGAGAGTTCATCCTTGACTCCTAACAGTTATACCCAGTTTATGAAGTTCACTTGAAGTCTTATTTACTATTTACTTTTTACTAAAGCCGTAGTCACTTCATATTACATTATAGGTAGTTTATATTATATGTGCTATGGCAAAACAAGTTTCCTAATTTTCTAATAGCATTAGGCATGGCGTACATCTTTATTAAATATTTTGAGTGTAGTCCTTCAGAGATAATAAATTTAAGATCAGTTGTTAAACATGTAAATAATTACAGAAATAAAAATGATAACAGAAGAATGCTTGTTTCTCTTTTACAGAAGTGAATGAAGTGAAAGCAATCTGGGTGAAAAAACTATGTTACGCTTGGGATGCGGAGAAACGTTGTTTTCTGAAGTTGGTCGGGCTTGACTATGGTAAGACCAAGTCAGAGCTGCACCAGTTTAGAGGATACAACTTTAAAGAACAGTACAAAAGGTAAAAATGCGTTTATATTATATAACAGATTTATTAGTTCTGTGATAAATTATTACTTGTACACAGTAATAATTATTTGCCTCTCAAATTTGTAGGGATTGGGCACAAAAACTGTACCACTGTATAGTTTATCAATACTATTCATTCAAGACAAAAATATTAACATTATTTTTGTTAACAATAAATTAACCAATTCCCTTTTCTGTTCACAGTATATATGGATCAGTTTAATCTAATTTTTTAGTGCCTAATAAATTTGTTCCAGTTCTTTTTATATTTTACACAAGCTTCTTTACTTCCATCGTACTATATTTTTAGTCTTAGAAAGTATTTGTTATATTTTTTCTTATCTAATTTCATCTTTATCATGTTTTTCTTTTACATTCTTGCTCTCCAAATCTTGTTAACAGGTTTTGAGATGTTCATTCTTTGTAGACAACCTCACCAACTAAGTTGTCCTTGTTTAAGCAATTCTCTTACAGGTTCTGTTTTTAGGTCTTCTTGCTTATTCAGTTATTTCTCATTATGTCCTTCCTGTTAACTCCTATCACTCTTAGTTACTTTATTTCTACAAACTTACATGTATACATTCTCTATTTATTCCTTTCTTATTAGCATTAAAGACTCATCTAATTCCTTACATATTTCAATGATTCTCTTTCTATCAGTCCGTGTATAACCTGGTATAGTCGGTAGGAACTGCAACTGAGAACTTGTAATTTTCGACCTTGTAACTTTGTCCAAGATGTGCAAATTGTAACATATGTGTTGCCAATTAGGCAAAGAGAGTTCCACATACTCTTTTTTCTTGCAAACCTTATTGTGTTTCCCAGTTCTCCTCTGTTCTCTTTCCTTTCTTTGGTTTGGAGTATGTCATTCTACTATTCTTCTTGGTTATCTTTCATTTCTCATGTACACAATATGCCCATATAGTGGTGTTCAATTTCATCGTGTGTGGTGTGACATATATGTTACATCACACATTTCTTCTTCCTCACATGTTGAACTTAAAAATGTTATAGACAAACTTCAGTGAAAATCTAGTTCAGTGGTTTCTGGTTGTTGTATCTTCCTATGTTTGCTGTTGACTGACTAATTGTTTGCTGTTTTCTACCTTTACATTTATTACTATAATATCAACTGAATTATCCTCTCCTCACACTAAAGAAGAACTTAACACCATAAAATACATAGCACTAAAAAATGGGTACAACCCGGATTTAATAAACAAATTACATAGACAGATCCAAAACAAAAACAACAAACCACAAAATAAAAACAACATACAACAATACAAATACATCACACTCACATATTACAACTCAAACACACACAGAATTGCCAGCACATTCAGAAAATACAACTACAAAATAGCATACAGAACCAACAACACCATCAAAAGATACATCAACGGCACAAACAAAGACATTGACAAATACAACAAAACAGGCATATATAAATTAAAATGCAATGATTGTAACAAGTTCTACATAGGCCAGACAGGAAGATCTTTTTCTTCCAGATTTTCTGAACACACCAAAGCACTAACCAATAATAACATACAATCCACATTTGCTACACACATCCAGACAGAAAACCACAGTTACACCAAAATAAAAAACAACCTAGAAATCTTACACTACCTACCCAAGAGTCATAAACTTAACACCACAGAACAATTTGAAATATACAAACACAACAAAACACAACCAAACAACATATTCAATGACCATTTACAATTTAAATCAAATACACTATTCGACACAGTAATAAACAACAATTCAAACTCCGGCACCAATCCCCTCCACCCCCACCCACACTCAACATGTTAACCAAAAAACCGTTACACATAAAATTACCGACAACTTGGCACATTCCGTATCCGAACTCACTGAAGAAGGAGAACACCACTCCGAAACGTCGCCTGAGTGAATAAACCAAGTAAGTTTATAGTGAAAGTAAAACCAATATTAATAATTAAACTAATACATTAAATACAAACTTAAGCCTACCAGAGATTCATTCACTAACAAGCATGAACTATCAAAAGTGTAAACCATTTTCAACCTGCAAAGTTAAACACAACTATAGAAAAATTATATACAAAAAAAACTGCTACTTACCTGTAAGTTGTCACAGTAAACTGCTACTTACCTGTAAGTTGTCACAGTAAACTTACGTCAGTGCGGTTGTGCTTCCCAGTTCTGTCCAGCAACTTACAAAGTAAGGAGTGGTTCTTTTTTACATTTTCCATAAGAAAATGGAAGTATGGTGATGGTGAAAAAAATCGTATTCGAGATAACAGCTGATTCTGATTGTACTACCCTAAAAACATGAAGAAGTCATTTTACTTCCATGTTCCATAAAGAAATGGAAGTATGGTGATGGCAAAAAAAAATCGTGTTCGAGATAATTGCAATTCTGATTGTACTACCCTCAAAACATGAAAAAAAAGTCATTTTTCGAAAAGTGTCTGTGTGTCTACCTGTAGATTTTTTTCTATGGCAAACGATACCAGCCGCAAATTCAAACAGAATCAAATAATTTTTTGCATACAGTTCTGAATTGTAGAGTACTCAAGACCTATTGTTTTTGGTGAAGATCGGTTAAGGGCAGGGGTAGTTTACTAGCAACATTTTTTTTTTTTATCAAGGGTAATTTTTTTTTCTATGGCAAATGATAACAGCCGTAAACTCAAACAGAATCAAACAATGTTTCGCATACAGCCCTTAATTGTAGAGTTCTCAAGACCTACTGTTTTTGGTGAAGATCGGTTAAGGAAAAGGAGTAGTTTACCTGGAACATTTTATGTTTTAACAAGGGTAATTTTTTTTATGACGAATGATAACGGCCGCATATTCAAAGAGAATCAAATACTGTTTTGCATATATTCCTGATGTTTTAAGTACTCAATCTATGTTGATTTTGGTGAAGATCGGTTAAGGAAAAGGGGTATTTTACCTGCAACGTTTTATGTTTTAACAAGGGTAATTTTTTTTATGACGAACGATAACTGCCGTAGATTCAAAAAGAATCAAATAATGTTTTGCATACATTCCTGAATTGTAAAGAGCTGAAGGACTACTGATTTTGGTGAAGATCGTTTAAGGGAAAGGGGTAGTTTCTGCCACCTTTAATGTTTTAACAAGAGTAATTGTTTCTATGACGAACGATAACTGCCGCACATTCAAACAGAATCAAATAATGTTTTGCATGCATCCCTGAATTGTAGAGGACTCAAGATCTATTGATTTTGGTGAAGATCAGTTAAGAGAAAGGGGTAGTTTACCTGCAACATTTTATGTTGTAACAAGAGAATTTTTTTCATGACGAACGATAACTGCCGTAAATTCAAACAGAATTAAATAATTTTTTACGTATTTGTCTGAGTTGTAGAGGACTCAAGGCTTATTGATTTTGGTGAAGATCGGTTATGGGAAAAGGGTAGTTTACCTGAAACATTTTTTGTTGTAACAAGAGTAAAGTACTTAATTTTGGTAAATAAAGTATCCTGATAAGAAGATCTTAATAATCCACTGTAGAAACAGATGAAATATCTATAAATGAAGAGGTGGGGGTAATTTTCTATAAATGAAGGGGGTAATTTTCTATAAATGAAGGGGGTAATTTTCTATAAATGAAATTGATTGTTGAAGGGGGAGGGGATAATTTTTATTTATGTGTCATGTGTACTACGTTATCGGCAACAAAGAAGTAGTTTGTTGTTAAAATTCCTTCCCGGGCTGTTTGGCCGTGGTCCAATGTTTTGTACAAAACCAGACGTTTCAGCAGTGCTATCGACTGCCATCATCAGTGAAAATCAAGTGCGCTAACGTGATGTGGTATACGTTAGTGACCACAGTACTGTGGTGAAGGCTGAAGAAAGAAGTAGTTTCTATCGAAATATTTCATTTTGAAAATGGTTGTAAATATAAATCTTAGAACATGGAAGTAATGTATGGTTCGCCATACCGATATTTTGAAAAGTGTCTGTGTGTAGAAATTTTTCTATGGCAAACGATAACAGCCGCACGTTTGAACAGAATCAAACAATGTTTTGCATACATTTCCTCAGTTGTAGAGAACTCAAGGCCTGTTGATTTTGGTGAAGATCGGTTAAGGGAAAGGGGTAGTTTACCGGCAATGTTTTATGTTTAAAAAGTGTAATTTTTTCTATGAAGAACGAAAACTGCCGCACATTCAAACAGTATCAATTTTTTTTTGTACGTACCTGAATTGTAGAGTACTCAAGGCCTGTTGATTTTGGTGAACATTGGTTAATGGCAAGGGGTAGTTTACCAGCAACATTTTATGTTTTAACTAAGAGAAATTTTTCATGACGAACGATAACCGCTATAAATTCAAACAGAAACAAATAATTTTTACTTCCATGTTACATAAGGAAATGGAAGTATGGTCATGGCGAAAAAAATCGTGTTCGAGATAACGGCACATTCTGATTGTACTACCCTCAAAACATGAAGAAAAGTCATTTTTCGAAAAGTGTGTGTGTGTGTGTGTGTGTGTGTGTGTGTGTGTGTGTGTGTGTGTGTGTGTGTGTGTAGATTTTTTTTGGCAAACGATAACAGCCGCAAATTCAAACAGAATCAAATAATTTTTTGCATACAGCCCTGAATTGTAGAGTTCTCAAGATCTATTGTTTTTGGTGAAGATCGGTTAAGAGAAAGGGGTAGTTTACCAGCAATATTTTATGTTTTAACAAGGGTAGGTTTTTCTATGACGAACGATAACTGCCGTAAATTCAAACAGAATCAAATAATTTTTTTCATACCTCCTTAATTATAGAGAACTCAAGGTCTGTTGATTTTGGTGACGATCGGTTTAGAGAAAGGGGTAGTTTACCTGCAATGTTTTATGTTTTAACAAGGTTAATTTTTCTTATGATGAAATACCTGCCGCACATTAAAAGAGTATCAAATAATTTTTTGCATACATTCCTGAATTGTTAAGTACTCAATGTCTGTTGATTTTGGTGAAGATCGGTTAAGGGAAAGGGGTAGTTTACGTGCAACACTTTGTTTTAACAATGGTAATTTTTTCTATTACGAACGATAACAGCCACAAATTCAAACAGAATCGAATAATGTTTTGCATACAGAACTGAATTGTAGAGTACTCAAGACCTGTTGTTTTTGGCGAAGATCGGTTAAGGGAAAGGGGTAGTTTACCAGCAACATTTTATGTTTTACCAAGGGTAGTTTTTTCTATGACGAACGATAACTGCCGTAAATTCAAACAGAATCAAATAATTTTTTTCATACCTCCTTAATTATAGAGAACTCAAGGTCTGTTGATTTTGGTGACGATCGGTTAAGAGAAAGGGGTAGTTTACCTCCAACGTTTTATGTTTTAACAAGGTTAATTTTTCTTATGATGAATGATACCTGCCGCACATTAAAAGAGTATCAAATAATTTTTTGCATACGTTCCTGAATTGTTAAGTACTCAATGTCTGTTGATTTTGGTGAAGATCGGTTAAGGGAAAGTGGTAGTTTACGTGCAACACTTTGTTTTAACAATGGTAATTTTTTCTATGACGAATGATAACAGCCGCAAATTCAAACAGAATCGAATAATGTTTTGCATACAGAACTGAATTGTAGAGTACTCAAGACCTGTTGTTTTTGGCGAAGATCGGTTAAGGGAAAGGGATAGTTTACCTGCAACATTTTGTTTTAACAAGGGTAATTTTTCTTATGACGAATGATAATTGCCGCACATTCAAACAGAATCAAATTATTTTTTGCATACTTTCCTAAATTGCTAAGTACTCAAGGTCTGTTCATTTTGGTGAAGATCAGTTAAGGGAAAGGGGTAGTTTACCTGCAACATTTTATGTTTTAACAACGGTAATTTTTTCTATGACGAACGATAACTGCCGCACATTCAAACAGAATCAAATATTTTTGTGTGTATGTTCCTGAATTGTAAAGGAATGAAGGCCTATTGATTTTGGTGAAGACTGGTTAAGGGAAAGGGGTAGTTTACCTGCCAAGTTTTATGGTTTAACAAGAGTAATTGTTTCTATGACGAATGATAACTGCTTCACATTCAAACAGAATCAAATAATGTTTTGCATGCATCCCTGAATTGTAGAGTACTCAAGGCCTGTTGATTTTGGTGAAGATTAGTTAAGAAAAAGGGGTAGTTTACCTGCAACATTTTATGTGATAACAAGGGTAATTTTTTGTATGACGAACGATAACTGCCATAAATTCAAACAGAATCAAATAATTTTTTACGTATTTGTCTGAGTTGTAGAGGACTCAAGGCCTATTGATTTTGGTGAAGATCGGTTATGGGAAAAGGGTAGTTTACCTGAAACATTTTTTGTTGTAACAAGAGTAAAGTACTTAATTTTGGTAAATAAAGTATCCTGATAAGAAGATCTTAATAATCCACTGTAGAAACGTAGATGAAATATCTATAAATGAAGAGGCTAGTTGTACGGGGTGGAGGTAATTTTCTATAAATGAAAATTATAGTTGAAGGGGAGGGGATAATTTTTTATATGTGTACTACGTTATTGGCAACAAAGAAGTATTTTGTTGTTAAAATTCCTTCCCGGGCTGTTTGGCCGTAGTCCAATGTTTTCTGCAAAACCAGCCATTTCGGCAGTGCCATCGACTTCTAACATCAGTGAAAATCGAGTGCGATAACGTGAGGTGGTATACGTTAGTGACCACAGTACTATGGTTAACACTGAAGAAAGAAGTAGTTTCTATGGAAATATGTCATTTCAAAAATGATTTTAAATATAAATGCTAAACATGGAAGTCATATATGGTTCTCCTCCATACCAATAGCTGTGTTTAACTCTGTGGTGGTTTTGATGGTTCACACTTGTTAGTGAATAAATCTCAGGTAGGCTTAAGTTTGTTTGTAAGTTTAACTTACACCTGAAGACGACCACAGATTGCTTAGTAGTCGAAACGTTATGTGGTAAATTCTAATAATGGTAATAGAAGACCTAACAGTTCTGATAAATTTCATGTAACATCGAAAGTTAGCTTTAAATATCTTATGAGTTTTCTTTGTTTTCCAGGAGGATTATTTATGGTAAAAATGAAATTCTAGTGAAAATGCAGAGCATAACAACGTTGATTCTGCTCGAAGTACTTAATCCATTCTACATCTTCCAAGTGTTTACCATATGTGTATGGTTTGCTGAGAACTATATATACTACACATTCGCTATAATCACCATGTCACTCTTTGGTGTATCGTCTTCAGTCCTACAAACTCACAGGGTGAGCATTTATTTATTTATACTCAGTTTTTTTATAAACACTTGAAATGCTTGACAATTTTAATGTTTATGATAATAATAATAATAATAGTAGTAGTGGTAGTAGGAGGAGGAGCAGCAGCAGCAGCAGTAGTAGTAGTAGTAGTAGTAGTAGTAGTAGTAGTGTAGTAGTAGTAGTAGTAGTAGTAGTAGTAGTAGTAGTAGTAGTAGTAGTATTGTAGTAGGAGCAGCAACAGCAGTAGTAGTAGTAATAGTAGTAGTTGTTGTAGTAGTAGGAGCAAGTAGTAGTAGTGAATATATTATTAGTTACTGGCAGTTACTGATAGGATGATGTTTGTTGTTATTAAGTATGGAGATAATTAGAGGCTACTTGGCATAATTAATGAATAAGTTATTGTTAAATGAAAACCGATTGTTTGATAATATTTTAATGGAACTGGTAATATCATTACATAACAAGTAATTGATTGATTCCGCTGCTTGCATCAGGAATGTACCATCTAAGGTCTCTCTCTCTCAGCCCATAGGCTGGTTGGCAGCAGCTCACCATTGTTCCCGCTTCTCTGCTTTTCTTTTCAACTCACAATATGATGTGCAGTTCATATCGACTATAAGCTATTTCGTGTAGTCTAAACGGGGTCATCCTCTGCGATTCTTCCCTTCAATTGTTCTTTCTATTATTGTCTTAACCAACCCGTGGTGTTGTAGTATATACCCTATAAACTTAGCTCTTTTGCCTTTTAAATTTCGTAGAAAGCTTTTCTCCTCCTGAGCTCTAGTAAAGATTTCATCATTCATTATCTTCTCCCTCCAGCTTATCTTGAATATTCTTAGGTAGATGAACAGATAAACAGACACAGAAATAGCAAGTTCAGTTAGAGAAGCTCATAGTTTTTATTATATACATTAATAATGTGTCTTTTTTGAATGACTGTTATAAATATTGTATTATGGTATGCAGTTGTAAATGTTATAGTGATTTGCTAAACAGTTTTTAAAAGAAGTGAAGAATGTTGAGTAAAATTTTATCACTGTTAAGTTGTAAGATTAAACAGTGTAACTAATGACTTGATGTTTTTGTACAGAATCAGAAAAACCTCCATCAGACGGTACACATGACAGACATAGTGACAGTGAAGAGAGATGAAGATGAGTACGAAGACATTCCAACGACGCATCTAGTTCCTGGCGATGTTATAGTGATTCCGGCACATGGCTGTGTCATGCACTGTGACGCTGTGCTCCTCGTCGGCAACTGTATTGTCAATGAGAGTATGCTCACAGGTAAGCACTTGGTCTTGGTCTTGGCACTTGGTTTAACCTTTTAGCGAACTGTTAAACTTTTTGTTAGCAGTAATTTGGTTTATTAGGTTAAATAAATCATAAAAGATTAAGGTGAAGATAAATTTTATTTCTAGTGATTTTTGTTTTGTTTTTTCAAGTGGTCTTTTATTTTGTGTGTGTGTGTGTGTGTGTGTGTGTGTGTTCAATAAATTTAAGTTGTTTATGTAGTATTGTTTTAGTATGGAGTTATGCTGGCTTATTTATGACCAAGTCTACCACTAGGCAAAGCAGGCAGCTACCTAGTTTAGCACAATTTGGGGGCCAGCAAAAAAGTTATGAGAGAAGTTTTTTGGAAATTTAAATTTACAAAATCTTATACTTACAGTTCAACAAGTCAAGAAAGACTTGTTGAGCTGGCCAAAAAATCAGTTGAAAGCAAATTGACCCAAGAAATTGAACTAAAAGAAAATTCTTGGATTTTGTTGTCCATGATGTATCCGTTGATTAACTAATTATAAAGTATAATATTACTGACTTGTGTTCTGAGTCAGTAGTATTATACTTATAATTAATAAAAGAAAATTCATTGTGCCAACTTTTAGTTGATGTGAGAGGGTGGCTGTTTTTATTTTTTGCATAGGTTGGCAAAATATCTAATGCCAGTATTGGGTACATTTTTAGTTTTTGTCTTTAACATGACTATTGCAATTATTATGGGTACAGAATACCATTACTGTATGTACAAAATTGTCACAATAGAAAACAAAGTTTTATTGGTGCAGTTTTATTCAAATAGCATGATTGCACTAACATTAAGACTGGCTCATTGTATTGGAAAAAAAAAATTCCCGGAACAGTGTAATAAGAAAAAATTATTCATCAACAAATTGCACCATTAATCACATATAATGGTTATTTTCAGACATGAGTCATCATTCATAAAAAGTCAAGTTTTATTTCTGTTTATTCCTTTATTGCTAAGAAGTTACAGTAACAAACATTTTTTTATAGTAGAGTAGCCTACTATGAACAATATTGTGTTAGTAGCAGAAGTTAAATCCCATATGCTGCTAACACTGATGCAACAAACCTGCCTCACCATTGTAAAGTGTGCTCTCAGGTATTTGATTATTCTGTAGAAATTTAAATAAAATAGAAATAACTGTTTAAGTGCAGTGAAACTTATATAAAGTTGTACATACAGGGTTTTCAAAAACACATTTACTCTCACCGCTCTAAGAAACTAAAGGAAACTAACCAGAAGCTTTTACAAATTATACAGGTTTTTGATTATAATTTCTGTTACACAAATTTTATTTCAGAAAACTCTAATCAGATGTGTACTGTAGGTAGAGATAACATTTTGTCATGTTGTCAAACAACTATTATAGTTTTCCTTTGCTAATTATGAAATAGTTTCAGTGGCTTAGTTTTAACCTATTTCAGTTTGTATTTAACAAATGTGTAACAACAAAATAAGTTGGCAGTATGCCATTCATGAAACATACAATCATAATGTTTCTTCAATGTTGTAATGCTGGTTATAAAACAAATCGTTAGGAAGACTGTTCATGAAGGTTTGTGAATGAAGCTAGGCACTGATATAGTATAAGGTCAATCACAGCAAAGATAAGTATGTATTCACAGTAACGGCATGACAATCAGATTTCTTATCTTACTGTATGTTACTACATAGTTCATTACAGTGCGATGACTCCTATTTTTCTATTTACGGCCTGTAAGCAGGCACTGCCAGTTTAACCGTGTAACCATTGTTATAAAAAAAAAAAATACAGAGTGACCCAGTAACAATTAGGGTTTCAGTGAGAGCCTTATACAGTGTATGCGCAGTGTCTTCAAATGGAATTTGTATAGAGTGACAGAAAGTAGATATGGTCTAGACATCAGTGTTAATAAAATGAAGCTAATGATTGTACCTAAGAACAAGTTGGAAGTCAAAGGTTGGTAAAGGGTCTTAGGGGCTGAGGGGGTTGCTGGTGCTCTCAGTATCAAAACTCTGAGAAATGCCCACTGATCAAAGGAATATCCTGGAGTCCAGCTAGACCAACATACTTACCTGAGTACATTACTATTTGCCGACAAAAAATAATAATACAAGAGAGTGAAGATAAATTACAACTGGCAGTGCACCGACTGAATCAAATATGTCCAGATTATAATTTCAAAATCTTCTTGCATAAGACGAAAGTTATGGCTTTCCAAGACAAGTATCCCATTAGGTCGAAAATAATTGTCAACAATAAGGCAGTTGAACAAGTATAAAATTTTACATACTTGGGCTGCGACACAAGCTACAATTATGACAATGACACGGAAAATACAGGCAATAGAAATGAGATTTTTGATATGGGTCAAAGGCTGCACAAGAAGAGATTTAGTAAGAAATGAAGTAAATGAACTAAATGTATATGCAATAAATGAAGAAATAACTGAATATAAAGAAAGATGGAAACAACACGTAAATAGAATGGGAAATGGGAGAATACCCCCAAAAAAATACTTAACTACAACCCAAGAGGGAAAAGAGATATAGGAAGACCACAAAACGGTGGTCGTACATTGGTGAGGACGGAACAGGCAGATGCCTAATCCTTGTAGTGCAGGAGAAGAACAACAACAAGTTCACAAACTGCACCCTTAATATAAACCAAAGCCCAGTTGAATGTGTAAGCAAATTTACATATCTTGGTACTATAGTCAATGAACAATGGGACCACTCTCAAGAAATAAAGATCAGAATTGAAAAGGCAAGACCAGTGTACAGTAGAATCAAAAGTCATGATTTAACAATAAACACAAAGATGAGACTTCTACACTGCTACATATTCTCGGTCCTCTTTTATGGTGTAGAATCTTGGATTTTGACTAAAGCCACAACTAACAAATTGGAATCTTTCAAAATGTGGCTTTACCATAGAATACTGAACATTTCATGGACAGCACATGTAACTAATGATCAAGTTCTTAGAAGGATAAAGAAAGACAGGGAAGTTATTAGCACAATGAAGATAAGAAAGCTTCAGTATCTGGGACATCTTATGAGAAATGAACAGAGATTTTACTTATTGCAGTCCATACTACAGGGAAAAGTACTTGGAAAGAGAGAAGTTGGGCAACCGAGAATCTCACGGCTGAGAAATTTAAGGACCTGGTTTGGCATGAATACAACTGACTTATTCCGTGCAGCCGTACAGAAAGTTAAAATAGGCTGATATCCAACATCCGAAACGGATAGGAACTATCAGAAGAAGATACGCTTTGTGCGTTTTTCACATTTGTGAGTCGGGCAGATTCTTGAAAAATATGTGAAAAAAACAAAAATAATATCTAAAAATGTATCCTATGAAACTTATCTAAATAATATTATACAGAATATGTTAAATGTGTCTATTGTGTAATCAAATGTTGCATTTGCTTATTCAGTGATGACTCTTAACTTTGAAAAGCTTGATCCTTCTGAAGGGGAGACACGAGAAATATTTTGAGACTAAATTATTATTAACTCAGCCTAGTTTCATAAAAAATAAATAAATAAATAATTGTCCAGTACAAGAAGGCAATGACTTTAAGAATAAAATTCTAATATAGAATATTGAAACTTTTAACTTGTGAAACTTACTTGTCTTTTCTTCCCGTATGCGTTTCGGCATGATGTGTGCCTTCGTCAGCTTTGAGACAGACTGGCATTAACTTGTAACGGTTTTTATTTTGCAAGGTATAGTGGGGGTGGTGTGTGGTGGAAGGGGATTGGTGCGGGGATCCAAATTATTGTTAGTTTTATATATAATTGTGTCAAAAAGTGTGTGTGATTTATACTGTAATTGGTCGTTAAGTATGTTGTTTGGTTGTGTTGTGTGGTGTTTGTATATTTCATATTGTTCTGCTGTGTTAAGTTTTCGACCTTTGGGTAAGTAGTGTAATATCTCAAGATTAGTATCTATGTTGGTGTAGCTGTGGTTTTTTGTGTGTATGTGTGTGGCAAACATGGAATGTATATTGTTGTTGGATAAAGCTTTTAGGTGTTCAGAGTAATGAGATGAAAAAGATCTTCCCGTCTGGCCTATATAGAAACTATTGCAATCATTACAATTTAATTTGTAAACACCTGTTTTGTTGTATTTGTCTATGTCCGTGTTTGTATCATTGAAGTGTTTTTTGATGGTATTGTTTGTCCTGTATGCTATTTTGTATTTGTGTTTCCTGAGTGTGTTGGCAATTTTGTGTGTGTTGGAGTTATGGTATGTGAGTGTGATGTATTTAGTTTGTTGTGTGTTGTTGGTATTTAGTGTTTTGTTGTTTTTTTATGATGTGTTTGTGTAGTTTGTTTATTAAATTAGGGTTGTATCCATTTTTTATTGCTATATATTTGATTGTGTTGAGTTCATCATTATAGTCCTGTTTATTTAATGGTATTTTAGTTAGTCTATGGAGCATATGGTTGAAGGCCGCATGTTTATGTTGTGTTGGGTGGTTTGATGTGTTGTGTATAACCATGTCAGTTGTGGTTGGTTTTCTGTATATTTTATACGTGTGTGTATTGTTACAACAATACACACACGTAAAAAATATACAACACAACATAAACATAAACATCAAACCACCCAACACAACATAAACATGCGACCTTCAACCATATGCTCCATAGACTAACTAAAATACCATTAAATAAACAGGACTATAATGATGAACTCAACACAATCAAATATATAGCAATAAAAAATGGATACAACCCTAATTTAATAAACAAACTACACAAACACATTATAAACAAAAACAACAAAACACAAATTACCAACAACACACAACGAACTAAATACATCACACTCACATACCATAACTCCAACACACACAAAATCGCCAACACATTCAGGAAACACAAGTACAAAATAGCATACAGAACAAACAATACCATCAAAAAACACTTCAATGATACAAACACGGACATAGACAAATACAACAAAACAGGTGTTTACAAATTAAATTGTAATGATTGCAATAGTTTCTATATAGGCCAGACGGGAAGATCTGTTTCGTCTCGTTACTCTGAACACCTAAAAGCTTTATCCAACAACAATATACATTCCACGTTCGCCACACACATACACACAAAAAACCACAGCTACACCAACATAGATACTAATCTTGAGATATTACACTACTTACCCAAAGGTCAAAAACTTAACACAGCAGAACAATATGAAATATACAAACACCACACAACACAACCAAACAACATACTTAACGACCAATTACAGTATAAATCACACACAATTTTTGACACAATTATACATAAAACTAACAATAATTTGGATCCCCGCGCCAATCCCCTTCCACCACACACCACCCCCACTATACCTTTCAAAATAAAAACCGTTACAAGTTAATGGCAGTCTGTCTCAAAGCTGACGAAGGCGCACATCACGCCGAAACGCGTACGGGAAGAAAAGACAAGTAAGTTTCACAAGTTAAAAGTTTCAATATTCTATATTAGTTTAGTGCTGTGAAAAAAGAAGATGAACAATCAAAACAACAATAAAATTCTTCTAATAGGCCTATATTTTAAGTTTTATTGCACCTATTTTGAATACAGGATACTAAATTTGTGATAACCATACATGATAAAGCTGGCCTCATATAAAGCAGTTTCTTGCAGAACATTAAAATATGCGTATATTAGGTTTGATCAAAACGTTTGTATAACTCTTGAATTTCCTGTGCCACAAATGTCCAATTGAAAAATTGTTTTTATTGGTACACATCTTGATGACAATCACCTAAATTTTTAGCTTCATTAGTTGCATAGTTTAGATTTGACAGCTAATTGAATAAATTGGGTTTTGGTGTATTAGACAATTTTTGTTTGAAATTCTACAAGATTGAAGAACATGGATTAAATTTTAATAAAGAACAGGATAACTGCTCTACCATAGTGAAAAATGTTGTAGAAGGCTTCTGATGAGGGTGCTATGCATGAAAAAGTGATCTACAAATGATGCAAAAGCTTCAAAGATTATTGTGAATTAGTTAAAGATCATGGTGAAGATGTGATGAAGATTGCAGTTTTTGTTCCATGAATTTTCATTACCAGGTCCAGAGGAAAATAGTGGAGTACCATTCAAACATTCTAGGGCACTTGTGTGAAACTATTCGTAGAAATTGACTAGACTTGTGTAAAATTAATTTTATTATATACATACCACCAAAATCAGTAAAATTCCATTTTTTAAAATAATGAATAAGGACTTTTCGAAATATTAAAATTTCATCATCAGTTCGTACACTGTAATGTTCCTGTTGTGATGTTTTCCTTTAAATGTATAACTGTTGTTAACTGTGTCTATTACCTCTTACTGTACTTCATTTTGAACTTTCCACTGCCATCATTATTGGGTGAAACCAAGCCAGATATGTATTGAAATAATTGATCATTTTCAAATATTGTCTGTTGATTCATCAATTTGTCATATTTTTTATATATTTTATATATAATTTTTCTAACTGTATAATGTCATTTTTATTATTGTTTATTTCCACTATATCCATATTGTTGGTTATATTTGTTATACTATGATTCATACTAATAAGGTGATCTGCTATGTTGGAGATTCCCGTTTTTTATTATTAAAAGCTCTGAAATGTTCCATAAATCTCTGTTTGAAATTTCTATGTGTTCTTCTGATGTATATGTAGTCACAGTTATTACATTTTATTCTGTATATTCCACTTAATTTGTATAAATCACAGTCTTTTCTATTTATTATTATATTATATATACTTTTATTTGGTTTGTATGCATATTTATATTTATGTTTATCAAATTTTGTATTCTTTATAATGTATTTGAGATCTTGATATGTGTATTTGTAAGTTAGGTATGTCACATTTTCTTCTTTTTTGCATGCATTTATACTGCCTAATGTTGTTCTATTGTTTAATATTGTTTTTTCTTTATATTTTTTTTTAATTTGTTTATAAAATTGCTGTCATATCCATTTTCTATTGCTATTTCTTTTATGACGTTCAGTTCCTGATGTAATTTCTCTTCGTTATTTATGTATTTGTATGCTCTATTAATCATATTGTTATATGTATTAACCTTGTGTATCCAAGGATGTGATGAATCTTTGTGTACTGACAAATTGATGAATCAACAGACAATATTTGAAAATGATCAATTATTTCAATACATATCTGGCTTGGTTTCACCCAATAATGATGGCAGTGGAAAGTTCAAAATGAAGTACAGTAAGAGGTAATACACACAGTTAATAGCAGTTATACATTTAAAGGAAAACATCATAACAGGAACATTACAGTGTATGAACTGATGATGAAATTTTAATATTTCGAAAAGGCCTTATTCATTACTTTAAAAAATGGAATTTTACTGATTTTGGTGGCATGTATATAATAATATTATAACAAGTCAGTGGCATAATGTTTGGCAAAATAAAAATTAATTTTGTGTCAATTGCAGCAAATAATGCACTGGGACACATGTTTCTTCTATGGTCATGAAGAGTATACCCCCTGCTACATACCTGAGAAATCTTATTTCATCCGCTTGATGGAACTGGCTTGGCCTTTTATTAAATTTCAATTCACAGACCCATAAAGAATGTGGATAGGGCCATCACCTTGTAGAATTTTAGGCATTTTCCTTTACTTACTTACTTAAGGGGTTGCCTAATGGTCCCGCACATAAGGTTGAACTTATGTAACTTGTTCACAACGTCGTTGCTTGATGAATCATTAATATACAACAGAATTTGTTATAAACTTTGTTTAGAAACTGTAGAAAATAAAATGTTAAAGACAATGTAATTAAATAATGACGTATATATGTTTGACAGGTGAGAGTGTACCTGTAACCAAGACTGCTTTACCCTGTGATAACGTTCTGTACAATGAAAGGGAAGATGCCAATCACACATTGTTCTGTGGGACACGAGTACTTCAGACGCGTTACTACGGTAACGAGAAAGTCCATGCTGTTGTACTGCGGACTGGATTTCTCACGGCCAAGGGAAGCTTGGTTCGGTCCATACTCTATCCACCACCAGCAGATTTCAAATTCGACCAAGACTCGTACAAGTTCATTTGGATTCTGGCGTTTATCGCGCTGATTGGGCTCATATACACTATATACACTAAGGTACTACTCTTTGTCTATATAACTTAAACATTCTACAGTCTTGTCCAAGAAACAAAGTATAGTTCACAAAGTACTGCTATTCACTATATCAACAATATACTTTCCCTAATGGAAATTCAACATCCACTAATACTTTTAATAACTTGTTTATTATTTTTGAGATAAACTGACAGCAAAGAATGTAAGCAGCGACCGGAAAACTCTGTATTAAAAGAAAAAAAATCTTTGGACGTTCTTGACAACAGTTCACTAAATATGGAGCAGGAAACTTATATTTTAAGTTATATTATAATTATAATTCATAATATGTACAATGATGGAAAAAGTAGAGGAATCTGAGAAAGTATTATAGTTCCAATCAATTCAAAAAGTAAGTGACTCGTTATGAACAATATCGAATCCTTAGCTTAACAGACTTTCTTATTTAACATTACAGTAGAACCTCCATTAACCAAAATACTTTTAACCGAAATACCATTTAACCAAAACGACCGACCAACAAAAAAATTATTAATTCCCCAATTTTTACTACAATGAAAATTTGTATTTCGGGTAAAACACAAAAACTGTTTAGTGTAATAAACATGTAATAAATTGTGTGTCATATCAACAAAACGGAAACCGGTCATGATAACGAATGAAGAAAAATTACAGGCAATTAAAAGAATTAAAAATGATGAGATTTTGTGAACTGTGGTAGCTGATATTGGTGTTGGTGTTCGTACTGTTTCCTATTGGGTCAAGATGAAAAATAAGTTTGAAGAGCATGCTTCGAAGATGCCAAACAAGAAAACAATGAAGTGTGTCACAAAACAATGGAGCGAAAAAGA
This sequence comes from Magicicada septendecula, assembly GCA_034769895.1. Taxonomy (NCBI): domain Eukaryota; kingdom Metazoa; phylum Arthropoda; class Insecta; order Hemiptera; family Cicadidae; genus Magicicada; species Magicicada septendecula. The sequence goes on from CM068372.1 coordinate 40,909,178, forward strand.
TGATGACACAGTAGAGAGCAGCAGCCATTACACCACTGACGAGATCTTCAATGACTTAGAGGTAAGAGATTTTATTTTGGGTTAGGGCATTAAATTAGACTATATGAAATATGCATTTTTCTCATGGAGTTTTATTCATATTTATAGACAGCATTATGGTTTGTCGAAAGATCTGAAGAATCAAAGCCCTCTGACATTCAGCTAATGAAGCGATGGCGAGATATTGCTGCAAGAAAGTGATGTGAAAAGAAAAAGCAAAGGAAATAGAAGATTAAAAAAAAAAATCATAAAACTGACAGTATTAACAGACAGTGTCCGATTGGTCCGACTCGAGTGCGCACTCTGTAACGCTGTTATGTGCAGAATTGTTTTCAATATTTGCAATTTTAATATTTAACGACCTCAATTTGGTGATTTTTTTATTTCTGAAGACGGAACATATGTTTTGAAACGTGTAAACCATTCAAACGCAACACGAAGTCACAAGACAGATAGAGTATGGTAAATATTATACAGATTTTGTCAATAAGTGACTTGAATACCAATTCAAACATGTTTTCAAATAGTGAAAGGACATATGTTGTTGTTTTTGTTGACACTGAAAAAGTTTCTTGACAATGCATATGAAAGAAATTATCTGAATGCTAAATAAAACAGGAATCACCTTGTATGATTTTGGATTGCTTTGATATGGTGACTCTACAAAAATGAGAATAACTATAAAATGTGAAGCAGTACAGTGGGAAAGGAGTCGTCAGACAAGTTGCAAGTTCTCACTGGCACTGTTCAGTGAATATATACAAGAGAGCCTCAGCTGATTTACATACATACATCTTAGTAAGATTAAGAGAGCTCTTATGAAGAATATAGTGAGGGAATAATAATCCAAGGAGAAAAGTTAACATGCTGTTGTGAGTTTATATCAGTTTTTTTTTGTTGCTCAACTATTTTGATTTTGTTGTGTTGGTAATTGTGGAAGAACAATGGACATTGTAACTGTATTTTATGTAATCATTATTAAAGTGTTCTTTTAGTTAATAAACCTAATTATACATGAAAGAATAAAAATAAAAACTTGGCAAACTGTGTATTTAATTATTTGAATGTTTACTTGTCTTTAATTATTTGAATGTGTACTTAACTGCTGTACTTTTTTTTTGCAAAAGGGTGAATGTTTAAAAGTATTTTATAACATCAGCTTTTATGTTGGTTAATTATTTTGATTTTATTATATTAGTAATAGTGGGTTTTCCTTTATAGCCACCTGAAGAACAGTAGACAATGCATTTATCATTTAAAGCTTATGTAATCATTATTAAGTGTTCTTTCAATTGATTAACTATGTTAAGTAGGTAGTCATTTAACTAATGTCAAATATAGCAACCACGGTAAGTAGAGAATACGGTAGGTGACACGCGCATGTTGCTGACAGCTGATGACATCACATGCCCCCTCGACCAGCGCACCACAGCAGTGTATATTACGAGTATACGTTTAGAATTTATTGCATGCTACATATAATTCAACTAAGAATGCTTCGACCACAGAATAAACTGATATTATAATTATTTGCTAGAAAGATAATTACACACATGAAAATAACCCATCTTATAATGCATACAATATTAGTTTAAATATCGGCCTAGTGTCAACAAATAAACGTACCTTCTTCCACGTCCTCATTTGTAACTCTTTCATTTCAGATAACGTAAGTCTCTATCCTACAAGCTCACTAAGCTGTTTCTTCAAACAATATCACTACACAAATTTGTAGATACACTTTTTATTTACAACAGAACTACAAGCACTGTTTGCTATGTAACACGCCTATTTATTTATGTAACTACTTTTTTAAACTTTTTCGTTTGTTTTCTTGAAGTTTCATAACTACGTTTTTTATTTTGGGCTTTCTTATTTAACGCTTTCATTCTAATAAACGATCTTGTTCTTGCATAGCACCGCAAGGCAAATTCCTCAAAATGGGGATATTTCTTGATTATGAGATCGCAAAAAATTTTTATAACGTTTTTAGAGCGATTTAATGTTGTCCCATGAAACAACTGAAAGTCTGTTTCCAATTTTCTAATTTGTTCACGCCATTCCTCACTAGGTCTCATAAGTTTTCCTCTTGAAAGAACCGATAACCAGTCCGATTTCTGTATATCGTCTGCACATTTACCGTAACGCATATGTTCTTTATATTTTGAGAATTTTTTGTACAATCTGTAACATATGTATCCAGCAAGGATTTCTAGAAGTTCCTCATTTTCATTCAGCTCTGTGCCACAAGTAGGCCTAATTGTAGACTGATCTGATGTTAACGGTTCCTCTTTAGAAGAGTCGGATTTTTCTCCTCCTAAATTTGACTGTTTTAATGAACTCAAGAAGTCCATCACATCTGTCTCAGGAAAGCTTTATTTATTACGTGTGCTGTTAACGGTATGTTCTCACTTGTGTCATCATTTACAGTTTGTATGTTGCTGTTGTTTAAAACTATTGAAGTGTTTTTACCCAGTATTGAAGACTTAATTCTTTGAATAACTGCAACTGGATTTGGATTATCGTAAAACAAACCTAAGCCCTGAATTTCCGAAAAATAACTTTCAAGAACGTCTTGATTCAACCTTGACGTCATTAAAAATAAATACCCGTTTTTTTTCAGGTCGTTAAATAAACCTCTTAAACTTTCAATTGAAATGTGAAAGCCTTTTTGAAACGGAAGTAGGGCAGTTTTTCCCATAACCCGCATCTGTAAGCATAAGTTCAATAATTTTTCTAGAGCTTCATCTTGTACTTGTAGATTGATTCCATATCCACTTTTTATCATGTTTTTTTCATTCATACCGCATCTAGAATTTAATACATCGAAACCATCCTTTAATGTTTTCACAAATTCTCCTACATGAGACTGTTCAGGAAAATGATGTAAAATCGCTTTCGAAACTGTTTCCGAGAGTAATTCTGCTGCCTTCCTGACGTTCTGCCATTCACTTCCAGAAATAATCACATGCGAACTACTTAATTTATAACAATACTGAAGGTCTGATCTATTATAATTCAGTTCAATTAACTTTTCAAATACTTCCTTTGTTATTAATTTACCAGTGGGTAGAACAAAACCGTGGTCTATAAGATGATTCCTCAAGAGTTTTAGCAAATGAGGCACATCGCAAAAAGCCCAAACTTTTCTTTCGTCGCAAGTGGGATTAGTGATGTAGGATTTCGATGGTGTAATGTGCAGTTCAGAAAACAGCTTACGACTGGAAGGACCCATATCGCATACGAAACCACGCACTTTGAAACCAATTGATTCAACAGAAATTATTGTGTTTATCAATAAATCTTTAGTAATGGGCACATCAAAGTCATAAAACAAAGGTTGTTTCCATTTTCCCATAAGACTTCTGGCCATTATCACTTGTACATTTGTGTGAGGTCCAATGAAACAGTTGTCTACATTGTCATAACAAATAGTACTTTGTACTTTCATTTCGTCGAATGACAAAATTATGTCTTTTTCTCCGTCATTGAAAAAAGGAACCTGCTCTCGCATAATCCGCAGACTTAACTCAATAACACCAGGCTGACATTTCACAACAGAAAGTCGACGTTGAATCGTACGTTCGCTCGGCAGAGGGTAATTTAAAACACGTGTTGTATAATGAAATGCTTTTTTTGACAGCGATCTAAGAGTTACTGCTTTTGCAATATCTTCGGAATCCCAATTCAGGCATTTTCCGGATTTTAGATATGTTACCTGTCCACTTGTAAAAATATTTTCATAAACATTTAAATATGCTTTGTCTTGAACGGAGAGACTTTTTAACAAAGTAATTTCTTCATTGAGTGCAGTAATCTGTTCCTCTAATACTAAAATAGTTAATTTTAAATTCTTATTTTCATTTGTTAGTAAAGTCACTTCGTGTTCATACTGATTACTACTTAGGCCTAACTCACTGGTTTCGTCGACTACATTTTCAATCAAAATATTTTTTTCTACACTATCATTTAATAAATCGCTGATATCCTGCTTTCTTTTTCTAATTTCAAATCTGTTTTTACGGTCAGTTTCATTTAACAAAGACGTGGCACATTTTCTGAAGATTGCGGAATATTCAGGTGAGGAATTGCCGTCTTCTTTAATCTTTTCTTAGAGGAAATGTTTAACAACTCGGCCTGTAAATCCCGTTCGTAATCGTTTGAATCAAAATGTTCAGAGCACAACACAGCTTTCTGCACGTTGAAGCTATCTTTACGTTTACACAAATGAACCCAGGCACATTGCACGTTTAGTTCTTTCGGAAATCTGTGTAAGGTAATACCTGTCGCTTTACTGTTTTTATAATTATTTTTACACGTTGCAACAGCACAAGTGGAAGCCATTTTTCGCAGAACACTCAGTACAAAATTTAAACACTTGTAACATACACAAAAACACATAAAGGCACACAAAACATGATAATAAACACGGCATGTACTCGTAAGAAAGCAATGAGCTGTAAGACACTAGTGGGGCATGTGACGTCATGCACTCAGTAATGCTACTGCGCACACAGTGTTGTCACCTACCGTGTTCTATACTTACCGTGATAGCAACATAATGTATACTTTATTTTGCTGACGATAATTTTGTGGTGGCAGAAAATATACAAGCTCTAAATAAAGTTCTAAATATGATGAATGTGATATTGAGTGAATATACAGTATATGAGAGATAAATAATGCTAAAACAAAGGGTTTTGAAAGAAATTAATGTGCAAAATTAAACATTTTGTTAAGATGATGTGGGACTTCAGGAGATTTTACCAGCAAATGTATTAAGGTGGCTAGGGTTAAAGAGTTGTTGTTGTTATTGGTCAGCTAGTCTAGTGACTGATAGTGAGCCAGTTAATTATAAATGGAGAATATTGTCCTATGATTGAGACAGTCTTAAAAATTCCAACACAGTTTTTAAAAAAAACTTGTATATTGCTTTTCATGACTGTAAAGTTATGCTCCCTGAGCTGCTTAATTCACTCACTATTTTGAATGAAGCATATCTATTATAAATGCATTAGATAAATTTTGATAGTGGATAATTTTTTAATTATCCACAAAGTTATGAAAATACAAATTATGTTTTTTTTAATCAAATAACAATTGTAGAGCAGACAATCATACAATAAATGCTAAAAGTTTTAAACATTCCAATCTGTGTTAAAATTCCCTTTATTAATACCCGGCTGAATTTGTGCAACTGTTTACAATTTTTTATCCCTTTTTTGGGGCCTAGTGTCCACAAACTTTGAAATTTCTAAAAGTGGACACTATATTCGGATATTGGTTGGTTATAATTCTCTTTATTTCAATACCCCAGATCAAATTTGTGATTTTATCAAAATTTGTGCTCAATTTTTGAACCCTGACACCCAAAAATTTTGATATTTCCAAAACTTATCACTGCATGCAGATTTTAGATAAAATTTTTTTAAATTTAAATACTCCACGAATTTTTACGATTTTATCAAAATTTTCATTTGCATTTATCAAATTTGCATTTTGGGTCCTGGCTTCACAAAGTTATAGATTTTAAAAAAGAACATTAAATTCAGATTTTGATTAAAATTTCTTTTAATTTGATTTTTTGTGATTTGAACATTCACTTTTGTGATTTTTTTTTACAATTTTGATCCCCTAATATTTTTGGCTCCTGCCCCTCTACTTTTGGGGGATCAGTCTCAGAAACAGTATAGTTATGTAGGGTAAAAGTATGGCCATGCATTCCATGTTTTACGAAAATCAGTTGATGATGGATGCAAAAATTACTTTGAGACATACTCCAAACAGACAGACAGATGGACAAATGCCAAACATTGAGTTAAAGCTGATGACTCACTTTGTTTAATGATGAGGCTCAGGATAGAACAGATAGTGAAAGGAGGTTATTCCCTATAATCGCATAAGGTTAATGACTCACATATGGGTCGTTAATACCAATATTTCACACACTCTGAAAATTATTAGGCATAGTAATATTCTTGTTATTTTTCTAAGCTTAAAAAATCCAAGGTCAAGAAATAGCTGTGTTTGTTGTTTCATTCCAGAGCAGCCGTGGGCTATATCCTGGGGATATAATACTAAAGGCGCTGGACATAATCACAATTGTAATCCCGCCAGCACTCCCAGCAACAATGACAATTGGCAAGCTGTACGCATTGGGCAGGCTGAAGAAGTACAAGATCTCATGCATCAATTCAAGAGTGATAAATGTTTCTGGTTCAATCGATTGTGTTTGCTTTGACAAGGTATTGTACGTTATGAATGTAAAATATGTTTGCTACGTTAAGTTTCAATTTTATGTCTGTAGAAGTGTTTGCTATAAGCATTTAAATATTTTGATACAAGTCATAATATAATATAAATGATGTTAATAGTATGGGTTGGGGTTATTACTTGGTCCATATTAGTAATAGGTTAGTTACCATTAGCCACAAGCTGTGCTTAATAACTGCACCAATTTTTACTTACATTAAGTATCAAACTTTTACAAAATAGCTTTATGTATTAAGTTAACAAAATTTTAAAGCACAAACTGTGACGGTACAATTCTGGTACCCTAATAAATTTGTAAACCTATGGTTCCAAACATAATTATTGTATTTTTATTTTATAACAATTGTTAATAATAATAATTTTATTTTGTATTCCCTATAAGAGTTTTGGTGAGAATTGTCAACAACGCAATATTAAGTTAACAGGATTTATGTCGAATTCAGTGGAAAATTACAAATGTAGCAAAAAAACAGTTTGTCACAATAACTAGTAAACAAGACCAACCCATGATTACGTCAGACGAAAGAATGCAAGGCGCATTGTATTCCACTGGGCTGGGCCGTTTGAACAAAGAACCAGTGACGTAGTTTTGCCCCACCTCTGCAATACACAGTGGTGAAACATTGTCATTTTCATCCAGACAGTGAACCGTGCCGGCCGGCGTATTCACTAAGTGTGGTTATTACACCACCAAAAGTGTATTAGTAACAGTGGTACGTTAAAAAATTTTGAGTTAAAACATCGGCAGAGTGTAATTCACGATGCGACGCCAAAAAATCTGGCAAAAGTGAGATCCAGGGGGGATGCTACAGTAGAGAGCATGTGCCCGAAGACGATGTGACAGCCCAGATTTTAGCATGTGCAATCAAAGAATTCGAGGTGTTCGATGTCCGTAACACAAAAGTGCAGCTAAGTACCATTGGCTACAACAAATTTATATAAAATTTTAATATTCAAAACTATATATGACCAAAATTCATTAAAATAATGAAACTAACTTGGTATACCAGTAACTGAAACGAGCTCATAATAATTGTACCAGAGAGTGAGAGAGAGAGAGAGAGAGAGAGAGAGAGAGAGAGAGAGAGAGAGAGAGAGAGAGAGAGAGAGAGAGAGAGTGGATGATAAGATATTATTAAAAAGTGCTGGGTTGTGTCACTGTAAAGTTATACATATATATATATATATATGTATATATATATATATATTGTAACGCAACATAGTTGAGGTTCCCCAACGTTACATAAAAGACTGAATGAAATATGGTCAAAGACCATACCCTGACTTAAGGTTGTTCGATAGTTCATATGTTTGAGAAGGACCTCAAGTAAAAAGGAGGCAATGACTAATATTAAATGTATAAAACCCAGACTAATGAATGATTGGATGTAATGAAATGTTTGTTTTGTACTGTGACATGTTAAGGTCTACAGAATATTTATATTGTATGTTGAATGTGTTAAAAATGAAATGATGTTGTTTGATAATAATACTTAATCAATAATTATGTTTATATTTTATATTAGATTTGTTTTTATACAGCACAGTATAGTTACCAAGGTTAGGCACTGTACTAAGTTGTCAGTATTGTATAAAATTGAAAGATACTGTTGTTCTAATTAATGTTTATAAACTGGATCAGGAGTGTGACCAGTGTTTCAAGTCTAACAAGTAGTTCTGACAATTATGTCATAAATTAATAAAGGGTTCCAGAACCAATTAATTAATGTAAAAACAACTAACCACCAGTAAATTAAAATTCATGTAATTAACTATGTAATCAATAATTAATTGTACAGTAGGTCAGGTAAAAAGAAAATTAAGTTAAAAACCAAATAATGTTATAATGGCTGTAAATGAATCTATAGGCCTAAATTCCATATTAGTGAAAGGAAATTAATACCTTTTTAGTAAACCCAGTCCAACGAAACTCTAGTAAAACATTTACTGTTTAATAAGGAAGGTTAGGGGAGAATTTTATGTGATTCAATATTAATCCAAGGATGGAGTATTTTATTGGAAAGGAGTAGTAATATTCTATAATGCCGGCTCAAGGATATATAGAAAACATGGTTGTTAAGGCAACTGATTTTTAATAAGTTGTTGATTTTGGGATAGATGGTACTGATTGTTACAAGCTATTAGGTTGAGATGAACCGATATATTTAAAATATATGAATAAATATAAAGAAAATATATATCCAAATTGAAAAAGCATTTTTGCAAAACAATTATACTGGAATGTTAATGAATCATACAAATTGAATAACCCTCTAAATTATCAATGAATACAATAAAAAAGAACTGAAAGCGTCTCACCTCATTCACTAAATAATCCCGTGGAATTTGGTATCAAACCAATTCATGCTATAAATTGAAGACCAATAAAGAGTTGAAGCCTGAATTAACGGAAATATTTGGAAATACAGAAGATTCGGTTGACGAAATAACCTTCATTGACAGCGTAAGCTGAGATCCTAATTCCAGTTCGTTGGGACCAAGAATTGTGAAGACGCAAAAGAAGAATCGAAGCACAAGAGTTCCTGTGGGATTATCATCATCCATTCATTGAAGACCAGAGCAGTTTTACTGGGTGAAGACGATATAAACTGTATTTTGACCGTTGTTGACAAACATTCACCGCCTAATGAAGCTTTCGCCGCTTGGGTAAAAAAACAAATTATTTTCATATCATTGTATTTTAAGTAAATAATTTTATTCTTTTTGTAAATTGAACAACCTTAATTATGCGTTTTACCTGGCCTTACTAATGGTTCAAAGAACTACACGAACCCTGGTATAAGAATTAATTGTCATTATTTTCAAGTATATATGTTTTAGAGTTTGAATAATTAAGAATCGATATATGTTGGGATAGTCGATTGGATCGTCTTATTGTTTGTCTGAGACAACGTAACTTGTTAAATACCAGAGAAAAATAAATAAAGTACATTTGTTGTATGAGACAACGTTTTAATCATTGCAGAGAAAATACTATATGTAATTGGCGTAATAATTTATTAACAGATTGATACAAACACTCAGAATAACTAACCTATAAGTACACTTATTTCTAGTAATAGCGCTCCAAGTTTACAGCTGGTGGGACGGGAGATTGCTGAACTAACGGGTTTTGTCATACTAAATTTGAATGAAATTTTTATCGTTGAGGGACTAGGGTTGAGACAAAAACCACTTACATTCAGTAAATACTCCATATATATTGCTCATATTAAACAACCACTGAGAATTAAATTAAGCCTACAGAATAATACCATTATAAATTCAGGTACATAATTCTAAGTTTGTGGACTTAATAATCTGTGTTCTGAGGGTTTCACTGGTCACAACCGCAAGGTATATTAGTTAATAACATATTAATTAAACCAGGTAACAGCACTTTAATTGTTACGAATCGCCACCTACAACGTATTACTTGGCGTTTATTACACCGGAGTATCTTATAACTAATTACACTCATAGACAAGATTTCTTTATAATTTGACGTCTCCAGCTGGTATCATACATTATAACATACGTCCTCATATAATTAACAAGCAGTTCGTTACTAAATTGATTTACAACAGTGAGGCTTTAAGGAGAGGTATCGAGTTTTGTTTCAAATTGGCGCTCAACGAGTGGGCTTTAGTTAAGTAAAAAATCATATTATTTGTTACTTAACTTGAACAGGCAACCATTAGAGGCACAGGAATGCAATAAAGAGCTTACGAACGAAATTACGAATAACGAAATTACGTTACGAATAACGAAAATGCCCGAACAAGAAAGACGACTAAGCTACGCGGAATGGATGACGGCGCTATTTAAAACATTCAGCAAGGATATGGAGTATATTAACAAGAACGCCACCGATCACGAAAGAGCGCAAATGAGTCGCGCGAATGCAATGGGAACACCAAACGACAAAATGACTTTGAGAGACATTTATGATGAAATGTGGGAGTTAGATGCCAGGTGTAATAAAGAAAAGACTATTGGGACGAATAACGAAAAAGACGATGACAAGATGGAAAGGATGACTGAAGAAGATTGGGAAAGATGGGACGATAATGAAGAACAAATGAAAACCGAAAGAATAGGAGTATACGCCCAGGTGACAGAACAATATACTCAGGAAGATTATGAACAATGGAAACGAGAAATAAGACCACCTGAAAACCCAATACAAACAGAAAACACAGAATTAAGGGAATGGATCAGGGTGATGTTTGAACTATCCCGAGAAGATATGTGTCACTGGAGGAAGAAACATAATCAAATAGAAGGATTTAGAGAGATGCCAAATAATAAAAAGATAGAACAACCCAATGTACAAAAACAAGTAAAAATAGTCAAAGTGAAGCAACAGAAGAAAATATCAAAACAACCAAAGAAAGTGACCTGTCAGGATGTAATGGATTTTCTGGCCGAACAATTTAGGGAGCAGAGAGAAGATATCCAGAGATACCATGAAAAACTCATGAAAAAACTGGAAGAATGTCGCAAGAGTATGAATAAAACATTAGACAGCAGTTCCGAAGGTATTATAATAAATCCGAAAACAGAAGAGAGTAGCAAGGAAACAGAAATTAGAGAAGACCAAAAGGCGTTGCTATCTGAAAATAAAAAGAGAAACAACAAAGAGAATATCCAAACCAGGAAAGAGAATATCAAGAAAATGAGACAAACACGTCAAAGGAAATTAATAAATACACGGGAAGAATTGGAAATGATTAAAAGGGGATTGGTTCAGCTACATAATAGACCAATTATGGAAAACAGAGAAGTAAGGCGAGTGAGAAACTTTAAACGAACCACACTTAAATTCCCAGATGGACTAGAAGGACCAAAAAGGCCAAAACTAACTAAGGAGCATGGAGGATTTATGGAATTTATGTATGAACCATTTGGACAATTAAGAAACTGTGCAGAAAAATCAGCTCGAAAAACGATGCTAGACTTCAGCATGAATGAAAGTTTTATAACAACAATATGGCGGAAATACCTGATAGTGAGATATGTCACAAGGACAGAAATAACTCTATACACTAGTATAGAACAACCAGTATAGAGGAAATAATGGACCACGGTTAAACAGATTCCAAACAGAATATAATGAAAAGGGACGGATTTTATGGATACAGGACCAAGCAACCCATTGTTAATAAAAATAACCCAAAATTCTAAAGAAACTGTAAGGACAACTTACTCAAGTAATTTCGAAACGATATAATATAAAATGAAGAAACTAAAACCCAAAATCCTAAAGAAACTGTAAGGACAACTTACTCAAGTAATTTCGAAACGATATAATATAAAATGAAGAAACTAAAACCCAAAATTCTAAAGAAACTGTAAGGACAACTTACTCAAGTAATTTCGAAACGATATAATATCAAATGAAGAAACTAAAACCAAAAATTCCAAAGGATGTAAGAACAACTTACTCATAATTATTCAGAAACAGTATGATTTAAAATAAAGAGAATAAATACCCCAAAATTCAAAAAATGAAGTAAGCTCAACTTACAAACAAGTATCTAAGAAAACAATTTATGAGTTATATAAGAAAGAGAATTTTGAAGATAAAAAGAACAACCAAAGTCGAAAAATAAGTAAGAACACCTTACTATACAATTTAGAAGAAATTGCTTTAAACTGATATGAAAAAAAAAAAAAAAATTTTACACTAATTCAACCTAATAAAAATCATCAAAACCGAAAAACAAGATGAGTTTATCTGATATAATATAATAGCGAGAAATATAATTTAGAATGTAAAAGAAATAATAATGATTGTGCCAGAAGAATATAGCTACATGATGTAATGTATAGTACTGACCAAAATCTTATAACCAGCTGTATTGATCACAAAGGAATATAAACCAATGAAGATAAGAGAATGAAGAAGCCAAAATGGAACCCTCAAAAGGATCACAAGAAAAGAAAAAACAAATATTTAAGAATTATCCGAAAACAAAACCCAATTAATAAATGTCAATAAAATAGCCAAGTATTGGAGATGAGAAGTGTATAATAGAAGGAAGAATTAATATGAAGAAATAATATGATCTGAGTTAAAGTACAGTGAATAATCCCTAGAATATGATTATTATTTATTATTTTATTGAAGGTCACATGATGACTACCTTACGAGGTTTATTAATGAAGATTGACTGTAGAATATTCCAGCAATCATTTAACTGGGCAGAGATGATGTTCCTCTGATCCCAGAAAGTATGTAACGGACGACGGTAATTGGTTAGCCGATAGAGCACCACCGATTCGATTCCAGTTATAATGTTAGGGAGGTTTAGGAAAATTAAATATTAGAGGGAAAACTCACAAATAAATATAGAGAATTAAATAAAACCAGATCCAAAATGTATAATTAATGAAGAATGTCACAAGAATGATTATAGAAATAAGATTTGAACTTGGGAAATAATTGATTTTAAGAAGGAAAGGAGAAATGATAATAATATAACGGATAATTAGGAAATATAAAAGTACTATAAATAAGAAACCAATTGGCCAGATACAAATTAGAAGTTTATTTCTTGCTAAACTTTGTTTATACCAAAATAAACTTATTTCGAAGGGGGGGTGTTATGTAACGCAACATAGTTGAGGTTCCCCAACGTTACATAAAAGACTGAATGAAATATGGTCAAAGACCATACCCTGACTTAAGGTTGTTCGATAGTTCATATGTTTGAGAAGGACCTCAAGTAAAAAGGAGGCAATGACTAATATTAAATGTATAAAACCCAGACTAATGAATGATTGGATGTAATGAAATGTTTGTTTTGTACTGTGACATGTTAAGGTCTACAGAATATTTATATTGTATGTTGAATGTGTTAAAAATGAAATGATGTTGTTTGATAATAATACTTAATCAATAATTATGTTTATATTTTATATTAGATTTGTTTTTATACAGCACAGTATAGTTACCAAGGTTAGGCACTGTACTAAGTTGTCAGTATTGTATAAAATTGAAAGATACTGTTGTTCTAATTAATGTTTATAAACTGGATCAGGAGTGTGACCTAATAGTGAGACTTAATAATCTGTGTTCTGAGGGTTTCACTGGTCACAACCGCAAGGTATATTAGTTAATAACATATTAATTAAACCAGGTAACAGCACTTTAATTGTTACGAATCGCCACCTACAACGTATTACTTGGCGTTTATTACACCGGAGTATCTTATAACTAATTACACTCATAGACAAGATTTCTTTATAATTTGACGTCTCCAGCTGGTATCATACATTATAACATACGTCCTCACATAATTAACAAGCAGTTCGTTACTAAATTGATTTACAACAGTGAGGCTTTAAGGAGAGATATCGAGTTTTGTTTCAATATATATATATATATGTTTAACATTTTAACATTTTGTGTATTTTGGAGGGCAAATGAAATGTTTAAGGTAATTTTTTTTGACTTAATCAAGGTAACTGCGTCTCATGACGTAACACCTATTGGGTGTATAGAAGCGTGCGTATTTCGCACGATAGAGTCACATGTTTTGTAATTAAAGATGTTATTAAAAGGTAATGTCATTTGGTAAACATTTCAAGCAAGAGTTATTATTTCAAATAACACATTCCGCTACTTCGAGTTTCGCTTAACAGAATTCTGCCCTTAAGGTAAGTTAAATATAATCTTCTCGTAGATATCACGAGATGGCGCCCAAGATCAAAAGTTGAATAAATTTATTGAGTAATTGTTAAGTAAGTTTATGACAGTAATAAAATAATATAACAAAACATTTATAAAATTTAGTATTAATAGCTGATATAATTGATATTGGTAATATGTGACTTACTCAGCTAAGAAACGTAATTTTCTGCCAAATTCGTATCAGGTAAACAGTTTGAAAAGGCTGTAGACCATATACTGTTCTATGAAACCTATAATAAAGAGTGTGTGTGTGTGTGTGTGTGTGTGTGTGTGTGTGTGTGTGTTGTCTGAGAGAAAAGAAAAGGAAAGGATAAAATATTGGATGTGTCAGAATTTTTCATTAGCATTGCATGTTCTTATGGTTCCTTTGTTAACTGTTATTTCAGTTCTGAAAAATAAAAATAGGATATTTCTTTTCTGCATTGCAGATGCTTTGCACATTATGTATTTAACAGATTATAAACAGCATTTCAAACTCAATTTTGACTCACCTACAAAAATTGTAGTAGTACATGTTTTGGCTGTGACTAATTACTTTAGATGTGAAATTTCTATTATTTTAATAATAAAATGCATTAACATTACCAACTATCTAAAAGTAAAAATGAATTAAACTTGAAATAAAATAAAAAGCAGTCACAACTTTAGCAGTGGATCTCCTGGAATTTTGTTACATATTTAAACCCATGTCTCCTGGAATTCGAAGTTATTTTCTTAGGTACAGGGCCATGTGACAGAAACATGTTCTAATATTACATTTTTTAATGTATTGCATATGTTGAATAACTAATTGTAAAACTGTCCATGATTACAATATGTGATGGACACAGTAATTCTTAAATTATTAGAGTCTACTATGTTTTAAGTACAGGGATCTATTTTAAGTAGTAAGTATCTAAAAAAGACACTGAGTGAAATTTTTAATGGTAAATGGTAAACCTACCTAAGAAGCCTAATGATAAAAAGGATTTAGAAAAATTAGTTATGACAATAGAAATATCTTTATTTTTCAGACAGGAACTCTAACAGAAGATGGACTGGACATGTGGGGTGTTGTGCCCATGTCAGAAGGTAGAATGGAACTACCAATACGAGATGTTTCAAAGATGCCAAACAATCAGCTGATGCAAGGAATGGCTACATGTCATTCTCTCACACTCATTGATGGTGTTATTTCAGGAGATCCACTTGATGTTAAGGTGCATAATTATAAGAAATATTTTGTGTTTTGTAGTAATTGTTATATGTTGTGGAAATCTGTGATGTCCACAGATGTCTGTGATGGAATTACATTTCCATGGCTGTCTCATGTAAATCATGATACAGTACATAGTACTCACTAGATTATATTATGTCCTACTCGGAAATTCCCAACAACTTGTTTTCAGTATCAGACTTGTTGTTTATATTCACTTTTTCTTCACTAATCCTGATAGGTAACATAAGTTCATAAACATTTTTTAAAAAGCTGAATAAAAACCAAAAATGCAACCTGTGAAAATAACAAACACGACCATTTAAATGAACAAAGCAAATACAGAAATGGATCAGAGATGCCAACACACTAACATCACTGCTATTTAAAATGTTCACTGATCATGTCATAAAGGAAACTGTAAATAAATAAAAAAATTCTATTAGAATGGAATTGTTTAAAAAAGATAAAACTGGGATCCTAAGAATATTGGGATGACATGTGTAATGTCCAAGAATATTAGAAATATGAAGAACATACTAAATGAGTTATCATAGGTTGTTGCTAAAACACAGAGTTCTTAATAACCGTAAGATGAAAAAAACACTGAGAATAGATGTTAATATGTGGGCTAAATTTACAACTAAAGAAATGCAATGAATAGGTAATAGTTTTCAGCCCTTTTCTGGGGGGTATCGTGAAAGGTGGAACAGAAGAAGACATTCAACATAGATTCTTGGATTTCTAATACAGTAGACGCCCTCTTAACCGGCCTCGGATCAACCGGCCGCCGCTTTAACCGTCCAGACTCGTCTGTTTCCCACGCTTTCGATGTCCGTTAATTAAACGGATGTTTCTACATTTTCTATTTGTTTTTAGTAATCAAGCGGCTTTTGATTACCGCTTTAACCAGCCGACCCTCAGACTCGTCTGTTTTCCCACGCTTTCGATATCCGTTAATTCAACAGATGTTTATACATTATCTATTTATGTTTTTAGTAATCAAGCGGCTTTCGATTGTACCGCGTAAACATAAATGTGAAATTACACCGACACGGCTCACCGGCATGTCAAAAGTTTCATGATTTGCACTTGTTTATTTTATTGAACGTCTTTAGTCAGTTTAGTGGTTGATTTGTCAATATGAAGACGTGTCGATTATTACTGTACTGGGTACTACTGTAAGTATAGTTTCATTATTTTTTTTGTGTGCTACAAACATGAGTGACAAAAAACGGAAACGTGTAGTAATCAGTATCGTGAAAAACTTAACGCCTTAGAACGTTTAGACAAAGGTGAATCGGTACAATTAATATGTAACGAATTAGACGTGGGAAAAAGTACTGTCAATGACTGGCGGAGAAACAGAAATTCACTTCAGGATTACTGTATGCAGGTTGACTCACAAAAAGTACTCAAGTCCCGTTGCACAATTAGAAAACCAACCAACGAGATTGTTGATGCCCTTTGGGTATGGTTTGTCCAACAACGTCGAAAAGGTACGCCGATTAGTGGGCCAATATTAAAAGAAAAGGCGTTGTTTTCACAAAAAACTCGAAAACCAGGCCGAATTTGTTGCTAGTGATGGGTGGTTATCGAGGTGGAAAAAACGGCATGGAACACATGTGCTTGATGTGTGTGGGGAAAAGCTGTCCGCTAATCCAGGAGCAGTAGATGAATTTACAACAGAACTCGTAAAAATCATAAACGAAAAAGAACTTAAACCAGAGCAGATATATAACCTAGATGAAACGGGCTTAAATTTCAAACTTCTACCAAAACAAACTTTCGCTATGGCAGATGAAAAATCAGCACCGGGAATGAAAGTTAACAAAGAATGATTGACTGTTGCTCTCTGTAGCAATGCCGCGGGTACACATAAGATTCCTCTTTTTGTGATTGGTAAATCGAAGAAACCGCGTGTGTTTAAACATGTTAATATGGAAGCCCTCCCGGTTTACTATAGATCTCAAAAATCTGCGTGGATGGACTCCCATCTTTTTAAAGAATGGTTTATAACGCAATTCATACCAAAAGTTAAAAGCCATTTAATCAATCTAAAATTGCCTGTAAAAGCTCTACTTGCCATTGACAATGCACCGACCCACCCCAGTGCTGATCAATTAGTATGTGAGGAAGACATCAGAGTTTTATTTTTGCCTCCTAACGTAACTAGTCTCATACAACCTATGGACCAGGGAGTTATTGCAAGTTTCAAAAGACGGTATAGGCGAAAATTGTTATCTGAAATTTTGGGTAAAATGGAAGATGAAAACTCAGGACTTGTAGACGCTGTAAAGACTATAAACATCAAAGATGTGGTGTACATGATAGCAGCTGCGTTTGAAGAAATTCCCCACACTGCTTTTATAAAATCATGGAGGAAAGCTTGGCCAGGCATTGAGGATTACGTTGACCAGATAACGGAAGAAAATACACGTGTCCCAGATAACGACAATCAAAGTTTACTCTGTGATCTGCAAAAAATAATGGCAGAATGCGAAGAAAGAGATGTTGAAGAATGGATAAATGGTGATCAAGAGCTTGAAAACGAAACTTTGGCTGATGAGGAAATCATAAGTGTTGTCTGCCAGCAAACTGATATTGACGAAGATGGGATCATAGAAGAAAAAGAAGAAGACAGCGAGGGAAAAGTCAGTCACAAAGACGCATTGGAAGCATTACAGCTGGCAGTGCGATACGTCGAACAACAAGGTGAGGCGTCTGGTGTCGATGTCATGTTTATGCGAAAGTGGTGTGACCACGCTTTTAAAAATTCATTCAAACTTAAAAAGCAAAAAACAATCACAGATTTTTTTAAAGTGTAACTGAAATACTGTATACAGTGTTAATGTTATGTCTGTAAAATAAACAACTTTTAACGATACAGTACTGTACAAGTGTTTGATTTTGTTCGGTTTAACCGGCCATTTCGTTAACCGGCCGACCCCCTGGTCCCAAGCTGACCGGTTAAGAGGGCGTCTACTGTACTATACATTGGAAACAAAAGACAATGTGAACAGTTACTAATGCACATAAACAAAATACACAAAACCATAACCTTTACTGCCAAATATGAACACAACAATAGCATAAACTTCTTAGACCTCTCCATCACAAAATTTGAACACAGGCACAAATTCAATATATACAGAAAACCGACTACAACTTACACACTAATATACAAATCCTCCAATCACCCAATACAACACAAACTAGCTGCCTTCAGAACTATGATACATAGACTTAACAACATCCCACTAGATGAAAAAGACTACAAACGCGATAAAAAATCTAGCAGAATCCAGATACAACAGAACAATAGTCAATAAACTCCTACACAAAACAAACAACAGATAAAGACAGAAAACAACAAATTCATAACACTAACATACATCAACAACCAAACTGAAAAAATAGCCCACAAATTCAAAAAAGCAGGATACAGAATCGCACACAAAACTACTAACAAAACAGAACATATACTATCAAAACACACACACAAAGCACAAAACAAATTCGATCTACCTGGTGTTTACAAACTAAATTGCTCAAATTGCAACAAATTCTACATAGGCCAGACAGGACGTAGCATCAAACAAAGGTACATTGAACACACAAAGGCACTACATACAGTCCACTACAGAGTCCACCTTTGCAAACCACCTCATTGAAGCAAACCACACATACAAAACATCGAGAATAACATGGACATTCTATATGTACACACAAAAGGCCGAAAACTAGACACTCTAGAACAATTGGAAATATACAAACACACGAAAACACATAAAAACGACATCCTAAATGAACAGATACAGTTCAAATCACATGCATTATTTGAACATATCACACCCCACACACACAACATCGATCTTTCAAAAGTCGATACAGTCGCCAACAACAAGATGGACAGTGCACCCAACGGCAGCCTCTGAAGAAGCTTTTAAAAGCAAAAACCGGTTAAGGCTACAAGGTAAAACTTTTACGTTTTTACATATAAAAAACTTTGTGTTCCAAGTCGGTAGTGAATTAATTATATTTAGTCAACCTAGATTGTCAAAAGAAGACAAGTATATGAAATAACTGATGTATAGAAATCTCCACAAACATTCTGTTTCATCTGCTGAAATCCATTACATCTAAATAAATATATTAAAAATTACATTTCCATGGCTGTCCCATGTAAATACTAATCTAGATTAATTATATAATACAAATTACATTCTCGGATTATGATGACCATGACATGTCCATTGATATACTTATATTTACACATTACATTATATTATATTGTAATATGAACGTGAAACTTGGCAACTTCCTGTTTCCGTTTGTTGTTATATATTCTTCATTAATTCTGACAGGACACCTAAGTACATAACATTAATTCAAATGATGTATAGACATGACAACTTGTACATTTCTATAAATGTTAACAAAATGAGATACAAGTATTTAAAGTAATACAAAATTGTTAACCAAAATTTCAGTTGGATTTGGTTACACTTTACTGTAACTGGAAGGAATACCTTAACTGATATGACATTTATATTCATGAAACAAAAAAAGGAAGAAGACGATCGGTTGACATTTTCAAAAGGAGATATATATAATGTGTCATCGTTTTGTGCTGTGTGAATATTTATATAAAACATTTAACCTGTTACTGATTTGATACAATGGTGACATGTCTCTACCCAACAGGTTTGGCGATCCATTTGTCAGGAATCTTCCAAACTTCTATCCTTCACCTTAGATATTAAACATTTAAGCAAATACTTACGTGTCACCAGTTGGTAAGACAGATAATTATGCAGATCGCAATCTATTGATAAAAAGCTAGGTGGATTATATTTGGATTTATTGTTCTTGTACAATTTTAATAAGCAAATTTCTGTAATTGGAAGTTACTAAGCAATAAACTGTGTTTGCAAGTAGCAGATGTGGTGGGACTAATGATATCCGATTAGAGGTAACACTTGCACTGATTAAAGTGACATAAAATACCAGTATATAAAAAATTGTTTATAGTAACAAAGTGCATTCAGAATTACTGTGTACAGTAGAGTTGTTAAGTATAATAAATATTTATTGATGTTCTCAGTTATTTTCTCTGTGTTAGCAGTCTTCATAACAACTTTGTCGAATTTTGTTGCTTCTCTGCTATGTACAATTTTCCCTCGAACGAGGCCTTTCGGTTTCGCAACCATTATCAAGTTCTTCCTACAACCTCACAACCATACCAAGTTCTTCCTACAACTTGATAGGTTGTAGGAAGAACTTGATAATGGTTGCGAAACCGAAAGGCCTCGTTCGAGGGAAAATTGTACGTAGCAGAGAAACAACAAAATTCGACAAAGTTATTTATTGATGTGTTGCTTATAATGTACCTGTGTGAAGAAAAAATGTCCCTTAATTTTAATATTGGCGATACTATTTAAACATTTTTATTGGCTACTACTTAAGACCCTAACTTTGTACTAACTACTGTGACACCTTGTTTAATACTCTTATGCCATAATTTTTACTTTAAACATTGTTATCACGTTAAACTCGTAAAATATATAATTTCATCAGTGTCTTCAATCTTATTTATGTTTGTCTATAGATGTTTGAATCAACAGGATGGATATTTGAAGAGCCAGAAATAGCCGACTCCTCTAAGTATGATTTGCTTATTCCTGCCACCGTGAGACCACCTTCCAATAAGGATGCTGATTCCTTTGAGGTATGCTGAATGGCAATGAGAAGCAATTAAACACTCAAACAGTGTTAAATAATAAATAAATAATAATAAAAATATAAATAATTTTTATTTTAATCTAATTTAACTTTTACTAACATAATCTAATGTTATAATAATATTTAACAAAGACAATGTGTGTGTGTGTTGTATAAACCAGTAAATACAGAAGCTGTACTTATGTATTTTCATGACAAAAGAAAAACAAAGAACTTGAGCATTATAATTTGCAAACACAATGTGGTAAATACTGGGTAATTTAAAATCGGGAATAAAATTATTTCGACAGTAGGCGTTATAATTCTAAGCATCTAAGCATAGTGAAACAAATTGTATATGATTCACTAGTGTCTGCAGACACAACTAGGTTACAGCACATAGTACAGACTGACATGTTTCCAAAATTAATGTAACAATAATTTTTGATGTGAATTTGCGCGTGAAAAAAGTCTGTGTATTTGGATTACTGTCGGTTCAGACTTTTGATACGGTATTTAGTGAAATCAGATTGGTGTGTTTTTTCATCCATTTCTTTGGTCTTTCTCTTCAGCCCTCTATTCCCATCCTACTCATGTCTATGATAAGTTGTTCAGTCCAACTAATAGGATAGAATTTTTTCTAAAATGTAGAAGAGTTCCTGTCTGATTTTTATAAAAATAAGACAGAAAGTTTTTCACTTTATAGTACCCTCCTGTGGCAGGGGTGAACCAAGGATTTCGTTTTGGAGAGGATTTTCTCAACCACATATCGTTTTCTTAGTTTTTTTTCTCATATTATAATGATAATCACCAATTGTACCAACAAATTAAAACTAATGGGCAAATAGTAGTTGTAATTCACTAATTTCATTAAAATCAATTTAAAATATACCAAATATAAGTATATCGCTACCAACTCGGAAGATTGTGTTCCGAGTCGGTAGTGATATTGTAATAATTCAAATGTTTATTTATTTTTATATTTAAAATATTAAAGGTTGTAGTGGTTGAAAATTGAAAGTTACTAATTTTATAAAGTAATTAAAATGTAGCATTAGATGTTATTAAAAGTGTGTTTACAATTGCAAAATTATAAGTGTCTGAAAAGAACTCTTTTAGATAAAAAATAAGATAATTGCATTAATATTATTTGAACAATAACGTTGCTTAAATTTAAAAATAAAGTGTACTAGCTGGTCGCTTGATGATGGTGACTGTCGTGCTGATACTAGCAGCGAAACTCCTCCTCCAGGTTGATAGTCGTCTAAGTACGTAAAGTCTAGTAACGTCTGGACAATAGAATTAATAAAATACACTTCCATGTACCTGTTCGTGTTTTCTGGAAGTTCAGAAGTTCAATAAATCAATAAGCTGCCAAGACGGTTTACAAAACCAACTCACTTTATCTACAAGGTTAGGTTATCTTGTTTAATAATGGGCGCCACACAGGTTTATTTCGGGAAAATCCCGTGGAAAACCCATTAATAGAATCAAATAATAATTTTAAAAAATTGAAATCGTGTTTATTGCCCTTATGGCAATGCAATTCAACAATATTTAATCGCAACTAAAAGTTGTTTTGATTCTTCTGAATGAATTATTTATCTGTTTTTTAGAAATAAATTAAGTCAAGTTATGCTGCTAATAATTGGGCTTTATTTGTACCCTTGATAGTGAATTCAAACAAATATAATTAAAAGAATACATTGATGTACAATTGCAAATATTTTGTTACATACCCTATATGACTGGCTCAGAGCATAAACAATAATTCTGGTTGAGTCCAGATACTCTTTACTTTAAACATTAATATTATTTATATCTCAGGCGTAAGTTCTTTGAAACACAAAAAAGAATGCTCATGCCTACACACTAGCTAATTATTTTCTAATATAATATCGACTAGTAATGCCTTTCAGTTTACTAATATAAAAATCGAACCTATTTTATAGGTTAGGCGTTCGTCACGCTTGATTAATTATTCACAAAGTTATATGGTGAGATCACTTATGACTAACATCCAACTTAAATAGGATTGACAAATCCATTAAATAAATTCAGACATGGTGTAATACAGAAAATGTTTCAGTTTTATGCGTCAGTACAGATTTGTTTACCAAAACATATAGGTTATTGCACTCAGTGTAATGGAATAAATTGTCACACAGTTACCTTTGTGTTTTTAATCTTTCGATTAAAATTCAATTAAACACATCAATGGTCGGATTGTAATGACCATTGTTATTCACTACACACGCACTTCAACAGAGAATATTGGTCCGCTTCTGACTAAAAAGGACCTTATATGATACTATTTAATTATTTCTTCTGTTCGTTATTTTCCCGCACTAAATAAAATAATACTGCACTTCGCTGCACTGATTCTATGTAGAGTATCTTGTAGTTACTTTTTGTTGTTGCCGAAATGATTCCATAGATGCACTATTACAATGAAGCTATCAGTTAGTAGAAATTTTGATGAGACGAGCATACCTGCCGCTCCGGATGAACGTTAAAAGTGTCTAACGGTAATTACCCGCTCTTCTTTATATACCCTATGTTTTGATCGGTCTTAGGCGATTGTTTTACTTATTAAGCTATTTTCTGATTGGCTTAGCCAGGCGTTACGAAAGTGACGTATTGTCTTTCCAACTGTCACTAACGGTTTTTTAACCGACTTTCGCCAGAATGAAGCCGTCGTTGTTGTTAGTGTTGATAAACATATTTCTTATTTATTATGTACAAATGATGCTAACGCCTGTCACGCACTTATTATTGTTGCGATCGGGGTCGTATCACTATCAAATTAAAGGATATTTTTTCCTCTTCAATTTGATATAGTTTGACACTGGTTTATTTACACTTTCACTGACATTTTTTAATAAACAATGTTCAGGTATATGGCTTCGCGCTGTCGTCTGCTAATCAAAGCCGGCGATTACTCTCTCTTATCAATATTGTTTGTGTTCCACATCGCGTTTTTTCACTTAAACGTCTATGTTAGAACACTATTATATCCGTCCTGATATTTATTTACTGAATATTATGATTAAACCTTAACTTATACATTGCTATGAACTATACTTACTCACTATGACATTTTGTTTCACATTATTTTGCTCCATGCTATTAATTAACAATTGAACTATTAATTGTATAACATATTAATAATGCTTATCGCTAAGTTTGGCACAAAGATTGTTCAGTGTATGTGATTTACACTCATAGTACTTTCTACTAATCACCTTACTGATGATTGTTTGTTTTAGGCATTGCTGAGGCATACCGTTTGTATCGGATTTATGCCTTAATAATGTTTATTAGTTCACATTTCGGTACCTTGATGAGGTAGCTTATTTATATAAGGTTCCCTCTTACAAACATTTTTACTTGTCATAAGCACATTTGAGACTGTAATACAGCTTCAATCTCATATTGTGGCCATAGCTAATCTTAGTCCTTGGCATTAATAGTTACTAGTCATAGTTGATTTATTCTCAGCCAAATGCTGATGCTGATATCCCATTATTCGGATTCTTATTTAATGGTTTCTATTAGCATGTCACATTTCATTTAAGTTATTCACTGACTCGCTTGACAGCTTAAAGTGAATTTAATTTGTCCATTAGTTTGTGTCAGTTATAGTATGGTTGTAGTGTCAAGCAGTGTTTAGGTTTACTGCTTCTTGTGGCACTTCTTCTTCTTTCTTCTTCAATGGTTCCTCTCTTCTTGGCTACTCTTATCATTATATTATCTATTTACATTACCGTTATGTATTTATTAAATCTAAGGGCATATGTCTAGGTTATGTAACACCTGGTCATGTTACAATATATTTAGTTAATCAACGGACATGTCATGGACAACAAAATCCTAAAAGTATACATCAAATAGGATTCCAGGTTGTCTTGGAAGTCAATTAATTACATTTCAATAAACACACAACCAGTTTAAAATTTTTTGCTCCCAAATTTTTTGATTTTGGGGGGATATATCTCCCCTAGGGTTGCCCCTATCCTGTGGAATAATTATTCAATATAATGCACTTTTTCAATATCAGAACATTAATTTTTACATACAAATTTTTAATTAAATTTAACCTGCGCCTGAGACAGCTTTTCATCACAGGTACATATACTTATTACCCCTTATATAACATATTGGCTGACATTGATTATTCTAGACAGTCAACTCTCTGTTGGTTCTAAACTGTTAATTCAATCTTATTTGAGAATCATCAGGTAACTACAGTGTTGATCAGTAATCAAGTTCATTGATGTCCTGAAGTTGCAGCTGACACACTGGGCACCACACATACATTTTACTCAGTGCTTAACCAACTCATGAAAGATCTAGTTCTCGTCAGTTTCTTCTCAAATTGTTTTGCAAAGCTAGATCACTGCAATGTGATGTGCTAGATTAAGCATGCTTCTTGTATGGTAGTGAAGTGTTTAATCTCTGCTCTAAAATCAGTGCTACCAAAGGCATGATGAATGTTATTTTGGCAGTTCAAAGAAGCGTTAAAAGTGATATGAGTACTTCGGCTTGCTGGGCTGTAAGGCCCGTGGTCCACGGTTGTTTTGTGCAAATGTTTCAGCCGTGCCTTCGACGGCCATCTTCAGTGCAGAAGGTGCTGCAAAACACTGACAAAGGTTTTGTAGTTAGTGACCACTAAACTGTGGTTAAGGCTAGTGGTCATGAGTAGGACACCCATATTTACAAACGTTTGGTGTCCGAACGAAGTTGTTGTCTGACACCACCAGCCAATCAGATGAAATGCAAATGGACTCACCTCCGCTGATTCATGATAATAGATGCATGTTTCTGAATCTGGACAGACTCCATATGGAGGCGAGGGAAATTCGCAATATGGATAATATAAAATAAATATAAAAAATATGGATACGGATAATGTGGATATATGGATATATAATATGGGTAATAAAATACACAAAAACAACCATGGACCACGGCCTTACAGCCCAGCAAGCCGAAGTACTCGTAGCATTGAAGCTGGCCGTGAAAACCTCAGACAGAATCCATTAACAGTATTCATTAATACTTGTCGTTTCAAATATAATACCAATAATATTCATAGTTGGTAGTACTGATTTTGTCTACAAATAATCTGGCCTGACTGTATGGGAATTACTTGCCATGCAAGTAATGGAATCAGTGTACGCAGAACACCTGTTGAGCAGGGCAGGGTCCAGACTACCTACCAGCACCTATATAGTACCATATCTGAGTTTGTTTACCAGCCTCATTGTTATATAGACCTGAAGATACACATTACAATATGGGTGAAACCTCTGACAAAGACATATTTTGATACAGTCCATACTGGAAAAAGTCTTATACAGATTATTAACCACAGAAGCCTATATAAGGATATAAATTATTAGCTGTTACACCCACGGCTTCGCCTGCTTTATTGTTTTCTTTTATTTGACAATTTTTTAAGAGATAATTTTTTAAAATCATCATTCATCAAATTATCTTTATTTTTGTGTTTTCTGCACAGCTTTGGTTCAGTTGAAAGATTTTTAACCATGTTATTACTTGCTCGTTTATTGTCATGGGTCATTAGGGATTGAGATTTTCTGAGAGGTGGGAAACGCTGTGAATTTAACACTCAGGCAGCAATGAAATTGGTTACACGGACATGGAAAAAACATACGATCGTCAACTTTGCTGCTTTTTCAAGGTCTCCTGCATCAAAACGCAACCTGCTGTGTTTTAGTTACGTTTTTAACATACATGAGGGTGATCACACGGACTGTTCAATGATGCCGCTAAATAGCATTTGTTTATTTACTTGTTACTATGGTAATTAATTCTGGTCTCCATGGTCTTGTTGATGTATTTATACGCGTCAACAAAAGGGCATAATTAAAAGAGCCTAAATCATGCGAACGGGGCAAAATATGAAACTCCAAGTTATACAGTGTTTTTCCCTTCTGTCAAAGGTTACCTGTGCAAAATTTGGTGGCAGTTGGTGTAATGGTGTGGATTTGTATTCAATACAAAGAAATCCTCAGACTTTGAGTTTTATATATTGTAACATGACATAAGATAGCACAAAATACCCTAATGATTAACAAACAAAAAAGCTGAAGGTAGGAAGAAATGTTAAAAAACTTATAACTCAAAGATTAATGACCAAATTATGAAATGACAATTGACTAAGGAACTGACGATGACTTGACCCAATAGATTGGAGAAAAACAAGGAAAATAGAATGGCACAAGAAAGAAGGAGCAAGAAACCAAATGTAACCAAGAAAATAACAACAATCATTGTAATCCCCAAAATATGACTAATATATGTATGTAAAACAATGCACTAAAACAGTTAGGGCATAAATAAGATGTAACCATGTAAACAATAAAAAGTAAGATAGAGATATTATGTATTGTAACCTCTCCTTGCTTTAAGTATTTATTTTATTTGCTTTTAAATTTCTATCTCCTTGCTTGTTGGCTATCAAAGAGAGGTTACAAGTTATTTAGAACTAGGCAGGAGCCTAGAGAAGCAAAAATTATGCTGGGTCCAGTATGACGGGACTTGCAATGAACTCAGCCATAATATAACAATAACAGATTTATTATGTCTCTGGAATTCATACATGTGTACAAGATAAATATGTATCTATATAAAAACTACCAAAAGGTACATCATGGCAAGCATGTATAATTCAGTGTACATCAACATAAGTGTGCACAAAGTAAATGTGTATACATATATATATTAGAAAAATTTGAATCACAACTAGCATATATAATTCCAGTTTACCTAAGAACAAGTGTATATAATTGAATAGAATTACATCAGAACAAGTGTATATAACAGCATATAAGTTAAATGTGCATACATAAATAAAATATAAAATGCACAAACACATGTAAAATTCTCCCCGTCGTGTGGCTAGCTAGACACATACAACACACACACAGAACACAAGGTACACAACTCACAGTCATTTACTTTCAGCACGCATGCCCCTGTAACGCACCCACCCACTGAGTTAAGCAACTATCATTTTATGTCCCGGCAGTGACAAAATATACGCCCGTCGGCCACCCGTTCAGTAGGATAACATAAACTCTAACCCCTTTAAAGACGAATAATTCATGAAGCATAAATGAAACTGGACCACCCCTTTTGTCTAGCATTCCGTTTATTAATGACACATGATGAGTGTGTGAACCTTTGTTCCGTTCACAGCACCAGGTAATGTTAACAAACTCCACACCTACTTCCAGACAGTGTTTATAAAATTCTAAACAGTATTGACTTCACAAAATCTCAAAAAAGGAATTAAATCCTTATGTACATTAATAACAGAAATTAATTGATTGAGGCTTTACAATATCAGAAGATTTGGACAATATGTATATCTATTTACTTTACCCAAAAGGAAAAGGATGAAAACCAGTTTTATATTCAAAATTAAACAGCAACTTCTCTACGTGTGAAGTCAACCCATATGTGCTTGCCAGTTAAGAAAACAATCAGCTTAGCCCTTGTGCAAGGGGCAAAATTGGCTAAAATATTTCAAGAACATTAATAAATCATTTCGATTAGCCTCAGGTAACTGTATAAAATAATTAGAAAAAAAGTACAATAAGGTGGTTGTGCTCTGGCATCCGCGGGAGCGCGCCCACATGTAGTGGACAAAAGTTGACAGGCAATCAACCTGTCTGAAGTTGTACCAGCGTGTCAGAAAACTAAGTCCCATATTGTAAACCCAGAAAAGTCCCCAAGAAAAACCCCCAGAAAGTCCCTAGCCCTTAAATATGAAATCCCTAGTCAAATTAAAAATTTATACGCAGCTGTTCCAGCCGGAACAGAACTACTGGGCAATAATAAATTTTGAAAGAGTAAATCGGATGCAACAATAAAAACGGTACAAGATTAAAATCTCTCTATGGCGCGCTCTCGCAGTGCAGCACGCACTTACAGACATAGCATTTAGTGTTACTTAACTGAGTTATAAAAGGTATATGAAATTTTAAGTTAAAGTGTTCAGAGTCATGATCACAGTTCACTTCCCAAATAGAGTCTGGACACGTGGTCCC
Source organism: Magicicada septendecula (assembly GCA_034769895.1). Classification (NCBI taxonomy): domain Eukaryota; kingdom Metazoa; phylum Arthropoda; class Insecta; order Hemiptera; family Cicadidae; genus Magicicada; species Magicicada septendecula. Next base: position 40,938,189 of record CM068372.1, read on the forward strand.
CGGGCATCTAAGTTATTCTCATAAAACAGGCACACTGCCGGTTCGGCCCCCAAAAAAAGAAAAAGCATAATTGTCACCTCATAAGTGCTGGTGAGTGCAACGTGGTGATCCCGTCTCCATCTCCCTCTTCGTAGGTGGTCTTGATATGGTTCACAGCTTGAACAGGTGATCGGCTCAAGCCAGCCAGGAACCCGACTTAGGGCGAGAACCCGGGGTGTCGTATATTCTCTACTCAATCATGTAGAAGATACCAAACTGCGCAGAAACGAATCGAAGAGCAGAGATGAAGGGGGAAAGAACACGGTGAGCAAGGACGAGCGTTGACTGAATCCGGCAGAGAACAATTTCCACCTCACTGGCCGAGCTGCGCGCGCAACCGCACACCGCACCGCTCCCCTCATACCGTCGACCAAAGTCCGCGAGTGTATCACGTTAAGTTACCGTAAACTGACTTGTTTTAGAATATGTTGTAAAAGCCGGCTCCGCGCCTCACTCACGCATATTACAACCATGAAAACCTTCTAGAATTCATATTTTGCAATCGCCGGCTTCGAACCGGCACAGTATATTCTATGAAAGGAGAAGAAACATGAATTTATAAATATAAGGTAGGAAGCTAAAAATAACAATACCCAATTAATAATAAACATAGTCAAAGCAAGTAAAAAATACATTGAGCCAAATAAAGGCAATAATTAATAACAAAAAGTGATCAATGTGAAATGAAAATAAAACAATTATTAATGACCAATAACCACGCAGTGATATTAAACTAATTAGACAAACAGTGTGGGAAATATCAAGTGAATGATATAAATAAGTGGATAAATATAAGTAAATGATAACAAGCTATATAAATAGCATATTATAAAAGTGAAAGTGTTAATAAATAAAGAAACCTTCTATGAAGGGAAAAGTGCAGTGAGTGTACAGTATAAAGTACTTAAGAAGCAGACTGTAGTAGCATAGCTAAACAGCCTTTGATAGAACTTTATGTTATCAAATAAGAATGAACTAATTTTACCTTTAGTAATTCAGTAATAGTAAGTAAAAATGACCAAAAAATAAGATGAAAATTAAGTTATTAGAGTGGAAGATAAGAGAGACAGACACTGTATTTTAGTGAAGGAATTTGTAAGTGAATTATATTGTGTAAGGTACTGCTTAAAATTATTATTATAAGAGTTTCGTTATTGTTTAAAAAACCATGGAATTTATTAACTTATAAGATAGGTAAGATAGAAATAAGAAACCAAAAACAGTTAGAAGTTGAATTTCAGGTTTGAGCCTGGTAAGAAAATGTTTGTTTTTATAATAAGACGTGTGGTTAGAAGCACCAATGTTTTATTATCTGTTTCTATAAAAAAAGAAATTGTTCAATGTACCAATATATACAGTTAATGAGTTATAAAGAATGTTAAATAGTAGTATGAGGAAGTCTAGGCTCTAGGCCTAACATTTAGTGAAGGAACTTTGTAAGTTTAAAAAGAAAACAATAACCCAGTATCAATTAGAGTATATCAAATGTTTAAGCAGTTAAGTAAGTGTATCAAGTAAAAAAATGTATAAATAATATTCAGTTTAAAGATAACTACATAAGAAATATAAATAAGAAAATAAGGAAAATGTTATTAACTATTCAAAAGTAATCATGAGGGATATCAAAATAATCTTTAACAAAAAGAAAAACAATGGTGTTCATATAATTGATGTTACTACTAATATAAGAAAGAAATCATAATTTGAAGAAATTTTATAAATTTAAACCAAAATAAAACGTTAGAATATAACAATGTCATAAGATATTGACTAATGAGAAATAGCATAATTTGAAAGGTAACCATGACAACTGACACTTATTACATGAATTACCGTTGGAATTCTAATTACTTCATTATTGACTAACGTGGAGGGTGGATGTATGAAGCTCTCGACCCAAAATTAACTTTAAAAACTTTAAATTTTAATAAATTTTAAAAGAAGAAGTATAAGAGAACCATTCTAAACTACAACTGATGAGATGAACAACTATTAAAACAATTATACCATAAAAATCATGGTAAAAACTATGAAGACATCAAATTAACGTAATACATGACCTATTCTGAAGGAAGAAGTAAATTTACCTAACTCAACCTGAGGACATCAAACATCTATGAGAACTGATGAAAGTCGAACTCCGAATCAGAACCATTTGAACGGGAATTTCGGACAATCCAAAGAAGAAAGGACTCCTAGAGGTTTCCTGAAGATAATCGTCAGAGAAGCCACATCACGAAATCGATGAGTATAAAATAATAACTTCACTTCAAAAAAAAATATTCAGTTACCCATAATAACGAACTATATTATTCTCACTTCACAGATCACAAAATTAACTCTATAACTGAACTTAATCAATATATCACTCTTAATAAAACATAATCAATCAATAAATTTTGATTATAAATTATAATAATTTTCAAAAAACATAACTTGCTGACAAGAGTTTAACCAAACCTATTCTAATTCTCACTGCCAATAACTTACTTTGTATGTTTTAATATATCAACTATTGTGTATTTAATTTTAAGGAATGTTATAATTTTGTGCATTTATTAGCCGATAATCCAACTTCTGTAGTCCAAAGGACTTATTCCCTGAGAGAAAATTTAATACTTGTAAACAAAATATGTACGCCATAATGGTTTCCTTACTGACGACTGAGCAACCCAAGCGATGCCAACCGAGCAATTTGTAAACGTCGGAATTAACATAAGTATATGTATTATTCATCAACTGTAATTGAACAGGTAATATAAAGAAGGGTTCAATAAATTTTAATATTCCTCAACTGCTGTATGTTTGATTCTTATAAAAAAAGGTAATATAAAGAAATTTTTGAAAACAAACCATCAACATACTACAGTTAGCGAAGTCGACTCTGCAAGACAGCGTGAGCCAATCAGGTGGCAAGGCGGTGAAATCTGAATTGAGCGACGAGAGATACGGTTAGCCAGTAAGTATTGAGAAAAGGTATAAACCGGCTCGCTACACACGATTAATTTTAATAAAAGTAATTAACAAATTATTACAAAATAATCAACCCACAATTACACAGTTATATTACGAATAGACGCAAACAAAGGGTGACGTTCAATAACACCCCATAAACGTTATTATACAATATGTAGAAGATGATATATTGTTTTAATGAAATATTTCCTTAATTTTTTTGGTTTTTACTCATCATTCTTGTTTTATATTTATTGGCAATTCATATGTTTTACTTACTATATTTTATACTAATTGACGTTACAGTAATGTAAATTGCCTATATTTTTTTCAGCCAATATCGGAAATTGGACTGATTCATCAGTATCAGTTTTCTTCAAAGTTACAAAGGATGAGTGTGATAACACGTAAACTAGGTTCAAAGGAATTAACAGTCTACTGCAAAGGATCACCAGAAATGATGCAGTCTCTGTGTATTCCATCAACAGGTATGCATTTTATATAGAATAATTACCTGTAGCCAGCTTGTAGTTAGTTGTGCCCTGCCATAGATTCAGATGCTCATAAAATCTGTACACTGGAAAGTAGAAAGTTATATTGATTAAGTAAGTAAATAGAGTATAGATCTTTTACTATAATATGCTGAAATGAATATTTTTGACATGTACTTTTATATTTAACTTCAAAGCAGGGGCGGCTCGTTCTTAGGGCGCTAAGGCACGCGCCCTCCAGTTTAAATCATATCACTAAACAATCCATTATCACCTCTCGTGGAAAGTCATTATATCTTTATTTAATACTTTGGACGAGAAAATGTTTTCGTGTTAGGTAATAGCAGAAATGTTTTCGGAACAGCATCACGGCGCTCTTCCAATCGCGCCCATTCCTCCATCACGCACTCTGTCCAATGTTGAATGAACCTGTAAGCTTATAGGCGGTATTTCCACTGGCAATTGGCACGTCTCCTATCGCGCCTCGTTGAGCAAAAAGTGATGTGATTCACTCCGTACAACTAATCGCAGACTACTGATAGTCTGAGATTTGCTCTTTTATGTGTTTAGACTTTCTCCATTATGATTAATTCAGTGCAGGCATCTGTTTAGTGTTTTGGTTTTGAGTGTGTGTATTTATTTAATAGCGTCGCGAATAATTTAGGCAAATATTGTAGTGTCGAATTATTAGGTTTTGTTTTATCATTTTACCAAGTGTCTGCAGGGAAGAAATAGAAAAGGAGATACAAGCTTCTGAATTTGTGGCAATCGAATGTGACTAGACAACCGATGTAACAAACCACTGCATATGGTATTAGTTTTTAAATACGTGTTTAAGGGATCGGTATACGAAATGTTTTGCGGATTTCTCATTCCTGAAGGTAAATATGCAGAAACCTTAGCAAAGCGCATAATGGACAACATAAATCGTCTTCTGCACACATCACAGGAAACGTTAATAGCTGAGACTTATATGGTGTTAGTGTTATGTGTGGTTCTGTTGGAGGTGTACAGGCAAAAATTGGAGAAGTGTATCCGCTCGCATAATTTGTACACTGTTACACTCATCAAATAATTTGTTATTAGAAAAAGCAACAAGTGTAAACAACAAAGTTAGAGTTCTTTCTCAAATCTGTCTGCCATTCCAGCACTTTTGCCACACTCATTTCTATGAACGAACGTTTTGGAGGAAGTAATGTAACCCAGGTTAACCAGAGTTTCTATAACAAAATGGAATTACTACATTCATACAATCAATGTTGTGTATGAAACCAATATAAGTTGGAAGAATGTTTTGAAATTTTGAAGAAAAGTGTACAAACAAACTCTCAGTTAATGAAGGAATTGTCACAGAAGGACTCTTCTGAACCAAAATTTCATGTTCTGGCTAACTTTTTTCTATAGAATTCTATATCACATGAACATAGTATACCAATAACTACAGAGTAGGAATAAAGGCAGTGTAATGTGGCAAAGTGACATCAGAATTTTTGAAAATGAGATGTAGAAAGGGAGGGAGAAAATAAATAAAATAGAAACACAAATAAACGAGGATTCCTTGAGTAACCAAGAAAAAGGAACAATAATGTTGGATGCAGCACTAGAATAGGGGATGCAAAAGAAGTATGTGACATAATTATAACTCAAGTAAAAGGTAGATTTACTTACATGGGACACCTGGTGGCAGCTTCGTTGATGTCCAATGACGACTTATTTCCACTTTTTTCTACAAACTTTCAGGAAGAAAAATTTAGCGAGTAATTCAGCATTACCCTTTCTTACAAGAAAACAAAGTTCAGAGTGAATTGAAACAATTATATTAGCCTATATTATATTAAAGGCACAATAAGACTTCTTAACTTTATGAAAGAAAACAATCTTACGTCAGTTTTCAAAGACATATTGAAACTTGTAAAAATTATCACAACCACCTCTCTGATAACTGCCAAACCTGAGCGCTGCTTTTTGACTCTGGAAAGACTAAAAACTTTCTTGATAAATACAATGAAAAACGAGAGACTGAATGCTCTTGCGATTCTACCTATCAACAAGGAACTTGTTAAAGAAATGAAGGACTTTGATGATAGAGTGCTAGAAAAATTCATTAATTTATATGAAAGGCGAATGGACTTTCTCTACAAATAAATGATCTGTTTAGAGTGAAGCTATCATAAAAATAATAGTATAGTGTAAATATAGTGTATTACTTTTTTGTGGGAACAGTATAGACATTTTTGTGGACACTTTCAACACTAAAGAGACAGTGAAGAGACTAAGAACGTGTCTAGTTATGTTTATTAATAAAATCGCGGACTATCTACAGCAGCTCACAGTGTTTGAGGTGAGTTCAAATTTTTATAAAGCCTAAAGGCCGCGCCCTCCAGCCTCTTAAGTCATGAGCCACCACTGCTACAAAGTGCTCTTCGCATCTGTAGGTATAATTTTACAGGCTCAACACATTCGAGCTCTGTCAGGTGTTTTTACTATCCTGCAGGTTTGTTACATGCTATGTGTATTAAATTGTATGGTGAGCCGCTGGGCCCAAACAGACGTAACACAAAAATTACTTCAACACCAATAACTGTAATGTTACATTGAATGCAATAAATAAGACATAATAGAGAATGATTAGTACCAAACTTTAGTGAGCAGAATCAGCATTACTTTATTTTAGTAGGATAAAGATTTGCCTCTTTATGTGTAAAAATTAAGCCAGCCAGCGGACTAAATTAATGTCAGTGCATCAATCAATGTCAGGTTACAACATTTTAATAGCTATTACATAATTAATGAACTCATTAATTATAACAAAAGTTTTTTTTGTCTCACATAAATGAATAAACTTGGTTCATTTTCTTTTATGTCTGAAGTGTTACAAACTTGGAGTTCCAGATGTGCTTTAATTAATAATTAATTAGTTTACTTGAAAAAACAAAAGGGGCGTGTGCTCTGGAAGCATGATGTCGCCAACGATGTCATGCGGGTTCTGTTGTAGAGACGTATTTCTTGGGTACCCTCACGAAGTGTCAGCCTTCGTCTCTTTAAGTATGTGCAGATTACATCAGCGAACGATAGACAACCCAATACGATACGTCACGGACGCATCATTGTTTGGATTAATAATAACAATGACATACACGGTGGGGGTGCCAAAAACACTAGTTTCACAATGGCTTGAAATCAGTTGCGTAGTGGCCTTAGTCTTCATATAACCGTGTGAAGTAATAAGCTGTATGCAGGTGGGATTGGGTATTGTATGTGTTGCAAATGTTGTATTGTTATTGAGGTCCACTTATCTCAGTGAGACTGTTGATAGACAGGATTGGATTAACTTGACCTTCAATCAAAACCACAGTACAGAGTGAATGCCATGCCATGCTTTTCCACTGAGCTAACCCATCATTACGTGTACACATACACATGCACACATATTTTTTTTACTTAAGTCCTTAAATTCCTAGGTGGAACATAGGGCCTCAACGAAATTTCTCCAGCGTGTTCTGTCCATTGCCAGGGCCTTCACCTCCCTCCATGTCTTGTTGACACCAGCCAGCTCTCTTTCCATAGTCCTCTTCCAGGTGTTCTTCAGTCTTCCATGTCTGCAGCTATCTTGCGGATTCCAACTCAGTGCCTGTCTAGCAATATTTTCTGGTGGTCCTCTCAGGGTGTGACTGATCCACCTCCATTTTCTTCTCTTTATCTATAGTTGGATGGGACTCTGACTTGTGGCCTCCCATAGCTCTCTGTTCGAGATGGTCTTGGGCCACCAAATTCTCATTATGTACCTCAGGCAATGGTTTATGAAAGTCTGTAACCTTGTGGTAATGTCCTTTGTCACTTTCCAGGTCACACATCCATACAGCAACACCGATTTGACATTTGAGTCAAATATTCTGAGTTTTGTCTTCCTGTGTATATTGGGTGATCTCCATACTGGTCGTAACTGTGCAAATGCTCCTTTTGCTTTTTTTTTTATTTTTCCATCTAAGGACTACATGCCAATTTCAATTCTTTACTCCTTTTGCTTTATTTATATGACTTATCACATCCCTAAGAGCACCTCCATCCTGACTAACCATCCTACCCAGATAGCAAAATTCCTCTTCCCTTTCTATAACTCTTCTGTCTAGTATAAAATCAGAATTATTTCTATGGTTAATATGCATTTCCTTGGTTTTTTGTTTGTTATTTATCTTTAAGCCTACTTGTTTGGCTTCTATTTTCAGATCATTCAATTTAAATTCCATATCTCGTAAGCTTTCTGTGATATATGTGTTATATGTTCTCCTGTAAGTTCTATATTTTTTTCTTTGTTACAGTTCCTGAAGATCTGATGAGCACACTGCAGGAATACACGGAACAAGGGTACAGAGTTATCGCTCTGGGGTACAGAATACTCGAAGGAACCAACTTTGTTCAGGTGCAGCGGATGAGCAGGTCTGAAGTCGAGAGAGATTTCATATTTTGTGGACTGATTATCCTCGAGAACAGGCTCAAACCACAAACGACAGGCATCATCAGCATGCTGAAGGGTGCACAAATCAAGGTTGTTATGGTTACAGGTAAGCAGCAATGACCATCTGTATTATGGTACTGTGCACATTCAATACAGATTCAATGAAAATTATAATAGTAACTTCATCTTAAAATTAGTTACAAACCAATCTTATAATAACATTCATTTTCTCTATATCAATTGCATCTATTTTCCTTTTTTTACTTTAAAACAAATACATACTAGGTACATGATAAAGGAGTGTGATCACACACATACTCGCACACCTCAGTCTGTAACACATTTACAAAAAAATATGTTAATGGCTGAATGATTTGCAAGTATTGAACCATTGTGCAAATCTTGCAATGGATGCACCATTACAAGCAAATCTTGTGCATATTGTTGACTTGGTTTAAAGTTATTTACAAATACTGTTGTCTTTTTTTATAGATAATAACTTTATAAGGTGCTTTCATAAAGAAACTGCACTAAGCTTATAAAATGTTAGAAGTCGCAGCTTACATTGATACAGTGATCCCTCTACTTCCATTGTATCTCAAATGTTCCCTGGAGTCTTCCTCTCCAACTGTGTCTTATATGCAATTCTATTCAGTCTGGATATTATCATCAGGATTGTAAATAAGGCAGTCACAAGGAATTCAATAAAAAAATGCATATTGTGAAGAATTTGTGTAAGAAGCATTGTCTTAGTGCAGGAGCTAGTTTCTGCCTTATACAGTATTCCACCTACATCAACAATGCCCTTGAATAGCAACCCAAACTGTTGGTGAACGTTGTTGATGTTGTTATATGCTGTTCTATGTCCCATCCAGACTTGTGGTTATTCTCCAGTGATGTTATGACATTTTTAAAACAAAAAAGCAGTATGGAGAACCATAAATGACTCCCATGTTCTAAAATGTATATTTAAAATCATTTTTGAAATGAAATATTTCAATAGAAACTACTTCTTTCTTCAGAAGTACTGTGGTCACTAACGTATACCACCTCATGTTACCACATTCGATTTTCACTGATGCTGGCAGTTGATGGCACTGCTGAAATGTCTTGTTTTGCAGAAAACATTGGACCACGGCCAAACAGCCTGGGAAGTAATTTTAACAACAAACTACTTCTTTGTTGCCGATAATGTAGTACACATATAAAAAATTATCCCCTCCTCCATCAACTATCATTTTCATTTATAGGAAATTTCCCCTTCCCCCTTCAACTGCCCTTTTCATTTATAGATATTTCATCTACCTTTCTACAGTGGATTATTATGACCTTCTTTTCAGGTCACTTTATTTACCAAAATTAAGTACTTTACTCTTGTTAAAACATAAAATGTTGCAGGTAAACTACCCCTTCCCCTTAACCGATCTTCACCAAAATCAATAGGCTTTGAGTCCTCTACAACTCAGGCACATATGCAGAAAATTATTTAATTCTGTTTGAATTTGCGGCAGTTAGCATTCGCCTTAGAAAAAGTTCTACACACAGACACTTTTCGGAAAACGTCTTTTCTTCATGTTTTGAGGGTAGTACAATCAGAATCAGCCCTTATCTCAAACATGATTTTTTTCGCCACATCATACTTCCATTTCCTTATGGAACATGGAAGTATAATGCTATTCAAATCACTGTATTTAGCTTGTGGTAGCAATGCTATAAACCTACTGAAGAATTTCAGACGTCTGCATGGCAGATTTACTGAGATAACGCAATACTTCACATGTGGTATTAATGTCAAGTCCATTTTGAAATCACAGCACCACAGCACAAATATGATATCAGAGATTGTATTATTACAGTGTGAACGACTTGATGTCATATGACAGACCGTGCAATACTGTCTGGAACAGTTGACTGTGTCTTCCTCTGATGCTATGTACGGGGGGGAGGGGGAGACGAATGGGACTGTAAATCCCCACCTGAAATAGTCGAAAAAAGTTAATGAATTTTGTTAATCTCTTAATTTGTAGGCTATTTTATTATTTTTTTCAGCTAATATAATAGTAACTCTTTTTAAACATACAAACAGGTTTATTATGCAGCATTTGTATATATAATTTAAATATGAAATATAGAAAAACCAATTCAGTCAATATGTAACTTCTAAACAATGTTTCGGTAACATTTTTATCCTGTTATTGCCGTTATCTTTAATGGGATTGATTTGAGGATGTTTTTCACATTTGATTTATTACACGTTTGTCAACCACTTTAAAGACAGTAATGTCGATTATTCTTAACTTGTTTTTTCTTTTGTATGAAGCCAGGGCTGCCGATAGGATACTTGCTGCCCGTGTGGAGTTTTGCCTTTGTCGCCCTCCAGAATATACTCTTCATATCCCTTACTTTGCCACACTGTTTAATATTATTTTAGTTAAAAATTAATACAAACAAATAGTAAAACCCAACGACCATTTCATTTTTGTGTCACACATTTTGGTGATATTACAAATATAAACCGTATACAAATACGACACGTCTCAGAATTACACCGCCAGACCGTGACCAAAAACAAGACTGTACTTGGAAATGCCTTAAGCATAACTAACAAATTTCTGTTACTGCGTACAAACTGCTGTTATTTTGAATACAAGTTGACAGACCTAAAGACGCCCGTTCATCAAAAGAAAACATAAATAATCTCTTTATCTTATCAGGTAAATACTTTATAGTTTGCCAGTGTCGACATGCATGCACCTGTCTGCAAAACCACAAAGAGACTGCAGCTATAACTCAGATATAAATGTCGCGCAACAATACCTATACACTTTCTTGGCAGTCAAAACAAAGGCTGATGCCAGTACACTGCGGCAATGCTAACAAAACAAATATCAAGAACAACTCAATAAACGTTAATGTCATATACCTAGACCTAGTCGGTATTAACTGTTTTAATTTATTTTCCAACATCTGCTGATTAATTTGGCAGTCTACGGCCACCCCTTTGGTATAGCCGCCCGTTTGCGGTGCACATTTCGCACATATGGTAGCGGCAACCCTGTATAAAGCCAAATCAACTGGACCCCCCCCAAGCATAATTCTAGATACGCATGTAGCTGTTATGGTATAGTTCCTTATTGATAGCACGTTGTGTTATTGTTATGTATTTGTGAATATACAAGCAACAACAAAATTAAGCTTCTTACATTATATTAACAGCAGAGAAGCATATTGCCAGTTAGCTGTAATAACAATCAGCAAATTAATTCTTTCTTAACCCATACTGAAAACTATTCAACAACTCATGTGTACACTTCATTTAATTTCATGTCTTACTATTTATATGTGGAAATAAATAAAGTAAGTTGTAATATATTGGTGTTATTTTTCAATTTATTAAGGGTTTTTAATCCAGTTATTATTGGTGTTTATAAAATATAATGAAACTTATATACGGTACTTGTAAACTAGGAAAAGTTTATAACATTTTTTGTCATTAATTTATTAAAGTATACAGTTAATTCAGCATGAGCAACAATTTAAAACTATCATGCATGTTTACAATAGTATCCAAGTCACTTGTATGAATAGACAAACTAACCTTTTTCAATCTGCCTTGTGACTTCTCTTTTACTTCCATCTTCCATAAGGAAATGGAAGTATGGTGATGGCGAAAAAATCGTGTTTGAGATAAGGGCTGATTCTGATTGTACTACCATCAAAACATGAGGAAAAGTCATTTTCTGACAAGTGTCTGTGTGTCCATGTGTCTTGTGTAGAATTTTTTCTATGGCAAGCGATAACTGCCGCAAATTCCAACAGAATCAAATAATATTTTTTATATATGCCCAAGTTGTAAAGGACTTAAGGCCTATTGATTTTAGTGAAGATTGGTTAAGCAGAAGGGGTAGTTTACCTGCAACATTTTATGTTTCAACAAGAGTAAAGTACTTAGTTTTGATAAATAAAGTATCCTGAAAAGGAGGTCATAATAATCCACTGTAGAAAGGTAGATTAAATATCTATAAATGAAAAGGGTAGTTGAAAGGGAGGGGGTCATTTTATATAAATGAAAATAATAGTTGAAGGGAGAGGGGATAATTTTTTTTATTTGTACAAAGTTAGCGGCAAGAAAGAAGCAGTTTGTTGTTAAAATTCCTTCCCGGGCTGTTTGGGTGTGGTCCAATGCTCTTTTCTGGAAAACCAGATGTTTCCGCAGTGCCATCGACTGCCATCATCAGTGAAAATCAGTACACTAACATGAAGTGGTATACGTTAGTGACCACAGTAATGTGGTTAAGGCTGAAGAAAGGAGTAGTTTGTATGGAAATATTTCATTTCTAAAATGATTTTAAATATAAACCTTAGAACATGGAAGTCACGTATAGTTCTCCATACCGATATTTATATATAGATGATGCGTTTCAAAGCAAATGCTTTATCATCAGATGATAAAATATTCCCTGTAGAAGGTCATCATTAATTAAAAATGCAATATCATTTTGCATAGTATATGTGTCAGTAGGTGCGCACCTATTGTAAATAGTAAATCTGTGTGTGTTTTCAGCCACACGTTGTTTGCCGTCACTTTATTACTCACTACTCACGTCCCTCTTTTTATTTTATTTCTTTATCACACATTGCTTGTCTTTGATTTAACGCTGTGTCGTTAAATAATTTTTAACTTTTTTATTTGATTAAATAGATTTCTTGATAAATTGATAATTAGATTATTTGATAAATTAGGATTTATTGTTTAATTAAATTTTAATTTTAATTGATTAATTAATTGTTGTAATCCCCGTTAGTTGAATGTAATTAGCTTTGGACACCTCTCGAAGTTCGTTTGCACTTCCGTAGATCTAATTCGTCTATGTATTGTAATGTGTAGTTTTGACAAAGTTATTAAATAATTCAAACATTCATGTACCTTTTGTGTCGTACTGGAAGTTCAGTTGGTCTCAGTATGTTTGTAAACTGTTAAGTGTATGACTGCACTGTTTGTTATTAAGTGAGCACATTTGATTTTACCTGGGTGCCATATGGAATTTCTGGTTAATATTCCATAAAAAGAATTTATTCGAATAAAAAAATAAATAATTTTGATTGAAGTTAAATTATTTGTTGATTAAGTAATTAAAATAATATCATTAATTAATTTCCTTCTTGTCTATTTATTTAATTTTAACTGTTGGCGCTTCACTCGTCCAAATAGCCAACTTGACTGGTTGATTGCTTTGAATTCACAACTCGTTAATTGAAAAAAATAATTAATCACTGTTTCAATAATTACTGACAATGTTTTTAAGTTAACAATTCATTTGTTTATTGCTCACTATTTGCTTGGTTCAACTTAATACATTCACTTGAATAATACTAACGCATTACAAATCATCTGGCTTTAAACTATTCTAACCCAGTGGGTTGGCAATGATAACTCTGATAATAATTGGTTCTTTGTTTACAAATATTTCATACCTCAAGGGTGGTTTCTTTTAAATTACAGGATAAAACATCCATTGTAATGGGGCGAAAAGGGGTATTCTATTTTGTTTTATTTTTTTATTAAATGTATTCAAATGTATATGTGCCCAACGCAGCAAGTCCCATACGCAATACGGTTTTATTCGGACAATGAACAATGACATAGCTGTGTGAGCGAGGTGTTGTAATGAAACGCAGTACAATTCCGAGAATTCAGTGTTGTGTTACACCCAGAGTACGCGCGACCCCATCAATGCGCGCAGATGACGCTACACAGCCTGAAATGAGGCCAACAAAAATGGCTAAATTATAAAATTTGGATCGCCACGTGGTTTGGATGATGACGGAAGTCCATGATGACTCCGCCACCTGAGTCTCGTGACTCGTGGCAGTGAAATATCGTCAACACCTTGTGAACATTAACAACCCATGTTCCATGTACAATGATGAACAATTTGTCACAAGCAGGCTGTGCATTTTCCGGTTTGAGTAACAGTGGAGTGGGGCACTTGGTTAATGCTCTGGGCAATCACCTAACAACTTTTGGTTGCCGAGCCAGGCAAACCAAAGACTCGTGGACCACAAGTAAAAACTTTTAACTGTTAATAGAAAACGATAAAAATTTAGTCAAACGGTACACCAGAAGAAAGGAAGTGTAGTGCACCAATAAAAAATCAATAATGTGGTAAATAACAAAAACTTTCGGACATACAACATAGTGCAGCAAGGGGCGATGAGAGGGACGCCAACAGTTAAGTAGAAGACGAACCATTTTTCCAATTTGATTATTCTAAATTAAAAGAGCGCTCTAAATAAATTATGGGGATTTAAATGTGAATGAATGTCGTGTGTGAGCAAACTGGGTCGTCTTACGTAGTTTAGAATGTTAGAATAGCTATTAGAATAAAAACTCAGAATGGAGTAAAGCTCGGGCAATAAATGTTTTGATGAGTTCATTTTTATTACAAATGTTTTATTAATAATTAAAAAATGATATAGCAAAGAAGTTTGAAGGAATAAATGTGAGTTCTATTATATACAAGAGAATAGTGTATGTTATTAATATAACCTTAAAATCACGTTGATATTCACCGTTCGTGTGAAGAATCCTGGGCTAAGGTAGGTGAGCTGTTTACATATTATTTTATAATTGTGTATTATTTATTTATAATAGCACACCATGCCTGGCGATACGATGCTATTACAAGAATTGAAGTTAATAGGTTAGACACCTTTAATCATTTAAATCGATTGACGAAAAGTTTGTTTAACCTCGATAAGTTTGAGGTTAACTATGGTAATTCTATTACATGAATTCTTATATGTGGAATAGTATAATTCCTCTAAAAAAAAAGACAGTTCTTGGTACTTATGGTATTATTGTTTTTGCGTTAGTATACAGGTGTATTATTTTTTATACACTAATATCTTATTCATACACAAGGTAAATATATGGCACAGTACTCCCTGTATAATAATCGCATGGATTATTTCTTAATACACTTCACGATCGGGTACACTGATCATGTTTCACTGCACTGTTTACGCGTATGAACGAATATGACTTCTTGAATAATTATTTACTTGGTTAGGTATTGCACCTAACCTCGTTCTTTTAATTCTCACCTCTAGTAAAGATAACACTACTGGTTTCGATGGACTTTAATAGATTTATACTTCTTCACTGTTGATTAATAATTTCTGATGATAATTTTGGTCTGGAGTCTTGTTGTTGCTGATTGAATGGAATTTGACAAAAAATGTGTCTTGTTTGCTTTCACTTCTGTATATATAGTATCTTGAGATCGACGCTAGGCTGCGCCAGTTCATTTCTAAGGTAATTCCTGATTGGTTGAAAGTGATGTCATGATGAGGTCATTCTATTTTTAGCCATTACATAATTGTATTCAAAGTGTTGTTTTCATTGTTGTTAATATTACTTGTATTTATTCAAAATTCACAAAATTTATGATGCTAACGTTTATATCTCAGTTATTTTAAGTACAAATGAGGTTTTATAAATAGCATTGTATAGCTCGTTTCTTTCTTGTTATTTTGATATGACTTGGTGCCATTTTGTTACATTTTTCATTGATAAAATTCTATTTTAATAATAGCCTATTCTAAATAATGCATTTTTTAAGCGTCTTCTGCTAAACGTTGCAGATCCAATTTTAACATTTTTTAATACTTATTCGACTCTCCTTACTTTCTATTCTGAACATAATTATTTTATTGAAAAGGAACATATTATTATTTATAATTGCTGTATCTAGCTGAACATTTATTAATCATTCTTACATATTTGTTGATTATTATTTATAGATTTCCTTACTTCACTATTCTTTTTCCAACATTTTTCTTATTTACTATACTTATAATATTACACACGGTATGGTGATTTACACCTCTTTCATAATTCTTATTACTATATCTCCCTATGCTTTGTAGGGTTTCTACATGATTATGATTTTCATGATGTGTTTGGGTCATCATTGGTTTGTTATAATTTCAATGTTCTCTTTATTATAGACTTCACATAAGTTGTGTGTCTTTCCTTTGAGTTTTTATTAGGTTAGTTATTGCTCATTGAGTAATCTCCACTCATCTTAAGTTATTCTTTTGGTCTACATATTTCATTATAAGGTTTTGTTCCTTGACTGATTACATCCTTTTACATATTTTATATTCTTATAACATTATCTAAATATATTTAATTGTTATACTGATGGTTACATTTAGATCATACCATTATTATAACATATACAGTTTGTTCTCTCATTACCTTTCATAGCTCATGATTAACAATAATATATTTCTTTATGTTTGTCATTCAAATTAATACTTTTCCATAATTCAGCTAATGTGCTGTTTATAATAGTAATACATGTTATAAATATTGGTTCTGTCATCTTTTATTTTACTTATGTTATTTGACTTGGTTTATTAAAGGTTTGTTAGGCTCACTTAAACAGTCTATTTGGGAACCTGTCTTGTCAATTCGTCTCTGTCAGTTGTCTGTTTATGTTGTAGTGTCATATTATGCTGATAGTAGTTTTACTACTGTTCACTTGACGGTCTTATCTCCTTTCATTCTTTAATGGTTTATGATTTTAATGCTATTATATTCTTCCTTATTACTTATACTTTGTTCTTACTCATAATTATTTTGGTATTATTCACTCTTCTGGTGGTTTTATGAGTATGGAACGTTTTGTTACGTTACATATGCTCCCCTCTCAAAATTGATAATTTGGGAAAAACAAGTTTCTTGGTTTGATGAAATTATCAGTTTAATTTTAGTTATTTATAACACTCCTGCTTCCTTCTTATATAACTCAATGGTTGGTTGTGTATTGGTCTTGACTTTGTTCTTCATTAGTCTCATTTACTTAGCATACAAATAGTTGTGGTCGGGTTTTTTTTCATTCTATTGGTCGTTTGTTTACTCATACATTGGTTTGTATCATAATAATTTCCCTGTTCTCCTGTTGTAATACATTACTCCTTCTCATTAAGCGCACTTTGATTTGTATAACAATTCTCCTTTTCCATTCCATTACCTCGATGTTGTTTATTTTATCCCTGAAATATCATAACTCCCTAACACTTTTTTCCCTAACATTTATAGCTGGTTCGGAGTCAGAGGGGCTCTCTTGGCATCCATTCTCCGCCGTTCCTTAACTATATACTCACAGATCAGAGGAATCTTCATCTCTGTCTGAGACACTAAAACGTTGTACATAACAACAGTTGCACTATCACAACACATTAGACATAATATATAATTCATAATTCATTATAAAATATTATATTCATTTATTAGAACTAGTGGTCGCCCAGTGGTCGAAATTCGGCCGTAATTCATTAAATTTTTAAGTTTGAACGTTATTGAGGTTCTTTTGTCAAAGAGTATACCTCTATAATCATTACATATAATTTTTTTGAATTTTGTTCTATTACGTCAGCTGCGAGCGTGTACAAATACATCATTAGCGTGTGTTCTTTGCCTTAATTCCCTGCAATACCTATGAAATTTAAAATTTAATGTTAGTAACAGTTGAAAAAAAACACAATTACAGCTTGTATTCGTGTTTATTTTTTTATATAATTCATTGTCAGTTTTAATTTTTTCATGTTATTATTGAATCAAATAAACGCTAATAAAAATGAGACTTGACATTCATAGAAGTATAAGATACTTTGTTTTCAATTCCAGTGGATTACATTTCATTTTTGGTAAGGTACAAAATTCGAAAACAGTTTGAAGATTATCTGCTACAAAGCTTATATAATTTTTTAATTTTTTTTTCTATGCATTAATTTTCGAGTTATTTGAAAAATATGAAAGATAGGAAAAATGAGGTTTAGCTTGGCTAAGCCATATTTAAAAAGCAATAACGCGTTTTTTGACATTTCCTTGGGTTTTTTTTATTGCCATACTGACCAGGTTTCGCCAAGGCTACACAGTTATTTTGCCTATCTTTTTCAAATTATATAAAATTTAAATAAAAAATTAATAAAAAATAAAAAATGAAATAAAAAATACGTGCCTCGTATTTTTTCATATATTTTTCATTAAATCAAAAAAACCGGGCGGTTAAAAAAATAAATGTTGTCCATTGAACTTAAAATAGTTTGAAAGTGAATTTAATGGTTCAGAACTTTTGTGTAAACGATGTTTTTTGTAAAAACTCTTTCATCATTTGCTAAATGCCCTTGGCCATTATATTCGGAAATATAAAATCTCAAACCATCGAATGATCGAACTCTACTTGCTGCGACGTACAATTGACCATGTGTAAAAACTGGCTGCCTCAATAAAATTCCAATTTTTTCGAATGTTTGTCCTTGAGTCTTATTTATTGTCATCGCAAATGCAGGTATAATTGGAAATTGAGTTCTTTGAAAGTTAAATGGTAAAACAGTACCGGAATATGTTAAATTTGTACGTGGAATCAAAATTCTCTTGTTGCGTGGGGTTCCAGTTAAAACTTCGCAATCAATAGCATTACGATGCATACACTTGATGCGCATTCTTGTTCCATTGACTAATGCTTCCTTTGTATTTAAGTTTCTGATCAGTAAAATGATGCAATTAACTTTCAATACTAACTTATGTGGTGGCAAACCACTAATAGTCAAAGAATTCAAAAACTCTACTGGATAGTTATTGATTTCATTGTCATCATCACAAAGTATTTTATCGTAGCTATGATATGTTTTCTGTTCACCTGGTATTCAATTAAGTATATCAGTATTAATAAAAGTACAATCATCATTTTTAAGTGCTAAAATAACTGACTTCAATATGTTATCTGAGAGTATGTTTTCGGAAATATTTCCATACACCTCATTAATAATATTATTTTCATCTCCTATTAATTGCTGAGGTATTTCAATAATATTTTCACCAAACTGAGGGAATTGTGGGGCTTCATCATTACCAATTTTTTTCAAGAATTCGACAAATTCTATTTCACTTGGTAAGGCTCTCATATTTTGAGTAAACTTTACTTTATGAAAATAAAAAATTTATGCCAACTCGTGACACAATTTTCAATTAAAGTTGCACGTGATCCATGTGGGACAACTGGTAAGATTTGCCGAAAATCACCGCACAAAAGTATCGTTTTCCCTCCAAATGGTTTATGTTTATCATTTTCATCGCATAGATCCTGCAATAATCTATCTATGATTTTCAACACTTGCAGTGGGCACATAGAGATTTCATCAATAATTATCAATGATGATGAATTTATGTAACGTCCATAGCTACTATTTGCAGTAATATTCGCTACAGAGTTTTCCAAAATGGGTATAGGCAATTTAAACACATTGTGTAAAGTTCTACCTCCAAGTAATAGAGTTGAAGCTATGCCACTGAACGCTGTTGCAATGCAACTAAGATTAAGCGAATTTAATTTGTGAATGATTGCTGTTTGTGTGAATGTTTTTCCACAACCTGCATGAGCGGTTAAACAAAAAACATTAGATCCAGTATCATGATGCAAAACTTCACGAATCACACGATCAATTAGATTACGCTGTTCAATATTTGCAGTTTCATAATGCTCAGAAAACAGAAACTCTTGTTCTATTGGATCAATAGCATTTGCTTCGTCTGTTCTCTGCGAATACGTGGGAACTGGTAAACCAAGTTCTTGACATGACAAATTATGAACATTCAAAATATCTTCAATTTCTAATAGAGCTGTATTAAAGGACACTTCTTCGTTGTAATCTCTCAAAAAATCTTCACTAAGACATACTTTAAATTCATTCCATAACGCCAATGCATTGGCTGGCACATTTAATGCACAAATGTAACCAAATAAATTTCGCATTTGTTTTGGTGAATGTAATTCTTTTGCTTCATTTAAACATTCGCGCCATTCATCATCATTTGAAGCAATGCCGCGAGCATGGCACGCTTCAACAAAAGAAGTGTGTATAATTCCATTGTATGTTCTAACATCCTCAAATGATTTTGGACCACAGACATATGATAAAAGCAATCGTAAATGGAAAAGTTCGATGTCTTTTGGTGATACTACATATATGCGTGTAATGATTTTATCACCTCCACGCCTTCACTTCTTCCATTTTTTTCTGGAATCTTCCCACACATAATGCAAAGGAATTTCAATATACTTATATTCATGCGCTGATAGATCTGATCGATTCAATTCAAAAATGCTAATAATTTTGTTTGTCTTGCATTTTCAATTGCTTGACGTTCTTGCCCTTCTCGAAAGTAAACATTCTGTCTACGCGGTAAATGAATGTCAAGTCTAACGATGACATGTGATTGAAAATGCATTGGTAATTCATAGATGCGCCATACAGCTTCAGTTGATCTGACATAACGGCCATTTAAAAAATTTTTAACTTCATCAATTTGTATTTCTTGACCTGGTTCATTTCTCTCAGAACCTAATTCAACAGATGCACTGTCATAGCCTTTATACACGTATTTATAAATGTATTTAACACTTTTAACTGTAGTGCATACTTCAACATTTATATGGCAATTAAATTTGGCAAGTAAATATGGATTGTATGGTACAACATAACGATTGTCGAGGCAACTACCGCGAACTTCAGCATTAATACCATTATCACGCCTTCTGTATAATGGATATCCATTTAATGATTCACATGTAAATTCATTAAATCGTTTTGGATAATCTTTTGTGCATTTTCCATCTCTCATACATACAGAATTTGGATTAAGTACACCACATGGACCATGCATCATGTGTTTTACAACATATTCATGTAATGTAGGATGTGTTTGAATGTTAGGAATCTCCGCAGATACAACTTTATCAATATCGGTAGCGTTTACAATTTTATCTTGCTCATTTAAAGAGAGTAAAATGTGAGCATGAGGCAATCCTCTCTTTTGAAACTCAATTGTATAAATGAGTGCTTCAACTTTACCGAAGATTTTTTTTAGTGTAAGGCCCTCAATTAATGCTTTCAGTTTGGACTTGAATACACGCAAGCAAGGACTTGGTAAAAAAAAAGCTACACAAGGATCCCACCAGCGCCTATGTCAAGGAATTAAACAACGCTATAAATAAATGCCCCAATCTCCTCAATGAAACCACTAGACATTATTTA
Source organism: Magicicada septendecula (assembly GCA_034769895.1). Lineage (NCBI taxonomy): Eukaryota > Metazoa > Arthropoda > Insecta > Hemiptera > Cicadidae > Magicicada > Magicicada septendecula. Next base: position 40,959,240 of record CM068372.1, read on the forward strand.
AAACCCATAAATGCCGGGGCCCCAAAACTTACGGGTTTACCCAAAATACATAAAGAAGATATGCCAATACACCCGGTTGTAAATTACACGACTGCCTCTGGTTATAGGACGGCTAAAAGATTAGTAAAAATCATAAAAGAGAACATTGACATAGTAAATAACTACAGCATAAAAAACAGCTACGATCTCATTGAAAAAATTAAAACTATGAAATCAGCACCACATTATAGGTTGGCTTCATTTGACGTAACTAATCTGTACACCAATGTGCCGGTAGATGAGACAATGACAATTCTCAGAAATAGCGTAATTAATACAAATAGGTTAGGTAGAAATGAAATTGATGAACTTATGCAATTGCTAAAAACAATACGCAAACAAAATAATTTCTCTTATGATAATGAATATTTCATGCAGGAGGATGGTCTGGCAATGGGGTCACCTTTATCGGGAATTTTAGCGGACCCATATTTGAACCACTTTGAGAATACATTTTTAATGTCTAGTCTTAATAAACAGCGAGCCAAAATTAAATTTTACGTACGCTACGTTGACGACACTTTTATGATATTCAATGGAACGAGTAGACAAATAGAAAATTTGAAAGGATATATGAACACCATAAACATGAAAATCCAATTTACCCTAGAAATGGAGAATAATAGCTGCCTGAACTTTCTTGATCTCACTATCAGCAAATATAATGACCGTTTTAGATTCAAAATTTATAGAAAGCCCACCACCACGAATATTACTATTCATGCTGATTCGTACCATCCATATTCCCAAAAAATGGCAGCCTTCAACACGTTCGTTCATAGAATGCTTGCTATTCCCCTTGAACAAAAAGACAGAGTGGAAGAGACTAATATAATCAAAAGTATAGCTATCGCTAATGGGTATAACAGTGGAATCGTAGACAAGCTTATAAGAAAATACTCGGTAAAAATCAATAGTAAAAGCAGATTAACCGGCCCATCTAAAGAAAATACTAAGTTTATAGTAACTGAGTACACGAATGTACTACCAGTCATTGTAAAGAATGAGCTGAAAAAACGTAAAATAACAGTGGCCTTTAAAACCACAAATAACATCAAAAAACGTTTGGGACAAAGAACTCATATCCCGGCTGAAGACAAAACTGGAGTGTACAAGCTTGAATGCGATGACTGTGATAAATTCTATATAGGACAAACGGGCAGGCCGTCAGCCGAACGTTTTAAAGAACACCTGCCCAAAAGTGATATCTCGAAAACTAGATCCACTTACGCTCAGCATTTAATGCTGTATAATCATAAGTACTCAGACTTCCACACAAACTTTAAACTGCTTCATGATTGTAAAAAGGGTGCATACATGAACGCTGTGGAGGAATATGAGATATACAGGGCTTCTAAGTTACAAACGGACCAGCTACTTAATGACAAAGTTTCGTTCCGATCGAATCTGCTGTACAACACGGCCATCGATATCGATGGGTCAGCAGGGAATGATAACAGTCATATAAGACAAAGTGCAACAGTTGGTCGTTGGCAACGAGACGATGCGCATCGGACTGTGCCGTGACTGTGTCGGTGTTAAATTATGTGTGGTGGTTTTGTGTTTGTGTGTTTTAACTAGTTGACGACCCCTTTTGGGTGAATTTGATGTTTTTATAGTATTGAAACCTGATGATGAGAATTTATTCTCAAAACGCGTCGTTTTAAGAAAAAACCAAATAAGTCACAAGACGGAAGTTAATACATGTAATTGCCTAATATTAATTCTAAATAAATAGATTATTGTTCATAGGTCCTGGTTTCTAATACACATTTTCTTATTTTGCCAGTAGGCTCACACAAACTTATAATGTAGTTTATAAATGTTAATAACTATAGGCTTTGGTGTAGAACACAAATACAACTACTTACACCAAAGCCTTCACTAACATCTCAATCTGAGATGAAACCCTTCACCACCATTCACTATTGGTGTTATTTATGGGTTTTCCTTTTTTTTTTTAAAGTAATTAACCCGCACTTATTTTGTCACCACTCCACTGACACTTATTGTATTTATAACATATTTAAATAATAATAGGGATTGTTAACTTTATTCCCCACTCCTTCACATTCACTCATTTACATAAAGGTTTGTACGTATATTATATACTTGCTATAATACATTTTAATTATTTATTTTATTTTATTTGCATTGTATTTTTTTCTTTATTATTTATATTGTACAGTCTTTTTTCTGTAACTAAGGGTTGTTCATCTTTATTTGGTTTATTTGGGTAGTATTGGTGATTCTACCTACTGAATTGAGCGGTTTAAAGTTTTGGGATGGGGCTACTATTGTGTCGCATTACAATATTTATAAATTCATCATCACATTATACTGTACAGTAGTATTCTATTCTTCCTCATTTTTATCATAATTCATTCATAATATAGATTATATAATAGTTTGTAACATTTCTAGGTTGGTTTGTTCTTCTTACGTATTTATTCATTTAAGTAATTGTATCATTAGGATCATTCTCTTGTTAGTCATTTTATCATTATCTCATTTTATTTATTATACACTTTATATTAGTTGGATAGTTCATGATATCGTCTAGTCTTCGTCTGTTCCCCGTAATCAGTTTATTTCCATTCATAGTTAGTTTAAATGAGGGGTTACCTCGCTATTCCGGTCCCTCGGTACGTTTGTTGGTTGGTTGGTTGGTCTGTGGTTCCTGTCTAGTATCAGGCTCGCTGTTCACAGGTCCATTGTCTCCTCCATAGGATCGGTTGTTATGCTGTCTTGCTTGGTTGTGGTAATTCTGGTGTGTTGGTGACCTTGAGTGATACTGTAGCTGGTTATTAGCCACTGTGTAGTTCACTTGGGGTCTATAATTCTGATCTCTTCTATTGCCTCCTCCTTGGTTACCTCGCTGGTTATAATTATTCCCTCTATAATTATAATTATTTGATCCTGCATGATTATTATTGTTTGGACCCCGATTATAAGTACTGTGGTTGTTTGGTGGCGAATTATTATTATTATTTGTTCTATTAGGGCGATCATAATTCCCATTGTCCCTATTGCTCTGTCTGTTGTTATTGTAATTATCTGATTTATAATTAACCGTTTGATAATCACGGTACTGCCCTGTCTGTTCGCAAGTTTCTAATAGGCTTGCCAGATTCTGGATCCTCTTAAATTGGTTGTACCTGCTGGAGTTCTCCATTTCTTTGTTATAATGTCTGGACAATTGTTCCACCAGACACTCCTCTGGAATTTGTGGTGTTAATTTTCGGGCTAAACATATTTTCCCTAAAAAGTATGATGTCGGAGATTGTCCTTTGTATGCATCATACTTCCCGTTGGACAAATTCATTTGGATTCGGTTCTGCATTGATTCTGACCAATACTTTTCTTTGAATTGCTTCCTGAATTCGCTTAAGTCCGGGATGTCGGGTCGTACTACCGTCCACCAATTGTCGTACGTCTCCTTGAACATCTCGTCTATCATCACCCGTATAACTTTCCATCTTGTCTCTCTAGTTTTCTCAATAGTCTCTTCCATCCGCTCCAGGAACTCCATCGGGTTGCGTCGGTAGTTTTTAAAGTTTATGAATTCTCAGTTGTCACTGTGGCATGTATGAGTGTTCTGTATAGGTCGGTCTTGCCATGAATCCACTTATGTCTGTAACTCGAGCTGGCCAGTGCATCAAAGCAGGAGCGTCAAGTGCCTGACTGGCCTTGCGGTGTTGGGATCTCGAAAGAGAAGTCCAGCAAGGTCATGCAGGTGCTGTCACAATCACTGGACCAAGGGGTAAGTTAAATATTCTTTTATATAAACAGTAAGGGGGTTGTGGCGACATATCCTAGCTGATCCCTTTAGGAAGTATGAGTGTGTCAATGAGAGTTTTTATGCTTCAGCATAAAACCTCTCATTGAGGGGGTCTTGTAACGGTACAAATATGTCCCTATAGATTCTGGGGAATAACCAATGTAAATTTTATTTTATTCAAAATCATAATCCATGAGAGTAAAGTTTTGTAAAGTGTGTAACTACGTAATATCGAGCGCGCAGTAATTGCATCAAGGTCAGTGGTGTACGTGCGGAAATAACAACTCGATTTTGCCAAACGAACTCTGACATATGAAATCACCGTTTACATAACCAGCCAAGTAAACTCGTCAACAAGACACTCCTGTGAAACGTCACATAAAGAATGCAGGACGTAATTGCTGCACCTTCAAAAACTAAGACGTCATCAACAAACACAATGAGATTGGTGACGTGATGCCCTTTCCACATCGGAATTGAAGCCGTTCAGCTTGATCTCAGTCATGTAACATCATCTGTGCCGGCCTGCCATATATAAAAGTTCAGGAACGAAATCGCGGATGTCCGCCCGTATAATATGTAAAAATGTGAAATATATATAAATTGACATCAATCTAAAGTGAAATAGCAGTTTGGTTTATATATATATCAAATAAATTCAAATAACATCTGGTGAAAACAATCTCCGTAGTGCGCGTGGAGCAATGGGACGTCTTCAAGACTGATTTTCCAGCTAAGTAACAAATGGGGGGTAAAAGCAAACATTAATAAGGGCAAATACCGAATTTTCAGTATCCTTATTAGATTCAGTAAAATGAGCTCAATTTGAAAATAAAGAAATTGTACCGCATGAATGAGGGTGTGATTGCGTGAATGGGGAAAGATTTAAATTTAAGAAGTGCTGGGTTGTGCAAATATATTATTCTATAATTAAAAAATATGATTGATTATGTTTATTTTGGTGGGCATGTAAAAAATGTTAATGGGAAAGAAATTTTAACTCGATTAGATGAACTACGCCGCATGGCAAATGGTAGTGTGCTTTGTTTCCAAAGTAGAGTCAAATGTAACTGTATGTTGCTTGATAATAAAAGGTAACGTCATTGGTAAATATTACAATAATTAAGAGTAAGTTATTTCAGACAACACGTTCCGCTGTTTCTGGTTCGCATAAACGAACTTGGCCCAAAAAGGTAAGCATATTTCAGTTTTTCATTGTTGGTAACAAGATGGCGCCCAAATGAACTGTTTACCATAAGAAGTAAACAGTATTTAACTCAATTATAAAAACTAAAAGTAATTAAACATTACAAGTGACGCCAGAATGCCTATATGCAAGTAAATGTCTAGCATTGAATTATAATTTAGACAAACTAGAAGTATTGGAAAGACAAATTCTTAGTAAAATATTAGGCCCACGAAAAACTTCAGAAGGCTGGAAATTAAGAAGTAATGATGAAATATATCAATGTATAGAAAATATAACAGAAACAATGAGAAAAAGAAGACTATTATTTTTTGGACATTTATATAGAATGGACAATAGGTTGACAAAGCAAATCTTCAGATATCTGTGAGGGAAGAAGTCAACATCAAGTTGGATTAAAGAAGTCCAAAAGGATTTAGAAAAAATTATATAAACGCAGAAGAAGCAATTGAAAGAGAAGTTTTTTGGGCAAAAGTGTTGAAAATGGAGGGAGTCCAGGGTAGGAGAGATAAAAAAGCAGGTTCAAAGTGGACTGAAGACAGGAAGAAGAGACACAGTGAGAAAATGAAGAATATTGAAAAAAAAAGAAAAGAACAAAGAGTAAAGATTTGCATGTGGTCCTTAGATGGCCGATACAAATTAAAAAAAAAATCGTTACCTTATTCCCTGAGCCAGTTTTCGTTCATTCCAAGCTTATCAGAGGCTGCCATCATAAGCCCACTATCCCTAGTTCTGTTTTTGGAGATGATGCCATCGTTTGAAAGTTCATCGTTTTGTGTAATATGTTCAATGGTATATGTGATTTAAATTGCGCCTGTTCATTATGACAATCTACTGTTAATAAAAAACAATAGTATCAATTGCTCATACACTATTTAAACACTACACAAAACGCACACACACACACACACACACACACACACACACACACACACACACACACACACACACACACACACACACACACACACACACACACACACACACACACACACACACACACACAACAATCTTGCAAACAACAGCATCTTCTCCAAAAAACCCGAACTGTAGTGCTCCTAGTGGCAGCCTCTGATGAAGCTCACAGTGAGCAAAAGCTGGCTCAAGCAATAAAATTAAATTTTTTAAAATTTGTAGCTAAACAAATTTTCCTAAAAAACTTTTCTAAATCACTAATGTACAGTGTCAAAATAGTGTTTGCAAATTATTAGTTATACTCATACATGCCATGGACATCAAAAGTCTAGAATTAAAAAATATTTTTGGATACATTTTTCATTTTCTTCATTGTCATTTATTATATTTATACAAAAAACAAATGTCATGCAAGTTTTTGGCTGTATAGAGGCCAGTTTTAAGTTGCTCACCCTGTACACGTCTTGTGAAATTTGTTAGCATAGGCTACCTGCTACTTGACCTAATACATGGTTGACATGGATGGTGATTTGTCTTATGTTTGACGCGTCCATGAAAATGAAAAATGAACATTACTTGTTATAGGTTATCTCAGTACAGAACAACAATGCGTAGAAAAGAATTTTTCCAGATATAAGTGTATCACTACCGACTCGGAACACTTATAATAAAGTTTTTTATTGGTAAAAACGTAAAAATTTTCCCTTGTTGCCTTGAACCAGTTTTCATTTATAAGCTTCATCAGAGGCTGCCACTGGGAGCGCTGTCCGTCTTGTTCTTGGCGACAGTGCCGACTTTTGAAGGATCGATGTTGTGTGTGTGGGGTGTGATATGTTCAAATAATGCGTGTGATTTGAATTGCGTCTGTTTGTATACGATGTCGTTTTTATGTGTTTGTGTATTTCCAGTTGTTCAAGAGTGTCCAGTTTTCGGCCTTTTGTGTGTGTACGTGTAGAATGTCCATGTTATTGTCGATGTTTTTGTATGTGTGGTTTGTTTCAATGAGGTGCTTTGCAAAGGTGGATTCAGTAGTGGAGTGTAGTGCCTTTGTGTGTTCAATGTATCTTTGTTTGAAGCAACATCCTGTCTGACCTACATAGAATTTGTTGCAATCTGAGCAATTTAGTTTGTAAACACCAGGTAGATCAAATTTGTTTCCCACTAGAATTTAGAATTTTCCCACTTCCTCACCCACTCTGGCACACCTCTGAAGTCATATAAGAATCATCCAGAAAGTGACGAACAGTATGTCCCCTTCTTGGATTGACTAAGATGTTTCACGTCTGCTTCCATTTGATTTTTCTTGTGTGCTGCAGGTGGTATTAGTCAAGGAACCCATCGGGTACAAAATTTTTACCCAAGCTGTACTCTCATATTTTCAGAAAGGAGACGTTTTTAAATTAAGGATTGAAGGCTGGACCTCATAAATAGTGAATCCAAACATTCCTGGGCTGAATAATCTTTGTATAAGACAAGTACATTCTTCAGGTGTTTTCGTTTACATTATTTGTACACTGTGTAAGACACAAATGTGATTTTCTTTTCATTCCTTCTTTTCAGGTGATAATATTCTGACAGCAGTTAGTGTAGCGAAAGAGTGTGGCATTGTGGAGGCAGGAGAGACAGTGTTAGAAGTGATTGCTGAAGAAGGCGACGGCAAAAACCCCACCAGGGTGTACTACTCTGTAGGTGGCACATCAAAGGCTCCAGTAAGTTGACACTTCCTGATATAATTACTAATTATGGTCATTTAAGCTTAATACAAAATGTTTTTCTACAGGATAATTGTTTTCTTCTGATGACAGATTTCAATTATTAAATCGTAATCATGCCACTAAAAAAAAACCAGCAGCATCTTGTATAAGGCAATGGAGTGGTGGTGTGTTGCTCACTTTCTACTCCAGTGGAATTTTCAAGACTATTGCAAACATTATAAAATCAACATACACTGCATTAGTAATCTTTTAATATGTCAAAAAATATTTCTCTGTAATCGAAAGTATATTTTTTAGACAGAAATACAGGATTTATTACAAAATAAGGCTTCCCCCCTTTTTGCTAGATTTTTTGCTCTTACATTTTTGTTTAATTTTAGTTTAAATTTATAAACAACACCAAACATATAATCAAACCAGAAAACGCCAAATACCTTAAACAAATAAAACCTAACCCCCCTAAACTAAATGCATTACCAAAATGCATATACACAACACATCAAACCACCCAACACAACATAAACATGCGGCATTCAACCATATGCTCCATAGACTAACTAAAATACCCTTAAATAAACAAGATTACACCGACGAACTCAACACAATAAAATACATAGCAATAAAAAACGGTTATAACCCCAATTTAATAAACATACTACACAAACGCATCAAAAACAAAAACAACAAAACACTAAATACCATCAACACACAACACAATAAGTACATCACACTCACATACCACAACTCATACACACACAAAATCGCCAATACATTCAGAAAACACAAATACAAAATAGCATTCAGAACAACCAATACCATCAAAAAACACATCAGTAATACAAACACAGACATAGACAAATATAACAAAACAGGTGTTTACAAATTAAATTGTAATGACTGCAATAGTTTCTACATAGGCCAGACGGGAAGATCTTTTTCATCCCGTTTGTCTGAACACTTAAAAGCTTTAACCAACAACAATATACACTCTGCATTTGCCACACACATACACACAGAAAACCACAGTTACACCAACATAGACACTAATCTTGAAATTTTACATTACATACCCAAAGGTCAAAACCTCAACACAACTGAACAATACGAAATATATAAACACCACACAACACAACCAAACAACATACTCAACGATCAATTACAATATAAATCACATACACTTTTTGACACAATTATACAGAAAACAAACAGTAAGTTGAATCCCCGCGCCAATCCCCTTCCTCCACACACCTCCCCCACTTCACCTTCCACACAACCGTTACAAAATGCTGGCAGTCTGTTACCAAAGCTGAAGAAGGCGGATACTAAGCCGAAACGCGTACAATAAAATAGTAAGTTTTTCACATGAAAAAAGTTCATTTTTAGTTAAGTGTTAGTGCTGTGAAAGAAGAGATGAATAATCAAGACAACTGTTAATTTTATATTTTGAGCTAGGCCAAACATTCATATATATTATCAAATTATATTTACATATGTACTTCTGCAAGTAGTTCTATCTTATTTTTATTGTATTAATTGACCTATAAGATACAACTACTTTTTTCTTCTTCTGATAGTTCCTATCTGTTTCGGATGTTGGATATCATACAGGCTATTTAAACTTTCTGCACTGCTGTACGGAATAAGTCAGTTGTATTCATGCCAAACCAGGTCCTTAAATATCTCAGCCATGATATTCTCGGTTGCCCAACTCCTCTCTTTCCCAAGTACTTTCCCTGTAGTATGGACAGCAATAAGTAAAATCTCAGTTCATTTCTCATGAGATGTCCCAGATACTGAATCTTTCTTATCTTCACTGCGTTAATAACTTCCTTTCTTTCTTCATCTTTCCAAGAACTTCAACATTTAGTTATATGTGCTGTCCATGAAATGCTCAGGATTCAATGGTAAAGCCACATTTTGAAAGATTTTAGTTGAGGCTACAGTCAAAGTCCAAGATTCTACACCATAGAAGAGAACCAAGAATACATAGCAGCATAAAAGTCTCAGCTTTGTGTTTATTGTTAAATTGTGACTTTTGAATAAACTGCTCATTCTAATGTACACTGCCCTTTTCAATTCTGCCCTTTATTTCTTGAGAGTGGTCCCATTGTTCACTGACTTAGTATATAGATACCAGGATATGTAAATTTGCTTACACGTTGTTACATAAAGATAACTCGTACTATCTTATCTTATGCCTCACTGTTGGGTTTGTCTAATCTGTATCGTTAATACAAGTCATACTATCTAAATTGTACTTTGTTAGTATTTTAAGGGTGAGTATATTGTCAGGGTAATATTAGTTGAACGCCAATTTGCAATCAAATGTTGCAAATAAAAATGTATTTGTAAATCGGTAAGTATTATCTTAAAATAGCATAGAGGTTTCTTTTTCAGCTATAATTCTATCTCTTTTAATCTTTTATTTAACAGAAGATAGGGACTACTAAATCTCAGCAAGGCAGCCATACGGCGTATGGCGGGTGCCATACTTTCCTTGTTGAGAGTGTTACCAACCTATGCTAGTTGATGATAAAATTAACATTCATTAATATGGTGTATATAATATCATATAACTTTATTTATCCATTAAATAAAGAAAAGAAAACCTTTTATATGCTGTTATTACACTCAAATCCTTTATTATTCTTTTTTTTCAATTTCTTTTAAAAGACAATTATAATTATTAACAAAGTCTGACCGGCTGTTCTTTAAATATGCTCAGAATGGCAGCAGTAGCTCTTATGTCTCAAGGCAAACATATTTGCATTTTTTATAATTGCTAAATAAAATACAAATAGAATGTTTTAAGTTAGGTCCTTTTGACTACGATATAAACGACATATATGTTAGGAAAAGTACCAAAATACATTGGATTATAATAAATTACAGACTGTCTTAACAAGAGTATATTAAGAAAATTATACAATGTTCAGTGTCTAGGTTATGTTGATTTATGTGTTTTTTAATGTCTAATACACTTTGAATGGTTGTATTATCCTATATTAATAGTTTTTTAACACTGAAAATAAGATTATTCGTTAATTATTTTCACAGTGACGGTTCAAAATAGTTCAATGAAAAGTGTAAACAGTGTCTTTGAAAAGTGTAACTTAGGCCATGAATGAAATTTTCTTCAGTTTAGTTATTTATAAAAAATACTTTCCTTCCTGGATAGGTTGATTTTATTTCTTCATAGGTTCCTTGGTTTACTTCTTTTGAAGAATGTTGTACTTCTTTCTTCTATTTATTTAGTTTAGTAATATTATTTAACTTTACTTTAGGTTCTCAGATATGAAATTTACAATATGTTGGATTAGTCACTCTTTTTATATCAACCTTTCTCGTTTAGATCTAATAATGCACTCCTCTTTATTTAATTTATAGCATCTCAGTTGCTAAGGCCTATCTTAGCTTTCATTGGTGTGAATTGTAACATCTGATGTTACTATGGTGCTCTCTGAGCCTCAACATAAACAAACTTCTAATATTTTACCTTTCATTTCCTTTAAATTATTACATCTTTTTTATAAGATCTTTGATCTTCAGTTTATTAGTATCTTTGAGTTCCTGAAGGAACACTGATTATTTTGATACCACTCTTGATTATCTTCCATTATATATTTCCTGAGTTACCATTTTACACTTTTAATTATTTGTACCAAAATTATTTTGTATTAGTTCTTCTAGTACTCTTCACTTTATTAAAACTATTGGACACAATCAGTAGTAATATAACTTAACCTGACATTGATTATTCTAATTTTAATATAAATTCTTTTTTCAAATCCCTTAACTAGCTATACTTAACTTGCCTAGTTTTACAAATCTCTATTATTATTATTTTGGTACTCTTATATTAATCTTAACATTTGTATTATTAACATATAATAACAACATATAATATTAATCAATATAGCAAAATTAATTACTAATAACTATTAGTAAACATATGACCATTCTTATTAACCTTCTGTATACAATCCAGTTTTTATAAACACAATAAAACACTGTAAGTAGTTTCCAAAACATTGTCCTCCTTACTCACTAACTTTAATAGTTTAAACATAACTACTAGAACATTGTTTATTATTAATTAAATAATAGTTAAATAAATTGTATTTAAATAAGTAGTTATTGAAACAAGCTATATCATGTTTCTTGGTACTTTTGGTAGGAGTAGTAAAGTATATTTTTATCAACAAGATGAGTGGCAAAATATCATGTAACAACGTTCAACTGGCCTTTGGTTTATATTAAGAGTGCAGTTTGTGAACTTGTTCTTAGATATGATCATTAGCTTTGTTTTAATAACATTGATGTCTAGACCATTTCTCTGTAATCAAAAATACATTTTTAGAAAGAAATACAGTATTTACTAGGAAATAAGGCTCCCTCCTTTTTTGATAGATTTTTGCTCTTAAATTGTTGTTTAATTTTATATTCTGAGTTAGGCCAGACAATATATTGTAACGTACCGCCTTATGAGTGTGTCTCTCTGATCCTTAAATAGTACTTTACTTAATGGAGACTTTGTTTTATTCACCCCACATTGTTAGCGTCAATTCTATAACGTAACGCTTAGAGTGAGGGTGTGACGTCCGTCTTTTTTACAGTCTCGTATCGGTCAGAACACCTCTTAGCAATCGCCACTTATGAATTATAAAGACTGAAGTTTAAATAAAGTTGTTGGTAATGTTACTCAAACAAAGCAGAAATTGAGTGTGTGTGATTTGGGTCAAGCAGGGAAGTTGTTTAGCCTTCTTTTGAAGAGAGAGCAAGTACCGTTTGTTTACCCTCGGTTTAGACGATTTCAAAAATTTTTCAAATATTTGCCGTGAACCGAATCAGCTGATTTTGACATTAGTCTCCAAATATAGGTTAACCAAATGACACTGTTGCTGAATACGACCTGGTGGATCGTCCTCTTCTTATCTTTTCTGAAATCTACTACAACTACCCACTACAATAAAGGAAACACATTATATTATTCAATATCATTTCTCAATAATATTTATTTATAATATTATTGGTTTTTTCTCTTCCGCCAAAATACAAATATTACAATCGATATTTTCATTAACTAGTACATGATATCGACTTCATTGAGTAAACATGGAATCGTCATAAAATCGGGTTTTGACCAATTTTATCTTTTATTTAAACATCAATCAACATATAATTCTTTTATTTATTTCCCCAGGGTTAAGGGTAAGTTCTTTTTGTTATGAGATGGTCAGAAATGGATAATTATACTACGCTTTACAAATATAGAAAAACTTCGAAAATTTGTTTATTCTCTGAGTACGTAGTTCCGGATTTATCCGTAAGAGAGCAGATTGTTTTATTTCTATTAAAACATGTGATTACACTTGGAAAGTTTTGTACTGAACGACAATTTGATTTGAGTTTTCTTTGTTAAATATTAAAAGAACTGTTTATATTACCTCTCTTCTCGAAGTTCTTACTTGTGTGAAGCTGTTTCTCAGGTGGTGTTCTTAGTTGTTTGTAATTTCATAACCGTCTGTCAAATACTATCTCGTCAAAACTCAAAACGCGGCTATGCTAGGCCTGATCGTCCAAAAATGGTTTTTCACTTTTATTATGGAGTATAGCAAGTTAACTTTGATAATTAAGGTAGAGGTACATAATGTTTATACTGTTATTTAAATTTTGTAACAATTTTGTGCTGTTCAAAAGATTTCTAAAGGATATTTTAATACAATTTTTGTCTCATCATTTTGTCAACCGGACGGGTTTCAATTTCAAATTTGATTAAACAATACTTGTTATTTCGTTACTCTTAGTAACCCATAATTTTTTATATATCTTTTTATTGGTTCTGCTATTTACTTTTTAGTATATAGGCGGTTTGTAATTATTATAAATTTATTTTTGATTTACAGAAAAATAATTCTTTTTAATTTTGGTTTCTTTCCCAATTTGATTTACATAATAGTTTTCTGTTTATTTTCTTATAACTTTGGATATAAGTCTTTAATATTATTATTAACTTTACATGAATTTATATATTATTTATTAATCTCTTATAGTATTCTTACACTGCACTATTTCCTTCTGCCATTTTCCTCATACAGTATTATTTTAATTTTTATTATCATCTGATATTTAAATCTTTTATGTTTTTTTAAAAACCCTGGGTTATCTTATACAATAACACAATTATTTTATAAAAATATAAAATTAACATAGGTATTAAATTTTGTTGCCTACACAATATAAATACTACAATAACTAAACAAAATACATAATTAGTTAGTAGCATCATAGTCTACTATTATAGTTGATAATTCTCACATATACAGCACAATTCTGTAAGAAGTTCCCTTCACCTTCACTTATTACCTCATTGGGTACACTATAACTCACTTGTCACTGTATATCACTTTAATATTGTTTATAATGTTTAGTGATACAACTTAATTTTTAGCTAGTTATAGTTTACCCATTTCTGACCTTTATGGTATTACAAGAGTTATCATTTATTGGGACTGGGTTATGTACTGTTACAATATATATATAATCAAATTACATTTACATATTTACTTCTGCAAGTAGTTGTCTCTTACTTTTTATCGTATTAATTGACCTATAAGATACAACTACTTTAAGTAATTATAATTTGATAATATATAGTATTATACAATAATATTGCAAAAAATTCGTCAAGTTACTTATATAAAAATTATTTAAGTAATAAATAAATTATATAGATAGAAATTATATGTAGTTATATATAGAAATATATAAGTGATAAAGCTTATGACACCAACCTTAAAGTCCTTGTACACCTCTTTGGAGGGATGTACCTCCCAGGTTGAGAACCACTGCTCTGTATGATTACAAGTTCTTTTCTTTATATCAAGTAGTCAGAAAAGAATGTGTTTTAGACTATGTGTCAGAATATGATAATAAATAAAATATATTGTTTTGTTAACATTTACAGAAGGCAATTACCAATGGTCATAACGGTGACTGTGAAACAGGAGGAAAAGTTACTGCGCCGTACAGACTGGCAATAACCGGGAAGTCATGGGGTATAATAAGAGAAAATTTACCAGAATTAGTACCCAAACTAGTAGTGAAAGGCGCAGTGTTTGCCAGAATGAGTTCTGATCAGAAGCAACAGCTGATACAGGAACTGCAACAGCTGGGTTACTATGTTGGTAAGCTGATTTGTAGACACACACACAAAACTGTGTTGGGCATCATGTTTGCAAGAGTATAGGATTTATAATTTCACTGTAATCACCACTAACACAACTTTCTTAATTAAATCACTGTAATCAGTTGAAAACATTATCAGTAATAGTAAAAAGAAAAAATTCTGCAAACATATGATTACTTCAAATGTTTCAATATCAGTTACATATAAACATTTAAATATAATATGAAGATTTGGCTTAATCCATTTTTGTTAATATTTTTCATTCAAACAAAATGTCATTACACAACACACATACAGACTTTTGTTACTAGACCTGCAGATAGAATCTGTGGTCACCTGTTGCTTTAAGTAAGGCCTGGAGGCTACCACCAGAAGCGGAGCAGAATGAAGTTGAGTGTAGTGGACTGAGTTTGTCAAATATAAATGATATTCATCCAACGAAAGGGTGGCCACTGGAAGCGGAGCTGAGTGAAGTGGAGTGAAGAAGTGACATCGCACGGGTCCACTCCGCTCAGCTTGGCCTTGGCTGAGGACCATTTGGAAGCTTACTCTGCTTCCCCCACCACACCGCCTTCCCACTGACAACCATACTCAGACAGTTAGCAACTAGCAATTCTAGCAGTACTTCACAAGTCAGTACTCCGCATTCTATTGCTGCCCCCTAAGTGACTCAGCTCAACTCCACTGTGCTCAACTATGCTCCGCTCCGCTTCACTCTGCATCTGGTGGCCATCTAGCCTAAATGTGGTTTGTTTCATGTAATATTTTGGCTGCAAATATAATCAGAGTGAGCCATAAGTGACTTGTGACAAAAATGCATTTTTTGATAATTTCTACTAATAAAAGATAGTGTGAGACTCAAACATAATAACATGTGAGACTTAATAATAATAATAATAATTTGTTTTATGGGGGTAGATGGAAGAATTTGCTGAACAAATGTACAGAAGAGTGCATACCTCTGGGGTCTGTGGGTTTGAGTATTATACCCAAGCCACCTCACTTTCCTCTTGTAGGACACTAACCTGGAACTGTTTGACACATAACTTCAGACTAAGACTGTTGTTCTTCAGTCCTAGGGCTCACGTCTGATTTGTTATTCTTCTTCTACATTATGTTGTCCCAAGCTATCTTCTTTGCCCAAAGAATCTCTTCTGCAAAGCATGCCACAAGTTCCAGGTGTCCTCCCCTCGAAGCATTGCTTCAGTGATGTTATCCAGAGAGATCTCCTGCCCAGTATCCTCTTGCAGTGATCTCCTGTGTTGCTTCCATATGTTGCAGACAAAGAAGGTATGACTGACATCATTTGCAGCTTCTTGGTAGTACAGACAGTCTCTTGACTTAGCCTTTCCAACTTTCTTCGGATAAGATCGAAAATACCCATGTCCAGTCAGTAATTGGCTGAGGTAATTGTTGATCTGCCCACACTTTCTCTCTGCCCACGGCTGAATAATAATAATAATAGTAACACATGCATAGTTGTTGTTATCATTATATTCTTTATGTAACATACACACAAACATTCACATAAAAAACATTTGTTATAAGAATGGGTCTCTTAATTATTTTTATATTTTCCTCATGCATACAAGCCCTAGTGACATAAATTTTGTCAGAAATTCAACACAATGTTTTAAAATTGTGTCTAGTTGATGACCAAACCTCAAAAAACCTTTACATTGTTTATTGATTACCGGTCAGTCCTAAACTACAATTTAATGAACAGTCAACTTGTGGTATCAAGTAACTGTTCATTGTTCACCAAATATCTTAGTTTCTTAAAGTGTTTAACAAAAGTAGACTTTATGAAATCTATGTTAATGCAGAGATTACTAAATAAAGTATTGTAGTTATTGGTATTTCCTTATGATGAGTATTTTTCACAAACTTATCATCTCATGAATCCTTTTAATCTCTGTTCCTTCATCATTGCTCATCCTCTCTGATCATGTTTGCACTTGTTCTTTTCTCTTCCTCCAGTAGGCTTTCATTCTTCACATCCGATCATTCTCTCTTCTTCTCTGATTTCACCCATCTCCCTTGTCAGTTGATCTTTTCTTCTATCTCGAATTCCTCTATTATGTTTCTGTACTTATTCCTGTTCTTAATCATTTCTTTGTCTATACTTTGTGCCATCCAAATTTTGTTTTTGTGTTTCTTAGATATTCAAATATCTGTTTTGTTAATCTTTTATTTCCCGTTCTTAATAAATGTTCATAAAATTTCGATCTTCTCTTAGGCATTTCTATACAAAGTTTAAGAAATCTTTATAAATTTCTTCATTTGATCTTTATCTAAATTGAACAATAATCTTTTATTTGTTTTGGACAATAAAATGTTTTCATTGTTCTTCTGTTCAGAAAAGACTCCCAAGCATTCATATGTATATAGGGCTTTAGGACATATTACTGTTTTGTGATGTCTTAACTTTTCATTTCTGCTTATAGGTTTTTTTGGTATAAACTTTGCTGTTAGACGGTATGCGATTTCCATCTTTTGTACTCTTATTTTCATACCTTCTTTTTCTATTGCTGTTGGTGTTATAATTTTCCCTAGGTTTTTACTTTTTTGAAGTTTGTTTGATCTGCTTTTTTCAATCTGCTCTTTGCAGTTGTCAATGATAGAGACATATTCTGTTTCTTCAAAAGACACTTATAAACCCAATTTTTAAACATATTTTTCAAATAAATGTAATTTAATTTTCACTTCTTCTAGTTTGTGTGCTAAAACAAGTAGATCATCTGCAAATACTAAATTGTTAACTACTAATTTACTCTTTGTTGTACCAACATAGATCAGGAGCCATAGATTTTCTTCTATTAACATTTTTTGATTCTCTTACCACTTTTTCTTGTCCCTCTATAAATCCTTTAAATTTTTTCAGCACCATGTCATAAAAACCTCTACCCATTTCCAGTCCCTCTTTCCTACAATATACAATTCAGAATCATTGAGAAGCATACAACACATAAATAATTTGTAAATACATTTAAGAAAACTAGTTCTAGCAATAATCAGCTTATTCCTTATTGCAGCTATGTGCGGTGACGGTGCCAACGACTGTGGGGCTCTGAAAGCTGCACACGCCGGAATATCCTTGTCAGAGGCAGAATCGTCTGTCGCGTCACCGTTTACGTCGGCCGTCGCCAACATCTCTTGTGTACCTCGTGTAATACGCGAAGGCCGAGCGGCTTTAGTCACATCGTTCGGTGTGTTCAAGTTCATGGTGCTATACAGCATGATGGAATTCATGTCGACAATCATTCTGTACAGTATAGACAGCAACTTGACAGATTTTGAGTTCCTCTTCATTGACATTTGTCTTGTTGTACACTTCGCTTTCTTCTTCGGACGCAACAAAGCGTATTCAGGACCGCTTGTCCCGCAAGTACCGCTCACAAGTCTTCTTTCTCCGATTCCCATTATCTCGTTACTGTTGCAAGTCATTGCGATGGCATTGGTGCAATTCGTATCATACAATCTAATCATGTATTACCCGTGGTTTGAACCATTTCATTACGTAACTGCAACCTACTATATTTCTTATGAAAACTACGCAGTGTATTCAGTATCACAATTTCAGTATATTATTATGGCATTCATATTTGCACAAGGTGTACCTTATCGGGAGCCTATCTATACAAATAAAATATTTTTCACTTCTATTTGTGTAATGACTGTGGTCTGTATTTATATCACTATATATCCAGCCCAGTGGATTATCAATTTCCTACAGTTACGTTTTCCGCCCGAAATAGACTTTCCTACTGTAGTAGTTGTTCTTGCGTTTGTAAATTTTCTTGTCAGCATTTTCCTAGAAATGTTTATAGTTCAGTATTTAATGTTTAAGAAATTACGTTACTGGGGACACAATATTTCCAAATCGCGGAGGAAATACTTGGCGATCGATAAAGACTTGAACAAAGACAAAAGGTGGCCTCCGATATCCAAACCACATCCACTTGTTACCACTAAAACTGTAACGGAGACAAAAACAAATCAAGCCAATGGTTGCCATGAAAATTTAGCGTTTAATGGAGACACTGCGAAAACAAATACTGTAGAATATTCTGCTCGACTTTGATTTCGCAGAAGTTTAGTTTTCTCATTCTGTTAAGTAATCAATCCTGCTTGTCTATGTAGTTAATTAATCTTATTGACCAAACTGTGAATAGTTTATTATTGTACTTTAAATGTTTTTAATGAAGCTATAATTCCTCTCAGTTGTACATATACAATGTACAGAGCAAGCAATAATTTAATTAAGTTTCTATTAACAGTACAAAACATGTGTCGAACTCATCTTGAACTCCAGTTCTGTATAGCAAGGTAGACAATAATGATGTTTTCACATTTGCCAGTTACTACATTTGTGGGAACAGTTTTAATTACATATAGCAAGTATTTAAGTATGTACCTGAGCACTCGTGGCATACACTACATGGGCATTGATGCCATGTAGTATTTCCACTATCACTCTTGCATTAAAAAATTTTTACAAACAGAATTATCACTGTTGCACACCACTATAGAAAAATTATTCCAATTAGCGCTTTCAAGCTTCTCAGCTCATCATCAGATCGGAAATAACAACCTTGTTATTTCCGATCTGATGATGAGCTGAGGTTGTTATTTCTTATCTGATGATGAGCTGAGAAGCTTGAAAGCACTAACCGGAATAATTTTTCTGTAGTGGTGTGCAACAGTGAAAATTCTGTTTGTGATTATAACCACTAACACAACTTTCTTAATGAAACTTCTAAAAATATCTTGTAATCAAATGTCAAAATAATGAAAGTTATACACGATGCAAGTTGTGATATCGGTTACCGAGTGACTACTGAAGCCTTTCATTTGAAGATGTACAAAGTCAAATGAAGATTTGTTTAAGATTAATAAAATGCATATGTTTGTAAACACAAAAGTTGTGTCTCAAAAATGTAAATTATTTTTCCTATAAAAATAAATAAGTTACTATTGTTTCTTCAAATCTGGAACAAAATACCACACAAAACAAAGTTTGAAAACACAAAACAAATATTAATTATAAATAATACTTTATATATATATTTTCAATAACAAGAATATTTTTTTATTGTTTTTACAATGTTCGACAGTTTTAATTTAACTTACTGTCATCAACAGAATTTTAATGTAAGTCAATATAGCCTATAGTTCAATATATTATAATTCTGATGATTACAGTAAATTAAATTAAAACTGTCTAACCATTGTAAAAACATTAAAAAAATGTGTATTCTTGTTATTACAAATATATATAAAGTATGATTTATTATTAATATGAATAACAAGAATAATGTGATTAAATATGAAATCAAATATTATGTATCATGTATTTAAAATTAACTCTGAGTTTCTTGCAGGATACATACCAGTAATATTCCATCAAATCGTAATTACAAGTAAAGTGTATTACTTTTGTATTGTTTTAATTGACCTGACATGTTTCACTGACAAATCTTATACAGTTTTGAGCATAACGGTGTATATAATCATAATAAAATGTTATTATGTAGAAACATTGCAGTTTCCGTAATTAGAGTCAATTGTATTAGCTATAACAAAACAGAGTGTCCAACCCAGTTATGATAATCTGTATAAACTGGAATAAAGAAATCATATTTTTATATTTGATTAACCAAATGGTGTATTAAATTGAAAGTGATAAAAATTAGGGAATTTGATAGTCCAAAAACCAGTAAAGATTAGATGTAAAATTGTATAGGCTACATTACTATCCCCCGCCTAAAGAAATTTTGATGAGTAATTTATCTCAAACATACAGAGCAAAACATAATTGGTTTTTTGTTTTTGTGTGTGTTTTTTTAAGCAGTATATTAGATGGTTTTGAAACTTGCTGTCAAATTTTGTTGGCACGCCATTATACAATTTATAGACAACCACTTCCAAGCTCAATCATTATGCTGTGCTCCTGTTTATAATTTCTGCTATACATGTTTTCACCAACAAACAAAACTTCTGATTTCTGCAAAATTAACTGTACGGATAGCGGAAATGCAATAGTAAATAACATAATAAATAATACACAGAGAATGTAATTAAAACACAGTTTTGGTATTTGCATACAGTGTTCAGGATAATGTAAATCGTAAACTATTTACCCCCTCTCCACCAGTATCAACTGAAAACTGCAATTACAATTCAGATTGTCTTGAATAAAAAAATATTTAATTCCTGTAAAAACAAAAAACTGGATCGTATTTTATACTTGTTAGCTCCGTCTACTCTTTCCATCAGTTTCTTACATTTTATCAACTGAAAATCTTTGCTAAACATTTGTTAAACGCTATTTTGCTAACCAATGTGTTGTATATTTATTGCAGAACTGTATAAAACTATTCATTTGATGTAAGGCTAATGGCATTTAAACAAACTATTCAAACGCTTTTTATTTTCTTGTACATTTTTTATTATTGATAATTGAGTTTGTTGTAGTTGGCCTTTTTTCCAAGACAAAGAAATCTTGTCAAGATTTACTGAAAGTACCGATCATCTGGCTCTGTATTAAGAGGGTTGTAGTATAATTAGGAGTATTTTCAGTAGAATTAAATCATAAACATATGCTTAATTTACTCTCATCATTATGCAACAAACTCAATGGATCGCAGCAAGCACATTTGATCTTGAAATTGCAAACTGTAATGTCTGTGCATAATAACTCTGTCAAACATTGCTCTACCAGTGTGTATACTAGATTTCAAGATGTAGTAACAGGCACATGTAAAGTTTTTTTATTACAGTAGAGCATCGATTATCCGAACCTCTAGGGACGAGGGTCCGTTTGGATAATCGAAATTTCGGATAATAGATCATAAATTGAAAACATTTTTCTTTACAAAACAAAAGGTTTTTATTACAAAATAATTTCTAACATACTGTTATATAATTACAGCAACCTGTAATGTATTACTAAGGCTAAAAATCGTTGAATTAAATTAAACTGAGTGTAATTAATAAAAACCAAAAGTTAATTTAAACAAAATTAGGGTGTAATGACAAACACTGTACTATAAAATTAACTATAAAAAACAGACATTCGGTGACAGAGACTTCCGTTGACACAGTTTGTTTATCAGTTGTAAATGGGTTTATCGAAGTTTGTTGATATAAGTGCATTTATTGATTCTTTGTTTGTCGATTGTAAGACTGTATAGCATTGTAATGCTACAGCATTTATTTATTACTCTACAGTACTGTAACAATTTATAGTATACAATTTTTCATGTTCAATAAATATCCAATATGCCTACACGTGTCCAATACATTACTGTACAGTAATTATTACAGTATTATGCACAGTAGTACATAATTGTTCTTTTTATTGAATTCGGATAAAAGATTGTTTGATTAATGGATGTTCGGATAATCGATGCTCTACTGTATATCAGTGCCTTTATTATATAATTTTTATTCACATTTTTAAAAGTTTTTTTTTAATGTTCAAATAACAGGCTGTAGTTTGTATAAAAATAGGAGTAAATGTAATTTTTTATTTATCTGAAACAGAAATTTATTAATTTTTTTTGCCTGTTATACAAGATATTTTTGCATGAAAACGATGTAGCAAACAGATCTAAGAGAGTGTGTAGAGAAACGGAATCGCAATCATTAACTGTACATACTTTATAATGCCTTAACATGTCGGTGACTATGGGCTGTGATTTGACAATGAAAATGTCAGTATTTTTGTAATAGCACACCGACAATAACCACTTACGAATATAAGAAACATATGTATTACAAAATATTTTCATAGAAATGTAAAAATAATATATATTTATTTAGACTAAAACACCAATGTCCTTTTACAAATTCTAACAACAATAAATCATAGAATATTATAGAGGAAATATATTTTTTAAGTGTATATTATCAGGGTTGTGAAGATATTATGTGTATTAATCAAATAATGATATGTTTAGTATTAATAGTCTTCTAAGAATTAAATTTGTAATGATTGTCATGCACCGCTACCACATTGTAACGGACTAGTAGAATCACCACGCGTCCGTCAAGCGGTGGTAGCAATTAAAGTATAACATTTTTAATTTTGTACTTACTGTTGTAGATTGACAACACACACACACACACACACGACTTGTAAATAAAGAGTTTATTAATATTTTATAAACACAATTTGTGAATTTGTTTCATTCAGTTATATTCATTTTTTGACATCTGATAAGTTCCTCTCTGTGTGTGTGTGTGTGTGTGTGATCTGTAAGGCGAGTTTGTAAAATATGCTCTAAATATAAAAAAATTGATTTTTTGAAGCGTATGCCAGTAATTGAGAAAACAAGGAATGATGGCTGTTGGACTTTAAAGCTTTGTACGAATATTGAGGCTAAGTGCAACGTACATACTTTATGTAAAAAAAACTTTGTTAGTTTATAATAGTGAGAGTGGTTTTTTTTAGTGAATGTCATTAGCCATAATTGGGAAAATCAGGAATGATGACTGCTCCAACTTTAAACCTTTGTACCTACAATGAGGTTATGTGTATGTTCAATACATTTTATGTAGAGAATATTTTTTTAAGAATATAAATATATCACTACCGACTTGGAACACCAAGTTTTTTGTTGGTAAAAGCGTAAAAGTTTTGCCTTATAACCTGAACCAGTTTTTGCTTATTATATAAGCTTCGTCAGAGGCTGTTACTGGGAGCGCTGTCCATTTTGTTCTTGGTAATGGCGCCGACTTTTGAAGGATCAATGTTGTGTGTGTGGGGTGTGATATGTTCAAATAATATGTGTGATTTGAATTGTGTCTGTTCGTTTATGATGTCATTTTTATGTGTTTGTATACTTCCAGTTGTTCAAGAGTGTTGTTTTTGGCCTTTTGTGCCTGGACAATATAATCTTTAGCAATGAGTCAGCATTTCATATCATGGCAAGGTGAACAGCCACAACTGCAGGATCTGGGGTAGTGAAAATCCACATGAAACATTGCAGCATGTGGATGACACCCCAAAAGTAAGTGTTTTTTGTGCCCTCAACAAATTTAAAGTGTATGGCCCATTCTTTTTTATGAACATAAATGGAGAAAAACATAATTGGCATCATGTATTGAGATATGCTTGAAAATTTCCTCAATCCACAGTTAGATGAATATGACCATGATCGCCGGCTTCACTACCAGCAAGACGGGGCACCGCCTCACTTCAGCTTAACATCTCGGATTTCTTTGATAACCAATTTCCAGGTTGTTGGTTTGGTCATGCAGGACCTATTGCATGGCCAGATTTGACCCCTCTTGACTTTACCATTTTATGTTTCATTAAAGGTGTAGTTATTGTTTCACCTTTACCTGCTGATCTCCCTGAGTTGAAAAATCACATTTACACCATAGTTGCAGAAGTGACACTCGGAGTACCGGCTCAAGTTTAGAATGAAACTGACTTCAGGTGGGATGTCTACTGTATCACAAATGGTGCTCACGTTTAACCAAAATGACTGATGAAAAACTTGATGTGTTTTGCTTTAAAATGGCACCTCAACTAACTCTATAAGTCATCTGAATAAATTTCTACATACTTTCAAAGTTGTAAAGTCCTTTTTGTATCACCATGTACATAGTATTATGAGGAGGACAGCAGAAAAAATAATTCATAATATTAGTTAAAGAAAATAATAAAACAAGTATTATGACAGTAAACTTCAAAAATGGAGAAAGAGGAAAATGTTTGTGAATATTTGGTGAACTAGGTAGAGCATGAAAATGAAAGAAAAAGTACTACTAAAAGGAGGAAGAATGTATTGGACACAGATACGTAGAGGAGAAGGAGGAAAGGGGAAGAAGAGTATTAGGAGAAAGGAGATGATACTAAAGAGTATGTGATGGAGGTGGAGGAGTGGGAGGAGGAGGAGAAAGACGATGAGGAATGTGATAAAGAGTGAAGGACAAAAAAGATTCTACAGAAGAGATGAAAAATATAATAAAGTTAAGTATTGGGAAGAGGAGGATGACAAAAGGTATAAGGACGATGAGAAGGATGATGATGAAGAGGATTAGGAAGAAAAGGTGGAGGAAGAAGATGGGGAAGCATGCTAGGAGGAGGACAGTGGCAAAGAAGGGAAGAGAAGAATGGAAAAGGCTATATGGTGGAGGAGTATGAGGAGAATGAAAAGAGTATCCAGAGGAGGATGAAGAGAATTTGGGGTGGAGGATGTCAAAAAGAAAACAGAGAGAAGGAAGTTAGATGGAGAAGGAGGATGGTAAAGATATATAGGAGACCATATAGAAGAAGGATGGGAAATACTATATGGAGGAAGAATATGTCTAAGAGTATATGGAGGAAAAGAAAGAGTTTTGGGGGAGAGGATGTCAACAAGAAAATATATATGTGAGGAAGATGAATGGATGGCATAGAGTATATGGATGAGGAGGAAGACAGGAAAGGGTATACGGAAGAGAAGAATGGTGAAGAATACCGGTATATAGAAGATGAGGTGTAAGTGGAGAAGAATGTATCTGTATAATGACATTAAGAGATGGGTACTTTGATTGTATAGTTAATGACATGAAAGCACACTGTTGGTTTTGGTTTGGCACCGATGTCCACGGGGGGTAGTCGTGATGTAAACTGTGTCATTGAAATTTTTTTGGGGGGTTGAAAAAAACCTTTGGGAAAAGTATTAAAAATTATGAGTATGTTGCAATAAAAAGTTGAATGTTTTGTTAGTGAAGAATGGAAGCAATCATAGCATTTTAAGCAACAATTAGTTTCAGGAATTCAAACATTTGATCAGGCTATTCTGTCGGACTCTGAAAACAGATTGCAAATGGGTATACATTTGTTAAAACGAATCTTCAAAGACTCTGGATTGCAAATATCGACACTTAAGACCAAGGTGATGGCTTTTTGTGGAACTGATCCTGTACGGGCAAACTTTGTTATAGATGGTACTGTCCTGGAACAAGTTAGCAATTTTGAATACCTGGGCTACAGTGTGTCTTATAGTGCACGTAATGATGTTGTACATAAGTTGCATAAGTTCAACCTTATGTGCGGGACCATTAGGCAAATCCTTAAGTCAGCAAGTAAAGGAACACGCCTAAAATTCTACAAGGTGATGGTTCTTCCCACACTGCTTTATGAGTCTGAGAATTGGACATTAACGAAAGCCCAAGCCAGTCGCATCCAAGCGGCTGAAATGAGATTTCTCAGGCACGTGGCAGGGTATACTCTCCATGATCACA
The DNA here is from genome assembly GCA_034769895.1 of Magicicada septendecula. Lineage (NCBI taxonomy): Eukaryota > Metazoa > Arthropoda > Insecta > Hemiptera > Cicadidae > Magicicada > Magicicada septendecula. The sequence goes on from CM068372.1 coordinate 40,985,330, forward strand.
GAAGAAACACAGATATACGGCAGGAATACTCTCCATGATCACAGAAGAAACACAGATATACAGCAGGAACTGAATATTATGAGTATACTCGACAGGATCACCCAGTATTAGCTGAATTGGTGAGAACATCTTTGCCGAATGGATGACTGCTGCATCCCCAAACAACTATTGAACTATAAGCCGAGGGGATTCTGTGGAAGCGGTGGAGTGAGCAGCTCTAATCTTTGCCTATTTGAGACCGGAACAAACCATCCTTGGTTTAATCCTTGAAGATGATGATGATGAAGAGTGTTACTTTCTATTACTTTTTACCAATTACGTGACTTCTACTTACCTCGAACGATCTTTTTATGCACTCACCATACTTAAACGCCACCCTGACTTGCCAAACAGAAGATTCCAAATTACTTATAGGTCGCCACCAATATCTTTACAGGACAGATATGGAGACCTTAATACACTTTCACTTATTTACCAGTTTTGTTGGGCGAAATTTTCTATACGGGATAGGTGATGTTAATTTGGCGTAATAATTGACTTAACGCATGGTTACGCTATTAATCCATTTTATTGATATTCATTTTAAAAAAAATTTAATTATTCTCAGTTTGTAACTCTTTTTACAAAATACTAGTATGACTTCTTTCTTTTTATATAGTCTTCCAAATTTAAACAGACCATTGACACATAACTACTACCGACAAAATTCGGCATTCATTTTTCTTTAAGTTTATTAATTACCATCAAATACAACTGACTAATTAAACTACAAATTATGAATTACTTATACTATGTAATGACAACCCAGTACTTACGCATACACTCATTCACACTCAATTTAATACCCCATAATTTAATTTCGAGATCTCTTTAAGAATTTTATTTTTAATTTTAGTTGAAATGGTAGGTTTACTTCCCTGTTAATAAGTCAGAGCACGTGTTGAAATCAATCCATTTTAGTCACTTATTTGTCTGAATAGTTTTCACTGTCAAATTTTTAAACGTTTATGTTGATTACCTAGGTTCACTGTTTAAATTCTGTACTGTTCTATGTTTTTAAATTAACATTTCTACACTTTAAAAAATTTTCTTTCGGCTCGTGCGCCCATTGTTCAGCCGGCTGGCTATAGGGATGGCAAACAACAACGCAGTTCTCTAAGCGTCTACATAAAGCCCCGCTCCTTGATACATGGCAACTTGGTACGGGATTCGTTAACAAGCATCACATGATACGGTAATGAGTTGTCACGTGGTATCACTTGTGGAGTGAGTCTAGGAATATTTTTTCTGCGTCTTGGGGCTCGCAAAATGTACGTGACAAAAACTATGGTTGTGCAAGCAGACGCGCACTCATTCACATTCCTGAGCACCTGGAAAACTGTGCTTATTGCAGGGCACTGACAAAATGTGCGACTTTGTGCCCCGACAAGGAAAGTTTATTGTTCTAAACTGAGGCCCTGTTTGGGTAAACCTTGGGTATTACATTTATAATTACAATAAAGAAAACCCCTCAATTCTGTCCCATTACAAGAGGATGCAAATATGCAGAGGATGAATCACGGTCACCAACAAGCATGACAGGGACAGTGGTTCGAGACCAACTATGACAACAAGTGGAGTGGTGAGAGGTACGCGCATAAGTTGCCATTTTTCTTCTTTACAGTACACTTTGTTGATACAGGGTGCGGCAGAAAAACCTCCCACATTTAAAAGGCTAACAAAAAAAACATGAGCGATGCTATTCTAAATTTTATTACATAATATGAAAGGATACAGAATGCAGTTTCTTTCACTTGGTTTTGAAAATAATATCGCCTAAATGGTGGCCTTCTTCCCCGATACACGTTTCTAATCGATTTCTGAAGTTTTGCATCACTCGCTGGGTGAGTTGCGGTGTTACCGCTGCAATTTTTTGGCGTATAGCAGCCTTCAGTTCATCAATGGTTTGTGGTCGATGTTAGTAAACATTAGCCTTCAGATGGTCCCAAAGAAAAAAATCGCAAGGGGTGAGATCAGGTGATCGTGCGGGCCACCGAATGTCACCATGTAACGAGACCATGCGCCCAGGAAACATCATTTGCAGAAACATTCTCAAGGATAGCCTCACAACATGCCATTCGGTTCTGCCAGTCACCGTCTTGAAGTTGTTGGACAGCCAACATTTTGTAAGGATAGAATTTCAGATCAGTGTGTCAAATTCTCCTGACACTTCGATCAGACATGCCCAAAGCAAAAGCATGTTTACGGGCTGAACGTTTGGGAGATTGCACAATGGACTGTCTGACAGCAATGACATTTTCTGGTATCCTAACACTCCGTGGTCTTCCAGATGGTTTCCGTTTTAATGCTGACCCTGTAGGCCGAAAATTTTGAACCCATAACAGTATGGTTTTTCTGTCCGGAACAGCATTGCCGCGATTAAGCTCGAAATGTATGCGATCACAGATTCGTTATTTCGGATAAATGACTCAACAACAAACGCACGACGTATACCAGTCCATGCCATGATGGCAACTGAAACGGCAAGGCACACGCTACTGTAAACCAACACCACGAACCCCCCACTCCACCAGTGCCGGTGCAATGACTCGGCGAAATGTGGGAGGTTTTTCTGCCGCATCCTGTATTTTGTTCTTTGAGGTGCAATCAACAACTGCATACAATTTTGAAACATATCTGTTAGGTTTTGACCAATTTTATTACCATCATCAGGACCTGTACATGGGCAATACAGAATCTTAACTCTAGTTTGCTACCTGAGTTGAAAAACATGTGTAATAGTTTATTTTTTTGTACCCATTCACTTTTTTCCTGTTCCAAAATTCTGTGTTTGTCATTTTACTCTAGGTTGAGGTTTGTATTTTTGTTATTTTATCGCTATTTGTCTTCATAAATTCCCAAGTCTGGAAGCCACATATAAGGACAAGAAGAAGTCATTGGTTAAATACAGTAGTTTTTAAATATTAGGGATACTTCTTAGTTTTGAAGTGTTGGTTAGTTTGTCAAATGCTGACCACGCTAATGATGTAGATACCCAGGCACAAGGCAAAATCAGTGAAAATGAGGGAAATTTGAATATAACAGTAGATTTAATAACAATGGAAGAATTAGAAAGTGCTCTGAGGTCCTCAAAAAATAGGAAATCGTCAGGTTCTGATGGAATAAATACAGAATTAATTAAATATAGTAGTTTCTCATTCAAATTATGATGGATTCCTCAAGATTGGTTAGAAGCCCATGTTATATCACTTTTCAAAAAAGGGGACAGAAGTGATTTGCAAGAATTATATGGGAATCAGTTTATTGAATACAACTTACAAAATTTATTCTAAGATAATAAATGACAGGTTATCAAGAGACTTATATTGCTGAGACTCTGATCTTAGAAGAACAACATGGGTTTTGGAAGGAAAGGTCCACAATTGATAATATCTTTATGTTAAAACGAATAGTGGAAAAGAGAATTTGTAACGGGACATTTAGGCCTACCTGGGGTAATATAAAAAATATTGTGTTTAAAAAAAAAAAATCTAATGTTTTATGATGTAAATAATTCTAAATAAATCTAATATATGATGCTAATTCTGGGGAAACATAAAAAGTAATAAAATAGTAATTTGTGGAAAAGTAAACAAACTTTATTTCATAAATTATACAATGCAACAAGTATTGAGCGAAATTGTGCCGAGGTCAACTCCAGTGACAAGCAAAACAGCTATTTTTAGATGAGTGACAAACATATTATGTAACTTAAAGGATCGTACGATATTACGTTAGTATATACGTCACGCTGGTATGCGAGGAGTGTCAGCCGAACTCACATATTGGCGTAGTGATACAAACAAGAACAATACGAATTGGTCACGTAACCCACGACCACTTCAGAAAATAGCGCAGTATGGCACTAACCTACCAGTCAGTCTGTAAACAACTCGTGTGAGTAACACATAAGTTCCGGAACGAAAATGCAGGCCCGCAACTCAAACAAAATGTGATTTATTCAAATTTTTAGCGTTAACAATCATGAAGTGACAGTTTCGGCGATATATAAAAAACAAATTATCCGTAATAGAATTGTGTGAAATGAAGACCAATACGCGAGGAGGCTGGACTATGGAAATACCACAATTCAGTTAAGTGACCTACAAAAGTAAAAACCAAAAAAGATTTGCAATTAGGGCTCATAAAATTCAATTTTAACTATTTTAATAAAAATGGAGATCTCCTAAAATCATGGGGTGTATGTGTGAGTGTGTGACTGCAAGCGCTGGTTTCCGTATGTAAAATTAAGTTTGTAACTAGATTTTATTTTGAAACTAACCTTTTGTTGAATATTACTGAAACTAAAATATAAGAGAGGGAGGGAGAAGATTTTGTATGTAATGATGGGGTTGAAAGAAATGTATAAAGTTCTTATTTTGATTGAAAAGATAAATTTAATTGGATTCTTTATAATTTAATAAAGTAAGATTGATTTGAACATCTGAATTTGAATTAGTTATTCCAAGCAACCATCTCGTTTTCAACACGTCTAATTAGAACCATGGATACGGTAAGTAAAAAAATTTAAGTTGGCAACATAACAACATGGCGGTACTAGCCGTAAGTGTAAAAAATGTAAACAATAAATTTATAAATTAATAAAAACATAATTTAATTTAATGCAGACACATCTTGCATTTGTGGACCTTGAAAAAGCATTCGACAGGTTGGATAGAGGAGCAATATAGAGGATAATGGAGAGAAGAGGATACCTATTCATTTAACAAAGGTAATTAAAAGTTTATATAATGGAACGCAGGCACTAGCAGATTGTCACAGCCGATTGGAATAACCCAAGGCGTCCAGCAGGGTTGCAGTCTTTCTCCTGTTTTATTTAATGTCTATATGGATGATGCTATAAGGAAATGGAAATCGGACGTCCCCAAATGATTATACTTGGGGAAAGGATTTTATTTAAATATCTTAATGTATGCAGACGATCTTGTGATCATCCAAGAGAATGAAAATTACCTCCAAAGGTAGTTGTTTTATCTTACTGTCATTTTGGCAGATTACAATCAAACCATTTTCTTATCCAAAACAAAAGTTATGGCTTTTTCTGGGGTAAATCATATTAGAACAAAGACTGTCATACAGGACTCCCCAATAGAACAGGTGCCAGATTTCAGGTATCTAGGGTGGTAGCATCACATACCAAGATGATAAGGAAGTGAAAGCAAAATTAGTCTCTTCCAGTTACTTTGTGGCTGTATCATTAAACATGTAAAGAAGAAAACAAGGAAAGAGATGCAATTGAAATATTATAATGTAATGGCCCTACCTCAACTACTATATGTTAGTGACACTTGGATTAGAAAGGCCAAAGATATATCTAGAATACAAGGAGCGGAAATGAGGTTCTTGAGGGCTGTAAAGGGTTGTACCAAGAGAGATCTTGTCAGAAATTATATTAGAATGGAGCTAGGCATAGCTGAAAGCTTAAGTGAGAAAATCTCCCGGTACAAAATGGAGTGGCGGTTACACACAGAGAGAATGGATCCACTTAGATTTGCAAGAAGAGTAATTGACTATCATCCAAGGGAGAAGAGAAGTGTGGGAAGATCCCATAAGCGATGGTTAGATGAATTCCATTGAGACTGGAACAGGCTACTAGCCTAAGCCATAAAGGGTGACGACGACGGCAGCGGCTAATCTTATTCATGTTTTTGATTCTGCAGTCTGAATTTCTTTGTTCAGTATTACTGTTTGTCCTAAATATGTGTACACTGTGACATCTTCAATTGTTCTCTGTACTTTCGTTCTTGTCTGTTGGTCATTGTGGTTTGTCTTGGCCATACAAGTGGTGACGACAATGATGCTGGTGTGTGTGTGTGAAAGAGAGTAGCAGAGGGGGAGTAAATAAACACAAACGTAGACATTTATTATTATTAGTGGGGGTCTATGCTGCATCCCGCATTTCGATCGCCATTTTTCCCTATCTTTCCAGTCATCGTCTTCAATAGCTCGATCTCTCATGTTTTTCCTAATTCCTGTTCTCCATTGTGTTGTCAGTCTTCCTTTTCTTTTTCTGTTTTGTGGTGTGTAAGTCAATGCTTTCTTTGGTCATCGCTTCTCCTCCATCCTCATTATATGACCATACCATAGCAACTGTCTGGATTCTATTCTTTCTGCTGTTGTAAATATGCAGCCTGTTTTCCTTCTTATATCTTCGTTTATAACATGTTGCATTCTAGAAATATTACATGCTCTTCTTAAGAAGTCCATTTCCAAAGTTTCTATCATCTTTTTCTCTTTATCTGAAAGTTGCCAGCATTTGCAGCCATAAGTTAAAATGGGCTCCAGAATAGTTGTGTAGATTGTCAGTTTAGTTTGAAGTTTCATTTTGTTCGACCAAAGTAATGAGTTTAGCAAATGTATAGCCTTTTTCCCTGTTGTATCCTATTTTTTGATGTCATTCTTTGTTGTTCTATCTACTGAAATAATGCTTCCCAAATATTTCTTCTTCTTCTTCTTCTTACGTGTTTCCGGATTGTTCTCCGATGACACAGTGTCTCCTGTAGATCCTCTCTGCCAACGCCCAATATGAGTTGTCGTTCAGTATTGTGTCCATACCAAATCCCCTCAATCTCGGCACTCCTGGGATGTCCGTCCGGCAATCCACCAATATGTGCTGTAAGGTCTCCTCATGCAGATGACACAGCAGACAGGTAGCGGCCTGGGTCAGGTTGAATCTGTATAAGTATGACTGGGTCACAATACAGCCAAGCCTTCCTCTGGAGCCGAACGTTTGAACACCCCATATATGGAGACATCTCGTGCACTGACTTGCTGTTTGTATGTTGAACTTTTGGTGGAGTTTAAAAATGCGTTCCCAAATATTTGAATTCGCTACACTTTCCGATTCTATGGATTGGCAGATCTGGGTCTTCTCCTTGCATGTCTCCTATTTTCAGATATTCTGTTTTAGTAGTGTTTATGTTTCACCCCATTTCTCGTACTCTTCTTTCAATTTTCTAAACATATAGTCTGTGTCATCCTTATCACATGATATGATTACCTGATCGTTGGCAAATAGGAGAGTTGTTAAGCACTGCTCATCCATTTGAATTCCCATTCCTGATGTCTCGACAAATCGTCTCGGAATAAGGATGGATAAACATACACATTTATTTAATTATATTTTATCGTTGTTGATCTTCTTTTTCTACACTTAAGGGATTAAACAAACATGCTAATATGAAAACCATCTTTTAGTAGGCAAGCAATATCTCATTATCCAGTGGGTTTGTATTCTCTCGTATGAACGTTAGCTAATCTTTCATTGCCAACACTATCCAAAAGCCTGCTTCAATTGAATTTTCTGTCTTCTAAACAGAAGATACTCAAGTCCTTGCAAATATCCTTAAATCTTACATCCAAAGTATGGTCACCCATGGTACATGTAATGTTACTCTGTTGTTTCTTCATCAGCTTCACTGCCATATGTTAAAACAGATACTGACTGCCATTGTCTTGTAAAATTTTATTTGTTCGTCCTTCCCAGTCTTGTTTTTTAAGTGTTTGATGAATCATGTCTTATATACATATCCATGCCTGTTTAATTTAATAGTTACATCATTATTCATCTTAAAAGTACCCTCACAATACAAATATTTAAGTGCAATTCCTGCTTGGTGAGGTTCTTGATTAATTTTATTTTTGATCTCACAAGATATTTATCTTTAAAAGCCATAACTTTAATTTTGTCACCAAAATCTGTAATCTATAACTTCATGAATTTTATTTATACTGTATAATACATTTATATGTTGTGTTTATGTTATATTTACATTATTTATTTATTATAAATATGATTGTGTGTGGGTGGGGACTTGGAATCAAAACTAAATAAAAAAATAGATTCAAGTATGTAAAAGTATTATGTAACAGGACTTACATAATAGTGTGTGTTCTGTTTTGTTGGTAGTTTTGTATGCGATTCTGTATCCTGCTTTTTTGAATTTGTGGGCTATTTTTTCAGTTTGGTTGTTGATGTGTGTTAGTGTTATGAATTTGTTGTTTTCTGTCTTTGTCTGCTGTTTGTTTTGTGTAGGAGTTTATTGACTATTGTTCAGTTGTATCCTATCAAAACACACACACAAAGCACAAAACAAATTCGATCTACCTGGTGTTTACAAACTAAACTGCTCAGATTGCAACAAATTCTACATAGGCCAGACAGGACGTAGCTTCAAACAAAGATACATTGAACACACAAAGGCACTGAACACTCCACTACAGAATCCACCTTTGCAAACCACCTCATTGAAGCAAACCACACATACAAAACCACAGACTAACATGGACATTCTACATGTAAACACAAAAGGCCGAAAACTAGACACTCTAGAACAATTGAAAATATACAAACACACAAAAACACATAAAAACGACATCCTAAACGAACAGACATAATTCAAATCATACGCATTATTCGAACATATCACACCCCACACACATAACATCGATCTTTCAAAAGTTGATACAGTCTCCAACAATAAGACGGACAGTACGGCCAATGGCAGCCTCTGAAGAAGCTTTTTAAAAGCGAAAACCGGTTAAGGCTATAAGGTAAAACGTTTTTACCTATAAAAAACTTTGTGTCGGTAGTGAAGTAATTATATTTAGTTAAGTAACGGACACATCATGGACAATGAAATCCAAGAATAAAATAAATACTAAATTAATACGTGAACAAATCCAAATTAATACCAAATATAATAATATTGTCAGAATTACTAATTTAATAAAACAATAAATATTTATATTATATTTCTATATTCATCTATATAACATACTTTTATAATATAAAATTCACATTAAAAATCTATATAAAACTGCTGTTAATAAAATTAGTTTCAAAAAAATTTATTAATTTGTATATTCTGAAGATGACTGGTAATACTGTTGAAACAGTGTAAATATGTAAACATATATTATTATTCTTGTAAAAAACAAGTATTAAATATAATTAAAACACTACTCTACGGTAGTAGATGTTTTAATGTTTTAATTATATTTAGTTAATTAACGCACACGTCATGGACAACGAAATCCAAGAAACAAGTATTATTTATTATTTCTTGATTAATTCTATTTTTTGACCTCACAGGAGATTTACCTTTAAAAGCCACAACATTAATCTTTGTCACCAAAATTCGTAATTTATAACTTAATAATGACATTACACAACAAGTAATAATCACTATTACACACACACACACACACACACACACACACACACACACACACACACACACACACACACACACACACACACACACACACACACACACACACACACATTATATTATTATTATTACGTTAATAAGATGTAATCATAATGTTCCATACACAGTTAATTCTATTTATGTGTATTAATTTTATCACTATTTGCCATATACAGACCCTGATGATGACAATAAATTGTGTTGAAACTTCAACACACATTTTTTAAAATTAAGTCTTGTTAGTGACTGAACCTCTCATTACTATAAATTATCAAAAAAATCCATTTTCTTTATTCACTTGATAGGCCACTCCGTTTTGGATCACATGGTATTATTTCACCAGACCTATTTCAGCGGAATAACATCAGAAATCTTATCACTTTTTTTTAGTTGTCTTGATTATTCGTCTCTTCTTTCACAGCACTAACACTTATCTAAAAATGAAACTTTTTCTTGTGAACTTACTGTTTATTCTCTTCTCGTCGAACGCGTTTCGGCGTACGTATTCACCTTCTTCACTTTTTTTTATTTACATGTTATTGTTCTTAGTATATACAATTACTAGGAATGGAATGAAATTCCATTTAAGAATGAAATTTATAAAAATTAAATGTTTAATAGAATAACAAGGTTAATGTATATTTTTAATTGTTACTTCAAAATTAATAACTTTAGTAATAACTTTGATGCACTTTCTAAAGTAGATTTCTTGTAGTAATATTTTAAATTATTATTAATAATAATAAAACTTTTTGAACAAGAATATACATATATATTTTTTTTTGTTATTTTGTGAATATTACAATGTTTCAATAGTATTTAACTATCATCATCAGTTATATAAGTTAATAAATTTAAACATTTAAAAAAATAAATTGTTCAATACAGCTGTTTTGTATGTAGACTAAATTTAATGTTTTATATATGTATGTAAAACTATGTTATATAATTAATTGTAAAATATAATATTAATGTTTATTATTCTATTTATTTAGTAATTTTGTAAATATTATCATTTTTGTATTAATCTGAATTCATTCTGGTATTAATTTATTAACTGTTTTTGTTTTTATTTTTATGTTTGATAATATTTTCAAAATTACTAATTTAATAAAATAATAAATATTTATATTATATTTTATGATTAATTATATAACATATTTTTATACACATATATAAAATATCAAATTTAGTCTACATATAAAACAACTGTTTTGAACAATTGATTTTTAAATGTTTAAATTTATTAATTTATATATCTGATGAAGATACTATTGAAACATTGTAATATTCATAAAAATAAATTCTTGTACAAAAAGGTTTATTATTATTAATAATATAAAAATATATGCTATGCCTACAACATAAAATATTTGTAGGCATGAATATGGGATAAAATAAATCTCGAAACGTTACATAAAACCTGCATTCTTATTAGACCAAAACTCGATATCAATTTGAAACCATAATTAACATGGTCAATAAAAATAATATTCTTAAAAAAATATAGAAGAAAAACTGAGCAAATATAAATATAATATTTTAAAATAATTTTCTTGAGAAGCCAATATTTAATTTCTTAGGTTATTTACAGATAATGAAAATAATTTTAGAACTACTTACCTCTTATTTTCACAGTATTTATATACAACATTGTTATATTGTATATAAATATACAACATTGTTATATTATATATAAATATACAATATTGTTATATAAATATCATATATTGTGCATATATAAATATACAACATTGTTATATTATATATAAATATACAATATTGTTATATAAATATCATATATTGTGCATAAATATTATATTATATAAATATTATTATAAATACAATGTAAATATTTACAATATTAAATTTTCCTCCCGATTTTATTAATGTAACGATTTCATGTCATAACAATTCGTGTGGACTGTAATAATAAAGCCACAAGAACTGTAATTAGCAGTTGCATAACAGTTTAAGTAGTAAAGGGGTGAGACTGTGCATTAATAGCATGCGCTCACATAATTGCATACTGCTCAGGAGTCAGGTGTGTTACATAACTATGGACAGTCGTAACCTGACACTATTGATTGAGTGTATTAGTGTTCGTTTGGTAGAGAACAACAACAAAGCAGTCATACGTTGTTATTAATATAAACCATTAATGTCATTATGATTACACACACACACACACACACAATAATATTATGATAACAAAAGCACAGATGGAAGGCAAAGTACAGTGAGTAACAGGCCTGCAGCATACTCATACATGTTTGTGTAGTGGTGTGGCCTGATGAAGCCGGCATTCAGTCTTCTGCTGTCGTTTGAGAAGCTTGTACCGACCGTCTGATCGGTCTTTACAATGGATAGGGAGATAGCGATGATCCTTTTAGGCGTAGGAATCGGTATACTCTTAGGCGGTATCACTTGGCAATACTCTCTGTTAACGTTGATCGTTCTGTATTTGTGTTACCAGTGGAGGCAGGTGTATATAATATTGAAAGTACTGCCCAGAGATGTCAGGTAGGCAACAGAATTAAGAGTTTTAATTTTTTTAGTGCTACTGATTAATCTACTAACAATGTACCTTGTTTGTGTATTTAAACGAATTGAATAGAACACACTGTAATAATCAAGGACAATTTTACTTTATCCTGCACATTATTTAAAATTTTTAAGTAAAATATCATCATGATCGTAACATGATCAGACATGATTGCATAACAAGTTATGTAACCCATTTTTAAAATAATTGAAATTACATAGTGTCCCATTCATTTAAATATAAAGTTGTTTTACTATCTTTTTACGCATACTATAATAATAATAAATATAAGCTCTATGAATTACTATACATAAATATAGTAAATATAACTATAGTACATACAGTACTAATATATATATATATATATATATATATATATATAATACTAGTAGTAGTAGTAGTAGTAGTAGTAGTAGTAGTACTAATATACGGTACATATATAGTAGTATAGTACCGGTAATATAGTACATGAATTATAGAAAAAACAGTTATTTATATATTTCAAATATATTCAGAAGACTTTCATCATTTTAAACATTTGAATATATTTAAAACTGTAAAATAATTGTTTATTATAATACATATTATTTTTTACACTTGGAAAATTTCTCAACTTGAGCCTCTTAACTTGGTAATCAAAAAGTCAAAGCAAAATGGAGTGTGTATTTCTGAGAAACTATTTACTAATTATAAATAAAAAATTGTATCTTTTTTTGTCACCAAGTACAGTACATTTTATTTTATTCTCAGTACAAACACAAGTTACACAATGTATCCACATTCTCATAGACGTATGCATTATATATTTCTGTGTTTACCTTTTCACGCTTTAAAAATAACTTTGTACTTTGCGTGCAAAGTACAATTATGTGCACATTATAAAAAAAAAGCTTAAGCATTCAACAAGTGCAGGAAGGTCAGAATCTCAAAACATTAAAGAGTGTCAGATATATAGAAATCTATAGAAATCGATAATCCTTTGAACTTTAATAAGGAAAACATCAGACATAGTAGATATGTCTTTCTGCCTCTCTCTCTCTCTCTCTCACACACACACACACACACACACACACACAAGAGGAGCCTGTTTCATTGTGACTCAACAGACTGACCTTATGAGTCATGAACACAAAATCAGCAGGAAGTGTTTACATATACAGATTATAAACTGCAAGTCATAGTGAAATATTTTAACTAGTGTTTGTTTTTTGCACAGGGTATAAATTCAGGAATAATGCATTACTCTGTATGAAGGATTTAGTATACCATAGCTTGTATGTCTGATGCTTTTCACCAAAGGTTTGCAAAAGTATAACCAGCAGTCCCACCCAAAGGCATAGCTATCACTCTGGATGCCACAAATTATGACACCAAGACATTATTTAGTACTATATGGTACTCAAGTATAAGAAGTATTTAGTACTATATGCTACTCAAACATAAGAAGGAAACAGTCATTCTTAAATTTTAATTCTCAACTTGCTTTTTTTTAAAATAATATAGTGAGCTCTCATTTATACAAAAAGGAAGGTATAAGATTTTTGATCATGTTAAATAAAGGGTATATTGTGGCAATAGATTAGAGTTCAAAACTATTAAACTGGAAATATTATGAATTAAAATTGTTTGCATTTGACATTTTTGTCAATGTGTGGAGTTCAGTTTTCACAAAGGTTTTATTAGAGATTTAGTTACTGTCAAACATTATTATAACAAGGGCGTACCTTATGAATAATACAGATTTATATTAACAAGGAATTACAAAAAAGTAACACAAAACCAGAAGAAAATTAATTTGATTAAACTGTTAGTACGGTGTGTCTATGTTTGATCAGATTCATTTCCCCTCTTTGGAGAAACTGAAGTTTGGTACTAAATCATTATGTAGATGGCTCATTATGGGATTTTACTGTATCAGTATTACAACACAGGAGCAGATTAGAAGCGAGTGGTGCACTATGCTGCCACCAGATTGGTGTCCCCGCCCATTTAAAATTCAACTTTTTATCAATTATTTACACTGATAAATGACATATGCAATTTTAAAAGTTAACAAATATTTTATTGAACTATTAAATTACAAGAAATATTTAGCTAAATAGTGATTATAATGAGCAGAGTAGTACTTAAGCTTAGAAAATACTAATCGATCCATTTTTTCTAGATTTTGCCCTAACAAAGTCTTATATAATTTCTTCTAAATCGAGCGATTCAAGTATCTCGCTTTTAATATGCAACCTTGCTAATGAAGATAATCTCTCATCTTCTGTAGTTGAATTCAACATGTCTTTAATGCATTTTAATACAGAAAATGATCTTTCAGATTCGCAATTAGCTATTGGAATTGTCAAAACCAGGTGATAAGCAATGAATATATTCAGAAATACATCAATCATTTTACAATCGATAATCAAGTTTAATAGTTTGAGCGGACAAACTGTCGTATCATGAAATCTATCATCTTCATTCAAACAATTTGAAAAAAAAAACCTCTTTCTTGCTGTTTTACTAGTGGCACAATGTGCTTCAATTGTATTAAAAGCATCTTGGATTTCGTTGTCCATGACGTGTCTGTTACTTAACTAAATACAACTATTTCACTAACGAGTCGTTAGTAAAATAGTTGTATGTATTAAAAGGTCGTTATTCAAATAATTCAAGTAAAGGTCTATAAGAGCTTCCGCTTGATTTTCCAACTCAACACTCTCCATGGTTAATAACTGTGTAAGAAAACCAAACAACTGTGTAATGTGATCATAAGCTTTGATTTGGTTAATCAATTCAGCTGGATGATCTGACAGCTGAGACCCTCATGCCCGGTGCTACAGCATACCCTAGTGTTATGGATAATCTGCCACTGCCTGGATTCAAGTACAATAGGTCAGATAATTAGCATAAGTGCCCTTTAAACTCTACTATAATTTTTGGCATAGCACAGTGTAACGATCGTCACTAATTGCCACCAAAATGAAGACGAAAAATCAGTAATTGTAAGATAAAATTGTTATGCCAGCAATATAGATCATCGCCATCTTAGAGTTACTGCTTTTAATTTGAAATATTTTGAATTAGAATTGTTTATAGTAAACATTTTTTCTCAAATGTGGAGTGCAGATATCAGATACTCTTTTTATTAGAGATTTAGGCTAGTTACCATTGAACTTTATTATAACAATAAAAAATTGAGGTTAATAGTGGTACGTTAGTACTTTGACAATTTTGAAAGGGCGACACAAGGCAGAAAATTTCGAATTCACTATTCTAATACAACATACTGTAATACAATATACGGTATAATAAAATATACTAATAGGGTATACTGTAAACATTAGTAACAATAAAGTAAAAATAAAATAATTATGTACCATTAGTGTATTTATGTACTGTTTTGAATGTTCATCTCTTCTTTGTTTACAGCACTTAATAATTATTAGTGTTGATGGAACTTTCACTTGTAAACTTACTTGTTGTTTTCACTCGTACGGTCGTTTCGGAGTGGTGTGCTCTTTCATCAGTGAGTTTTTTGGATACAGAATGTGCAAGCTGTCGGTAATTCTATGTGTAACGGTATTGGTTAACAGGTTGTGTGTGGGTGCGGGTGGAGGGGATTGGCGCAGGAGTTTGAATTGTTGTAGGTGTTGTTTATTACTGTGTCAAATAGTGTGTTTGACTTAAATTGTAATTGGTGATTGAGTATGTTGTTAGGTTGTGTTTTGTTATACAAACACAACCCAACAACATACTCAATGACCAATTACAATTTAAGTCAAACACACTATTTGACACAGTAATAAACAACACCTACAACAATTCAAACTCCTGCGCCAATCCCCTCCACCCCCACCCACACACAACCTGTTAACCAATACCGTTACACATAGAATTACCAACAGCTTGCACATTCTGTATCCAAAAAACACTGACGAAGGAGCACACCACTCCGAAACGACCGTATGAGTGAAAACAACATGTAAGTTTACAAGTGAAAGTTCCATCAACACTAATAATGTATTTATATTACTAACATGTGTCATAGATACCATGTAATATTCTTTTTTAAAAGTGAAAATAAAGAATTGTACTGTACAGCTGGAAAGAGTTTTCACAGTAAGTATACAAATTTTAGAGTCTTAATTAATTTAAAAAAAAATAAGTAGAAAACAATAAACTGAAGTCAACAAGGTGATTTATTTTATATGATTAAACGAACCTCATTATGTAAACAGAAGAGCCCTACTGACCCTTAACACATTCAGCTGTACACTGTGGGTGTACTTTGGTCCAGTGAAATAGTCAAAGAGGAACGATACGTTTCTACTGCGAATGGACTTTGTATGGACAGGAATAGCTTGTTATCTCTGTAATATAAAACATTTTAATTTACTCAAATGACAACAGTAAACAACACACTGCACTGGCATAAATTATGCAGGTCATTGTAACATTATCGTGCATGATATGATCTGTTTGTTTACAGGAAATACTACCACAATATTCTGTTCATCGTTATTAAATACGAGTTGTGTTTAATAATAGATTTCAATTAAACAATCTGTCTGTCTCTCTCTCTCTCTTCCTCAATAGCGTACGCGGGGGGGGGGACTCAAGCCCCCAACCACAAAAATGTAATATGCACTTCCTTAATTTACTTAGGCTATTGTTTAAAATTACAAAATTGCATATTTTGGCTGATTTGAACAGGGATATAAATACTAACAAAATAAGTAGTTTATAATAACAATTATTACTTCAGTTATAATTTATAGTTCATTGAGTGGTGTATTACACCGAGTATAACGTTCAGTAAGCTACCTGTTCTCTCACACTCACTCACTCTCTCTCTCTCTCTCTCTCTCACTCACTCACTCACATTTAACGGTGCGGCAGCGTGGCCACACACACGCCACACCGGCCACCGGCCACTACTACTAGTGAACCCTAAGAATTTTTACTTAAGTATTAAATAATATTTTTATGGAACTTAACTAAGTACATAAACCTTTTTCATAAAAATATTATTTAATACTTAAGTTAAATTCAGCACTTTTTCAGATAAAACGAAAATAAAATGAAAATTTTAATAACGTTCATAGCCCTAATTCCATATTTTGAATAATGTTGCTGTAATAATGAAAAAAATTACTTTAAAAACAGTTTACATTTATACAACATTTTTGGATACTATTTTTTACTTAAAAAGAAAAATAGAATTGTTTTATATATAAAATAATTAAAACGTTTTATTATAAAATAATTAATTTCTCTAAAAAATATTTCATTAAAATGTATCGTATTTTCCAAACATATAAACATAACTAACCTATCTACCAAATCCTGCACGCCTGCCCGTGGTGTGCATTATAAAGCTTAATGGGATAGCTTCACTCAATATTCACAGGGAAATCGACATCTCTCCTGAAGATGTTGTTGAGCGGTTTGCCAATCCAGGAAATAGGAGAATGGACTTGGCTTTTTAAATTACAAATTGCTTGCCTTGGACAAAAATGCTCTACCTATTGTAAATTAATAGTTAATTTGAATTATAGTCTAATTGAAGTAAAGTGAATATATTGTTAAATATTACAATGAACATAAAAAAAATCAATTAACAAATATTTAGTTTTTGAAAGAAAAAAGTAACGTTTTTAAAATTACTGATTAAAAAATAAAATGACACATAAGTCCCCCAATCACGAATAATACATTTTTAATAAATAAAATGTGAAACTTATAGAAAATAATACACCTACTAATAAATTTAAACCATTATCTGGCATATGTACTCTATCTTATACTATAAGTAGTAGAAGAGTAGGCTAATATATGGACTGCTAAGGTTCAACGCCAGGGGGGGGGGGCAGATTGATTTGTGCGTATGCCACTCCTCTCTCTCTCTCTCATTGTATCTTGTAGAACTAGGCTCACCATATTTTTTGACTAAATATCACTATTGTATTAATGACTCGGAACACTAAGTTTTTTATAAGTAAAATCGTAAAGTTTTACCTTACAGCCTAAACCGGCTTTCACCTTTAAAAGGCTTCTTCAGAGGCTGCCGTAGGTAGTGCTGTCCGTCTTGTTGTTGGCGACGGGATAGATTTTCAAAAGATCGATGCTGTGTGTGTGTGTGGTGAGATGTGTTCGAATAATGCGTGCGATTTGAATTGTGTCTGTTCGTTTAGGATGTCATTTTTATTTGTTTTTGTATGTTTGTATATTTCTAATTGTTCTAGAGTGTCTAGTTTTCGGCCTTTTGTGTGTACGTGTAGAATATTCATGTTATTGTCGATGTTTTTATATGTGTGGTTTGCTTCAATGAGGTGGTTTGCAAAGGTGGATTCTGTAGTGGTGTGGAGTGCCTTTGTGTGTTCAATGTATCTCTGTTTGAAGCTACGTCCTGTCTGGCCTATGTAGAATTTATTGCAATTTGAGCAATTTAGCTTGTATACACTGGGTAGATCAAATTTGTTTTGTGCTTTGTGCGTGTGTGTTCTGTTTTGTTAGTAGTTTTGTAAGCGATTCTGTATCCTGCTTTTTCGAATTTGTGGGCAATTTTTCCAGTTTGTTTGTTGATGTATGTTAGTGCTATGAATTTGTTGTTCTCTGTCTTTGTCTGTTGTTTGTTTTGTGAAGGAGTTTACTGACTATTGTTCTGTCATATCCGTTAGATTCTGCTAGATATTTTATCATGTTTAGTTCGTCTTTGTAGTCTTTTTCATCTAAGGGGATGTTGTTAAGTCTATGTATCATGGTTCTAAAAGCAGCTAGTTTGTGTTGTATTGGGTGATTGGAGGTGTTGTGTATTAGTGTGTCAGTTGTAGTTGGTTTTCTGTATATACTGAATTTGTGCCTGTGTTCTAGTTTTATGATGGAGAGGTCTAAGAAGTTTATGGTATTGTTGTGTTCGTATTCGGCAGTGAAGGTTATGTTTTTATGTATTTTGTATATGTGCATTAGTAACTGTTCACATTGTCTTTTGTTTCCCCTGTATAGTATTAGAATGTCATCAACGTATCTGTGCCAATATAGTATTTTATGTGAGTGTCTGTCATTGTTTGTGAGTATTTTTGTTTTTTCTAAGTGTTGGAGGAAGACTTCTGCTAGAATGCTGGATATGGGGGAGCCCATGGGTAAGCCATCGTTCTGTGTGTAGTATTTATTGTTATAAGTAAAGTAGTTTTGTTTTGTGATAATGTTCAGAGTTTCTGTTATTTCGTTGATAAGTTCGTCTGGTGTGTTGTTCTGTTTGAGAACATATTTTTTGATCAGAACTGAGGACATTTACTGTGAAAACAAAGGATGCTACCTGAGAAAATATTTTTGATACCTAATAATTTTTTCCAAAAAGTAAATTTCTGGTATCATCAATATCAAATTCATAAAAATACACAGTAATTGATTTTTTTGGAAAACCTAGTAAATACGTAGAAAAGAAAAAAATCTTTACTTTCAATTAATATAATTTGTTGTGTATAGTTAATTACTTCAAGAATAATAATTACAATAATTAAAAATAGCTTTAAAATTTTAATTAAATTATTTTAATTATTTTACAAAATTTAAATTTATTAATGAAACTTTAACTTTCATCATCAACCATGGTTCTACAACCCTATAGGTTTCTACAATCCAAGAGTCGATTCCATTCCTCCCTATTGCATGCCCTGGCTTTCCAGTTTATCCTCAGCTTTCCGAGGTCCTCCTCTATCTGGTCTTTGAATCTACTTCGGGGTCTTCCCATTTTTCTACTATCCCTTGGTTTCTGTTAGAAAATATATTTTTCAGGCTGTCCTTCCTCTGTGTCCAACTCACCTTAACTTGTGTATTTTGATTATCCTGACAATGTCCGGTTCTTTGTACAGATGGTATAGTTTATAATTATATCGCCTGTGCCACATTCCATTTTCTTGTACTCCTCTAAATATTGTTCTTAGAATCCACCTTTCACAGCAACCTAGAAGTTTCTTGCTATTTTTTGTCATTCTCCAGGTTACTGAAGCATATGTCAGTACTGGCCTGATAAGTGTTTTGTAGATTTTGCATTTCGTGCTTCTTGAGATGAAGCTAGATGTCAGGTGCTTTTTTAATCCATAATATGTTTTATTTGTGAGATATATTCTTCTTCTTATTGAAACTTTAAGTTTATATTTAATAATAATGATAGTATTTTCAATTAGTCATATTTGACAGTCACTTTTAACTCAACTAAATTATAGAGTATTTCTTTCACTTTTATTTCAAATCACTACTAATAGCATGAGAAAATTCTTCTAATCTTTGCTTTCTTTATCAACTTCTTTTGATTTATATTTTGAGCTGGGTGTTAGATTTGTTTTAGTAAATCTTTATTTGATTTAATCAAGTTATAAAAAATCAAAAAATCGAGTCTGTAATTAATTTAATTTTTAAAAGTTCTCTAGCAGATGATCTTCCTCATTCAGCTGATCAAATACTATACATTTTCAATAAAATTTGATCATTATTGAATAAGAAACAAAAAATGTGCAAATTACTTTATTTGAAAAAAAAATATACTTAAAAAAATGCCCGATGCTGATCCCAGATGTTTCCCTGGACTGTCAGTTTATACAACTGATATCTTCAGTTCTCAGAAGCACTCGGCCTCTTTCGCATTCTCAGTTTCTCCCTTTACATCTTCTAAATTTCATTTTTTCTTCACTGGTTACTCTACTCAGTTCCTTCTTAAAAATGTGACTAATCCATTTGGGTTTTCTTTATTCTTCTTTTTCAGACCAGGGCTTAGGCCTTTTGCCTCTTCTGCCCTCTTTAGTGCCGCATCCTTCTTGGTTTGTAATTTTTTAACAATTTTGGTAATCACATTTCCCCCATCTGCTATACATATTAATTTCAGTTAAATTTACATATTTCTCTCATCTGACATTGATTTTATAATATATGTTATGAGTATTATGCTATGAATACATGTTTTTAAAAATATGTCCTAATTATTTTAATTACCACATTGAATTTAAAATTTTAAAGTTTTAATCGATTACGTGTTCATTCAGTCATAAAGTGTTACACACAAAACATTAAAAATACAGACTCTATTTTTTAAAATTATATTCGTGTTTGATAGTAGTATATTTTATATAACACAATAATGTATTTCTGCTATGCTATCAATATGGGTTCGATTCCCGCTGAGGCCATCTGATTTAGATTGACCATTCCCTCTCGCAAACAATGATACAGAGGCACACAAGAAGAAGTGCAGAGGAGTATAGGAAGTGGAGGAGAGCGGAGAAGCGGGTACATCGGCAGAAGAAGCGCCATTGGAAGAGTCAACAGCTGGTAGAGATCCAAGATCTTAAGGATGCAAATGAAATCAGAAAATTCTACAATACGGTAAATCAAGGTAGGAAACCCTTTAAACCCAGGACAACAGCTTGTCGTGACACTGATGGTACCCTACTTACAGAAAAGGGATAAATCCTCGAAAGGTGGACAACTATGTACCACCTGTGCTAGAGGAACATGAACACATTGAGCCTCCGGATGAAGATGATGTGATAGCTGCAATAGAAAGCCTTAAAAACAACAAAGCTCCCGGTTCTGATGATCTTCCTGTGGAGCTTATCAAAAACGGTGGCCCAGTGCTGGTTAAAATCCTTTTTCACCTTGTCATTGATATATGGATAGAAGAGAAACAGCCAACAGCCTGGCAGAAGGCAGTTATATGTCCGGTTTATAAAAAAAGAGATCAACTAGACTGTAATAATTACAGAGGCATTTCTCTTCTCCCTGTGGCGTATAAAATAGTGTCCCATATATTGTACCAAAAACTGCTTCCACATGCTGAACGGGTGATTGGTCGATATCAGTGTGGATTTAGAAGAGGAAAATCTACAATAGACCAGGCTTTCACACTCTGACAAATTCTAGAGAAAGCTAGGGAACATAAGCTACAAACCCATCACCTCTTCATAGATTTCAGGAATGCATACGACAGCATTGACAGAAAAGAAGTTTACACTGCTCTTGATGAACTGGGCATACCAAAGAAATTAATAAGATTGTGTAGGATGACAATGCTGACAGTGAAGGGCATGGTGAGGATTCAGAATGACTTATCAGGAGAGTCTGACTATGGAAAAGGAGTCCTCCAGGGCGATGCTCTTGCTTGCCTCCTCTTCAATCTTGCCTTAGAAAAAGCTATGAGAGATGCTGGAATAGATTCCTCTGGAACTGTATTCAACAGGTTGGTGCAGGTCCTAGGATACGCTGATGACCTAGATATAATCGGGAGGTCCCTTCAAGCAGTCACTGAAGCCTTTCTTGCTCTTGAAGGTCCCGCAAGGAGACTGGGTCTCATAATAAACGAAAGCAAGACAAAATACATGGCCACATGACAGGAGGCTAGGGAAGGAGAGCACATCCAAATTGGCATCTATTCCTTCGAAAAAATCAACAACTTTGTTTATTTAGGATGCCAAATTAACACTGCTGGGGAAACAACAGAGGAAATAAAGCGAAGAATCACCTCAGCTAATAGGTGCTTCTTTGGTCTCAGACCCCTGTTTCAAAGCAGAATAATTGCCAGGAGCATCAAGCTGCTTTTGTATAAAACACTGATCCGCCCTGTTCTCACCTATGGTTCTGAGACCTGGACCATTTCTAGAAAGTCTGAGTCAAGCCTGCTGGTTCATGAATGCAAAATCCTCCGTAGTATATTTGGTCCAATATGTGTGGGAGGTGAATGGAGGAAAAGAACCAACCAAGAACTGAACACACTTCTGAATGAACCAGATATTGTGAAAATTATAAAGCTTGGTAGACTCAGGTGGGCTGGACACGTGATTAGAACGGGGTAGAATGAAATACCAAGAAAGGCACTCACAGAACAGATCTATGGCACCAGGAGAGTTAGTAGACCGAAACTACGTTAGGAAGACGGTGTGAACTATGATGCGCGCCACATCCTTGGGACCCGGAACTGGAGAGCAGCTGCACTTGACCGGGACAATTGACGGAGGCTGTTAAAGGAGGCCTTGACTCAGTAATGGGTTGTTGTGCCGCTGATGATGATTCCCTCTCGCAAGGCTATGGCAAACCAGCTAGGGGTCTCCTGCCTAGTATAAGCCCTCCCCAACTATGCCGTTTGGATCCACCATTAAACTGTAGGTCCCATATCCCTGTGAGAGACCCCGTAGCACACATACCACGGGTATATGTGGGGTGGTACAAACCAGTAAAAAGACTGACAACTCCAGGAGACAATAGTGTATTTGATAACTGCAGGCCACAAGTTTGACATTCTTACTGTATACTGGCCACTACTTCAACAGACTGAATTGACCTCGGGTATAAAATTAAACCTTAAACTTTTTGGCACTGGTTGCAAACATTGGACCACTAGATCAGCAGTCAGTTGCAATACTCACCAGCCTTCTGTTAACACTTTCTACCTGATGACCATAAAATTTACGGGCACATAATTTTCCTCAAGAAACCCGACGCCCGTAAATTTTGTTTGCCACTTCACACTCATTTAACAGTGTTTGTACGAAACATTTACAGGCTTCTGTTGTTTGTGGTTGTAGACTAGACTTTGTAGTTACCAACTGAATATACAGATAGCAGCACAAATCAGTTTTCTTCTCTGTGATTTTCTGAATATTGTGAAACTTACAATGTCGGTTTGTGTTACCATGACTGTTCCATTTTGTACCATAGAAAAGCAGATTATTACTAATAGACTGATTTTTACTACAGTATATTCTGTGCCTTAATGTTGTAAGAAATATAACTTTTGTAGAATAGTTAAAAATAATAAACCATATATTATGTGAAAATACCTTGTAAAACATTTTTTATTTTTCATAAACATGCTTCTTATATAAAAAAATTTCATCTACAGAAGAAATAAACAGTGTATCATTTTATAAAAATAGAAGGACCAATCTTTAATTTGACATGTAATTTAGGTTGTTTTTAACAAATCTTACTATTAAAAAAAAGTAGGGAAAAATGTGGAAAACAGCCAAGCTGCTGGGACATGCCTATGCTGAAATGGCCAGGGTTGAAAGTGTTAAAACTACAGTACTGTAAAAATCGGACTTTATACTGTAAAAATCAGTACTTTATATAAAATCAGTACAGTACTGTAGTACATTACTACAGTAATGTAAAAACCATTATCCTTGTAAAAATCAGAAATCAGGATATACGAATGTGTGTATGTACTTACTTAGGAGTGTGAGCCCTTGCATTCACAGCTGAAGAGATTAACATTTTCAAGCTGTCATTAAATTGGTTTTGTCTAACCTATTCTTTATTTTCAATAGGTTTCTGTACAGAATGCACTGTATGATGAGAGCCACCCGCAAGTTTGGTTCGGAATGCATGTCAGTGGTGAACGCATTTCGTGAGCAAGTTCGGAAACATGGTGAAAAAACTTGTTTCTACTTTGAAGACAAAATATGGACATATCAAAATGTATGTACTAAAAGTTATTTGGTAAAAGTATATACTATGTAGAATTAGTTGAGTTTAATGTTTTGTGTCCACAATCAAAATATTATTTTTTTTAATTTTGCTTTAAGAAATTTCGATCATGACATTTTCAAAAGCAGTGATAAAGAAAATATATTTTCCTGTCAATTACAAGGTCCCACATGATACGACAGGTAAGCCAGAGGAGAAGTTGAAGATTTTCCTTCTCATCTGCAGATAACCAATTATTCATATCATTAATTGTGGAAATTAATTACTTCACGCCCCAGCAACCAGTTTGGCTGTTGCTACTTTGGAAGTTGAAACCATCACTTTCCAGTCAGGAGTTCACTGCTATCGGAGGTTCCAAGTGCTACTGTAGTATGTTAACTTCTACCCTAACATTTTAAAAACATGTTCAAAACTAGATTTTAAAAGTGATTATAGGTTGTTTAACATTATTATATCAACCTGCAGTCAGTTCCATGCTATAATATTACTAATTATAATATATATCAAATGTCATGTTTTTACAGCACTGATCTTTACATCATTGATTGCAACAGCCAGTAAATGAGGGATGCTCACGAACATAATATCAGTGGGTACTGTCAGAGGGGGGGGGGGCAAAAGGGGCAGATTGCCCTGGGCCACAAAAAACTCAACTCAAAAGGGGGCCACATTTGAAAAAAAAAAACATTATTTCGGTACTAAAAATACTATTTGCGTAACAGGATGCATGATCGAGACTCGAGAACGATAACAGAAACAAACAGAGCACCAGGCTCCGTCTCTGATAGTGATGAGTCATTCCCCTCCCTTTTCGCCAACAACCCCTCCCTTTCTGCCAACACTCTAAAGTTCACTGCCTACCTGATCTCGACATTCGATATTCTGTTGTTCGGTCAGACAGTCATTGCAGTGTTGGTATTGATAGTTTTCAGACTCTATGTAGGTCGTAGTGACACTGTTACAGTTTATAAATAAAGTTTTTTGTAGTGTTCAGCTGCGTAATTTGTTATTACAATTTGTACTAGGTAAGTAATTAATTAGCCATTGGATTCTATCTCTGTTGCCTTAAAAAAAAAATATCCCTTTGGTTAGGTATTTATTATTCACTAGCTGTGCCCACGATTGATACTTGATACTCATTGTTTATACTATTTAACACACTTTTATCATTTACGTACTTTATTTTGGAGTTTCTTACACTGCCGAATTTGCTATCGCGTGTTCGATCCCTAGCGCGATTTTGCCTTTCCGTATTAACAATTAACGCAATACTTATGATCTATTTTACATTATTTTTATTCTTATTAATTACTTATACTATATTATATGATATTTACATAATTGTTATTTGTCCGTCTGGCTGTTAACTTAGGATTTTTCGTCATGTCTAATGTCGAAGTATTTGTTTTCTGTGTTTATTTAGTTACTTTCGGTACCTCATTCTGTAACCTAACTTCTGTCTATATCTGTGTATTTACATCGACGCGCTGAAAATACACTCTGATCTTTTCCACCTAACGAGCTTATTTGTCAACCGATTTAAATGAAACAAACACTAAATGTTAGCCCAAGCTTATCTCAATACATCACTGAAAACCACACCCAAATTCATTCTGCCATTGTGGAGATTAGCGTGCACAGACAGAAAACAGACAACGATTTTATTATATGTATAGATTTATTTTTATTTTATTATTTATTGTGTGAAATCTTTAAGATTTATACAATCGTCATACATGTTTTACATAATTAATAACAAAAATAACAAAAGAAAGTGCCAAATATGTACTGTTTCAGGTCAACAAAATAGAAGTTAAAAATGAAACGATCGTTTCAATCTGGTGCGGCAAGAAGAATGGAAAAAAGAGAAAATTAATGCATGAGGAAAGAGGAAAATGCAAACCTTCATAGTTTCTTAAAAGGGAATTCCTGCCAACCCGAGTCTTCAAGCAAGTCAAACTGTACATTGACTAGTGAGGGAGGAAATCCAGTAAAAAAAGTTTCTACCAAAGATAGTCGTACAAACTATGACAATAACGTAAACGATAAAATCGCTGAGGTTGTTTCAGTGTTTCCACAAAAATCTTCTAATAATGACTTCGAAAGCACTAGTGTACATCGTGTGTCAATAATGATTTATGTGAAGGAACTCATGGAGGCTTTAAGAACTTTATATCTAATGATCTTGCAAAATGGAAATTTCTAGATACAAAACATAGGGAATTGATTGTTTTAAAAAGACCACCTCCTATTCCTGAGAGCTTGCTGCGAGATATGTCAGGCAAGCCATTTCCTCGAGGAATTTTTTTTAAACACCAGACTAATGGCGAGAGTGTAAAAAGGGATTGGCTTGTTTGGAGCGAAGAAGCAGCTTCCCTTTTTTGTTTTCCATGTACACTTTTTAAATGTGACAATAGTGACGATCAAGTTCAAATGTTAAAATCACAGTTATGTCAAGGTGGAGTTAATGACAAATGGAAAAAACTGTATGAAAAAGTTAAAAGCCATGAAGGTAATGTTTGTCACTTGAGAAGCTACATTAAATGGAAAGACCTTTGTGTTTCACTACAAGACATGGGAGGCATCAATGTAGCGTTACAACAAAACATTAAGCAGGAAGAGGAAAAATGGAGGAAAATTTTGAAAGCTGTAGTTGATGTTGTTCTTTTTTTAGCGAAAAGAAATTTGCCATTAAGAGGAACCCGTTCCACAATCGACTATTATGACAGTGGTCTTTTCGTAGCAACCCTCCAGTTAGTGGGAAGATACAATGTTGAAGTTGGTCAGCACCTAGAAAATATTAGTAATAGCAGAGAATCAGGTAAAAGACTTCAGGCTCACTATCTGTACTGGTGAAGTCAAAATAAATTCTTAAAAGTGTGTGCTGATGAAGTTGTAAATTCAATACTTGAGGAAATAAGATCAGCTCACTACTATAGCATCATCGTAGATGGGACACCAGATGTGTCTCACGAAGAACAGCTAGTATTTATCATTCGATATGTTCTGTGTCAAGATGGAGAGTGGAAAGTTTATGAAAGATTTATTAAAATGAATCCCTTTGAAAAGAAAACAGGAGCAGCAATAACAGGTTAAGTCAAAAGTGTCTTAAACGACTTTCAGTTGGATTTGTCTTTATGTAGAGGTCAAGGCTATGACAATGCCTCTAATATGTCTGGCAAGTTTAAAGGCATTAAAACGAGAATTTTGGAAGAAAATCCACAAGCATATTTCACACCTTGCTGTGCTCACACCTTAAATTTGTGTGGGACTCATGCAATTGAAACTAGCATTGAGATTAGATCCTACTTTGGAAATGTTGAAAAACTGTATAACATATTTTCAGCAAGCCCTGCAAGATGGAAAATTCTTCAAAACAAAGCTGGCATATCTCTTCATTCTACTTCAAAAACAAGATGGAATGCAAGAATAGAATTAATTAGCCCTCTAGCAAAGAACTATAATAATGTATTGTCGGCACTTAATGGATTGGAAGATTTTAAACTACCAGCTGAAGACCAAGCTGATGTTAATGGCTTAATTGAGTGGACGAGTTCTTACGAATTTGTAATTTTTACCACAGTCTGGTACAAACTGCTCAAGTGTATCGACATTAGAAATAAGAGTTTACAAAGTTCCAAACTTTACCTTCCTGAAGCAACTAAACACATAAGAGGGCTCATAGCTGATATTCAGTTGATAAGAGATTCATGGGTTCAACTTCTTGAAGAATCAAAAAATGTAGCTGTGGAACTTAAAATTGATCACCAGCTAAAAGTGACCAGGTTCCGAAAGAAAAAAAAAATTTCATGACGAAACAGGTTTTGAAGTTGAAAAGTACGTTTTTAAGTCACCTGAAGAAGACTTCAAGTGCAAGTTCTCAACCCAGCCCTTGATATTCTTTTGGTCCAACTAAGTGACTTGACTGAAAGAATGTCACACTGTTCAAGATTGTTTTCACCAATATTAACTCCACCATTTAATGAAGAACAAGACCACTGTGCAAGTACAGCAGAAGATGATCATCCCACAACGTCAACACATTATGTTTTCAGTGTAAAACAAATACAAGAACAAGCTGAAGAACTGTCGACTGCTTATCCTTCAGACTTACAAAAAGATGACCTGAATGATGAACTTTCTTTTTTTTTTCAAAATTCGCGAAGAGTCAAAGTTTTGTGTAAGTGGTCATATTTCATCAGCACTAGAACTTATAAACTTGATATACAAAAAAGGATTGGAGTCTGTATTTCCTCAAATTTGCACGGCTCTTCGTCTTCTCATAGTGGCCCCAGTGACTGTAGCATCTGGTGAGAGAGCATTTAGTAAGCTCTCATTGATCAAAAACCACTTGCGGTCAACCACAACAGAAGACAGACTTAATCACCTAATGTTGTTAAGTATCAAGCATGAACTCGCAGACAGACTGTCTTTTGAAAAAGTAATCAATGACTTTGCTGCAATGAAGGCTAGGAAAAAGATTGTTTAATTTACTGGCATGTGCAACCTTAAGTGAGTGTGTGTGTGTGTGTGTTTTACTTTTCTTGCTTTTAAATTCAGTTTTATAATGAAATATAAAATGTTTAACGTATTATAACAGATAAGTGTTTTAAAGAGCAGCGCTATTGAGTTAGGCCATTATTATTCACTTCAAAGAACTGTCAAATTAAAATTTAAACATTATTGTTTTGGTTTGAAACAGTTTCTTCTTTTAAATACTGTATTTGTGGTATTAAAATTTGTTTTGAAACTTTTATCATGTTTTTAAATTTATCCTAAAACAGCAAGCTTCATTATTCCATTAGTCAAAACTAAGTAAAGGTTTAATGAATAGACCCCTTGATAGTCAATACTGGGAGGACCGCAAGGCCCGAACAGTCCCTTCAAAGAGACTTGGATAATGGACTGACTAAAGTGGTCCTATGCGGTCAAAAAAGTGATATATATATATATAATTTGTGATGTTTTCAATTTGTTTCTTCTGCAAGTAGATAATATTGTATATATTCTTTTTAACACCTGACGCACATTTCACTGAAAAATATCAGTATCATCAGAGGTTTCTAAGTGAATTAATAACAATCGAAATAATTCTATTAATATAAAAGTAACGAATAATCGAATTTGTATCGATTTTAATGTAAAATAAAATAACTGATAATCGATTTAGGTCGATTAGTTAACGATTGTTTTAATGTTTATTTCTTCAGCAGCTGTTTTCTCGGTTATATTTGAAATTTTGTTTATATAGTATTTTATTCACATTTATTTTTATTTTTTAGTAAATTTATAATTTTAAATAGATCGTCTTGTTTTGTTTTTATTTGGGTTTGTTCTTTAATTAATAAATTATTGTTATTGTGTTTGTAAATGTTAAGATTTTCCCAAATATTCATTTTTTGACCTTTTTGTATGTTTTTAATTAATTTTATATTTTCAATGTTTGGAAACTGGTGGTTATTATTTAGACAATGTGTGGCTAACTTAGATTTATAAATATTTGGTTTTAAATATGCATTGCGGTGTTGAACGAATCTATCTCGTAGTTTTTTCTTCTTCTGGCCCACGTAAAATTTATTGCAATCTGGACATTCTATTTTATATATTCCATTTTTATTGTGAGTATTGGATTTAGTTTTAGGTTTTATTTTATTAAAAATTATATTATCTGTGTTATAAGATATTTTTAAATTAGTATCTTTAAATATTTTATTTAGTTTTTGAGTTATATTTCCGTAATAAGTGAAGGTTGTATATTTTATATTATTATTAATAGATGAATTTTTAAATGTAGTGTTTTTAGGAATTTTATTAGTGATTTTATGTTTAATTTTATTTTCTAATTTATTAATAGTTTTTATTTTGTATCCATTTTTAACTGCTATTTGTTGGATAATTTTTCTTTCTGTGTTATTTAATGGGATCCTAAGCATTCGGTAAATCATGGAATTAAATACTGCCATTTTGTGTTGGGGAGGATGATTAGAAGTATTTGGTATTACTAAGTCAGTTTGAGAAGGTTTCCTGTATATTGCGTATTCAAAATTTGTTTCATTTTTCTTTATTGTTAAGTCTAAATAATTTAATTTATTATTAGATTCTTCTTCTAACGTGAATTTTATTTTAGAATGTAAATTATTTATGGAGTTGAATATTTTATTTATATTTATACCATTGTTTTGGGAAATGTATAGAGTGTCATCAACGTATCTAAAATAACATCCTAATGGGTCGTTTAATTTTATTATATTTATTATTTGTTCGTCGAGTTTTTGTAGGAAGATTTCTGATATGATAGCGGAGGTTGGGGCTCCCATAGCAAGGCCATCTGTTTGATAGTACAATTTGTTGTTGTATTGAAAATAATTTTGATTTAAAATTATTTTTAAAGTATTAGTTAACTGTTTAACAAAATTATATTCATTCGACATATCAAACATGTATACAAACATTCCCATTGAAGAAACTATAAATATTATAATAAATAATCTGAAAACAAATAACGAAAGTAACACATACATTAAACAGTTAACTAATACTTTAAAAATAATTTTAAATCAAAATTATTTTCAATACAACAACAAATTGTACTATCAAACAGATGGCCTTGCTATGGGAGCCCCAACCTCCGCTATCATATCAGAAATCTTCCTACAAAAACTCGACGAACAAATAATAAATATAATAAAATTAAACGACCCATTAGGATGTTATTTTAGATACGTTGATGACACTCTATACATTTCCCAAAACAATGGTATAAATATAAATAAAATATTCAACTCCATAAATAATTTACATTCTAAAATAAAATTCACGTTAGAAGAAGAATCTAATAATAAATTAAATTATTTAGACTTAACAATAAAGAAAAATGAAACAAATTTTGAATACGCAATATACAGGAAACCTTCTCAAACTGACTTAGTAATACCAAATACTTCTAATCATCCTCCCCAACACAAAATGGCAGTATTTAATTCCATGATTTACCGAATGCTTAGGATCCCATTAAATAACACAGAAAGAAAAATTATCCAACAAATAGCAGTTAAAAATGGATACAAAATAAAAACTATTAATAAATTAGAAAATAAAATTAAACATAAAATCACTAATAAAATTCCTAAAAACACTACATTTAAAAATTCATCCATTAATAATAATATAAAATATACAACCTTCACTTATTACGGAAATATAACTCAAAAACTAAATAAAATATTTAAAGATACTAATTTAAAAATATCTTATAACACAGATAATATAATTTTTAATAAAATAAAACCTAAAACTAAATCCAATACTCACAATAAAAATGGAATATATAAAATAGAATGTCCAGATTGCAATAAATTTTACGTGGGCCAGAAGAAGAAAAAACTACGAGATAGATTCGTTCAACACCGCAATGCATATTTAAAACCAAATATTTATAAATCTAAGTTAGCCACACATTGTCTAAATAATAACCACCAGTTTCCAAACATTGAAAATATAAAATTAATTAAAAACATACAAAAAGGTCAAAAAATGAATATTTGGGAAAATCTTAACATTTACAAACACAATAACAATAATTTATTAATTAAAGAACAAACCCAAATAAAAACAAAACAAGACGATCTATTTAAAATTATAAATTTACTAAAAAATAAAAATAAATGTGAATAAAATACTATATAAACAAAATTTCAAATATAACCGAGAAAACAGCTGCTGAAGAAATAAACATTAAAACAATCGTTAACTAATCGACCTAAATCGATTATCAGTTATTTTATTTTACATTAAAATCGATACAAATTCGATTATTCGTTACTTTTATATTAATAGAATTATTTCGATTGTTATTAATTCACTTAGAAACCTCTGATGATACTGATATTTTTCAGTGAAATGTGCGTCAGGTGTTAAAAAGAATATATACAATATTATCTACTTGCAGAAGAAACAAATTGAAAACATCACAAATTATATAATTACTGCAAGAAACATCGAGTTACTTATATAGAAAATGATATATATATATATATAAGTCATTGTAAAGGAGAGGGTCACAAATCCAAACTTTGCCCCGGCCCACCAAAAGTCTCTGGGCGGCCCTGGGTACTGTAAGCGTAAGCATAAACCTCGTGGTTATTAATGTTGTTTCACGGGTTGTGTTTTCTGAGTACCATAGTGAGAGAAGAGAGAACTGTGCATGTATCAATAGCAAAGCCTAAATATCAGTACGGAGAACCATACATGACTTCCATGTTCTAAGATTTATATTTAAAATCATTTTAGAAATGAAGTATTTCCATAGGAAATACTTCTTTCTACTTCTTGCATCAGCCTTAACCACAGTACTGTGGTTACTAATGTATACCACCTCACGTTAGTGCACTCGATTTTTACTGATGATGGCAGTCGATGGCACTGCAGAAATGTCTAGTTTTGCAGAAAACATTGGACCACGGCCAAACAGCCCGAGAAGGAATTTTAACAACAAACTACTTCTTTGTTGCCGATAATGTAGTACACATATAAAAAAAATCTCACCCTTCAACTATCATTTTCATTTATAGAAAATTACCCCTCCCCCTTCAACTACCCTTTGAATTTATAGATATTTCATCTATCTTTCTACAGTGGATTATGACCTTCTTTTCAGGATACTTTATTTATCAAACTTAAGTACTTTACTCTTGTTAAAACATAAAATGCTGCAGGTAAACTATCCCTTCCCCTTAACCGATCTTCACCAAAATTAATAGGCCTTGAGTCCCGTACAATTTAGGCACATATGCAAATCATTATTTGATTCTGTTTGAATTTACAGCAGTTATTGTTCACCATAGAAAAAATTACTCTTGTTAAAGCATAAAATGTTGGAGGTAAACTACCCCTTTCCCTTAACCGATCTTCACCAAAATCAATAGGCCTTGAGTCCTCTACAATTCAGGCGTATATGTAAAAATTATTTGATTACGTTTGAATTTACAGCAGTTATTGTTCACCATAGAAAAAATTACCCTTGTTATCACATAAAACGTTGCAGGTAAACTACCCCTTTATCTTAACTGATCTTCACCAAAATCAACAGGCCTTGAGTACTCTACAATTCAGGGACTCATGCAAAACATTATTTGATTGTGTTTGAATGTGCGGCAGTTATCGTTCGTCATAGAAACAATTATTCTTGTTATAACATTAAATGTGGCAGGTAAACTACCCCTTTCCCTTAACCGATTTTCACCAAAATCAATAGGCCTTCATTCCTTTACAATTCAGGAAAGTACACAACAAAATATTTAATTCTGTTTGAATGTGCGGCAGGTATCATTCGTCATAAGAAAAATTACCCTTGTTAAAACATAAAACGTTGCAGGTAAACTATCCCTTTCTCTTAACCGATCTTCACAAAAATCAAAAGACCTTGAGTTCTCTACAATTCAGGGAGGTATGCAACAAATTATTTGATTCTGTTTGAATTTGCGGCTGTTATCGTTTGCCATAGAAAAAAATCTACACATAGATAGACAGACAGACAGACACACAGACACTTTTCGAAAAATGACTTTTCTTCATGTTTTGAGGGTAGTACAATCAGAATCTGCAATTACCTCGAACACGATTTTTTTCGCCATCACCATACTTCCATTTCCTTATGGAACATGGAAGTAAAATGACAAATCTTCATGTTTTGAGGGTAGTAAAATCAGAATCAGCCCTTATCTCGAACACAATTTTTTTCCCATCATCATACGTACATTTCCTTATGGAACATGGAAGTAAAAAAGTGTTATGATGAACTGAGAAAAAGACTTTCCATTTTTGATGGAACAAAATCATATAGTATTCTGTACCTGAGGCTTTCACAGCTGTGTTAGTAACAAACTGACTTATCTCTGGGCTATTGGGTCGTGGTCCACTCCTGATTTTCCGCCTCTCCTCTAGAGGCCATCTTTAGTGTGCAAATGATTGGCTAACTGACATTATCTTCACCAGTTAATGATATCTTTTGCCACAGCACTGTGGTGTCAGCAAGACATCTTTTATTTGTGATGTTTTTGTTTTGTTTTGCGTGAAGACAGCTACCAATTTGTTGTGTAGCTGAAATGTCGCTTTTTAATTTAAAAAAGCAGTGATGGAAACCTTCACCACAGTACTGCGGGCCTGACGTATGACACCCCGTCCGTGTTAGGTAGACTCGAATATCCACTGAATATGGCAGCCAGTGGTGCTGCTGAAATATTTGGTTTGAATCTAAATCTTGGGCCATGCCCAAACAGCCAGGTAGATATTTCAAATACAACTGACACCGGCTGTGAAAGCCTTAGAACAATATTAGTCTATTACGTGAGGAATTTTCTGCCGATTTTGAGTTAGTGTCCATGGATCCTTCTGATTTTTTTTTGAAGTCTTCATAAAAGGTTATAAAATAAAGTTAAGGAAATGTTTTGGCCCGCTCTTACATTTAAGGGTTGTTTTCACCCCTTTTTCGGGGGTTAAAAAACATAATTTAATTAACCCCGGGAACCGATAGAGAATTAAATTCTAAGCAAACAAGTGGTATACACTTTTTCGAAAAAATGCATTGTTTGCGTGTTACAAGGATTCAAAGTTTTGCAAAAAAAAAAAAACGCGTTTTTAAAAATTAATCTGCAAATAACTCAAAAACGACGGCATTTTGCAAAACATTTGCATAAATCAAACTTATAGCTGATTAACAGGCAAACATTTTCCATATTGTTTGGTTTCGTTATGTCAAATGGTTCTCGAGAAACAGCCAAAACAAGATGGCAATTCACCGGATTTTGATCAAATTACGTGCTTAAAGCTAATATAACTCAGCGAAAAATGGTTCGATCATAACCAAATTAATATCAAATGAAAGCTCTTATAATTTCCTAAAAACTGTAGGTTAATCATCTGTGTAGCTTAAAACATTACGAAGTTATGTAGGAAAATATCGTAATTTGTGCAAATTGTTTCTAAGAAATTTAAAAAGGGACGTCTGTCATTTTGTCAAATATGCATAAGCCAAGATACTGCATTCTTCGGTTGTCTATTATATTAGCAATGTCCTCAATTTTGTTGAACCATATATGTATTGCTGTACAGTAACACGTAACGTTTTAAGAAAATTCAAGTTTTTGGATTTTCGCCAAAATTCGGCTTTTTTATTAAATATCTCAGTAACGATGCGTTTTAGTGAAAAATTATTATAAATAAAAAATAAAGCTTACAGAAAAACAAATCTTTTAAATTTTGTTTCATTTCTGTATGACTAAAACTCGTTGAGTTACAGCAGTTTAAAGTGTATTTTGCCGACATCGTGTAAAGCATTTTGGACTTATAGGCGAAATATCTACTGTACAGTAGGTTTTTTTACTACCCCTGTTCAGGAAAAAGACGCAAATGATGAAAACGGAACAGAAAGTGAGAGCGAAGATGAATGAAAGGGAATATAGGCTATTTTGTATAGCCTACTTAAAAAAGTGTAGATACTTTGCCAATAAGAATTTATGTTTATGCATATAATAAAACTTAACTAAAAATGAACTTTTTCATGTGAAAACTTACTAATTTTATTGGATTATATAAATATATAAACACCACACAACACAACCAAACAGCATACTCAACGATCAATTACAATATAAATCACATACACTTTTTGACACAATTATACAGAAAACAAACAGTAAGTTGAATCCCCGCGTCAATCCCCTTCCACCACACACCACCCCCACTTCACCTTCCACACAACCGTTACAAAATGCTGGCAGTCTGTTACCAAAGCTGAAGAAGGCGGATACTAAGCCGAAACGCGTCCAATAAAATTAGTAAGTTTTCCATGAAAAAGTTCATTTTTAGTTAAGTGTTAGTGCTGTGAAAGAAGAGATGAATAATCAAGACAACTATATAATAAAAACTTATTATTTATAATGAACACTGTATAATTTATTTGTAACATAATTTTTCTGACATCCTTTTATCTTTTTTGTTATTTATATTTTTTCAAAATTATTCATTTTATTTGGTCTTCAGAACTTTGGAATCCAACTTTTATTTTTTTTACAAGTTTCAACCCTTTTAAGTTCAACCCTTGCGTCGGATGTATCCCTTGACGTCAAAATCGTAATCAGCACCCCCCAAAACTTGTAGGTACCCAATGTCAGGACTTCAAAGTACGTCCTCGCGTTGTTTCATGTAATCAACGCTTTAGGATTGGTTTTAACCCTTTAAAGTTAAACCCTTGCGTCCGATGTATCCCTTGACGTCAAAATCGTAATCAGCACCCCCAAAAACCGATGGGTACTCACTTTCGAGGCTTTGACCGGCATTCTCGCGTAGTTTAATAATTACACCCCCTGATTATAGCCTGCTTCAACCCTTTAAAAAGTACCCTTTTTGTTGAATATAATTTTGGACTTCATAATCGTAATCAGCACCCCCAAGAACCTATAAGTACCGTACCTAATTTCAGGGCTTTAAAATGCATTCTCAAGTCGTTTCATATTTTCAACCATTTAGGGGTAGTTTTCAACCCTTTTGGGGTGAGAACGGGCCAAAATTTTGCCTTAACTTTGTTCTAGAACCTTTTAGTAAGAGATAGCAAAAGGAATCAAAAAATTACATGGACACTAACTCAAAATCGGCAGATAGGCCCTTTATCATGCCTCACGTAATAGACTATATTAGTGATGGAAGAAGTCCATCTGACTAGTAGGCCTAATGACAATATCCCATCACTGATGTCTTTTAAAGAGATTCTAACAGTGTTTTATATAAACTGAATCTAAGCTCTTGGAGAATTTCATTAAAAATTCCTACTAACATTAAATAAATTGTATATCTTTATGTTAAATGATAACTGTGGAAACGATTAACTGTTGCAGGTCGATGAGTATAGCAATGAAATTGCCAATGTCTTCTACGATGCGGGCCTAAAGAAAGGCGATTCTGTAGCACTAATGATGAGTAACTGCCCGGAATATGTGTGCATTTGGTTGGGTTTGGCAAAAATTGGCGTGTGCACAGCTCTTATAAACACCAACCTCAGACACAAGTCTCTGACACATTGTATCTACGTCGTCAAAGCAAAAGCACTTCTGTATTCTGCAGAGTATATCGAAGGTAAACATATTTTTTCAAATATCAAATCTATTTAGCTTATATGAACAGAACAACCCTTGGTAACTAACATATATAGACTGTGATAACAAAATAAACATGAATTAACTTTCAATAAAATTTAACTAATAATTAAACGGTCACTAAACTAAAGTTACAAGCTATAGATAAACAACTTAAATTTTTCTATAATGGAATTTACGGCATCAAAGGTATTACGGCTGACTTGAGATTCAACAACCTGATTTAAAAATCAGTATAGAGAACCATACATGACTTCCATATTCTAAGATTTATATTAAACATTTTTAAATATTGAAAAATTTGACAAGTTTGACAAACTGAAATGAAATATTTTTATAGGAACTACTTCCTTGTTGCCGATCACGTAGTACACATATAAAAGCTTACACCCTCCCCCTTCAACTATCATTTTCATTTATAGCAAATTACCCCATCCCCTTCAACTACCCTTTTCATTCTTGGATTTCGTTGTCCATGACGTGTCCGTTACTTAGCTAGATACCACTATTATATTAATGACTCAGAACACAATATTGTGTTCCGTACCCTTTTCAATTACAGATATTTCATATATCTTTCTACAGTGGATTATTATGACCTTCTTTAAAGGATACTTTATTATCAAAATATAGTACTTTACTCTTGTTAAAACATAAAACGTTGCGGGTAAACTACCCCTCCCCCTTAACTGATCTTACCAAAATCAATAGGTCTTGAGTCCTGTTCAACTCGGGCACATATGGACAAAATTTATTTGATTCTGTCTGAATTTGCGGCAGTTATCGTTTGCCAGAGAAAAATTCTACACACAGACACTTTTCATAAAATTACATTTCTTCATGTTTTGAGGGTAGTACAATCAGAATCAGCCCTTATCTCAAACACGATTTTTTGTTGTTGCCATCACCATACTTTCATTTCTTATGGAACATGAAAGTGAAAAAGGGCATACTTTATTATGTCTTTTGTCTAGTCTATACAAAATGGAATTATTCCCCATATATTATTGGTAACAGCGACATCATCTACTATAGTCAGGTCAAGTTTATTGGCTAAGTCCTTTTCAACTGCTAATGAGATAAGCTGTTGATGTGTACACACATTGTGTTCCTTAAATATGTTTTTAATTTTATAAGGTATGAAAATATCCTCTCATAAGATGGAGTTAATACACAAATAGAAATGGCTATTTGTGCTAACTTTATGGATTTTTTTACAAAAAAAAAGTATTCTAACTTAACCTAATGTTCTCTTTAACTTAAAAAAAAATGTATATTAGACATCATTCAATTTATTTAAAAATGTCATGTTTTTTTGTTGCCAGTCTTTGAGACACACATTTTTGTGACTTTCAATGTACAAATGTCAACAATATGTAAATCCTACTTATAAACACAAAGGGTCAAAAACTAGACACACTTCAACAACTAGAAATATACAAATAAAAAAAACATATTTTATTATGGAAACAACATAGTAAATGAACAAATACAATTTACATTCGTTTATATATACTTTGAATATATTACACATCGCACACACATCAATGATCCATCAACCAATTCAAACAACATTGCTAACTCCAATAACGGAACTGACTGTATTCCTAGCAACTGCCTCTGACGTAGCTCACAATGACTGAAAGCTGATTAAAGCTAAGATAACAATTTTTTAAATTTTCTGTCTACAATACTAGTGTTCCATGTTGAAAAAGTGTATACAGATCCTCTTATTTATATTTGTGTTACACGATTCCATTACACATTAAGTTTTCTGTAGTAAAAACTAGACATTCATTTTGAGCACCTTATGGTGACAAAGCTTTGATACTTACAACCAACCTTCCTCAATTTGATTACTCTTTTGACACTGTTTGAGTTCCAAACAACTCTCTGAGCAGATCTACATTAAAACATAATCAATAAGCCTCTGAAGAAGCCTTTTAAAGGTGAAAACCGGTTAAGGCTGTAAGGTACAACTTTTTGCTTTTACTTATAAAAAACCTAGTGTTCCGAGTCGTTAAAGTAATAGTGATATATAATCAATAAATATCCATTATTGTCAGTGAATGTATTGTCAGTGTTGTATTTCAGTGAATAAATACTTATTGTTCCTATAAATTGACGCGTGTTTTACACTTCTGAGATCACTCAGCCTACAGAAATGAACGCCTAGAATAACAGCTAGGGCAATGCTGACTTAACTACATTTCTATACTCCGGGCCACCTTTTGAGCAGACTAAAGCAGAAGTGAGGGAGTAGGCCAGGGGAAGGTGCGGGTGAAAGGGGCAGCGCCTACGGTGTTGTCAGATGTTAGGAGAGGGGCAGGGGGCACACGCCTGTCAGCACGAGTTATGACAATGCTGTCGCCAAGGCGGAGCTGCCGCACTAACTTACTTACGGTGAGCACATTGACAGCTGTGCTGTATTGTAGTGCTAAAGCACAACTTTGAATTGTGCGCCGGTTCATTTGGCAACCACGGCGAGTGTGACGAGGTGACGACATCACTTCCGCTTTAGTCTGTTCAAAAGGTGGCCCGGAGTATAGTATTTCACATGGCTCAAATTAGGCAGCCTGGAAATTTGTCACAATGTACATACTTAATAAATCTACTGAACCATCTGGATGGTAGAAAAAGAAGTCTATTTTATGTTGCTGGTAATCTGTATTTTTATATGCATTAAGTAAATATGCATATTTAAAGTTGGAAAAATAATACTGGTAGGCCATGTACTTTTAGTGGCGTCCTTTTGTGGCATAATGTAGTACCCATTCCACACATTTTGGAGATACAAATATTGAATTTAATCATTTAATAGTTCCATCATTCAGAGATGAAGTATTCTCCACTTACTGAATACAATACAATTATAATCTAGAATCAATTTGGATTAGAAGTAGTTTTAGGTATTGATACCTTAAGGTTCTTCATCATAAACTATTGCAACAGGAGTGTGTACGTGTGTGTCCCTGTAATGGCATAGGGCCTCAACACAACTTTCCGCCTCCTTGTCTGATTTTGTGCTATTAATTTTACTTCCCAAAAAGGAATGCGGCAAGATTCAAAGTGCTGAAATGCAGTGTCTTCAAAATAATTTAAATTATGCATTGCAAGATAGAATAAGGAATGGGGATATCAGAGCAGAACTTGAAGTAAAGGACACAAATGAAATTATTTCAATTTACAGAAGACAATGGTGGGATCATCTGCAAAGGATGACAGAGGATCGATTGCTGAAAGCGGCACTGAACTATAAAGCCATTGGTAGAAGAGACGTTGGTTGTCCGAGGATGAGATGGGTGCCGGAACAGGTTTATATAACCTAATCCTTGAAGAGGTGAAGATGAAGAAGAAGATTTTACTTCTATCCACGTTTTCCTTGTGACACCATTTTGCTTCATGTAGTTCATGGCAGATCCTTCTGTCTGCTATCCTCTAGGTTCCAGTCAAATGCCTTGTTGAAATAATGAATTCTTCTCATCTCATCATCCTATCTAGCTTAGTTCTTCTTCTTCTTCTTTTTATTTTCCTTCTTCTTCAGCACTACAGACCAATGTGATCCGTGCAACACCAATCTTCTCCAGTGTTGCCTATCCATTGCCACCTCAGTGTAACCCCTTGCATCCTTACTTCTGAAATGTTCCAGCATATCCAGTTCATTTTGCCAGTCCTTATTTCAGATCTTATATTAGGAGCATCTTTATAGTTCTTTAACAGTGTTTGAATTCTGTACAGCAGATCTTCAGTAACTTTCTTAGCAGATCTATTCATAAATGTTTGTAGATTCCTGTTAGTGTGTTTCTATGCTTCACATGCTTCAATTCATAGATTAGTGTTGAAAAGTCTTGTTTTCATTTTTATAATTACATGTGGACTATTTCATATTCTGTCGGAGTTACAAGAGAAATTCCAGCTTATAATATCAGTAGACAAACAAAAATAATTAAAATAATTATCACATATATAGGCCTATATGGTAGGAGAATGAATTCTTTAATTATTCTCACATATTTAATTATGTGTATATTGCACACCATGCAATCGTATTTTTCTGTACTGAGTTAATGTATAACATTTACACGACAACTGAATTTTAAGGGTACATGAAGTTACTAGTACGGTTATGAATAGAGAAGAATGGCAAAATCTTCTGAAGAAGGGCAGGGCCCACAAAGGGCTGTCGAGCAAATGATGATGATGAAGTTACTAAATACTTCATGTATCATTTACCGATCCACTTAACATTAGAATAATTGGAGTTTTTTTGTTATTTTTAGGTTTAGAATTAATTTTAGTTTGAAACCAATTTCTTAAAAAGAATCATTAAAGAATTCAAATTCAGACCGATACCAATTTTTTAAGAATCATTGGTTTAAAAAATAAACCGCTGATTGGTAATATCTTTATTGCAGCTTGTTGATAATCTCATTGTCAACCTTTAAAGACATTATTACACCTGTCTGTTATTTCCTCAGATGTTA
This sequence comes from Magicicada septendecula, assembly GCA_034769895.1. Lineage (NCBI taxonomy): Eukaryota > Metazoa > Arthropoda > Insecta > Hemiptera > Cicadidae > Magicicada > Magicicada septendecula. The sequence goes on from CM068372.1 coordinate 41,027,247, forward strand.
AGTTTTTAATTTTCAAATCAAGTTTTAGAATATTTAAATTTTATTTACAATTCTCTATAGACTTGAGCAGTAAATTATCAATTATAGAAAAATATTGCAGCAAATTACAGTAATAACTATTAATTATTAAATTCTTGGATTTTGTTGTCTATGCCATGTCTGAGAGTACTAATAATACATAATGTGCTATTTCTGACTACAGAACAATAATTTTTAGATAAAAATAATAATATATTGTTTACCTTTGCTCAAGTTAGCATTTGTCCATTCCAAACCTCATCACAGGAAGCCATTAGGAGTGCTGTCACATCAGTTCCAGTGAATTACTGCCATTGTTTGAAATGGTGATTAGATCTTTGTTGTGTGCACACGAATGTCTCTTCGAAGAGCATGGCGTCCACAAGGGGGGACCAACGTATTATGCTGTGGCATAGGGGCTCGGGCCTCAGGGGGCCCAGGCCAATGAAAAAAATTCAAAATCAACATTTATAGACTGCGACTTTAAAATGTGACCGATTTAAGTAAATTTGTGGTCAAAAATTGTTTTAGAGATTATTATCATTTTCTTTTATATACAAAAAGAACAATCTAAATAAATCATGTCAATAATGATAATGCAACAAATATAGTAAATTGGTTAGTGTAAACACAAAAGACCATGGTATTTTAAGACCAGTAAAACAGGAGAGGCTATTACCAATGAGATTGTTTCAACTTTAGATAGCCTTAACATCCACTACAAGATTGTTGCTCTCAGGGTTACGATAATGGTGCAAATAGGCAGAGAGCAATTAAAGGAGTACAAAACAGAATTCTTGAAAGGAACGAATCTGCAATATTTTCATCATGTGGGGCGCATTCCTTGAACCGTGTGGGTGTTAATGCTGCAAAACTCAATGCAGATGTGATGACATTTTTTTGAAATATTGCGAGTTTTGTAACGGTATTAAACTTTTTACCATTATAAAATAATACAATAATATTACTACTAAAACTCACTGCTGCCAGAATTTTACTTACCGTCATAATACTTTGAACTTACCCTTTAAACTGCCCAGGTCGCCACGATATTTTATGGTTTAATATCGAAACCTTTACACTCTTGCCCTTACAAAAATTAAAATAATCCTGCTATCTGACCACCCTTAAACTCAGAAAATTCCCCAGAACGTTAGACGAGGTTTTCAGCACAGAATAGGAATGGTTATGATGTAATAACTTACTCTAACACATGTTTTATATTAAACCAAATCTTATTTTATTCACAATGCAATATTCCCTTCTTTCTCTTTTACTCTTTCTTAACAATTAGAAACAAACTTATTTAACCAAAATTCTTTTAACAACTACTTTTAGCTAGAAACCAGTACTTTGATTAATTATTGCTCCCCTTTTCCCTCGCATACACTCTCTCACTCTTTACAATTACTACATTATACTTTTTACCCCCCTTTTACTAAGCGCTTTACTATTTTAAAATTCAAAAACTTGCTGGCTAATGCATTCACACTGTACTTAACTTTTCTCGCTATTCCACTTGTTCTGCCATCTTCCCGTGCACTTTCACTTACACCACACTTACCCTGTTCTAATTACTTTAATTTAAGAATTCATCTTATATCACGCTCACTGTTTCTTTATAGTATTCTTCATTGATGTTTCAATACGTTTCGGTAGGTCTAGGCTACCCTTTCCGCTTCGACCTACCGAAATTTCCGAGGTCACTGTTATAAAGTTTAACTTGTAAACGACTGTTCTCTGCTACTGTCTGATGCAAACTGGGGTGACAAAGTGTTTTACTGTGATTCACAAAGAGACTGCTTGCCAGCGGTTACGTAATACGTCTAGCCGGGCAGGCTGCAGGTTTCAGACATAAACAGTCTGCAATAACATTGTATGTGTGGCTGGTTACAATGAGGTACCCCACAGGTGAATACTAACTACTTTAAAATTAAAACTGATTTAAATTATTGTCTTTTTAGCACCCAATTCTGTACCGTTACAGTCTTTACTCACTTTTCTCTAGCAGCGCTGCACGTTGAGACGTTTTGGAAAAGCACATTACTTTATCACTACAGTGCCTCTCTGAAACAAGGAGGAGTGAGAGGATCCAAGGTGTCAAACCAATAGTTAAGCACTACCCAGGAGTACTTAAATTGTTGGATGTATTTTTAGAAGAGGGGTTTTGAATGGCGAAGGGGGGCCCGGAATGTGGTCTAGCAAAGGGTACTCAAAGGAGATGTGGGACCATATCAAAGAGTATATGTGATTTCAGCTGTGTCTGTTCATTTAGGCTGTTTTCCAAATATTTTTGTGTGTTTGTATATGTCTAGATGTTTAATTTATGCTTATGTGTAGACTCTTGATAACACTGTAAGTTAGATATAACACAAGTAAGGTCTGTATAGATGTAAAATAGATTTCAAAGTTCATGTGTTTACCAGCAATTCAAGACGTAGCTTCAGAACTCCGTGAAAAAAATATAAAGCTATACCAGATCGGTGGGGAAATGTGGGACGAAGGTGTGCTCAACTTGGATTCGCTGAGAAGTGAAGTTACAACCTCCAGCAGTCCTGATGTGAATCCTTCTGGATACAATGATAACCTGTTGTTCATTTATACTTCAGGCACCACTGGATTACCAAAGGCTGCGTACATGCCTAACTCAAGGTATGTTTTAATTGATGGTCTTACGATGGTCAGTTGAAAAGTTCGCGGAGTGACGTCTATTGCTTACAGGTAGAACTAACATTTATCGCATGCTGTCAGAATCATATTTCATGTAAACTGTCACCAGACAAAAGGCTTGCCGCATGACAAATGGCGCCAATCGTACACTCTAGTGTTTTTGGTGGCCCTAAAAAGGACCTGGTGGCGAGAAAGCTGATGTTGGTCGTGCCGCGCTGAGATGTTCGGCGGCTGTGCCCGCTGTTCATGGTGTACTACAGTCCTCCTCTTCTTTCAGCAACGGGTGTAGAGTCGGCTGCCGGCCCAGCGACGTCCTATCGCTGGCGCGGAACTGGAGGGCGAAGACGCAAGAATGCCGGTTCTATTCTTCGGCCATTCCTTCCGGCTGACTCCACGCTGATGTCGTCCGAGAGAGGTGAGAGTGAAGTGTGTCCGATAGTGTGGCGATGAAGAGTGTGTAAAATTTTCTGCCGGCTCGGGTTTTATTAACTAACCGGGATCGCTGATTGGCTCGCTCGGAACACGTAGTTGGTCACATCTCGGCAGCTACTGATGCCGGATTGGCTTGCCTCGTATTCTTCAGGTGTCACGCGCTGTGTCGCTGGATCCGGTGAGCAGACGTAATGAATCGCTGTTGCCACAAAACGCCTGTTTATTTTCAAATCTATCTGTCAATTTATTCACTGTTTATCAGCTATTTAAAATTTACGTGTCACACGTGTATTGAAAAATGGACAAAATCATGAATTCTTAGTTAAAAATGGTCTAACGCTAACGGAAATTTACAACGAAATGGTAAGTGTGTTAGGAGATGGTTTGCATCTAAAAAACAATGGTTGGTAAGTGGGGACTCGAGTTTAAACTTATTCGTACAAACATTGAAAATGGTGCCTGGCTGTGAACTTCCAAAAAAGCAACACTCTTGGTAAGAAACACAAAAAAGCAACAAAAATGCAGTATCGATCTTACACAAACTTTATTCACACCAAGTTCTTGAGTTAAAACATAATGCACACACTAATATGAGATGCCTATGATATCTGCAACACCATCCACTCCCAACTGCTGGTCTTCTAACACCCTGTATCACATTTTTTAAATGATATTTGGAGTTGTTACTTTTTTGGGACGCCCACTGCAGGAATTGTCTTCAATGCTCATGCGACCTCATTTAAATTCTACTACCTACTTACAAACTACAGTTTTTGAAGGTACAGCATCTCCTAACACACTTACCATTTTGTTGTGAATTTATATTGGCTCTAGACCCGTTTTAACAAACAATTAAATCATAGCACAATGTTTGATTTTGTCTACTTTTCAAAACACTCGTGACATAGCTTGTAAACAATAAGTAAATTGACAGACATATTTGGAAATTAACAGGTGTTACAAGAAATATGACTCTTACAATGTGCAAAATATATTAGTTCTACCGCTAAGCAACAGATGTTACTCCGCGAACTTTTCAACTGACCCTCATATAAAGTGTATGTGTGTGTGTTTTAAGTGAAGACTCGAAACAAATACTTTGTAGCAGTGGTCCACAATCTTTTCAAGTCCGGGACTCATCTTGGGGGGTATATTTAGTAAATTTAGACTTTAGTTTCATATGCATTATAATGTTTGAAGAAGTACATTATAATGTAAAAAATAAATAAATAAATGAAACATACTAAAGCTGCTCATTTAAGAGAAATTTTTAATGAACTTGACTACACTGTTTTTTCCATAAGTAGCCAAGTATTGTGCAAAACATACAAAGTGTAAGTTGCATCATACAAAAAAGAATTATTGTTCAACAAGATACAATAATAACAAACATACATGTGTGTATGTGGGTATCCAAAATACTTTATAAAAGTTCTCAGCCTTCATGTCCATAAATTGCATCCACTTAATTTAAAATTGTCATTAAGATTGTGTGAAGTTTGTAATAATAAAAAGAAGAAGAAGAAGAAGAAGAAGAAGAAGAAGAAGAAGAAGAAGAAGAAGAAGAAGAAGAAGAAGAAGAAGAAGAAGAAGAAGAAGAAGAACTAACAGTAACTAAGTATATTGGGTTTAATTGGGTAAGGGACACTCTTTTGAGTCAGTCTCAAACAGTACCAGTAGTAGTCTGAAGACAGTCCAGGGAATTTTTTTTTTGCAAGAAATCTTGGTCTTTTTCAGGCTGTACTTAATAATTTCAGTTTTAGAAATTGACATTTGAATTTTAGTATCGATTAGTATTTTATTAGTCTAAATAAATCTGTTAACTATATAGAATACTACTGACCCAGATCACAAACAAAATCGGTATGGAGAACCATACATAACTTCCATGTTCTAAGATTTATATTTAAAATCATTTTCGAAATGAAATATTACCATAGAAACTACTTCTTCCTACTTACTGCTTCAGCCTTAACCACAGTATTGTGGTCACTAACGTATACCACCTCACGTTATCACACTCGATTTTCACTGATGATGGAAGTCGATGGCATTGCCGAAACGTCTGGTTTTGTAGAAAACATTGGACTATGGCCAAACATCCCGGGAAGGAATTTTAACAAAAACTACTTCTTTGTTGCCGATAACATTGTACACATATATATATAAAAAATATGCATAAAATTAATGGCTTGTATAAGTTAATGTTTGATCTCCATTAAGTAGTGCTCAAGTTTCCAAAGTTTTAATATTATGATGTCCGTAATTAAAACATCAGAGCAGGTTTAGTGTGTATGAGGGTACACCGTGGACAACAATTTTCAGCATTTCCTATTGAGCGTTGCTTAGAGTAAAGCTGTGAATCTACAGTGTACGTTTCACAGAACAAACACGCGGAAAAGAAGGAGCGCTCCGAAGTCACTCATGGACCCTCAGCATCTTGCAGAGGGTTCATTCCCTAAAGACGAAAATTCTGTCTATGAATCGTTCGTTTGTAAACACGTGCCGTTCCACTGCCCAGCGATCCATAGGAAGCAAATCGCTATCCACGCTGGACAATTTTTCGGCTTGCACGCATTATGTTGGTGTGGGTTTCGGCACTTTCCATTTAAAAAGCGTGCAAATGTAAGAAAATAAACATGAGTGAGGCCAGAAATAACGCGAATGTTGTGTGTGTGTACGTTCCCTGCCTTTTTATTGCAGTAATCATAATAATAAAATGGAAACGTAAACATTACATAATTGAGATATGCTTGCCTGCCACGAATGATATATTTTCTCTCATACATGACTTACATTAAAATGAAAAAATTATAATTTTATTGCCTGGCAACAAAATTATTTTATTTTTAACAATTACCATTGTTTGAAAAAGTTTAAATGAATTTTCAAGTACTTTACTGTTGTTAAAACGTAAAAGGTTGCAGGTAAACTACCCCTTCCCCTTAACCGATCTTCACCAAAATCAAAAGGCCTTGAGATCACTACAATTCAGGGCTGTATGCAAAAAATTATTTGATTCTGTTTGAATTTGCGGCTGTTATCGTTTGCCATAGAAAATACCCTTGTTAAAACATAAAACGTAGCAGGTAAACTACCCCTTTCCCTTAACCGATCTTCACCAAAAACAACAGGTCTTGAGAACTCTACAATTCAGGGCTGTATGCGAAACATTACTTGATTCTGTCTGAATTTGCGGCTGTTATCGTTTGCCAAAAAAAAAATTACCCTTGATAAAAAAAAACCATTGCAGGTAAAGTACCCCTTTCCCTCAACCGATCTTCACCAAAAACAATAGGTCGTGAGTACTCTAGAAATCAGGGCTGTATGCAAAAAAGTATTTGATTCTGTTTGAATTTGCGGCTGTTATCGTTAGCCATAGAAAAAAAATCTACAGACAGGCACACAGACAGACAGACACACAGACACTTTTCGAAAAACGACTTTTTTTCATGTTTTGAGTGTAGTACAATCAGAATCTGCAATAATCTCGAACACGATTTTTTTTGCCATCACCATACTTCCATTAAGGAACATGGAAGTAAAATAATAATAATTATTATTATCAAATAAAATATAGGACACTAAGTAAAATATTTTTATTCAAACATTTTAGTAGTAATTAAAGTTTTTGAGTTAATGTAAAGGTTTTGAGCTTTGTAGTCGTTTAAAGGTAAATGTTCAACTCATCATATTTTTAGGTTGAGACATTTTTAGATTATCAAAATTCATGGTCTGGTCATAAGTAATCTAACAACGAGTAGGAATATTAGATCTCTGCGGTATTTGTTTCAGGTTCATGTTACTAGGGTATGCAGAATTATACCTAGCCAATCTGAGGAAAGATGATGTTATATACAATGCATTACCTATGTACCACGCTTCAGGAGGAGCATTTGGAGTCGCTCCTGCCCTTGTGCTCGGTATTCCTGTTGTGATACGGAAAAAGTTTTCTGCTTCAGCGTACTTCAGTGACTGCTTGAAATACAAATGCACAGTAAGTATATGGTACTGTTATTACATAGTAAATAGCATTTTATACTATAATAATTATATTATCCTTTTTCATTGCCGTTGTTGTTACCATAGTATCCATCCTATTTCTGAGGCTAATTGAGGAACTGGGAGTAAATAGTAGTTTCCTCTGTACAGGTTACAAATCTCGTAGCAGAGTAGACAAATGGTGGGGCTGCCACCTTACGGCCTTTTGTCCTGCCGGTTGTTCTGTTGGGAATTTCATACCCTTATTCTTATTAAGAATAAGAAATGAAATGATTACACAAGAACTTCAGGTATTCAACTTAAATGAAAAGATAAAATTTAATAGAAGCAAGTGGCAAGAACATTTAGAAAGAATGCAACAATACTGGATTCCAGTAAAAGCTAGAAAATACAAAGCCAGAGGAAGAAGAAATTTAGGTAGACCAAGGAAAAGGTGGGAATCATAACAGGCAGAATGCCTAAAACATGAAGTGAATAATAATAATAATAATAATTATTATTATTATTATATTATATGTATAACTGCTAGCAATTACTGAAGAAATGATTTGAACTTGCATTTAAACTGATTATTGAACAGTGAATTACATGAAAGTACACTAGAGTCTCGTTTAACCAAATTTGATGGGACCAAGGGTGATTTGGTTAATCGAAAATTCGGTTAAATTGGAAACATAGTACTGTACTGTACTGTAATTTACTCAGTGAGAAAAAATGCAGAAGAACAACAAGCGCCTTTAATCATTTTTATTGGGAAACTAGCAGTACTCATGTGCTGTTATTACATACTTCTATTATAATGCAGACATCTTTAAAAACAACGGGCTTTAAATACTATAATTAAATCATACAGTATTACTGTATACAAATTTAAAAGAACAACTTTTTTTAATCAAACTAAAAACTGTTTTTCAAACGATATTTTCTAATACAGTAGTACAGTCATTACAGTAGGTGTACATTAAAAAATTAAAAAAGAAGAAAAATCAATGAAAATGAATGAATGAATGAAATGAAAAATGGAAAAGACCCTTATTAATCTCACATTGGTTCAACTTTTTGAAAAAATTAGAAATCTTCTTTTGTTTGAGGCTTGATGAGTGCTTACGTGCTGCACAATCTCGAAGTCGTTTCATTAGCAGTAATTCCGTAGGGGAAGTGTCGTCTTGCTGCTTCATGTATACCATTACATCTTCAAATATTTTTGTCACTTCAGAATTGGTTGGACCTTTTTTCCTCGACTTCATCATCATCAGAGATGTCAGATTCGTTTTTTTGAGTTGTTGAACAAGCAGCCACAATGTCATCTTCTGTTAAAGATGAGTGAGGGTCTTCATCATCTTGAATCCATTCCAAAACAGTTGCATTTTTGTTGGTCCATTCAAAGTTTGAAGCATTTTTAAAACGTTTTCTGACTCATCACATTGCCTGATGGCCTTTTTTGAGCTGGAAGTGGGAGAAGGTATGTTGGGCCAAATTTTCTTACAAGTTTTGTTCAAAGCACTTGGTTTAACTTCGTCCCACGATGCAGCAGTAATGACATCTTTAATTGTAATCTCGTTCAGAGTTGCAATGATGTCCTTCGGTTCTTCCTCATCATTTGCAGGCCTACTATCTATACTATCAATGAATTTTTTTCTTGTACACCCTCTTCAATGTTTTGATTGCTCCTTGATCCACGAGTGACATTCACTGGTAAAAACTGCACCCTAATATCACCACTTTTCAATTCATCTATCCCTGGATGTGTAGGTGCATAACAGCTGGTACAAATTGGTCATGCATACAGTACCGCATACAGTACAGTCTGTCAGAAGAGTTATAAACGCTGTACAATTTAAAATATCCAAACTGCTTGAAAAAAGAAAATTACCGTGTCATCATTCGGTTAATCCGGAAATTCGGTTAATCATGATTCCATTAATCGGGAGTCTAGTGTAAATATTTTGAGGTGTTTACATTTCTTCAAAATAATAACATAATCTAGTTGTGTGTAAGGTGCGAGTGTGTGTGTGTGTGTGTTTTGTGTATGACAATGAAATTTAGGAAAGCAAAAACTGTGTTCAGAAAGTACAGTAACCAAGTATATTGGGTTTAATTATGTAAGGAACACTGTTTTGAGTCAGTCTCAAACATTACCGGTAGTAGTTTGAAGATAGTCCAGGTACTTTTTTTTTGTATGAAATCTTGGTATTTTTTAACCTGTGTACTCAATAATTTCAGTTTTCAGAATTAAAATTTGTATTTTAAATTGACTAATATTTTATTAGTCTAAATTAAAAATCTGTTAACTTTAAAATAGAATACTACTGACCCGGATCACAAAATTGTTATTGATAAAAGTGATCAATTTTTACCTTATAGCCTAAACTAGCTTTTAATTCATTAGAGCTTCGTGAGAGGCTGCTGCTAGGAGGACTGTCTGTCCTGCTTTTGGTGATGGCGCCATCGCTCAAAAGATCATTGTTGTGTCTGTGTGTTATGTAATATTTGTATTCTGTAATCTGTAAAAACACAACAACGATCTTTTGAACAATGGTGCGGTCACCAAAAGCAGGACTGATAGCGGTCCTAGCAGCAGCCTCTGACGAAGCTCTAACAGAGCAAAAATTAGTTTAGGCCATAAGGTAAAAATTTATCATTTTATTAATAATAATTTTGTGATCCAAGTTGGTAATATTCTATATAGTTAATTAATAGCAACGGACATGTATTGGACGACAAAATCCAGGGTTTAAAATCTGTATTCAATTACACAAGCTTGCAAAATTTAGGTTCAATAAAACTTTTTTCAAAATTATATCTGATTTTATAGTTTTTTTGTATTGCTAAATTCAAATATGTTTTCAGTTTATCTCTATCACTTACTGTTTTTTTTTTTTTGCAATCAGCATTGTTATTTTTAGTGAAACATTTTCCCTAGTGAAGCTATATTAGTGAAAATACATTAAGTAAAACAGCATTTTTTGCAAACTATGTTTTCAATTAGATCTGTTTTTTCACAAGAATATATTTTAAAACTTATTACATCTTTACCTTAGTTGGAAGTCACATAATACTTGTTTCTTTTGCTATTGAAGCTGTGTCTGTTGCTTTTCATCTTGTAAGGGAAATTTAGATTTTCACGGTATAATATCCAGCAGTAGTCTCCCATCATATTAATATTCCACCAGCCCTGATTTCGTCTCTCGATTTCCATAATATCCTGATGGAGGCGTCCACCCAGTTCCTCACTAACCGCACCAAGATTTTTGGGGAAAAAGTCTAAGTGAGCATGGAAAAAGTGAATTTTGATGCTCATTAAGCATCCCAAAGCTTTGAATTTTTATAACATGCTTTCAACTATATTAACGTAGTCAGGGCCCTTATTGTTTCCTAGGAAGTTTTTAATGACATTTTTTAAACTAATCCAAACATCTTTTACAACCTCTGTCATTGCAAGCATGAAGTTTTCATCTTTCATTAGTCTTCATATATCTGGCCCAACAAAGACTCTTTTAATTTTGCTTCTGACAAGTGAGGGAACTTGGTCAACAAGTACTTAAAACAGTTTCCTCCTTTAGGTAAAGCTTTTACAAACTATTTCATAATCTCCAGTTTCATATGGAGTTGAGGTAAAAGTATTTTCTTCGAGTCGACAAGACTTTTACATACAATGTTCTTGCTTCCAGCAAAGAGATTTCCTAGCAGGCCAGTTTTTCTTCTCCCAGTGCTGATTTCTCGCTCGGCTGTCCCACTCACATAGGAAACATGGATACTTAATATAACCACCCTGCTGACCTAGAAGCATGGTTAATACTTTTACACCTCCACACACCATCCAGCTGTGATCCTTGTATTTAATCTTTTCTAGAACCAGTTCTAAATTCTCATAGCTTTCTCTCAAGTGAAATGAGTGGCCAACTGGTAGTGAAGCATTCATTCACTAGTGGTAGTGAATATTTTGGGTTAAATGATAAAAATTTGTTGGAGTATGCCTAATATTAAAATAAAAACCATCACTAAAGAGAATTAATGTAACTATACAATCACAAGGCATTTTAATGGTGGTAACATTTAATATTTTAATGGTCCACACTGTTTGGTCAGAGTTGGATTTCTGAAAGTTACGTTTATATTGTGATATTATTAACACTTTTACAATATATAAAATACATAATACAAATATACTTCCACCTACCTGTAAAGGTTCTATCTGGGTCCAGAAATCCGATTCACACGAACGTCAGATGCAAACGTGTTTCATAGGTTAGTGAAATAATTGACTCGACTCATTTTTTAAATGAAGAGAATTGATATTTTAATTTTTTAGAAATGCATTTAAATACCAACAAATTTTACCGTGCTTTTGCATATTACATAGCTTCTTAGTGATTTTTTCTTTGCTTGAGTTACATGCGTACCATTACTAGTCTATCTTATTCTAGTGCTTACCTTAATTATCACACATCACATCAACACAAACAGCCCAGCTTTGCTCACACACGCATTCACACCATTAAAAACCCATTTTATTTTATGTTACCAATTTTATGTTTTAATTATTCACTGTCACTGTCGCGATTCCGTCCGAACACGTGCTTTCGCCGCCCGAGTTAACTGCCCGTTATTTCTGTTCTATTGTCTACCGTTCGTCACCAGTTGTACACTTGTTCAATCCGTTAATTCCGCGGGTCCAGGTCGGTATTAACGATATTATTGAATTAGTCACATTTTATAAACTCCACCGACCGGGCCCGAACAAAACTGTCAGCGTCTGTTAGTAAAGTCGGTTGCTCGCGGACTGGCTATAGCATGCGGACGGATATTAATGCCTGCCGGCGAACGAATTTCGTCGTCGCTCACAGCCTGAGTCGTTGCAGTTTAGTGGCTGTATGCCTGATACATAGGAGTTTTTTCTGTGTTTCACGCCGACGATATTTAGGCGCTTATGGCTCGATGTCACAAAAGAGGCGGGACTTAAGTTTTATATCCGTCGCCGGGTAGATGAAGGCGACCAAAAATCGCTTCTTAACCATCTTGGTTTCATACGTTGGCTTGGGTCCGCGTGCCTGGATGTATAATGCGTATGGGCGTGCTGTCACACTCAAACAAAGTTCTTGGAAATGAGGCTTGGTAAATTCCTCTACCGATTGCACAACATGATATTACTGCGTCGCCTTTGTTAACAACTGCTCTTACAACCCGTGGTTTGTCTCTGTTGAAATTAGGTTTCACAAATATTTTTATAAATCCCCGAAAAATGCAATAAAATAAAACACCCATAAATTTGGCCCGTTACAATACCCCCTCAATGAGAGGTCTTCTGTCAAAACAGAAGAAATCTCATTGATAAAACCCCTAAGAGCACCGGTGAGGAACTGGTGCCAACAACCCCCTCTTGTTCTTACACTGCATGGGTAAACGACCCCCCTGGCTCGGCGACTATGGACGCATCTGAACGAGATCACTGGACTTCTCTGTAAGAGATCCCAACACCGAAAAATCGAACAGATACGCACCACAGCGCACCTTACCTTCTATCATGCTACCCCAAAAATCCAACTCCCTGGCTTAGATCATGCCAGATCCTCAACCGATATGTTTCCCCTTTTTCTGCAAACTGGGCTGCCTTTAGCAGATACTGGGCTCACGCACACACTTACATTACATACTGGAAAATTGAAATATTCTTTGAAAATTTATTTAAATTACAACTCATTAGCTGTTTTCATTGAAAACCAAAACACAAATTTTGCATCTATACTGAATTATTCCCTTCATTAGTTTTTTGTTATTAAATATCAGTATGGAGAACCATACATGACTTCCATATTCTAAGATTTATATTTAAAATCATTTTCAGCCAAACAGCCAGGCTGTGTCTTACCTGCCTTTTTATTGCTGTATTAAATGAAAAATATTATATTACATTAAAATGAAAAAATTATAATTTTATTGCCTGGCAACAAAATTATTTTATTTTTAACAATTACCATTGTTTCAAAAAGTTTAAATAAATTTTCAAGTACTTTACTCTTGTTAAAACGTAAAAGGTTGCAGGTAAACTACCCCTTCCCCTTAACCGATCTTCACCAAAATCGAAAGTCATTGAGACCTCTACAATACAGGGACGTATGCAAAAAATTATTTGATTCTGTTTGAATTTGCGGCTGTTACCGTTCGTCATAGAAAATACGCTTGATAAAAAAACGTTGCAGGTAAACTACCCCTTCCCCTTAACCGATCTTCACCAAAAACAATAGGTCTTGAGTACTCTACAAATCAGGGCTGTATGCAAATAATCTTTTGATTCTGTTTGAATTTGCGGCTGTTATCGTTTGCCATAGGAAATACCCTTGTTAAAACATAAAATGTTACAGGTAAACTACCCCTTTCCCTTAACCGATCTTCACCAAAAACCATAGGTCTTGAGAACTCTACAATTCAGGGCTGTATACGAAACATTATTTGATTCTGTTTGAATTCGCGGCTGTTATCGTTTGCCAAAAAAAAAAAAAATTTCCCTTGATAAAAAAAAAACCGTTGCAGGTAAACTACCCCTTTCCCTCAACCGATCTTCACCAAAAACAATAGGTCGCGAGTACTCTACAAATCAGGGCTCTACGCAAAAAATTATTTGATTCTGTTTGAATTTGCGGCAGTTATCGTTTGCCATAGAAAAAAAATCTATAGACAGACAGACACACACACAGACACTTTTCGGAAAATGACTTTTTTTCATGTTTTGAGTGTAGTAGAATCAGAATCTGCAATAATCTCGAACACGATTTTTTTTGCCATCACCATACTTCCATTCCTTAAGGAATATGGAAGTAAAAAATTAAATCAATTGAACATTTCTTAAAAATAGGAACATCCTTAACCTAACATGTGATTACACCTATACTCTAACAATACATTTCAATAAAATAATTCAATAATAATAAACACGGTTAGTACACAAACAATAATGTAACCAAAGTTAAACATATCAATTAGACGGCAGGCGCAACATCAAGAAAATTTTTTTTTTTTTCAAAAAAAAATTTTTAATTCAAAAAATTTAAATTTATTAAAATATTTTCTTTCCATATTGAAATTATTTAAAATTTGTTCAAATCAATTAAAAACAAAAGTTGAATTAACTTCCTTGCTAAACATGCCTAGTATATGACCTCACCCATCAGCTGATCAAAACTGGGTCAAGTCAAGAACCTTGACCTACATACGTTACACACAAGCTATATTTGTAAACACATTAAACATCTGTAAAATTCTATCTTGAAACACAAAAACATAATAAAACAAAACATTTAAAAGAACAAAATATTATTATAAATAACAATCAAATTGATATTTAAATTATTCAAAATGAACACTTTATAGCTTTACATTATTTTCCAACTCTATCAAAAATTTGTCACGGGTTTCAATCAAAATTCTTTATATTCAACTATAAATCTCTTTCTTTATTATTCTCACTCTACATTACTTTGGGTGATGTAATTATTTATCCCAACTTGATCTGCCACTTGGCGTGTATTCATATATAATCTTTCCCTCTGACTCTAATAGCACTAACAACTGTAACTAACATGACACCCATCTCTATCAAAATATCTATCAAACAATCTCTAAACCCAACTTACTACTAAACTCAAATCGCCACATTCTCTCGATATATAAAAAAAATACTCTAACCCTTTGTACTTAGGATAAGTGTTCCCCCCCCCAAAAGCTCATTCCCTTATTTTGGTTCCTGGATTCTACCTAAGGCAACCCCTTCCCGCCAAATCGGTCCCTTCCTGTCCCAACCCTTTTGTTGCGGACTCCCACATTACACTATCCCCTCTTACAAAATTGCCATCCCCAAATCTCACTCTAATTACCTCACTTCAACTACAACAAAATAACATCATCAATTATAAACATCAATATATCACTCATTACTTTACATATATTCCCCATAACTACTGTGTCAACATCAATACTTCTCAAATTCTATTATATTACCTCTTAACAACATTACATTAATTCAAAACAATATTTTCATCTCTAGTACCACTTTAACTTTAACTTCAACTTGGACTGATCTATATGTCCCACAAAATATTCATCACCCCATTTATCTTTTATTAACTTTCACAAATCATGCATTTACTTTATTTCTCACTTTATCAAATTACTTTTCTCATTATTTTAAATAGCATCTGTAATACATTGAAACATTACATTTAACATTGATTACCTTGAACATCAATAAACAATTTAACAGTGACATTTTACTACTGATCAGCTGATCTTCCTAACAAATTGAAAACACATTTCAAAATTATACACATTACATGCAATACATACAGTTATCAATACTTACATCTACCATCATTGTTTCCCCTTTTTCTGCCTCTGGTAATTTATGTTAACCGCCTGCCAGTCGGTTTAGTTATCTACTTGGTTTCAAAAGTACACACATTATATAAAACACATATTTAAATTCTTACCTCTGCCACAATAAAATAATACATTGAACACACTAAAATATAGAATGAACACAGTATACTAAATGTATGAAACCCTATTTATCAAAGCAGAATACAAGCGTTTATTAGAGCAGAATTTAGTTATCATTTTGAATTTACAAAATTTAAGTACGTTGCTCATCTGAGCAACCCCCTGATCCACACACTCTATTGTATTTTATGTTAGACTGTAGTGCCTTTTTGCTTCCACAAAGACTGCATAATTGGAGGAATTGGACATCTCCGTGTCTTTGCTTCGGCTTGACATTTTAACATTTTGGATATCGACATATCCTTGTTATATATTGAAACGCCCCTAAAACGGGTCTACCACCTGGCTATGCTGTCCCCACGCGGACAGAGTGGCAGCCGCTGTTCCATAGTTCCTGGATTTCCCCTAAGTTCACCCCCCATTTAATTTCTATTATCAACCAATTTCAAGTCAGCTATGGTCAAGGGACTTGATATGGCCATAGCTGACCGCTAGCCAAATCCACGATTAGTGCTGGTAAGGCAGTAATCGCCCGAAAAGTCGGGGAAATCTAACTTCATTTCAATGCCTGTTCTACATCATCTTTGTTATGTGCGGCACGAGCGTCTATCAGGGTACAAATTAAATTTGTACAAAAGGGTGTGCTGCACATTTTCGCCATGTTGGCCTCCGATGGAGGTAACACTCTCTGTGAAACCCATTTCACTATCTACTGGGGCACAGGCCACCCCAGCAATAGCGCCTTAATAACTACATAATAAAAATTTTTATATACAACATCCTCATATGACATTCTCATCAATCATTAATCATTTAACTCATTCATCACCTTAAAATTTTCAAATTCATTATTAGTTATTATTATATATCATCTTTCAGTTATTATTAAATTTTTTTAATTATCATTTTTATTTAACACAATTATTTCAAATCATCTCATTATTGAATTACAATCTTTTCATCTGAGTCACACCTGTAAACATTTTTACTATACTTAATTCGTACTCTAAAATTTTTATACTTACAGTCCATTTAAACTGACATACACAAAATATATACACCATACACCAATACTTTCACGTAACCTCTGAAACATTTAACAAAAAGTTATTTCAAATCAAACAATTTAACAATTTATTACCAAATTCCTATCTCGTAAAATAATTTAAATTCATTAGAAAATTTAATTATATAACATTTAAATCAATCAAAATATTTAAAACATCTCAAATTATTTTAATTAAATTAATTACTGAAAATACAAATTCCATTGCTATCAAAACAATTACAATTAGCCAATTACTGTTTTTCAAAATCAATTCTGTTTATTTATTTAAATTGCAAACATTAATATTAATATTACAACAATCATCTACATACACATTGTTTACTTAACATTTTACAATACACACCAAGAAATTTACTAACCATTTATTTACAAATCTTCATCCTTATTTCTTCAGTTATATCACACTTCAATGTCCCAGGTTGCGAGGTCAAAAACCATAAAACAAAATATTTATAATTGTCCATTAATTGTTTATAGTTTACCCTCCATCGCCAAAATTAATCTTTGTTTTATATAGCACTTTTCAATTTTATTAGCACACATACTATTGTCTTTTGTGTCATAACCAAACAACTTCAATTTATTCGTTATATCATAATAATCATGCACCAAGTCTACATTGAGTATTTCTGTTAAGTCTCCATTAGTAAATATTTCCAATATCGGGTCAGTTACTTTTTTATTATAAATTAAATCATTATTATTTAAATACACTTCTAACCTTTCTTTCCACTCATCATAATCTCTATTTAATTCATACAATTCTGTCTCTTTATTGACATACAATTCTCTATCTAATTCTCTCTCATCATAGCACCATCTCACACTTTCAATATTACTCCAGACAGAGGGTACAAAATTATACAACAAAAATAAACAACTCAAACCTTCTACTAACACGGGACTCTTGCCCTTCAAAAACAACATTTGTGAACACCCTGGTTCATCATAAATAATAAGGGGAAAATTTACCCTCTGCCCCCATTCTATCACTATATTATCTTTCCATTCTCTCTCTAACTCATAAACACACATTAACATTTCATTATTACATTCAGTACTCTCATTGTTTATTTTCAACATCTCACTCTCTGATACTACTTTTTCAAATACACTACTATTCTCAATATTACATTCATTATTTTCGACATCATCATTATCATTTATTAATTCTTTATCTAGTACCACATTTTTACACATGTCATTATAATTTTCATTCGTATTATTTTTGTCTGTCCTCATCACATGTACTCCTGTACTCCCATTCGCTCGATACTCTGTTCTAATTTATTCAAACTAGTTCTTATTATTTCATTATTATTTTCTAAACATTTTTTCATTTCTTGTACATCATTTTTTAATTCCTCAAATTTGTTATTCTGAATATTGAATTTAGCGTCAGAATCACTCTTCTGTTCACTGAATTTCATATCTAACATTGTTTGTATCATTTTGAATATTTCATAACTATCATCGGACTTTTTACTTTGGACCGGCGTCAACTGATTTTCTGTTTTATTGTCAGTGAAGCTGACTTCGTTATTATTTTTACTTTCTCTACTCAATTTTGGGGTTACTTGAACTCCCGAATCATCTGTACTATTTGATTCATTCGTGTTGCTTATATTTGTAGTTTTGTCGTCTTGACCTACATTCGGTGTTGAATGTACTTCAAGACTACTCATAACAGCTGATTCATCAAATTCAGCTATTTCGCTTATAACAGTTGAGTCGGACAAAACGACTTCATTCTCTGTATTTTCCATTTTTATAAATTTACTTAGTCTCTTTTTTATAACTTTATTATTGGTTATTATATATTTTATTTATTATCTGAACAAAATCTCATAACTTAACTCTTTAACTGTATTTTACGTTACGTATTTTTACTTAACCTCTAAATCCCGCTTGCATCTTTGTTGGTGTGGATTTTATTTTAACAAAAATTTTTTAATTTATAAAATCGTCCCTGTATCGGAAGCCATTGCGATATTATTTACACTTTTACAATATATAAAATACATAATACAAATATACTTCCACCTACCTGTAAAGGTTCTATCTGGGTCCAGAAATCCGATTCACACGAATGTCAGATGCAAACGTGTTTCATAGGTTAGTGAAATAATTGACTCGACTCATTTTTTAAATGAAGAGAATTGATATTTTAATTTTTTAGAAATGCATTTAAATACCAACAAATTTTACCGTGCTTTTGCATATTACATAGCTTCTTAGTGATTTTTTCTTTGCTTGAGTTACATGAGTACCATTCCTAGTCTATCTTATTCTAGTGCTTACCTTAATTATCACACATCACATCAACACAAACAGCCCAGCTTTGCTCACACACGCATTCACGCCATTAAAAACCCATTTTATTTTATGTTACCAATTTTATGTTTTAATTATTCACTGTCACTGTCGCGATTCTGTCCGAACACGTGCTTTCGCCGCCCGAGTTAACTGCCCGTTATTTCTGTTCTATTGTCTACCGTTCGTCACCAGTTGTACACTTGTTCAATCCGTTAATTCCGCGGGTCCCGGTCGGCATTAACGATATTATTGAATTAGTCACATTTTATAAACTCCACCGACCGGGCCCGAACAAAACTGTCAGCGTCTGTTAGTAAAGTCGGTTGCTCGTGGACTGGCTATAGCATGCGGACGGATATTAATGCCTGCCGGCGAACGAATTTCGTTGTCGCTCACAGCCTGAGTCGTTGCAGTTTAGTGGCTGTATGCCTGATACATAAGAGTTTTTTCTGTGTTTCACGCCGATGATATTTAGGCGCTTATGGCTCGATGTCACAAAAGAGGCGGGACTTAAGTTTTATATCCGTCGCCTGGTTGATGAAGGCGACCAAAAATCGCTTCTTAACCATCTTGGTTTCATACGTCGGCTTGGGTCCGCGCGCCTGGATGTATAATGCGTATGGGCGCGTTGTCACACTGAAACAAAGTTCTTGGAAATGAGGCTTGGTAAATTCCTCTACCGATTGCACAACGTGATATTACTGCGTCGCCTTTGTTAACAACTGCTCTTACAACCCGTGGTTTGTCTCTGTTGAAATTAGGTTTCACAAATATTTTTATAAATCCCCGAAAAATGCAATAAAATAAAACACCCATAAATTTGGCCTGTTACAATATCCAACATCATAACCACTGCACCACTGAAAATTACCACTTTAAATAAGTTCAGAACATCTGGTAGTATCATTCAGGTCCATGTGTTTATGAATAATAAACAGATTAGAAGAAGTTAAGAGATTTTAATAAAATACGGCCCTTACAAGCTGTCTGCATTCTTCTACATGGACTGGCCAAATCACAGTAGTCTAAAAATGGTACTGAATCATTACTCTTAATAAATGATTAGTAAGAGTACGGTACTATACATTTTATTAAATTGCCCCAGCTTATTAATATTATTATTATTAAAACATTTTTATGTTACATGAAAGGGTTTGTACTATAAGTGAAATTTGTTGAAATAAAAGTATGATAGCAAAACAAAATTGTATGTCACACATTTATTTTTTGTTTTCTTTTAGGTGGGCAATTATATTGGGGAAATGTGTCGTTACATACTTGTAACTCCGCCAAGTCCAGCTGATCACCAACACAAGGTCCGCATCGTAATGGGAGTAGGTATGCGCCCGAATGTGTGGCGTAAATTCATGGATCGCTTCAAAGTCAAAGAAGTCATTGAACTGTATGGAGCCACTGAAGGCAATGTTAATATGGGTAAGTTGTAACAACACCACATAGAGAATAATATGTGTTTCTCCATTTTTACACTTCAGCAATTTCAATATAAAATAAATCATAATTTTGTTATTAATAAAAAAATACATCTTATACAATATATGATGTATGTAAGATTTGACTTATATTAGAAAAAATACGGTATACATGGCTGAAGGTAAATTGCCACACTGTTTCAGTATCTAGAAAAATATCCAAACTGCCACACTGTAAAGCAGATAAGAAAAGTGTCACATCGCAAGGGATGAATGTAAGTAAAAATAGTGTTGGAGGGGGGGGGGAAATTGAAGGGTCAGAACTTTTTTTAAAACCTACAAAATCTAATTGGAGTATCAAATGTTAATGATAATTTTAACAAAGATCTCAATAGAATGTCAGTTTTGGAAATTTTGGCACATCAGGCCCAAAACAGGACCCTGTTTTGAAAAAAATTATTGTAAGAATCCATGCTGCATATCAGATTAAAGAGAATTTATAATTTAAAGTCCAAATTAAGTGTTTGCTTTAATAGTTTTTATAACTCTAGGAGCATCACGAGCCGGAAAATATAAGTAAGAATTTTCTGAAATTGTAAAATTATATTGGACATTTATAAGACTACTGTAATCCCTTACAGCACCGTAAGATTGTTTGACTTTTGTAGAATAGTATTAACCTTGGTATTAACTTTGATAATTTGTACGTTATTTGTAGCATTTTATTTTTTCATTTTCTTTTTCAAGAAATACAAAATTTTAAGAATTAAAAAAACATAAATTATAATAATGAGATTTGGTCACATCTCCGTGATGTTTCTTAGTTAACGCTAAAAATCATTCATGCAAAGAACTTTACTTACAGCTTTCAAAAATTAAAATTTATTATTTAAAACTCCTATGCTAAGTTATCATGAGGCAAATATTTGAATGTGCTGCTGTCTGCTGACGACTTGCTTGTACTTTAAAATACAGAATCTGATTTGCAAAAATCTGTTTTTAGGCTTCGTCAGATTTGCAAACAATACAATATGAAAACTCCACTATAAAAACAAAGATAATGGCATTTTGGGTAAGGAGCCAATAAGAACAAAAATAATGAGTAGTGATCAATTCTAGAACAGGTTAATTATTTGGGAAATGATATTGGCTATGATAGAAATTATGAAATTGATGTTAAGTTACGTAAGTTCCGGACAATCTGTGGAACAATCAACCGTATTTTTAGAAACAAGGTACGTCGAGTTACAAAGTTATGGCAGTCGCCGTACTGTACTATAGGTGTGAAGTATGGACAACAACCAAAAAACAAGATAGTAAAATACAGGCATCGGAAATGGAATTCTTAAGAGGAGTTAAAAACATGTTCCAAACTTCAGCATATAAGAAATTATGCCATTGAAGAATTATGTATGAGAAGAATTACAAGTTTTTAACTTGAATGAAAAATTAAAAATTACAACCAAATGGTGAAAGAACACTTGGAAAATGTCAGATTCATGACAGGCCAAACAAGTCAGGAAATACAAACCAACAAAATACAAAAGGCCGAAATGTAGACACTCTTGAACAATTGGAAATATACAAACACACAAAACACATAAAAATGACATCCTAAACGAACAGACACAATTGAAATCACACATATTATTCGAACATATCACACCCCACACATACAACATCGATCCTTCTAAAGTCAATGCCGTCGGCAAGAACAAGACGGACACCACTCCCAGTGGCAGCTTATAATAAGCGAAAACTGGTTCACGCTATAAGGTAAAACGTATATGTTTTTACCAATAAAAAACTTTGTGTTCCGAGTTGGTAATGATATACTTATATTTAATTAATCAATGGACATGTCATGGACAACAAAATCCAAGAATAAAAAACTTTGTGTTCCGAGTCAGTAGTATTATACTTATAACTACTCTAGTTAATATTTTTTTAGTTGATGTTACTGAATACAACCTCCAAACAACTAGTTGCATATTATAAAGTACATTACATTATGAATATCTATAAACATATGTCAATACATAATTCATATTTATAACACATTGTTATAACATATTATCAATGTCAAGCATACTAAAATAGGGTTTCCTTTGCAGGCAACATAGACGGAAAGATTGGTGCAATTGGATGCTTGCCTAGGTGTCTGCCAATGTCACTTTACCCGATGTCAATTGTCAAAGTGAATGAAGAGTCAAACCAACCGCTCAGGAATGAAAAAGGACACTGTATACGTTGTGAACCTGGTACGTGTCTTCGATCTGATAAAATTAAATAACTTGGATTTTGTTATTTATAACCTTCACAACACAATACACGAATTGAAATAAAACATGAATTGTTTTTAAATCATGCTACAGTAAACACTGGGACAGAGTTTAAAGGCAACGATTGTGTCACATAATGAGTCAGTGCATGGAAATCCCCTCCCTTAGTCACATTGCCTGAACTCTCCTCTCTTGACAGAGCTGTATACTATTTCTGTTCTTAGCTTAATCCTGATGTAAACAAACCCACGTGGCTCACCTGAAATGCTATTGGTCAGGGGCGTTGACACTTTTCACACAATAATGTGCTACGCACATGTGCAGAATGTCTGTACAGTCATGTGAGAGTTGTGTTTAATGCGACAAGTGGTTTTTGATTATGTTTAATCATCTTTATGAATACATAGTAGAACATTATCACTGCTAGAAAAATGAACATGATTTCAAAGTTTGTAGTAAATGATATTGCCGAAAAATCGGGGCTCGCCGTTTTAAGACTTCCTCCTTATTACTGTATTCTGAATTCCTCTGAATTAATATGAAGCCAGTTGAAAGGACACAACACACAACATGCCCATCACAACACAACATATACGCTGCATGATGTAAAACAACTGATAGAGCAGGCGGTAAATGAAATAACGACGAACAAGTGGAGTCGTTGTGTCGAGCATGTATTCAAGGAAAAAGAGAAGCTATGTGAATTTGACCAAATTACCAACGCCGTCGTGGACAATCTTATCATTAACACTGCTGACTCAAGTTCCGACACTGACATGGAAGGTATTGTATTACTCTCTGACAGTAACTGATAATACACAGTACACTGTTAAGTAATTATCACAGCTTCTATTTTCGCTTTAAATATAGGCCTAATTTATTTTTTTTTTTTTTGCGATCTTCAAACAGTGAATAAAAAAGCCATTAACTCTCCGTGTTATAAAATATTTCACTGTCGGTCTGACACAGTCACTCAAATTTTATTTTGGTCAGGACAAATTATTACAATTTACACGTGTTTATACAGTATCAATATTATATATAACCTGTCTGTACTCCTTATGTCATAGTGATACGCCTCTAATTCAAGCAGCAAATAGCGTTTCAGATGTACCACGCCTGTTTGTTTACATCAGGATTAAGCTAAGAATGGAAAGACTGTACATTTCTAAACTTGCCTAAACCACTGTACTTTTTAAAAACATTACATCAAGTCCATTATTATGTCAGTTCCAGTGATATTCACTAGATTACAGGTTTTACAACTAAATCATGTCCATATTAAAATGGTAATGAACTGAAGTTAATAAATATTAGTTTCCTCAAGTTTTCAGCAGTGGCCCACCTCAGAGACTTTGTTTGCAAGCTGGAGTTGATCTAGGCACACTAATATTAGGCAGCATGAATTATCATACAAATTACTTTAATTCCTACTTATAGTCTTGAAAATTCTGTGTACCCTGTTTGACTTTTTTGACTGTTCTGTTCTCAGGTGAAGCAGGAATGCTTATTGGAATGATTCAGCAAAACGATCCTACCAGACACTTTCACGGTTATGTCGATGCCGACGCCACTAAATCAAAAGTAATTCATAACGTATTCACGAAATATGACAAAGCTTTTCTTTCAGGTGGGCTGTTAAATAAATAATAATACAATAATCATATCATTTATTTAAAAAATAATAATAATAGTGTATACAATATAAAGTTTTTCATTGTTTGTAAAACAAATGTTTTATGTCAACAGGAGATTTGGTAGTTATGGATGAGGAAGGTTACATATACTTCAAAGACAGAACTGGAGATACTTTCAGGTATGAAACATTTATCATCATCATCTTCGCAACACGACATAGGCAAGGTGCTGTCTGTTCCGCCTTCAAAGATCCACGAGCCATCACTTCCTGGGTCTACCCACACACCCACCTGTGTCCTATAGGTTTATATTTACAGACTTGTTTGGCCAGTCTTGTGAAGAAACAAACATTTATAAATTTAAAATAAAAATAATACTGCCAGAACCTTACCTTGCGATCTTTCTCTCGCTGACTTACCTTTTATAAACACCAACAGAAGTTCAGGGCCGCCACCAATATCTTTGAAGGACAGATATGGAGACCTTTATACTTTACCTTAATTAAAACACTGGACAATTTTGCAATCTGAATTCCCACAATTCAGAAAATTCCTCGGAAATGTTTAGACGAGTTTTTTAGCACAGAACACTAGGAAATGGTAACGGTGAAATAACTACGCTAACACATATTTAGGTTAGTAATAACCGTCTGATTTATTGTTATTCAAAAATGAACTTATCTTTTCCTTATAACATATTATTTCATCTTATTTCTATTATGTAAAATTTTCTTATACTAATTTCTTTTCGCTAACCAGTACTTGGATATTTTTCCCACTCACACACACTCTTACTCTGTACAATTCCTTAATAGACGTTTAATGAAGTCCTTAATATGAATTCCTTAATACCCCCCCCCCGTTTCATTAAAGAGCTCTTTATTATTTGAAATATACAAAACTGTTAATCAGACTCATTGTTTTTAGAATACCTGCACATGCTATTCCGCCATCTCTCTATTTCACTCTCACAAACACTGTTTTTATACTTCACTTTTACATTTATTATTCATTCCGCGGACACTATTTCTGCTTGTTGTTCTTCTCTGACACAATTACATATTTCGGTAGACCTTGGCTACTCAGTTCACTTCAGTCTACCGAAATTCCGAGGCTGCATTATATTACGCCTGTACTGTGTGATTCGTTGTGACGAACTGCTCTGCGACGACTCTGAACATCGTGCGCGCGGTTGCCTACCTGCCAGACGTTAGGCGTTGCCGTCAACTCATACTCTGTGATTCGTTGTTTCCACCGCATGATCAGCTATGGAATTTTTTGTACATGACTTTCACGTTGTGAATAGGCAGCACACTCGCGCGCTCATACACATTCCCAGACGCTAATCGCTTTTGTGACTCGTACTGCTTGGTACGAGGTGGATTACAGAGTGTTCAAAAATGTCAAGCGTTTGCGATCAAAACGTTGTTCATCTTGGGTGGCTGCTACTTTTTACAATTTATTATGGAATTCAAAATAAACCCCTGGGTTTTGCCCCGTTACAGTCTGGAGTCTGACATTCTTTATAAGTGTCCTTGGAGTCTGACATTCTTTATAAGTGTCCTTGCCACAGTTGTTTGTAATATTTTAATTTTTCATTCAAGTTCATAACTTGAATGAACTTTTCTCTTATGGGCTCTTTCTTTATTCAGTCAAGTTGAGTACACCTTTTAACTCCTCTTAACAACGTCATTCCTGAGGTCTATATTTTACTGTCTTGTTTCTTGTTTGTTGTCCATAGGACAGTACAGGGACTGCCATAACTTTGTAGAACTTTAATTTTTATCTGGACGTACCTGATTTCCAAGAATACGGCTGACTGTCCCACAGATCTGGAACTTACCTAACTTGACAGCAATATCATAATTCCTATCACAGCCAATATCATTTACCAAATAATTAAAGTGGCTCACCTGTTCTAGAATTTGATCATTAATCATTATTTTTGTTCTTACTGGCTCCTTGCCTCAAAATTCTATTACATTTGTTTTTATAGTGGAGATTTTCATATTGTATTGTTTGCAAATCTGATGAAGCTTAAAAACAGAATTTTCAAATCAGATTCTCTATTTTGAAGTACAAGCAAGTCGTCACCAAACTAAAAAAACATTAGCCGTAAAATTTTGTACAAACCA
This sequence comes from Magicicada septendecula, assembly GCA_034769895.1. Lineage (NCBI taxonomy): Eukaryota > Metazoa > Arthropoda > Insecta > Hemiptera > Cicadidae > Magicicada > Magicicada septendecula. The sequence goes on from CM068372.1 coordinate 41,053,731, forward strand.
CATTTGTGAATCATGTTGAACAAAACTACGTCTTCTTTAAATTTTATTCCTTATAGTTTATTGCATCATATTCTGATAGTTATTCACATATAGTTTGTTGTATTATATAAAGAGAGCTTATTAATGTTAATTTTTTTAATGGTACTTATTTATAAATTGTATGTACAGGCCATAACTTTGAACTGACTTTATTTTTATGGAACAATGGTACCAACACCTTCCATAAAAGTGATGTTTTGTTGCCTATGGATTGATATCTATGGATAAACAGAAATCAGTATATATAGATTGTTGTTATATAAATCACTGTTGCTTAAAAAGAGACTTTACTTTCATAATAATTACAACCTGTAGTGGGTATACAGATATTTATTAAATATAAGAAAATTATTTTTTTTATTATTTATATTTTTAAAATATTGTGAAGGAAATTTGAATATTTTTAGTAGAAAATGCAATAATCTTTTACTGGAGACTGAAGTGAACAATTAAATATCGGTATGGAGAACCGTACATGACTTCCATGTTCTAAAATTTATATTTAAAATCATTTTCAAAATGACATATTTTCACAGAAACTACTTTTTCTTCAGAAGTACCATGGTCACTAACATATAACACCTCACATTAGCGTATTCGATTTTCACAGATGATGCCAGTCGATGGCACTGCCGAAACGTCTGGTTTTGCAGAAAACATTGGACCACGGACAATCAGCCCGGGAAGGAATTTGAACAACAAACTACTTCTTTGTTGCCGATAACGTAGTACACATACAACAAATTATCCCCTCCCCCTTCAACTACCCTTTTAATTTATAAATATTTCATCTACAGTGGATTATTACGACCTTCTTTTTAGGATACTTTATTTATCAAAATTAAGTACTTTACTCTTGTTAAAACATAAAACGTTGAAGGTAAACTACCCCTTCCCCTTCAAAATCAATAGGCCTTGAGTCCTCTACAACTCAGGCACATACCAAAAAATTATTTGATTCTGTTTGAATTTGCGACAGTTACCATTTGTGATAGAAAAAATTCTATATACAGACACACACATAGACATTTTTTGGAAAATGACTTTTCTTCAAGGTTTGAAGGTAGTACAATCAGAATCTGCCCTTACCTCAAACACAATTTTTTTCATAGTCACTATACTTCCATTTCCTTACAGAACATGGAAGTAAAAAAGCAATAGTCTTTTACTGTAGGCTGAAGTGAACAATAAAAAAGGAATCAACTGAATTGGTTTTTTGTTTGTTCATGAATTATAAGAAAAATTGGATTTGAGATACCAGCATCATGCACACAAACACATACAACATATGTAGTGTATACAGTTATTTAAAAATTTCATCTTAAAAATTGGTTTAATTACTTTGTTAATTGGCGTTATAATATACTGAGTTCTTATTCTACGAAATTAACATCAATATATTACAGGGTGTTTTAATGTTGATAGTCATCATGTTTTTTCAGGTGGAAAGGTGAAAATGTCTCAACAGCTGAAGTTGAAACTATAATCAGTGAGATAACAGGATTTAAAGAATGCGCAGTCTATGGAGTAGAGGTATATTAGTAATATCATGTTTAGGCACATCATTAGCACTAGTGTACGCACTGTTGAGCCAAGTCATTCGTGTACTGTCAGTCATTCTTCACTGACTTTCCTCATAAAAGATTCTTTTACAGTGCACTTGACCAGAGTATATAACTGAACAATATCTGTATCTCAGAGAGAGTATCTTTATATATCTTGACATCCAATCTAGCAACTTTCATGCCTATCTTTCTTTCTTCTTCTTCTTCAGCGGCGCAACAACCCATTACTGAGTCAAGGCCTCCTTTAACAGACTCCGCCAGTTGTCGCAGTCAAGTACAGTTGGTCTCCACTTCCAGGTCCCAAGGATATGGCACGCATCCATAGTTCACACCATCTTCCCAACGCAGTTTGGGTCTACCAACCCTCCTGGTGCCATAGACCTGTTCTGTGAGTGCCTTTCTGGGTATTTCATTCTTCCCCATTCTGATCACATGTCCAGCCCACCTGAGTCTACCAAGTTTTATAATTTTCACAATATCTGGTTCATTCAGAAGAGTGTTCAGTTCTTGGTTGGCCCTTTCCCTCCATTCACCTCCCACACATATTGGACTAAAAATGCTGCAGAGGATTTTGCGTTCATGAACCAGCAGGCTTGACTCAGACTTTCTAGAAATGGTCCAGGTCTCAGAACCATAGATGAGAACTGGACGGATCAGTGTTTTATATAGAAGCAGCTTGATGCTCCTGGCAATTGTTCTGCTCTGGAACAGGGGTCTGAGACCAAAGAAGCACCTATTAGCTGAGGTGATTCTTCACTTTATTTCTTCTGTTGTTTCCCCATCGGAGTTAACGTGGCATCCTAAATAAACAAAGTTGTTGACTTTTTCGAAGGAATAGATGCCAATTTGGATGTGCTCTTCTTCTCTAGCTTCCTGTCCTGTGACCATGTATTTAGTCTTGCTTTCGTTTATTACGAGACCCAACCTCCTTGCGGGAGCTTCAACAGCAAGAAAGGCTTCAGTGACTGCTTGAAGGGACCTCCCGATTATATCTAGGTCATCAACGTATCCTAGAACCTGCACTAAGCTGTTGAATACAGTCCCAGAGGAATCTATTCCAGCATCTCTCATAGTTTTTTCATGCCTATCTTTTTGCTTAGCCAAATGTTCTGCATATCATCAATTACTATTTTAATTCTCTACATAATTTTATTTGAGTATACTGTATCTATTTAACTAACAATACGGTTTTTTCAGTTTAATTCACACTATTTTATTTCTCTTAAAACCAAACAGTTCACACCCATACTATGATGATGCATCCCGAGTGTACCTGAGATACAGCACAAAATCTTACTAGCGTCTAGAGGATGTGCGCAGGATGAACCTAACTGTGTGATGTGGTGGGGACCCGGTGTGAGTTGGATGAACTCAATAACCGGTGTCTGAGAAAAAGTCGCATCCTAACTTCAATTGATAACACATTTTTTTAGTGAAATTAATTTGGTGAATTTTTTAAGTGGTACTTTTCACACCTTAATAAAAAAACATCAACTATAAAACATCATTTTAAAGAAAAAGACGTCCACAAGTTCATTGGTAACTAGAAATGGTCACCAACTTTCTTCCTCATTATGGACACTAGTCTGTCCATCCTGAAATATGGTGGCACCATTGCCTAACAGCACTATCTTCCCATAAACTGGACAAATTTTGCATTCAATGTGTGCAGATTTTTCAAGTTTCTGGCCCACAGAAAATGAATAATAGAAACTTCCCAGCTGACAGGATTTTAAATGAAATGGCTATTTTAAATATCACTGTCGCAGTGAGGGTTACATCTGAGCAATCGTTGCACTAACACTGTCAGATATGTACCAACCCAAGCTGCACAAAGGTTAAGGTAGCTCGATGTCACTACCCTCACTCCTTCATGTACCAGATAAAAAGAGAAGTTATGTTCCAAACAGTCCATATAGTAATATACTTCGTATGCTTACACAGCCAAAGTCACTGTTGTTAAAATTCATTTCCGGGCTGTTTGGCCATGGACCATTGTTTTCACCAAAAACAGATGTGCAGTCGATGGCACTGCCATCATCAGTATAAAATTCGAAGTTTCGCTAACATAAGGTGGTAGATGTTAGTCAGTCAGTAGACAGCAGTTGATGGCACCGCTGAAACGTCTGTTTTTGGTGAAAACAATGGACCATGGCCAAACAGCCAAGGAATGAATTTTAACAACACAGCCCACATAGTATTACCATACTTTCCCTCCTTCCATCTTACTGACTGACCTACGTGGTCTCATTTCTGAGTAGCATCTATTCCAATGTAAGAACATTGTAACTTAATTTCTCAAACTATTATGTACCAGACTGTTGAGCCATAGTCGATTACTTAAATTTTTATTTCTAAACATTTCAATCACACCTCCAGAGGCCATCTTCAGGAGAAAAAAGGAAGAAAGATAACATTCGCAAGGATGACAGGTTGAATGCACCTCATCCAGAGATAGCCTCTGCAGGTGTGGCCGAAAATTTAAGCAACTGACCATGGCTCAACAGCCTGGTACATACTAGTTTTAGTACTGTTGATTCGGATCGTGATGCCTTTGTACCAAACTGTAACTCAAAATTAAGGCATCAAAAAAATGTTAAAACTTTTTAGTCTAGGAAATAAGATTAACAGAAAAAAAATTAGCTGATCAACTGAAATTTATATTGACATCTTTGACATTTATAATTAAAAAAAAAATCTACGGTTGGGGGTGACTGACAAGAATTATTTTAGGGTGGTTGTAAATCATGAAAAGGGCGAGATACGTTTTTCACAATTAACATGAAAAGAATTAACTCAAGTAAACAATTCTTTAAATGCTATTGGTACAATAAAAACTTAATTTTACAATTTGGTCCATTTCTTCCCTCTCTAAGACGAATACTGATAGAATCCAATCATTTATAGACTGGACATTGTTTTATCTATTACGGAAAACTCAATTTAGCTTTATTTCTTGTTTAAATGACTTATTATCAATGTTAGCAAAGCTACTAGTAAATTTATTTTGTGGCTCTGGTATTAATTAAGTAATGCCGTGAATATCACTAGCAGTTTTGTTGTTTATTAAATTCACTGTGAATAGAACAGATTATTTTTTTGTTAACCTTTAATTTGTTTTTAAGATATTTCTGTGAATCACAGAATTACATAATTTTTTTATAACTTCAGTCTCTTCGTATTTTCATAATTGAGTTTTAATTACATTAAAATTTATTAACAAACATAAGTCACTCACTTTTTTTTATAATATCCATACTGTACTTGTGTTTCATTTTTCAAGGTTGGAGACCTGGAAGGTCGTGCAGGTATGGCGGCAATTGCAGACCCAAACAACGAGTTGGATTTCAATTTCCTCGGAACTGCAGTAGACAAAGCCCTGCCAGCGTACGCGCGGCCCATATTCATTAGGGTCCTTGAAAGCTTGCCCGTGACTGGAACATTCAAATTACAGAAAAAGAATCTTCAAAATGAAGGTTTCAATCCGAGAAACATTAAGGATAAGATTTATGTACGTGAAAAGTCTACATACATTCTGCTGACCGAAGATGTTTATGACAAAATAGAAGCTGGAGAAATGAAAATCTAGATTTAGTTTTTAAATAATAGTAAATTTTGTATCGGTGAAATAATGTTAGAATTCAAGCTTTTTGTACTGTTTGGCATTTGGTACTCTTTTACTAGAGGTCACAGGCTTCCTAAGCAAAATGCCTCAGACTGATTAGAATCAGAACTGATAACATTATGAAACAGAAAATAATTTCAATAGTGCATAAAGTTGTAAAAGAATTGTTATAATTTATGGTACATTGTTTACCGATTTATTTTGTTAATTATATATTTTTCCATTACATCCATCTTATAGTGTTTATACACATTTAGCAGATGACTGGAAAATGATGATGACACAGCCAATATAATAAATATAGAATAGATAGAGTCTCTGGTAAAAATGTTTGATAAGTGCAAAGAAGAGGATATAATTTCTCACATATTCTTGTCTTTATACAATATCATAAAAGATTTTCTTCTAATATAATTAGTTCTTAAATTATCAAACATCAAGTTATTCTTTAGGCATCGAGAATAATCTGAAATTTCAGTGTGGCCATATTATATTTAGTGTTTAATGTGCCAAAATCTAAACAACAATCACGCCATTTTTCGGTTAGAAGTGTTTTGAAAAGACAATTACTTTATCTTCCTTATGATTACATGCATTCTGTGATAATACTTGGTACACTTAATTTGTTTTTAATACTTTTCTGTGCTTATTAAAAAGGAAGTCATGATTCACATTTATTATTAATGTACAACATGACAATCATTAAACATATTTATCATACATTTAAATGTAAAAAAAAAAATATCATCAATTGTTGAGTTAGTATGATTTAAATTAAGGTATAAACTTTTATATACATTTAATCCTGTTAACTATCATGCCTCCTTGTTATAGAATTAGATTCTTGAAGTTTTCATTTTTATATATTTTATAAACATATGTTTGTATTATGTCTATGTGTGTTTTAATGAATGTTTATAAGAATCGTTTATTTATGAAACCCTGGTATAAGTCACATGGTGTAAATTTTTCAGGAAATGCAAAAGTGTTTTTTTAAAAAGTAGTCGAGACAAAATGTTCAAAAAATTGCCATATGTTTAGAAGGCCATTTGAGTTTATAATGTTACAGCAGTTAACTTTTCTGTTGTATCAAGTCTCTAATAAAGGCTCAAAAGGCTAAGACATAAGTTGCTACGTTATGTAACAAAACACGACCTACAAAACATCTGTAATCCCAACCTATTAGAATGAAATTCATAGATTTCTTAATGTTTATTTTTAGTCTCAGTCGATTAAATGTACTTAATCCATTTCATCAATGCTGCTGTGCAAATCAATGCATTAAATTAAACATATTCCTAAACTCTAACCTAATTTTTGAGGCTATAAAAGCAGTGAAAATTATAAAAGAAATGTAAATTTAGTTTTGATACATGCAGAAAGTTCCAGTTTTTTTTTCTGGAGTTAATTTTCCTCTGTAATTTCTATATTCTTGTCCTCTAATAGATGCTTTTTTAATTTTATTTACTTTGTAGGATTCAGGTTTTTTTGGCCCCTTTTTCAGGTTTCATTTATTTAATCATCATCTGAGTTTATTGGTAAATTATGTATAACACTATAGGTAATATTATTATTATCATCATCATCACGATTCATTTTCGCTTAAAATCAGTATTTTTATAATATGTTTACAATCAAAATGATAAACACACTTTGCACTAATGAATCTCACAATGTTTACAAAACTTTAGCAGGTAAGCTAGCTTGAAACAAAATGGCAGACGACAAAAGCTGCCCTCTGGTGTTTATTTTTAAATCAACATAAGTCAATGACTTATGTGCTTTCATAAATAAACATAAAATTTCACTAAATATCACTATTGTTTGACGACTCGGAACACTTCTCGGAACACTAAGTGTTCCGAGTCGTCAAACAATAGTGATATTTAGTTGAGTAACAGACACGTCATGGACAACGAAATCCAAGAATAAAATTTCACTTTTCACTCTAACACCAGGAATCTGCTGACTTACGTTGTTTTACAACAGAATCATAAAAAAGAATCATAGCTCTACACATCTACAATATGCATATAATAACAAAAAGTCATTTTTTAAAATAACATGACGTATGTTGTTTCATAAATAAACGATTCATATATTTGTGTGTGTGTGTGTGAAAATATGTTCATTATAGTGCTTGAAGATTTACTATAAAAGTTTCTCCTACTTACTAATAAAGACTGATTGGCAGTAAATGTGTTTGTAAACCTAAATCCATTTGATAAATACAAGCAGTTATTTATTGTATAACTTTTCCTTATTTTTCTGCTTCCTGCAACCTTATTCTAGAGGATGGTGAGGAGTGGTCATCTTATAAAGAACATTTTATTTGTCATATAAAAAATAATTGATGTAGTGGATTAATTTTTAAAATACACGTAACTTACTAAAGTTGTCACAAACTATGGTCATTATCTTATTGATAAAAGTGTCACATTCTTTGCACATATTATATAATATTATTTAGAGCAGTGTGGTCCAACTGTTTTGTAGTGAAGGGCCAGATTTTTTGTTGTGAGAGCACATCGAGGGCCAATATTATATTTTTACCTCAGATTATTATTATTATTATTATTACTATGAAACTGATAACCCTTCCTTCAAGATACAAAATTAGTTTTTATTTACACAAAAGCCATCAATATCAATCATCTGCCAGTTCATGCGTTCAGCATTTTAAAACTAAATTTAAAACTAGTTTACCTTTGATTCAGTGAGAAGATTGGGCAGAGTGCATGTCAACGAGGGCTGGGATGTCTGCTTCCATCTCTGTTGTCACAATTCGGAGGGTGGATTTCAGGGCTTCCTGGTATAACTTATTCCTCTGTTTCGACTTCAGCGATTTCATTGTCGAGAAAGCACACTTACAAATGTATGTACTTCCAAACATGGAAGTCACTTTTAAGGCAAAGTTGTGAATTTAGGGTACTTGTTAGGCATCACCAATTTCCAAAATTCTTCACATTTCAAACTTGTATTTGAAGTTAGTAAGAAGTCGCTTTGAAGCTCACACAGTTCCATCTGAAGTTCAGGATCTTGGTCTTCAATCTTGGCAGTCATAGGATCAACATAAAGCTGGAACGTGGTTTTCAAATTATCAAAGTCAGAAAATCGTACTTCAAAGTCTTCCCTCAGCTGAGTAAAATAATGTCCAAATTGTGTGAAATCGGCACAAGAGTTTTCATTTTTCATTTCACTGCATGATTTGAAGAATTTTAAGTCAGATGTCTTCAGGTCTTCTTCAAAAATTGTCACTTTTTTCCTGAAAGCTTCAATATGGCTCACGAGTTGGCAAATATTTTGTTTCCTTCCTTGAAATTTTAAGTTGAGGGTGTTCAAATGTTCTGTTATGTCTGTCAGGAAAGCTAATGTGCAGAGCCATTCTTCGTTCTTAAGTCTTTTAATAGTTTCATCATCAACCTTTCCATTGGGTTCTAAGAATTGACAGACTTCATTTCTTATGGAGAAAAATGCTTTAAGGTTTTTTCCAGCACTTAGCCAGCGAATTTCGGAGTGCAGGGGAATGTCATAACATTCCGCAGATAGATCCTGGAGAAACTGCACCAGTTTCCTGTGGCCTTGTGCGCGGTTTCCGCCTCTAATCAAATTCACAATTCTTGTGACATCTTTCATCACCTCATTCAGTTTAACAAAATTGCTGCAGAGAACCTCTTGATGAATAATGCAGTGTAAGAAGGATACATTAACACCAGTTTTACTCAACAACCCTACTAAACCCGTGTTCTTACCAGTCATACATTTCGCACCATCCATCACTACACACGAACATTTGGAAAATCCACCATACTTATCTACAACTGACACAAGAGCATTGTGGATATCAGAGCCTTTCGCACTAGTAGGCAGTGGCACTAGGTCAAGTAGTTCTTCTTTGATGGAAAATTTGTTATCAACTGTCCTTATAAAAACTAAGAGCTGGCATACATCTGTAACGTCTGTGCTTTCATCCAAAGCGATAGAGAAATATTCACTTTCTGTTATTTCTTTTCTCAACTGTGTGTCAAGTTGTTCGTTTATTTCTAGAATTCTTCTCGAAACAGTTTGGTGCGAGAGAGACACGGTTTCAAAGTTTTTAGCAACCTTCTCATCGCCAAAAGAATTCACCATTTTAATTGCACACCGTTTGATTAATTCACCCGACCTAAATGGCATTTGATGTTTAGCCATTATCGCACAAACCTCGTAAGACGCCTGTAGACTGGATTTCTGCACACGTGTTGCTTTAAAAACGTGTTTTTTTGTTTCTGAATCTTAGATTTAAGTTCCCTGACCAAACTAAGTCGCGCCTCGCCACTAACACTTCCAAATTTCACTTTATGCGTAATTTCATAATGGCGACGAATATTATATTCTTTCATTACCGACACCACTTGCAAACAAACTAAACATTGTGGCTTACTTCCAAAATCCGTAAACAAAAACTCATTTTCCCATCTCTCATTGAATTTTCTATTGTCCAACTCCACTTTTCTTTTTTTGTTTGAAGTACTCATGATTAATGCGGCACAAACTGAATAAAAAACAAATAAAAAGTTTAGCAGAACCTCTGTTTCACACACTTTGCAGTCTAGCACTAGCTTTCAACTGACACGTGTGTGAAGAAATATCAAAGCAGGCTTGCGAGGAGAGAGGAGCGGGCGGTAACGTAACTTCCCTCCGCCGCCCCGCTCACAGTCACCAAGCTGGCAGAACGCAAACAAAATAAAAACGGAGGACCAAAACTTTCGAATGGATTTGACCTGAGTCCAACCTCTATGTTTGTTGCTCACTTGTTGAACGTAATATGTTCCGCCACTGGAAACTAATAATTTATTAAATTGGTTAAAAACAAATTATTTTTGGGGGCCGTAAAGACCTAGTCCCTTTGAGGGCCAGAGAAAAAGACGTCGCGGGCCACATGTGGCCCGCGGGCCGCCAGTTGGACCACACTTATTTAGAGAAAGAAATGGATTTTTGACTAAAACAAACCAACAGAAATGGTTACAGAAAAGAGTTGCCTGTAACATGTAAAATATAATTTCACATATTTTAAGAAATTTTTGATAGGCCTAATTCTTAAACTATAAATTTTATCAAAAAAAGTTAAATTTGAAAGTTTTACCAACTTATGTTCATCGGGTTGCATGAGTGAAATTTATTGCACCAAAAATGTAATAAATAATTACTAAATGATATTTATGTTTGCCATAATACAGTACTATTGCCATTTCCTAAGATTATGTTTAGACTTATGCATTCATTTAACTAAAAGCATTTTTAATTAAAAATCTTATCTTAATATACATTAAGATTCAGAATACAAAACCAGGTACACTTTGTTGAAAATTTATATTCGTTTATTAGTTTGCTTTATGCAATTTAACAGTAATATAAATAAAGTATTTCTCATTTCAGTGCAAGCAGAAAATTTTCAAAATTTATTGGAGTCATACAGCTCAAATTTTTCATTCTCATCCATTTTGCAAAACGTTTCAGAATAAATTTGAAACATTAATATAAAAGACATTTAGATATTGCTAATAAAATTGACAGTGCACACACAAATTAGAAAGAGCATCCATTGAGTATATAATGAAAAAAATGACAAGAAGTGTCAAGATGAGGAAAGGATACTGTTGAGTAACGAGAGAAGTAACTGAAATAGTAGTAGTAGTAGTAGTAGTAGTAGTAGTAGTAGTAGTAGTAGTAGTACTAGTAGTAGTAGTAGTAGGAGGAGAAGGAGGAGGAGGATACGGTTGAATAACCAGAAGAGTAAGTAGAGGAGGGGGATACTGATGAATAATCAGAGAAGTAAGTGGAAATGGAGGAGGAGGATACTGTTGTGTAATCAGGGGAGTAACTGGAAGAGGAGAAGGAGGAGGAGGAGGATACTGTTGTGTGATCAGATGAGTAAGTGGAAGAGAAGGAGGAGGATTCTGTTACATAATCAGAGGAGTAAGTGGAAGTGGAGGAGGAGGATACTATTGTGTAATCAGAGGAGTAAGTGGAAGAGGACGAGGAGGAGAAGAAGAAAAAGGATACTGTTGTGTAATTAAAGGAGGAGGATAGGGTTGTGTAATCAAAGGAGTAAGTGGAAGAGGAGGGCAAGAAGGATACTATGGTGTAATTAGAGCAGTAAGTGGAAGAGGAGGATACTGCTGAATAATCAGAGAAGACAGTACAAGAAGAGTAACAGGAGGGGAGGAGGATACTGTTTTGTAATCAGAGGAGTAAGTGGAAGAGGAAGAGGAGGAGGATACTGTTGTGTAATCAGAGGAGTAAGTGGAAGAGGAGGAGGAGGATACTGCTGAATAAGCAGAGACGTAAGTAGGGGAAGAGGAATAGGAGGGGAGGAGGAGGAGGATACTGTTTTGGAATCAAAGGAGTAAGTGGAAGAAGAGGAGGAGGAGGAGGATACTGTTGAATAATACGAGAAGTAAGTAAAAGAGGAGGGCAAGGATGAGAGGAGGATGGGACTATTGAATAATCAGAGAAGGACGAGGCTTACTGAACCTAAATTTTAAGGAACAATTAAAAAAATAATGTTCCTTTTTGAGGAACAAGTTCAATTAAAATCAAGGGGAAGTATGCTGAAACATCTTACTATAAGTTTTCTACTTACATTGAAACAAATTTTGTACTTACATTGTGAATAAGATTCACTCTCACATTTAGATTACAATTATTATTATGTTTGACCTACATGAGACGGATCAGGTTCCATTTGCACCACAAACTTATTTTATATGGACTGCAAACGTCAATTTGCTCTTACCAGCCTAATTTGGGAGACGCCAATTCCTTGAAAATGGAAAATGGAAACTGAATTTCATGAACATTTTTAACCAATTTAAAAAGGGAGTTATATTAATCTCTGTTTTTTAAGTTTGCCAGTTACTTGAGAATGGCTGGACCGATTTTAATAAAACTTTTTTTTATTTGAAAAGGCATGTTGTTCCTGTGTTGGTCCAATAAAATTGGTATTCGACCAGTGCTGATGCAGTATCAGTAGAATACTTTATTTTATACTTAGACTTGTGCTTTGAAAAGTCAATAATAGACTGGGATTACTGTGTTGGTAGGGTTGCATTTGTATTGTTAGCTTTCCTTATTCTCAAATTCTTCTTCTTTAGCACTACACCCCAATGTAAGCTCTGCCTTCCAACACCAGTCTTTTCCCCTACCCGTTTCTATCTCAGTGTGACCCCTCGCATCCATTCTTCTTAAATCTAGCACACCATCCAACCGTCTTATCTAGGTTGGTCCTACTGTCTGTTTTTATAAGCTTGTGCCCTCAGGATACGCTGATCATCCACCCGCTCTAAGTGACCTAACAGTTGTATTTGTTGAACCTTTATGAATCTTACAATGTCCTTATACTTCAATAGCTCATCTTTCTCCTTTTCAAATTATAATGTAAAACTGTAAGCAATTCTTCAATACTCGCAAAACACATATTACTAGTACAGTCGCTGAAGCCGAAAAAAAAATAGAAATTGCAAATTAAGTGGCTTCTACAAGATTTTTTGCATAGCTCTAGATAAAAACGTAAGAAAGAATTAAAAAAAAAGTTTACAAAAAATTCAGTCGCAGGTTTTCAAAAAAAGGGAGGGGGAAGGTACACAAAATTCATTTTTCGTGATTATCTTAAACAATATTAAACTTATGAGAAAAATACAAAATAACAAAAAGAAAGAGCATAAAATTATGCATAAAAAATGTTATTAGTATTTTTTTTGTCAGGGTGATACTTTTAGTAGAAAAATTAATTCAAAATTGGCCAAATTTTTCACAAGGTGGATTTTCACATAAATACATGTTTATGTAATAGACATGCAATTTTTTCAGGAATATAAGTTTAAAAACTCATTATTATTAATTTATGTATATATTATTATGTATAATTTGTACTTATTTATTATGGATTATAATAAAAATGTTATTAAAAAATGCACTTTATAAATATATTCAAAAATAGTTTTTCTTTCAATCATTGAAGATTTTGACAATAAAATAACTTTTAAAACACAGATAAAACAGAAGAATTTATAGTTAATAATAATTGCATAACATTAAATAAAGATCCCACAAACAAATATCAAACACAAATAACAAATATACTAAATATCAGTATGGAGAACCATACATGACTTCCATGTTCTAAGATTTATATTTAAAATCATTTACGAAATGAAATGTTTCCATAGAAACTACTTCTTTCCACTTATTGCTTCAGCCTTAACCACAGTACTGAAGTCACTAACGTATACCACCACACATTATCGCACTCGATTTTCACTGATGATGGCAGTCGACGGCACTGCCGAAACGTCTGGTTTTGCAGAAAACATTGGACTACGGCCAAACAGCCCGGGAAGGAATTTTAACAACAAACTACTTCTTTGTTGCCGATAACGTAGTACATATATAAACATACATGGCTTCCATGTTCTAAGATTTATATTTAAAATCATATTCGAAATGAAATATTTCCATAGAAACTACTTCTTTCTACTTATTGCTTCAGCCTTAAACCACAGTACTGTGGTCACTAAGGTATACCACCTCACGTTTTCGCACTCGATTTTCACTGAGATGGAAATCGATGGCACTGCCGAAAAATCTGGTTTTGCAGAAAACATTGGACTACAGCTAAACAGCCCGGGAAGGAATTTTAACAAAGAACTACCTCTTTGTTGCCGATAACGTAGTACACATGAAACATTCTCCCCTCCCCCTTCAACTATAATTTTCATTTATAGAAAATTACCCCCACTCCGTTCACCTAACCTCTTCATTTATAGATATTTCATCTACGTTTCTACAGTGGATTATTATGAGCTTCTTATCAAGATACTTTATTTATCAAAATTAAGTACTTTACTGTTGTTAAAACATAAAACGTTGCAGGTAAACTACCCCTTTCTCTAAACCGATCTTCACCAAAATCAATAGACCTTCAGTCCTCTACAATGCAGGGACGCATGCAAAAAAATATTTGATTCTGTTTCAATTTGCGGCAGTTATCATTTGTCATGAAAACATTTCTCTTGTTACAACATAACATGTTTCAGGTAAACTACCCTTTTCCCTTTACCGATCTTCACCAAAATCAACAGGCCTTGAGTTCTCTATAATTTAGGAACGTATGCAAAAAATTATTTGATTTTCTTTGAATTTACGGCAGTTATCATTAGTCATAGAAAAAATTACTCTTGTTAAAACATAAAAAGCTGCAGGTAAACTACCCCTTTCTCTAAACCGATCTTCACCAAAATCAATAGACCTTCAGTCCTCTACAATTCAGGGCTGTATGCAAAACATTATTTGATTCTGTTTGAATTTTCGGCTCTTATCGTTTGCCATAGTAAATACCCTTGTTAAAATATAAAACGTTGCTGGTAAACTACCCCTTTCCCTTAACCAATCTTCAACAAAATCAACAGACCTTGAGTTCTGTATAACTCAAAAAGGTATGCAAAAGAGTAGTTGATTTGGTTTGAAATTACGGCAGTTATCGTTCGTCATAGAAAAAAATTACCCTTGTTAAAACATAAAATGTTGCAGGTAAACTACCCTATTACCTTAACCGATCTACACCAAAACCAGCAGGTCTTGAGAACTCTACAATTCAGGACTGTATGCAAAACATTATTTGATTCTGTTTGAATTTGCGGCTGTTAACGTATGCCATAGAAAAAAATTACCCTTGATAAGAAAAACGTTGCAGGTAAACTACCCCTTCCCATTAACCAATCTTCACCAAAAACAATAGATCTTGAGTACTCTACAAATCAGGATTGTGTGCACACAATTATTTGATTTTGTTTGAATTTGCGGCTCTTATCGTTTGCCAAAGAAAATACTCATTTAAAACATAAAACGTTGCAGGTAAACTACCCCTTTCCCTTAACCGATCTTCACCAAAAACAATAGGTCTTGTGTACTCTACAAATCAGGGCTGTGTGTAAAAAATTATTTGATTCTGTTTGAATTTGCGGCTGTTATCGTTTGCCATAGAAAAAAAATCTACAGAAGACACATAGACAGACAGACACACACACACACAGACACTTTTCGAAAAATGAATTTTTTTCATGTTTTAAGTGTAGTACAATCAGAATCTGCAATAATCTCGAACACGATTTTTTTTGCCATCACCATACTTCCATTTCCTTAAGGAACATGGAAGTAAAAATAGTATCCAAATCATAAATCCTAAAAACTCCTTTAAATATAAAATGATAATCCTTGTGCACCAAAATTAAATCCTTTAATAAAATTACACAAAATCAATAAACCTATCAGACCTTTAATAAATGCTAGAACCGCACCAAATTATAAAATATCAAAATTACTAACACAAATCATAAAACATAAAATTGAACTTCCAGCAAAATACAATATAAAAATATCGGTATGGAGAACCATACACGACTTCCGTGTTCTAAGATTTATATTTAAAATACTTTTCGAAATGAACTATTTCCATAGAAACTTCTTTCTTCAACCTTAACCACAGTACTGTGATCACTAACGTATACCACCTCACGATAGTGAACTCAATTTTCACTGATGATGGCAGTTGATAGCACTGCAGAAACGTCTGGTTTTGTAGAAAACATTGGATCAAGCCCAAACAGCCCAGGAAGGAATTTTAACAACAAACTACTTCTTTGTTGCCGATAACGTAGTACACATGACATATAAATAAAATTATCCTCACCCCGTTCAACTAGACTCTTCATTTATAGATATTTCATCTACGTTTCTACAGTGGATTATTATGTCTTCTTATCAGGATACTTTATTTATCAAAATTAAGTACTTTACTCTTGCTAAAACATAAAATGTTGCAGGTAAACTACCCTTTCCCTGTAACCGATCTTCACCAAAATCAATAGGCCTTGAGTTTTCTACAATTCAGGAATGTACAAACAAATATTTGATTCTGTTTGAATGTGCGGCAGTTATCGTTCAGCATAGAAAAAATTACCGTTGATAAAACATAAAGTGTTGCTGGTTATCTACCCCTTTCCCTTAACCGATCTTCTCCAAAAATGAACAGACCTTGAGTACTTAAAAATTCAGGAACGTATGCAAAAAAATATTTGATTCTGTCTGAATGTGCGGCAGTTATCATTCGTCATAAGAAAAATTACCCTTGTTAAAACATAAAATGTTGCAGGTAAACTACCTCTTTCCCTTAACCGATCTTCACCAAAAACAACAGATCTTGAGTTCTCTATAATTCATGGAGGTGCAAAAAAAAACTATTTGATTCTGTTTGAATTTACAGCAGTTATCGTTCATCATAGAAAAAATTACCCTTGTTAAAACATAAAATGTTTCAGGTAAACTACCCCTTTCCCTTAACCGATCTTCACCAAAAACAATAGGTCTTGAGTACTCTACAATTCAGGACTGTATGCAAAAAATTATTTGATTCTGTGTGAATTTGCGGCTCTTATCGTTTGCCATAAAAAAATCTACACACAGACACTTTTTTAAAAATCGGTATGGAGAACCATACATGACTTCCATATTCTAAGATTTATATTTAAAATCATTTTCGAAATGAAATATTACCATAGAAACTACTTCTTTCTACTTACTGCTTCAGCCTTAACCACAGTACTGTGGTCACTAACATATACCACCTCACGTTATCGCACTCGATTTTCACTGATGATGGAAGTCGATGGCATTGCCGAAATGTCTGGTTTTGTAGAAAACATTGGACTACGGCCAAATATCCCGGGAAGGAATTTTAACAAAAACTACTTCTTTGTTGCCGATAACGTTGTACACATATATATCAGTGGCGAAGTTACATGGAGGCAATTGAGGCAATGCCTACCCTAACAAATTCTGTAGAATAAAAATTATAAATACGTATGAACTACATAACGTAAAGATTATACATTGTTACTGTGACTGTCAAATTTATTAAACCGAAACGTGCTTTATTGAGCGAAAGCTAGATGGTGACAGGTGAGATTCGGCATAGTTCGTTTAAAGCGAATGAGGCAACCTGAACTTGCCTCAGCTTTTTTTGTATACATCGTATGTAAGCAATGTAGTGGTGTGATAGGGAAGTGTAGGGAGGGGGGATTGTCCCGCGCTGTACACATAGACCGTTGAGGCATGCCTCACTTCTGTGGTCCAAACAGTTAAGTTAAAGCGCCTGTGTTGTTTCTAAGTGTTTATTTTATGCGGTTATTAAAAGTGTCACTGTTATTCCGCTGAACTAACAGATGATCAAGATTGTTATTTGAATTATTTGTAACATTAAACATATATATAGAAACTAACCAAGTTTAAAAATTTGAAGTTTAATCAGTTGTATTATCGTGTATGACTAATACAAGGATTGTTCAATAGACACACGTATAGAGCTGTAAAGCAATTTTTATTCAACGATTTTAAAAGAAGTCTCCAATAACATTAAGACATGAGTTCCACTGTTGCGCTAACCTGTAGATTCCCTGCTAGTAAAATTCTTACGGCTGTTTGTGGAACCATTCGGTTACAGCAAACTCTACCTCAGCGTCCGATTTGACCCACCGTCCTTTTAGTAATTCCTTAAAAAAAATTTAAGATAAGAATTTTTGCCTACCCATTCATTAACTACTAGCTTCGCCAGTAAGCAAATTGATGTCCCTTTTTTCGGCTTGCACGCGTTATGTTGGTGTGGGTTTCGGCACTTTCCATTTAAAAAGCGTGCAAACGTAAGAAAATAAACATGAGTGAGGCCAGAAATAACGTGAATTGTGTGTTTGTGTCTTACCTGCCTTTTTATTGCCGTATTAAATGAAAAATGTTATATTACATTAAAATTAAAAAATTTTAATTTTATTGCCTGGCAACAAAATTATTTTATTTTTAACAATTACCATTGTTTCAAAAAGTTTAAATAAATTTGCAAGTACTTTACTCTTGTTAAAACGTAAAAGGTTGCTGGTAAACTACCCCTTCCCCTTAACCGATCTTCACCAAAATCCAAAGTCCTTGAGACCTCTACAATTCAGGGATGTATGCAAAAAATTATTTGATTCTGTTCGAATTTGCGGCTTTTATCGTTTGCCATAGAAAATACGCTTGATAAAAAAACGGTGCAGGTAAACTACCCCTTCCCCTTAACCGATCTTCACCAAAAACAATAGGTCTTGAGTACTCTACAAATCAGGGCTGTATGCAAAACATTATTTGATTCTGTTTGAATTTTGCGGTTGTTATCGTTTGCCATAGAAAATACCCTTGTTAAAAAAACGTTGCAAGTAAACTACCCCTTTCGCTCAACCGATCTTCACCAAAAACAATAGGTCTTGAGAACTCTACAATTTTGGGCTGTATACGAAACATTATTTAAGTCTGTTTGAATTTGCGGCTGTTATCGTTAGCCAAAAAAAAAAATTTCCCTTGATAAAAAAAACCGTGCAGGTAAACTACCCCTTCCCCTCAACCGATCTTCACCAAAAACAATATGTCGCGAGTACTCTACAAATCAGGGCTGTATGCAAAAAATTATTTGATTCTGTTTGAATTTGCGGCAGTTATCGTTTGCCATAGAAAATACGCTTGATAAAAAACGTTGCAGGTAAACTACCCCTTCCCCTCAACTGATCTTCACCACAAACAACACGTCTTGAGTACTCTACAAATCAGGGCTGTATGCAGAAAATTATTTGATTCTGTTTGAATTTGCGGCTGTTATCGTTTGCCATAGAAAATACCCTTGTTAAAAAAACGTTGTAGGTAAACTACCCCTTTCCCTTAACCGATCTTCACCAAAAACAATAGGTCTTGAGAACTCTACAATTTAGGGCTGTATGCAAATAATCTTTTGATTTTGTTTGAATTTGCGGCTGTTATCGTTTGCCATAGGAAATACCCTTGTTAAAACATAAAACGTTACAAGTAAACTACCCCTTTCCCTTAACCGATCTTCACCAAAAACAAAAGGTCTTGAGAACTCTACAATTCAGGGCTGTATACGAAACATTATTTAAGTCTGTTTGAATTTGCGGCTGTTATCGTTTGCCAAAAAAAAAATTTCCCTTGATAAAAAAAACCGTGCAGGTAAACTACCCCTTCCCCTCAACCGATCTTCACCAAAAACAATAGGTCGTGAGTACTCTACAAATCAGGACTGTATGCAAAAAAGTATTTGATTCTGTTTGAAGTTGCGGCAGTTATCGTTTGCCATAGAAAATACGCTTGATAAAAAACGTTGCAGGTAAACTACCCCTTCCCCTCAACTGATCTTCACCAAAAAGAATACGTCTTGAGTACTCTACAAATCAGGGCTGTATGCAGAAAATTATTTGATTCTGTTTGAATTTGCGGCTGTTATCGTTTGCCATAGAAAATACCCTTGTTAAAAAAACGTTGTAGGTAAACTACCCCTTTCCCTTAACCGATCTTCACCAAAAACAATAGGTCTTGAGAACTCTATAATTTAGGGCTGTATGCAAATAATCTTTTGATTCTGTTTGATTTTGCGGCTGTTATCGTTTGCCATAGGAAATACCCTTGTTAAAACATAAAACGTTACAAGTAAACTACCCCTTTCCCTTAACCGATCTTCACCAAAAACAAAAGGTCTTGAGAACTCTACAATTCAGGGCTGTATACGAAACATTATTTGATTCTGTTTGAATTTGCGGCTGTTATCGTTTGCCAAAAAAAAAAATTTCCCTTGATAAAAAAAAAACCGTTGCAGGTAAACTACCCCTTTCCCTCAACCGATCTTCACCAAAAACAATAGGTCGCGAGTCCTCTACAAATCAGGGCTGTATGCAAAAAATTATTTGATTCTGTTTGAATTTGCGGCAGTTATCGTTTGCCATAGAAAAAAATCTACAGACACACAGACAGACACACAGACACACAGACACACACACAGACACTTTTCGGAAAACCACTTTTTTTCATGTTTTGAGTGTAGTAGAATCAGAATCTGCAATAATCTCGAACACGATTTTTTTTGCCATCACCATACTTCCATTCCTTAAGGAAATATGGAAGTAAAAATGACTTTTTTTCATGTTTTGATGGTAGTACAATCATAATCTGCCATTATCTGAACACGGTTTTTTTCGCCATCACCATACTTCCATTTCCTTATGGAACATGGAAGTAAAATATTATCGAACTCACGGAACATTCAATATCGAACTGTGTTAATTCAATATCCGTATGGCGCATGTACCAGCTGTCCTCACTCTCCCTAAAATTCTTCAACTTTCAGGGTCTGTTCTTTTTATGCCCATGCACGGATATAAATTCTCACTATATAGAAGAGAAACCTCAAAGATTGTAGTTTTACGTACAATAGTTACATATTAATATTTTTTTTTAGTTTTTAACTATTAATATTAATACGCACAATGGACTTATTTTTACATTTATTAATAAAAGTTACATTTATTTAAATTTAACTAAATGTTAACAATTCTTTACACCGCAGTCTTATAGAAGACACTTTGACCAATACGTGTTCATAATTTTGTTAAAAAATATTTATTTTGAAAATTTCTGTAGAAATTTTAAGTTAAGAAAATGATGTATACTTGCGAACTCAAAAAAATGATAAATTTTAAAACTCGCTCATTTTATGCCAATAAATCAATACTAATTTTTATTATTTTTTTCAAAGACCTATATATGTAAAGTTCATATTGTGAAGTTTTTTTTTAATGTAAATAAATACATTTTGTAATAAATGTTAATATGTTTATGCATTAGTTGATAAAATAAAAAACAAAAAATTATTACTTTATTTTAAGTATATATTAATACTTTAATTATTTTCTTTTCATTTTATGTAAAAGTAAAAACATTTAGCTTTAAAATGCTTTTTGATTTTTGTCGCTACGACTATTATAACGGATTTTATTAAAATTTGTATGTTGCAACATCAGAAAAAATTAGCCTTCCCGCTCATCGGGGCGGACTCCGACAATCAATTTTTTTCTAATATTTCAATTCCATTTTTCTCACAAAGTATTGGTCTGACAAAACACATGATAAATAGCTTTTTTGTAGAGAATTTGATGCTCTTTAATTTTTGTAATTTGTCTTTTTTCGTAAATTTTTTTTATTTTTTAAGATAATCACGAAAAATGAATTTTTTGTACCTTCCCCCTCCCTTTTTTCAAAAACCCGTGACTGAATTTTTGTGAACTTTTTTTAAAATTGTTTCTCACCCTTTTATCTAGCCTTATGCAAAAAATCTCATAGAAGCCACTTAATTTGAAATTTTTTCCTTCAATGACTGTACTATACAGCACAATACACCTATGGATGTTGGTCTATTATCCTTTGGCCTCTACCATGTGAATCAAGCAAGCAAAAATTTCTGATATCTGTCTGTTCTGTAGGCTACATGCCATACCTACTGAAAATGAATTTGCAGTAAAAATCCTATATCTGTGCTTTCCGAAAAAAGGGAGCAACTATTTTTCAAATTTAGAAAATCTTCGTTACTTTGATCTTCATATAACCATCAATACATATATCCAAACGTACATTAAAATTTGTCCAACGCCTATTAAAATATAACCATGACTGAAGGTCCATCATCGCTAAATACTCTCTACTTGTCTCTTGAGTATTAGGATTTCCTTGTAATGATATGCATTCTCTATAATACCTATCATAATAATTATGTAATATGAATACAGCAACTAGCGACTGGCGACACGTAATAGCCTTGTCACACTAAACACAAAACCTGTGCGGTATGACTTGGTCCTTTAGTTACTGTTGAGCAGACGTTTATTTATTTATTTTTATAGTTATGTAATATTTGTCACTTATAGTCCAAGTCTAATAAGAAAAAAGCTACACAAACAACCTCCAGCAAACTGTTTACAACGTGCATCGATGTTGAACCATTCATCACCTTGGTGAAAATTGACATGTTATTGTTTATAGTTACATATTTATTTAACCCATCAATCAGTGCTTTAATATTCCTTTGCTGGATCTGCTCAGTCTGGATTTGCATGTAATCTCTGTATTCCACATTTTTTATCATCTAAACCTGGACTATCTCAGAAATATATTCAATACATTGGCAAAGTTGGGTCTAGGGTCAAGACATGCTTTAAAAACCACTGAAGTGCAATTTTTGTCATTCAATGTTTATTTGGAATGATGTGTGCTGCTGCAGATTTTCATGACTTTCTGTTATAATAACTGATTCCGCATTGCACAAAGGTAATGGCAGACAACTTCTATGATGTCTTGAGCAAATACAAATAATTGCCCTTTACACTAATTTTGGCTAAATCTATTCTGTACCTTCACGATTTATAAAAAAAGAATTATTTTTGCCAGCATATACTTTAGACCCAATAAAGTATTCAATTCTGGCAGTACGGGCACAACATCCGCTTTTTTTGTTGTATCGTCCATCTAAGGACCACATGCCAATTTCAATTCTTTACTCCTTATTCTTTCCTTTTTTCCAATATTCCTTCATATTCTCACTGTGTCTCTTCTTCCTGTCTTCAGTCCACTTTGAACCTGCGTTTTTCTCTCTCCTACCCTGGACTCCCTCCATTTTTAACACTTTTGTCCGAAAAACTTCTCCGTCAATTGCTTCTTCTGTGTGTATATTATTTTTTTCTAAATCCTTTTAGACTTCTTTAATCCAACTTGATGTTGACTTCTTCCCCCCACAGACATTTGAAGATCTGCTTTGTCAACCTATTGTTGTCCATTCTATATAAATGTCCAAAAAATAATAGTCTTCTTTTTCTCATTGTTTCTGTTATATTTTCTATACTTTTATATATCTCATCATTACTTCTTAATTTTATGGGCCTAATATTTTCCTAATACTTCATCTTTCCAATATTTCTAGTTTGTCTAAATTATAATTCAATGCTAGACATCTAGACATTCACTTGCATATAGGCATTCTGGCCTCACTACTGTACTGTAATGCCTTATTTTCGCATTTTTAGATACAGTATGCACTTTTTATTGTAAATATCTTTAGTTATACCATATACCCTTTCCATCTTATGAATCCTTTCTTCTATAGCAGATTTTTCCAAGCCATTCTCTTGAATTATCTCTCCTAGATACTTAAATTTTCGAACCCTCTCTATTCGACCAATATCTGTTACCAGGAATTTTGGTGCGTTTTTAATGTTTGTGAGAAATTGTTTTTTTCTGCAGAAATTATTAAGCCTGTTCTACTGGCTATGTCCTCTAAAAAATTAACTTGTGTTACTGGAGATGTCAGATGTTCAGAAAGTATTGCAAAGTCATCTGTGAATGCCAAACAGTTTATTTAACATCCATCTGCGAATGCCAACATCCACTTTATTCTAAGTGTATTTGTGTGAAATAGTATTCTCAAAGCCAAACTGTTTAAAGTTTTCTAGATTTCTAGTCATGGATCTCAAATAAACTTCATTTTAAATTATAGGTAAGTAGCCGAGTGCAAATAAATCATTTTCACACATTTAATACTGAAGGAAAGTTTTTTAATCTACAATTAGTCTTCTGACTATGAATACATTTGATGCAGGTAAGGCTCATATGGTATCAGTTTTTTTTATTAAAGGCTCTCCCTTAATTACAAAAAAATTTTAAAGCTAAGATTTACAGTTCAACTAAAGTTTAAGATATGGAGTAACCACAGACATGTTGTGTCAGTGTTTTGTCCAATCAGTTGAGACGATTGGGGTGATAATTTAACTTCTCCTGGGAAACAGAAATATACGAGGTTTGTAAATTAAGTAATGAGACTAATTCAATAAAACCTTTTATTTTCAATCAAACTATATCTAGACTCTATCGCCTTCAAAATAGTTCCCTTGGGAAGCAACACAGCGGTCTAGACGATTTTTCCACTCTTCATAGCAGTGCTGGAACTCAGAAACTGGAATCTCCTTCAACTGGTCGGTTACATTTTTTTTAATGTTATCTGTCATCCCAAAATGGTTCCCTTTGAGATGTCTTTTCAATCTCAGGAAGAGAAAGTAGTCACATGGACTCAAGTCAGGTGAATAAGGGGGTTGAGGAACAACAGGAATATTTTTCTTTGCTGAAAACCCATTAACCGAGGGTGCTGTGTGACAAGGTGTTCATGGCTGGTCTCAAATGGAAAACCAACTCTTTCTGCTGCCTTTCAAGAAATTATCTGTAAACATGTTGATTGACAGTCTGTCCTGTAGGCAAAAACTCCTTATTGATAATGCCATTACTATCAAAGAAACAAATTTTGATTTTGGATTTGCTTTTTGACACTTGGTGAGTTTGGTGTGTGCCAGTCCTCGCTATGGCGTTTGTTTCTGGATCGTACTCAAAGATCCATGATTCATCACTGGTAATAACATTTTTTTAGAAAATAAAGATCATTTAATGAGTTTAACACAAAGCTTGATTGCACAATGTCACTCGTAATTGATGTGACTAATTTTTACTTCCATGTTCGATAAGGAAATGGAAGTATGGTCATGCCGAAAAAAATCGTGTTCGAGATAACGGCAGATTCTGATTGTACTACCATCAAAACATGAAAACAAGTATTTTTCGAAAAGCGTCTGTGTGTAGAATTTTTTCTATGGCAAACGATA
The DNA here is from genome assembly GCA_034769895.1 of Magicicada septendecula. NCBI lineage: Eukaryota > Metazoa > Arthropoda > Insecta > Hemiptera > Cicadidae > Magicicada > Magicicada septendecula. The sequence continues at coordinate 41,078,564 of CM068372.1, forward strand.
ACAGCCGCAAATTCAAACAGAATCAAATAATTTTTTGCATACAGCCATGAATTGTAGAGGACTCAAGGCTTATTGTTTTTGGTGAAGAATGGTTAAGGGAAAGGGGTAGTTTACCTGCAACATTTGATGTTTTAACAAGAGTAAAGTGCTTAATTTTGATAAATAAAGTATCCTGAAAAGAAGGTCATAATAATCTACTGAAGAAAGGTAGATGAAATATCTATAAATGAAAAGGGTAGTTGAAGGGGGAAGGGGTTATTTTTTTATAAATTAAAATGGCAGTTGATGATGGAGAAGGTAAATTTTTACTTCCATATTCCTTAAGGAAATGGAAGTATGGTGATGGCAAAAAAAAATCTTGTTCGAGATTATTGCAGATTCTGATTGTACTACACTCAAAACATGAAAAAAAGTCGTTTTTCGAAAAGTGTCTGTGTGTGTGTCTGTCTGTGTGAAGATTTTTTTTCTATGGCAAACGATAACAGCGCAAATACAAACAGAATCAACTAATTTTTTGCGTACAGCCCTGATTTGTAGAGTACTCACGATCTATTGTTTTTGGTGAAGATCGGTTAAGGGAAAGGGGTAGTTTACCTGTAACGTTTTATGTTTTAACAAGGGTATTTTCTATGGCAAACGATAACAGCCGCAAATTCAAACAGAATCAAAAGATTATTTGCAAACAGCCCTAAATTGTAGAGTTCTCAAGACCTATTGTTTTTGGTGAAGATCGGTTAAGGGAAAGGGGTAGTTTACCTGCAACGTTTTTTTAACAAGGGTATTTTCTATGACAAACGATAACAGCCGCAAATTCAAACAGAATCAAATAATTTTTTGCATACAGCCCTGATTTGTAGAGTACTCAAGACCTATTGTTTTGGTGAAGATCGGTTAAGGGCAAGGGGTAGTGTAACCCCTCTTTCCTTAACCTAATTTCCTTAAAGTTAATTAGGACTAGGCCGAAGCCTAGAGAAGCAAAAATTATGCTGGGTCCAGTATGACGGGACTTGCAATAAAACTCAGCCGTACCAGAACGATAACAATTTATTTTCTTTCATGCCCTGCTTTAACATTATTAAACCAGAATAACGTATGTGCCCAATCACAAGTATGAATAAAAGTAAAACATAACAAGTGTGTATAAATCTTACGAATAACAAGTGTGTATAAATCTTAAGAATAACAAATGTGTATAAATATGAAACATCACAAGTGTGTATAAATCAGTGGACACATGCATATATAATTATAGAATTCTCTTCCATCTCGTGGCTAGCTAGACACATAACAACACACACAGAACATAAGGTACACGAACTCACAATTACATTAATCTTAACACGCATGCCCCTGGAATGCACCCACCTACCAGGTAGAGAACTACAATCTTATAACCCAGCAGTGATAAAATATACGCCCTTCGGCAACCCGTTCAGTAGAATAACATAAAGCAAAACCCCAGGAAGAATGATAATAATTCATGAGGCATAAATAACCGGACCACCCATTTATCTAGCATTCCATTGATCAATGACCCATGATGAGCGTGTGAACCTTAAGTTCCTCTCACATCATTAATTGAAATTGACAAAACTACGTCACCTACTTTCAGACAGTGTTTATAAAATTCTAGACAGTTATTTGACTTCAGAAAAAATTCCAAAAAGGAATTAAATCTCTATGTACCTTAATAAACAGAAATTAATTGCTTGAGGCATTACTATTTCAGAAGATTTTGACAATACATAATTTACTCAAAAAAGAAAATGATGAATACATGTTTTATAGTCAAATTTAAACAGCAAATGCTATAAGTGGGAAGTCAACCCATATGTGTTTGCCAGTTAAGAAAACAATCAGTTTAGCCCTTGTGCAATGGGCAAAATCAGCTAAAATATTTCCATAACATTAGTAAATTATTTCTATCAGCCTCAAATGACTATATAAAATAATTAAAAGAAAAGAATACAATAAGGTGGTTGTGCTCTGGCATCTGTGGGAGCGCGCCTACATGTAGTTGACAAAAGTTGACAGGCATTCAACCTGTCTGAAGTTGTACCAGCGTGTGTCAGAGAAAAACTAAGTCCCATTTTGTAACCCCAGAAAAGTCCCACACAAAAAAAAACCCCAGGAAAGTCCCCAGCCCTTAAATGTGAAACCCATAGTCAAATTAAATTTTATACACAGCTGTTCCAGCCGGAACAGAACTACTGAGCCATAATTAAATTTTGTAAGGAGTAAAATGAAAATGAGATGCAACAGTAAAATGGTACAAGCTTAAAATCTCTCTGGCACGCTCCCGCAGTGCAGCACGCACTTACAGGCATTGCATTTAGTGTTATATAAAAGAGTTATAAAAAAAGGTTTATGAAATTAAGTTATAGTGTTCAGAGTCATGATCACAGCTCAACTTCCCGGTAAACAGTCTGGACACGTGGTCCCATGGCTTCTAGGCTATTTGCAGTAAACGGGCACACTGCCGGCCCTGCCCCCAAAAATGAAATAAATGCATAAATATCACCTTATAAGTGCTGGCGAGTGCAACATAGAAATTCAGTCTCCATCTCCCTCTTCGTATACGATCTTGACATGGTTCACAGCTTAGGCGGGTGTTCAGCCATCAGCAAGCCAGGAAACCGGCTTAGTGCGAGAACCCGGGAGTCAATTTACGCTCTAGCTTGGCATATAGAAATAGACAACTGCGTAGTACAATACAGAGAGAGGAGACGGGGACAATTCTCTGAGCGAGGCCAAGCGTTGACTGCACCCATCGGCACAGAATCGTCAGCGCACATAGCCGAGCTGCGCGCGCAACCGCACACACTGCCGCTCCCCTCACACCGCCGAACAAAGGTCGCCACGGCACCCTCACGTTATATTACACATAAACGAAACTGTTCTAAAATTTTTGTAACCGCCGGCTTCGAACCGGCACACCCCCACCCCGAAAGGGCAACCCGGTTGCCCCACTCAAAAAAAACTCGGGAAATTACCCTGCAGTGTACTCCCATCTGAAAACTCCGGTGGACATCGTGGGTGAGTTGGCCAGATGGCACTTGCTCTCAGGAGAACACCATCCCCATGCGACCCTCTCCGCTATGCCAACCCCACGGGACCGCCCCAACACGTCACCCTCTCCGGTGACCATCACCTACTCCCACCGGTCCCACTCACATACTCGTCCTAAGACCCCACAAGGTATCCTACACCTTGATATGTGAGCGACCGTCAACTTCTCGTCCATCTCTTGGACCGACCAGCCACATGCACCTACAAGGCATCTCCAACCTTGCCATATGGCTGGCCCACTTCCCTACACAAGGGCGGACGGCCCCGCTTGGCCAGACAGAGAGGACCGCACCAAGGGCACACGAACATTAATCCCATCATTTACTTATTCAAATACACCATAACTAGAGGGGGTTTACTTTCCTACGGCACCTACTACACGACTTTCTCTCTCAACCAAAAATAACACCAGGAAAACGACCGGAGAATGCGGCATGGCTCGGACCCTATAATGAACAACATCAACCTCAACAACTATAAACAACCAACAACAGCACACCATCACACCATCTAACCTTTAAACAGGGGAAACTGACGATCTCAAAGACCATGACCATCTCGAGGACCACAATCTACTCACTTCCTTATCAATAGGTTTTTTTTTTTTTTTTTTTTTTTTTTTTTTTACTAAGGGGAGGGGTAGGAAAATCGGGAAGATGAAACGGGGCAAGGATCATTAAAGGGTCAATAGTTAGGACTAAGGGTAAGGACCTGGTTCCCTCCGAAAATAAGGATGAGTGGAGAAAACCAAGGCTCGCGTGGGCAGGGGCGCAACCCTGAAATAGATGAACACCACTGGGAGTGTGGGGAACATCTACCCGCTACCCATTAACCTCTGCTTCTTACCTTTCTATGACGCACCTTAGGTATTCGCTCCTTTCGGACACCACTCTCTAAGAAATTATCTCGTGTTGAGCTGTACTGACTGGTTCCTTCTGGATCAGAATCAAGGCAACTTACCTCACTACTTTCACTCCGCTTTGGATTATGCTCATCGTCTAACTCTTCTGCCACAATTTCTTCCTTTTCTACAATTTCCCCTTCTTCATCCACATAATCCAAATCAACTTCCTGACACTGCACCTCCTCAGTATCTTCCCGTTGCTCCTCTGATCCATCTTCTTCATCACACGCATCGCCAGCTCCTTCACGAACTTCTTGACTAACCTCTTCTCCGGTCTCGTTTTCATCAACACGTTCATCACCAACGTCATCGCCATCACTTCCAATACCACCATCTGAACACTGCACATCCTCGTCCTCCTCTAGTTGCTCACCTGGTCCACCTGAAACTTCCTCCCGTTCCTCGGAATCCTCAACACTACTTACAGAAGGCGTCTGCACATCTTCACACACTACTTCACTCTCACTCACAAACTCTACAACGCTGCCACCAAATTTCTCCTCAACTTCTACCTCATCTACTTCTACTACACTTGCGGCATGGACATCCCCTTGTCCCATCCCCTTGTCCATCCACAACCTCAGAAACACTTGAAGCCCGGACATCCCTGTGTCCATCTGCAACTTCAGACTCTACAGTCTCCCTAACACCTACAACTATACTCACCTGCGCAGCATCTGCAGACCGCTCTTCTGACTCTTCTGTCGATTCCACTCTTTGACCACTTTCAGCAACCACAACGTCCTCAACATCTTCCACCCTGGAATCCAGCCGTCCAGGTTCATGTGCAATGACTAAATTAATTTCGACTGGCGATGGTGATGTTACAGGATCTGGATCCCTCACGAACCGAGATGTAAATACCGGAACAAATTCTGCGGCCTCTGGATTCAACCATGACGTCCTCCTTGAGTCCGGTAATTCAGTATTAACTGACGCGCTCTTACCCTCCTGTATTGTTCCCACGAAGTCATTCCGCTCTTCTACTTCTGCTTCCTTATCTTCATCTACTACTCTCTTGGGCACTTGTACTTCCTCTGGAACCTCCAAAGCTTCCTTTTTCTCCAAATAAGAAGGACGCCTAACTACCGGCTCCCTACTTGCCGATGGTTGTTCCCTAACATAATTTCTTTTTCCCCTGTTAATTTCCTGTTTCTTTGTTTTCTGTGCTGCAGCTGTTGTTGCCGTCTTCACACTTGCCACTCCCTTGTAGCCTCCATCGCTTCCGGAATATTCTGGCTTTCTAAGCGTCTCTTGGGTTCTCCTCCAACCACCATGTTTGTCCCTTTTGGCTCTTCCTGATGAACCGCTGGAGTATGGGACATCGGTAGCCTCTTTTCCCCGGTACTCGTCAACCTCCTTGAGCATTCCTGAAAGCACACACAGTCGCTCAAGGTCCGCAAAACAACGTGGACGGTCCGCGAATGCCAAACGAGATCTCTCCTGGGGAGTCAGTCCTTCTAGAATCGCTTGGATAACTTCCGTCTCTGGCAACCCCAATCTTAACACCCGGGCAGCTTTCCATATATCGTGCACGAAGTCTCCTAACGCCTCTCCGTAGGCCTGTGGGCGATAGAATCTTTCCAACTCAAGCTTGGCGCGTCGTCGAATGGGTATGAAGAAGTTCAACACCTCCCCATGGAAAGCATCAACACTGTCACCCCGACGCAGAGCCTTGGTGACCAGATTAGCCAACGTACTCCAGCAATACGGGTATATAAGAAACAAGACCTCCCCATCGGACACCCCTGGGAAATCTGCCACCTGCCGGACCAGGTCCAAGAAAACCAACAGCTGACCCTCATCAAATCCATCCACCACCGGAAATTTCTGGAGAACGTCTGAAAGAGGGTGGGGCAATTTCTCATAGCATATCCCCGCCAGAATTGCACAATTCAAACAAACAATCCTAAAACCAATCCCCACTAAACACCTAACACAAACATAACCTACAAAAACATATTAACAAAAATCGGAAAAACTCAAGTACTGTCCTTCCTTTGAGTAGACCCCCGGGTTCTCTAGCGCTGCGGAAACCTGGCCTATTCTGAACCATGCACTCCACGACGGAAGGAGATAAGAGACAAGCAAGAATACAACACACATAACAGCAAACAGCAACCCGACACACACGTCGTACCAACACCTAATTCACAACAACCAACTAACAATCAACTACAAGTCCTAATTCGGGAATGTAAAATAATTCGACATCAACCGGACACAAGTCGGTTCCGGTACCGATTTCCGATCGGGCCATACCGCATCCCGTCAATATACCACGCTAAACACCGACCCTAATTAACATTCCATCTTCCAGGCCACGCTTGAGACTCCCCGGCCGTACAAGCTATCAAAAAATTTTTAAACACCATTAACCGCCTCAGTGGTGCGACCCGACTCACAAATTAAACAACTTATAACTAGCCTACCCGGGCCTATATCAACTATGTTACAACAATCGCATTAATATTTCCGAGTCTGCAAGCCCCGTCACACACCAGGACCCAAGGGTTCAAGCCCAGAATTAACCACGCTCTGGTCTACCATTTGTGGTAGCAGCCTTTATAAACCACGCTCTGCGGTACCATTTGTAACCCCTCTTTCCTCTTTCCTTTTTTTTTTTTTTGAGTATAAAAACAACTTAATTTATTTTAATATTTTTTTTTTGAAAGAGAAGCCACAAGTTAATTAGGACTAGGCCGAAGCCTAGAGAAGCAAAAATTATGCTGGGTCCAGTATGACGGGACTTGCAATAAAACTCAGCCGTACCAGAACGATAACAATTTATTTTCTTTCATGCCCTGCTTTAACATTATTAAACCAGAATAACGTATGTGCCCAATCACAAGTATGAATAAAAGTAAAACATAACAAGTGTGTATAAATCTTACGAATAACAAGTGTGTATAAATCTTAAGAATAACAAATGTGTATAAATATGAAACATCACAAGTGTGTATAAATCAGTGGACACATGCATATATAATTATAGAATTCTCTTCCATCTCGTGGCTAGCTAGACACATAACAACACACACAGAACATAAGGTACACGAACTCACAATTACATTAATCTTAACACGCATGCCCCTGGAATGCACCCACCTACCAGGTAGAGAACTACAATCTTATAACCCAGCAGTGATAAAATATACGCCCTTCGGCAACCCGTTCAGTAGAATAACATAAAGCAAAACCCCAGGAAGAATGATAATAATTCATGAGGCATAAATAACCGGACCACCCATTTATCTAGCATTCCATTGATCAATGACCCATGATGAGCGTGTGAACCTTAAGTTCCTCTCACATCATTAATTGAAATTGACAAAACTACGTCACCTACTTTCAGACAGTGTTTATAAAATTCTAGACAGTTATTTGACTTCAGAAAAAATTCCAAAAAGGAATTAAATCTCTATGTACCTTAATAAACAGAAATTAATTGCTTGAGGCATTACTATTTCAGAAGATTTTGACAATACATAATTTACTCAAAAAAGAAAATGATGAATACATGTTTTATAGTCAAATTTAAACAGCAAATGCTATAAGTGGGAAGTCAACCCATATGTGTTTGCCAGTTAAGAAAACAATCAGTTTAGCCCTTGTGCAATGGGCAAAATCAGCTAAAATATTTCCATAACATTAGTAAATTATTTCTATCAGCCTCAAATGACTATATAAAATAATTAAAAGAAAAGAATACAATAAGGTGGTTGTGCTCTGGCATCTGTGGGAGCGCGCCTACATGTAGTTGACAAAAGTTGACAGGCATTCAACCTGTCTGAAGTTGTACCAGCGTGTGTCAGAGAAAAACTAAGTCCCATTTTGTAACCCCAGAAAAGTCCCACACAAAAAAAAACCCCAGGAAAGTCCCCAGCCCTTAAATGTGAAACCCTTAGTGAAATTAAATTTTATACACAGCTGTTCCAGCCGGAACAGAACTACTGAGCCATAATTAAATTTTGTAAGGAGTAAAATGAAAATGAGATGCAACAGTAAAATGGTACAAGCTTAAAATCTCTCTGGCACGCTCCCGCAGTGCAGCACGCACTTACAGGCATTGCATTTAGTGTTATATAAAAGGGTTATAAAAAAAGGTTTATGAAATTAAGTTATAGTGTTCAGAGTCATGATCACAGCTCAACTTCCCGGTAAACAGTCTGGACACGTGGTCCCATGGCTTCTAGGCTATTTGCAGTAAACGGGCACACTGCCGGCCCTGCCCCCAAAAATGAAATAAATGCATAAATATCACCTTATAAGTGCTGGCGAGTGCAACATAGAAATTCAGTCTCCATCTCCCTCTTCGTATACGATCTTGACATGGTTCACAGCTTAGGCGGGTGTTCAGCCATCAGCAAGCCAGGAAACCGGCTTAGTGCGAGAACCCGGGAGTCAATTTACGCTCTAGCTTGGCATATAGAAATAGACAACTGCGTAGTACAATACGGAGAGAGGAGACGGGGACAATTCTCTGAGCGAGGCCAAGCGTTGACTGCACCCATCGGCACAGAATCGTCAGCGCACATAGCCGAGCTGCGCGCGCAACCGCACACACTGCCGCTCCCCTCACACCGCCGAACAAAGGTCGCCACGGCACCCTCACGTTATATTACACATAAACGAAACTGTTCTAAAATTTTTGTAACCGCCGGCTTCGAACCGGCACACCCCCACCCCGAAAGGGCAACCCGGTTGCCCCACTCAAAAAAAACTCGGGAAATTACCCTGCAGTGTACTCCCATCTGAAAACTCCGGTGGACATCGTGGGTGAGTTGGCCAGATGGCACTTGCTCTCAGGAGAACACCATCCCCATGCGACCCTCTCCGCTATGCCAACCCCACGGGACCGCCCCAACACGTCACCCTCTCCGGTGACCATCACCTACTCCCACCGGTCCCACTCACATACTCGTCCTAAGACCCCACAAGGTATCCTACACCTTGATATGTGAGCGACCGTCAACTTCTCGTCCATCTCTTGGACCGACCAGCCACATGCACCTACAAGGCATCTCCAACCTTGCCATATGGCTGGCCCACTTCCCTACACAAGGGCGGACGGCCCCGCTTGGCCAGACAGAGAGGACCGCACCAAGGGCACACGAACATTAATCCCATCATTTACTTATTCAAATACACCATAACTAGAGGGGGTTTACTTTCCTACGGCACCTACTACACGACTTTCTCTCTCAACCAAAAATAACACCAGGAAAACGACCGGAGAATGCGGCATGGCTCGGACCCTATAATGAACAACATCAACCTCAACAACTATAAACAACCAACAACAGCACACCATCACACCATCTAACCTTTAAACAGGGGAAACTGACGATCTCAAAGACCATGACCATCTCGAGGACCACAATCTACTCACTTCCTTATCAATAGGTTTTTTTTTTTTTTTTTTTTTTTTTTTTTTACTAAGGGGAGGGGTAGGAAAATCGGGAAGATGAAACGGGGCAAGGATCATTAAAGGGTCAATAGTTAGGACTAAGGGTAAGGACCTGGTTCCCTCCGAAAATAAGGATGAGTGGAGAAAACCAAGGCTCGCGTGGGCAGGGGCGCAACCCTGAAATAGATGAACACCACTGGGAGTGTGGGGAACATCTACCCGCTACCCATTAACCTCTGCTTCTTACCTTTCTATGACGCACCTTAGGTATTCGCTCCTTTCGGACACCACTCTCTAAGAAATTATCTCGTGTTGAGCTGTACTGACTGGTTCCTTCGGGATCAGAATCAAGGCAACTTACCTCACTACTTTCACTCCGCTTTGGATTATGCTCATCGTCTAACTCTTCTGCCACAATTTCTTCCTTTTCTACAATTTCCCCTTCTTCATCCACATAATCCAAATCAACTTCCTGACACTGCACCTCCTCAGTATCTTCCCGTTGCTCCTCTGATCCATCTTCTTCATCACACGCATCGCCAGCTCCTTCACGAACTTCTTGACTAACCTCTTCTCCGGTCTCGTTTTCATCAACACGTTCATCACCAACGTCATCGCCATCACTTCCAATACCACCATCTGAACACTGCACATCCTCGTCCTCCTCTAGTTGCTCACCTGGTCCACCTGAAACTTCCTCCCGTTCCTCGGAATCCTCAACACTACTTACAGAAGGCGTCTGCACATCTTCACACACTACTTCACTCTCACTCACAAACTCTACAACGCTGCCACCAAATTTCTCCTCAACTTCTACCTCATCTACTTCTACTACACTTGCGGCATGGACATCCCCTTGTCCCATCCCCTTGTCCATCCACAACCTCAGAAACACTTGAAGCCCGGACATCCCTGTGTCCATCTGCAACTTCAGACTCTACAGTCTCCCTAACACCTACAACTATACTCACCTGCGCAGCATCTGCAGACCGCTCTTCTGACTCTTCTGTCGATTCCACTCTTTGACCACTTTCAGCAACCACAACGTCCTCAACATCTTCCACCCTGGAATCCAGCCGTCCAGGTTCATGTGCAATGACTAAATTAATTTCGACTGGCGATGGTGATGTTACAGGATCTGGATCCCTCACGAACCGAGATGTAAATACCGGAACAAATTCTGCGGCCTCTGGATTCAACCATGACGTCCTCCTTGAGTCCGGTAATTCAGTATTAACTGACGCGCTCTTACCCTCCTGTATTGTTCCCACGAAGTCATTCCGCTCTTCTACTTCTGCTTCCTTATCTTCATCTACTACTCTCTTGGGCACTTGTACTTCCTCTGGAACCTCCAAAGCTTCCTTTTTCTCCAAATAAGAAGGACGCCTAACTACCGGCTCCCTACTTGCCGATGGTTGTTCCCTAACATAATTTCTTTTTCCCCTGTTAATTTCCTGTTTCTTTGTTTTCTGTGCTGCAGCTGTTGTTGCCGTCTTCACACTTGCCACTCCCTTGTAGCCTCCATCGCTTCCGGAATATTCTGGCTTTCTAAGCGTCTCTTGGGTTCTCCTCCAACCACCATGTTTGTCCCTTTTGGCTCTTCCTGATGAACCGCTGGAGTATGGGACATCGGTAGCCTCTTTTCCCCGGTACTCGTCAACCTCCTTGAGCATTCCTGAAAGCACACACAGTCGCTCAAGGTCCGCAAAACAACGTGGACGGTCCGCGAATGCCAAACGAGATCTCTCCTGGGGAGTCAGTCCTTCTAGAATCGCTTGGATAACTTCCGTCTCTGGCAACCCCAATCTTAACACCCGGGCAGCTTTCCATATATCGTGCACGAAGTCTCCTAACGCCTCTCCGTAGGCCTGTGGGCGATAGAATCTTTCCAACTCAAGCTTGGCGCGTCGTCGAATGGGTATGAAGAAGTTCAACACCTCCCCATGGAAAGCATCAACACTGTCACCCCGACGCAGAGCCTTGGTGACCAGATTAGCCAACGTACTCCAGCAATACGGGTATATAAGAAACAAGACCTCCCCATCGGACACCCCTGGGAAATCTGCCACCTGCCGGACCAGGTCCAAGAAAACCAACAGCTGACCCTCATCAAATCCATCCACCACCGGAAATTTCTGGAGAACGTCTGAAAGAGGGTGGGGCAATTTCTCATAGCATATCCCCGCCAGAATTGCACAATTCAAACAAACAATCCTAAAACCAATCCCCACTAAACACCTAACACAAACATAACCTACAAAAACATATTAACAAAAATCGGAAAAACTCAAGTACTGTCCTTCCTTTGAGTAGACCCCCGGGTTCTCTAGCGCTGCGGAAACCTGGCCTATTCTGAACCATGCACTCCACGACGGAAGGAGATAAGAGACAAGCAAGAATACAACACACATAACAGCAAACAGCAACCCGACACACACGTCGTACCAACACCTAATTCACAACAACCAACTAACAATCAACTACAAGTCCTAATTCGGGAATGTAAAATAATTCGACATCAACCGGACACAAGTCGGTTCCGGTACCGATTTCCGATCGGGCCATACCCCATCCCGTCAATATACCACGCTAAACACCGACCCTAATTAACATTCCATCTTCCAGGCCACGCTTGAGACTCCCCGGCCGTACAAGCTATCAAAAAATTTTTAAACACCATTAACCGCCTCAGTGGTGCGACCCGACTCACAAATTAAACAACTTATAACTAGCCTACCCGGGCCTATATCAACTATGTTACAACAATCGCATTAATATTTCCGAGTCTGCAAGCCCCGTCACACACCAGGACCCAAGGGTTCAAGCCCAGAATTAACCACGCTCTGGTCTACCATTTGTGGTAGCAGCCTTTATAAACCACGCTCTGCGGTACCATTTGTAACCCCTCTTTCCTCTTTCCTTTTTTTTTTTTTTTTTTTTTTTTTTATGAGTATAAAAACAACTTAATTTATTTTAATATTTTTTTTTTGAAAGAGAAGCCACAAGTTAATTAGGACTAGGCCGAAGCCTAGAGAAGCAAAAATTATGCTGGGTCCAGTATGACGGGACTTGCAATAAAACTCAGCCGTACCAGAACGATAACAATTTATTTTCTTTCATGCCCTGCTTTAACATTATTAAACCAGAATAACGTATGTGCCCAATCACAAGTATGAATAAAAGTAAAACATAACAAGTGTGTATAAATCTTACGAATAACAAGTGTGTATAAATCTTAAGAATAACAAATGTGTATAAATATGAAACATCACAAGTGTGTATAAATCAGAGGACACATGCATATATAATTATAGAATTCTCTTCCATCTCGTGGCTAGCTAGACACATAACAACACACACAGAACATAAGGTACACGAACTCACAATTACATTAATCTTAACACGCATGCCCCTGGAATGCACCCACCTACCAGGTAGAGAACTACAATCTTATAACCCAGCAGTGATAAAATATACGCCCTTCGGCAACCCGTTCAGTAGAATAACATAAAGCAAAACCCCAGGAAGAATGATAATAATTCATGAGGCATAAATAACCGGACCACCCATTTATCTAGCATTCCATTGATCAATGACCCATGATGAGCGTGTGAACCTTAAGTTCCTCTCACATCATTAATTGAAATTGACAAAACTACGTCACCTACTTTCAGACAGTGTTTATAAAATTCTAGACAGTTATTTGACTTCAGAAAAAATTCCAAAAAGGAATTAAATCTCTATGTACCTTAATAAACAGAAATTAATTGCTTGAGGCATTACTATTTCAGAAGATTTTGACAATACATAATTTACTCAAAAAAGAAAATGATGAATACATGTTTTATAGTCAAATTTAAACAGCAAATGCTATAAGTGGGAAGTCAACCCATATGTGTTTGCCAGTTAAGAAAACAATCAGTTTAGCCCTTGTGCAATGGGCAAAATCAGCTAAAATATTTCCATAACATTAGTAAATTATTTCTATCAGCCTCAAATGACTATATAAAATAATTAAAAGAAAAGAATACAATAAGGTGGTTGTGCTCTGGCATCTGTGGGAGTGCGCCTACATGTAGTTGACAAAAGTTGACAGGCATTCAACCTGTCTGAAGTTGTACCAGCGTGTGTCAGAGAAAAACTAAGTCCCATTTTGTAACCCCAGAAAAGTCCCACACAAAAAAAAAACCCCAGGAAAGTCCCCAGCCCTTAAATGTGAAACCCATAGTCAAATTAAATTTTATACACAGCTGTTCCAGCCGGAACAGAACTACTGAGCCATAATTAAATTTTGTAAGGAGTAAAATGAAAATGAGATGCAACAGTAAAATGGTACAAGCTTAAAATCTCTCTGGCACGCTCCCGCAGTGCAGCACGCACTTACAGGCATTGCATTTAGTGTTATATAAAAGAGTTATAAAAAAAGGTTTATGAAATTAAGTTATAGTGTTCAGAGTCATGATCACAGCTCAACTTCCCGGTAAACAGTCTGGACACGTGGTCCCATGGCTTCTAGGCTATTTGCAGTAAATGGGCACACTGCCGGCCCTGCCCCCAAAAATGAAATAAATGCATAAATAATACCTTATAAGTGCTGGCGAGTGCAACATAGAAATTCAGTCTCCATCTCCCTCTTCGTATACGATCTTGACATGGTTCACAGCTTAGGCGGGTGTTCAGCCATCAGCAAGCCAGGAAACCGGCTTAGTGCGAGAACCCGGGAGTCAATTTACGCTCTAGCTTGGCATATAGAAATAGACAACTGCGTAGTACAATACGGAGAGAGGAGACGGGGACAATTCTCTGAGCGAGGCCAAGCGTTGACTGCACCCATCGGCACAGAATCGTCAGCGCACATAGCCGAGCTGCGCGCGCAACCGCACACACTGCCGCTCCCCTCACACCGCCGAACAAAGGTCGCCACGGCACCCTCACGTTATATTACACATAAACGAAACTGTTCTAAAATTTTTGTAACCGCCGGCTTCGAACCGGCACAGTAGTTTACCTGCAATGTTTTTTTATCAAGCGTATTTTCTATGGCAAACGATAACAGCTGCAAATTCAAACAGTATCAAATAATTTTTTGCATACGTCCATGAATTGTAGAGATCTCAAGGAGTTTTGATTTTGGTGAAGATCGGTTAAGGGGAAGGGGTAGTTTACCTGCAACCTTTTACGTTTCACAGTAAAGTACTTGAAAATTCATTTAAACTTTTTCAAACAATGGTAATTGTTAAAAATAAAATAATTTTGTTGCCAGGCAATAAAATTATAATTTTTTCATTTTAATGTAAATTATGTATGAGTTAATATCTTTATATATATAATTCTTCTGTACGTGTGTATGTCACTGAACTCCTCCATGTATAAAATAATATATCGTTCGTGGCAGGTAAGCATATCTCAGTTATGTAATGTTTCCATTTCCATTTTATTATTATGCTTACAGCAATAAAAAGGCAGATAAGACACACACACACACACACACACACACACACACACACACACACACACACACACACACACACACACACACAATTCACGTTATTTCTGGCCTCACTCATGTTTGTTTCCTTACATTTGCACGCTTTTTAAATGGAAAGTGCCGAAACCCACACCAACATAACGCGTGCAAGCCGAAAAAATGGACATCAATTTCCTTCCTGTGGATCGCTGGGCAATGTAACTGCACGTGTTTACAGAGGAACGATTCATAGACAGACTTTTCGTCTTTAGGGAATGAACCCTCTGCAAGATGCTGAGGGTCCATGAGTGACTTCGGAGCGCTCCTTCTTTTTTGCATGTTTGTTCTGTGAAACATACACTGTAGATTCGCAGCTTTACTCTAAGCAACGCTCAATAGGAAATGTTGAAAATTTTTGTCCACAGTGTACCCTCATTCACACTAAACCTGCTCTGATGTTTTAATTACGGACATCATAATATTAAAACTTTGGAAACTTGAGCACTACTTAATGGAGATCAATCATTAACTTATACAAGCCATTAATTTTATGCATATATTTTATATATATGTGTACAACGTTATCGGCAACAAAGAAGTAGTTTTTGTTAAAATTCCTTCCCGGGATATTTGGCCGTAGTCCAATGTTTTCTACAAAACCAGACGTTTCGGCAATGCCATCGACTTCCATCATCAGTGAAAATCAAGTGCGATAACGTGAGGTGGTATACGTTAGTGACGACAGTACTGTGGTTAAGGCTGAAGCAGTAAGTAGAAAGAAGTAGTTTCTATGGTAATATTTCATTTCGAAAATGATTTTAAATATAAATCTTAGAATATGGAAGTCATGTATGGTTCTCCATACCGGTATTTATAAGTTTTATATGTGTACTACGTTATTGACAACAAAGAAGTAGTTTCTATGGAAACATTTCATTTAACTTTAACAAAATTTTATATTTTTTCATTTTAATTTAAATCATGTATGAGAGAAAATATATCGTTCGTGGCAGGCAAGCATATCTCAATTATGTAATGTTTAAGTTTCCATTTTATTATTATGATTACCACAATAAAAAGGCAGGCAAGACACACACACACACACACACACACACACACACACACACACACACACACACACACACACACACAATTCGCATTATTTCTGGCCTCACTCATGTTTATTTTCTTACATTTGGACGCTTTTTAAATGGAAAGTGCCGAAACCCACACCAACACAACGCGTGCAAGCCGAAAAAGTGTCCAGCGTGGATAGCAATTTGCTTCCTGTGGATCACTGGGCAGTGTAACTGCACGTGTTTACAGAGGAACGGTTCATAGACAGACTTTTCGTCTTTAGGGAATGAACCCTTTGCAAGATGCTCAGGGTCCATGAGTGACTTCGGAGCGCTTCAGAGGAGGGATGATTATCTGTGTAGTTCGGTTTCTTTAAAAGAATAAAGTAAGCCTACCTAATTTTTATGGATAAAGTGACTGAAAATAACATTATATTAAACGACTACCCCATAATAACAAAAATATCTATAAATAGTGAAATTAGTTTGAGGGTGGGCGATATTTTTTTAGAAATTACCGAACCGAATTCAAGTAATTATTTTAAACATAAATCTTACAACATGGAAGTCATGTATGGTTCTCCATACCAATTTTTATAATGCACAACAAAAACTCACTTAACAAAAAGCTTGTTGTTGTTTCATGTGGCAACAATAAACAATAAATATTAATACTCAATATCAATCAGCTGTTTATCTAACCATCTGTGTCAATAGAAACCTTACAGTGTTGCCATATTGATTGCTACATGATTAGTCTCATTATTGAATTTACAGACCTCGTATATACTAATGTTTAACAGTTTATTACAGTGCATAAAACTTCAGTGTTATTTGTAAAATTAACAAAATAGAATAAATGGGAATATATTGTTCTTGTTCTTAAAAAAAAAAATAATAATAACTGAAAGCAGAAAATGTATTTATTTGTTTATTTTTAATAAGTTTAGTTTTAATGTTTAATCAATGAAAAAGCTCATTGAAAGGTTTGAGGGGGAAGGGTAAAAAGAACATTGTAAAGTGGACCTCTATCAAACATAATATGTAACACCTGCCATATTTTAAATTAAGTTATTGTCAAATTCTTATTGTTACATTTAGATCTGTTCAACACACACAAACAGATGTGTAGTTCAGCTGTTAACAGATGTCTAGTACTGTAGAATAATGTTACCTTGAGTAAATCAAGTCGCTTTAAAAGCCTGTTTTTTATTATTACTTTTCTTGCAATTTCAATGAATCTTCTCAGTATCTGCAGCCTTACACACCATTCGTTACTTGGAACATTTGTACGTATTGTGTCGAGGCGCTACATATAAACATACACATAAATTCAATGTACTGTAAATCTCTCTCTCTCTCTCTCTCTCTCTCTCTCTCTCTCTCTCTCTCTCTCTCTCTCTCTCTCTCTCTCTCTCTCTCTCTCTCTCTCTCACACACACACACACACACACACACACACACACACACACACACAGAGTAAATGTATAATTTAATTTACATTTATTATATACAGTAGAGACTATATGAGACTATGAATGTTTCATCCGTCCTGATGATGGCCATCATCAGAGGTGTAGGTACTAAGGTTTTAAACACCCACTAAAGACTAATTTAAGATCCTAACTTAGCCAGCTATGGGCATTTAAAATCTTAGTTGCCTCTCCACTGATATGATGGCTGTTGATGACAAGGCTGACACATCTGGCATTTTACCAAGTGAGATTTGTGGACCACAGCCTAACAGCCCAGATAATAATCTTAGTCACAGTGTCAACTCCAGCCGTGAGGGTTTGCATCCTCTGATCAATATGTACATCTGTTGTGCGTCTTGGATATCTAAAGACTCGTCTGTCTTAGAAATACACAAAAATTCTTATAACACCTATCGGTTCCTCTTTTGTTATTTATACATAAAAATAAATAATAATTAATATTATAAATAATAACAATGAACATTATTAATATAGCTGGTATCAGCTATATACAAGTTTTATCTAATTTTCAATCCATTTGCTAAATATGGCACATTAAAGAATCACAGATTTTCTAGTAAGCCTAAATAATATGGCGGGAAAAACATATACAGATGTATTACTTTTAATATTTTCTTATTTAATTTATATTTAATATTTATAATAACTTTACCTCAAGATGTTTTTTCCTTAATTGGAACATGTTTCGGGACACTTAGTGTTTCCATCCTCAGCCTTCTTAATTTTGAACCTTGTGGAATACTTGTGTGTGATTGCTTGTTGTTATGGTATCCTGTTGGTTTTGTGGTATTTTAAATTGGTATTATTGTGTGTGATTGTGGTGTACACATTAGTATTTTGTGTATTTTCGATGTTGAGTGCTTTGAAAATTGTGTCATCAAAAATATACAGTTTGTAATCGAAAAAGCACTCTACATCGAAAATACACAAAATACTAATATATTGTTACAACATCACAGAACAATCTACGTGTTTGTTGAATGTGCCAGAAGAATCTCGATGTAATGCGTGTGGCGTACGTGCTTGTCGACGCATTTTCGAGAGGTTTCTCGAAGGTGCCAGCCGTGCTGACTGTGTCAAGGCTGCAGTTAATTACGTAGTTCACATGAGCCCAAAGACGCAATTAGGAACATTCTGGTCTGTGAGCACAGGTATAAATACATGGCGGCAGCAGCCTTAAGTTTCAGTATTAGTGCGATCTATTGACAGTGTGGTTCGAGAGTTATAGTAGTGATATTACTGTGCGCGTTCAAGTGGATATTAGTTAAAAGTGGAGTCTTGTACTTATTTTGTTTCCACTGTACCTACGACGATAGAGTAGACCGTCGTAACAGTGGTGTCAGAAGTGGGATAGAACGGTTAACAGTGGAAACAGTGGACACTTTGTGCAAGACGAGTGTGATTCGTAATTAATCGGTAAACATGGATCCCAGTCAGATGATGGAAGCTTTACAAACACTGCTGTGGCAGACACAGGAAGAGGCAGAAAAACAACAGGATGAAAAACGCAGACAAGAGACGGAAAAAGCGGAAAAACGACAGGATGAAAAACGTAAGCAGGAAACAGATGACATCAAAGCCTTAATTCATGAGCAAAAGCAGATGCAAGAACATACTACAGCAGAATTTGGTCTCTTACGTGGTGACGTAGGTGAATTACGAGGTGAGTTTAATAATCAGATTACCAGAATATCTGAGTAGAAGAATCCATGTCAAATAAAATAGGTGAAGTAGAAAAATCTGTCTCGAGTGTGGAAAAAGCTATGTCAACAAAAATAGAAGACTCGATTACAAATATAAAAGAGCAGATTAAAAATGAAGTCGAGCAGTGCCTGAAGTTACAACAAAAACAACTTTGTGAACACACTGCATCAATGATAAAGACAGAAAAAGACGCAGAAAATAAGTTAATGGAGAAAGTCACTTTGCCTGCAGTAGGGACAGTTCATGTCCAAGCTCCAACCTTTTACGGAAGCAGTCACTGGGCAACGTACCTCCACCAGTTTGAAGCTGCTGCATGCGCAAATAACTGGACAGAGAAAGACAAGGCAGTCTCACTCGTTCTCGCATTAAAAGGACGCGCGGCAGAACTACTACAGAAAGTCCCACCTGACAGCCAGAACATCTATGCCGAGTTGATAAAAGCTCTAAAATTATGGTATGGTGATAAACATTTGCGAGATGTGTACTCCACCCAGTTGAGAGCAAGGTGTATCACTTTACAAAGCAATATGCTCCTAGGCAAATTGATTCCTGTGGGCTGGGTAGCCGGAATGATGCAACGAAAATCCAGTGCTCCGGATAATTCCAAATTGCCAGAGGAACTGCAAGAATTATTGAAGAGATCTTCTAATGAATTCTATCAAACTTTAGATCCATCTGTGGGACAATTCATAGAAATTTACGAAATAAAACTCGGAAGGAAACCCGTATAAAATTTTATAAAACAGTAGCTGTTCCGACATTCCTTTACGCAAGTGAGACATGGATCCTCGGTAAAGGGGGAAGAAAAGAAAATTCAGGCTGCCGAAATGAGATTTCTGAGAAGTGTCCAAGGATTCTCCCTTCTGGATAGGAGAAGAAACATAGACATTAGACTAGACTTAAAGATCCAGTCTTTAAATGAGACGATTAAGGAGTATAAGAGGAGATAGTGTGGACATGTGGCCCGAATGCCAGATACCAGATTGCCAGTGCCAGCTCTCAAGTACAAGCCGAGTGGACGGAGGGATGTTGGTAGACCGAGGAGGAGATGGGTTCCGGAACAGGCCAACTAGGGCCTAATCCCTGTAGTGAAGATGATGATGATGATGATCTTCTAACGACCTCTCAAGTGGTGAGATAAAAGAACTCAGACGGTTTTTACATGAATTCAAAGACTGTTTTGCAGTTCGGGAACAGTCACTGGGAAGAACCTCTCTTGTGCAACATCACATCAATACCGGGGACACAACACCGATACGCCAACCTCCTCGAAGGCCTCCATTATCTAAACAAGAGGAAATGTCTCGGTTAGTACAGGATATGCTGACAGAGGGAGTAATCGAATCTTCGTCAAGTGCTTGGTCTTCTCCTGTAGTGCTGGTAGCGAAGAAAGATGATGGATTGCATTTCTGCGTAGACTACTGGACGTTAAATGATGTTACAAAGAAAGACTGCTATCCATTACCTCGCATTGACGATACACTCGACACGTTGTCCGGAGCACAGTGGTTTTCCACATTGGACCTGACGACTGGATATTGGCAAGTGGGTCTTCATCAAGAAGACAAGGGGAAAAGACCTCTTTCTCGACCCCAAGTGGCTTATTCCAATTTAACGTCATGCCATTTGGACTCTGTAATGCACCAGCAACATTTGAGAGATTGATGGACCTGGTACTCTGACACCTGACGTGGAAAACTTGCCTTGTTTACTTAGACGATGTCATAGTGATCGGGACGACTTTCGAAGACCATTTGGAAAACCTTACGGAAGTTCTAACTAGAATTCACGGTCCACAACTGAAGCTGAGCCCGAAGAAGTGTTCTCTATTCGAGGACATCACAGAACAATCTACGTGTTTGTCGAATGTGCCAGAAGAATCTCGATGTAACGTGTGTGGCGTACGTGCTTGTCGATGCATTTTCGAGAGGTTTCTCGAAGGCACCAGCCGCGCTGACTGTGTCAAGGCCGCAGTTAATTATGTAGTTCACATGAGCGCTAAGACGCAATTAGGAACATTCTGGTCTGTGAGCGCAGGTATAAATACATGGCGGCGGCAGCCTTAAGTTTCAGTATTAGTGCGATCTATTGACAGTGTGGTTCGAGAGTTAGAGTAGCGATATTACTGTGCGCGTTCAAGTGGTTATTAGTTAAGACTGGTGTCTTGTACTTATTTTGTTTCCACTGTACCTACAATGATTGAGTAGACCGTCGTAACAATATACACCACAATCATACACAATAAAACCAATTTAAAATACCAAAAACCAACAGGAAACCATAACAACAACCAACCAACACAGAAATACTCCACAAGATTCAAAATTAAGAAGGCTGAGGACGGGAACACTAAGTGTCCCGAAACATGTTCCAAATAAGGAAAAAACATCTTGAAGTAAAGTTATTATAAATATTAAATATATTATATACATCAAGAAATAGACTGTAGCAAAAAGTGTTTGAATTATTTTATTTAATATACTATTTTTTTTTTTAAATAAAAATTTTACCTGTTTCAAATCTCTTACAGTTCTCTGCCTAATGAATATTCCAGTTGCAGTTTGATGCTTTGGGTTCAAGGCATTCTGAAAAACAAGCATATACTTGCATTAGTCAAAAGTAATTTTGAATATGTAGCAAATTGTCTGAATGTGTGGAAGTGAGAATAGATGTGTTAATTCCATAATTATTGAGATAATAAGCTGTTTTTTCATTGACATAAGAATGACAACGATAATAATAGTACCAAATAAAAGTTACAAACTATTTAAGTAAAATGATATGAGTGACTTATAAAACTACGGTATGTGTTAAAAACTCATTTCTAATGAATTTAAATCTATTTTCTATGAATCTAAAAATGTTCTAAAATGAATCTGTTATGTTCTAAAAAATTATAATAAATTCTGTTATGATATTTGATTGATTTTTCATAATTATAAATAATAAAATTAAAACATAATCAATGATAAACAAGAGAGGGATTTTTTGGTGGGGAGAGAGAATTTCAGGTGAATAATTATTATAAATAATAAAAAAGTATCACTTTGCTATACTCTCTGAACATCTGACATCTGCAGTAACACAAGTTAATTTTTTAGAGGACATAGCCAGTAGAGCAGGCTTAAGAATATCTGTAAAAATGCACAAAAATTCCTGCTAATAGGTATTGGTCGAATAGAGAGAGTTAGAAAATTTAAGTATCCAGGGGAAATAATTCAAGAGAATGGCTTGGAAAAATCTGCTATAGAAGAAAGGATTCATAAAATGCAAACAGATTATGGTATAACTAAAGATATTTACAATAAAAAGTGTGTATCTAAAAATGCGAAAATAAGGCATTACAGTACAGTAGTGAGGCCAGAATGCCTATATGCAAGTGAATGTCTAGCATTGAATTATAATTTAGACAAACCAGAAATATTGGAAAGACGAATTATTAGGAAAATATTAGGCCCATAAAATTAAGAAGTAATGATGAGATATATCAAAGTATAGAAAATATAACAGAAACAGTGAGAAAAAGAAGACTAGCATTTTTTGGTCATTTATATAGAATGGACGACAATAGGTTAACAAAACAGATCCTCAAATATCTGTGGGGAAAGAAGTCAACATCAAGTTGGATTAAAGAAGTCAAAAAGGATTTAGAAAAAATAATATAAACGCAGAAGAAGCAATTGAAAGAGAAGTTTTACGGGCAAAACCGTTAACAATGGAAGGAGTCCAGGGTAGGAGACAGAAAAATGCAGGTTCAAAGTAGACTGAAGACAGGAAGAAGAGACAGTGAAAAGATGAAAGAATATTTGAGAAAAAGAAAAGAACTAGGAATAAAGAATTGAAATTGGCATGTGGTCCTCAGATGGCTGATACAAATAGAAAAAAAAGTACCACAGGAACATTTAATAATATTAAAAAACCTCTCTTAATTATAAATATAGAAAAACAAATGATTTTTTACAAATTTCGTTTTTAAACATTTAAAATACAAATCTTTACTTTACCAACGTTATGAAATAAATATTTAGGAAAACTACGCTTATTAAGAGTTTATAATATCTGGGGTGAAATCATTACTTTCACCTCAGTCCGGGGTACATTTGGCTTACCATCCCTTGTTGAACTTTTTAAAAACTTTCACAACTGAAGAAGGCCTCTGATGGGTGATCGAAATGTCTAGAAAATTATATCATCTCAAACCAATTCACCAAAACCATGGCTGGCTCTAGTAGAAGGCCAGAATATTAAACATGGCAACACTGGTACCAGCTGATATTTGAGGTCGACTAGACGATCTCTTAATTTATGTATTTCAATAATCAAATCGCGTCATTTTTAATTGCCAGTTAACACCAGTTTCATAATTCTTCATTTTTGTAAATTAAAAGTTTATTATGTAAAATACGTAATATTATTTAAGAATCATACTCATTAAATCATTCATATGACACGAATTCAATAATTCGAACAAAATTAATTCATTAGTCCTAACCAGGGCCGGATTAAGGTACCTTGGCGCCCTAGGCTAATTATATTTTAGCGCTCCCCTCACCTCCCATAGGCTACTCTTACGTTTATTTCCAAGGGGCTGAATTAAGCTTTAAACACTCTACAATATATTTCTTAGTTAGGAATATTTAAAATATCTTACTGTTTTTGGAAATAGTCTCAAGAATTGAAAATTGAGGCTATTTTTCAGAGGCAATTCCACGAAAGTCGGGCGGCGGCATAGTTCTTTGAGCGCCGGCCACCGATGACTCATAACCGGAGAAAACAGTTTGGAAAGCACTTCTATTATTTATGTACAGTTTTACCATAATTTCTCCCAAGCAGGCGCCTGTGTTCAAAATGATCTCAAATTTTAATCCTTGTAATTTATTAACAATTTACATTTAGCTGTAAAATTTTATTTTTTTTAGCTAAAATTTTGCGTCCCCCAAAGTGCTGCGCCCTAGGCTACAGCCTAGTCAGCCTAGTGGTTAATCCACCCCTGGTCCTAACACTAATTGACTAATTTCTTCAACTTAAACGTATAGTACTTAGTGCGCACAGACCTACAATTTAGATTTAGCTATAAATAGGCCTACTCATGATTTTAGTAATGCTATGAAATTAAATCAAAATATAACATACTTTAGCTATTTTATCCTCCCAGAAATATAAAAAATTTCAGGGAAGTTTTTTTTTTTTTTTGGCAATCACTCAGCATTTAGTAAATAACGTATGGAAGTGACCGAAGCTTGATAAAAATCTATGAATAAATCACAAAATGTTTATTTATGTATGAAAATCCATCCACATCTGAGACACTGAGAACAATATAGTGTGCCTTTCGTAGACTTTTCTTTTGTGACACCGTGTATTGCTACCTACAAAAATAATTAATATCACTGTAATCACCCGTGGCATCAATACCCCTCCTAGAGGTACTACAAATTTTGGCAAAATTCCATAGTCACTCATTTACATAGGCCTATTTTAAAGCCTGATTTTCTTGTATTAAAATAAGGATTATAAATATTTATACAAATAAAAGCAATTACAGTATTTGTAAATTGCTAAAGTAAAGTTAGTGTTTTCCTGTTAAGCAAAACCACTCAACATCTAGTAAATAATGTACATATTTGCAGCATTATAAAAAACAAATTACGCACCTGCTAGAAAACTGAGGCAGAGCCTATTAATCTACTTTCACCTTTTTTCCACAGACACAATGATCTTTCACCATAGGCCTCAGACACAACATTGCCACGTTTAATATTCCAGCCTTCTACTAGAGGTGGCCATACCAAAACCAATAGCCCGCACATTACAAACTCTTTTAATAATGATTCCAGCTATGTCAGCCACGCAAAACAAAGCTCACTAGGAAAAAATTGTCTAAGCTTTTGGGAGGAGTATATTTCCCTTATTTTTCCACCCTTCTCATCCATCTGCTCCTTATTTGTAATAGATAGAAATTGTATAATATTACAGTACAAACAGTGTTAAGAGCTTCAAATTAACTTCAAATTTGTTCACATGTCATCATTAGCAGCATAATATTAGCATGTTTCTGTTAGTAATATGTAGAGTCAATTGCTGTATAAACTAAACACATGGCAAAATATTGTTTGAATATTTTAAAATTCATCAGAAAAAATCAAAAATTCCTAGATAAATTAATCAGAAAAAACATAAATCTAACTAACAACACTTCCATCAAAAATAACATAGAATTAGTTAACAAAACTGAACACAACCATATTCTGCACAATTCAACTTTAGCTTCATTTGACATAACCAATCTATCACCAACGTACCCATCAAAGACACCATACTAACACTTAAACATTTACTAAGACAAAACAACACACCAGAAACGCACATACAGAAGATCATCACACTCACCAAAATAATCACTGAACAAAATTACTTCTCATACAACAACATGATTTACACACAAACAGATGGACTCCCCATGGGCTCCCCTATTTCAGGAATACTAGCTGAAATATTCATACACAACATAGAACAAAAACATATATTAAACAACAACAAATACACAAACAAAATCATCTACTGGTACAGATATGTAGATGACATTTTAATTCTATATAAAGGCAATAAAAGACAGATCGAAAATTTCTATAAATACATAAACACAATACACCACAAACTAAAACTCACACTAGAAATAGAACATAACAATAGTATAAACTTCCTGTACCTTACAATTAACAAAACAAACAACACACACACATATAAAATATACAGGAAACCTACCACAACTGACATGGTCATAAACAACACATCTAACCATCCAACACAACACAAACATGCCGCATTGAACTATATGCTCCATAGACTCACAACAATACCACAAAGTAAACAAGATTATCAGGAAGAACTTAACACAATCAAATACATAGCGATAAAAAATGGATACACCCCCAAATTAATAAACAAACTACACAGACACATCCTAAACAAAAACACTAAAACACAAAATACCAACAACACACAACCTAATAAATACATCACGCTTACATACTACAACTCTAACACACACAAAATCGCAAACACATTCAGAAAACACAACTATAAAATAGCTTACAGAACTAACAACACCATAAAAAAAACACATAAATGATACAAACACAGACACTGACACATACAACAAAACAGGAGTATACAAATTAAACTGCAGTAATTGCAAACATTTCTACATAGGCCAGACGGGAAGATTTTTTCTTCAAGATTTTCTGAGCACATAAGCCCTCTCTAATAACTACATACACTCCGCATTTGCCACATGCATACAGACTGAAAACCACAGCTACACCAACATAGACAGCAACCTCGAAATACTACACTACTTACCAAAAAGTAGGAAACTCAACACGGCTGAACAGTATGAAATATATAAACACCACACACTACAACCAAACAACATATTAAATGACCAACTACACTTTAAATCACACGTACTATTTGACACAATCATACACAAACCAAACTATACTTTGAATCCCAGCACCAACCCCCTCCCACCAACAACTAGAGGCGGACTGGGTCCTCCTAAAGGGCGCAGACCTAGAATTTTCGGAGGGCGTAAGTCAAATGGCCCGTATATATATATATATATCAATGTTCGTTTTATATTTTTTGTTATATTTCTGCATGTAGTTTAGGATTTGATAAATATGAATCAACATTCTTTGGTAAATAAATAATTAAAAGCGTAAAACGACGGGTGTGAAAAATTCATAATAGAACTATCTTGGTAAAACATTGTAATTTAAGATATGTAGCTTAATTCTACACTTTATTCATAGCATCTATCTACGAATATAATGTTACATAATACTTTTTATTGTAAACAGACTAGAAATTACAGACTAGTAATTAAGCTTTAAAACTCTAAGAGTCTCTTCATTTCTGAGCTTTGTTGACAGAGTTCCCTTACAATCAAGTCATTATCGATTGCTGTAACTTTTTCTCTTTCAATCTGCATCATAAGAAAAGATTCAAGATTTGATTGAGACAGTGTTGATCTTAATCTGGTTTTGATAAGCTTGAGGTTAGAAAACGCCCATTCACAGCTGACTTGTGTTAGAGGGATCGTTAATAAATATTTATAAACTTTATAAAGTTGAGTGTATAAGACTGAATATATGTTATAGTCAAATATAATTGTGTAGACACACTTAATACATACATTGCATTTTTCTCCCAAATTACAGGGGCCTTTTCCTTCATCTTCAGAGACCTCAGTGTTGGAAGCTTCACTTTCATTATTCGATGACTCTAATTGGATTTTATACTGTTCATGAAATTTTGATTTTATTTCAGGCCAAACATTAATTAGAGAAATTAACTCTTCTTTCAGCTTTGCATTGTCAATATCACCAATTAACGAACAAATTTTGTCAATTGCATTATTAGGTATTCGATCTTTCTTGAGCAGGGGAAATCTTTGTGGATCGAAACACGCAAGGTCTAGATACAAGTCTTTTTGATCAGAAAACCTCATATTCATGCTCTGATTTATTTTATCCATTAATTTATAAAATACTTTAATCTTAAACTTTTCCTCTACACTTGAATTGATAAAAGCATCTTCTACTGACTCACCATGTACTTTCTTCACAGATCGGATCCTTTTCTGAGGAAGTTCCGTCTGTATGCATAGCTTTTCTGCGTCTAGGGAGGGATCTTTATTGATTTTCTCTTCAATAGCTAAGGTCATGAATGATACAAACGTATTGGCAGCTTTGACCACTTTATCAAACTCATTTCTATTTTTTTTCAAAGTTTTCTGGACAGTTGCCACAAATGACCAAGCTTGTGCGTAATCTAAGTTTGTTGTTTGTAAGTAATCTGACAAAGGTGTTGTTGAACTAAAGATTTTTAAAAATGTCATAGAATCATAGAAACCAAAACTGTTTCAAAAGAAATAAATTTAGAGAGAAGGGCATTAGCTTCATATCTGGTCTTCGAATTAAATTCCTTGGAGTTACTTACCACACTCAGGGCTACAACTAAGTCAGGATAAATTACGTTTGGTGGTCTTGTCTCTTCTGTATCTGAAAACCAGTAAGCTGAAGAGCCATAGATTTTGGTTGCACCATCACTTTTTGACCTCCACCTAGTATTTCCAATTGCAGTCAGACAAATCTTTGGATTTTGTTTTTTATAAACATTTAATCTCTTGCACGATTATTTGATAAAAACTTGAGTTTCTTGTAAAAGCCCAAAAAATGATACTGCTTCAGGCAAACATTGAGCCACATCAGATATTACAAGATTTAAAACATGTGCATAGCACCAAGTGTGAATGTGATTAGGCACCAGATCTTTGAGTTTTGCTGAGACTCCATTGTACTCTCCATTCATATTCGATGCTCCATCAAAAGCGTTAGCAATACAGTTTTCAACTTTTAGTTCGTTAATCTGAAAGATAGAAAGTAAAGTTTTAAGAAGGCTTTCACCTGTAGTCGATTGCACACTTTTAACTCCTATTAATTTCTCTTTTACTTCTTTCTCAAACACATATCTCAAAACAATCGCACATTGATCGTAGCCAGACACATCCATCGTTGTATCCATCATGACCGAAAAACAAACAGCTTCTTTGACTTCATGAACAATGCCAGTTGTTATTATCTCCTTAATAATTTTAACTATTTTTGTTACTACTGTTTTACTAAAAAAATTAATTTGACTACCTCTTCCAGCTTTTTTGTTCTTGAGCTCTGAGGACGATCTTATTTTAAGAGCAGCTTTGCTCGAATCAATTGCGTTTTTAATGTGGTTTGCAATAGTATCGTTGTAGTTGGAGAGCAAAAGAAAAATTTCTAAGAAGTTGCCATGGTTGATTGATGGATCATCAAGGCTATAAGCCCCTTCTTGCCCTTTACCTCTAAAAGCAAGTCCTTGCTTCCCAATTAATTTAATTACATCTATGATGCCATGCAAACTTTTCTTCTTTCAGCTACTTCTTTTTTCCTTTTGGCTAACTGTTTTTCGAAAAGCATGGAGTCAATAGATTTATTTTGGCTATGCATTATAAAAGTTTTTACTGATTCAAGATGGGAGTTTGTCTTTTCATCTTCCCTCACAGTTTGTGTGAGGTGTCTATATCAATCAAAACCGTGACAAAACACTGAAGATCCATCAGAGTAAGCTAAACAAACACTACAATACAATTTTTTGTCTTTAAAATTGTATGAAATCCAGTTTCGTCTGAAACATTGATCATCTTTGGTTTTAGTATAATAAACCTGGTTGTCATAAGGTAAAGGTGTTGAATCTTCGTGTTGAACTGGTTGTACATGATGGAAAGAAAAGAAAAGATTTACATCCCTAGAAGCACACTTTTTAAAAAAATCAATAGTTCCTTGTTCTCCTTCTTGCTCTCCAATATAATGATAAGTGATGTTGGGCATAACATTTGATGCCTTTGTTTCATCGTTAACATTTTAGTGTTGTTTTTTTGTTGAAAAATCATAATTAGGTTTAGTTGCATTTTTATTTATATAATTTTCTTTTTGTGTAAACGTTGAACTCAGTCTGTCATCATCAGAATCAATAATCATTGACTGTAATGAGTCCTCCTGCTTTTTTTCCGAACTCCCACAAGTCTGGGACTCAACATGTTTATCTGAAGTTGTTCTGATGATTCCTGCGATGTTGAAGGTATAGGAAAATTTCCCATGGATATCAAATGAGCCATGTAGAAAGTTGTAATTTTCTAACATAATGAAGCAGCTACCTTTCTTTGTTTAGCTTCCTTTTCTTTTCGGTATTCATGACCAGATTTTCTCATTTTCCCAGATTTGTCTTCCATGATGTCCTAAAATAATAACATACTAAGTCCTCGAGTATAGCTTATTTAAGGAGGCAAATGAAAATTTATATTGTAACAACCTGCCCCCAACAATTAGTAACAACCTATCCCACCCGTCACATTTTTATTAAAAATACTTTTTTCAAAAACAGTTTGATAATTTTTTTCTTTTAAAGAATGTACTTTTCAAAAAAATATTCGATGACATTTAGAGTAATTATCAGCCACTTCCCGTTTACAATGGCTGTAACATGTAGATTAATTTAAAGGCGAATTATTTTACTCGAAGTAGCGAAAAACAAAAAAATCGACCTTACAGCTCAACGGTATAATTCAAAATGATGCTGTTAGAACAAACGATGGGAAACCACCCGATTGACAGTAAGACAGGGTTAAAGTCCTAATTTTATTTACCAATAAATTTTAAACACGTTTGTAACAACCTATCCCACCTTCCCCTACTATATTAATTTAATAGATGTTACTAAAGGGATGTGCCAGAATCAAAATAAGTTTTGAATTTCGCGGGTTTTTCTTTTTAGAAAATAGTTTATAATCAAAAATTTATTTATATCCTTGGATATAAAATTAGTTACATCCTATCAATAATTTAATAAAATACATTTTAGAAACGTTTTAACCGAATCAAAGAATTATTTCTGTAAAAAAGTTTGGAAAAAATGTACAATTTTGCATTACATAAAAAATTATGAGCATTGTAGCCACATGGCTACAATTATTTTTTAGGTTATATTTCTTTTAAATTTCACGTCACGTAAGACGTATACTTTGAAAGCACTAGGCATCTATTATGCCTTTATCTACTGAAATACATACATATTAGTTACTAAATAATTATATATTTATTTTGCTAAACATTATGCCACTGATTTGTTATAATATTATTATATACATACCACCAAAATCAGTAAAGTTCAATTTTTTTAATTTATTGAATAAGGCCTTTTCGAAATTATTATAATTTCATCATCAGTTCACACTAAAATGTTCTTGTTGTGATGTCTTCTTTTATATGTATAAATGTTGTTATCTGTGTCCATTATATCTCACTGCACTTCATATTGAATCTTCCACTGCCATCATTATTTGGTGAAACCAAGCAAGTCATATATTGAAATAGTTGATCATTTTCGAATATTGTTTGCTGATTCATCAATTTGTTATATTTTTTATGTAGGTATATATATAATTTTTCTAACTGTATAATGTCATTTTTATTATTATTTACTTCTACTATTTCCATATTGTTAGTTATATCTGTTATACTATGATTCATATCAATAAGGTGATCTGCTATATTGGAGATTCCCGTTTTTTTATTATTAAAGGCTCTGGTATGTTCCATAAATCTCTGTTTGAAATTTCTGTATGTTCTACCGATGTATATGTAGTCACAATCATTACATTTTGTATATTCCACTTAATTTGTGTATATCATAGTCTTTTCTATTTATTATTATGTTGTATATACTTTTATTTGGTTTGTATGCATATTGTAACATGACATAAGGTAGCAAGAATTCAGTGGTATTTAATTATAAAATAAACAGCTGAAAATAAGAGTAAAAGGCAAAAAACTTATGAACTTAAAGATCAATAACCCAATAACCCAATAAATGACAAATGACTATTAACCCGACAGACTTGACACAATAGATCGGATAGGAACCAAAAGAAAACCAAGAGACAGTGAAGAAGAAGTTTAAGTATAATCAAGTCATTCCAAAAAAGTGAACAGAATATTGTAAATTTAGTAATGAATTGATGTCTGTAGCATATGAGATGTAGCTAGGACAATAAGATTAATGAAGGGTAATAGTATCACATGTATCTTATTATTTAAAGAAT
The DNA here is from genome assembly GCA_034769895.1 of Magicicada septendecula. Classification (NCBI taxonomy): domain Eukaryota; kingdom Metazoa; phylum Arthropoda; class Insecta; order Hemiptera; family Cicadidae; genus Magicicada; species Magicicada septendecula. The sequence goes on from CM068372.1 coordinate 41,110,390, forward strand.
GTAATAGTATAATATAATGTAGGGGGGTTAGAAGCTAACCATACCCCAAACTAATTGTAGTAGTAATGGCCAAAGGCTATAAACAATACTTTGAGCCCAAAACAAAAGCAATATTAGAATGATGACCAAAAGTGATCAGTGTGATTTGGAGGTAAATAGTTATAAATGACCATAATCACACAGTGATGTAAAGTAATCAGACAACCATGAATAAGCGTGAATAAGCCCAAAAGTGTGTGTGTAAAACTAAATAAGTAGTGAAAGTGATAGGTATAAAATAATGAAACAAAGTGAGCAGGGTAGTAATGATAGAAACTTTCTAATGAAATAAAAGTGTGAGAGTGTAGAACTAAATATTATGTAAGCTAACTATGTTAAACAGATAAACAATTTGTGATAAACTGTGCACTAGTAGGTAAGATTGAACTAATTGTAGTATTGTTAATTTAGGTAATAAGATATCAAGATTATATATTAAGATAAGAGTTAAGGTATCAGAGTGTAGCAAATTAAGAAGGACTAACACTGTGTTAAAGTGAAGGGAATAGTAGATAGGACATAGCATACAAGGAACAGTTTGCCAATAGTATTATAAGAGTTTCTTTAAGTAAGTATTAAGGATTTTATTTGTGTTCAGAAAATCATAGCATAGAGTAAATTGTAGGATAAGCAGATAACAGCAATTAAAAGATATTTCAGGGTAGAACCTGAAAAGAAATGTTTAATAGTAAGAATTAGAGTTAGGAATACTGATGTTTATTGTTTGTTTTGTTTGTAAATTATATTAGAGCTACCAGAAATGTTAGTAAGAAATGTTAAATGGTAGTAGAATGGAATCTAGGCTCTAAGCCAAACTGTTGAACATAAATTTATTAATTTAAGAACAAATAATAATCCAAAGTTAAGGCAGAACGTGCCAAATGATTAAACCATGTAAGTGGGTATTCATAGTACCAAAATATGTGGTTAACAACTAATTTTGAATAAATTATATGTAAGATATAAAATTGGGAAAATAGTAAAAATGTAATTAGCTATCCAAAAGTAGGCATGAGGGGTATTAAAATGTTCATCATAAAAATTTAGGAAGAATGGTACTAATGTGATGACCATAGATATTAGAACAAAGTAGTAATCTTCAGTTGAAGATATTTTGGTAAAAATAGACGAAAAAAGACGATAAATCTTAACAATAACCTGAGTTAATAACCAATGAAAAATTAGCATAATTTCTTAAGTAACCATAGCAACAAGAAAAATAACGCCAAAAAAACCGTTAGATTTTCAGTAAGTCATTATTAACCAACGCCAGAGGGTGGACCGAGTAGCTCTCGTATTAACATTAAATTATTATTCTTCAAACAATTTCAAAACTATTTAAAACTAATAGAAGACAAGTACAACAGTACAGGGAATCCTGAACGTAAATTTTATTTATAAAAAATTAATTTAACAAACCGTAGTGATCCAAAGAAGACGAAGCGACGCCGTGACGAAGAAAGACGACACGGACACTATATGAAGATCAGTAGAACCTCCTAAAAGAAGAAGATGACACCAACTGAAGAATTACGAGGCCTGAAGTAGCAAAGAAAACCAGCCGAGACGAGGGAAATAGACGACAGGAATTATCCATAGAAGAAGACGACAGCCCAGGAGTTATCTATCGAAGAAGACGACACCAGGATCTTCAGCAACAAGTAACTGATGAGTATAAACATTATCCCTTAAAGCGTATTCACAAATTTTGGTCTGAATTAAAATATAACTATTTCAAAATCACTGATCACTATTCCGAGTCAAAATAAATGCTGATTTAAATTCACTATTTAACTATAACAAATTAACGATTATTAAGAAAGTAAATTATGATAAATAATTAACGAATCTTCTAATAACGAACTTCTGGCAAATGAAACATAACCATAAATTGCTTCACAAATTTTCATTGGTGATTACTTAGTCAAATGTAAAGAGATATCGATTTATTTATGTAATTAGTTGTAAGAATTATTATAACTTTGTGTGTGTTAGCCGTAAATATATATTTCTGTAGCCAAAAGGACTTTACACCCCTGAGAAAAAACGATAATTTTTACTGTAAACTAGAGTAACTGATGACTGTATACAACTGAGCTGAGCGTACCAACTACGCAATTGTAATAGCCGGTGCCGAAAACGAATTTTGATGTATAATAAACCAAGTGGAATATTCTAAAGGATTAATAAATGTTCTCAATCTGCAATGCTGTATGTTTGATTCCGTTAATTTAGAATTACGACTAGTAATTATTGAAGTGAAGGCGTTAAAGCGAGACGCAAGCTGGGTAATAATGCAGAGAGCTGTACGCCAATCAGGTGGCGAGGCGGCAACGTTTGCTACGTTTGAATGCGGCAGAGCAGAATACGGTTTACCCGTACACGACTGAGAGCATACATTTTGACACGTTTAACAACATTTTAAACTTTTATTAAATCTTTACAACAGCCACATAACAGTTATATTACAAAGTGGCGCGCCAACTAGTAGGGCTAGAATAGTTAAGGAAACATATCTTTAAACTTTACAGATTCTAGCGGCGACTACAGAAATGGAACCGGCAAAAATCGGGACGAGACACCAGACGTTGCTACGCGAAAAGGAGGCAGAAGAGAAAGCAAGAAGATTAGAAAAGGAGATCGAGAAAGGTGCCAGAATGGAAGAAAAGGAAATAACATCAGTGGAAGATGTGGAAGAATTACTAAACCCCATGGAAACGGATAAACCTACACAGCAGGAGGAAGCTGGGGAAGGACCTGATTGGAAACAGTTGATGGAATTAATAAGTAGTATGCAGAAGAGTATGGATAACAATTTCAAGAAGCAGAAGGAAGAAAATAATGACAATTTCAAGAAACAGGATGAAAAAATGGACAAGCAGAAGGAAGAAATAAAGGACACTAAAAAATTATTGCAACAAAATAACGAAGAATTAGACAAGAAATTTGAGTCAATAAACGACAATTTCAAGAAAATGGACCAAAATAATGAGAAGATGGAGAAGAAATTGGACAGCACTAAAGAAGATTTAAGGAAGACCATTAATGGAAATAACGAGAAATTAAGACAGGAAATGAAGGAGGAGAATAAATTGATTAGTGAGAAGATAGAGAGAAGTAATGAGAAAACCAGTGAAGCCTTGAGACTCATGAAGGAGGACATTGAAACACTGAATGATAAAATTGAATATAACCAAGACACACTACAGCAACAGTGGACTGAGTACAGAGAAGAACTGAAACAAACTGTAATGGAGACGGAAGAGAAGATAGAGAAAACCAGCGAAGTAGTGATGCAAGTCAGAGAAGAAATTTTAATCAAGGTGAATGAAGTTGAAGGCGAAGGTAAGAGGAGGGTTGAAGGACTCCAAAAGGAAACCAACAACAAACTAGAACAGATACAAACCAGAGTAGAGGAGAACTATAGCAGATTGGACGCGTCAGTAAGTGAAGTGAAGGACACCACAACCGCCCAAGAAGGGAAAATAGCTGAATTTAAGGCTAGAGAGCTACGCCTACAAGAGGAGATCAACGCATTGAAGGATCGACCAATCATGACCTCACATGTGTTATGTAGTGAAAATAGGGAGACTATAAACTTTAAAAACTATAAACGTAATCCAATTGAGTTTATAGAACGAGTGGAGGAAAACTTAGCCCGAACCAGAGAGACAAGGTGGACTGTAATCAAAAGCATGATAGATGACATGTTTAAAGAAGTCCATGATAATTGGTGGACGGCGGTGAGACCAGACATAAATAATTTCAATGAATTCAAGAAGTTATTCAAAGATAAATACTGGTCGGAGGCAACTCAGCACGTGGTGAGGAACAATATAAGCAATGGCAGATTCGACCCTTACCTAGGACAGTCACCAACCGCTTACTTTTTAGGTAAGGTGAGCATTGCAAGGAACCTCGAACCCAACATCCCGGAAGAGTGCTTAGTGACGCAATTGGCGTATCATTATGACGGTGAGATCACGAAAAGCCGTTTAAGTGGACGCATTAAAACGATACAAGAGATGGCCGCATTATTGGGAGAGTACGAGCGGGAGAAACACTATGTCTTGAACAGACAAAAGAATTCACCAAACTATAGAAATTATGACAACCGAAATCAGCCAAGTGGACCACAGGGAAACCACATCCCGGCCAACCATCCGCCATCTAACCCCAATAATTATCGAGGGTTCCACAATCAAAACAGCAACAATAATTACCCAAGAAACCACAATCAGAATTACCCCAATAACAATAATAATGGTAACCACCCTTACAATAGGGGAAACAACCAAAATGGAGGTGGGTATAACCGACCAAGTAACCAGTACCATAATAATAGCCCATCGACACAGAATCAAACATACAGACGATGGGTGAACTATATAAATGCAGAAGGTAGGAATGACGGGAGACGCAGTTATAGAAGACCGAGGAGCCGGAGTGCCGAAGAGAACAGAAGAGGTCGAGAACAAATAACTCGTAATGACCACTCGATTGAGAGGAGGCAGAACACGGAAAATAATCACCCCGTCAGAACAGAGGACCGCGCCGAAGGTAACGGCCAGCATTTAAACGAACAGCGGCAGTGAAAATACCAAAGGACCCGTCACTGATCCGATCTATTGGGTTAATAACGACACAGACTGACGAGACAAATGACAACACTATTACAATAATTCAGAATCATTATCTGAAAAATATCCGAGAGGAGCTTATGGAAGAAAATTCCTCATTGACCAAGCACCCGGATAATGAAATTGCCTATGTTACCGCTAAAGTACATAATATAAATATAAAATTTATGATAGACACAGGCGCAAATGTGTCTCTAATTGACATAAACATGTATGACAAAATTCAAAAAGAAGGTAAGACCAACTTACCAACGTTACCAATAAGCAACATTATTTTAATAGGAGCCACTGGTAGGCAAAATAAGACAATTAAGAGACAAGTGTCACTAGAAGTCATAAGTAATGGCGTGACACTACCTATGATATTTTTGATCGCTCACAACATACCATTTGACATCCTAATCGGGTGTGACATATTGAGGAAATACTCTGCAGTTATCGATATGGAATTATCGAAAGTAACCATGAAATATGAAGGCAGAGAATGGATAGCTGAATTAATTGGCAGCAAAGGGGTCCTACCAATGAGTAAAATATACAGTATAAGAACAGTTCGTGATTCACCAGACCGGAGGTGGGAAGTGAAGCCAAACAGTCAAGCAAATAATGACATTCTATGGCATCAAAAATTGGAGGAGATCCGACAATTCCGAGGAACCCAAGATGGGAATCCAATGACAGAGCAAGAGGTGGAGAAGTTAATACGAATTTACAATAAGTACCGGCATGTATTTTCCGACCAACCAGGAAAAGTACGGGGGTATCAATGCGAGTTAAGATTTAAAGAAGTGGCCAATTTCAATAAAAAATCCTATCCCATAGCGTACGCAGCCAAGGAAGCAGTACGCACAGAAATTAATAAGATGATGGAGGAAGACATCATAGAATATAGCTGTTCACAATACACTAGTCCAATAGTTGCTGTCACGAAAAAGGATGGAAGAGTACGCTTGTGTCTCGACGCTCGAGAAATAAATAAAATACTGGTCAACGACAGAACATCTCCTGGCGAGATCGAGGAAATCCTCAAGAAGTTCCATGGAACGCAATTTATTAGCACATGGGATACGGTCTGCGGGTACTGGCAGGTAGAACTGCACCCCGCCAGCCGACAGTACGTAGCATTCATATTTGAAGGCAGGAACTACCAGTTCAAGCGACTACCTTTTGGGCTGGTAAACTCTGTAGCAATATTTGTTCGCTGCATGGACCAGATACTGGGTCCCGAAACTATGAGTTATACCACTGTATACGTTGATGATCTGTTGATCACCTCATCAAATTGGGAGGAGCATTGTATGAGAGTTGAAAAAGTGTTAGAAAAATTATCTACTAACAATGTGACATTAAAACTCGAGAAATCTAAACTAATAGCAGCAGAAGTCCAATTCCTTGGATTCAACCTGTCACGACAGGGAATAACACCATCAGATGATAAGGTAGATGCCATCCAACGCTTTCCTACCCCAAGAAATAAGAAGCAGTTACAGTCGTTTCTGGGCATCTGTAACTACTACAGAAAGTTCCAGCAGAATTATTCAGAACTGACTACAAGACTAGCACCACAGCTAACATCCAAAAACAAGTGGATGTGGGGCTCAGAACAGGATGCCATCTTCAACACTATCAAAACACACTTCCTCGACACTATCATGTTAAACCATCCCGATTTCAATAGACCCTTTTTCATGAACTGCGACGCACGCGACATTAGCTTGGGATCGGTGCTTTACCAAGAAGACAAAGATGGAAACCACCAAGTGATAAGCTTTGCCAGCCGTACCCTAAACCAATGTGAGCGTAATTATCATGTAACTGAAAAAGAACTGTTGAGTGTGGTCTTTTCATGTGCAAAATTTCGGACTTACATACTTGGGTATCCCATCACCGTGCGCACCGACCATAAATCCATTTCATTTTTGAAAAACTGCAAACTCAGCCATGGTCGACTAGCCAGATGGATTCTTGCTCTCCAAGAATATCACATCAACTGGGAGTATATCCCTGGTAGCAAAAATACAGCAGCTGATGTGCTATCACGGATCAACACTGAACAACAAACCTTTGATGGAGAAAAGGAGACCATTGTGAAGGTATTTAACATCATGAAAAATAACTCTGACCTAGAAGTGATAGTGAACAAGGTGATACAACACCAGAAAGAGGATGCAAGGTTAAATCAAATCCGAGAGAGACTAGATCGACAGGAAGAAAAAGCAACTCAGTACTATTGTGTTCATGAAGACATTCTGTTTATTAAAACTAAACCTAACCAGAATACGTGGAAGCTGTTGATACCTAAAGAAACCGCAACTGAAATCATAATGGAGTACCACCTCAGGTACGGACACATGGGAGCACTGAAGGTGACAAAAGCGTTAGAAGAACACACATACCTGAAAGATATTAACCGAAGGGTGAGAAAAACCACAAAACACTGTCACATATGTCAGCTTGTCAAATGCAACAACGACAGAAAGGAAGGAATCATGCAAGCAATAACCTCTACAAATAAAATGGAACGAGTTTTCCTAGACATATGTGGACCTATGCCATGAAGTGGAGGTAGAAAGCAGTACAAATTTATCATCATTATTATGGACCATTACACAAAATTTATTAAATTATACCCAATCAACCGTGCTACTACAAACAAAGTATTGAACATTGTCACACAAAGATACATTACTGAGGTTGGAAGTCCCATGAATATTATCACCGACCATGGTACTCAATTTCGAGGAAGACGATGGAAGGACACATTAATGGATCTGGGTATCCGAACATACAAGACTTCAATTTACCACCCGAACAGCAACCCAGCGGAAAGAGTGCTCCGTAAAGTTGGGAGAATTCTCCGTACATACTGCCACGACCAGCAACGCAAGTGGAGCGAATACCTCGAAGCCACTGAAAATTTCATAAATCTCGCATACCATGAATCCATTAAGGATACCCCGTACACCATCATGTATGGAAAACCACCACCTCGAGCCATAGAAGAACTTGTCAATTTCCCCACCAATCCAATATACCAATTTGATAATGCCAAATTCTATAGTAAAATAGCGGAGCAAACTGAAAAGAAAAAGGCTAAATATCATAAAATGCAACCAAAGGCAATCCGGTACAGTGAAGGAGAAAGGGTATTAATACGAAACCGAGAATTACCAAGTTCCAGAGAGGGAATTACGAAGAAATTACTGTTGTTATATAATGGACCCTACCTCATAATGAAAGATAATAAAAATAATACCTATGTCATAAGTGAAATCACAACTAAAAAGATAAAAGGGACTTATAACCAGTCTTCTTTAAAAAAGTATTATGAACCAGTGTCTGAAAATTAAAGAGAATTTTGTAAGTAACTATTATCAAAATTCAAAAGTAATGTAAGCACAACTTACAGTAAGTATTTGATTGGAACCATTATTATTATAAATGAGAGGGAATTTAGAAGAAAGATAAGCTAAGTTCAAAACAAAGTAAGGCTAAACTTACGAACAAGTGTGAAACAAAATGTGTAAACACATGTAAATTTTGAAAATGTATAATGAAATGTCATAAAAATTGAGATATAAAATAATTAAATATTACACAAATAATGATGACGCTACATAACATCATTAACAAACCCCATCACAAAATTGAGATAAATAAATAATTAAATATTACACAAATAATGATGACGCTACATAACATCATTATCAAACCCCATCACAAAAAGGGGATAAATAGAAATTAATGTTTCACAAAAGAAGAAACCAAAACAATCAAATAAAAAATAACACTGGCAGATTAGCTGAGTTATCAATGAAAAAATATAAATGAGTCAAAACCAGCTACAATGTTAATTAAATATCAATGAGCATTAGAGTGATGACAAATAGAATCACTACCATATAGAATAAGCTCTTAAAACAATACAAAATGCCTATTAAATATCGCCACAAGCTTAAAACAAAGGAATCCTAATAAGTTATTGAAATGAAAGGTCATGAGTTGTATGAAAGAAAGAATAATTAATCCCAAAAGTGTTTTATTGTATTAATATTATGTGAGTCGGAAATGAACGACTATTATTATAATTATTATGAATATTATTATGTGATGATTTTATGTTGAGATACGTCCAACATATGTTATTGAGCAGATAGGCAAGGCCTCTGAACTCAAAATGTGTATAAATGGATAGCAGAGTAATAGAGCCACACGTGCCCTCTGACTATTACCAATTTATATGAAGGAGAGAGAAGAAAAATTTTAGGGAAATAGAACATAAAGGGGAATAATAAAAAAAAAAAAAAAATAATAATACCAATTATTATATTATGAACCATGACTTAATAAAGAATGAATACAGAAGAAGTAGCGATGGAGGAATTCCTGAATCATAACAACTTGATAAAATGAACTATATTGATGATTTCAGAAAAAATCTAATAATCTTTGTTTCGAAATAATCAATTTTGGTGGCGATGCATTATGTAACATGACATAAGGTAGCAAGAATTCAATGGTATTTAATTATAAAAATAACAGCTGAAAATAAGAGTAAAAGGCAAAAAACTTATGAACTTAAAGATCAATAACCCAATAACCCAATAAATGACAAATGACTATTAACCCGACAGACTTGACACAATAGATCGGATAGGAACCAAAAGAAAACCAAGAGACAGTGAAGAAGAAGTTTAAGTATAATCAAGTCATTCCAAAAAAGTGAACAGAATATTGTAAATTTAGTAATGAATTGATGTCTGTAGCATATGAGATGTAGCTAGGACAATAAGATTAATGAAGGGTAATAGTATCACATGTATCTTATTATTTAAAGAATGTAATAGTATAATATAATGTAGGGGGGTTAGAAGCTAACCATACCCCAAACTAATTGTAGTAGTAATGGCCAAAGGCTATAAACAATACTTTGAGCCCAAAACAAAAGCAATATTAGAATGATGACCAAAAGTGATCAGTGTGATTTGGAGGTAAATAGTTATAAATGACCATAATCACACAGTGATGTAAAGTAATCAGACAACCATGAATAAGCGTGAATAAGCCCAAAAGTGTGTGTGTAAAACTAAGTAAGTAGTGAAAGTGATAGGTATAAAATAATGAAACAAAGTGAGCAGGGTAGTAATGATAGAAACTTTCTAATGAAATAAAAGTGTAGTGAGAGTGTAGAACTAAATATTATGTAAGCTAACTATGTTAAACAGATAAACAATTTGTGATAAACTGTGCACTAGTAGGTAAGATTGAACTAATTGTAGTATTGTTAATTTAGGTAATAAGATATCAAGATTATATATTAAGATAAGAGTTAAGGTATCAGAGTGTAGCAAATTAAGAAGGACTAACACTGTGTTAAAGTGAAGGGAATAGTAGATAGGACATAGCATACAAGGAACAGTTTGCCAATAGTATTATAAGAGTTTCTTTAAGTAAGTATTAAGGATTTTATTTGTGTTCAGAAAATCATAGCAGAGAGTAAATTGTAGGATAAGCAGATAACAGCAATTAAAAGATATTTCAGGGTAGAACCTGAAAAGAAATGTTTAATAGTAAGAATTAGAGTTAGGAATACTGATGTTTATTGTTTGTTTTGTTTGTAAATTATATTAGAGCTACCAGAAATGTTAGTAAGAAATGTTAAATGGTAGTAGAATGGAATCTAGGCTCTAAGCCAAACTGTTGAACATAAATTTATTAATTTAAGAACAAATAATAATCCAAAGTTAAGGCAGAACGTGCCAAATGATTAAACCATGTAAGTGGGTATTCATAGTACCAAAATATGTGGTTAACAACTAATTTTGAATAAATTATATGTAAGATATAAAATTGGGAAAATAGTAAAAATGTAATTAGCTATCCAAAAGTAGGCATGAGGGGTATTAAAATGTTCATCATAAAAATTTAGGAAGAATGGTACTAATGTGATGACCATAGATATTAGAACAAAGTAGTAATCTTCAGTTGAAGATATTTTGGTAAAAATAGACGAAAAAAGACGATAAATCTTAACAATAACCTGAGTTAATAACCAATGAAAAATTAGCATAATTTCTTAAGTAACCATAGCAACAAGAAAAATAACGCCAAAAAAACCGTTAGATTTTCAGTAAGTCATTATTAACCAACGCCAGAGGGTGGACCGAGTAGCTCTCGCATTAACATTAAATTATTATTCTTCAAACAATTTCAAAACTATTTAAAACTAATAGAAGACAAGTACAACAGTACAGGGAATCCTGAACGTAAATTTTATTTATAAAAAATTAATTTAACAAACCGTAGTGATCCAAAGAAGACGAAGCGACGCCGTGACGAAGAAAGACGACACGGACACTATATGAAGATCAGTAGAACCTCCTAAAAGAAGAAGATGACACCAACTGAAGAATTACGAGGCCTGAAGTAGCAAAGAAAACCAGCCGAGACGAGGGAAATAGACGACAGGAATTATCCATAGAAGAAGACGACAGCCCAGGAGTTATCTATCGAAGAAGACGACACCAGGATCTTCAGCAACAAGTAACTGATGAGTATAAACATTATCCCTTAAAGCGTATTCACAAATTTTGGTCTGAATTAAAATATAACTATTTCAAAATCACTGATCACTATTCCGAGTCAAAATAAATGCTGATTTAAATTCACTATTTAACTATAACAAATTAACGATTATTAAGAAAGTAAATTATGATAAATAATTAACGAATCTTCTAATAACGAACTTCTGGCAAATGAAACATAACCATAAATTGCTTCACAAATTTTCATTGGTGATTACTTAGTCAAATGTAAAGAGATATCGATTTATTTATGTAATTAGTTGTAAGAATTATTATAACTTTGTGTGTGTTAGCCGTAAATATATATTTCTGTAGCCAAAAGGACTTTACACCCCTGAGAAAAAACGATAATTTTTACTGTAAACTAGAGTAACTGATGACTGTATACAACTGAGCTGAGCGTACCAACTACGCAATTGTAATAGCCGGTGCCGAAAACGAATTTTGATGTATAATAAACCAAGTGGAATATTCTAAAGGATTAATAAATGTTCTCAATCTGCAATGCTGTATGTTTGATTCCGTTAATTTAGAATTACGACTAGTAATTATTGAAGTGAAGGCGTTAAAGCGAGACGCAAGCTGGGTAATACTGCAGAGAGCTGTACGCCAATCAGGTGGCGAGGCGGCAACGTTTGCTACGTTTGAATGTGGCAGAGCAGAATACGGTTTACCCGTACACGACTGAGAGCATACATTTTGACACGTTTAACAACATTTTAAACTTTTATTAAATCTTTACAACAGCCACATAACAGTTATATTACAATATTTATATTTATGTTTATCCAATTTTGTATTCTTTATAATGTATTGGAGATCTCGATATGTGTATTTGTAAGTTAGGTATGTTATATTTTCTACTTTTCTGCGTGTATTTATACTGCTTAATGTTGTTCTGTTGTTTAATATTGTTTTTTCCTTGTACTTTTTATTTAATTTATTTATACATTTACTGTCATATCCATTTTCTATTGCTATTTCTTTTATGATGTTCAGTTCCTGAATATAATTTCTCTTCATTATTTATGTATTTGTATGCTCTATTAATCATATTATTATATGTATTTATCTTGTGTATCCAAGGATGTGATGAATCCTTGTGTATTGTTGTATTATTATTTGTTTCCTTTCTATATACATTAGTAATTATTTCGTTATCTTTTCCAATTTGAATATCAATGTCCAAAAAATTGATTTTTCTATTAACTTCTTCTTTAAATGTAAACTTCACATTATCATTGTATATATTTATTTAGTATTATTAAATGTTCATTTTTTATGCTAGGATTATATATGACCAATATATCATCCACATATCTGTTCCATAATAACACATTATGCATATTTATGATACCTAAAATAATTTTGTTTTCCAAATCCTGTATATAAATTTCTGACATAATTGATGATATGGGTGAACCCATTGCCAATCCTTTGGTCTCTGTATAATATTTGCTATTAAAAGTAAAATAATTCTGGTTACATATGTTTCTTATTATAATAATTAAGTTATTTATGAAGCTGTTGTTTTCATTATTGTTTTTTAATTTTTTCTTTATGATTTCCAGTGTTTCATTTATTGGTATATTATTATACATATTCGATATATCAAATGATATTAATTTTGTTTCATCTGTAGTGTGTATTTTCTTTAGGTTTTCTATAACTATATATCCATTTTTTACATTGTACCTATTTTACAATATTATTTTCTCTCTGAGTATTTTATCTATTGTTTTTGCTATTATATATGCCGGTGCAGTCTTGAAATTTATTAATGGTCTTATTGGTATATCTACTTTATGAATTTTAGGTAAACCATTAAGTTGTGGAGCACTTGTACTGTGCGATATAAGTTTTGTATGTTTCTTTTCCCTTATATTAATTTTAACTAAATTTTCTTTTATAATATTTTCCATGATTTTCTTATATTTATTTGTGGGGTCCTTTATTTCAATATATCCATTCTGAGTTATATATTCTTGTACTTTCCTGTTGTAATCATCTATGAACATTATAACTGGTGTATATGTTTTATCTGATTTCAAAATTGTTGCATTATTATTTCTTAATTTATTTTTTAAATCCAATATGTTTTTGATATTAAATGTTTTATTTTTATTGGTTTTGCATTTTATATCATTATTTTCTAATTTTCTTTGAATATTTTCTTTAATTGTGTTCCTTATGTTAGTTTTGTCATCCTCATTATCTATTTTATAAATATTGTTTCCAGTGTCTGTTATAATGTTCTTTATAATTCCAAATTTATTGTTATTGGAAAGATTATATTTGAAAATATGTGTTATGATTTCTTTTTCAGTATTATTGAAATTTATGTCGGTAAGATTTTTTATTTTATTGTTGTCATATATAATATTGTTCCTTATTTCAGTATATGTATTTATTGTTCTTTTATCTTCTTTCTTTGCATATATAAGATTATATAATTTCTTATTATGTTTTTCTTTAATTTTGTGATTTATGTTGTAGATCTTATGGAAAATTATTTCTTTTATATTCTCATGTATAACATAACCTAGAATACGTAGTATCTCTAAATGTGTGCTGTATATTTCTAAATTTATTTTATTTTTATTTTTATATGCTTCTCTGATTTCTTGTCGTATCCTGTATTTTTGTGCATGTATAATGGTCTTCATTGCTGTAGGATTTGTGTTCTTGTTCCTTATTACTGCATAGTTAGGTGTAACTTCTAGGTTAATACATTTTTTATTAAATTTAATATTGTTTATTATTTTTTGTAATTTTATGTGTAGTTTTAAGTATTTAATAAAATACTTTCCAATTTATTACTTCCATGTTCCTTAAGGAAATAGAAGTATGGTGATGGCAAAAAAAAATCGTGTTCGAGATTATTGCAGATTCTGATTGTACTACAACCAAAACATGAAAAAAGTCATTTTTCAAAAAGTGTCTGTGTGTGTGTGTGTGTGTGTGTGTGCCTGTCTGTCTGTCTGTCTATAGATTTTTTTCTATGGCAAACGATAACAGCCGCAAATTCAAACAGAATCAAATAAGTTTTTGCATACAGCCCTGATTTGTAGAGTACTCAAGACCTATTGTTTTTGGTGAAGATCGGTTAAGGGAAAGGGGTAGTTTACCTGCAACGTTTTATGTTTTAACAAGGGTATTTTCTATGGCAAATGATAACAGCCGCAAATTCAAACAGAATCAAATAATTGTTTGCATACAGCCCTGATTTGTAGAGTACTCAAGACCTATTGTTTTTGGTGAAGATCGGTAAAGGGGAAGGAGTAGTTTACCTGCAACCTTTTACGTTTTAACACAGTAAAGTACTTGAAAATTCATTTAAACTTTTTCAAACAATGGTAATTGTTAAAAATAAAATAATTTTGTTGCCAGGCAATAAAATTATAATTTTTTCATTTTAGTGTAAATCATGTATGAGTAAAAATAAATCGTTCATGGCAGGCAAGCATATGTCAATTATGTAATGTTTACGTTTCCATTTTATTATTATGATTACTGCAATAAAAAGGCAGGGAACACACACACATACACACAAAATTTGCGTTATTTCTGGCCTCACTCATATTTATTTTCTTACATTTGCACGCTTTTTAAATGGAAAGTGCTGAAACCCACACCAACATAACGCGTGCAAGCCGAAAAAGTGTCCAGCGTGGATAGCGATTTGCTTCCTGTGGATCGCTGGGCAGTGTAACTGCACGTGTTTACAGAGGAACGATTCATAGACAGACTTTTCGTCTTTAGGGAATGAACCCTCTGCAAGATGCTGAGGGTCCATGAGTGACTTCGGAGCACTCCTTCTTTTCTGCGTGTTTGTTCTGTGAAAAGTACACTGTAGATTCGCAGCTTTACTCTAAGCAATGCTCAATAGGAAATGTTGAAAATTTTTGTCCACGGTGTACCCTTATACACACTAAACCTGCTCTGATGTTTTAATTACGGACATAATAATATTAAAACTTTGGAAACTTGAGCACTACTTAATGGAGATCAAACATTAACTTATACAAGCCATTAATTTTATGCATATTTTTTATATATATATGTGTACAACGTTATCGGCAACCAAGAAGTAGTTTTTGTTAAAATTCCTTCCCGGGATGTTTGGCCGTAGTCCAATGTTTTCTACAAACCAGACGTTTCGGCAATGCCATCGACTTCCATCATCAGTGAAAATCGAGTGCGATAACGTGAGGTAGTATACGTTAGTGACCACAGTACTGTGGTTAAGGCTGAAGC
Source organism: Magicicada septendecula (assembly GCA_034769895.1). Lineage (NCBI taxonomy): Eukaryota > Metazoa > Arthropoda > Insecta > Hemiptera > Cicadidae > Magicicada > Magicicada septendecula. The sequence goes on from CM068372.1 coordinate 41,125,910, forward strand.
AGTAAGTGGAAAGAAGTAGTTTCTATGGTAATATTTCATTTCGAAAATGATTTTAAATATAAATATTAGAACATGGAAGTCACATATGGTTCTCCATACCGATATTTTTCTATGTCAAACGATAACAGCCGCAAATTTAAACAGAATCTACTACTCTCTAGCATGCAGCCCTGAATTGTAGGGTTCTCAAGACCTGTTGTTTTTGTTGAAGATCGGTTAAGGGAAAGGGGTAGTTTACCTGCAACATTTTATGTTTTAACAAGGGTATTTTCTATGGCAAACGATAACAGCCGCAAATTCAAACAGAATCAAATAAGTTTTTGCATACAGCCCTGATTTGTAGAGTACTCAAGACCTATTGTTTTTGGTGAAGATCGGTTAAGGGAAAGGGGTAGTTTACCTGCTATATTTTATGTTTTAACAAGGGTATTTTCTATGGCAAACGATAACAGCCGCAAATTCAAACAGAATCAAATAATTTTTTGCATACAGCCCTGATTTGTAGAGTACTCAAGACCTATTGTTTTCGGAGAAAATCGGTTAAGGGAAAGGGGTAGTTTACCTGCAGCATTTTTTTATCAAGGGTAATTTTTTTTGGCGAACGATAACAGCTGCAAATTCAAACAGAATCAAATAATGTTTTGTATATAGCCCTGAATTGTAAAGTTCTCAAGACCTTTTGGTTTTGGTGAAGATCGGTTAAGGGAATAGGGTAGTTTACCTGCAACATTTTATGTTTTAACAAGGGTAATTTTTTCTATGACGAACGGTAACTGCCGCATATTCATACAGAATCAAAATTTTTTGCATACATCCCTGAATTGTAGTGATCTCAAGGCCTTTTGATTTTGGTGAAGATCGGTTAAGGGGAAGGGGTAGTTTACCTGCAACCTTTTACGTTTTAACAACAGTAAAGTACTTGAAAATTCATTTAATCTTTTTCAAACAATGGTAATTGTTAAAAATAAAATAATTTTGTTGCCAGGCAATAAAATTATAATTTTTTTATTTTAGTGTAAATCATGTATGAGTGATAATATATCGTTCGTGGCAGGCAAGCATATCTCAATTATGTAATGTTTATGCTTCCATTTTATTATTATGATTACTGCAATAAATAGGCAGGGAACACACACACATACACACAAAATTCGCGTTATTTCTGGCCTCACTCATGTTTATTTTGTTACATTTGCACGCTTTTTAAATGGAAAGTGCCGAAACCCACACCAATATAACGCGTGCAAACCGAAAAATTGTCCAGCGTGGATAGCGATTTGCTTCCTGTGGATCGCTGTGCAGTGTAACTGCACGTGTTTGTAGAGGAACGATTCATAGACAGAATTTTCGTCTTTAGGGAATGAACCCTCGCAAGATGCTGAGGGTCCATGAGTGACTTCGGAGCGCTCCTTCTTTTCCGCGTGTTTGTTCTGTGAAACGTACACTGTAGATTCGCAGTTTTACTATAAGCAATGCTCAATAGGAAATGTTGAAAATTTTTGTCCATGGTGTACCCTCATACACAAAACCTGCTCTGATGTTTTAATTACGGACATCATAATATTAAAACTTTGGAAACTTGAGCACTACTTAATGGAGCTCAAACATTAACTTATACAAGCCATCAATTTTATGCATATTTTTTATATATATGTGTACAACGTTATTGGCAACCAAGAAGTAGTTTTTGTTAAAATTCCTTCCCGGGATGTTTGGCCGTAGTCCAATGTTTTCTACAAACCAGACGTTTCGGCAATGCCATTGACTTCCATCATCAGTGAAAATCGAGTGCGATAACGTGAGGTAGTATACGTTAGTGACCACAGTACTGTGGTTAAGGCTGAAGGAGTATGTAGAAAGAAGTAGTTTCTATGGTAATATTTCATTTCGAAAATGATTTTAAATATAAATCTTAGAACATGGAAGTTACGTATGGTTCTCCATACCGATATTTGGACATTGATATTCAAATTGGAAAAGATAAAGAAATAATTACTAATGTATACCTATAGAAAGGAAACAAATAATAATACAACAATACACAAGGATTCATCACATCCTTGGATACACAAGATAAATACATATAATAATATGATTAATAGAGCATACAAATACATAAATAACAAAGAGAAATTATATCAGGAACTGAACATCATAAAAGAAATAGCAATAGAAAATGGATATGACAGTAAATTTATAAACAAATTAAATAAAAAGTACAAGTAAAAAACAATATTAAACAACAGAACAACATTAAGCAGTATAAATACAGGCAGAAAAGTAGAAAATATAACATACCTAACTTACAAATACACATATCGAGATCTCCAATACATTATAAAGAATACAAAATTGGATAAACATAAATATGCATACAAACCAAATAAAAGTATATACAACATAATAATAAATAGAAAAGACTATGATATACATCGGTAGAACGTAACAAATTGATGAATCAGCAGACAATATTCGAATATGATCAACTATTTCAATATATGACTTGCTTGGTTTCACCAAATAATGATGGCAGTGGAAGATTCAATATGAAGGCCAGTGAGATATAATGGACACAGATAACAACATTTATACATATAAAAGAAGACATCACAACAAAAACATTTTAATGTGAACTGATGATGAAATTATAATAATTTCGAAAAGGCCTTATTCAATAATTTAAAAAAATTGAAACTTTACCGATTTTGGTGGTATGTATATAATAAAATTATATATTTACCTTCAAAATATATAATTTTATGACCGGTTTTATGAGACGACGGTTCTCGGAGACGTTGATTAACATAAACACACTCACAGTCCACAATAGTTCAGCAGACAACAGCTGTTAGAAATGGAGGGAAATAAACAGTGCTGCACGCCGATTGGCCATGCTCATGGGAAGTCGCCGCGAAAATTAAAAGCTGAACTCAATACAAACAACTAAATTTAAGTCGGTTATTTTGAAAAAGCCAATTTGTAAATTTTACAGGAGTAGGCTAAGACTATTATATTTTAAATACGTTTAACTACTTTTTTTCAATAAGTAGGCCTATATGCTTTTTCAAAAATTTACTTAAAAAGATGATTTATATTTGTATAAAAATAGTTTTTGTTTGTATTGTGCCTTCTGTGTTGTGTTGATAACACTGTGCTCATAAACATGAGGGTAACAGATTGTGTACTCGTAAAAACATCATTATTTTGTTAGTGCAATCTTCAAACTTCCGTTTACACATACAAACACGTATGCGCAAATTTGTGTGAATGTGTAAACGAGTCTTTACGGAACAAAAATGGTGGCCCCATATATGACAGATGATTCGCATTTAGTAGGTACGTAAAGGCAGAAGATTCAACAATCTGCGCTCGATACCCGATACAGTATCGAGGAAGTCATTACGTAGTATGTAAGGGCAAATTTTTTATTAGGATTTTTTTTTCCTATGAGGGCGCAAATGGCTTTCGTCTTTGAGGGTGCACCGGCCCGAGGGCCGGCAGACCAGTCTGCCCCTGCCAACACCCCCCCACACATTCCACCAACCTGTGAAAAAATCCATTACAACTGTTCACGACATTCTGTATTTAAACCTCGCTGAAGAAGGTGTACTACTACTACTACTCTCCAGCACTACAGCCCATGGTGAGCCCTGGCTTCCGGTACGACCCGTCTCCACTCATCTCTGTCCATTGCCCTCAGTCTCCAGTTCCTAATGCCCATCTTTCTCAGATCTTCTTCCACATCCTGCTGCCATCTTCTTCGAGGCCTGCCTCTTCTTCTTTTGCCCAATATCGTTCCACTTAATATAGTTTTGGGCATCCTCGTAACATTCATACAGGATACGTGTCCCAGCCATCTAATTCTAGCTGATTTTATGTGAGGAAGGTGTACACCACACCGAAACATACGAGGACATTAAGAAACGTAAGTGTTCACAAGTGAAAGTTCAGTTTATCACTAATTTTAAAATTCTTATTCATTTTTGTTCTTTGTTGGAATAGTTTGATTTTGGACCAGTTCTATATAAATATAGTTGTGGTAGTGGAATGATATACTTTTATTTGTTTGCTTTTGATTGGTTATTGACTTGTATGTTACTCCTTTGTTGAACATTTTGGAATTGTCCAGGCTCAGTGTAATTGTAGCCTATTGTGCACATTCATTCTTCATTTCAGTTACTATTGGTTCACTTCTTGTTTGTTTTGTGGTGGCCACATCAACATAGTGGTAAATAGTTTAGTGGTGTTAAAGTTGACACTGTGTCGTGTGTTGGCTGTTAAATTTTATATGGCCTAGACATGTTAAATTCTAACACTTGCATATCAAAATAATTAATTTTATAATTTAATTAATAAAGTTATGTTAATGGTTATAATCACACACAGAAATAATACCGTTGCACACCACTATGAATAAAAAAATACTTGGATTTCGTTGTCCATGACGTGTCCATTTATTAACTAAATATAATTATATAACTACTGACTCGGAACACAAAGTTTTTTTATTGGTAAAAACGTAAAAGTTTCATCTTATAGCCTGAACCAGTTTTTGCCTATTATAAGCTTTGTCAGAGGCTCATAATAAGCTTATAAAAAGAGAAAACTGGTTCAGGATATAAGGTAAAACTTTTACGTTTTTATAACGTTTTATAACTTTCTCTTTTTATAAAGAGCCTCTGACAAAGCTTATAATAGGCAAAAACTGGTTCAGGCTATAAGGTAAAACTTTTACGTTTTTACCAATAAAAACCTTTGTGTTCCGAGTCGGTAGTGATATAATTATATTTAAAAAAATATATTTTATTTATAGTGATGTGGAACAGTGTTACTTCAATTTTATATTCTTGGATTTTGTTGTCCATGATGTGTCCATTGATTAACTAAATATAAGTATATCACTACCAACTCGGAACACAAAGTTTTTTATTGGTAAAATTGTAAAAGTTGTACCTTATAGGCTGAACGAAAATTACCTTATTAATAAGTGAAAACTGGTTCAGGCTATAAGGTAACACTTTTATGAGCCTCTGAAGAAGCTTTTTAAAAGCAAAAACCAGTTCAGGCTAAAAGGTAAAACTTTTACGTTTTTACCCATAACAAACTTTGTGTTCTGAGTCAGTAGTGAAATAATTATATTTACTTTTACGATTTTACCAATAAAACACTTTGTGTTCTGAGTCGGTAGTGATATACTTATATTTAGTCAATTTTATAATTATTGAATGTAAATTTTATTCTATACAGTATGTCTTCAACATCATTTGCAGTTATGATGTGGACATATATATAATAACTAAACATCCAGAATCAATCTCAAAATGTAACAGACACTTGGACAAGAAATCTATTATTGATAACTGTATGTGTGTGTGTAATTTATTAAATGAACTTACCTTATAATCAATCCAATTTTCTTTCCTTTCCGTGAACAGTTTCTGCAGAAACTCTGAAGGTATTTCAGTTTCATTCAGACATTCCCTGTGATGCAGTAAAGCTGCTTCATTTTCCTTTCTGAGTTGAGCAACTTCGTTTAAAAACTCTTTTTGTTTTTGTTTCTTCACTTCACTTTCTTCATCCAAATAAATTCCCAAAGGGCCTGTTCAAACAGGAAATCACAACTTACACTTTCATAATCGTACTCAAATTAACAATTCAAATAGTTCTTAGTGATCATCTTATGTATGATCAAGCAGGCCATACTGTTTGTGGAATGCTTGCAACATGTAGTGGTATATGTAATGGTATTGATAGTAGTAGCAGCTGGTGCTATTATTGCTACTATCAATACCACTACATTTCAACCACCACCATGTAATGCGTAATCTTAATTTAATTAGAGAAAATGTTTTTGCAGGTTTAATGTTCTAATAATTCTAAACATAGTTTTTGATTATTTGTAGAGAGTATTTTTTAAATATTTTAAAATCAAAACTAGATTGGGAAAAATAAAAATTATTTCTCTAAATTCAGTTGTTTAAAATATTTTGTAAGATTTTAAGGAGGAAAAGATTCCATTCAGTACCTCCTCAGCAGCACAGCAGTAATGCTAGTAATAGTACAGTATTTTATTATGTTAAATCATTTTTGCTGTTTAATAGATTACCTAAGAGTTCATCAGGATCTCTTGGAGGTTTACTTTTTCTAATAAGCATTAGATTTACATCATGAATGTTTAACTGAAAGTTTTGTTTTATTTCTACAGATTTTTGTTTGGACGTTGAAATATTTTTAGCAGAAGTATTCTTAGCACTATTTCTTTTCAGAGCCTGTACATTTTTCGGCCTTCTAGTCACCGGTTTTTCTTTAGTAACTGTTACTTCTTTTTTTGAAATTATTTTGTCCCTGAAATAAAAAAATGACCATTATAAAAAGTGCTGCAATAATAATAGAAAATGAATTAAATTAACTAAAAATTTGCATCCCTGATGTAAAAGATATTGTAGTATCTTATGTAAATAAGATACATACAAACTAATCTTATACATTTGGGTATACATTTGTTAAATCTAATCTGCGAAGACTCTGGACTGCAAATATCCACACTTAAGACCAAGGTGATGGATTTTCGTGGAACTGATCCCGTACAGGCAAAAATTGTTATAGATGGTACTGTTCCGGAACAAGTTAGCAATTTTGAATACCTGGGCTACAGTGTGTCTTATAATGCAAGCAACGACGTGGTGAATAAGTTGTATAAGTTCAACCTTACGTGTGGGACCATTAGGCGAACCCTTAAGTCAGTAAGTAAAGGTACACGCCTAAAATTCTACAAGGTGATGGCTCTTCCCACACTTCTTTATGAGTCTGAGAATTGGATTTTAATGAAAGGCCAGGTATCCAAGTGGCTGAAATGAGATTTCTCAGGCATGTGGGAGGGTATACTCTTCATGATCATAGAAGAAACACAGATATATGGCAGGAACTGAATATTATGAGTATACTTGACAGGATCTCCCAGTATTAGCTGAATTGGTGGGAACATCTTTGCCGAATGGATGACTGACTGTCGCATCCCCAAACAACTATGGAACTGTAAGCCAAGGGGACAGAGAGGTGTGGGGCATCCGAGAAAGCGCTGGAGTGACCAGCTCTAATCTTTGCCTATTTGAAACCGGAACAAACCATACTTGGTTTAATACTTGAAGATGATGATTTTTTTTTATCAAACAGATTTATCACTGTTGCACACCACTATAGAAAAATCAGAACTCATAGAACTAATTTTTCTATAGTGGTGTGCAACAGTGATAATTCTGTTTGTGATTATAACCACTAACACAACTTTCTTAATTAAATTTGTTTAATGTATTTAACATTATGCATGACCAACTTGTTTAAGCATGTATACCCAGGTTGTGATGTAGTGCAGAAATCTAAGTCACTAGTGAGCACACATCACAGTCTACAAACGCTGCAGTGCTTGACCACATGCAATCATGACATTGTAGGAGACAACTGTAAAGTTATTTTCTTTTCAGAAAACATAGTTTCAATGATTATACTGTATTAGTAATTATGTATTTAAGTACAGTAGAGACAGGAAGTCGCGTTGTGACCATGTTAATGAACAGTTTAGTATTAACACTGAAATCAGTGCCACTGTTGAATGCAGTCAAAAGAGACTGAACAAATTAGTTGACAAATGATACAAAGCTCACACGTGTGTTGAAGAACTTATAGAATTTCAGTGCTTATGAATGTTCTATAAGTAACTAGACCTGGTAATTATATTGCAGTGTAAAAACTATGACCATTTTTCTCTTTGTATTACAAAAAAAATTCCATGAAATTGATATTTTTTGACAGGGTAGTAGTAGATGAACAGTGTGTGATGGAGTAAAACCATTACACCCATCCACCTCTACACACCCCTTTAAAGCATACATTTTGTTCTTTACATAACTTATTGTGTGCAGTTGAGTTCTAAGGCTTTCATGGCTGGTGTCAATAATGGTAAATTTCTGAGCTATTAGGCCGCGGTCTAATGTTTTGAGAGAATCATATCTTTCTGCCTCACCAATGGAGGCCATCTTCGGTATTGTACGACGGTCTCACTGATTGTTGTATGGTACAGTGGAAAACAAAATACAAGACACCAATGAAGTCACTAATAACCAGCTTAAATTATCATAAATAACAGTTTATAATCAACTTGTACAATAATCCGAGCAAAATTTGTCCACATGCAATAATAATGTCAACTAATAGAGTCTTGCACAATTATACCACACTAACACCTTCGCCACAATACTTTGAACCTCACTTGAATAAATCACCACTTAAACTGACCTTAAGCGGCAGCTGTCATTGTTTAAATATATAGCACAAGTAATTAGTGTTCAAAAATAATCCATAATACG